>OU342744.1:433436827-434697486 GCA_910589775.1 Avena eriantha
ATTGCATGTATGTTCTTCTAAGCAAACCACACAAGGACCCACTAGTGTCATTGCATGTCTATTCTTTTCATGAACCACTCCCAATGCCATTGCATGTGTGTTCCTCTAAACAAACCACATAAGGATCCACCAGTGTCATTGCACGTCTGTTTTTTTCATGAACCACACCCAGTGTCATTGCATGTGTGTTCTTCTAAACAAACCACATAAGGATCCACAAGTATCATTGCATGTCTGTTCTTTTCATGAACCACACGCAATGTCATTGCATGTGTGTTCCTCTAAACAAACCACATAAAGATCCACCAGTGTCACTTCATGTCTGTTCTTTTCATGAACCACGCCTAGTGCCATTGCATGTGTGTTCTTCTAAACAAACCACATAAGGATCTACCAGTGTCATTGCATGTCTGTTCTTTTCATGAACCACAACCAATGTCATTGCATGTATGTTCTTTTCATGAACCACATAAGGATCCACCAGTGTAATTGCATGTATGTTCTTTTCATGAACCACACAAGGATCCACCAGTGTCATTGCATGTCTGTTCTTTTCATGAACCACATAAGGATCCACCAGTGTCATTGCACGTCTGTTCTTTTCATGAACCACACCTAGTGTCATTGCATGTCTGTTCTTTTCATGAACCACACACAATGTCATTGCATGTCTGTTCTTTTCATGAACCACATATGGGTCTACCAGTGTCATTGCATGTCTGTTCTTTTCATGAACCACACCCAGTGTCATTGCATGTCTATTCTTTTCATGAAACACACCCGGTGGCATTGCATGTCTGTTCTTTTCAAGAACCACATGAGGATCTACAAGTGTCATTGGATGTGTGTTCTTCTCATGAACCGCACGTGGATCCACTGGTGTCATTGCATGTTTGTTCCTCTAAAGAAACCACATAAGGATCCACCAGTGTCATTGCATGTCTGTTCTTTCATGAACCACACCCGGTGTCATTGCATGTGTGTTCGTCTAAACAAACCACATAAGGATCCACCAGTGTCATTGCCTGTCTGTTCTTTTCATGAACCACACCCAATGTCATTGCATGTGTGTTCCTCTAAACAAACCACATAAGGATCTACTAGTGTCACTTCATGTCTGTTCTTTTCATGAACCACACCCAGTGTCATTGCATGTGTGTTCTTCTAAACAAACCACATCAGGATCCACCAGTGTCATTGATGTCTGTTCTTTTCATGCACCACACATAAGGATCCACCAATGTCATTGCATGTCTGTTCTTGTCATGAACCACACCCAATGTCATTGCATGTCTGTTCTTTTCATGAACCACATAAGGATCTACTAGTGTCATTGCATGTCTGTTCTTTTCATGAACATTGCATGTGTGTTCCTGTAAACAAACCACATAATGATCCACCAGTGTCATTGCATGTATGTTCTTTTCATGAACTACACCCAGTGTCATTGCATCTGTGTTCTTCTAAACAAACCACATAAGGATCCACCAGTGTCATTGCATGTCTGTTCTTTTGATGAACCACACCCAATGTCATTGCATGTGTGTTCCTCTAAACAAACCACATAAGGATCCACCAGTGTCACTCCATGTCTATTCTTTTCATGAACCACACCCAGTGTCATTGCATGTGTGTTCTTCTAAACAAACCACATAAAGATCCACCAGTGTCATTGCATGTCTGTTCTTTTCATGAACCACACATAAGGATCCACCAGTGTCATTGCATGTGTTTTGTTTTCATCAACCACACCCAATGGCATTGCATGTCTGTTCTTTTGATGAACCACATAAGGATCTACCAGTGTCATTGCATGTCTGTTCTTTCATGAACCACACCCAGTGTCATTGCATGTCTGTTCCTTTCATGAAACACACCCGGAGTCACTCCATGTCTGTTCTTTTCAAGAACCACATAAGGATCTACCAGTGTCATTGCATCTGTGTTCTCATGAACCACACGTGGATCCACCGGTGTCATTGCATGTATGTTCCTCTAAACAAACCACATAAGGATCAACAAGTTTCATTGCATGTCTGTCATTTTCATGAACCACACCCAGTGTCATTCCATGTGTGTTCTTCTAAAGAAACCACATAAGGATCCACCAGTGTCATTGCATGTCTGATATTTTAATGAACCACATAAGGATCCACCACTGTCATTGCATGTCTGTTCTTTTCATGAACCACACCCAGTGTCAGTGCATGTCTGTTCTTTTCATGAACCACACCTAGTGTCATTGCATGTCTGTTCTTTTCATTAACCCTGGCTAGAGTTATTGCATGTCTGTTACTTCCATAAACCACATAAGGATCCACTGATGTCATTGCATGTCTGTTCTTTTCATGAACCACACCCAGTGTCACTGCATGTTAGTTCTTTTCATGAATCACAGCTAGAGTCATTGCATGTCTGTTACTTCCATAAACCACATATGGATCCACCTAGTGTGATTGCATGTCTGTTCTTTTCACAAACCACACATGGATACACTAGTGTCATTGCATGGGTAGCCGTTAGACCGAGTCTTCTAGAAGGCACGCCCTAACACAGTTGTTCTGCTTGACGATTGTGACATACCGTTCGATTGGGGCGCTTGGACGATTGGGATGGTGTTCATGAGAGCGATCCGCGAGTAGGCTGTTCTGCGGCATGATTGGCCACGCTTGCTCTGGACAAACTGGCAACACTAGGCGCTCCCCTGTTGCGAGTGTCACGTCTCACGAGTTTAGTGGGCCACATCCTAGTATCACGTCCGCATTACTTCTCTTCCTCCCCGTACTTCTCTTCCTTACCCTCGAAGCCACTTTCCCCACTTCACTCCCATCCTGCCGTAGCCGCAAGCCGACGGCACCTCCATCCTAATCCCCTCTCCGGCAGCCACCCCCCTCCCTTCTTGCCATGGGTTCAAGGGGATACAGCGAGGAAACGCGTTGTGATGACAGGGGCGGTGATTTCGATGTGAGTCATCTCATCTCTATTTCTATCATCTGTGGCCAGTTATCTATTTTTTGAGCTAGATCTAATCTGTTTACTCATGCACATATGATGTGTTAGGCCAACCAAACGATGTATGACTCCGACTATCACGGTTTAGAGGATGAAGACAGTCCTCTGGTATGTAAACATGGATATGTGCCCGCTAAATTTGTAGCCTTCGAAGGACGAAACGCAGGCAGGAGGTTTCTATGGTGTCAAGGACATCGTGCAATGATGCAAGGCGGAAGTTGCGGTGTTGTCAAATGGGTAGATCCCGAGTGGCCCAAATCGATGTAGAAAACGTGGATTGGGATGGAGTTGAAAGAACTCCGTACTCAGCTCACTTCTTGACAGTGTTCAGACGAAGCTATGGGAACCAGTTGACACGACCAAGCATAAGCGAGATCTTAGGTGGGTGCAAGACAAGGTTATTAAAGTCGAGAAGGAGAGGAAAGTGGCGTTGGCCCTGAAGGCTAAAGCAGAGTGAGAACTGACTCAACCAAGGAATGATCTCTACCAGGCCAAAGTCCTGCAGTACACAACTACGAGTATTGACAAGTGCATGAGGAAAAATGCAGAGAAACAATTGAAGTTGTGCAAGGAAGATGCTAAAAGGAAGGAGCAGACAATTCGATCCTTGCTCTCGTAGGAAGATGCGCATCGGGCCAAGATTAGGAAGATCAAGGAGATGTGTGATAACTAGTTCTATTTAGCTTAAGCTCCGTGCCTTTTTAAGTTGTAATTTTGTACTTGTTGACCTAGCGGTCTGAACTATTGGTCCCGGATTCCAAGGAGGAAAAAAATTGCTCTGACCCTGCATTAATTTGTGGAAGAATTTGTGATTTAGATCAATTTCTGCCTCGATTTAGATCTCTGTCCCGGATTGGGAACGTGACCGTGGACCAAAGACACCTTTTCTACTTGTGTATTCTGACATTGTCGGTTTGTTTTACGTAATCTACGTGGATTGTGCCGCATGCAAATGGCACAACCACAATTTATAAAGTGGAAGCACGTACACCCGGTTACTGGAGATCCGGGAGCTTCGCCAGATGGAGGGGATGCAGGAGCAGAGAGGCGGTGAGATAGACAGGCTCATGATTAGGCTAGAAAGGGGTACCCATTTCCTCCTCATCTGGGAATTATCGGTGAGAACATTGCTATTTATGTTGCCACATCATTGTGCAACATCTAAAATAAGTTGCTGCTTCGTGGAGTGTGGCAGCTTAAATAATTTATTTATGTGCCACTTACATTCCGTCGTATTTGGAGACCTCCTGCTCCTTAGCAATCATGGAACCGGTGGATCCTTGTTTTCAGATAGCAGTGGCACAATCACAATTTCGGATTCCACTACTGACTCGGGCGTTTCCAAACCCTAAGTCGCGGTACATTTTAGGTACATTTTACTCAGAGAACGTGGGTGTATTGTTTCGCCCAGCAACGTGCCACACACAGAGCGATCAGAATTTAACAGAATTACATATATAGGTTCAAGTTCAACACATTACTATGCATCTTCATTGCCAGCAGCCTTCTTCTGCAGCCTGGGTGCCAAGCCTTCACGTCCAATGGCTTCTTCATTTCCTACCTTCTTCCTCTTCCTCGGTGCCAATTTTCTTAGCTTCACGTACTCTGCATCGCCGGGACAATGGGCACCAGCATCATCTTTCCACTCGTTTTTAATTTCTTCGGGCAGCAAAATGACATCTTTCCACTCGTTTTTAATTTCTTCGGGCAGCAAAATGACTGACCCGGCAGTCATGTTTCTAACCTTGCGGCGCTTCCTATCAAAGAAACAAGGCAGTTGCATAACTGCCTAATATCTATAGAGTAAATAAAACAAAAATTACAATTCAGCACAAACATGCGAACCCCAAGAGACCTTTGCTTACCATGAGCTAATTGGGTTCGAGCAACCACCATGTACAAGAATAAAAGGGTGACTCCTAGTTGCAGCAGCTTTCACATCCAGTACATCACATTTCAGCTCAAACATGGTAGCCGAAGCATACCTTTTCATCAACCCAATTAGCTGATTGTCACACGTTATAGGAACCATGATGCCACGTTCATCCATGAAGCTGCACTTTGTAGTCTGCTTTGGCCATAATTCAACATGATTACACAGAGCAGTAACCATACCAGATATAGTGCAAATCTGCGCAAGCGCTTCTTCCATTGTGAAACAATGGTGTCCATACCTCTTGCACTTAGAGTCGTACCTATAGAGGACTACGGTAACCAGGTAAGGGGGTCCACGCAGATCCCACTTGACAGAAAACTGTGGACAAAATATGTTTCTCAGCGTTGGGCTAACAAACAATTTGAGGTTTAGTAGCCAGCTAGCAGTTGTAACTAGTGCGAATAGCAAAGAGAAGGGTAGATCACCCGCTTGTAGACAGAACTTCTTATTTCTTGATAGTAGGATCTACCATCCTCCGAGCTGCTCGGCTCGTCGGCGGTGGAGGCGGGCTAGAGCCTCGCAACGGCGGCTACGGCATGCGCCATTGGAGCTTAGGATCAACGACTGGGCGCAGCAACTGGGCGCAGCAACTTGGCGCCGGAAGTCAAATGTCCGAAGGGATTATCCTGCCTGGAGGGTGGATTCCGACGCCGCCGGTGCTAGGGGAAAGCTGGGAATGGATTTGTGAAATTGGTCAACGCATCCAATCCACTTAGCTGCTCGATTTTCCTAAGAGGTTGCCGCGTTGGCGCCCGCGTCATGGACAGATGATCGACATGAGGGTCCCGACCGTCTACTTCACGGGGCAGTTTAACAAAATGTTTGAATTTGGCAGGGATGAGATGAGTTTGCCTCGAAATGGCCCCTCTCAGTAGTTGGCGGCCTAACTTTTCAAAACGCGGTAATTTCAGGCAACTTAGGTACCGCCATGTGCTGGCCTGCCAACTTTGGTACCGCAGTCGAACATGCCCAAGGTAATGACGCCATGTATTCAATGCTAAAACTACGACTGCTAGTTCAAGGTCATGGGTAGGGTAGTTTTGCTCATGCTGCTTCAGTTGTCGGGACATGTATGCTATGACTTTGTCTTCTTGCATCAACACACATCCGATACCAACCTTGGATGCATCACAATACACATCAAAAGGCCTTTTGATATCTGGCATAATCATAATTAGGGCTAAAATCAATCTCTTCTTGAGCTCTTGAAAACTTGCTTCACAAGGATGAAAATGGCTATATTCTTGAGTATTTTAATAGATGCTTTCCACAAATGGAAGAGACTAATGCCTTGCAGGACCCTATGGAAGAGACTAATGCCTTGCAGGCTCCTATGGAAGAAGAAATTGAAGAACCTGAAATCTCATTAGATGAAAAATAGGAGGAGAGTGATGAACAAAAGGAGGAAGAATGGATTAGCTACCCATGCCTACCTTCTAATGAGAGTACCTCTTTATCCCTTACATTATTTGATTGTCCTCCATGCTTACTAAAGGAGGATGGATGTTATGTTCTTGAGGTTTCCTTTGAAAATGTTTATGATAAGGCTCTAGTGCTTGTAGATCATGAAAAGCATGCTTTATGTGATAGTTATGTTGTTGAGTTTATTCATGAGGCTACTGAAAATTATTTTGAGAGAGGAAAATATGGTGGTAGGAGTTTTCATGGTATTGAAACACCTCTCTATGTGCTGAAAGTTTTGAAGTTACTCTTGTTTTATCTTCCTATGCTTGCCACTTTGTTCTTTGTGAATTTATTTGCTTACATTATTCCTATGCATAGGAAGTGGGTTAGACTTAAATGTGTTTTGAATTTTCTTCTTGATGCTCTCTTTTACTTCAACTCATATTTCTTATGAGAGCATCCTCTCAAACTTTTATGCCTGAAGATGATAATATGTCTATTATTCTTGGGAGACCTTTTCTTAAATACTGTAGGAGCTGTTATTAATTGTAATCAAGGGAAGGTGACCTTCAATGAACACATTGTCTATTTCCTCAAGAAGATTGAAAGGACTTACGGTTTGAATTCAATTGAACATATTGAGGGCATTCAAGTTGGAGAAATATATTGTCCCATACCAAGAGAAAAATTGGAAACTATTATGATTGGGACCATTGCTATCAAGGTTGAGGTAACATAATTATTAGTGGAATACAAAGTTTTGTCTCATATAGAATTGTTTTGGTGACAAGACCTGATCAATCTTGTTAACAAAAGGATTTCATTGAACAAAACAATGTTTTCACCATGATTATCTCCGCTTACTTCTATTCTATCCATTTTAGTTTTTGCTTATGCCTAACTTAAAGGCGTTAAAGAAAAGTACTTATTGGGAGATAACCCAAAAGTTTTAGATGAGTCTTGGAAGTTATTACCTCTATAATAACCGCTCCTTATCCTTTTTATTTGCTTTTTGTGCCAAGAGTGACCTCTAATGAGAGAGAAGTAATGATTGGGAAAGTTGCTGTCCCGAAACAGGTTTTCTGTGCTTCACCGTAAACATTCGTGTGAGATCTCTGTATGTCGGATTGAGCTGTAATTTATTTTTATTCTGCCCCAGGTTGTTATCTAACTTTCTCTAGTTCAGCACTTTTTTAGTTGAGCAACAGAAGGTCTTCGAAAAAAATCGTCTTTACCTGCTGGTCTGTTTTGACAGATTTCTGCCATTTTCTGCATTTGCTTCTTGTGGGTTCCTTTTTGAGTTCCTTTGGGGAATTGAGCTTTTTGAGGGAAGTGCTACAGTAGCTAGTGTTCTAATGGAAGTTTATTTGGTGTTATAACTGAACCTTAAGACTTATTTATCTTAAAGTGCACTAATGTTGCTAATGAGTTTGTGTGAAGTTTTGTATGAAGGAAAAATTTCAGGTGTATGGAAGGAATGAGTAATGAGATGAAGGATGGAATAAAGCTCAAGCTTAGGGATGCCACGCGTGTCACCCCAATAAACATCCAAGAAGTACAAGCGTCAAAGCTTGGGGATGCCCAAGGCATGGCCATTCTTCATCAATAAAAATCCAGGTTTCTTCCAAACGCTTTATTTTTATTGTTTCATGCACAGTTGTGTTGTTCTTGGAGCGTCTTCTTTTTCATTTTGGTTTTTAGTTTGCGTGGTTTGCTTAGTTTTCTGAATAAATTGGTTTGACCTCCCCTTTCATACATTGGTGTTCAAATGGTTTTGTTTGGTTTGGAAAAGAGTAGGAAAGCTCATGCTTAAGTGATAAAGAGAGCTTGTTTTTTACTATGGCCTATGCTCTATCATGCCATGCCTGATATTATTTTGGCTCTATGCTTAGTATTCTTTGCTGTAGCATGACTTGTTATAAAGAATTGAGATTGCTTAATGTGCCTTGGATGAATCATGCGTTGTTTTAGCATATTAAAGCATAGTATAGTGGTATTCTCCTTTGATGTTTTATTTGGGTTGACTTGGAACATGCTCACACCATGTTATGACTATCTCAAGTCACCATAGCCTTTATGATCCTTTAGTTTTCAACTTGTAGTATCACTTTATGCTTTGATCAATGATGTTTTGTCGCTCTGCATGATTATGGCCATTATTGCTCTCTTAGTTTGTTGCTCCCAGTCTTTTGCTAGCCTCCCCCACCAAGTATGAGTTCCACTCATGCATCCAACTCCCTAAACCAAGTTTTTCCAAAGAGTCCACCATACCTACCTACTAGCTTATGCTATTCCAAGTATATTCATACTTTTGTTTACCTTCCACTTTTTATGAGAAAACTAGTGATTAAAGCTCTCACGAACTTGATGGCACACTTTACTTTTTGCCCCTAATAAACTTGAACCATTGTGTCTTCTATGTTGTATATGCTTGCACTTATTTGTCGGGAATTAGCAGAACCATGCTGTCATGGGGAACGCTTTCAACACTGCACTTGGTACTTGTACCTAGTTGATATCATGCTCTTTTGTATATGGATGTCGTCGGTGTGAATGAAAGGGGAGCTTGTAAGTCCATGGAGTTATGTATATGTGTTAGAGAAACGCCTGGGTCGCTGGTCTAATCCATGCTGACATGGTGGAAAACTGCAGCGTAACCATAATGAGCTGTCTAGGAAGCATTCTTCTTATAAAAAAAGAGTCCTATATTGAGAAAAAAGAGAAAAGGAAGAAAAAAAAGATACTATGAAAAGAGGAAAGAGAAAAAAAAAGCACCATATTCCCATGGTAAATAAGAAGAATGCTGAGATGCTCGGGCAAGGGGTACCCCGTTGGCGGTTCTCAATGATACACATCTACTTACGATGACAAGAACTTACCAGTGACTAAACATGAGTAGCATGAGGAGCGGCCCTCGTATACAAGGGACATGAGATTTTTGACTTATACTTCATCAAGCATGTACACCATAGTTTGTTCACTTTAACCTTAATCACTTCAAGATGCTTATGATAGGGGCAATGAGAGCTGAAAGCTATAAGTACCATAATTTTTGGAAGCTCTTTATGAGACTTGAATCCCTACTTCCTTTTACAAAAGGCCTTTCTTCCACCATTACATTGAGTCTCCACCTTCTATCTTTATGCACTTACTTTGAGAGCATAGTGGCCATTCTTAGTTTTATGTGCATTGTCCCAAGACTAGTTGATTGATGCATAACTTGTTATTGCTTGTTTTAAACTATTGTATCTAGTCACTCTTATGAACTTTGAAGGTGTCCTATGCATTTATATTTGCTACTCTATTGAGGGACAAGCTGAATACTATTATGCTTTGTTTTCTTTATGTGAAACAAACAAACGTCTTGCAAAGCATTGTTATTCATGAATCTTTTGTGTGTGCCTTTTCATGTTGCATCATAGTTTCTTTGTCTTATTGCTAGAACTTTGTCTTTCATGTTATGATTGAAGTACTTTGATCCCAGCTTTGAATGTTTACAAATACTTTGGTCAAGTCTTTGATGGTGCATGTCACCTCAAAAATTATTCTTTCTTTTTATCACTTACCTACTCGAGGACGAGCGGGAGTTAAGCTTGGGGATGTTGATACATTGCAAATGTATCTATAATTTTTGATGCTCCATGCCTGGTTTTATCCACTTTCTTGTGTTTTGTCCACACTTTGGAGTACTTTTCATATGATTTCTTGGGCTAACCTATTAACAAGAGCCATAGTGCCAGCTGCCTGTTTTCTGCTGTTTTTGGTTCCAGGAAAGTCATAAAATGAATATTCTCGGAATTGGATGAGACAAAAGCCAAAGTGCTTATTTTCCAAGAAGACTCCAGGAGCCAGAATACGAGACGAAGGCGGGCCAGGGGCTAGCCACACCCTCCCCAGGCGCGGGTTAGGCCTGGCCGCACCAGGGCCTAGTTTGGGTGCCCCAAGCACCCCCTCGGCCTCTCTATTCTCCTATAAGAAGCCTTCTGACCTAAAAACTTTGGGGGGGTCGACGTTTTTCCACGAAAAGTTCCGTTGTGCCGCCACCACCGAAGGGGAGATTCGGGGGACAGAAAGTCTCTGTTCTGGCACCCTGCCGGGACGGGGAAGTGCCCC
Organism: Avena eriantha; assembly: GCA_910589775.1. Taxonomy (NCBI): domain Eukaryota; kingdom Viridiplantae; phylum Streptophyta; class Magnoliopsida; order Poales; family Poaceae; genus Avena; species Avena eriantha. The sequence continues at coordinate 433,447,293 of OU342744.1, forward strand.
CGGAGCCATCTCCATCGATCTTCACCATCATCTTCATTGACCATCCATGTTTCTTCCATCTATGAGTGAGTGATCCCCCGCTATTGATTCATTATGATAGTATTGCTTCTGGTCTTATCTACAAGTTGTTTACACACATCTTTGTTCGGAACCTATGGTCCCGAAGTGACAGAAATCAGGGTAGCCAGAAGGGAAAGGCTTTGATGTGAGGATCACATGTGTTCATGGAGTGTTAATGCTTCCGGTGCTCTATTAAAAGGAGCACCTTAATTGCCAGTAGTGCCCTAGAGGCTCCGCTGCAAATGGGCTGGCAGGACAAAAGATGTTGTGCAAGTTCTCATTGCGAGCACGTATGACTATATATGGAACACATGCCTAGGATTGTCTAGTACTTGGGTGCTTTATCTTATTTATCTGCAATTTCCTTATGTTCTGATTGCTATGTGAGTTGTCTTGTCCATGCAACGCCCGTCCATCCATCCCTATGCCTACCGCACTCGAATCCCACTGTTTACTGCTTTTGTTACTACTATATTTGCTTTACTACTGTTGTTACTTTACTATTCTTACTACAAAACTGTTGCTACTGATAAACTGCTGTGAGCAAGATTGTTTCCAGGTGCAGCTGAATTGACAACTCAGTTGTTAATACTGATAAGTATTCTTTGGCTCCCCTTGTGTCGAATCAATAAATTGGGTTTCACTTCCCTCGAAAATACTGCGATACACCCCCTATACTTGTGGGTCATCAGCCTCCCAGCCATGGCCATCTGCCATCCTGGGCACTACATAGGTGCACATCATCAAGAGGTAGCCTCAGCTCAAACCTCTTCTACGAGGTAACCCATACTAATGCATATAAACTTCCGGCTAAGCCTTACCCAATTCAGGTATTGTGGTTGTACGGTAAAATTGGAATGGTATCGCATCCGAACCCAACCATTAGTTTTTATAAAGGGCTAAGGCTCATGCCTCAACATTTTCATCATCATAAACCATTTGTGTTTCTCAACACATGTTAAAACATCTCAATAGAATGACTCATCATTCCAAGGTTTTCATAAGCATTTTCACCAAGTATTCCCATCTATAGTGATCAAGTTTTATGCTTAGCACTAGCCACTAAGGTTAAGAGTGTTCACTAATGAGGAGTGCTAATCTCAATCTCATGCCATAGAATGACATCTATTATAGGCCTAGTTTTATACTCTTTATTCTATCTATACTACTTTCCAAAATCTCACAAAGCATTACTAAAAGTAAAGAAACTTTGGTAAACTAAAAAGTAAAGCTTGCAAGTAAAACTTGGGATGGGTATAAATCAAAGGCTATAACCAGAGCATGCCTAATGCATCTTGCTTAGGTTAAAGTTGCATAGTTAAGAAAATTGCAAGTGTTAGCTTGCCTTGATTGGTGTAGTGATTGAAGTTCTCTTCGTCTTCCTCAGGGTAGAACTCCTCCTCCTCGTAGACTTGGTCGGTACTATCGTCTATAAATGAATACGGGGTACACAATCACCAAACAGTACCTAACTAAGTCTATTTAGCACACTAAGGCACACACTTGAGGATCTAGCCTCATCACAATCATCACATGAATTAAAGAACTAGTTTCCTTTATTTTATTTGAGAAAAGTAATTTCTACTAATTGAAATTAATTAAGATTTAATATTCTCCAATTAAAATATGGGATCATGCGGACACATGTCATCACCACATATTCTAATACATGGGAATGTGATTTAAAGGGTTGATCATATTTTATAAAGTTTAAGACCATTATTTAATAGATTTAAAGTGACTAGAAATGCCCTAATAGCATTCTTTTCGTACTAGTCCAATGTCACTACATGCAAACCTAAATATTCTTACATATTCAGATAGGTATTGTCAAATGTGATTTTTTAGAGTTGGAATCAACTCAAGAGCTATTATGGTTGATTTTTAAAAAAAATGTTTGAAGTTGCAAAAGTCTCTATTTTGTTATTTTTGCTATAGATGCTTTGTAACTCCAAATGATTTAAATCCAACGGGTTGGATAGATATTTTAATAATCTTTCTAACAAAATTTGAATCATGTCATTTGTTTAAGTGAAACTATCTGAATTGATTTTTGAATAAGGACAGAATCTAGTTTCAACTAAATTGGAAAATACTAATTTGAATTGCTGGGCTACGCACGGGAAAGGATATGGGCCGGCCTAGTGGCACTCTGCGGCGCAGCTGGCTGCTGACAGTGCGGACCCACTGGTCAGCGACTTATCTAACGCGAACCGGTACGTTTCAATCTCAGTCGTGCGATTAGACTACGATCTAACGACTATGGTTCGTCGTTCCAGGTGAACAGGTGTCCGACGAGGACGAACCCTAGCAGCACGGTGGGGGTCTATGAGGGCTCACATGGGCTCCAGCTACGGTCGGTGATGGGGGCGTTCGAGATGGTAGACGACGGCAGTTCGTGGCGTGGTCGCGGCAGCTCCTGGGCGGGTCCAATCGACAGCGCCTCTTCTACTCTACATCGGCAAACTCCGGTGAAATTCCGGTGGACTGAGGCTCACCTTGCTCCAGGGAGAGTGTGGGAGGATCAGTGAGGAGAGGGGAGTCGAGTGGTTTGAGGAATTGAGGCGAAGAGGGCCTCCTTTTATAGCTCGATGAAGGGACCGAGCGGCGTGGGCGCGGCTCGTCGGTGGCGATGCTACAGGCAGCTAGCAGCGCAGCTGGGGGTAGGGGATGGTGCGTGGTCTCCTGGCGGTCATCTCTGGCTTAAAGGCGCGTCAAGGGGCAGTCGCATTTGGTCGGGAGCGGGTGGTGCTCTGTGCGGCAGAGGTGGTGTTCGATGCGGCGCACGGTGGCTACGGGTCGAGCGGCGGTGAACGGGGATGTCTGGGCAGCTGCTGGGGTCATGGCGGAGCAGTGTGCGCAGGGTGAGGTCGAGGCACGGCGTGTGCGAGCTGGTCAGGCGCGACGCTCTAGCGCGTCCTCGGCATGGCGCAACCGCTCTAGGCGTGGCTTTGCTGGGGTGGTCCACGGCTTGGCTTCGCTCAGGGAGTGGACAGGGGGCAGCAGTGTGGTTGCAGCTACCTCCTAGACATCGTGGGCGAGCTCGGGGCGGTCTGCTGTGAGCGGTCCATGTCGGGTGGCAAGGGGAGGTGCTCGGGTGGCAATGCACTGGTGCACACAATGAGGGGGAGTGGCTCTATTGCCTTGGCTGTGGTTGGGGGAGACAAGGGGAGTAGAAAGGGGTCAAATGTGGAACAAGGCATTGATCACAAATAGTAATAGTTTGGCAGCTATTTCTGTGCTCACCAAGTGTTTGATCTAATGGCCAAAAGAAATTTAAATTTGAATTTTTGGCGCAATTTTGGTGAGTGATCTACACTTATGCTTGGTTATCAATGGTTGCTTGGGATTGGCAAGTGGAGTTGATTTGGTGGGTTTTTGAAAAAGTGGGATCTTCACATATGAATTTGATTCAATTTTCAAATGTCCATTAAATTGATTTGCTAGATGTTTTTGTAAGTTTGTAAAGTGGGCCTTGGTACATCTTTACTTGGTCTAACAAGGGGTGAAAAGAAGTAGAAATGTTTCTATTAGAAATTCTCTTCTAGGAACACTCAAAGTGGCCTAGTGGTTAACTTTGGTCAAAATGACCATTTGCTTTATTTATTCTTATTTGATTTCTTTTTTCTTTGGATTTGTTTGTAAATGGTCTAGATGATGTGGCATTGACCTTTGAACCATTTCACAATATTTAGAACAATCAAGCATGGCATTTTCAAACAATTCTACACTAATGCAAACACACACATGCATTCATAATCATTTTATTAATAAAAGTTTTTGTTAACCCTAAATTGGGTAATTTGAACTTTGATAACCTTGATTAAAGTTTTGGGATGTTACAGTCGGCGATGATGATACAGGCGGCTAGCGGCGCGGCTGAGGGTAGGGGCGGTGCGATGTTCCCTAGCGATTGTCACTGGCTTAATGGCGAGGCACGGGGCAGTCTAGGTTGGTCGGGCGGGTGCGATGCTCTGCGCGGGAGCGGCGGTGTTCGAGATGGCGCACGGGAGCTACGGGTCACGCGGCGGAGAACGGGGGTGTCCGGGAGGTGGTTGTGATCATGGCGAGTGGGCGCGTGCGCGGAGAGAGCGAGGCGCGGTTTGTGCGAGCCGGTCGGGTGCGGCGCAGAGAGAGTGGGAGCGGCTGCGTTGTGGTGGTCCAGGGCCTGGCTGTGGTGGTGGGATGGAAAAGGGGTGATGGTGGACGGTGGCGTGTCTGGTGCGTGTCATGGGAGAGGGCAGCGTGGTCTCTAGCGCTCTGTCCACGGTTGACCAGCCAGTGTGGCTTCAGGTGGCAGCGCACTGGTGCAAATGGCTAAAGGGGAGCGTGTCTAGTGCTGCTAGAGACTGGGGGAGACAGGGGAGTGAAGAGGGAACCATTTTGGTCAAGTGATCACTGCTCAAACTGTGAAGTTAAGCAGTGCTTAATTAGTGTAAGCAAGGTGTTTGATGAAATGGCCAAAAGAGTTTGAAATTGAAATTTTTTAATCAAATTTGGTGACTGTTTAAATCTTATGCTTGAGTGTCTATGGTTGCTTGGAAAATTCTAGTGGAATTGGTTTGAGTGGTTTTTGCAAAATGGTGAACTTACCATATGAACTAGATTCAAATTTGAACTGTCCATTAAATAGATTTGGAAATAGTTTTGGTGAGTTTGTAAAGTGGGCCTGGATACACTTTTACTTGGTCTAGCAAGGGGTGAAAAGAAGTAGAATTGTTTCTGTTAGAAATTCTTTGCTAGGAACACACAAAGTGGCCTAGTGGTTAACTTTGGTCAAAATGACCATTTGCTTAATTAATTCATATTTGATTTCTTTTTCTTTTGATTTTGTTTGTAATTGGCCTAGATGATGTAGTATTCACCTTTAAACCATTTCTCATCATTTGTAGCAATCAAACATGGCAAACTCAATCAATCATACTCTAGTGCAAATCACACATGCATTCATATTAAAATTAGTAATAAAAGCTTTTGTTAATCCAAAACTTGGGTGATTAGAACTTGATAATCTTGATTAGTATTTTTGGGGTGTTACATGGATCCCGGTGGTATGAAATGATAGGGGAGCTTGTAAGGCTCATGGAGTTTGTATATGTGTTAGAGAAACGCCTGGTGGCTAGTCTAAGCCATTCCTAATCATGGTGGAAACCTGCAGCGTAACCATAGTGAGCAATCTATGAAGCATCCTCTATAAAAAAAACCTATGCAAATAGGAAAGAAAAAAATAAAAAAAATAAAAAAAGAGGCCTATGCAAATAGGAAATAAAAGGATTGTTGAGATGCTCATTGTCTGCTTGCCTTGTCATCTTGATATGGGGATTCTTCCGTATCATCGGGCAAGGGGTACCCCATTGGCGGTTCTCTATGATACACATGTACTTTAATGACAAGAACTTACATGTGACTAAACTTGAGTAGCATGAGGAACGGTACTCGTAAGTAAGGGGCATGAGATTTTCAACTTATAACTTGTCAAGCATATCCTCATATTTGTTCACTTTAACCTTAATCACCTAAAGATGCTTATGATAGGGGGAATGAGAGCTGAAAGCTAATAAGTACCATAATTTTTGGAAGCTCTTTATGAGACTTGAATCCCTGCTTCCTTCTATGAAGGGCCTTCCTTTTACTTTTATGTTGAGGCTCCATCTTCTATCTTTATGCACCTATTGAGAGAGCATAGTGGCCATTCTTAGTTTAATGTGCATTGTCCCAAGACTTGTTGATTGATTAATAACTTTGATATTGCTTGTTCTTAAACTATTTGTATCTATTCACCCTTATGAACTTTGAAGGTGTCCTATGCATTTATGTTTTGCTCAACTATGAGGGACAAGCTGAATACCATTCTCATTATGTTTTCTTTATATGGACAAACAAACGTCTTTCAAAGCATTGTTATTCATGAATCTTTTGTTTGCACCTTTTCATGTTATAACATAGTTGTTATGTCTTATTGTTAGAACTATATATTTCATGCTATGTTAAAGTACTATGATCCCAGCTATCAATGTTTTACAAATACCTTGATCAAGATTATGATGGTGCATGTCACCTCAAAAATTATTATTTTTTATCACTTACCTACTCGAGGACGAGCAGGAGTTAAGCTTGGGGATGTTGATAGGTCGTAAACGTATCTATAATTTTTGATGTTCCATGCTTGTTTAGTATCTACTTTCTTATGTTTCTTCACACTTTGAGGTATTTTTATACATTTTATGGAACTAACCTAGTGACAAGATGCCAAAGTGCTCGTTGCCTGTTTTCTGCTGTTTTTGGTTTCAAAAAAGCTGGAAAAGAAATATTCTCAGAATTGGACCGGACAAAAGCCAAAGCCAATATTTTACCAGAAGACTCACAGAGCCATAAGACGAGACAGAAAGGGGCCAGGGGCTGGCCCACCACCTGGTGGCGCGGGCCAGGCCAGGCCGCGCCAGGGGGTGGTGTGGGACCCTCAGGCCTCCATCGACCTTGCCCCTTCGCCTATATAATCCTCCCAGGACGAAAACCCTAAGTACAAGATCATAATTCCATGAAAAGTTCCCCAGCGCCGCCGCCACCGAAGAGGAGATTCGAGAGACAGAAGTCTCTGTTCTGGCACCCTACCGGGACAGGGAAGTGCCCCTGGATCCATCTCCATCGAATCCACTGCCATCTCCATCGCCGTTGCTGACTCTGATGGGGAGGGAGTAGATCTCTCTCGAGGCTAAGGGCTCTACTGGTAGTTATGTGGTCATATCTCTCTATTTGCGTGATCTTATGAGATCATGAACTTTGTAATCTATAGATCTATTCTTCTACTCAAGTGCTTTAATGAATCTCTGCTTACCCCACGTGTGTGAAGTTGACAGTGTGCACACCGTGCGACACTTTGGCTAAGGTTACATAAATACTTATCATGAGTATAATTATAGTTGGATGTCTCGATGAGATTGTGGTGTTTGTTGGAACTATCTAGCGCTCAAGGTGACAGTGAGGGGTTATCTAGATGGGGAATACAAACTTTAAGGTGTGCTATTATAGCCCTACATCGTCCAACCAGAGACTAGTTCAGGGTAGCATCATGAAGAGAAGATATTTATATGAGAGTGTCCACTAGTGAAAGTATGATCCCTAGGCCTTGTTTCTAAGCATTGAAACACCGTTTCCAATCAGTTCTATTACATGTTTGCTTGTTGCCACTCTTATTTAAGATTGCAATTACCACTTATAATCATCCATATTACTTTTATTTCACTATCTCTTTGCCGAACTAGTGCACCTATACACCTAACAAGTGTATTGGGTGTGTTGGGACACAAGAGACTTCTTGTATCTTGATTGCAGGGTTGCTTGAGAGGGGTACCTTTGACCACTTCCTCCTGGAGTTCGATAAACCTTGGGTGATCCAGTTAAGGGAAACTTGTTGTTGTTCTACAAACATCTGCACTTGGAGGCCCAACACTGTCTACAAGAATGTAAGTGTGCGTAGACATCAGTGGCGTTGACAAATATGCGACCTAGGACATTCTCCCAGTCAGCTGCTTGTAGGTTAAGGCAGGGCTCGACCCTACGCTCTATCAAACTTCCGCTGATGATGCTTATTGTAGCCATACTGGCATTAAGGTATGTCTTGTATCCGTTTAAGTAATGGATGTTTACTTTGATACTTTTCGGTTATGTGCCACGACCGACTGATCATGCGATCATGGTGATATGCATAACAGGGATTCTTGGAGGATTAATCTGGGGGCCCACAATGATCTCATGGTCTAAGGACTAGGATTACTTTGTATGATGTTATAGCAATAAAAACATAATGACTTTGATCATAATGCTATACTTAGGATGAATGTTCATCACATCATTCCATTAATGTTGTGACCTACTTATGAACAACATCCTATGTCCATGATCAGGAAACCTTGATCATCTTGCTAATCAACAAGTTAGTTTATAAGAGAGGCATAACTAGGAACCTTCTATTTGTTTATTAAACACACATGTATTAATGTTTCCAAATTAATACAATTATATCATGCAAAGTAAACATCTATCATATACTTGGAATACAAATAATAAGAACTTTATTATTGCCTCTCGGGCATATTCCCTTCAGCAGGTTGGGGAGAAAGCCTCGCAGCATTTATGTGTATCTAAGCTATGGGAGAATTGTGTATTGGTTTTTAAGAGTGATTTGTATCATTATTTTATTTATATCTTGCCTCGATCTTCGAACTTGTATGTAGCCAAGATCCCAGAGATTGATCAAGGCTTTAGGTGAGATGCTTGGCTAGCCGTAATCTCATAGGAACCCTAGTGACAGCAAGGGTAGTACGATCTTTGCTTAGGAACCCATTTGGGATCACAACAAGATCAACATGATGACTAAAAGGGCACATATCAATTGTAGCTAGTTTCAAAGTAAATATATCAAACCCACAGAGAGCTATTGGTAAAGGTATCTATGCCCCTCATTACTATCTACCAAAGGATAGTTATAAGGTGCCTTTGATCTCAAGTAAAGGGTGTTTGAAAGGTTTATGGTTGTTTGCGGAAAAGTAATTAAAACAAGTAAAAGAAAACAAGTAACAAGTTTGTATGAAAGCACGGTTAAACTCAATAGGGATAAAACATTCTCGAGGATGTAGGATACACCACTAGCATAGTATTATTGTTATATGTAATGAAGATAACATACTCCTTGTGTCATGATATATGTGGAGAGAGCCCCATAATAAGATGTTCACTACAAAGCTTGTAGGAAGCCACTTTGTTGAGCCAAGAGTGAGGTCACCGCTAAATAACCACTGCGACGTCTGAGAGCAGTCACCCATACAAATCATCACAATTAAGGGTTTCCCAGTGGATATAGTAATTAGCTTAGGGAGTCCCTCTATAATCCTACTTTGACTGTGTAGGTTATGATTCGGTGCCAATATTTCACGAGGCATTCTAGGTATGCTTCCAAGACACGTCCAAAGGATTTGTCCCTCCCTTTAATCCCGAGGGCAAATGATAGCGGCCGACTACACATACCATCTAAAGAGAGAGATCAAACACAAATCATAATTATATCATAGACAAGCAAGTCATATGGACACAAGAATAGATCATCTTTATTACGAGTTCATAATGGTGCTAGGGTTTCTCCATCTCCCCAAGAACAAAGGAACTAATCACTCATAGAAGCAATCAACAACATCATCATAATCAAATGAATGGATAAAAGTACGGAGGTATGCAAACCACAATTGAATCTAGAATTACAACGAGATCTAATAGATGAAAGATGGGGGTAATGGTGGTAATGGAGATGCAGTGATTGATGATGAAGGGGATGCTGCGTTATCCTCCAATGATCCGTGAAGCAGCTGGGATTTTTCCCTAGCCAAGTTCCTCCTTTAGATCCCTCTCGGATGTGGTTTTTCATGATTTCTGGTGGCTGTGAATGTCAGATCTCTATCTTGTCTTCGCCATGGAAAGTATTTGACGAGGCGGCCACGATGGCGCCTGGTACGGGCGGACGGTACGGGCGGGTTCTGCCCGTACCAGTGATCATTATCGGTACTGATGCCTCCTCCTTAATTGGTATTCTCTCAGGTGTGAAGGTAAATTCATAAAATGACTTTTATGACATAGAAATATCATATTATTACACAATATGATAGCTCTAATTGATATGTTCATATATGACTCCATGATTTGGGATCCTGTTGAAATAAGAACAAAATAGTGTGTGTAGACACAGTGAAATACAAAGATCCTTACTATATTTATGCAAAAACAAAAGGTAAATATGCTTCAATTTGGACTCATCAACTCCCCTAAACTAGGCTCTTGCTCGTCCCCGAGCAAGATGGTGGCTTATGGACAAGATCATAATGTTCATGAGACATGAGTTATTATAATAAATAAGGTAGAAATTGAGACAGGAATACAACATGGGATGTAGAGATACTTCGGGCGTATTATCATACCCTTACACATTACATAACTTAGAGGCTTCTACAACTTTTCTAGTATTAGTGAAATAATACGAAGCTGCTAGTGATTCAACATATCATATAATCATAGATTTTTAGAGATACAGAGCACTAAGTTTAGTAATGAAGATTCATGATCATTTTTTGCTATGTTTGATTCTTTTGATAGCTGCTCTCTTATTTTTCTTTTGATAGCTATATGTCTATATTTTACTTGCACCCTTTTCTTTTTTTCTTTTAGCACAGCTATTTTCTCATGCTCACTACTTCGATGGCTTTCAAAAACTCTTAATTATAGTATGCTACCAGAATTGTTCTTATCATAACTTAATCAATACTTTCGTTGGTGTGGAAGTCCCTAAAATTATGACAACTATACAAGTGTAATAACACTCAACCTAGTTCAATCATCTAATATAATAATCATGAATCAAACACGACTTCAATTATCATGAAGTCACGCAACACAATGGATATAAATGTTATCTTGAACAATTGGAGCCCGAAGTTGATGCAACTAATGCAAATTCGGAATTTAAAGTCTAACCATGCGTGCAGAAAAGTAAATATGCTAAAACTGTAAGATAGATTACAAGGTGCTCACAGATCCCCCAAGCTTGGAATCAAGCTGGGTGGATCAAATAATCCCTTGTGATTATTTGGTATCATGGCGTGCTCCTCTAGTTTGCAGGGGGAGAGACTCTAGAATCACGAAGACTTGCATGGAGAATCTTGTTTGATGTCTGCAAGATCAAGATACGGATCCGGCGTTGCTCGCTAACTTTCTCCAACTGCTCAACAAGATCCTTGTACATCTCTATTGTTTGCTTCTGGGTGTTGATGGATCGAAGGCTGATGTTGAGGTTCTGTAACACCCCTAGTTTTAATAATAGTAATTAGGGTTTGATTGTGCATCATGAGAATAGCATGCATATCATGGTTTGATAAAACTTGCACTAAGAGAATGAAGAAGAAAACCCTAAAAACTGTAGTTTCCTCTCTCTCAAATCAATTCAAAAAGGTTTTGAATTTTGAAAATTACCAAAATAAACGGAGCCCAAATGGATTATGAGGGCCCCATAGTATTTTAAAGTTACCAAAAGTCTCTTGTATTTTTGAATTAACACCAAAAAGATTTGAATTCAAATGCAAAGGAAAAAGAGAGAAAACTATTTGGAAAAAAGGATCTCCCCCTCTCTCTTGGCCTCACTTTGGCCCGTAGCCCATTTCCTCCCTCTACGCTAACCGCCGCCCACGCGCAGCATCCAGCAGTCTCCGCACAACCTTTCCCGTGGCCCAGCCTAGCCCAAGTGCGGCCCAGCCAGCCCGATAGCCCTTCGGCCTTCTTTCTCCATTTTCGTCTTTGTGATATGACGAGCCAGCAGCTCGCTGTCACCACCATCACCATTCGTCCATGCAGAGATGCCCTCCCATGTTGCGATTCTCGCTACCGTCATCCACAGCGTCTACAAGTACCTTATCGCTGCCACCCGGATGAACCCTAGCTTCCTTTCTTCTCCAAATTTCCCCACAGGTCGGAACACTAGCTTGCAGGTGCCTCCTTGCCCCGACGCTACTTGCTTTCCCTCATCCATCTGAGGACGACATGGGCTCCACCGCATTGCCTTGACCTTCCTAGCCATCGTAATCAGACTCGAGCATCTCCAATCGAGGTGCTCCTCCTCAGAGTTCTGATGGTTGTCGTCGTCAATCGCCGTTGTTCCTGACCACGCCTCGCCTCACCGACCATCCTACCGCGTTCATGGTGAGCTCCAGAGCATGCTCATGCTCACCATCCTCTCACTCGCTTCCTGGTTTATCCCTGCCCCGTGCGCCTTCGCTGCTCGCTGCAGATGCTCATCGTCGGCAAGCTTCCGATGGTTAAACCATAGCGGTGCCGCCACTTTCTGGTTGCCTGCGTCGCCCCGGTTCCAGCGCACCCCTCCTCGCTTTCCCACGTGCTCGCAGTCACCTTGTCCAGCGTCGATCTGGAGGATCTCCATGGATGATGTCAGCAATGCATCATGCTGATGTAGTATTCCTTTTCTTTTCTTTTTCTTTAATCTTTTCTGTATTTGCTTTATTAAATAAAAATGCTGACAGGTGGGCCCTATCTGTCAGGGTTTTACTCATTTTGGAATTAATTTCTGAAATTAATAAAAGTATAACATGTGGGGCCAGATGGAAAATAATTTTAATATAAACCAAAAATGTTTAATTGTTTTAAAATAATCTAAAAATGGAATAAAATTGGGAAAAATCATAACTAATTCATTTTAAGTCAGAAAAATACAAATAATATATCAAAATGTTCAGAAAAATGAGATATATCCAATAGACTCGTAATCTTGGATTGTTTAACAACTTAAATTTCAAGTTTAATTAGAAGAACAATAGCAACCCCTGTAGGTGATTCCGAGATTCCCCTTTTCTAGGGCTTGCACCCCTTGGACCCCGCTTAAAATTGCTAAGCATGATTTAGGGTGACATTTCAATACAATTTAACTTGTTATATCATCATCCTTGCTTGATTATTGCATTGATGCCATGTGTTACTTGTTGCTTTCCTGTCCGGTGTTTCTTCTTCTCGATAGAACTCGGAGTGGATGTAAGCAATGAGATCGAGTCCAACGTTGAAGACCGAGATCAACACCATCGAAGGTTATCGATGAATGACGCAGAGGCAATAATCCTATGATTTCAACAGGCAAAGGCAAGCAAAACCCCACACTTGATATAATCCTATGATTTCAAAGTATTTCATTCTTGCCATGTGCATACGATTCCAAAGTCTTTTATCGATAGATACAGTAATCCTATTTTATGCATGATACCTTTGTAGACTATACTCCCTGATCCACTGCTCCTAGCATAACTAGGGTTTGGCTTATGAGCTTCGTTAGAGCTAATATATCTGTTGTGCTTAGCCAAGCTTAGTTGTTACCACTGGTCCATCCGGTTGATGAATCGGAGCTGCGAATGAACCTAGTATGATAGGATGACGTGATATGATCAGATATGAAAGTTAAACATGTTAAGGCTTGTATGGGAGGCCACATCGGGTTGTGGTTTTTGTAGTCCCATACTTGCCACCACTAGGATCTGAGTTCTTGCCTCTTAAACCAAGACGAGCGTACAGCCACACGGGGCCTAGAAAACCCCTCGACCACCTAACTTGCCTAGTAGATTCCATGAATCACATAGTTCAGGCGTTCCATTCGACATATGCATTCTGGTTATTCACAAAGGCGGTGTAGGAGGTGCATTCATATAGGTAGGTAAGTGTGGCCGGGAACAAGAGAGGCATGGCCTCCGTAATATTGGACCATGCGCACATCTGTAGGGACCAACTTCGGGACTTGACACGTTACCGCGGCCTCTCCTTAGGGCATGACTCATGGTCTCGGCGAAAGCAAGGTAAAGGTCGTGGTTAACCACTCTCTGTCAGCCTTCCAAGAAAGAGGGCTAATGAATTCTGGCACTAAGAATCGGTTGGTACGTGTGGGTAAAGTTGTGCAACCCTGCAGGGTTATTAATCTTTTCAAAAACCCGTGTTCGCGGTTATGGACGACTTGGGAACAGACGTGATGATCATAGAGAACTATAACCTAATCGTAAAACTTAGCAAGTAAGTAAAGTGTCCTTAAGGATGCTTCCTCGTGGATCAGGGGGTGATCCTAGTTAGTAGGTTTAGCTGATAAAGATTTGGTGGACATCAAAAGAAGATCAAAGCTAGTTATATTGCTTTCTTATCCCCTTTTAAATGTTCTACTTAGTCGAGATTCTCCTACCTCTTTTACAAACAAAGTTAGCTTTATGCAAAGTAATCCCACCAACCATAAGTCTTGCAGAGTACACCCTATACTCAGCCTTGCTTTGTTGATACTTTTGCAGCATGTGAGTGTTACCATAGAAGATGAGTTCGTTATAGCATCGACATCAATGAGTTGTTCGGGGTTCCTGGTCAGTATCCTGGAATCTATGGATTGGGACATCATCGTTATGCTTCAGGCCTCTCAGGCCATTTGTTAAGTTTGTTGTACTTAATAGCATAATTTTCCTTTCGTTGTTTGATGTTTGTGGTCAGTGACCTCTGCTTGTAATAATTTGGTTCTTTGCTCAGTTTTGAGCTTGCTGTAATAAACTTTGTGTCGTAGGGTCACTACAATGTTACCGATTCTTTCTCTATATGCTTCCGAGATATAGGTTAGGCTTATATCAGATGGAGGTCTGGGATTTGTCTAGCCCTAATCCTGGGGTGTCATAGGTTTTGGCATCAAAGCAGTATAGTTCGTAGGAAAACATTTCTACTGGTCGATGTTGAGTCTAGTGTTTGTGAATAACTATTTGAAAGCTGAAAAGTATTTGCGAAAACTCTAGTATGCTTCTTTTTATCCTTATCCAGTCTCGCTCTAACTCTGCGTTATCTTACCTTACGTTGACTTTGAAAAGTTTTGCTATCTCGTCTCGTCTTTCAAAGCATAGGTGCCTTTTGGGCATGTTGTTTCTCAGCCAGTAGACCTAGTGCTGAGTTCTCCAGAGTCTGGTGTGAGTGTTCCTTGTTTTCCTTTGTTCTTCTTCAGCTGAGAGATTCCTTTCTATCATGATCTCTCTATATTTTGGGCCCACACCATCATGTTGATGGTTCCACAGTGATCTGTTCTAGGCCTCGAATTTTCCTTTCGCCTCGTGTGCCTCCTTTTAATTTGTTTGGGTACTTTAGAAGTTATTTCTTCTCTTGGAAGCTACCTTGTGATTACTATCTTGTAGTACCCTTTGTTCTACTAAGATGGTAGTTACTCCTTTCTTGGGTCTTAACCCTTGGACTTGAACTGAAGATCCCTGATTGTGCTGGATTCTGGTGTTGTGAATCTTGTACATGAAGATGACCTTTAACCCAAGATCCATTTTGTTGATCCCTACTATTAATGTTCAAACATTACCTCGGGATGGCTAGTACCTTCTACTCTAGCCTTCAGGCTTATGGTTATTGTTGTGATTAAATTACGACAAACTAAGGACTTCCCCTACCACATGCTATGGAAGATGTTCTTTAAAGGAACCAAATAGATCACGACAAGATTACTCCTCATGAGTATCACTTCTATACTCGTGACTCTACCACACCTCCCTTTCCTGCATCAGTTCTCGGAAGATTGTGGACTTATGCATCCACATCTCAGGATTCTATCCTGAGCATGTTCATTTGCCCTTGTTGTTTTTGACCTTTGTCTCTCAGTTGGTAGCCAAGTAGTATATGTGCATTGGTGTTTTCGGTGTAAGATACCCTTGTGGTCTGTCGAGACAAACCATATCGAGATGTCTAGGAGAAACAAACTCCGGTACCTCGTCATATCTAAGACCAGGTCAAAGTGTTGTAGTCCGCAGATTAAGAGGCATGATTAGATTCTATTTGTTCAACCTTAAAGTATCACACTCTTATATACTAAGAGGTCGTGCAGAGTTCATGATTCTCTCAATGAAGTGATACTTTTACACATACTTACCCACCCTTCTTCCGAGATTTTGTGCTCGTGAATGATGCATGTGCGTAACAATGTGGCTATCTGAGATTCTTAGCAACCATTATTGTTTTGGACCTCAAAAAGGACATTGATGTCATTCTTAGCATGATGGTTAACCTATCACTAAGTGAAGTTTGACTATGCTACCACGTCCATTATTCTGGTACCCTCCCTTCGGTCAAAGAGTTAGGTTTCTGCCGAAGCTCTAAGACTATTTATTCTTGCTTTACCAAGAAAATTTCCTCTTCAACTAAGTGACATATCGGTGGTTCGTAATATTCTAGATGTCTACTCGAAGTATTGCCATGTTGCCACATGAATGTCTTATCAAGTTCTTGAGCAAGCAAGTTCTCCGAACTTCTCTTTTCTCCAAGGATCCATACTGGATACCCTGAACTAGTTGGTTGAGCTTAAACAACAACCTGGAGAGTTGTAAGACAAAAGTTCTATCTGACTTAGTTCATCTTAAAGGGATGTCTAGTTTTGTTCGCACTGAAGAAAGATGGTGTTTCCTTCATGGGTATGTTATCTCCCCCACCTTTGATTTGATTTGGGCAATAGTCAAATCAAACTCAGTTCTAAGGACTATCCTAATTGTGTATTTATTCGTGATGTTTCATCTAAGTGCATCTTCATGTTCTTTGGTCTGACCAATACTTTGCCTTGTTCGTATGACATATGAGTCCATCTTCTTGGAGTGTCTTGATAAGTTTGTTATTGAGCCCATCGATGACATCCTTATCTTCCCCATGCTAGATTGGATTCATATGGAACAGTTGGCATTAATGTTGGAAACTTTTGAGAACCATCTTCATGTTATCTTGAAGGATGTGTTTTGGATGTTAGAAGTAACCTTCTTTGGTCACGTGCAATAGTTGAAAGATGTCACCATGGATTTAAGAAGAGTTATTTTTGTTTTCTCGGGAATCATTTCAAGTTAGGCAAGCATGTGTGAAGTATTCTTGTTATGGTAGGTTGATACCTTTCCATCTCGACAAGATTCTTTAAGCACTCAAAGCCACTGCATGATTTGTCATGGAAGACAAGAAGTCCTTCCCAACAAGGATTCATTTGTATTTTGTTGCAAATAGTTCACGTAGGAGAAATTATGATAACTTTCTAATACACGGGCTTCGCAATCTAGCTCATATTTTGGAGCTTGACAATGTAATCCATGACTTGAGAATCTAGTAACTTTACCTTTGTGGTAAAAGTTGCAAACTTTCTATTCAGATATGCTGAGTCTGAAGTATCATTCCACTTAACCGAATCTGAATCTCAAGTAGATATGAAGGTTAGTGTGCATCAAAGTTTTCTGAGCTAGGTCTCTTTGTAAATCCGGCAAGATTGATGTAGTGGTTGACACAATCAGTTGGAAGGCCTATTGTCCTACTCTCTTGAGTTAGCAAATAACAACCACTCCTCATGAGCATCTTCTATGAGTTATTATAGGAGTTGTGCTTATGGTTTCCTTTGTATCCGAAGTCCGACCTTCACTTGATGCCTGCTTCCTCGAACATCAAGGAGAACATTTAAAGTAGAGCTGCTAAATGTCTCTCGATCGATCCTCCAGACCATTTTATGTTTGCAAGTGTTGTTGAGCCAAGTAATTGAAGTCTGAGAATGAAGTTTCTTTTTCCTCGTGTTATCAGGAATCTTCCTATTTATTCATGTGGTGGTGTAAAGTGGTATCACGATCTTTGGCAAAGATTTTGAAAAAACCTGGATGAATAAAGAGTTTCCTTCGATTCCTCTAAGATGTTCAAAGAGCGACTACGGTTTTGATAAACAAAAGCTCCTCTTGCTACATGTTCTTTGTGACTCTTATGAGTCCTCTCCACTAAAACAACCTTTCTGTCATGTCCTTCTATTGAATGAAGAGTGATCCTTCTGTATCAAAAAGTAGTTCAATAACTTGGTTATCTGTATCTATGTATCCCTAGAAGCTCTACTTAAGCCGTCTAGTAGAGTTTCACCTCTCGAAGTCTGTGGTCGTGTTCTTTCCGTTGTAAGCTCTCCTTTTCAGAAGCTTAAACTCTTCTAAAGTTCCATGGTCTTAATCCTTATGAAGACCAGCTATCTAACAACTTGAAACCATCTCCTCTTGTTTCCTCTGTTACCTTGATGTGTTTCATGCTCGTTGGCTCTAGAGATGTTATGAAACATCTATCCATGAGTTGACCATGAGATACTCTGTTTGTGGTTTTGTGTACTTCCCTCTCCTCTTTAGTGTGTGCAGCTACCTCGAATAAAATGAAGTGCTTCATTCATTCAATAATGGTAGCATGGATCAACCTCCTCCAGAAGACCATTGAAGTTTAGTGTAACCTTGTTACTTCTATCTTCCTACCTAGGAATCTCAGGACGAGATTCTGTTAAGGGGAATAGAGATGTAACACCCCTAGTTTTAATAATAGTAATTAGGGTTTGATTGTGCATCATGAGCATAGCATGCATATCATGGTTTAATAAAACACGCACTAAGAGAATGAAGAATAGAACCCTAAAAACCCTATTTTCCTCTCTCTCAAATCAATTCAAAAAGTTTTTAATTTTCAAAATTACCAAAATAAACGGAGCCCAAATGGATTATGAGGGCCCCGCGGTATTTTAAAGTTTTACCACAAGTCTAGTATTTTTGAAATAACACCAAACATATTTGAATTCAAATGCAAAGGAAAAAGAGAGAAAACTATATGAAAAAAAAGGATCTCCCCCTCTCTCTTGGGCTCTCTCTGGCCCGTAGCCCATTTCCTCCCTCTACGCTAACCGTTGCCCACGTGCAGCATCCAGCAGTCTCCGAACAACCTTTCCCGCGGCCCAGCCTGGCCCAAGTGTGGCCTAGCCAGCCCGATACCCCTTCGGCCTTCTTTCTCCACCGTTGTCTTTGTCGAGGACGAGCCAGTAGCTCGGTGTCATCGCCGTCGCCGTTAGTCCGTGCAGAGATGCCCGCACGAGCTGCGATTCTCACTACCGTCATCCACAGTGTCTACAAGTACCTCATCGCCACCGCCCAGACGATCCCTAGCTTCCTCTCCTCCAAATTTCCCCACCGGCCGGAACCCTAGCTTGCAGGTGCCACCTTGCCCCGATGCTACTTGCTTTCCCTCGTCCATCTGAGGACACCGCGGGCTCCACCGCACTGCCATGACCTTCCTAGCCATCGGAATCGGACTCGAGCATCCCCAATCGAGCTGCTCCTCCTCGGAGTTCTGACGGTTGCCGTCGTCAATCGCCGCCATTGCTGACTGTGCCTCGCCTCACCAACCATCCTACCGCGTTCCTGGTGAGCTCCAGAGCATGCTCGTGCTCACCATCATCTCTCTCGCTTCCTGGTTCACCCCTCCGCCGTGCGCCTACGCCGCTCGCTGCAGATGCTCGTCGCCGGCAAGCTTCCGCTGGTTAAACCACAGCGGTGTCACCACTTTCTGGTTGCTCGCGTCGCCCCGGTTCCAGCACACCCCTCCTCGCTTGCACGCGTGCTCGCAGTCGCCTGGTCCAGCATCGATCTGGAGGATCTCCATGGATGACGTCATCAATGCATCATGCTGATGCAGCATTCCTTTTCTTTTCATTTTCTTTAATCTTTTCTATATTTGCTTTATTATATAAAAATGCTGATAGGTGGGCCCTATTTGTCAGGGTTTTACTCATTTTGGAATTAATTTCTGAAATTAATAAAAGTCTCACATGTGGGGCCAGATGGAAAATAATTTTAATATAATCCAAAAATGTTTAATTGTTTTAAAATAATCTAAAAATCGATTAAAACTGGGAAAAATCATAACTAATTCATTTTAAGTCAGAAAAATACAAATAATATATAAAATATGTTTAGAAAAATGAGATCTATCCAATAGACTCATAATCATGCATTGTTTAACAAATTCAATTGCAAGTTTAATTAGAAGAACAATAGTAACCCCCGTAGGTGATTCCGAGGTTCCCCTTTTCTAGGGCTTGCATCCCTTGGACCCCGCTTAAAATTGCTAAGCATGCTTTAGGGTGACATTTCAATATAATTTCACTTGTCATATCATCATCCGTGCTTGAGCATTGCATCGATGCCATGTGTTGATTGTTTCTTTCCTTTCTGGTGTTTCTGCTTCTTTTCGGTAGACCTCGGAGTGGATGTGAGCAACGAGATCGAGTCCAACGTTGAAGACCGAGATCAACACCATCGAAGGTTATCGATGAATGACGCAGAGGCAATAATCCTATGATTTCAACAGGCAAAGGCAAGCAAAACCCCACACATGATATAATCCTATGATTTCAAAGTATTTCATTCTTGCCATGTGCATACGATTCCAAAGTCTTTTATCGATAGGTACAGTAATCCTATTTTACGCATGATACCTTTGTAGCCTATAGTCCCTAATCCACTGCTCCTAGCATAACTAGGGTTTGGCTTATGAGCTTCGCTAGAGCTGATATATTTGTTGTGCTTAGCCAAGCTTAGCTATTACCACCGGTCCATCTGGTTGATGAATCAGAGCTGCGAATGAACCTAGTATGACAGGATGACGTGGTATGATCAGAGATGAAAGTTAAACATGCTAAAGCTTGTATGGGAGGCCATGTCCGGTTGTGATTTTTGCAGTCCCATACTTGCCACCACTAGGATCTGAGTTCTTTCCTCTTGAACCAAGACGAGCGTACAACGACACGGGGCCTGGAAAACCCCTCGACCAACTAACTTGCCTAGTAGATTCCATGAGTCACATAGTTATGGCGTTCCATTCGACATATGCATTCTGGTTGTTCTCGAAGGCGGTGTAGGAGGTGCATTCATACAGGTAGGTAAGCGTGGCCGGGAACAATAGAGGCACGGCCTCTGTAATCTTGAACCCTGCACACATCTCTAGGGACTGACTTCAGGACTTGACCCGTTACGACAGTATCTCCTTAGGGCGTGACTCATGGTCTCGACGAAAGCAAGGTAAAGGTCGTGGTCAACCACTCTATCTCAGCCTTCCAAGAAAGAGAGCTAATGAATTCTGGCACTAAGAATTAGTTGGTATGTGTGGGTAAAGTTGTGCACCCCTGCAGGGTTATTAATCTTTTCAAAAAGCCATGTCTGTGTTTATGGATGACTTGGGAACAGACGTGATGATCATAGAGAACTATAACCTAATCATTAAACTTAGAAAGTAAGTAAAGTGTGCTTAAGGATGATTCCTCAGGGATCGAGGGGGTGATCCTAGTTAGTAGGTTCAGCTGATAAAGATTTGGTGCACATCAAAAGAAGATCAAAGCTAGTGATATCGCTTTCTTATCCCCTTTAAAATGTTCTACTTAGTCAAGCTTCTCCTACCTATTTTTCAAAAAAAGTTAGCGTTATGCAAAGTAACCCCACCAGCGATAAGTCTTGCAGAGTACACCCTGTACTCAGCCTTGCTTTGTTGATACTTTTGCAGCATGTGAGTGTTACCATAGAAGATGAGTTCATTATAGCATCGACATCAATGAGTTGTTCGGGGTTCCTGGTCAGTAGCCTGGAATCTATGGATTGGGACGTCATCGTTATGCTTCAGGCCTCTTAGGCCATTGGTTAAGTTTGCTATACTTAATAGCATAATTTTCCTTCTGTTATTTTATGTTTCTGGTCAGTGACATCTCCTTATAATAAGTTGGTTCTTTGCTCAGTTATGAGCTTGTTGTAATAAAGTTTGTGTCGTAGGTTCACTGCAATGTTACCGATTCTTTCTCCGTATGCTTCCAAGATTTAGGTTAGGCTTATATCAGACAGAGGTCTGGGATTTGTCTAGCCCAAATCCTAGGGGTGTCACAGGTTCCCTTCTAGCCCTTTCATTATCTTCAGATCCGTCTGGTCTAGGTAACGACACTATAGTTCAATATGTTTAGAAGATCTTGGTGATTTTACCTCGATCTTCTTAATGCGGCGGTCGAGCTTGTCTAGAGAGGCTTGGATCACCTCCACTTGTCTATTCATTTTCTTCTAGAAAAGTTCCCCATCTCCTTCTAGATCAATTTGAACTTCGTCAAAGTTGCCTTCTTTTCCAACGCCAAGGCTAAACACCTTGTGCCCATCCTTTAGTGTTTCCATGATCTTGAATCCATCCTTGTCTTCTAATTCCTTCTCTTCCGGGGCAACAACTTTTTCTTCCTCTATAATCCTCGAGGATGATCCATAGAGATCTTATTTCTCTTGAAGATTACCCCATGTGACGCCCATACGACACGCTCGTACCGGGTCATTTCCAAAAACACCACGGCACGAAGTCGGTAATAGTCAACCGACTAAGTGGTACGGCGGGTTCTGCCCGTACTGCTCGTCTGTACTGACTTTATGACTCCTGTTTTTTTAGAATACAAAACAAAAAATAGAAGTCAGTCACAAAATAGATAACAACCAGTCGTACGGGGGGCTACGCCTGTAGCGGTGCAGTAGTACCAATTATGCGAGAACGAAACCAAAGCATCAGCGGGCTTAACGACCATTGGTACGGGCAGATCCGACCGCACCGCTCGCCCGTATCGATCCCGTAAGACCGGCAATGCACTCATAAAAACCAGATGAATTCAATATGCAAAAAGAAATAGCAGAAAATCATCTAGAACAAAGATGTGTTCAGGATTACATAAGCTATGATCATTGAGGGAATATGAACTCATTTGAGTATCTTTTTCTTCCTCTCTTCAAATAAAGTTGGTCATAGAAAATCACCAAAACCATTGCAAGAAGAAATAGAGAACTTCCTTTTTGGTAGTGTTGTTACCACAGGTATATACACGGATGACACCTCCTTAGGATGAGCAACCTCTTGAGTGTCCATGAATGTTTCCTCCATCTCTTCCTTTCTTTGTCGGATCTATAAATCGAATTCTTGCAGAAGTAAAGTCCAACAAATCATTCTTGGCTTAACATCAGTCATTTCTAGGATTTGTTTTAAGCCAACACGATCAGTCAGACTATTACTTCAGAGTCCATGATATAAGATCTAAACTCGTCACATGAGAAAACCACTACAAAGAATTCTTTTTCTGCCAGAGGGTTGTAATTTTCGGCCCCGTTCAGGGTGCGACTAGCATGATGAATGATATTAAGACCATCACCATCATACTGACAAAGAATTTCTCCTACAGCTTCCTGACTAGCTTCGCAAAATAGCTCAAAAGGTTTCTTCCAATTAGGTGGTTTTATAATGGGAGCTTCAAGGAGGGATTATTTTAATATGTTGAAATAAGTAAGAAACTTTTCATCAAAATTAAAATGAACATCATTTTGAAGATGGTTAGTTAAAGGTCTAGCAGTTTTCGATTTTTTAATGAATCTTCTATAAAATCCTACATGACCTAAGAAGCTTCTTATACCTTTTATATCTCGAGGAGTGGGTAACCTTTCTATTGCTTTAATCTTTGCTTTATCAACTTCTATGCCCTTACCTAAGACTTTATGACCAAGCACTATGCCTTCTTTAACCATAAAATGGCATTTCTCCTAGTTCAAGACTAAGTTAGTGTCTTCACATCTCTGCAAAACTTTATGAATATTATGGAGATAATGATTAAACGAAGTTCGATAAACAGAGAAGTCATCCATGGATACTTCCATAATACTTTCAACATAATTGGCAGATATAGTAGCCATACATCTTCGAAAAGTGGTGGGAGCATGGCAAAGACCAAAAGGCATACGATAATAAGCATAAAGGCCATAAGGAAAAATAAAAGTAGTTTTAAGTTGATCATCATGGTGAACAGCAATTTGGGAAAAACCGGAATAGTCGTCTAAGTAACAAAAATGAGAATGCATAGCAAGCCTTTCTAAAGTTTGATCTATAAATGGTAAAGGGTAATGGTCCTTCCGAGTTTCCTTATTAAGTTTTCTATAGTCAATGCACATACTGTATCCAACAACAGTTCTAGTAGGTATCATTTCATTATGTTCATTTTCTACAACTGTGAACGCACCTTTCTTAGGAACACAATGAACAAGACTTACCCATTCACTCTCCTCTACATGAAAGATGACGCCTGCATCCAACAAACATATTATTTCTTTTCTTACCTCCTCTTTCATGTGAGGTTTAAGACGTCATTCAAAGTCCATGACCGGCTAAACTCCTTCTTCCATGAATATTCTATGGATCGCAATTGAGGGGCTAATCCCCTTCAAGTCACTCATCGAATACCCAAGAGCATATCGATGCATGCGGAGAACCTTCATTAAGTTTTCCTCCTCTTTCTCTGCAAGGTTAGCACTTACAATAATAGGAAATTTATTTGTCTCATCAAGAAACCTATATTTTAGTTCCTTTGGTAGAGTTTTAAGGATTGGAGGGGCAGGGCCTTGTCTCCTTTTCTTATGGATTCTTCATATATTTTTGATTAATATCGATGTCCACCTCAGGTGTGGTGTCAAGATAATCATCCATTTCAGCTTTTTCCATGTCTTGAGGGATATTATTATTATTGACTAAACTTCTTGCTAAATCATCTTTAGGAGTCTCAATGACTATTGAGGCTAAATTTACGATATTACCTTCTTCCTCACGTCCGTACTCATGATCATTCAATTCTTCAATAGCCGGCTTATGGTCGAATTTAGATAAGTGAAAATCCATCTTCTCTTCACCAAACTTGAGAGACACAGTTTGTCTCTTGCAATATATGTTTTCTCCTGCGGTATTTAGAAAAGTTCTTCCAAAAATGATGGGACAATAAACATCAGTAGGCATATCAATAAGCACAAAATCACTGAGATATTTGTAAGTTCCAATACAAATTGGAACATTCCTAATTACTCCCATAGGGACTCTGAGTGTTTAATCTGCAAACATTATAATCATATCCATATTTTCCAGTTCGTCTAGAGTTAATTCATTTTGAACTTTTAAATAAAAATTGAAAGGGATAACATTAACAGATGTACCAATATCACAAAGGCCATAATAGGAAGTTCCTCCAAAAGTGCACGGAAGAATAGGCTTACCAATTTCTTTAGCTTTTATCTTTCCTTCAACGAATTGCAAAGCTTCGGTATCTAGCTCAGTTACTTGTAGTCTGCAAACATGGTTCAAATATCTTCCTTTATTGATGCCTCTGCCTCTTGTAGACGTTCTTCTTCAGTTTTCCTTCTTTGTGTTTCCTCTTCCAGCTCCTTGAGAAATAATTCTTGCTCTTTGTGTTAATCCTCTAGTTGTTGAGCCATCATATGTTTTCTCACCATCCTTGGGAAAGGAAAGAGTTCAACATATGAGGATACCTCCTTTAACGGCTCGACAGGGCTCGTGATTGTTGGATCTTCGTCTACAACTTGCTTGGGTGTAGGAGTATAATCAAGCCAGTCTTTTTAGGAGCTTCAATATGTTTTGTAAAAGACCGAAGGATGCAAAACAATATCATCATCAAGTTGCAGTTCATTAGCAGTTTCTTTTACCTTACCAAAGTCTTTAGAAGCATTGAGACAATCATATTCAATTTATATACCTCCTTCGCCTCCTAAATCAAATCCCCATGTTTCTCTATTACAGTGAATTTGTTCTAAAAGTTCCTGTCGTGGTGGTGTCACGGCAGATGCCATGGATAGGCTAAAGGTGGGGACTAATACACGCTAGGGGAATCCAGGGAGGGATAGTGAAGTGATTCTCCACATAGTCGTTTGTATTGCTTTGCTTCCAAGTTTACAAGTGCTCCTAGAGCTGTATTGGCGAGAGGAGGAAGAAGGAGCTCTCTTACTCTCACCCACAGATCACACCTAAAACTCTAGCCAAATCAGAATAGCGGAACCCCCCTCTACTGAAACCCTAGCCCCCCTTTTATAGAGGGAGCTCGATCTCTTCTTAGGGCATACGTGGAGGCATATTCCTAAGAATATTCCTCCTCCCAAAGTAGTAAGCCTACCGGGGTGCTTTTCCCCCGCGTCACACATGCAGAGGCTACGTGAGCCTCTGCGGCGCCCGCGTCAGCCGACATGGGCGTCGTCACCCTTGTCGGCCACGCCCCGGTGGTCCTGCCCTTGCTTTCTTCGCTCAGGTAGTGCGTACCGGGGCTTCTTTTGACCAGCGAGATTCCTTCCTTCTCCTAGAAGCTAGACGTGACCCGGATCATAGTTGATCCGGCCACACCTGTTCCTGCATACAAGTAAAATAGGCACTTCCGACTTATTGCTTAAGTCGGCTGAGACTTAGTTAGACGAACGCCCCCTGGTCCGGGTTACCCCGTGATTCGGCCTGCCTTGAGGTGACTCGGCCAGCATCCGCTTTTGCCTTGCCGAACCTCGGCTAACTCGGCCTTTATACCCCGGCGTGACCCTACCCGGGGGTATCCCCCCAACATTAGTCCCCGAAGCTGGTGCGGTCTTAGCTGCCTTGGCCGCTAAGGCCACATAAGGATCAATTTCGAGCTCCGGTCGTTATTGCCGAGTTACCTCTTTACCTCGGATTATATGGATTTACGTTCCCTTCGCACATTCCAAGTTTTCACTTGCCGGTCGGGTTACCACTTTAATTCGGACCTCATGGTTTTACTTTCCCTCTGCACATTCCAAGTTTTCACTTGCTGGCCAGGTTACCATGGTTCCATCCGGTCTTGTTTCCTTCTCTCGTATGCCAACCCATGTGGTGGGTAATCATTATGTTGTCTTATTTTAAGGGCCATCACAGTAACCGCCGCAGTAATTGTTAGTTATCACTGTGCGCGGGTCACGTCATGCCTGCCTCCTCGTTTACCGCATCACAGCGTCACGTCATGGGATCATCTCCGCTCTGTTGCCTTTCGTGTGGCTCCCTGCTGATTGGCTGAGGTGGGCTATACACGGCCACACCATGTGGCTCATTCGCAGGACGCGATCCCACTCACCCCTTGAGGGAGTGGTTAAATAGGGGAGGGGCGCACCCCTTAGGAGTTTTCCCCTTCCGCGCCCCTCTGCCCCTTGCTCTTCTTCTTCGTCTTCCTCGCGACCACGCCGCCGCCGGTGCTCCAAGTAGTAGTGCCGCCGCCGCACTTCTTCCCCGTGCCTCTGCGTCGCCGCCACCGCTACACAACTCCCTCGCCACGGGTCCTCGCCAATCTAGGCCTCTGCCCCCCGCCGCCGCTAGCGTCAGCGAGGGCAGCGAAGACCAGATGACAGAGGAGGATCTCATCGTTGCCGAGCAGGAGATGGAGGAGGACTCCGCGGCGGCGGACCGTGGTGCGTGGGCCGGGTCCTGGGTCTGCCATGATGACCTGGACTGGCTCTACCGGACCAGACGCATCCCCGATGGTGTCGCCGCTCGTCTCGCCTCCTCCGAATTGGCCCCCTCACCAAATCCGGGTGAGTACGTCGTGTTCTTGTCCCACTTCCAACGGGGGTTCGGTTTGCCAGTGAGCGACTTTTTCCGGGATTGGCTTAGTACCTACGAACTCTAGCCGCACCACCTTCCTGCCAACGCCATTACCTCTCTTTCTGCCTTTGCCTCTACGATCGAAGGCTACGCCGGACTTTGGCCCACGAAGGAGCTATGGATCCGGTTTTTCGGCCTTCGTCGTAATGTCATTCCGAACATTCAACTTGATCCGGAGGACAAACAGCTTACTCAGTTCGGAGCCGCGTCCATCTCACCCCGGAGGCTTTCCGTTTTCCCCCGGGTCACCGGGCTAGACTCCTGCAAAGGGTGGGCCTGGACTTTCTTTTATGTCCGTAATACAGGCACAAAAGACTTGATCCGGCTGCTTCACTATACTCCGGGTCCACCTAATCCGGAGTTGTGGGATGTTGTCCCCAAGAAGCCCACGGCCTTGGCCAACCAGGTCAACAAGAGGTTCGCGGAGCTGAAGAAGCTCGGGTTGCGCAACAAGGATGCTATGATCATGTTCGTGCGCAACCGAATTTCCCCCCTCCAGAAGCGCACCCACAAGGTGTGCCACATGAGCTTCGGCCGCGACCCCAACCGGACCTCATCCTTTGAGCTAAGCAACACGGAGATATATCGCCGGGTTAAGGCTCTCTTCACCACCCACAAGGACTTCTCCTCTGAGTGGACTTGGGGAATTGAGCATTATTGCCGCGATAGGCTTCCTCCCGCGGTAAGCTTTATGTTGCAAACTTACCCCGGACTAATTACATGTCGGTTATTGTTGCATTTTTGACTCTTTTGTTCATTCTTTTCCTCAGCTATTTCTTCAGCAGACCCTTGAGGATGGCACCGATCTGACCCTTACGTGGGCGTTGGACCGGGAGACTCCGGATGAGGAAGAGCCGGACCAGGAGATGTTCCTCCCGATGACCGACGCTACAAAGCGACCCACCGGTAAATTCTCTTCTATTAGAGATTGGCCCGATGATGAAGATGACTTGGATGTCGAGGTGATTGCCTGTTGAGGCTGTCCCCCTTTCTTTTGCTTTTCCGGCATCAGTTAATCCCGATGGGCACATCCACGAGGACCCTCCTCTTGCTACGGGTGAACCTGTTCCGGTAGCACTGAAGAAGAAGCGCGGGGCTGCTCCAAGTTCCTCCTCTGAACCTTATCAGCCCACTAAAAGGTGAAAGAAGTTCGGGGACAAGACTGCCTCCAAGCTAGCAGGCAAGGCCCCAACACAAAGGGCTCGGAAACCCAAGGAGGCCCAAACCTCAGATGCGTAAGTCATTTTTCCTTCTGTAACTTGCTCGTCCTTGCATTGTTGTAATTTCTCTTCTGACATTATTCTCTTTTGCAGGGCTCCGGTGGAGGTCCCTCAGAGTGGATCTAGCATCTCTTCACCGCTCCGACCTAGCCCTTCTCCCCCTCATGATGACGAGTCACGTCCGCTGAGCCCTATTCTAGAGGGTTCTGCGGCTGCTCCGGGTTCTGCTCCACCTCGTCAAGAGGAGGGTAACCTTGGAGCGGGGGAGACCGGTCCAGCCGAGGCGACAGCATCCACAACTTCGGCTTCGCCGCAACCAGCAACCACTGAATCTACCTCGGCACCAGCACCAGCTCCAGTACCAGCGACCAAACCAGCACCAATACCAACTCCTGCATCAGCACCAATTCCGGCTGCAAAAACATCAGCAGCGGCACCATGTCCAGCAACAAGAACACCAACGCCGAGCTCCTCTGCCTCGTCCGAGTCTTCTCAACCTCGGCGAGGAACTACCCCGGCAGCTCCTAAGGGGAAATCCGCTGCGACGACTTCCTCTTCCCAGCAAGCCAAGAGCAAAAAGGCTCCGGATGCTACCAAGCCAGCATTCATCGAGGTTGGGCAGCGTACTCTCACATCAATACTTCCCAAGAAAGCTCCAGCAGCGAAGGACGCCCCTGCCGAGCCAACTGATGCACAGCAGATGGTTCTACACACCAGCCCAGCCCTTGCCTTGGTTGAGAGGAAAGAAGCGCACGCGAAGGGCTTGGTGGCGCCCCATATGCCCACCGGTGAGCGGTACCCTCCGAGCCTGAGTGAATTTGTCATGAATTGGAACAAGGCGGAGTTCGTCCACAACGACGATCTTCCGGAGAAGTTCGGCCCCGCTGAATTTTCTGCCCAAATGAACACAGCCGCTAAGGCGATCAACCTCGCTGGGCGGATGATGGAGGTACGTCGCTTCCCCTTTACATGCTGTAGATAATAACCATTAGTCCCCAAGCCTCCGGGGGAGTAACTTGTTACTCGGTCGGATGCTCTTTAAAAAAACTAACGTAGCTCCATGAGAACTTTGAATATGCACACACCTAGAGCCGGGTTAAGTTCCACTTGGCCCGGATTTTAGTACACTTCGAATATGCACACATCTAGAGCCGGGTTAAGTTCCACTTGGCCCGGATCTTAGTGCACTTCGAATATGCACACACCTAGAGCCGGGTTAAGTTCCACTTGGCCCGGATTTTAGTACACTTCGAATATGCACACATCTAGAGCCGGGTTAAGTTCCACTTGGCCCGGATCTTAGTGCACTTCGAATATGCACACACCTAGAGCCGGGTTAAGTTCCACTTGGCCCGGATTTTAGTACACTTCGAATATGCACACATCTAGAGCCGGGTTAAGTTCCACTTGGCCCGGATCTTAGTGCACTTCGAATATGCACACACCTAGAGCCGGGTTAAGTTCCACTTGGCCCGGATCTTAGTACACTTCGAATATGCACACACCTAGAGCCGGGTTAAGTTCCACTTGGCCTGGATTTTAGTACACTTTGAATATGCACGGTTTAATTATAGTTAACTCCATGAAAGAGCCTCCTGAATTTGTGTCAAACTCATGTTTAATTTCTTGATTAAGTCCTCCATGGGAAATATGCAAAACGTACCATTCAGGTAAATCGTGATGGGGAAATTTATGAAGTAGAGACTTGTAGCTTTTGTAATTGCCCTTCTTACTTCAGCAGTTTTTACCTTGGGAAAGAATCAAAACACAAATTCTCCTTTAAGTTTTTCCTAGGTATCTATTTTCTCTGCAGGGCAAATTCTATACCAAGACAAAGCAGTGTTGGTTAGAGATTGGCTAAACAGTTTAAGTTCTAATCATCGGAATAGCCTCTCAATTTAAGGGTCCAACATAGCTCGGTAAAATGCATTAAATGATTGTAAGGATCCTCATCGGGATCATATCATATAAAAGATTTCTCTTTAATAATAGTGATAAAACGAGTGTTAACCTTATATTCTGGTTCGCTCCCACTCTGGAATTCTTTGACGAGTCCTCTATTGAACTTCCCAAGGTATTTAGTAGCATTGAGATGATTAATCAGTCTGAGTGCAATCATGGTACTTACCTGAAACTAGTAAACAACTTTAGTAAAACAATGAGTAAAATAAGTAACTAAGAACAAAGACCAAAAACACTTAGCTCCCCGGCAACGGCGCTAGAAATTAGCTTGATGACTGCAAGTGCACAGATCAATTGTAGCTAGTTTCGAAGTAAAGATATCGAACCCATAAAGAGCTATTGGTAAAGGTCTTTATACCCCTCGTTACTATCTACCAAAGGATACTTATAAGCTGCCTTTGATCTCAAGTAAAGGGTGTTTGAAAGGTTTATGGTTGTTTGCAAAAAAGTAATTAAAACAAGTAAAATAAAATAAGTAACAAGTTTGTATGAAAGCGCGGTTGAACTCAATAGGGCTAAAACGTTCTCGGGGATGTATGATACACCACTAGCATAGTATTATTGTTATATGTAATCAAGATAAAATACTCCTTGTGTCATGATATGTGTGGAGAGAGCCCCATAATAGGATGTTTACTACAAGGCTCATAGGAAGCCACTTTGTTGAGCCAAGAATGAGGTCACCTCTATATAACCACTGCGATGTCTGAGAGCAGTCACCCAGACAAACCACCGCAATTAAGGGTTTCCCCGTGGATATCGTAATTAGCTTAGGGAGTCCCTCTATAATCCTCCTTTGACTGTGTAGGTTATGAGCCGACGCAAATCTGTCACGGCGCATTCCGGGTACGCTTCCAAGACACGTCCAAAGGATTTCTCCCTCTCATTAGTCTCGAGGGCAAATGATATGCGGCCGACTACACATACCATCTAAAGAGAGAGATCAAACTAAAATCATAAGTATGTCATAGACAAGCAAGTCATATGGACACAAGAATAGATCATCTTTATTACGAGTTCATAATGATGGTAGGGTTTCTCCATCTCCCCAAGAACAAAGGAACTACTCACTCATGGAAGCAATCAACAACATCATCATAATCAAATGAATGGATAAAAGTACGGAGGTAGATCTAATGCAAACCACAATTGAATCCAGAATTATAACAGATCTAATAGATGAAAGATGGGGTTAATGGTGGTAATGGATACGCGGAGATTGATGATGAAGGGGATGATGTGTTGTCCTCCAAGTTCCTCCTCCAGATCCCTCTCGGCTGTGGTTTTTCATGGTTTCTAGTGGTTGTGAATGTCGGATATCCCTCTTATCTTTGCTAGGAGAAAGTATTTGACAAGGTGGTGATGATGGCACCTGGTATGGCTGGACGGTACGGGCGGGATCCGCTTGTACCAGTGGTCGTTATTGGTACTAATGTCTCCTTCTTGCTTGGTAATCACCCAGGTACGAAGGTAAATTCATAAAAGTACTATTATCACTTAAAAATATCATATAATTACACAATATGATAGTTCTAATTGATATGTTCATATATGACTCCATGATTTGGGATCCTGTTGAAACAAGAACAAAATGGTGCGTGTAGACGCGGTGAAATACAAAGATCCCTACTCTATTTATGCAAAAACAAAAGGTAAATATGCTTCAATTTTGGACTAATCACACCACTTAATGCTTTGATCTATGTTTTCACTTAATAATTGTTTGTAACCTGGTGCTTCACGGTACACTCGGTTGGATCAAAATACTATTTCTATGCCTATGGCCTCTCAGGGGCTCTAGTATATTAGGATGTGTTGCCCAAAAACTGTTATCTCTATTGGAACCTTACACATGAATATGCTTATTTTTATCCTTTATCCCATATGATATGCAGCTACAGGTGGATCTTCAACCCTGGCCTATCTCCATCCATTGATTCAACCACAATAGAAAGTAAACTAGATTGGTCCGTTAACAAAGGTAAAATCGAAAAAACAAAGTCTTCTATACTTGTCCTTATTTCCATTCCTATTAGCATTGTTTCCAAAGGATTCGATAAACCTAGGTCTACTAGGGAAATAGCCATTATACTACATCCGGAATCCGGATCGAAGGTATCAACCCTTTTTCTAGCACCGTTGCTAGGGAAGCAATTCGCTATCCCGGTGAGGTCACTAGAGACCTTATTTTTAGATTTAATTTTTGTTTGTAGTTTATTATTTGTTATTAGTTTACTTTTTTGTTATCTATTTGAAAACCCAAAAAAATAGTTAATTGTTTACTTGTTTATCTTACTTTAAAAATACCAAAAAGAAAAGAGCGATGGCTCAAAAGAAACTTGGGGAGTATGCTACTCCCACTGATGATTTTATTCGTGCACCTATTACTCAGCCCATGGTTGATGCGGAAGCATATGAGATAAAGCCTAACCTTTTGAGTTTGGTTCAGCAAAACCAATTTTGAGGCTCACGTTATGAAGATTCAGGTTTGCACTTCAATACATTTACTAAAATTTGCGACATGATGCGTATTAAGGATGTTGATCCAAATGATGTTAAATTACGTTTGTTTCCTTTCTCTCTTAGAGAAAATGCTAAGGACCAGTTTCTAGCTCTACCTAAGGACACTATCACATCTTGGGAGGAATGTACTAATGTCTTTATGACTAAATTCCCCCCCAGCTAAAACTGTGTAACTAAGAGCCAATATTATAAGTTTTAGACAAGAAGACCGCGAGCTACCAGCGCTTGCATGGAAAGGATGAAAGAAGCAGTAATAAATTTTCCTAGTCATGGTATGGAAGAGTGGATTATATTGCACTTATTTTATAATGGCCTTAACCCAATGTCTAAGTCTATGCAAGATACTGCAGCAGGTGAGTGTTGCAAAGAAACTACTTGATGATATGTAAAATAACCATGCTCGATGGCATGTGGAAAGAACCTCAAAAAGGGTGAGGTCAATCACCGAGGTAAACAATGAAGAGCTTACTGCAAAGGTAGATGAATTACTTAGTATAGTAAAGGGCAAGGAAGATACCCAAGTTAATGCTATCTCTACCAATGTTAATGATTTTAATTTTATAGCTCGTAGTCCTTATAATCCAACATGGAAAATCAAAACTTTGCTTCTAATGTTCAAAAACATTATTCTAATCCTGCAGAAGATCCTTATAATAAGTTTGATAATAATAACAGAGCAAATCATGGAAATATCCTATTTGAACATACTGTTAGAAATTTTATGCAAGCTCAAACCAAGCAAAATAATATGCTTATTAAAATCACGGAGAACCATGGCACTAGTATTGGTAAATTATCTAATCAAGTTGTTGCAACTAGAAATGATGTGCATGCTCTACAGGAAAGGACAAAGACCATGGAAGCTCAATTGGGCAAGGTAGCCGAGAGCCAAGATCTCATACTTGCAAAATTTGCTGGAAAGCCCGAGCCAAACCCGGTGGAAGACCTCAAGATGATAAGGGTCAAGAACAATAAAGACAAGCCCGAAGAGCTAGATTAGAGCAATGCATCAATACCTGAATATATCGTAGAGGATCTATTAAAGATCATAACCGTCAAGAATCTAGGTATTGAAAAATGTAATGATGCTACCTATCAACAATTCATCCAACAAGTAGCATCTAAAGTTAGAGAGTTAGAAATGGAGTATAAAAGACTAGCTGGTAAGCTTCCGCTAAGCTAGATGATATATTTGAGCCCACTATTAAGATTAAGATTGGGATCAATGAGATGTCTTCACTTTGTGATCTTGGTGCAAGCATCTAAATGATTTCCTAGAGTCTATTTGATAAACTAAACTTGGGGCCATTTGCAACTACTGAAATGAGACTTCACCTAGCTGATTCTACATTTAAGCAAGATGTTAGGATTAAAGAAAATATAGTAGTATAAATTAAAGGCAGTCCCGCACTTATTGATCTTGTTATAGTGTACATGCCTGATGATCCCATAGCTCCTATAATTCTAGGTAGGCCATTCCTAAGAACCATTAAATCTTTAATCAATTTGCATGAAGGGAATATGAGAATAGGACTACCATATAGAGATCCTTTTATAGTCCACTTCCCTAGGAAGAAGAAGGCCAATATTAAGAATGATGATGATGGTATAATCACACTTAAATCTAATTACTTTGTGGGTATTCCACTCACTAAGCCTAAATGATCACCATCTAGGTCAAGCTAATTGACCTTAACTAGAAGTTCTTCATGGGAGGCAACCCATGTGAAATAAAAAAATTATTCCTGTGTTAGTTTTGTTTTGTTTTTGTTTTTGTTTGTTTTGTTTCAAATAAAGAGTGGTCAAGAAGAACTTTGGAGAGAGGATAAGAAATGAAAGGTAATCCTCATTTTTTATATTTTGCTAACACATGGCCTTAAGGTATTGCTGATATTTACAAAGCCTATGTTGTTGTTATTTTGCCTTTTGCTAAGATGTGCAAAGGCGCGCGTAGCTACTAATCTTTTCCTCAAGATATTGCAGCTTTTAGTTTGCTTAACAACCACTGGTATGGTCGGAAATGATCATACCATGCACCCATATCACATTGAAGCGCTGGGAAATACAAGTCTCGATTTTTGCTGAAGGACTCAGACGTCGTAACGACCACTAGTACAGTCGGACATGGTCGTAGCCTGCTCATACCATATCCATGAGAAAATATCAGAATTGAAGCAAAACATGCTGGCCGCATAACGACCAGTTGTATGGGCACACGCGATTGTACCACGCGCCCATACTGAGTTCATGCTGGAAGGGTTTCGTCGAACCCAAGCTCTGTCACTCGGTACGGGCCGGACCCGGTCGTATCGCCCTCCTGTACCATGCACCCGGACGCCATATGAACCCAGGAAGAGGTAGCCTAAAATTCCCAAAACAATATTCTCTTTCTTCTACCTCCAAACTTCACACTACTTCCATTGGATCTTCAATTCTACTTGTTATTTCTTTCATTCCTCGCACCCAATCGATCTATGGTATGTTTCTCCCCCGATCCCCAACTTATTTGATCTAAACCTTGCTCAATATTTTACCATTATTAATCTAGACTTAGGTCTTATTCTTGAGCTAATCTTGATGTTGAGCATGTTTAGATAGTTTTTAGAGGTGTAACTAGTGTAGTGGATCATATATGCTATGTTTCTATTGGACTAATTTTTTGATTAGCTTTATTTTTTATTAGATGAATACAAGGAGCCGTACACGTGTGATGGCTGCGGCACAATCCGCACCACCCATTGATACGCTGTCCCCCGAGGTATTGGGAATCGAGTTTGCCGAGGACTTTCAGCTGAACCGTTTTAACCATCTCAAGCTCCCAGAAATCAAGTCCACTAAGTGGGCATGTCCTTTTATCTTGAACCAACTTGGTATCCGTCCGGATTTTGATTTGGTATGAAACAATGTTGGTTTGTATGATTTTGTCTTTCAGGATTGTGCCACGTACCACCATTTGACGCTTGAATTTCTTAGCACTGTGACGCATATGGTAACATCTCACTATTGTCCCGAAGAGAAACTTCTTGGAGTTGATTATATCTACTTCCGACTCATGAACTGTGAGTACTCTTTGACACTTAGTCAATGGGCTCACTCCTTCAGGTTTGCCAACAACACCACTGACATATGCTCCACTTCTTTTGTTGTAAATCCTACACCCTTGGGATACTTTAATAGAATGAGAATTCATGGAAACACAAACAAGGGAAACCAAATTGATCATCCTGCTATTCGTTATTTGTTTTATGTTATTGCTAACACCTTGCAGGCACGTGGTGAGTTTACTAGAGTTAATGAGGAGGACATGATGTTCCTTGCTAAAGCTGCAATTCCCAACTGCAATTTAATGCCAAATTTGGGCACACTTCTTTTCTTTTATTTTCACCATCAGGGGCTTGAATCTTGTGGTCTCATAGGTAACATCCAACCGATCTATGGAAACTATTGTTTTGGTTTTTCTACTCTTAGAGCATGCGGTATGATTTCAAGAATCAATGGTAGATATCTCTTCTATATACCTGGAACAGATCACTTGATCCCTTCTCCTTTGCCTAATGGTCCCTTCTCTATTGAGGACGGTCGTTTGCGTTATGATGCGTAGATTGAAGCAAATCTACCACAACAAGAAGTATACGTAGATGGAGAAGAGGAAGAGGAAGGAGTGGAACAATAAGGGCCCGAACAAGATGTGCAGTCACCAAATCTATACACCACATATGGTGATATCTATGGCCTCGAAGAGAATATCTAGAATATGAACAACCTCTCCATCAACCTTCGAGATGCTACTGCCAACCTCGCCACTCAGTTCCATGATTGGAGAAGCCAATGGAACATGTGTAACTATCCACCATCACCACAATGAGCAACAAAAGGGCTTGCAAAAGCCTGATCTTGGGGATGTGTCCCTAGGCAATTTTATTTGTATAATAACGAGGTTGTACTCCAGCTCCTTGTGAGCTTTGAAACACTCATGTTGGTCTGTTCCAACACTTTGCTTTTTTTCTTTTGCTTTTTAGTTTGCTTTCGTTTTTCATTTGCTTTTGTTTTAATTTATTTTTGTTTTCTTAATCACTTGCTTGGTCACAAGTTCTTTTCTATTCTTTAAACCCCATCCTCAAAAATACAAAAAAAATCTCTTTTTCCTTTTTCCAGGAAAGTGGATTTAAACCTTGCCTCTTTGCTTCAATATTATTACAAGAGTGATTTTTCTTGAGTTTTGAAGGAACACATCCCTATAAGAAAGAGGATTATGAAGTCACTCATGAGAGGTCTATCCTATGTATCCCACTTTTGAAGTTTGAATTGTTTATCTCAGTTAGTTGGTTTGCTAAGATACTATGCTAGTAGGAGTAATTCAAAATAGTTAGAGTAAAGCTTATTATTTGTATGAATGGTTAGTTGTGCAAGCTTTTGCTCTAGCCCTTGTAGTTAAATGAGTCTTGACTTGGAAATAAATTTGCCAGACAAGTACAACAATAAAAAGTCTAAAATTTTATGACTTGTTTGATGTGTGACCGGCTTGAGAGTTTACCTTTGAAGATACTTAACTCCATAGATGTTTTGATAGAATTGACGACATTCTTGAAAGGAGTTATTTGATTGAAATGAAGTCTAGTGGTAATTGTGATGCACGCCAAAGTTATCCTTGTGGATCAAACTGTGATACTATTTAAAAAGTTCTATGTTTCCCATGCACACCTTTGGATGCCAACAACTATGCTAGCTCTTGAATGATCTATGGTATACCCCGGATTTCGTCTATGAGTTGACGACGTGGGTGGCATACATGTCACCGTATGGGAAAAAATATTGGTACTCTCAAAGATTGTGCAAACCATTGTTTAAAATCATCACTCAATGATCCTTATTGAGAAATATCCTTGCAAGAAGGAAGAAAAAAAGAGAAAGAGAAAAAGAAAAAGAAATATATGATGATCCACACAATAGGTCTTTGGCATGATCTCATTACTACTTTATGAATTTTCTTGAGAAGCAATGATTGGAATAGTAGTGTTTTAGATAGTCTTGATTTACTGATGTGGGTGTCAATAAGACACTTCACCTTTATGCTACTTGGTACATGAACTCTCTTACTCAATATTGCTATATTAAACATCCTTGTGTTCCTTGGCAAGCTGAGAGTTAACTAGAGGAATTAGATTGATTGTTACACCTCTAGTTATTTATACTTATATTAAACTCTATTTTGATTATCTTGAGTTATACAAGCTTGTATAGTGTTCTTAGCATCTCTCTAACTTTGATGAGATTTTCAATATGGAAGAAGTGCTGGACACATTTGGCTACCGACCATAAGCGAATTCATATTCTTATTGTTCCAAGTTTAAATGCTGAATTCCTTATAGTTCTTTTCTTTCTCTTGCTCGAGGGCGATCAAGGTTTGAGCTTTGGGGATGTTGATGGCTCCAAAAGGCACCATCTTTCTCCGTGTTTAAACATTGTTTTTCGTCAAGCAATTGACATTATTCTCTCTTGATTTGCCACTAATGACTAATTGTTGCAAAGGTATGCACATCCTTCCTTTAATTTATATTGTGCAGGAAATCACACTTTTATGGCGAGATCTAGAGTCATAAATGATGATTTTGAGGAAGTATTGACGACCAAGTATTCCTGGAGCTAAAGCCAGGCGCCAGCCGGCTAACGACCACTGGTAAGGGTGCACCCCTCCCGTACCGCTCGACCTACTAGGTGGAGGCGGCTTAGTTTCATCAAAACCTACAATACTCGTGAAGATGCCTATATATTTAGAGGCCCCTGTCGCCGCAAAGAGGGCCGCCATTCTCAGATTGCATCACAACACCACCAAAGGAGATCCATGCCATTGTTCATCCATCCATCATCCATTCCCTCCATTAGCCATAGCCATTACTTTGTACTTTAGATCTCCTTGTGATTCAGCGACCATTGTAAGAATATTTGATTTCAATCTAAGTAGTGCACACTATTTTCTATCCTTGATCTTATTGTTATGAGTGAGTAGTCCTCACGGGCTGCGGGTTGGGGAGAAACCTCGTAGTGTTTACGTCTATCTAATCTATGGGAGAATTGAGTATTGGTTTATAAGAAAGATTTGTATCATTTGTTTCTTTGTCTCTTGCCTCGATCTTTGGACTTGTAGGTACCCAAGATCCTGGAGATTGATCAAGGCTTGAGGTGAGATGCTTGGCTAGCGGCGATATCATAGGCTTGAGTGACAACAAGGGTAGTATGGTCTTCTCTTAGCGACCCATTTGGGATCACAACAACATCACCACTTAATGCTTTGATTTGTGTTTTGCACTTAATAATCGTTTATAACCCGGTGCTTCGCGGTACACTCAGTTGGAATAAAAGACTATTACTATGCTTGTGGCCTCGCAAGGGCTCTAGTATATTAGGATGTGTTTCCCACAAAAGATTATATTTATTGGAACCTTACACATGAATGTACTTATATTTATCTTTATCACATATGATATGCAGCTGCAGGTGGATCTTTAACCCTGGCCTATCTCCATCCATTGATTCAACCACAATATAAAGTAAACTAGATTGGTCCGATAAACAAACGTAAATCGAAACAACAAAGTCTTGTAGACGTGTCCTTTTTTTGTTCCTATTAGCATTGTTTCCCAAGGATTCGATAAACCTAGGTCTACTAGGGAAAAAGCTATTATACTACATTCAGAATCCGGATTGAAGGTATCAATGCTCAAAGTTGTTCTTTTTTCCGTGAACACGGCTGATCGATCAGATTGCAATACTCTTGAGAGTTTGTGCACTTTACCCACAATCCACGATCAAGTCCTTTTACAGACAAGACCATGGCGAAGCTTTCCCTTCGTAGCCCCTCTACCTTCCGGATCCAGCTGTGCCAAAAATCCTCCAAGTGGTGGTACCCAGCCAAGGTTTCCCACTAAGTACTAGGCCAAGACAAAGTCCATATGTATTGTGGTTGCACTGGAATCTTTTGAATTCTGAAACATGGCCAACTTCTTCGATTCCTGGGTGGCCGTCCTCCACCAAAATTCCACTCGTTGTCCCGACAAACAATCCGCCCAAAATAAAACTTAGTTTTATTTTGAAGTATACTTTGAGAGGAAAAGGTTCGCTCAAGATAGCTTTTGTAATTAGAAAATTTTCATCCTTTCGAACCCCCCAACGGTATTTCATTTATATAGCATAGCATAATCAATACTTATAAAAAATCAGAGATAACCTACCAGGAAGGGAAAAGCCCTATGTATAGAACTATCATGGCATACTACAAAAATCATCGCAATTGCAAAATATTTCTGAGTAAATCTATCAAAACAATCTTACACATGCATACTACTATTTTGAAGAGCAAAACATGCATAGAATTCAAAACTAGGACAACATATGAACAAGAGGTGTAACTTTCCTTGATCCTAGCAGCACTCTATGCAACAATACTCCTCAGCGCACTCCAAATAATCTAACAGATCACAAACATATATCTAATCACAAATTGCACAAAACAATGCCACAAAGATAACATGCATGCATGCAACATGGTAATATGCCACAGATGATTTTAATTCGACCAATATTGATATTCAGGGGTTGTATTATGTTGAGGATATCATTGGTATCAATTTCCCAAAAATTTCAAATATTTTGGATAATTAATTCATTAAATATGACCATAAAGGGATCTACTCTTCCAATATACCATGAGGCAGATATAAAACATCTAAGTGGAAACTTCCAATTCCAAACAATATATCTCGAATTTATGAAGCCAATGCAATAAGAATCAACTAAAACGGGGTTACAGTTATTTCTCTAGAACTAAAATACTCCAATTTATACTTTAAATCCTATAAACATTTTACTAGAGTAAACTAATTTTTTTATTACAGATCTGTAATCTACACAATTTTACAATTCCAATGGTATGTTATTTGCAATTTTAGGCCAAGTAATTGAATTACTACGAATTTTGCAAGTTTAAACTATTTTCAGGCTATTTTAAATAAAATTCCACACAAAATGCACACGCATGCGACAAGTGGTGGCTCATGATTGGCCTGGCTAGCTGATGCGGTGCTGATGCGGTGTTGACTATGTGTGTGTGACAAGTGGCGCGGTGCTATTGGGCGGTACCGGTTTGGCATGCTGATCTAATTTAGATTTTAGATCTAACAGATAGGAGGGGGTGGTGGCTTACACAGGATGGCGAGCGGCGGCGATGATGAGGATGGTGGTGGCGTGGTCAGGTGGTTGAGGCTGGTGACGTTGCGGTGCTACTCTGGCCCGCGAAAAGTGAAGACGGCGATTCACTCCTCTGCCTGGTCTCGTTTGTTTCCTCAGCGGACCCGTCTTCCTCAGGAACGACGGTCGTGGAAGGACGGAGGTGGATGCTAGCGTCGGACTCTAGCGAGGTCGCAAGCCCATTCCTATGTGAAGCAGAGGGAAAGAGGGGGTTAGGGCAAGGCGGCACTACAAAAGGAATTGGGGGAAGGAAAAGGAGAGAGGAGGATGCCTCGAACCCTTGGTTCTCGAGCTCGGTGGAGCGCAACTCCGGCAAGATCGACTGGTCCTCGACTTTGGCAGCCCAGTGGCAATTGGCGGAAAAAATTTAGGGTTTAGGGGGGCACGACACGTTGGATTATATGGAGAGGTTACTTGGCACGGGGGTTGCGAGGCAGCTCCGATTCAGCCGGGATTCCATTCGGGACAGGGAGGCGGACGTGTTTGTTGTAGACACCGTGGAGACGATGACGGAGTGGGCCCAGATGGTCAGCGAGTGCGGGGTGCGGGCAGTTGTGCGCAAAAGAAATCGGTTGGCCTAGCTAGTGGTGCAGCGCACGCAGTAGGTTAGTCGCGGGCTGGCTCGGCTGGCCTGCTTAGGTTAGGTTAGTTAGTTCTTTTTGTTCTTTTTATTATTTTCTGTTTTAGATACTTCTTAATAATTTTTGCATACTAAATACAAATTTAATGAATTTGGTTTCTATAAATTTGTAAAAAATAAGGAGATCATCATACTATCATAAAAACAACCCTTTTAAATAGGTTTTGGTGGTTGGGTTTATAAAACCCCATCTTTGCCATATAGGACTATTGAGAAAACAAAATAGGATTTTTGAGTAAGGTTTTTCGATGCAAAAAATTGTTTGATGCCATGATGCAATGTATATATGCATGCTTCTAGTAACATCCGAATTTACAAATTTTTGGGATGTTACAAAATCTTAGTTAACCATAGATCAACTCGTGAGACTATCATGACACATCTTAGAGTCATATCTCGAATTCTTCTCTTGAGATTAAATTCTCAAGATTTTGATCATCCATTTCTTAACAGACATAAGCTAGAGCATAGATAAATTGAGTTCCACACAAGAACTCCATCTTTATTTCTTCTTCTTGATCATATCATATTCTTCTCTTCAAATTAATGATCTTGATGTCAATACTCATCTTTAAGTCATCCATACTTGAATGCAACACATGAACTACAAGCATGACCTATGGAATATTCCTTCATATCAAACTCAATAAAAACATTAGTCCATAGGGATTGTCAATTATTAACAAAATCACACATATGGGCAATATACCTTTACACAATGTTATACGTCTTTCTTTGACAATGTTAAATCCTAGAAAAATATGGTGGTTCTATAACTTTTGGGACATACTTCCCATAACGGGCGCCATTAAAATAATTCTTGGGGCGTCCTTATGCTCCCAGGCTTTGTAACATCCCAAATTTTGTAATTGCAGATGTTGCTAGAAGCATGCATTCCTACTCTGCATCATGACATCACACAATAAAAATTGCATCAAAACCCTTTTCCCTAAATCCTATTTTGATTTTACCATATAGTCATATAAAGACAAGAAGGGTTTTATAAACCAAACTTTATAAATGCTATGCAAAAGGAGTATATTATGATCCTATGTTGATCACCTCATTTTTACAAAAAATTTGAGACTAATTTCATTAAATTTGGTTAATGTATGCAACAAATATTAAAGAAAATGTGAAACACAAAAATGATAAAAAGAATAAAAAGAACTAAACTGACTAACCTAATCAGGCCAGCCAAGCCAGCCCCCAACCAACCGTGCGCCGTGTAGTCTAGTTGGGCCGGTCAATTTGCCTCTATGCAGTCGCCACACCCCCATAGCCGCTGCCAGACTAGCCCCACCTGTCATCCCTCCCGTGGAGTCCGGGACGGGTACGAGTTTTCCGTCGCATCCGAACCACCTCCCCAAACGATTCAGGACTGTCCGGAAACCCCCTCGCCAAGCAAGCCCCCATATAAATCTCCGCACTCGCCGCCTCTAAACCCTAGATTTTTTGCAAACACCGCCATGGGGCTGCCTCTATCGGGATCACTCTGATCTCGCCGGAGGACCGCTGCAACCCAAGCTCCACAGAGAGCTTCCGAGCTATCCTCCGCCCTTTCTTTCCACCTAATCGGTTCCTCTCGTTATTCTTCACCACCTAATCCCTTCCTTACCAACCGTGGAGCGTCAGAGCGCCCAAGATTTCTCGCCAACGCACCACCGGAGCTCGCGGAGACCAGCGAAGCATTGCAGCTAGACGAGGGAGAGGAGATCGACGCTGTGCACACGTGCGTGACCATGAGGTGGAG
This sequence comes from Avena eriantha, assembly GCA_910589775.1. Lineage (NCBI taxonomy): Eukaryota > Viridiplantae > Streptophyta > Magnoliopsida > Poales > Poaceae > Avena > Avena eriantha. The sequence continues at coordinate 433,490,542 of OU342744.1, forward strand.
CCGCACACCATTGTTTACACCGCTGCCACACCGCTGCCTCGGGAAGACACTAGACCGCTGCCGAGCACCACCGCTTGATGTGCTGCCACCTTCCGCCGCTGTAAACGCCATCGCCGCCGCCACATGTAAGTCGTCGACGCTCTCGTCCGTCCGATCGTAAATCGACGTTGTAGATTAGATTTGTTAAATAGAAGGGGTATCGCCCTATCGTGTTGGGCTGCATGGAATGCGTGCGTGTCAGCGCTAGTCAGCGCCACGTTGCCACCGCGTCGGCTAGTTGGGCCAATCAGACGCTGTCATCTGTCGCTAGCGTGGAACAGTTGACTAGGGTTTTATTTAATAGGCATATTATTCTATTATTTTGTAAAATTCATAGTAAATTAAATACTTGTCCAAAAATTGCAAATAATACAACGTTGGATTCATAAAATTGTGTAGATTATAGATCTCCAATAAAATTGCTAGTTTAATGTATTAATATTGTTGTAGGATTTAAACTCTAGATTGGAGTATTTTAATTCTAGGAAATAACCGTAACTCCGTTTTAGTGGATTCTCGTTGTGTTGGCTTTGTGATTACGATATCTAATATGTGGTGTTGGAATTTCTTGCTTAGCTATTTTAGATCTATTTCATGGTAGATTTGAAGGATAGATCTCTTTATGGGCATATTTAATAAAGTAATAATCCAGATCACTTGAAATATGCGGGAAATCGATACTAATGACACCCCCAACATATTACCATCCCGGAATAATATTATTGGTCGAATTTGAACTCACCCTTGGATATTACCATAATGCATGCATATTACCTTTTTGGCATTGTTTTTGTGCAAATTGTGATTAGATCTCTGTGTGTGATCCGTTAGATTGTTCGGAGTGCGCTGAGGAGTATTCTTGCGTAGAGTGTTGCTCAGATCAAGGAAAGTTACAACTCTTACTCATATGTTGTCCCAATTTTGAATACTATGCATGTTTTGCTTCAAAATAGTAGTATGCATGTGTAGGATTGTTTTGGTAGATCTACTTGGAAATGTTTTGCAAGTGCGATGATTTTTTAGTATGCCATGATAGTTCTATACTTAGGATTTTCCTTCCTAGTAGGTTATCCCTGTTTTTGCTAAGTACTGCTGCTATATATATATAGGAAAAATCCTTCTTACTCCCGGGTATAACTACATCCATGTCTCATATACTACCTTACGGAAGTATTTGTAATACTTTATCTATTTGAGTATGTTCGTATACTATATGTAAGATACTTCCAAACAAGTTTGGTGAAAAATTGCAAGTGCACTCATAGTTTGCACTATATATGTAAAATACCGATATATTTGTAAGTAAAAAAGAGTGTGTGAAGAAAAATTACATACTACCAAAAAATAGTAGATATAGTGCCCAAATATTCTTATATACTCCATACTACACGTACATACTCTCTGGTATGATAGATACTGCCTAGATAGTGTGAAACACACGTGGGTGTAACTACACCCGGGTGTAGTATGAATATGTCCTATATATATAAAGTACCATTGGGGGGTTCGAAAGTCTAAAAAAATTCTAAGTATAAAAGCTCTCTTTAGCGAACCTTTTCCTCTAAAAATGCACTTCAAAATAAAACTAAGTTTTCTTCTGGGCGGAATGGTTGTCGGGTCAACGATTGAAGATTTGGTGGAGGACAGCCACCCAGGAAGCAAAAAAGTCTGCCATGTTTCAGAATTCAGAAGCTTCAAGTGCAACCACAATACATGTGGGCTCTGTCTTTGTTTAGTACTTAGTAGGAAACCTTACCTTGGTACTGTCATTTGGAGGTTACTTTGGAACGGGCAGATCCAGGAGGGAGAGGGGCTACTAAGGGAAGGATTCACCATGGTCTTGTATGTAAAAGGACTTGATCGTGGATTGTGTGTAAAGTGCACAACCTCTCGAGAGTATTGCAATCTGATCAATCAGCCAAGTTCACAAAAAGAATACTTTCAGCATCTGAAGGATGGAGCCTCTGAAGGATCTTCCTCTCTCTTTCCAAACTTAAAGTTTTCTAAAACCCCATGGCGTGCGTAATATCGCCAATTGGTGGGCTTTGGGGACTTGGTGTGTTATATCCAATTAACATGGTGCATAATATCCAAGTGCCACTTGGTATGTAATATCCAAGTGTTAGGTTGATTGGACACTTGGTGCGTAATATCCTTGTGTTCCACTCGACCCTATATTACTTAAACAAATATTTACAAAGTAGGATAAAACTCTTCCTATTTTCCTCTTACTTAGAGAAAATTGGCTTTATGCAAATGAACCCCAAAGCCTACTCCTAGCCTTGTATGTAGAGTTAGACTTATTCTTTCCTTGGTGTAATTTGCCAATACATTCAAAGTATTGACCCAACTTGTTGGCTGCATGCTTTATGTGTAAAATCCGAAGACTGAAAGGTGTGTAGGGATCACGAGTCTTCACTCAACTAGCCTGAGGCGTTGATGGACTCAAGTTTTATTAAGTTTCCGCTGTTTTATTGAGCTAGCTATAAGCTATGCAAAGATGTAATAACTATACTCTAGATTATTCGGGTAATAATAACTTGTGTTTTTTATGATATTCATCGACTGTGAGTGCTAGCTATTGATCCAGGGACTAGCATGTTAATCATAGGGATTTAGGATCTTTATCGATCCAAGGTCATCACATATGGTATCAGAACACAAAGTTGCTTGTAGGACATGACCCCTAGGATTGGAAAACCCCTTTAACTTTGTGTGCTTTTGCTTTCTATATTCTTCTAAGTTATTTACGCACTTCTAGTGGTTACTTTTCCTTATCACTTATTTTATGTATCTAATCTTCATTCTTCTAACTTAAAGATGCCGAGCTTCCACTACGACACCATTGAGGACATCGAGTACCTGTGGTTTAGAGCATGCCTTCTCGATATCGTCACGATATTGGAGCTTCCCATACCATTAATCAAAGGAAATGCGTTGAGGAAATTCCACAAAGAGGGATGCTAGGCAGTTGAGATCATCCAACCGGGGCAAAGTGAGGCTGAGCACAAGACGGAGGCCATTGTGTTCAACATCATCAGCGACTCCAAGGAAAAGGGACTTAGCTCCTGTATGCAAGAACTTATTGGATTCCTATGCGGACATCACCATGGAGAGCTTGAAGGCCACTACGCCAATCTCCTCGGAAGGCGTGATGAGAAAGGAGTTCCAATTGAGTTAACCACGGAGGAAAGGGCGACCGCCAAGCGTCAAAGGATCCAATGCCAAGACTTAGAGTGCCACATCAACGATCTTGAGGAGGGTAGCTGCTTTGAGATCCTAAGGAATGATGAGTTATGTGCCCTAGTCAAGGAGAAGGACGAGAAAATCCAAGAGCAAGATGAGGTGATCAAGTCCCAAGAAGAGAAGTTCAAATCCCAAGAGAGGAGGTTCATCAATCAAGAGAAGAGAGTGCGGGATAAGAACAATAAGATTAGAGAACAAAATGAGTTACTCAAGAAGAACGAGATGGAGTTCAAGACCCTTCATGACCTGATCAAGGAGTTGCGAGCCACCAAGAGGGACTTGGAAGAGAAGATCGTGCCTATTACTAGGGAGTCAAACCTGATTGAGGAGCTGCAAGAGGAGAAGGAACTTCAAGAGAAGCTTGAAGCTGCTACAAAGGAGCTGCATGAGGTGAAGAACCTTCAAGAGAAGCTCGAAGCCGCGACGAAGTATATGGAGCTATACAAGTCAACTCTGGTGAAGGAAGGATACTCCATTAAGGACGAGGAAGTAGAAGACTTGGAATAGTAGGGTAGATAGTTGGACCACATTTATTTTATATTTAAACGTTATTCGCGATTGTAATAATAAATACCAAGACATGTTTGGTCTAGTTAAACTTGGGTGATTTAAGTGTTAAACTTATTGTGGTATGTGTGCATCTTTGTGATTATTTTTTGTGTGTTTTCATAAGGGTAAGAGTTTATTACTTAGTCTTTCTATCTATCTCTTAACTTGTTGCCCCAAACCCCAAATGCCGCCAAGATGTAAGATCAATAATCTCCCTCCAGAGATTGCAAATCTTATGAACTCCCAGAATCAGTAGATCCAACTCCTCACCCAGAACATGCAAAACCACAACAACAACAACAACAATAACAACAACAACAACAACAATAACAACAACAACAAAAACAACAACAACCCGCTGCCTCAGCAGGATCGCTTCACTCGGTTTCTAAGGTTGAATCCTCTAAGCTTCTCTCACAACCCTGAGCCAATTCTGGCGGATGATTAGCTCCGCACCATCAATAAGAAGTTAGACACCGTCCAAGATGTTGGTGCTGATAGGGTGCGTTTTTCTGCACAACAACTTGAAGGACTTGCTGCTGAATGGTGGGATAACTACCAAGTTACCCACTCGGATATTCATGCTATCACCTGGAACCAGTTTGAGGGAGCCTTTCATACTCATCATGTGGTTGATGTTGTCCTGTCACTTAAGAGACGTCAGTTCCGCGACTTGAAGCAATAGCACCGCTCTGTCTCCGAGTATGGGGACCTTTTCAACAAGCTAGCACGATATGCACCCGATGATGTTTCCACTAATGCCAAGAGGCAGGAAGAGTTCCTGAGGGGACTTAATGATGAGATATCCATTCACCTTGTGGCACTAAAATTTGATAACTATCAGGAACTCCTGGACAGGACAGTTGTGGTTGAATCAAAACAAAGGAGTATAGAGAATCGTAAGAGAAAGTCCACTTCCCACAAGCATAACTCAGCACCATACCAGAAGCAACGCACTTCATCACCACCACGCCATAACCACAATGGTCATCGTCATGGTGGACATAACCACAACGTCCATAAGAACCATAATGGGAATAGTACTGGCAGCAATGGGAAGGATATGAATGAGGTGACATGATTCAAATGTAACAAGACAGGGCATTATGCAACTAATTGCCCTGAGAGGATGAAATCTAGAAATGGCAATGGCCATAATCATGGTAATGGGAATGGAAAGAAGCTGAATTCGTTCGCCAAAGCCATGGTGAATATTGTCTCTATGAATGATGCTTGCGAGGCACCAGACTCCATGATTGGTAAGTTCAAGTTTAATTCCATCCCCATAGTTGTTTTTTTTATACTGGTGCATCGCATTCACTCATATCAAGGGCATTTGTGGATAGAGGCAAGATACCTACGAAGACTATTAGTACTCCTCTAAGGGTAAGTTCTCCCGGAGGAGAAATGGTGCCAAACTCTGGATGTCGTGGGTTAGAACTAAGGATTGGGACACATGTCTTCCCCACAAGTCTAGTCGTTCTGGAGTCACAAGGCTTAGACATAATTTTGGGCATGAATTGGATGAATGAATATGAGGGAGTCATAGATTGTGCCAAAAGGACTGTCGCACTCACAACTCCAAAAAAGAAAAGGATCCATTTCAAGTCAATGTTTGCACTTAAGGGAAGTACAGTGAACTCTCTTAAGGGGGTTAGCTTAGAGGAGGTGCCTATTCTAGAAGAGTATCCAGATATATTTCCAGAAGAATTTCTAGGGATGCCTGGTACTAGACCGATAGCCAAAATACCATACAAGATGGATGTCGATGAGTTGTAGGAACTCAAGAAGAAGCTTAGAGAGCAATTGGACAAGGGATTCACTCAACCAAGTGCGTCATCTTGGGGAGCACCTGTCTTATTTGTGGAGAACAAGGATAAAACCAAGAGGCTAGTTGTGGATTACCGCTCATTGAATGAAGTGACAATCAAGAACAAGTACCCTCTACCCAATATCAATGACATGTTTGCCCAATTAAAGGGAGCTAGTGTGTTCTCTAAGATTGATCTCCGGTCAGGTTACTTCCAGTTGGAGATTCAAGAACAGGATATACCCAAGACTTCCTTCACATAAGGTACGACCTATATGAATACACCGTGATGTCTTTTGGTCTAACCAATTCCTCGGCGTACTTCATGACTATGATGAACAAGGTGTTCATGAAGTACTTGGATAATTTTATTATGGTGTTCATTGATGATACACTCATATACTCTAAGGATGAAAAGGAACATGAGTGGCATCTATGCCTAATTATGGAAAAGTTAAGGGAACACAAGTTATATGCCAAGTTCAGCAAATGTGAGTTCTAGTTAAATGAAGTGGGATTTATTGGGCACATAGTATCAGTAAAAGGAGTTTCTGTGGACCCAATTAAGGTAGCTTGCATGACAGAATGGGAGTCGCCTAAGAAGGTGGGAGATATCAGGAGTTTCTTGGGCCCTGTAGGATATTACCGAAGGTTCATTGAAAACTTCGACAAGATAGCAAAACCTACGACTGAACTGTTGAAGAAAGAAAAGAAGTTCCAATGGACTGAGGCATGTGAAACAAGTTTTCAAGAATTGAAGAAACTCCTAGTAACAACACATGTTTTGTGTCTGCCTGATATCCAAAAGAATTTCCAAGTCTATTGTGATCCTTCTCGGCAAGGACTTGGTAGTGTCTTAATGCAAGATGGGAAGGTAGTATCATATGCCTCTCGCCAGCTTAAGAACCATGAGAATAACTACCTCACACATGACTTGGAACTACCATTAGTTGTGCATGCACTCAAGGTATAGAGACATTACCTCATGGGAAAACATTGCGATGTGTTCACGGATCATAAGAGCCTAAAATATATCTTCACCCAAAAGGAGTTAAATATGAGGCAAAAGGATATGGCTTGAACTCATCAAGGACTATGACCTGGACCTGCAGTACCATCTTGGGAAGGCCAATGTTGTAGCTGATGCTTTAAGCCGTAAGGTCTATGTAAATGGACTTACCGTGGGAGAACTTCCAAAGGATTTGTGTGAGCAGTTCAAGGACCTTAGGTTGGAAATAGTTCTGAAAGGATACTTAGCGTCTACGGAGATAGTACCTACGCTTTTGGAAAGAATCAAAGAAGCCTAGAAGGGGGACAAAGAGTTGGAAGAAATAAAATTAATATAAGTAAGGGTAAAGCAAAAGGTTTTCATCTGGATGAACAAGGAACACTTTGGTATGAGAAGCATTTGTGCGCGCCCGATGAGCCCGATATCTAGAAGTTAATTCTTCAGGAGGCTCATGATTCACCATACTCAATTCATCCCGGTAACACAAAAATGTACATGGATGTGAATGATAGATTCTGGTGGAATAATTTGAAGAGAGAAATTGCCGAGTATATTTCTTTATGTGATGTTTGAAACAGAGTCAAGGCCGAACATCAGAAACCAGCAGGGCTACTACAACCATTACCCATGCCAGAATGGAAGTGGGACAAGGTATGCATGGAATTTATCACAGGATTTCCTTGGACCCGTTCTAGTTATGATTCTATCTAGGTAGTAGTCAATCGTTTCACCAAGGTGGCTCACTTCATTCCTGTAAAGACTACCTATAGATGTCCCAAGCTCTCCAAGACTTATATGTCAAGGATTGTAAGTTTTCATAGTGTTCCTATGGGAATTGTCTCTGATAGAGGTACCCAGTTCACCTCGAAGTGTTGGCGACAGTTACACGAATTTCTACGAACCCGACTGGAGTTCATTACTGCTTTCCACACGCAAACAAATGGTCAAATAGAAAGAGTTAATCAGATCCTTGAAGATATGTTAAGATCTTGTGCCTTAGACTATGGGTCTAGCTGGGATGACAACTTGCCATACGTGGAGTTCTTGTACAACAATAGTTATCAAACTAGTATCAAGATGGCTCCATTGGAAGTTCTATATGGAAGGAAGTGTAGAACCCTGTTGTTATGGAGTAGAGTTGGAGAACATAGTTTGTTTGGTCCTGAGTTGATTAAGGATGTTAAAGAAAAAGTAAGGCAGATTCAAGACAGGTTAAAGGTAGACCAATCTAGGCAAAAGAGCTATCCTGATTCTAAGCGCAGGGATGTGACTTATGACGTAGGAGACCATGCATATCTCCAAGTTTCACCACTCGAGGAGTTATGAGATTCAGAATCAATGGTAAGTTGGCACCTCAAATTATAGGGCCCTATAAGATTTTGGCACATAGAGGAGAAGTTGCTTATCAGTTGGAGTTACCAGAAGTATTAACTACTCATGATGTGTTCCATGTGTCACAACTAAAGAAATGTCATCCAAAAATGGTTAAAACGCTGCTAAGAGATATAGTTCCCCTGGTTGAGGTTCAGTTGGAAATCGACCTCACCTATGAGGAAAAACCCATCAAGATTTTGGAGACAGTCGAGAGGATTACTCGTACTAAGACCATCAGGTTCTGCGAAGTGCAATGGAATCACCATTCTGAGGAAGAAGCCATGTGGGAACGTGAAGATGATTTGAACACGGAACACCTGCACCTATTTGCTAGCCAACCTGAATCTCAAGGATGAGATTCTTCTTAAGGGGTAGGTTTGTAACATCCAAATTTTGTAATTGCATACGTGATAATTGCAAATGTATCTATAATTTTTGATGTTCCATGCTTGGTTTTATCTACTTTCTTATGTTTTGTCCACACTTTGGAGCACTTTTCATACACTTTCTTGGACTAACCTATTAACAAAGAGCCACAGTGCCAGTTGCCTGTTTTCTACTATTTTTGGTTCCAGGAAAGTCAGAAAATGAATATTCTCGGAATTGGACGGGACAAAAGCCAAAGTGCGTATTTTTCCGAAAAACTCACGGAGCCAGAAGACGAGACCGAGAGGGGCCACAGGGCGGCCACACCATGTGGTGGCGCGGGCTAGCTATGGCCGCGCCACTAGGTGGTGTGGGCCCCCTGGCCACCCACCGACCTTGCCCGCTGGCCTATAAGAAGCCTCCCGAGGCATAAACCCTAAATCGTCAAGCCTCCAGCCATGAAAAGTTCCGCAGCGCCGCCGCCACCGAAGGGGAGATTCGGGGGACAGAAAGTCTCTGTTCCGGCACCCTGCCGGGACGGGGAAGTGCCCCGGGAGCCATCTCCATCGATCTCCACCACCATCTCCATCACCATTGCTGATTCTCATGATGAAGAGGGAGTAGTTCTCTCTCGAGGCTAAGGGTTCTAACGGTAGCTATGTGTTCATCTCTCTCTCTCTATGCATGATCATATTGTGATCATGAGCTTGTAATCTATAGATCTACCTTGCTACTCAAGTGCTTTAATGAATCTCTGCTCTCCCCATGTGTGTGAAAGTGACAGCGTGCTCACCATGGTGGCAGTTAGCTAGAGATTACAAATACTTGTTATGAGTTATATTTGGAGTTGGATGTCTTTATGAAATTGTGGTGTTTGTTGGACTCCTCTAGTACTCAAGGTGACAGTGTGGGGTTTTCTAGATGGGGAAGGCTTACTTTGAGGTGTGTTGTTATAGCCCTACCATGGATTAGAGTGTCCAACCGAAGAGTAGTTAAGAGTAGTATCATGAAGATGGTATATTTATATGAGAGTGTTCACTAGTGAAAGTATGATCCCTAGGCCTTGTTTCTAAGCATTGATACACCGTTTGCAATTAGATATGTTACATGTTTGCTTGCTTCCATCTTTATTTCAGTTTTGCTTTAGTCTCTTCCACGCCATCAAGTTATTTTCTATCACCGTTACCACTTATAATTATTCATACCACTTGTATTTCACTATCTCTTCGCCGAACTAGTGCACCTATACACCTGACAAGTGTATTGGGTGTGTTGGGGACACAAGAGACTTCTTGTATCTTGATTGCAGGATTGCTTGAGAGGGAATACCTTTGACCACTTCCTCCTTGAGTTCGATAAACCTTGGGTAATCCACTTAAGGGAAAACTTGCTGCTGTTCTACAAACCTCTGCACTTGGAGGCCCAACAACTGTCTACAAGAATAGAAGTGCGTAGACATCAAGCTATTTTCTGGTGCCGTTGCCGGATAGAAGGTAAAAGGTATTCACACCAGAGGATTAAAGAAGAAGAACCTCCCACGGCAAACGCCTATTTTCTGGTGTGAGTGCTCGAAGTTATTTCCTTTAGATTCTGCAATTTTGTCTTTTTGTTTCTCGTTTTCACTAGTTAGGCTTAATGGAAAACAACAACAAAATTAGAGAGCTTTATAGTATTTATCTTGAGTTAGGACATGAAGTGTTTGAAGAGAAAATTAAAAAACATATGGAACTTTATTTGCATGCTAATAGCAATGTTGTTAGTATGAACTCTTTGGACACCATTATTGCTAATGCTATGGAAAAGTCTAAGCTTGGGGAAGCTAGTTTTTATAAAAATGATCTTTTTAGTTCCCCAACTTTGGAAGATAGCTATTCTATTGCTTATGATGATACCAAACCTCCAATATATGATGATTACAATGATGATATTTTCAGTCCACCTACTATTGAGGAGGCAATTCATTATGACTACAATATGCCTCCTATATTTGATGATTATGGTGATGAGAATAATAATGATAGCTATTTTGTTGAATTTGCTCCCACTATGATTAATAAGAATCAATATGTTTATGTGGAGAGTATTAATTCTTTTATGCATGTGGCTCATGATAAGAATGTTTCATGTGTTAGTTATATTGTTAATTTTATTCATGATGCTACTGAAAGTTGTTATGAGAGAGGGAAACATGGTTTTATGCATCTCAACAATATTAAGTTTCCCCTCTTTATGTTGAAAATTTTGAAGGTGCACTTGTTTTGCTTTCCTATGCTTGTTGCTTTGTGCTTTCATGACTTGTTTCTTTACAAGATTCATATGCATAGAAAGTGGGTTAGACTTAAATATGCTTTGAATTTGCTTCTTGATGCTCTCTTTTACTTCAATTCGTACTTCTTATGTGAGCATCTTCTCAAATTATCAAGCCTAACTTAAAGGCGTTAAAGAAAAGTATTTATTGGGAGATAACCCAAAAGTTTTCGATGAGTCTTGGAAGTTATTACTTCTGTAATAAGCGCTCCTTATCCTTTTTATTTTCTTTTTGTGCCAAGAGTATCCTCTAATGAGAGAGAAGTAATGATTGGGAAAGTTGCTGTCCCGAAACAGATTTTTGTGCTTCACCATAAAAATTTGTGAGAGATCTCTGTATGTCGGATTGAGCTGTAATTTTTTGTGCTTCTGCCCTAGGTTGTTATCTAACTTTTAGTTCAACACTTTTTGATTTGAGCAACAGAAGGTCTTCGAAAAAATTCGTCTTTACCTTCTGGTCTGTTTTGACAGATTTCTGCCATTTTCTGCATTTGCTTCTTGTGGGTTCCTTTTTGAGTTCTTTTGGGGAATTGAGCTTTTTGAGGGAAGTGCTACAGTAGCTAGTGTTCTAATGGAAGTTTTATTGGTGTTGGAACTGAACCTAAAGACTTATTATCTTGAGTGCACTAATGTTGCTAATAAAGATTGTGTGAAGTTTTGTATGAAGGAAAATTTTCAGGTGTATGGAACGAATGAGTAATGAGATGAAGGATGGAGTAAAGCTCAAGCTTGCGGATGCCACGCGTGTCACCCCAAGAAATATCCAAGAAGTACAAGCGTCAAAGCTTGGGGATGCCCAAGGCATCCCCTTGTTCATCAATAAAAATCTCAGGTTTCTTCCAAACGCTTCATTTTTATTGTTTCATGCATAGTTGTGTTGTTCTTGGAGCATCTTCTTTTTCGTTTTTGTTTTGGTTTTTAGTTAGCTTGGTTTTCTTAGTTTTATGAATAAATTGGTTGGACCCCCTCTTTCATACGTTGGTTTGAAAATAGTTTGGTTTGGAGTGGAAAAAAGTAGGAAAGTTCATGCTTATGTGGTAAAAAGAGCTCGTTTTTTACTGTGGCCTATGCTCTGTCATGTCATGCTTGATATTGTTTTGGCTTTATGCTTAGTATTTTTTGCTGTAGCATGACTTGTTATAAACAATTGAGATTGCTTAATGTGCCTTGGATGAATCATGCGTTGTTTTAGCATATTAAAGCATAGTATAGTGGTATTCTCCTTTGATGTTTTATTTGGGGATTCTTCCGTATCATCGGGCAAGGGGTACCCCGTTGGCGGTTCTCTATGATACACATGTACTTACGATGACAAGAACTTACCGGTGACTAAACTTGAGTAGCATGAGGAGCGGCCCTCGTATACAAGGGACATGAGATTTCTGACTTATACTTCGTCAAGCATGTACACCATAGTTTGTTCACTTTAACCTTAATCACTTTAAGATGCTTATGATAGGGGCAATGAGAGCTGAAATCTATAAGTACCATAATTTTTGGAAGCTCTTTATGAGACTTGAATCCCTACTTCCTTCTATGAAGGCCCTTCTTCCACCATTATATTGAGTCTCAACCTTCTACCTTTATGCACCTACTTTGAGAGCATAGTGGTCATTCTTAGTTCTATGTGCATTGTCCCAAGACTTGTTGATTGATGCATACTTTGATATTGCTTGTTTTAAACTATTGTATCTAGTCACTCTTATGAACTTTGAAGGCGTCCTATGCAGTTATATTTGCTACTCTATTGCGGGACAAGCTGAATACTATTATGCTATGTTTTCTTTATGTGAAACAAACAAATGTCTTGCAAAGCATTGTTATTCATGAATCTTTTGTTTGTGCCTTTTCATGTTGCATCATAGTTTCTTTGCTTATTGCTAGAACTTTGTCTTTCATGTTATGATTGAAGTACTATGATCCCAGTTTTGAATGTTTTACAAATATTTTTATCAAGTCTTTGATGGTGCATGTCACCTTAAAAATTATTATTTCTTTTTATCACTTACCTACTCGAGGACGAGCAGGAGTTAAGCTTAGGGATGTTGATACATTGCAAATGTATCTATAATTTTTTTTATCCCATGCTTGGTTTTATCTACTTTTTTATGTTTTGTCCACACTTTGGAGCACTTTTCATACACTTTCTTGGACTAACCTATTAACAAAGAGCCACAGTGCCAGTTGCCTATTTTCTACTATTTTTGGTTCCAGGAAAGTCAGAAAATGAATATTTTCGAAATTCGACGGGACAAAAGCCAAAGTGCCTATTTTTCCGGAAGACTCACGGAGCCAGAAGACGAGACAGAGAGGGGCCATAGGGCGGCCACACCATGTTGTGGCGCGGGCTAGCCCTAGTCGTGCCACCAGGTGGTGTGGGCCCCCTGGCCACCCACCGACCTTGCCCTTTGGCCTATAAGAAGCCTCCCGAGGCATAAACCCTAAATCGTCAAGCCTCCAGCCACGAAAAGTTCCGCAGCGCCGCCGCCACCGAAGGGGAGATTCGGGGGACAGAAAGTCTCTGTTCCGGCACCCTGCCGGGACGGGGAAGTGCCCCCGGAGTCATCTCCATCGATCTCCACCGCCATCTCCATCACCATTGCTGATTCTCATGATGAAGAGGGAGTAGTTCTCTCTCGAGGCTAAGGGTTCTACCGGTAGCTATGTGTTCATCTCTCTCTCTATGCATGATCATATTGTGATCATGAGCTTGTAATCTATAGATCTACCTTGCTACTCAAGTGCTTTAATGAATCTCTGCTCTCCCCATGTGTGTGAAAGTGACAGCGTGCTCACCATGGTGGCAGTTAGCTAGAGATTACAAATACTTGTTATGAGTTATATTTGGAGTTGGATATCTTTATGAAATTGTGGTGTTTGTTGGACTCATCTAGTACTCAAGGTGACAGTGTGGGGTTTTCTAGATGGGGAAGGCTTACTTTGAGGTGTGCTGTTATAGCCCTACCATGGATTAGAGTGTCCAACCGAAGAGTAGTTAAGAGTAGTATCATGAAGATGGTATATTTATATGAGAGTGTTCACTAGTGAAAGTATGATCCCTAGGCCTTGTTTCTAAGCATTGATACACCGTTTGCAATTAGATCTGTTACATGTTTGCTTGCTTCCATCTTTATTTCAGTTTTGCTTTAGTCTCTTCCACGCCATCAAGTTATTTTCTATCACCGTTACCACTTATAATTATCCATACCACTTGTATTTCACTATCTCTTCGCCGAACTAGTGCACCTATACACCTGACAAGTGTATTGGGTGTGTTGGGGACACAAGAGTCTTCTTATATCTTGATTGCAGGATTGCTTGAGAGGGAATACCTTTGACCACTTCCTCCTTGAGTTCGATAAACCTTGGGTAATCTACTTAAGAGAAAACTTGCTGCTGTTCTACAAACCTCTGCACTTGGAAGAATATGTTACTAGAAGCATGCATTCATACTCGGCATCATGCATAACACAATAAGAGTTGCATCAAAACCCTTTTCCCTAAACTCTATTTTGATTTTCCCATATAGTCATATAAAGACAAGAAGGGTTTTATAAACCTAACCTTTTAAATGTTATGCAAAACGAGTATATTATAATCATATGTTGATCACCTCATTTTTACAAAATTTTAGAGTCTAGTTTCATTAAATTAGGTTAATGTATGCAAAAGATATTAAAGAAAATGTGAAACAGAAAAACAATAAAAAGAATTAAAAAAACTAAACCGACTAACCTAATCGGGTCAGCCAAGTCAGCCCGCAACCAACCACGCGTGTGCGCGCCACGTAGCCTAATTGGGACGACCCATTTCCCTCTGCGTAGCCTCCACACCCCCGCAGCCGCTGCCAGACCAGCCCCACCCGTCATCCCTCCTGTGGAGTCTGAGACGGGTACGAGTTCGCCGCCGCATCCGAACCACCTCCCCGACCGATTTGGGCATGTCTCGCAGCCTCCTCTCCAAGCAAGCACCCCATAGAAAACACCGCACCCCGTTGCCTCTAAACCCTAGCTTTTTCGCAAACACCGCCACCGAGGTGCCTCTATCGGGATCGTTCCGATCTCGCCGGAGGACCGTCGCAACCCGAGTTTGATAGAGAGGTTCTGAGCCCTCCTCCGCCCTTTTGTTGCACCTAATCGGTTCCTCTCGTTCTGCTTCACCACATAATCCCTTCCTTACCAACCGCTGAGCGTCAGAGCGCCCGGGATTTCTCACCGACGCACCACCGGAGCTCGTGGAGACCAGCGGAGCATTGCGGCTGGATGAGGGAGAGGAGATCGACGTCGTGCATACGTGCGTGACCGTGAGGAGGAGCTACACACTGTTTTCTACACCGTCGCCTCGGGAAGCCACTAGACCGCCACCGAGCACCACCGCCTGACACGTCACCACCGTCCGCCACCATCAAAGCCATCGTCGCCGCCACCGGTAAGTCACCGACGCTCTCATTCGTCCGATCGTAAATCAACGATGTAGATTAGATCTGTTAAATCAAAGGGGTATCGCCCTATCGTGTTTGTGCCGCTTGGAACGTGCGCGCGTCGGCGCCAGTCAGGGCCACGTCACCACCTTGTCGGCTAGCTGGGCCATTTGTCGCTAGCATAGAACAATTGACTAGGGTTTTATTTAATAGGCATATTATTGTTTTATTCTATAAAATTCATAGTAAATTGAATACTTGCGCAAAAATTGCAAATAATATATCGTTGGATTCATAAAATTGTGTGGATTATAGATTTGCAATAAAATTGCTAGTTTACTGTATTAATATTGTTGTGGTAGTTAAACTTTTGAATGGAGTATTTTAATTCTAGGAAATAACCGTAACTCCGTTTTAGTTGATTCTTGTTGCGTTGGCTTTGTAATTATGATATCTACTTTTGGCATTGGAAATTTCCTGCTTAGCTATTTTAGATCTGTTTCATGGTAGATTTGAAGGATAGATCTGTTTATGGGCATATTTAATAGAGTAATAATCCAAATCACTTGAAATCTGTGGGAAATCGATAGTAATGACACCCCCAACATATTACCACCCCGGAATAATATTCTTGGTCAAATTTCAACTCACCTTTGCTTATTACCATGATGCATGCATGCATATTATCTTTGTGGCATTGGTTTTGTGCAAATTGTGATTAGATCTATGTCTGTGATCCATCAGTTTGTTTGGAGTGCGGTAAGGAGTATTCTTGCGTAGAGTGCTACTCGAATCAAGGCAAGTTACAGCTCTTATTCATATGTTGTCCCAGTTTTGAATATTATGCATGTTTTGATCTTCAAAATAGTAGTATGCATGTGTAGGATTGTTTTGGTAAATCTACTTGGAAATGTTTTGCAAGTGTGATGATTTTCTAGTATGCCATGATAGTTATATACTTAGGATTTTCCTTCCTAGTAGGTTACCCCTGTTTTTGCTAAGTACTACTACTATGCTATATATATAAAGTACCATTGGGGGGTTCGCACGACCGAATATTTTCTAAGTAGAAAAGCTCTCTTGAGCGAACATTTTCCTCTCAAAAATCTAGTTCAAAATACATTTAAGTTTTCTTCTAGACGGAATGGTTGTCAGGTCAACGAGTGGAGATTTGGTGGAGCACGGCCACCCAGGAATCAAAGAAGTCTGCCATTTTTTACAATTCGGAAATTTCAAGTGCAACCACACTACATATGGGCTCCGTCTTGACTTGGTACTTACTGGGAAATCTCACTTGGGTACCGTCATTTGGAGGTTACTTTGGCACGGCCGGATCTGGAAGGTATACGGGTGATGATTCCAAAACAGAAGCATATTTACCTTTTATTTTGGCATAAGTAGAGTAGGGATTGTTGTATTTCAGTGCGTCTACGCGCACTATTTTGTTCTTGTTTCAATAGGATCCCAAATCACGGAGTCAAAAAATGAACATATCAATTAGAGCGGTCATATTGTGTAATTATATGATATTTGTAAGTGATAAAAGTCATTTTATGAATTTACCTTTGCACCTGGAAGAATACCAAATAAGGAGGAGGCACTAGTACTGATAATGACCACTAGTATGGGCGGAGCCCGCCCGTACCAGACGTCGTTGTGACCGCCTCGTCAAATACTTTCTCCGAGCAAAGACGAGGGGAGATCTGACATTCACAGCCACCAGAAACCACAAAAAACCACATCCAAGAGGGATCTGAAGGAGGAACTTGGCTGGGATAAAATCCCAGCTGATTCACGGATCATTGGAGGACAACACAGCATCCCCTTCATCGTTAACCACTGCATCTTCATTACCACCATTACCCCCATCTCTCATCTATTAGATCTCATTCTAATTCCAGATCCAATGGTGGTTTGTATTATACTTCCTTCGTAGTTTTATTCATTCATTTGATTATGATGATGTTGTTGATTGCTTCCATGCGTGATTAGTTCCTTTGTTCTTGGGGAGATGGAGAAACCCTAGCACAACTATGAACTTGTAATAAAGATGATCTATTCTTGTGTCTGTATGACTTGCTTGTCTATGATATAATTATGATTTGTGTTTGATCTCTCTCTTTAGATGCTATGTGAAGTCGACCGCATACAATTTGCCTTCAGGACTAAAGGGAGGGATAAACCCTTTCGACGTGTCTTGGAAGCGTACCCAGAATGCCCCGTGACAGATTGGCGTTGGCTCGTAACCTACACAGTCAAAGGAGGATTAAAGAGGGACTCCCTAAGCTAATTACGATATCCACGGGGAAACCCTTAATTGCGGTGGTTTGTATGAGAGACTACTCTCAGACATCGCAGTGATTATTTAGAGGTGACCTCACTCTTGGCTCAATAAAGTGGATTCCTACGAGCCTTGTAGTGAACATCTTATTATGGGGCTCTCTCCACACATATCATGACACAATGAGTATGTTATCTAGATTACATATAACAATAATACTATGCTAGTGGTGTATTCTACATCCCCGAGAACATTTTAGCCCTATTGAGTTTAACCACGCTTCCATACAATCTTGTTACTTGTTTTCTTTTACTTGTTTTAATTACTTTTCTGCAAACAACCATAAACCTTTCAAACACCTATACTTGAGATCAAAGACAACTTATAAGTATACTTTGGTAGAGAGTAACGAGGGGCATAAAGACCTTTACCAATAGCTCTCCATGGGTTCGATATCTTTACTTCGAAAGTAGCTATATTGGTTTGTGCACTTGCAGTTATCAAGCTACTTTCTAGCGCCGTTGCAGGGGAGCTAAGCACTTTTGGTCTTTGTTCTTAGTTACTTATTTTACTCATTTTTTTACTAAAGTTTTTTAGAGGTGATACATTATGGGCGAGTAGCAACATATAATACCGCTTGAGTCTATAAGGAACCCGGTCCGCCCATGGATGCTGATTTAAAATCCAATAACCCAAGAGGGTATGATATTAACCCCATGCTTTGGGATCTTTTGCATGCAAATAAATTTGTAGGAGATGGTACGGAAGATCCATATGAGCCTGTGGGGTTCTTTGAAGATATTTGTGGGACTTTCCACCTCAATTTACAAACTAAGGACGAGGTTAAGTTTGTTCTCTTTGCTCAAACTCTCATTGATGAGGCCCGTTCTTGGTACATACAAAGTTCTGCAAAAATTACTAACTCATGGGAGAGCCTAGCCTCTCTTTTCCTAGTTGATTTCTTTCCTAGGACAAAAACTCTTGGCGCAAGGCACTGATTACGAATTTTAATGGAAAACCTAAAGAAAGACTGCATGAAGGGTATACAAGATTTCGGGGATTGTTTGATCGATGTCCCCATCATAATTTCCCACCTTGTCTGGTGATACACACCTTCTACGCAGGTTTTAATGATAATAATAGAAATGAACTCACATTCCCTTATCAATGGGTCGTTCACCGAATTCTGTGTTGAAAGGGCATGGAATTTGCTAGTAACGGTGAATAGGATAGAGAAAGCCAATTGTGAGGGAGAATTTAATAAAGATAATCCCATAGAGTACAATTGTTTAAAAAGATTTCTAGCTTCAAGAAAGGTAGAAAAACTGCTTGGGAATTTTAATTTTGACCATCGCATGATTATTCAAATTATTAGATCTTATGCTGACTACCTGCAGATTCTAAAAGATTGGGAACGGTATACAGCATCTATGGAAGAAAAACCCTCTAAAACTTGCCATAGTGATAAATATTCAAAAATGCAAAAGAAAATGTTAGCCGAGAAAAAAACTATTCTAACTAAAGTAATGGATAGCAGGGGTGAAGGAAATAAAAGAATAGGAAGGCTAACTAGGGACCTGGGAGCCATTAAATAAAATATTGGGATAGTGAAAGAACTTTTGTAACCCAAATTGTTCAAGGACGAAGTGATAATGGTAAGTAAAGAATCCTCTGAAATGATAGGAGGCAAGTTTGATGGTAAGAATAAGAGTCAATAGAAAATTCCCTTATGCCGGATTATGTGACTTAAGTTTTTCCATAAATATCATGCCTTATACAATTTATAAATAATTGCATGACCAACTTGATGAATCTTACCTCGAACCATCAGAAGCTATTTTTATGTTTTCTAATCGAACTTTGCATCCTACTCGTGGGATACTTCGCAATGTTTTCATTTCTATTGGGGCTTTTGTGTATCCAATTTATTTTCATATCATTGAAATACCTTTGAAGCCTAGTTGCCTAGTTATTTTTGGTAATCGTTTTTACAATGCTATGAACATTGATATTCACAACAAAAAGCAGGCTTTATCTTTGCAGCTCGGTGAAGAAACTATAGAAATAAACTACATCCAATTCACGAGATTACCTTATGAGAAGAAAGTTGAGATTAAGGAAGAAAAGACTATTGAAGAATTGGCAGCAATCTATTTTTGCACTCTACAGTCTGAGTTGGAGAGAAGTTTGACAAGCAATGATTCGCTTTCCAACAACTTTAGAAAGGAACATTTGAATAAGATCCTCAACACCGCACCGGAGGTCGAGTCAGGCCTCAGGGTTGAATATGAAGAAATTGAAAGAAAGGGGGACGAGGATCCGCCGCCCATTTCTTTAAAACCACTATCTCTAGGTCTCAGGTATGAATTCTTAGATAAGGAAGGTAAATACCCAGTGATTTTAGATGATAAGCTCTCTCCAGAGGAGAAGGCGAAATTGTTAGAGGTACTTATATATCAGCGAGAAACTTTTGGATATACTCTTAATGACATAAAAGGTATAGATCCCACCATAGTAACCCACAAAATATCTATGGTTGAAGATGCTAAACCATTCGTTGATAAGCAGAAAAGGTTGAATCCTAAAATGAAAGAGGTAGTAAGAAAGGAAGTTATACGTATGTTGGACAGTGGTATTATCAATCCAATTTCAAATAGTAAATGGGTGAGCCCAACTCATTGCATACCTAGAGAAGGATGCATAACAATAATTAATAATGACTAGCACATATGTCCGGACGTTGCACCGGGAGAAGAAAAAAATCACACCGTTAACCCAATATAAGCGGGACTCGAGAGCCCAGCACCCCTCCAAACTAAGCCATTTTATTGCAGCTTGAGGTGAGTATTTCGACCACGTCATGTAAAATAAATATCTATTTGAAATTTAAACTTCATTTAAATCTAAAACTGGACTTGAATTTTGGAGATGAAAAGGTTTATAAAGGAACGTCCAATCAAGTTGACGAGTAAATACATCCCCAATTATAAAAAATTCCCTATAATACACATATATTCTAGGGCATTCACTTGTACCAATTTCAAAAGAAAAAAGTGTATTCTAGTGCATTAATCGGTACCAACAACGTCTAGTCTCATTCGAACCCCTATTAGTCATTAGGGCTTTTGCCTCATAGTTCTAGGTCAAAAAATACCAATCTCTCTCTTTCTTACCACACACGAGTATGCAATAATGCACGTACATGAGCAGGAGAAATATTAAAGAAAATAAGCTCATATAGTCCTAATTCAGCTAGCTAATGAATGGTTCGTTTCATGAGAACAAATTAATTATACATACTTCACCCATACAAAAAATAGTATTCCACAATGTTTTCCCTGTCAGTCCATGACCACAACCCATAAAAGCATAACTAAACATAGACTAAAGGCCTACAAGGTTCTTGATAGCTCATAACCATATTTATGGAAAACTGAATCGCTTTAAATAAAGGAACATCTACATACAAGATCTAAAGATACATTTTCTCCATAGGATCAAATATCACTGATTAAGGTGGTTATGTGAAATATAAAAGGGGAACCATACCATCGTGAAGAAACACACCAGCTATATCAGCATTACATGAATGTCCGTATTATGCCTCAAATCCCTTTTGCATGATACGACTTGTTTTCTATAATATGTAACTACTTGTACAACCATGTGATTCCACTACAGTATTTTTCTTACAAATAGGTGCATTTCAATACATTATTTATTTACACGGATTTGCTAGTTCTCATGCGCCTGAGAACTTCTTAGTTCTCAGTCGCCTCTTTTACCATTCGATTTACCTCGTGATTCGTGCAAAGTATAAGTTACACATGAGTTGCAACTAGGATGTAACTGAGAATTTAATGAGTTGCAACTAGGTTGCAACAGAAAATTAGTAAAAATCTTATGAGTTGCAACTAGGTTGCAACTGAGAATTAGCACAAATATTAGGATGACATCAGCGACTTAGACATAAAAAGTTCTCAGGCGCCTGAGACCTAGGCACTCCCTTCTTGTGTAAACTACTGAAGGGTAGTACACACAATTCGTTACCTTGATCTGCAAGAGAAGTTTGTTAACAGCAGGACCACCATCAACATGCAACAAGAACTTCCATGTCTGCACACCATCATGTGGGGCTCTGCCTCAAGGAGACTCCACCCAACTGAGCCTGTGCGTACAATCAGTCAAGTGGTTCATCAGGTTAGCCAGCTGAAATGAAATTAGGCAGCATATACCAAGTAAAAATAAAATTACGGTGGACAAACAAATTGCATTTTTTGTATTTTAAATAAACTATCAGGAAGAGAGGAGTAAGCATTTGATCCAAGAACTAACACACACATACTGAAACGACCAAAACTGATGGAGAGCATGTGTTGACCGTGTCCTGAAATTTACTCCCGCAAATAGAAAAAACAGAGCAGGGACTCCAACAACACTACTTCCACCATGCTAGTAGTTGACCATTTACATAAGTATAGTATTTGTGCGTGCACTGTAGTCCGTATGCACATGGGAGAAAATACTGTTCTTATCGCAAAAAAAAGAGCTCGATCTCCAGTGGAGTACGTGCACCGGTGCACGCTTTCCTGAAAAGGCCAACAGTAGAGCCAAAAATGAAGCACTAAACTTAGCTAATCCATGACACTGCTGGAAATTTCTCCCCGACAAATCAATCTCTGGTACAATGATCCCGCTTTTAGATTCGTGGGACGAACGGGAGAACAAAAGGAGAAGAAGGCACATCGTAAGTGGGGAAATAAAAACCATCATCTCACCAGATCTCTACGGTCGCCATTGCCACGCCCGGCCGCGCGTACTGGACGCCACCAGGGCAGCCCCGCGTCTCCTCCCCTGCTGTCAGTCTCCCTTTTTCCATTCGGGAGCGAGAAAGTCGGGTGCAGACAGGCCGGCCCGTGTGTCGGCGGAGGAAGGGGAGGACTCGGCGAGCAGCTACACGCCGCGGGGGGGAGGATGGAGATGTGTCGCGAAACGGCTGCTCCAGCGATTCAGGGCCGGTCCACAGTGGGGGCGGCGCCGCGGGGCAGTATAGAAGGAGGTGCGGCGTCGTTGGTACGGCTCTGGTTATGGAGTTGGGTCTTGGTGCCGTCTCCCTCCGTGGCTCGGATGGAGGCCAACGGGGCGGGCGGCGGCGCCTGGACGGCGCATGTTATGGAGCTAGGTTTGGGTGCCTATGCGGTCGGGGAAGGAAGAGGATAAGGAGGGCGGACTACGGCACTGAACGGTTTGGTTTGACTTGGCGGTGGCAACTATTGTAATATCTCCAAAAGGCTAGGGGTAAAACCGTCCGGAAAAAAACTGGTTGACAGGCGTTCTATATACATATATATATATTGGCTCTTTAGTGTCATGGATTAGCTATTGTAATATATATGCGGATCTTAGTAACTATTGTAATACAGCATATGTATATATATATATAATTAATAATGGTAAGGATAAATTAATCCCAGCTAGAATGATAGCATGATATAGAATGTGTATTGATTTTAGGAAGTTGAATAAAGAAACTATAAAAATACACAAGCAACTTTCCCTCATTAATGATATTATGGAAAGTATGTCCGCTAATTCTTACTTTTGTTTTCTTGATGGATATTATGGATATTCTCAAATAGCTATCCAGCCCGAAGTTCAAGAAAAAACTACTTTCAATGCCCTTATGAAGGGCTCGGCTCCTCTGTAGTTGTGTTGGTACTGTACACATGCTGTAGCTACTAAGATCCGCCGTCCTTTCTAATCCAAAGGTTCTGCTCTCCTAGTATAACGGTGTTGTCGATTGGGGAAAAAGGCACGGCCCTAGGAACGTCGGCGAATCAACAGACGCCGCACCGGTGGTCTCAAGCTGCTTGAGACGGCTGGCCCGCAGGACAGCTCCGTTGTAGGCACAGTCGCGCAGGTGGACCCCATGCGCAGGCCGACGGCGACGGTGGGGAATTGGGCCGCCTTGTAGACGAGCTGCACAACAAAGCGTCGGCGGCTGAATAAGGTGTCGCTCGACCTGCAGCAATTGTTCGATAAATTCACAGCAGTGCCCGATCTGAAAACCGAATATAGCATTTTCTATCCCAGATCATGTATCGAGAGAATTCGAGTTCCAATTCTTCTACTGCTAGTTAACTATCTAGGTTTACTCCATGCTCCAGCTAGCTTGTTATTCAAGAACGTACAACGAGGATTGTCTCCTTAAGGATCTGGTGCTCCAGTCCTGTAGTTGCCCGACGAGCCGGCTGAAATCCCGACCTCTGACGTGCATCTCCCACCTCTCCATTGTCGGTGTGAATTTTTTCCAATCAAGAAACAGAATTGTGGGAGGAGGGAGGAGAGCCTTTGGATTAGGAGCGGACGGCTGTTACAAAGGCTACATCATGCATACAGTGGTAACACGGCTGTACAGGAGCTGAGCCCCCTTATGAAACATATGCTTATCGATTGATGCCTTTTGGTTTGTGTAACATAGCTGTTACTTTTCAAGAGTGTGTTCTGAATTTTTTTTACAGTTTTATGGAAAGTTCCATGGAAGTAGTTGTGGAAAATTTTGTTGTTTATGGAACTACTTTTAAACAATGTCTCTGTAATCTAAATATAGTTTTGCATTGGTGTAAACAAACCAAGATGGTTCTAAATTGGGAGTGTTTCCACTTCATGGTAAGGGAAGGTATAGTTTTCGGGCATAAGGTTTCTGAAAAGAATATTAAGATTGATAGTTCGAGTCTAGCCACCTTAGAAACACTTCCAATTCCGCAAGATATAAAAGGGGTAAAGAATTCCTTAGACATGTCGGTTTCTATAGATGATTTATTTAAGATTTTGCTAAAATATCCGCTCCTTTAACTCGGCTTTTAGATAAAGGTGCTCTTTTTAATTTTGATAGAGATTCCCATGATTCCTTCGAACAGTTAAAAAAGCACTAATTTCTACACCAGTTATTCAACCACCCAATTGGGATGAACCATTTGAAATTATGTGTGATGCTAGTGACTATGCTATTGGGTTGTTTTAGGACAAAGAGATGGGCCTGATCTCAATGTTATTCAATATGCCAGTCGAGTTTTTAATGATGATCAAAGGCACTACGCGACAACCAGAAAGAATTCCCTACAGTTTTTTTTTGCTTGTGATAAGTTTAGGCACTATATAATCAACTCAAAAGTAATAGTTCATACCAACCATCAAGCTTTGATACACCTTATAGCTAAGAATGATGATAAACCCCGTCTAATTAAATAGGTCTTGTAACTACAAGAATATGACCTGCAGATAGTAGATAGGAGGGAAAAGGATAACCCTGTGGCCAACCATTTGTCACGAATGGAAGGAATCATAGAGGATCCTATTCCTATTAACGAATCTCTACCAGGCGAATACCTTGAAGTTATAGAACCTCACGATCCTTGGTTTACAGATTATACTAATTTTCTAGTAGGAAAGTTTTTACCAAAAGGAATGGATTATAATCAAAGAAATAAATTCTTTAATGATTTAAAACATTACTTTTGGGATGACCCTTACCTATACAGGCATGGCATAGATGGGATAATCCGGAAATGCGTACCCGAGCACGAGGTAAAAGACGTCCTTAAAGCTTGTCACGATAGTCCCTACGGTGGGCATCGCGCTAGTAATCGCACTGCAGCCAAGCTCTTGTAGTCAGGTTTCTACTGGCCTACACTAGTTAAAGACTCTCACGAACATGTTAAAAATTGTGATGCTCGTCAACGTATGAGTAATATAGGAAAAAGACAAGAAATAAATATGAAATATAACCTAGTAATAGAGCAATTTGATGTATGGGGAATGGACTTCATAGGACCATTTATTCCCTCTAACCGTTATACTCAAATTCTTGTTGATGTTGATTATGTTACTAAATGAGTTGAAGCTATACCCACATCTCATGCAGATGCAGCCACTTCCATTAAGATGGTCAAGGACATCATCTTTCCCAGGTTTGGAGTACCCCGATTTTTGATTACTGATGGTGGAACTCATTTTATGAAGCGAACTTTTGACCAGATACTTCAAAATATGGAGTAGACCATTGGGTAGCCTCACCTTACCACCCTCAAACCAGTGGACAAGTGGAATTATCTAATAGAGAAATCAAGGTCATACTTAGAAGACGGTGAACATATCAAGAAAAGATTTGGCCTTGAAGCTTAATGATGCATTGTGGGCGTATCGTACTGCATTCAAGAACCCGATGGGAATGACACCAATCAAAATGGTTTACAGTAAAAGTTGCCACCTTCCATTAGAACTCCAGCATAAGGCTCGGTGGGCTATCAAAACTATGAATTTTGACTTTAAAATTGCAGGGGGAAAACGACTCTTAGACATTCATGCTTTAGCTGAACTCAGGAATGAGGCTTATGAAAACACTAGAATATTTAAAGAAAATGTTAAGAAATGGCATGACAAAAAGTTAGAGGGCAAGGGATTTAAAACTAGAGATAAAGTTTTGCTTTACAACTCTAGGCTTAAGATTTTTGCAGGAAAATTGAAATCTAGGTGGGAAGGACCATATGACGTTGAAGAAGCATATCCGTCGGGACCGGTAAGACTAAAAAATAATATGCCCTCTTGTTCATCCTGGATTGTTAATGGCCAGTGATTAAAGCATTATAGAGTTGGTGAAGTAAACACTATGGAATTGATCGCTTTGGTCTCGGCCGAAGAATACAACAAGCGAAAGTTAGCTAACGAAGTTTTAATTACTTTGTTCTGTTACTTTGCAAACTTTTTAGTTGATTCTAGCTTTTTTGTTGAACTTAACTAGTTTTTCTGGTCATTCAGAACTGTTTTTTGACCTTGTACGGGCAGACCGCATGGTCAGACGCGCCCGTACCACTGGTCGTTGAACGTTCGGAGTACCAATTCCGATTTTTGTCAACTCGGTACGACCGGACAGTATGGGGCTACGCGCCCATACTGATGGTCGTTACCGGCTCTGTTCCCTCCCTTCCCCCCCCCCCCCCCCCCCCGCATTTATCTGATTCTTGTATTCTAAAAAAAGAGTGAGGCAGTAAGAAGTCTGTACGTGGGAGCGGTACCGGCGGAACCCGCCCATACCATAGCTCGCGGCTGACTTTGACCCCTGTTTTACCTACTAATTTTGTCTCTTAATGTGCACTTTTCTTCTTTCTTGTTCCCTTCCACCTTATTTCAGATCTAGAACTCTTTTTTGTCCTTCACAATGAAACCTCATATCTCACCTGATTAATCAAGGTCCATGCAGCCTTTTCATATTAACCAGATCTGGTCCAAGAAAGAGCACATTGCTGAAGGACGAGACAAGAAGGAGGGATCCAAAGGAGATACTTCATCCTCCTCCAACCGCGAGTCCGCACGAGTGGTTCCACTCCCCAATTGGGAAGATATGTTCCTGCAGAAATTCGAGATGCTCATGCACGTGGAACAAGGAAGGAACAAAGAATAATCTCCACTCAACCCCTACAGGTATCTTCAGGGATATTCTATTAAATCACCTCCGGAAACCTCTTCCATAAAAAGGGGAAACCGAGAAGAGATTCGAGAAAAGATCAAGAACCTTAAAAAGATTTCAAAGGCTTGTGTTGAGACCATTGAAGAGGGAGTTGACTCTTACTAGATGATGGGCGAAGATATCGAAAAGAAGGTCGATGACATTGATGGTAGGGTGCAACTCCTAACCAAGATCATCATGGAGATGGTCGATGACAGGAGGACTTTAACCAAGGTAATCAGAGAATTATGTGTTGGCATCATTGAGATGTCTACTCAATTTGCATGTATTGCTCAAGCTTGCAGCCTCAAGGAGGATGAAGAAGAGGAAGATGATGACTTCTTTACTCCCAAAAAGGAATAAGTAATCGCAAGGGATTATTTGATCCACCTGGCTTGATTCCAAAACTTGGGGGATCTGTGAGAACCTTGTAATCTATCTTACAGTTTTTGCATCTTTACTTTTCTATACGCATGGTTAGTCTTATGATAATTGAAGTTCGAGAGAAGATTTATATTTGTTGAGTTATGAGACTTTATGATAATTGAAGTTATGTTGGATCCATGATTATTATATTAGATGATTGTACTAGGTTGAGTGTTATGATACTTGTACAACTGTCATAATTTTAGGGACTTCCACACCAACAAAGGTATTGATTAAGTTATGAGAATAAGAATTCTAGTAGCATAGTATAATTAAAAGTTTTTGAAAGCCACTAAAGTAGTGAGCATGATCAAATAGCTGTGCTGAATATAAAGAAGAAAAAAAGGGAACAAGTAAAAATATAGACATACAAGTATCAAAATAAAAGAAGAAAGCAGCTAACAAAAGAACCAAACATAGAAAAAAAGAGAGAAAATGATCATGAATCTTCATTAGAAAACTTAGTGCTCTATATCTTTAAACTCTGTGATTATATGATATGTTAAATCACTAGTTGATTCTTATAATTTCATTAATACTAACAAAGGTGTGGAAGCCTCTAAGTTATGTAATGTGTAAGGGCATGGTAATACCCCTGACATATCTCTACATCCGATGTTGTATTCCTGCTTCAATTTCTACCTCATTTATTGTAACGACTCGTGTCTAATGAACATGATAATCGTGTCCATAAGCCACCATCTTCCTCGGGGACGAGCAAGATCCTAGCTTGGGAGAGTTGATGAGTCCAAAACTGAAGCATATTTACCTTTTGTTTTTGCATAAATAGAGTAGGGATTTTTGTATTTCATTGCATCTACACGCGCTATTTTGTTCTTGTTTCAAAAGGATCCCAAATCACAGAGTCACAAATGAACATATCAATTATAGCTATCATATTGTGTAATTATATGATATTTCTAAGTGATAAAAGTCATTTTATAAATTTACCTTCGCACCTAGAAGAATACCAAACAAGGAGGAGGCACCAATACTGATAACAACCACTGGTACGAGCGGAGCTCGCTCGTACCGTCCGCCCATACCAGGCGCCGTCACGACCGCATCGTCAAATACTTTCTCTAGGCGAAGAAGAGGGGTAGATCCGACATTCATAGCCACCAGAAACCACAAAAAACCACAACTAAGAGGGATCTAAAGGAGGAACTTGGCTGGGGTGAAATCCTAGCTGATTCACGGATCATTGGAGGACAACGCATCATCCCCTTCATCATCAACCGCTTTATATCCATTACCACCATTACCCCCATCTCTCATCTATTAGATCTCTTTGTAATTCTAGATCCAATTATGGTTCGCATTAGATCTTCCTTCGTACTTTTATCAATTCATTTGTTTATGATGATGTTGTTCATTGCTTCCATGAGTGAGTGAGTAGTTCCTTTGTTCTTGGGTAGATGGAGAAACCCTAGAACCATTATAAACTTGTAATAAAGATGATCTATTCTTGTGTCCGTATGACTTGCTTGTCTATGATATAATTATGATTTGTGTTTGATCTCTCTCTTTAGATGCTATGTGAAGTCGACCGCATATCACTTGCCTTCGGGACTAAAGGGAGGGATAAACCCTTTCGATGTGTCTTGGAAGCGTACCCGGAATGCCTCGTGACAGATTGGCGTCGGCTCGTAACCTACACGGTCAAAGGAGGATTAAAGTGGGACTCCCTAAGCTAATTACGATATCCACAGAGAAACCCTTAATTGCGCTGGTTTGTATGGGTGACTTCTCTCAGGCATTGCAGTGGTTATTTAGAGGTGACCTCACTCTTGGCTCAACAAAGTGGCTTCCTACGAGCCTTGTAGTGAACATCTTATTATGGGGCTCTCTCCACATATATCATGACACAAGGAGTATGTTATCTAGATTACATATAACAATAATACTATGCTAGTGGTGTATCCTACATCCCCGGGAACGTTTTAGCACTATTAAGTTCAACCACGCTTTCATACAATCTTGTTACTTGTTTTCTTTTACTTGTTTTAATTACTTTTCTGCAGACAACCATAAACCTTGCAAACACCCTTTACATGAGATCAAAGACAACTTATAAGTATAATTTGGTAGAGAGTAACGAGGGGCATAAAGATCTTTACCAATAGCTCTCTGTGGGTTCGATATCTTTACTTCAAAACTAGTTACACTTGGTCTCTGCACTTGCAGTCATCAAGGGGCTACTTTGGGAAGGCTTCACCATGGTCTTGTCTGTAAAATGACTTGATCGTGGATTGTGGGTAAAGTTCATAACCTCTCTAGAGTATTGCAATTTGATCGGTCAGTCGAGTTCATGAAAAATAACACTTTGAACATTTGAAGGATCTTCCTCTCTCTTTCCAAACTTAAAGTTTTCTAAAAACCCATGGCATGTGTAATATCACCAATGGGTGGGTTTTGGGTACTTGGTGTGTCATATCCAAGTATCTTGGTGCGTAATATCCAAGTGCCACTTGTTGTGTAATATCCAAGTGTTAGGTTGATTGGACACTTTGTGTGTAATATTCTCATATTCCTCGACTCTATATTACTTAAACAAATGTTCACAAAGTAGGATAAAACTCTTCCTCTTTTCCTCTTACTTAGAGAAAATTGGCTTTATACAAATGAACCCCAAAGACCACTCCTAGCCTTGCATGTAGAGTTAGTCTTATTCTTTCCTTGGTGTAATTTGCCAATACATTCAAAGTATTGACCCAACTTAATGGCTGCACATTTTATGTGTAGAATCCGAAGATTGAAAGGTGCATAGGGATCACGGGTCTTCAATTAACTAGCCTGAGGCCTTGATGGACTCAAGTTTTATTAAGTTTTTGTTGTTTTACTTGAGCTAGCTATAAGCTATGCAAAGATGTACTCCCTCCGATCCATATTACTTGTCGTTGAAATGGATGTATCTAGCACTAAAACATGTCTAGATACATCCATTTTAGTGACAAGTAATATGAATCGGAGGGAGTAATAAATATACTCTGGATTATTCGTATAATAATGACTTGTGTTTTACATGATATTCATCGACTGTGAGTGCTAGATATTGATCTAGGGACTAGCATGTTAATCAAGGGACTTAGGATCTTTATCGATCCAAGGTGATCACGGGCTAGGGGCATGGTACCATCGTGTGTTGTGCGCCTCCGCCCTTTTTCTGTGTGTTTTGCATTAGTATAAAAACTTCTCAACATTTTTTCTTAGTTTTTCCAAATCGTGAAAGTATCTGAACACTAAAAAAATACCCCCAGAGTGCAGCAGTTTTTGGGACGGTGTAAGCAAAAGGCGCCTACAAAAGTTAGTTAGACGGTGGATGAGCAACCATGGCACCATTTGTTCACGGGGGTCACATATACGTCATGGCACACATAATACCGGCAGATATTTGTGCCATGGTAGATGGTACACAAGAGCGGCGGTTTTTAATACCACGCTTGGCCAACACAGGCATTCGACGTTGCATCGTTCAACGCTTGCATTGTTAATTGTGGACGACTAGTCAAACACCTTCCACTGGCTGGTCAGGCATGTCTCGCTGACATGTGTTTCCTACCATCCGTGTAACCGTCGGACGCTGGTGTTTCTTCCTCTCTCGCAATTAAAGCCTGACTTTGCAATTTGATCGGGAGCACAGATGCTTGGATGCTGCGCATCAGATAGAAAATATTTTCTTTATGGGCCCTTCCAGCAAACACGGGCCAAAATCTGAAGCCTGAACTGCACTTGGCCAAATGGCCTAGACTCTCCACTCTCCACTCCCCACTCTCTATATAATAGAGGAACCTTAGCAACTAATCCCATTCAGACTCCCCACAATCTAACCCCCACCAACCCGTCTCCATAGAGAGAAACATAGAACAAACCCTAGATCTCCATGCGCAACATCTTGGGCGGCCCTAGATGGACATGATCTAGAGATCCCTAGTCGCACATGATCTTGCGTGGCCCAGCCACACCGGATATCGCGTGAAAGAACCGTCAGCTCTCCCAATCTCGCGCCGCCTGGCCGCGCCGGATATTGCATGCACCAGCCTCGCCTTTCTCGTCCATTGTTGTATCTGATATATAGGTTTGTTCGTCATCCTCTATACTAATCTCATCTACCGATCGACTAGCCCTGACGTTCTCTTTCTTTCTATAATCAATCCAATTTATCTTTCAGATCCACAACGATGTTGTCATCATGGAGAGCTCGCAGCATGTCAGTTGTGTGGATGTGGCCATCTCAATACCATCACAATAGCGTGCGAGCGGAATAGAGAGAGGCTCAAGAGGCTCAATAGGTGTAGGTAGATTTCTCCACTTATCCTTGTTGAGAAGTGGACTAATGCAGAAATATGTTCTGCATTAGTCCTTAGATTAGGTTAGGTTAGTTTTTTTTGAATTTGCATGTTGTAATGAATATAAATTGTATCTCAATGTCATGGAATTTTTTGTTTTAAATGGAATTAGAAAATCTAATTTGATCAATGTTATTGTTATTAATTCTTAGTATCATATGATGGTATACAGTACACGACACTCGATATAGGTGACACGGTACTAAAGTTCCACCGTCTTCCCCTTATGTAGTGTGGCACACCATCTGTGGCGCCACAGAAGTGATAGTTCGGCGGATAACGATGTGCCGAGCAAAAAAAAGCGTCGCCTAAAAACTTTTCCTGACGCGGTTATCGCTGGCAGCTTTTTTTGCCACGTCAGTGCGAACGCGTTGACTAAGCGTGTGCCTTGGTGTTTATAAGCGCCAGGGCACACGATACATGTTGTAGTGGAAAAGTGACAAACAAAAGGTAAAAAAACATGTCTTCCAGCAAGTGTTCGTAGTTTTGTCCAAATATTAGGTAAAAAGAACAAAAATTTACTAAAATATGGCATTAAACTTCAAATGGCATATATGCATTTGAAGCGTATCACTAGACCTCTTGGAAAATTTCTGATGGCCTCATTATTCTCTTTAAATCCCCTAACAACAAAGCAATAAATTTGTATCGGTGATCCGAGTTTTTCATATTCAAATTTCTTACCTTGCATATGTAGTGTTTTCCCCGTTAAATGGATGATGAATCACTGATCAAATAGTGTGTGATGCCCGATTTTGATGATTTTGTAGGAACCATTGATGGAACACCTAACAAACCATTTCTTCTTTAGAAAAACATCAAATAAAATTGCATCACCCTAAGAAGAAAAACAAATCATCAACTACAACCCCTTCCGATTGCTAGCGATTATCACGTAATGAATATGGACACATCATCATATGATCAACCTTAATGACCTTCGTGTATATCCAAGAGTACTCATGTGGGTGGCTTGTTCTTTCTACACTAGTAGTTCATCATCATCATCGTTCATCAAGATTCACAAGTTATGATTCACCATGTAAAGTTAGGCATCTCAACAATGCAATCTACCAGAGAGGACCACTTGAAAAATTGTCCATAATTTTATTCTTTTCTCTATTTTTATTATGACATTAAATATTTTTCGGCTTGGCAGAAGAGTTATGAACAAGCAAGTTATTAACCTTGATTTTGGTTAAAAGAAGTGATGTAGTTAATTGATATTGTTTTTGTTGTAATTTTTGGTACTTGTTTATTTGATATAGTATACTGTTTAGCATGTTTTAAAGAAAAACATAAGGCATGCCCCAATAGCATAAGGTGGAACCAATATTCTCTTCCATGAGGACTTGAACTAAGTGAGGTAGGTTACCTTCCTATTTAGCGTTATGATTAGGTTGGCTAAAGTAGGAGTTAGGATGTTACTCTTGGGCCCATGTTCACTCATGTGCCATGAAGAAAATTTTGAATATATATTTTTGTATCTCAAGCTTTTGGTAATAGTTCGTCTTGGCAAGAAATAGTGGATGATTAAAGGGGGCTTTAGCCCTACTACCCCTCCTCAAAAATCCATAACCTCGACATATGGTTGGTTTCAAAAAAAGGCAACCATGATCTTGTTGAGTAAACAAGAAACTTTCTATTATCTTATATTTAATTCATACTAGATCGTGTTGGTGCGCGTTGCCGCGCTAGTCGATTTTGACAATAAGAGGACAAAAAGTTCAGAAGCATGCAGAGTGAAGTTTATGAATAAACTACGTATTTGTCCCACTTAGTGGTTGAGGCTTTGTCAAGCAATAAGTTGCAGAAAAAGGCACTTCATTGCTTGATAAATCATATACATTGTTTCAAGGACTACACAAGGTCCACACTGCAACAAAAGGAATACATAGAGTTTAGCCAGCACATTCCACAAGGTTGAGGTTTCATGAGAATAAGCCTGCAAGTGTTTGTATTTTTCTTTCCAAATTGTAAGGTCTGGGAAACATCACAGCAAAAACATTTGACCAATCATATCGGTAAACTTATTTCAGTACCACTACAACATAACCAATGCACACTGCTTTATGTTTACTTCGTTTATGACTCTTCTTTCTCATAAGCAGATAAGAGAAGCCACATTTGGTGGTTTGCAAGCAAACAACAACACTCTTGATGTTGTTTCAAATGTATAATTCGTGCTAGTCCATGGCCATTTGTGTAGAAAATAGGTGTAACCAATCGCTAACTTTCTTTTAGAGAAAACCAATCGCCCACTTTCTTCAGGTGGCATCGACCACTGTATCTGCTCTCTGAACAATACTTTCCTGCAAACTTAACACTGAGTACGGGAAATAGCTTGGGTCATATATCTCATGTGAATGAAATATACAAAGAAATCAATCCATATGAATTATTTACTTACAGCCTTACATGGCTGTATATGGAAGTAAATTACATCAGTACATGCTACAAATCAACTATATAGTTCGAGAAACTACTGAAATAGATATGTGTATGTTTTATTTCAGCAACAGGAGAGAGCAGAGGAGCGCAGAATTTATGCTCGATGAGCAGCCTGCCATAGGCCAACGGAAGCACGGCATCAACACAAGATCCATTGAAAATGGGTAAACAATACGAACAAGCGGCATCGTGCGGGTCAGTGAGCTGATACTCAGACCTAATCTGTTCAGGTTTTCATGGTCGATTTCCTGTACAGACCGTGCTGATACTTGTGGATCCTGGTGGGAATAGGTAATCGGCATGTGGTCAATGGACTGCGCGTCCCTGTCCTCCAGCTCACACCTTCAGGCGAAGACAGGACACCATGGAGGTAGGGCGGAAGCGCTACAACCGTCTTTGACGGAAGCACGCATGGGGACGCCAGTTCCACCGGTGCCGCCACCGGGATAACTACATAACAGAAACGAGTGCGGGCGAAGCGACCAGCTATGGGCGGACGACGTGGATGTCGTGGCCAAATGCGTGGACAGCGTGGGCGCAGCTGCTCCAATGACCGTCGGCCGTGTCGTCGACATTCAGAACGCGAAACTGATGTATTGGCAAGTGTAAACTCGAATCGCATCCTCCAAGAACCAAATCTAAGAAGAAGCACAAACAAGGAAAGAGGAACTGAAATGGGTATACCCTACAGGTACTCGTGCTCGGTATATATGGTCCAGATACGGCGGAAGCCCACGGCGTTGCCAAGGCCCAAATGGAGAATTCGAGTGGCCCACAGACTCTCGATTGGTTGCGAGGCAAGAAGAAGTTTAAGATAGAAAGTTTAAAGGGAAAACCCTAATCTATAACCGACTTGACCTGCTACCTGAGACCTAGCCTATCTATATAAAGGCTAGGAGGGGCGACGAGGAGGACACACGCAACCCTAGTTTCCACAACTCTCGCCAGATTGCATATGCGCCCCCCTGTAATCTTCGATTCCTTCGTTAATTCCAAGAGCAGACAAGCAGGAGTAGGGACCTCTACGAGGCCTGAACCTGGGTAAAACTTGCATCCCTGTGTGCTTGTTTGCTAGCCGACTGATGCCTCCAGCACTCCCTCCTTCTCCAAAACCCAAGTCCATAATAATGGGCATTGACAAGTTAAACCCTCGTCAATTAGCGCCATCTGTGGGAATTGGAAGTGCTGATGTCGCGGCTTCTTCGGCCCCATCAACCGCGATCTACAACTCCACAACAGCGGAGAGTCGCCAGCTCTTCGGCGCGTTCGACTTCACCGTCCACACACCGGCCACTCGTCCGGCTTTCGAGTCAGTGGGCGATGGAATCAGTCTAGCGATTGGGAGCTTCCGCTTCCAGGTTGGTCAGGTGGGCATGCTTCGAATGCCTGACCAGCCGATGACACCCGCGATTGCTCCAGCATCGTGGTTCTCGCCACCAATCGGCACCCTCAGCGAGCTCAACTCCCCAGCAACAGCTAGGAGCACGGACAGCGACAACAGTCGTAGATCCGATCTGGGTGACCTGCCACTAAAGACGGAGCCTACGGCTCTGGATCCGAAAGTTGTGGGAGCAACAGCTTCCCCAACCACTTCATGTGCCCAGTCATCAATGCAGGTGACACTATCGCCAATCGCGAAAACGTTGGCCCCGGATCTGGCACCGGACCGCCCAACGGCACTTGACCACCCAACGGCAATACACCCAATGGCGGCCCTACCAACGGTGGCAACGGCGCACCCGTCAACAATGGAGCGATAGGAGAACCGCCTACCATAGTGAATGCGCACATGGGAGAGCGCGTGGTGATCAAGCTCAACGACAACTAATGGGCCCGCTGTCGAGAAGCTTTGCGAGGCAATCCTCTGCCCCTCAATTCCCCGCAAGACATGCTGATGAGCTACCATTGGCTACTGAAGGAGGAGTACATACGCTAGCTACATGCAATTGCGCAACTCGAAGCGCGTAAAAAGGCGGCAGACGAATCAAGCCTTCGGGGAGCCGGGCTCTCCTCCCATGGAGGATCCTCCTCCAAAGGCAATGAGTACCTGGCCAACAAGAGAAGATCTCGACTGGCCCACCTCACCGAGGAGGAGCACGTGGAGGCCGCGAAAGTCCTCGACTTCGGCTCCATGACGGTGGATACACCGGGCAACGTTATCCCAAAGACGTCGCAAGCCGCGGAAACGGCGGCCACCATGTACCTCCTCAACAACCAGCCGTCAGCTGGAGATCCACGAGCTGCGATGCACCGATCTACGATCGCGGGCTTGGGGCTAGTCGAGGCAGCTCTCGACAAAGAGCCTGCACCGGAGCCCAAGAAAAGCAAGGCTCTGGCAAAACACTACTCCTCGCCTTTGTCCAACAACGATAGCCACGACCTATCCCAGCGTCGCCGCTCACGGCGGCACGATTGCGACTACGATGCGCGCGATGACCTCACGTAGCACAAAATCGAGAAATCAAGGGCAAGACGGGCTTGTTCGACTGACTTGGAAGAGGACGAGACTGAACTCTGCGGCGCCAGATGCTTCAGTAGGGCCATCAGGCAGAAGCGAATGCCTAAGGGGTTCAAACTCCCATCGGAGAACCCAAAATTTGATGGTCTACAGGACCCAAAAATCTGGTTAGAAGACCACATCTCCTCGGTCAGACTACATGGCGGGAGTCGAAGCACGGCCATGCAATGCCTGTAGCTACAGCTGCAGGGCGTCGCTCGCGCATGGCTCAACAATCTCTCGCGCGGATCCATTCGCCGCTGGGAAGAGCTAGTCTACAACTTCGTGCGCAATTTCAAGGACACCTACAAAAGGCCCGCGTCAATCGAAGAGTTGAGAACCTACCAACAAAGGTCGAGCGAATCGCTACGCTCGTACATCCAGAGGTGGTCCATCATCAAGAACTCTGTAGAAATCATCTCGGCGGACCGCGCAGTCGACGCGTTCAATGGCGGTGTTCGCCGTATAGAGCTCAGGGAAGAGCTGGGCCGCTCGAAGCCCAAAATAATCGACCACCTGATGGAAACCGCGAATCGGTGGGCTGACAGAGAAGACTCGGTGAAGAACCACACATACTCCAACGACGACGACGACCTTGGGCGCAGACGTGATCGCCGAAGCAAACGTCGAATGCGTGTCTACGACAACCGCAATGAAGTGAACATGGTCACAGCCAGCTACGCCGACAAACGCGACGACAACCGCAACAACGGATACCGTAGTGGTGGATACCGCGACAACAGAAAAACCACGCAGGTGTGGCAACGCCGCACTCGTGAAGAGGCACCCGTAACATCTATTGAGGACAAACTGTCCGGGCCATGCAACGTGCACTTCTACATCGATAAGCACGATGGCAAGAAGAAATCCAGCCACCTTCTCGAGGACTATCGCGAGTTCCTAAAACTCCCTGAAGGCTTGGCCCGGATGAATCGCGACGCAGTCACCATGGGCTATGGAGCCGCCCCAGGCATCATGGCACATGGAGCTCCTCCACCACCGCCCGGACCACCACCACCTGCAGCCGCGCCGGTCCAGCATCACGGAGGCAAACCATACCCACGAGCCATGGGCAACATGGGGATGATCCAAAAGGGGCGTCCCTCAAATTGAGTGCAGAAGGCCATCACTCGCCAAGTCAACTTGGCGATAAACTCTCCACCTTCCACCACCGAGTACCCCAGTGGAATCGACTCTTGCATCACCTTCGACAGGCATGACCACCCGCTCCAAGTTCCTCATCCAGGCCACTGTCTCCTCGTACTCGAGGCGCAGATTGGGGGTTTCGACATGAGTCGTGTCTTCATGGATGGCGGCAGCGGCATTAACCTCATCTTCACGAGTACCTTGCGGGCGATGAGGATTCCTCTGACGTGTCTGGAAGTTTCAGACACGACGTTCCACGTCATCTTCCTAGGAAAAGGCATATATCCCCTGGGCAAAATCAACCTCGACGTCATCTTCGGCACACCGAAAAGTTTTGGCGAGAGCGCATCGAATTTGAGGTCATCAACTAGCCTTCACAATATCACTTCATCCTCGGATGTGTCGCGTTCGCGAGGTTCATGGTAGTGCCACACTACGCCTACCTGAAGATGAAGATGCCGGGTCCAAATGGCATAATCACAATCAATGGCAACTTCGAGAGGTCCGACAGCTGCGACAGGGAATTCAATAGAATCTCCTAGTCCTTCAGTATGCAGGAGGAACTTGCAAGACTAAAGGAGTCGACAGACAACAGTCTGCCCCCTCCCCCTGAGCAGACCAAGTTCACTCGACATATCCTTCAACTCGTCGGTGCACATGAAGAAAGTCCAGGTCCACCCAATAGACCCGACCAAGACGACCCTCATCGCCAACAACTTGAGTTTCGCATAGGAACTCGCGCTCATCGAATTCCTCCGTGAGCACTAGGAGATCTTCGCCTAGTCTCCACCGGACATGCCAGGAGTCCCCAGGGAATTTTCCGAGCACTCACTCAACGTAAATCCAGACGCAAGGCCAGTCAAGCAGACAATTCAGCGACTGTCTGAACCAAGAGGAAAGGCAGTCGGAATGGAGATCAATAGACTCCTCGACGCCAAATTAATACGCGAGACCAAGGAAAGCACTTGTCTCGCCAACACGGTGCTTGTGCCTAAAAAAGACACAGATATCCTGCGGATGTGTGTGGACTTTACCTCCTTTAAGAAGCACTGCCCAAAGGACCACTTCCCATTGTCGCGAATCGACCAGATCATCGACTCCACTGCGGGATGTGAGCATCTTTGCTTCCTCGATACCTACTTAGGCTACAATCAGATCCGAATAAAGGAGGAATGCCAAGAGAAAATGGTGTTTACAACGCCCTTTGGCCTGTTCTGGTACAACACGATGCCCTTCGGGCTAAAAAACGCAGGAGCCACCTATCAGCGGTGCATGCAGGCCTGCCTCAAGAATCAACTTGGTCGCAACATCCAAGTCTACGTTGATGACATCGTCATCAAAACAAAAGAGGAAGCCTCGCTAATTGACGATCTACGCGAAACCTTCACCAACCTAGACCGCTATCGGATCAAGCTCAATATGGACAAATGCGCCTTCGGTGTACCATCTAGGAAACTACTCGGGTATCTCATCTCCACGAGAGGGATCGAGGCAAACCCAAAGGATATAAAAGCCATACTGGCAATGGAGAAGCCAAAGACCGTAAGAGGCGTTCAGCAGCTGGCTGGGCGAATTGCGGCACTCAGTCGATTCGTCAGTCGAATGGGCAAAAAGGCACTGCCCTTCTACCAACTTCTCGGCAAGACTGACAAGTTCGAGTGGACAGACGAAGCACAAGAAGCATTTGAAGACCTTAAACGTCTACTATCCACCTCGCCAGTACTAGTGACACCTCTCAAAAAGGAGCCACTGCTGCTCTACATCTCCGCCACCAACCAGGTGGTCAGCACGGTGCTCATGGTGGAACGAGCCGAGGAAAACAAGATCCACGGGGTCTAGCGCCCAGTCTACTACCTCAGCGAAGTGCTCACGTCAACAAAACAGTGGTACCCGCACTACCAGAAGCTGGCGTACGACGTATTCATGACAGCCAGGTGACTGCGCCACTACTTCCAGGAGCACCCAATCGTGGTGGTCAACGACGCCCCGCTCGGGCATATCCTCAACGACCCTGATGCCATCGGACGAGTCGCACTTTGGGGAATCGAGCTGTCTCCACGAGACATCACATATGAAAAGCGCCACGCGATCAAGACGCAAGTCCTCCCCGATTTCCTCGTGCACTAGATGGAGAACCAGTTCCCCGAAAAGCCAGATATGTCCTATCTCTAGACAATGCACTTCGATGGGTCCAAACGAAAGGACGGGGCCGGCGCAGGTGTCATACTGACATCGCCCTAGGGAGACAAGCTGAAATACATTCTGTGAATGCAGTTCACGGCATCCAACAATGAAGCTGAGTGCGAGGCCCTAATTCACGGCCTCCAACAATAAATTGGTTGGACCCCCTCTTTCATACATTGGTTTGCAAATAGTTTGGTTTGGAAAAAAGTACGAAAGCTCATGCTTATGTGGTAAAGAGAGCTTGTTTTTGACTGTGACCTATGCTTTGTCATGCCATGCTTGATATTGTTTTGGCTTTATGCTTAGTATTCTTTGCTGTAGCATGACTTGTTATAAACAATTGAGATTGCTTAATGTGCCTTGGATGAATCATGCATTGTTTTAGCATATTAAAGCATAGTATAGTGGTATTCTCCTTTGATGCTTTATTTGGGTTGACTTGGCACATGCTCACACCATGTTATGACTATCCCAAGTCACCATAAGCCTTTATGATCCTTTAGTTTTCAACTTGTAGTATCACTTTATGCTTTGATCAATGATGTTTTATCGCTCTGCATGATTATGGCCATTATTGCTCTCTCGTTTGTCGCTCCCTTACTATTGCTAGCCTTCACTTTCACTGAGGATGTGATGGCTCAATGCACGGCGCCCAGAAAAGTGCTAGTGCATGGTTGATGTAGAGCTTGTTGGCAACCCCACGAGGAAGGTATGATGAGCACAGCGACAAGTTTCCCTCAGTTATGATACCAAGGTTTAATCGAACCAGTAGGAGCAAGAAAACACTCTAAAGGTGTTACTAGCTGAGCTTTTGCAGGGCGCACTACCAGTGCTAGTAGCAACGTGGAGACCTACACAACACAACCACATAACTTTGTCCCCAAGTTGCGATGAGGTTGTCAAACTCACCGTGTTTTGCGGAAAACAAAGGATTAAACGTATCGAATGGAAAGAAGTAAAAGTTTGCAGAAAGTAAACACAAAGAAGTAAAAGATTCTAGATTGTATGTAAAAGACAAGGACCGGGATCCATAGTTCACTAGAGGTGGCTCTCCTTAAGATAGATAACATGCTGGGTGAACAAATTACAGCGGGGCAATTGACAAACATCGAGAAAGCAATACATGCATATACTAATCATCTTCACTCCTTTGAGACTTGATTGGGCATTACAACATTATACATAGAACGCCATCCAACTGCATCTATGACTAATAATCCACCTTCAGGTTATCATTCGAACCCCCTCCAGTATTAACTTAAGCAACAGATTATTGCTTTACGAACTGCGTGTAAAGTAAACAATACCATTGTTCTATGAACAAAGGATTGTTGTTTTCTCCCTAGTAGCAACAGCACATCTAGTACCTTAGATATTTCTATCACTTCCCCAGATTACCAGAGGCATGAACCCACTATCGAGCATAAATACTAACTCTTGGAGTTGCTAGCATCTACTTGGCCAAGATAGCTACTGACAACGGAAAGCATGCAAGATCACAAATAACAAAGACATGATAGAATCAATAATCAATCTGAAATAGCATCTCAATATCCATCGGATCCCCGCAAACACAACATGCAGTACAAATAGATGATCGTGATCATGAACGGAGCTCACAAGATCTAGACATGAAAGCCCAAAGGAGGAGAACCAGCCATCTAGCTACTATATGGATCCGTAGTCCAAGGATGAACTACTCACGCATCACACCGGAGGCTTGCATGGTGATGAAGAAGGCCTCTAGGGTGAATTCCCCTCTCCGACAGGGTGCTGGGAAGAGCTTCAGATCCCTCCCGATCTAAGGATAGAGATGACGGCGGCTACAGACTCTTTCTTGGATTTTTGATCGGGTACTTAGGGTTTATGTCCCGAGGGCATCTTATAGTCGGAAGGGGAGGCCGAGGGGGTGCCAGGGCCACCACACCACCCCCTGGCGCGGGCCCAGCTTGGCCGCGCGGCCAGGTGGTGTGGCCGGCCTCAGGCCCTTCTCTATCTCGTATTCTGGCACTTGATGACTTTCGGAAAAATAGGCACTTTGGCTTTTGTCCTGTCCAATTCCGAGAATATTCATTTTCTAACTTTCCTGGAACCAAAAAGAGCAGAAAACAGGCAGCTGGCACTGTGGCTCTTGTTAATAGGTTAGTCCAAGAAATCATATGAAAACTACTCCAAAGTGTGGACAAAACACAACAAAGTGGATAAAACCAAGCACGGAACATCAAAAATTATAGATACATTTGCAATGTATCAACATCCCCAAGCTTAACTCCTGCTCGTCCTTGAGTAGGTAAGTGATAAAAAGAAAGAATAATTTTTGAGGTGACATGCACCATCAAATACTTGATCAAAGTATTTGTAAAACATTCAAAGCTGGGATCATAGTACTTCAATCATAACATGAAAGACAAAGTTCTAGCAATAAGCAAAGAAACTATGATGCAACATGAAAAGGCACAAACAAAAGATTGATGAATAACAATGCTTTGCAAGACGTTTGTTTGTTTCACATAAAGAAAACATAGCATAAAAGTATTAAGCTTGTCCCTCAAAGAGTAGCAAATATAAATGCATAGGTGATGACCCACAAGTATAGGGGGTGTATCGCAGTATTTTCGAGGGAAGTGAAACCCAATTTATTGATTCGACACAAGGGGAGCCAAAGAATATTTATAAGCCTTAACAACTGAGTTGTGAATTCAGATGCACCTAGAAACAATCTTGCTCACAACAGTTTATTAGTAGCAACAGTTTTGTAGTAGGAATAGTAAAGTAACAGTAGCAGCAAAACAAAGACAGTAGTAACAAAAGCAGTAAACAGTGGGATTCGAGTGCGCTTGGCATAGGGATGGATGGACGGGCATTGCATGGACAAGACAATTCACATAGCAATCAGAACATAGGGCAATTGCAGATAAATAAGATAAAGCACCCAAGTACTAGACAATCCTAGGCATGTGTTCCATATATAGTCATACGTGCTCGCAATGAGAACTTGCACAACATCTTTTGTCCTGCCAGCCCGTTTGTAGCGGGGCCTCTAGGGAACTACTGGCAATTAAGGTGCTCCTTTTAATAAAGCATCGGAGCAAAGCATTAACACTCCGTGAACACATGTGATCCTCACATCAAAGCCTTTCCCTTCCGGCTACCCTGATTTCTGTCACTTCGGGACCATAGGTTCCGGACAACGACATGTGTAAACAACTTGTAGATAAGAACAGAAACAATACTATCATAATGAATCAATAACATGTTCAGATCTGAAATCATGGCACTCGGGCCCTAGTGACAATCATTAAGCACAACAAAGTTGCAACAAAGTCATAAAACACTAATAGAGATACTAGGCACTATGCCCTAACAATCTGATGCCATTACATGAAAGATCTCATCCAATCCCTACCATCCCCATAGCCTACAGCGGGGGATTACTAACTCATAGATGGAAGAAACATGGATGGTCGATGAAGATGATGGTGAAGATCGATGGAGATGGCTCCGGGGGCACTTCCCCGTCCCGGTAGGGTGCCGGAACAGAGACTTTCTGTCCCTCGAATCTCCCCTTCGGTGGTGGCGGCGCAATGGAACTTTTCGTGGAAAAACGTCGAACCCCCCGAAGTTTTTAGGTCAGAAGGCTTCTTATAGGTGAAAAGGGAGACCGAGGGGGTGCCTGGGGCCACCACACCAGGCCCTGGCGCGGCCAGGCCCAGCTCGCGCCTGGGGGGGGGGGGGGGGGTGTGGCCAGCCCCTGGCCCTCCTCTGTCTCGTATTCTGGCTCCTGGAGTCTTCTGGAAAAATAGGCACTTTGGCTTTTGTCCCGTCCAATTCCGAGAATATTCATTTTCTGACTTTCCTAAAACCAAAAACAGCAGAAAACAGGCAGCTGGCACTGTGGCTCTTGTTAATAGGTTAGTCCAAGAAATCATATGAAAAGTGCTCCAAAGTGTGGACAAAACACAAGAAAGTGGATAAAACCAAGCATGGAGCATCAAAAATTATAGATACATTTGCAATGTATCAACATCCCCAAGCTTAACTCCTGCTCGTCCTCGAGTAGGTAAGTGATAAAAAGAAATAATTTTTGAGGTGACATGCACCATCAAAGACTTGATCGAAGTATTCACAAAACATTTAAAGCTGGGATCATAGTACTTCAATCATAACATGAAAGACAAAGTTCTAGCAATAAGACAAAGAAACTATGATGCAACATGAAAAGGCACAAACAAAAGATTCATGAATAACAATGCTTTGCAAGACGTTTGTTTGTTTCACATAAAGAAAACAAAGCATAATAGTATTCAGCTTGTCCCTCAATAGAGTAGCAAATATAAATGCATAGGACACCTTCAAAGTTCATAAGAGTGACTAGATACAATAGTTTAAAACAAGCAATAACAAGTTATGCATCAATCAACTAATCTTGGGACAATGCACATAGAACTTAGAATGGCCACTATGCTCTCAAAGTAAGTGCATAAAGATAGAAGGTGGAGACTCAATATAATGGTGGAAGGAAGGCCTTTTGTAAAAGGAAGTAGGGATTCAAGTCTCATAAAGAGCTTCCAAAAATTATGGTACTTATAGCTTTCAGCTCTCATTGCCCCTATCATAAGCATCTTGAAGTGATTAAGGTTAAAGTGAACAAACCTGGTGTACATGCTTGACGAAGTATAAGTCAGAAATCTCATGTCCCTTGTATACGAGGGCCGCTCCTCATGCTACTCAAGTTTAGTCACCGGTAAGTTCTTGTCATCGTAAGTACATGTGTATCATAGAGAACTGCCAATGGGGTACCCCTTGCCTGATGATACGGAAGAATCCCCATATCAAAATGACAAGGCAA
This sequence comes from Avena eriantha, assembly GCA_910589775.1. Lineage (NCBI taxonomy): Eukaryota > Viridiplantae > Streptophyta > Magnoliopsida > Poales > Poaceae > Avena > Avena eriantha. The sequence continues at coordinate 433,535,350 of OU342744.1, forward strand.
GCAGACAACGTGCATCTCAGCATTCTTCTTATTTACCATGGGAATATGGTGCTTTTTTCTCTCTTTCCTCTTTTCATAGTATCTTTTTTTTCTTTTTCTCTTTTTTCTCAATATAGGACTCTTTTTTATAAGAAGAATGCTTCCTAGACAGCTCATTATGGTTACGCTGCAGGTTTCCACCATGTCAGCATGGATTAGACCAGCGGCCCAGGCGTTTCTCTAACACATATACGTAACTCCATGGACTTACAAGCTCCCCTTTCATTTCACACCGACGACATCCATATACAAAAGAGCATGATATCAACTAGGTACAAGTACCAAGTGCAATGTTGAAAGCGTTCCCCATGACATCATGGTTCTGCTAATTCCCGACAAATAAGTGCAAGCATATACAACATAGAAGACACAATGGTTCAAGTTTATTAGGGGCAAAAAGTAAAGTGTGCCATCAAGTTCGTGAGAGCTTTAATCACTAGTTTTCTCATAACAAGTGGAAGGTAAACAAAAGTATGACTATACTTGGAATAGCATAAGCTAGTAGGTAGGTATGGTGGACTCTTTGGAAAACTTGGTTTAGGGAGTTGGATGCATGAGTGGAACTCATACTTGGTGGTGGAGGCTAGCAAAAGACTGGGAGCGACAAACTAAGAGAGCAATAATGGCCATAATCATGCAGAGCGAAAAAACATCAATGATCAAAGTATAAAGTGATACTACAAGTTGAAAACTAAAGGATCATAAAGGCTATGGTGACTTGAGATAGTCATAACATGGTGTGAGCATGTGCAAGTCAACCCAAATAAAACACCAAAGGAGAATACCACTATACTATGCTTTAATATGCTAAAACAACGCATGATTCATCCAAGGCACATTAAGCAATCTCAATTGTTTATAACAAGTGATGCTACAACAAAGAATACTAAGAATAAAGCCAAAACAATATCAAGCATGACATGACAAAGCATAGGCCACAGTCAAAAACAAACTCTTTTTACCACTTAAGCATAAACTTTCCTACTTTTTCCACTCCAAACCAAACTATTTGAAGACCAATATATGAAAGAGGGGGTCCAACCAATTTATTCAGCAAATAAGAAAACCCCGCAAACTAAAAGCCAAAACGAAAACGAAAAATAAGACGCTCCAAGAACAACACAACTGTGCATGAAACAATAAAAATGAAGCGTTTGGAAGAAACCTGGATTTTTATTGATGAAGAAGGGGATGCCTTGGGCATCCCCAAGCTTTGTCGCTTGTACTTCTTGGATATTTCTTGGGGTGACACGCGTGGCATCCCCAAGCTTGAGCTTTAGTCCATCCTTCATCGCATTACTCATTCCTTCCATACACCTGAAATTTTTCCTTCCTACAAAACTTCACACAATCTTTATTAGCAACATTAGTGCACTTAAGATAAATAAGTCTTAAGGTTCAGTTCTAACACCAAATAAACTTCCATTAGAACACTACCTACTGTAGTACTTCCCTCAGAAATCTCAATTCCCCAAAAGAACTCAAAAAGGAACCAACAAGAAGCAAATACAAATAATGGCCGAAATCTATCAAAAGAGACCAAAAGGTAAAGACGAATTTTTCCGAAGACCTTCTATTGCTCAAATCAAAAAGTGTTGAACTAACGAAAGTTAGATAACAACCTGGGGCATAAGCACAAAACATTACAGCTCAATCCGACATACATATCTCTCTCTCTATATTTTACGGTGAAGCACAGAAACCTGTTTCAGGACAGCAACTTTCCCAATCATTACTTCTCTCTCATTAGAGGTCACTCTTGGCACAAAAAGCAAATAAAAAGGATAAGGAGCGGTTATTACAGAGGTAATAACTTCCAAGACTCATCTAAAACTCTTGGGTTATCTCCCAACAAGTACTTTTCTTTAACGCCTTTAAGTTAGGCATAAGCAAAAACTGAAATAGATAGAACAGAAGTAAACAGAGATAATCATAGTGAAAACATTGTTTTGTTCAATGAAATCCTTTTGTTAACAAGGTTGATCAGGTCTTGTTACCAAAACAATTCCATATGAGACAAAACTTTGTATCCCACTAATTATTATGTTACCTCAACCTTGATAGCAATGGTCCCAATCATAATAGTTTCAAATTTTTCTCTTCATATGGGACAATATATTTCTCCAACTTGAATGCCCTCAACATGTTCAATTGAATTCAACTTTCAATCTTCTTGAGGAAATAGACAATGTGTTCATTGAAGGTCACCTTCCCTTGATTACAATTAATAACAGCTCCTGCAGTATTTAAGAAAAGGTCTCCCAAGAATAATAGACATAATATCATCTTCAGGCATAAAAGTTCGAGAGGATGCTCTCATAAGAAATATGAGTTGAAGTAAAAGAGAGCATCAAGAAGAAAATTCAAAAAAAATTTAAGTCTAACCCACTTCCTATGCATAGGAATCATGTAAGCAAATAAATTTGCAAAGACAAAGTGACAGGCATAGGAAGATAAAACAAGAGTAACTTCAAAACTTTCAGCACATAGAGAGGTGTTTCAATACCATGAAAACTCCTACCACCATATTTTCCTCTCTCAAAATAATTTTCAGTAGCCTCATGAATAAACTCAACAATATAACTAACACATAAAGGATGCTTTTCATGATCTACAAGCACAGAGCCTTATCATAAACATTTTCAAAGGAAACCTCGGGAACATAACATCCATCCTCCTTTAGTAAGCATGGAGGACAATCAAATAATGTAAGGGATAAAGTTACTCTCATTAGAAGGTAGGCATGGGTAGCTAATCCATTCTTCCTCCTTTTGTTCATCACTCTCCTCCTCTTTTTCATCTAATGAGATTTTAGGTTCTTCAATTTCTTCTTCCATAGGAGCCTGCAAGGCATTAGTCTCTTCCATAGGGTCCTGCAAGGCATTAGTCTCTTCCATTTGTGGAAAGAATCTATTAAAATACTCAAGAATATAGCCATTTTCATCCTTGTAATTATCAAAACAAAATTTAAGTATACCATAAACCTCATACTCATAAGGTGAATCATCAATATTTTCAAGCAAACTAGCAAGTTCAAAAGCACCTTTCCAAGCAATAAATTCTTCAATTTGTTCCGCATCATAAAAGTCATAAATTCCTTTAGCATAGGAAGATATGATAACATTATCATTATACTCACATTGAAAAGGGAGGTGTTTGTACCTCCTGCAGCAACAAGATTTATCAAACCAATAAGTGACATTATAAGTAGAGCACACGTTTCTAGCAATGGTATACAATCTATCAATTTGTTCCCATAAGTGTTTCCCTTTTTGTGACAAGCGGTGTTCCTTATAATAATATTTTTGATCTTCCATGAACCCACCTTGCCAATAAGCTTCGGTTTCAAAGAAACCAACCATTGACAACAAGCATGACAAAGCAAGACAATAACAGACCAACGAAAACAACAACTAGAGTAGGAACAAATTTTTTTGTATTTTTGATAAGGAAACAAGCAAACAAGGAGAAAGATAAACTTAGGTTGAACAATAGTGAATCCAAGTGAACTTGATAAATAAAGCTATGCTCCCCGGCAACGGCGCCAGAAAATAGTCTTGATGACCCACAAGTATAGGGGGTGTATCGCAGTATTTTTGAGGGAAGTGAAACCCAATTTATTGATTCGACAGAAGGGGAGCCAAAGAATATTTATAAGCCTTAACAACTGATTTGTCAATTCAGCTGCACCTGGAAACAATCTTGCTCACAGCAGTTTTTTAGTAGCAACAGTTTTGTAGTAGGAATAGTAAAGTAACAGTAGCAGCAAAACAAAGACAGTAGTAACAAAAGCAGTAAACAATGGGATTCGAGTGAGGTAGGCATAGGGATGGATGGACGGGCGTTGCATGGTCAAGACAATTCACATAGCAATCAGAACATAGGGCAATTGCAGATAAATAAGATAAAGCACCCAAGTACTAGACAATCCTAGGCATGTGTTTCATATATAGTCATACGTGCTCGCAATGAGAACTTGCACAACATCTTTTGTCCCGCCAGCCCGTTTGTAGCGGGGCCTCTAGGGAACTACTGGCAATTAAGGTGCTCCTTTTAATAAAGCATCGGAGCAAAGCATTAACACTCCGTGAACACATGTGATCCTCACATCAAAGCCTTTCCCTTCCGGCTACCCCAATTTCTGTCACTTCGGGACCATAGGTTCCGGACAACGACGTGTGTAAACAACTTGTAGATAAGACCAGAAACAATACTATCATAATGAATCAATAACATGTTCAGATCTGAAATCATGGCACTCGGGCCCTAGTGACAAGCATTAAGCACAACAAATTTGCAACAAAGTCATAAAGCACTAATAGAGATACTAGGCACTATGCCCTAACAATCTGATGCCATTACATGAACAATCTCATCCAATCCCTACCATCCCCATAGCCTACAGCGGGGGATTACTCACTCATAGATGGAAGAAACATGGATGGTCGATGAAGATGATGGTGAAGATCGATGGAGATGGCTCCGGGGGCACTTCCCCGTCCCGGCAGGGTGCCGGAATAGAGACTTCCTGTCCCCCGAATCTCCCCTTCGGTGGTGGCGGCGCAGCGGAACTTTTCGTGGAAAAACGTCGAACCCCCCGAAGTTTTTAGGTCAGAAGGCTTCTTATAGGCGAAGAGGGAGACCGAGGGGGTGCCTGGGCCACCACACCAGGCCCTGGCGCGGCCAGGCCTAGCCCGCGCCTGGGGGGGTGTGTGGCCAGCCCCTGGCCCTCCTCCGTCTCGTATTCTGGCTCCTGGAGTCTTCTGGAAAAATAGGCACTTTGGCTTTTGTCCCGTCCAATTCCGAGAATATTCATTTTCTGACTTTCCTGGAACCAAAAACAGCAGCAAACAGGCAGCTGGCATTGTGGCTCTTGTTCATAGGTTAGTCCAAGAAATCATATGAAAAGTGCTCCAAAGTGTGGACAAAACACAAGAAAGTGGATAAAACCAAGCATGGAGCATCAAAAATTATAGATACATTTGCAATGTATCAATAGGACACCTTCAAAGTTCATAAGAGTGACGAGATACAATAGTTTAAAACAAGCAATAACAAGTTATGCATCAATCAACTAGTCTTGGGACAATGCACATAGAACTAAGAATGGCCACTATGCTCTCAAAGTAGGTGCATAAAGATAGAAGGTGGAGACTCAATATAATGGTGGAAGAAAGGCCTTTATGAAAGGAAGTAGGGATTCAAGTCTCATAAAGAGCTTCCAAAAATTATGGTACTTATAGCTTTCAACTCTCATTGCCCCTATCATAAGCATCTTCAAGGTGATTAAGGTTAAAGTGACACAACTAAGAGGATATGCTTGACAAGTTATAAACCGAAATCTCATGCCCCTTACTTAGGAAGACCGAACCTCATGCTACTCAACTTTAGTCACGAGCAAGCTCTTGTTATTATAAGTACATGTGTATCATAAAGAACCGCCAACGGGGTACCCCTTGCACATGATACGGGAGCTTTCCCATAATCAAAATGACAAGGCAAGCAGACAATGAGCATCTCAGCGATCTTTTTATTTGCTATTTGCATAGGTTTTTATTGAGGATGCTTCATAGAGTGCTCATTATGGTGATGCTGCAAGTTTCCACCATGATTAGGCATGGCTTAGGCTAGTGGCCCAGGCGTTTCTCTACCACACATACAAACTCCATGATCTTACTACTTCCACTTATTTCACACCGCCGGGATCTGTAAGCAAAAGAACATGATATCAACAGGGTACAAAGTACAAGTGCAATGTTGAAACTGTTCCCCATGAAACATGGTTTTGCTAATTTCAACTTATAAAGCACAAGCATATACGCAACAAAGAAGGACCCAATGGTTCAAGTTTATTAGATGCAAAAAGTAAAGTGTGCCATCAAGTTCGTGAGAGCTTTAATCAGTAGTTTTCTCATAACAAGTTTAATTTGGAAGGTAAACAAAAGCATGAATATATTTGGAATAGCATAAGCTAGTAGGTAGGTATGGTGGACTCTTTGGAATAACTTGGTTTAAGGAGTTGGATGCATGAGTGGAACTCATACTTTGTTGTGGAGGCTAGTAAAAGACTGGGAGTGACAAACTAAGAGAGCAAGAATGGCCATAATCATGCAGAGCGACAAAACATCATTGATCAAAGCATAAAGTGATACTACAAGTTGAAAACTAAAGGATAATAAAGGCTATGGTGACATTGGATAGTCATAACATGGTGTGAGCATGCGCCAAGTCAACCCAAATAAAGCATCAAAGGAGAATACCACTATACTTGAAGGAAATATGCCCTGAGAGGCAATAATAAAGTTGTTATTATATATTCCTTGTATATGATAGATGTTTATTTTGCATGCTATAATTGTATTGATAGGAAACATCAATACATGTGTGTTTAATAAAAAAAAGGGTTCCTAGTTATGCCTCTCTTATAGACTAGCTTGTTGATTAACAAGATGATCAAAGTTTCCTGATCATGGACATTGGATGTTGTTAATAACAAGGTCACAGCATTTGTGAAATGATGTGATGAACATTCATCCTAAGTATAGCATTACGATCAAGTCATTATGTTTATATTGCTATAACATCATACAAAGTAGTCTTAGTCCTTAGACCATGAGATCATGTTAATTGCTAACACCGGAAGAGTATCTTGATAACATCAAACGTCACACCGTAACTGGGTGACCATAAAGGTGGGTTCAGTGCTATGAAGGTGTTATGTTGAGGCTCATGGATCAAGAGTGGAATTTGTCAATCCCGATGACGGATAGATATACTCTGGGCCCTCTCGGTGATATCACATTAAGATAGCTTGCAAGCAAGTGATGTGATCACTAGAATGTTATATCACGGGAACGAGAAAAGAGTGCATGTCGGTAACGAGATCAAACTAGGTATTTGGATACCGATGATCGAATCTCGGACATGTATTATATCATGAGACAAAGGGATTAAATTGCTGACGTTAAAGGTTCTCACGATCACAGAAGTCATCGTTGAATGTGCAGGAGTCAGTATGGATCTCCAGGTCCCGCTTCTGATTATTGATCTGAGAGGAGTCTCAATCATGTCTGCATTATTCGCGAACCGTAGGGTGACACACTTAAGGGTTGCCGGACACCATTTAGGAGCACATATGTTCCAGACAAAAGTTTTGCAAAGCGCAGGAAATGTTTCGATAGAAACAGGAATTGTTTCGATAGAAACCGGAATTGTTTCGGGTGAAATTGCAGAAAGTGGTTCTGCATGTGATATTGAAATGTTGCAAGGGGTTTTATGTGAATGTTTGTTAATTAAAGTAATTAACAAAATTCTGAATAAAAATAATAAAAGAGTTTTATTAAATGAGAGAGCATTAAATTTGGAGAAATTTAATGCATTTAAAGTGGAGACTTTAAAAAAGAATGTGAAGGGGCATTTTAATGTGGAGGGGTTACCACCACATGAATGGGGGAGGTGAGGGGTCACCCCCATGGGCCGGCCATGGAGAGAGGGGGCACCCCCCTCCTCCTATAAAAGGCCACCCATTCCCTCCTTCATCCACACACCTCCTCGTGAAGGATCTCTCTCCCCCTCTAGATATTCCCCCATGGTCTCGGATTAGCGAGATACATGTTCCCGGTGGCCTTGCGTCTGGAAGGAGTTGCTTCTTCCGCTGATTCGCTAGAGCGAGGAGGTGGAGGTTGTCCGATGGCTTGAACGTGTGTGCGAGGACGGATGCCCTGCTGATTTGCGGCGCTCGGACTTCCACACGATCTTGAGATCGGCAAGCGTACGACTACATCAACCATGAGTTCCTACTTGTTAACAAAACTCGCTGTCTTCGAGGGTAAGTTCTCCATGGATGTATGTCCACCCGTTGCTCTGTATCTAGTAGATAGATCTTGGCGTATAGTTCTCATCGTAGGAAAATTTTCTTTTTCTATGCTGCGGACCCAACAGTGGTATCAGAGCCTGATCTATGCGTAGGTGCTTTGCACGGGTAGTACACATATGTTTATATGTGGGCGATGATGATCATGTTATTGCATCTTCTATGTACTTTGGATATTGGTGGCATAGTGGGATGAAGCGGCCCGGACCAACCTTACATGTCATCGTACATGAGACCGGTTCCACGACTGACATGCAACTAGTTTTGCATAAGTGGCTAGCGGCTGTCTGTCTCTCCTACTATAGTCAATATCTGATTTACAAGGAGTTGCTAATAACTTGGTTATCCTCATTGTGGTTCATGTTCGTAGGTAAGACCGGTTCTATCTCTGAAAGCCCTAAGCCACGTAAAACTTGCAATTGATAAATTAGAGGCGTCTAGTTTAGATCGTTGCTGGGCTAGTGTCTTGATATGGTATTGTTGTAAGTAGATGTATGATAGATACTCTTACAACTCACTTAACGTGTAAGTTCCATAGACCTTGGCCTTACACACAAAGGAATGATAGAGATCATACCACGATGCAAATGATAGAGATCAAATGCATGGACCATATCACCTCACTTCACACATTAGATGTTAGCATCTTATATTGCTAGTTTGGCGTTTTTGGTAGCATTATAAGATGATCCCTCATTTAGATATCAAGATAAAATGTGTTCTTCCTTAAGTGTGCACCGTTTTGTGGATCGTGTTTTGAGGCATCACGTGATGATCGGGTGTTCTTGACTCTACGCTTTCATACAACGGGTGTAAGACAGTTTTACACACGCGAATACTAAGGTTCTTACTTGACGAGCCTAGCATGTACAGACATGGCCTCGGAACACGGACCAAAAGGTTAAGCATGAGTCATATAGTTGATATGATGCCTATATAGATACTCGCCTTTGAAGCTACACCGACTCACGTGATGATCGAACTTGGTGTAGTGGATTTGGTTCATGTAATCACCAAAAGGACACGAGTGATGTCGTTTTTGAGTGGGAGTTCATTAGTAATTTGGATTATTTGAACTCAATCTATCATAAACTTAGTCTAAATATATTTTACAAATTCTGTTGTAGATGGCACCACCTGCTTTTAATTTCAATGTGTTCATGGAGAAAGAGAAGCTTGCTGCGAATGGTAGCAACTTCACCAACTGGGCTATGAATTTGAGGATTCTCCTCACTGCTGCACAAAAGCAATATGTGCTAGAGGCGCCGCTAGGCCCCCCACCAGCTCCTGATGCCCCTGACGAGGAAAAGAACGTCTATATAACTCGTCAGGAGGACCGCAACTTAGTTCATTGCGGCATACTGTATGGGCTAGAGCCAGAACTTCGAAAACGTTTCGAAAATGGCAATGCCTTTGATACCATGGGAGAATTGAAAATGATTTTCGATACCCATGCTGCCGTAGAGAGTTATAATGCTTCTGAAAAGTTCTTTAGCTGCATGATGGAAGAGAACAGCCCCGTTAGTGAGCACGTACTCAAAATGTCTGGGTACGCCGATAAGCTTGTGTCCTTGGGAATAACGATTCGCATTGACTTAGGCATACATCGTGTTCTCCAATCTCTGCCACCTAGCTACAAGAGCTTCGTGATGAACTATAATATGCAGGGCATGAAGAAGTCTCTTCCCGAGCTTCTGTCAATGCTTAAGACTGCAGAAGTGGAGATTAGGAAAGAACATCAAGTGTTGATGATCAATAAGACCACCGGTTTCAAGAAGGACAAGAAAGGCAAGCAGAAGGGAAAGAAGGGCGGCAAATCTGTTGTCGCACCTGAAAAGAAACCCCGAACTGGCCCTAAGTCTGACACCGAGTGCTACTATTGCAAGGGAACTGGCCATTGGAAGCGCAACTGCCCCAAGTATTTGGCGGACAAGAAGGCCGGCAAGGCAAACAAAGGTATATGTGATATACATGTTATTGATGTGTACTTGACTAGTACTCGCAGTAGCACCTGGGTATTTGATACGGGATCGGTTGCTAATATATGTAACTCGGTTCAGGGGCTGCGGAACAAGCGACAACTAGCAAGGGATGAGGTCACGATGCGGGTCGGCAATGGATCAAGAGTTGATGTGATCGCCGTCGGAATGCTGCCTCTCCATATGCCATCGGGATTAGTTATAAACCTGAATAATTGTTATTTAGTGCCTGCACTGAGCATGAACATTGTATCTGGATCATGTTTGATGCAAAGTGGTTATTCGTTTAAATCTGAAAACAATGGTTGTTCGATTTATATGAATAATATCTTTTATGGTCATGCACCTGTGTTGAATGGTTTATTTCTATTGGATCTCGATAGTAGTATTACGCATATTCATAATGTTGATGCTAAAAGGATTAAACTTGATAATGATATATCTACATATATGTGGCACTGCCGTCTAGGTCATATTGGCATTAAACGCATGAAGAAACTCCATTCTGATGGACTTTTGGAATCACTTGATTTTGAATCACTTGATACATGTGAGCCATGCCTTATGGGCAAGATGACTAGAACGCCGTTTTCCGGTTCAATGGAACGGGCGACAGATTTATTGGAAATCATACATACTGATGTGTGTGGACCAATTAGTGTGTCGACGCGAGGTGGATCTCATTATTTTGTTACTTTCACGGATGATTTGAGTAGATACGGGTATATCTATTTGATGAAACATAAGTCTGAAACCTTTGAAAAGTTCAAAGAATTTTAGAATGAAGTGGAAAATCATCGTAACAGAAAGATCAAATTTCTACAGTCCGACCGTGGAGGAGAGTATCTTAGTTACGAGTTTAGCACACATATGAAAGACTGTGGAATAGTTTCACAACTCACGCCTGTCGGAACACCACAACGTAATGGTGTGTCAGAACATTGTAATCGTACTTTATTGGATATGGTTCGATCTATGATGTCTCTGACTAACTTGCCACTGTCATTTTGGGGTTATGCACTGGAAACCGCTACATTCACTTTAAATAGGGCACCATCTAAATCCGTTGAAAAGACACCGTATGAATTATGGTTTGGAAACAAACCTAAGCTGTCATTTCTTAAAGTTTGGGGATGTGATGTTTATGTGAAGAAACTTCAACCGGATAAACTCGAACCCAAAGCGGAAAAATGCGTCTTCATAGGATACCCTAAGGAAACGATTGGGTATACCTTCTATCACAGATCCGAGGGCAAGGTCTTTGTTGCCAAGAATGGATCCTTTCTTGAGAAGGAGTTTCTCGCGAAAGGTGTGAGTAGTCGGAAGGTAGAACTCGAAGAGGTTATTGAACCTTCTCTTCATGAAATGGTGAGTAGCGCAGCACCGGAAGTTGTTTCGGAGTTGACTTCACCTAATGAAGAGAGAGCTAATGATATTGATCATGAAACTCCGAAAGAGGACACTACCGAACCTCGCAGGTCAAGCAGGACACGGGCAGCTCCTGAACTGTACGGCAATCCTGTTATGAATTTCATGATTGATGAAATAGATGACCCTGTGACGTATGAAGAAGCGATGATGAGCCCTGATTCCAACAAATGGCTAGAAGCCATGAAATCGGAGATGGAATCCATGTACGAAAACCAGGTTTGGACCTTGGTGGACTTACCTCACGATCGAAAGGCCGTTGAGAATAAATGGATTTTCAAAAGAAAAACTGATGCTGATGGTAATGTAACCATCTATAAGGCTCGACTTGTCGCAAAGGGGTTTCGACAAATTCAAGGAGTTGACTACGATGAGACATTCTCTCCCGTAGCGATGCTTAAGTCGGTTAGGATTATGTTAGCAATTGCTGCATATTTCGATTATGAAATATGGCAGATGGATGTCAAAACTGCGTTCCTCAATGGTAATATTGAAGAAGAGTTCTATATGATACAACCAAAGGGTTTTGTCGATTCTAAGGATGCTGATAAGGTGTGCAAACTTCAGCGATCCATCTATGGACTGAAGCAAGCATCCCGGAGTTGGAATCTCCGCTTTGATGAGGTGATCAAAGAGTTTGGATTTGTCCAAACTTATGGAGAGGCTTGTATTTACAAGAAAGTGAGTGGGAGCAATGTGGCATTTCTGATATTATATGTGGATGACATATTATTGGTTGGAAATGATATAGATCTTTTAAACAGTGTTAAAAGTTATCTAAACAGGAAATTTTCGATGAAGGACCTTGGTGAAGCTTCATATATATTAGGCATTAAAATCTATAGAGATAGATCAAGACGCCTAATTGGGCTATCGCAGAGTACATACCTTGATAAGATATTAAAGAAGTTTAATATGGACGAAATTAAGAAGGGGTTCTTACCTATGTTGCAAGGCAAGACATTGAGTAAGACTCAAAGTCCGGCTACGGCGGAAGAAAGAGAGATGATGGATAAGATCCCCTATGCCTCGGCCATAGGCTCTATAATGTATGCCATGCTATGTACAAGACCGGATATGGCACATGCTATTAGTTTGACTAGTAGGTACCAATCTGATCCAGGTTCGGAACACTGGATAGCGGTAAAGAACATCCTCAAGTACTTGAGAAGAACTAAGGATATGCTTCTTATATACGGAGGTGAAGAAGAGCTAGTCGCTAAGTGTTATGTCAATGCTAGCTTTGACACCGATCCGGATGACTCTAAGTCTCAATCCGGATTCGTATTTCTCTTGAACAGAGCAGCAGTTAGTTGGAGGAGTTCCAAACAACCTGTGGTGGCTGGATCAACAACGGAGGCGGAATATGTTGCTGCTTCAGAAGCGGCACAGGAGGCAGTTTGGATGAAAGAGTTCATTACAGAACTGGGTGTGGTTCCCAGTGCGTTGGACCCAATGGTGATCTATTGTGACAACAATGGAACCATAGCCAACGCCAAGGAACCAAGGTCTCACAAGAATTCCAAGCATATTAAGCGCCAGTTTCACTCCATCCGCGAGCATGTCAAGGATGGAGATATAAAGATTTGTAAAGTGCACACGGACCTAAATGTAGCAGATCCATTGACTAAAGTACTCCCTAGGCAAAACATGATCAACACCAGAACTCCATGGGTGTCAGATTTATCACTATGTGAACTAGATTATTGTCTCTAGTGCAAGTGGGAGACTGAAGGAAATATGCCCTGAGAGGCAATAATAAAATTGTTATTATATATTCCTTGTATATGATAGATGTTTATTTTGCATGCTATAATTGTATTGATAGGAAACATCAATACATGTGTGTTTAATAAACAAAAAGGGTTCCTAGTTATGCCTCTCTTATAGACTAGCTTGTTGATTAACAAGATGATCAAAGTTTCCTGATCATGGACATTGGATGTTGTTAATAACAAGGTCACAACATTTGTGAAATGATGTGATGAACATTCATCCGAAGTATAGCATTACGATCAAGTCATTATGTTTATATTGCTATAACATCATACAAAGTAGTATTAGTCCTTAGACCATGAGATCATGTTAATTTCTAACACCGGAAGAGTATCTTGATAACATCAAACGTCACACCGTAACAGGGTGACCATAAAGGTGGGTTTAGTGCTATGAAGGTGTTATGTTGAGGCTCATGGATCAAGAGTGGAATTTGTCAATCCCGATGACAGATAGATATACTCTGGGCCCTCTCGGTGATATCACATTAAGATAGCTTGCAAGCAAGTGATGTGATCACTAGAATGTTATATCACGGGAACGAGAAAAGAGTGCATGTCGGTAACAAGATCAAACTAGGTATTTGGATACCGATGATCGAATCTCGGACATGTATTATATCATGAGACAAAGGGATTAAATTGCTGACGTTAAAGGTTCTCACGATCACAGAAGTCATCGTGAATGTGCAGGAGTTAGTATGGATCTCCAGGTCCCGCTTCTGATTATTGATCTGAGAGGAGTCTCAATCATGTCTGCATTACTCGCGAACCATAGGGTGACACACTTAAGGGTTGTCGGACACCATTTAGGAGCACATATGTTCCAGACAAAAGTTTTGCAAAGCGCAGGAAATGTTTCGATAGAAACAGGAATTGTTTCGATAGAAACCGGAATTGTTTTGGGTGAAATTGCAGAAAGTGGTTCGGCATGTGATATTGAAATGTTTCAAGGGGTTTTATGCGAATGTTTGTTAATTAAAGTAATTAACAAAATTCTGAATAAAAATAATAAAAGAGTTTTATTAAATGAGAGAGCATTAAATTTGGAGAAATTTAATGCATTTAAAGTGGAGACTTTAAAAGAGAATGTGAAGGGGCATTTTAATGTGGAGGGGTTACCACCACATGAATGGGGGAGGTGAGGGGTCACCCCCCCATGCGCCGGCCATGGAGAGAGGGGGCACCCCCCCTCCTCCTATAAAAGGCCACCCATTCCCCCCTTCATCCACACAACTCCTCGTGAAGGATCTCTCTCCCCCTCTAGATATTCCCCAATGGTCTCGGATTAGCGAGACACATGTTCCCGGTGGCCTTGCGTCTGGAAGGAGTTGCTGCTTCCGCTGATTCGCTAGAGCGAGGAGGTGGAGTTTGTCCGGTGGCTTGAACGTGTGTGCGAGGACGGATGCGCTGCTGAATTGCGGCGCTCGGACTTCCACACGATCTTGAGATCGGCAAGCGTACGACTACATCAACCATGAGTTCCTACTCGTTAACAAAACTCGTTGTCTTCGAGGGTAAGTTCTCCATGGATGTATGTCCACCCGTTGCTCTGTATCTAGTAGATAGATCTTGGCGTATAGTTCTCATCGTAGGAAATTTTTTGTTTTCTATGCTGCGGACCCAACAATACTATGCTTTAATATGCTAAAACAACGCGTGATTCATCCAAGGCACATTAAGAAATCTCAATTGTTTATAACAAGTCATGCTACAGCAAAGAATACTAAGAATAAAGCCAAAACAATATCAAGCATGGCATGACAAAGCATAGGCCACAATCAAAAACAAGCTCTTTTTACCACATAAGCATGAACTTTCCTACTCTTTTCAAAACCAAACCATACTATTTGCAAACCAATGTATGAAAGAGGGGGCCCAACCAATTTATTCAGAAAACTAAGAAAACCAAAGAAAACGAAAAACTAAAAGGAAAACGAAAAAGAAGACGCTCCAAGAAAAACACAACTGTGCATGAAACAATAAAAATGAAGCGTTTGGAAGAAACCTGGGATTTTTATTGATGAAGAAGGGGATGCCTTGGGCATCCCCAAGCTTTGACGCTTGTAATTTTTGGATATTTCTTGGGGTGACACGCGTGGCATCCCCAAGCTTGAGCTTTAGTCCATCCTTTATCTCATTACCCATTCCTTCCATACACCTAATTTTTTTCCTTCATACAAAACTTCACACAATCTTTATTAGCAACATTAGTGCACTCAAGATAAAAGGTCTTAAGGTTCAGTTTTCACACCAAATAAACTTCCATTAGAACACTAGCTATTGTAGCACTTCCCTCAAAAATCTTAATTCCCCAAAAGAACTCAAAAAGGAACCAACAAGAAGCCAATGCAGAAAATGGTAGAATTCAGTCAAAACAGACCAGCAGGTAAAGATGATTTTTTTCGAAGACCTTTTGTTGCTCAAATCAAAAAGTGTTGAACTAAAGAAAGTTATATAACAACCTGGGGCAGAAGGAAAAAAATTGACGCCTCGAAAAGACGTTCAAAGATTTTACACGAAATTTTACGGTGAAGCACAGATATCTGTTTCAGGACAACAACTTTCCTAATCATTACTTCTCTATCATTAGAGGTTACTCTTGGCACAAAAAGCAATTAAAAAGGATAAGGAGAGGTTATTACAGAGGTAATAACTTCCAACTCATCTAAAACTTTTGGGTTATCTCCTAATAAGTACTTTTCTTTAACGCCTTTAAGTTAGGCATAAGAAGCAAAGAAAGAATCAAGTGTTCTCAAATGAAGAAGCATTAAGACCAAATTTTGTTTTCATAGGAGAAGCAAAAGAAATCTTTTCTCTCTTTTTAGAGAAGTGTTCTATACATTTCTTTAATGGGAGTTGATATTTAATGGTGCCTTCTTTCATATCAATGATGGCACCAACAGTTCTAAGAAAAGGTCTTCCCAAAGTAATAGGACAAGAAGCATTGCATTCAACATCCAAAACATAGAAATCAACGGGGACATAGGCATTGTTAACCATAATAAGAACATCATTAATACTCCCCATGAGTTT
This sequence comes from Avena eriantha, assembly GCA_910589775.1. Taxonomy (NCBI): domain Eukaryota; kingdom Viridiplantae; phylum Streptophyta; class Magnoliopsida; order Poales; family Poaceae; genus Avena; species Avena eriantha. The sequence goes on from OU342744.1 coordinate 433,551,480, forward strand.
CTTTTTAGCATTATCATCAAGTGGGACATTCAAATAACAACCTTCAAGAGGAGGCAAATCAAGCATATCATAAATCCTTTTAGGCATAATAGAAACACTGCTATCAAGATCACATAAAGCTTTGAAATCAAAGTCATTCACTTTCATATTAGTGATGGGTTCCCAACCATCTTCTTGTTTTATAGGAATAGAAGCTTCATGTTTCATCTTTTCTTCTTTAATCTTTATGAGAGCATCAGTAATGTGTTTTGTAAAGGCCATGTTCATAGTGTTGGAAATATGCCCTAGAGACAAATAGTAGTAAGGACTATTATCATATTTCATATAGTTTATGATTAAGTTTTATATCATGTTATAACTGTATTGAGTGGAAACATCAATACACGTGTGATATACAAACAACCATGGGTTCCCAGTGAAACTCTAGTCACTGGTTCATTGGTTAATAGATGATCAAGTTTCCTGATCATTTGGCATTTATGCCAGTTGGAAATGAGGTCATCTCATTCGGAGAATGAGATGATGAACCAATACCCAACCTAAACATCGTGACCCGATTATATCACGAAGTTCAAGTTACGATGATTAGAAATGGATCCTCGTAGACTATTCCTTAGACCGTGAGGCTATATCAATCATTGTCTCTCGAGAATGCTTAGATAGCATCAAACACCATCTGGTAAAATGGTGGTTATAAAGGTGTGTTCAGGTATTCGGAGGAAACTATAGAGGCAATATATGTCGAGAGCGGGATTTGTCCGTCCATGTGACGGGAAGATACTCAAGGGCCCACTCAGAGAAGTTATATCCAATAGCTACATAGCGTGTGATTAGATCACGGGGATATCACTTGTCGGAACGAGTTAAGTAGCATTGTTCAGTAACGAGATTGAACGCGACATGGTGATGTCAATGATCAGATCTCGGGCAATGCAAGTATCGAATGACAAAGGGAATTAGACACGACTGTCTCGGTTCAAACGACGAAAGATCTTCGTGGAACGCACAGGGGTCACATGGCCATCCAGGTCCCTCTGTTGATCATTGGTGCGGGAGTGTCCCGACCATGTCTGGAGCATTCCTGAACCTTAGGGTATCACGCTTAAGGGCTTGATGATGCTTAGAGAGTGTTTATGGGATCGGTAGAATCGCCGAAGAAAAGAAGGGAGAAGACCGAAAGGGTTTCGGTAAATCCGGAGGATGTCCGGAGTGGAGGTGGAAGGTGTTCCATGGCCACAGAGATTAGATAATGTGTGAATGAATGTTAAATATTGATTTAATCATTTATTCATAATTATTTAATAAAGAGAAAATAAATTAAAAGGTCAAAGGCTTAATGGGCCAATTGCCCGAGGGGAGAGGGCCCATTAGGGAAAGGCAAGAGGGGAGAGGGGCCAAGGGGTGGCCGGCGGTCCTATTGGGCCAAACCCCCACGTGGGGCCCATGAGGGGGTGGCCGGTGGCACCTCCCCCCACCTCCTCCTCTCCTTTAGTCCCACCCCGGGACTTGAGGGGAGGTAGTACCTCCCCTCTCCCTATATATAGTGGGGTATTTGGCCTAGAAAAATACAACCAATAATCAATAAAGGTCTCCCCACTTTTGGGAGGACCTCTAATTGATATTTTCTCTCTCCCCTCTCTCTCGTGACCGTGGTCCCAAGTCTGGACTGCGCGAGCGAGAGGCATCTTCATTGTAGAGCGCCGTCGCTCTGCGGGATTCGGATCCGGGAGCTCTACTTCCGCAACTGCTGCTGGATCAGGGAAGCGGGAGTCATCGTTAGGCACCGGACGTGTGTAACTCCCATGAGGTGTCACACTTGAGGCACTCAAGTCATTGGATCCAGAAGGAGCGTGTAGCATCCCAATTGTCTAACAATTGCAATGTTACTAGCCTAGTCTATATATGCTACTTCCTACATATAATTAGTTGCATCATCATTATATCAGGGTCATGTCATCATGCCACCTTGCATTTGAGCATCCTATAAAACCTATTTCATTTGGTTCTTTTCCCTATGCATTTATTAATTGTATTTGCCTCTTGATATATTGTAGTTGGTTCTTGATATATTGTTTAGTGCCCAAATTGAGTTGAGGGCATATCTCTTTCAAATCCACCACCTTATAATTCCACCATCCTAATTATACATGAGCTTTTACATTTCTCTTTGGCATTTAAATCTAGCTCATATGTGTTGGGGTGGATCCACTTCTTTCTACATGCTTCCATACATGATACATGTTGTTCTCACAATATTGATTATGGGAAGCCTTATGGCCACTTTTGCATGACATGTGAGTAGAAATGTTGCATCTAAGTTTCTATATGGATTTTATTTACTATATTCTCATGTATGGAGCTATATTTGGCTACAAGTGCTCTAGTGGAAAAATACACACTACCATGGTCATTTACCCTCATACATGTGCATATTCTAATTATTTCCATATGTCAAGCAAGCTTCTTCTTTGAATGATTTTAATCAAATACTTGGACATGCATGCAAGAATATATGACCATGATTGAAGATAGTTGTTTTAACAACTAGAATTAGTGGCATTTATTACTTGTGCATGGACCATGCAAGCTTCCTCTCTCTCCTTTTTCTACCTATTTGATTTTTTGCTTTGGTTTTGGAAGAATTTTGAGTAATTTCTTTTTAAACTAATAAAATAAATAAAAGAGGAAATACGCCTACCCTATCTCTACATCATGTCATATTACACGCAATATTAGTCTCTAATCACATGCGATATCAATGCCACTAGTGAACTTTCTTTTATTCAAATTCTTTTGCACTTGTTCGCTTGTTCAAATTTTTGATCAAATCCTATATCTACACTCCATCTACCAAGTTTTCCTAGCTAATCTAGCTATCTAAATAAAGACTCCATCTCTGATATTTATTTATTTTGTCTCTTGATCTCTGCCTAAATCTTTGACACTAAATCCGTCTAAAGTTTTGTCTAAAACTAGTCCCATCTAGTCTAGTTTGGACTATATAAAAACTCCAATCTTCTTCTTTTCCAAAATTCTGGCCATGTGTACATATGTGTACATACACACACGTACACACTCTCCACCTAGATAGCTAGCTATAGATCCGGTGCTACTTAGTTTGTTCAAACGTGTGGTGCAAAACACACTCATGCATCATCTCCCGATCCTAACCTGGAGCCCAACGTGCAGTTGTCCTCTCTCTCTTTGTGCCTTGCCCATGCCCTGCACGTGATCGCCTTGCCTTGTCGTGCCCATCCTTCCTCTCTCTAAGGCAAAAGCAGAAGCGAGAGCATCCGAGGCCAACCACCATCCCTTCTCCCTCTACATCCAGATCTCTAGCCCCGTCCTCCTTTCTCCTCGCCACCATATCCTGAACACGGAGCACGGCCGCGCCATCCCCAGGTTGCTGCAGCTAGGGGAGAAGGCCACACCATGTCATTGTTGCGCATGTCACGCCTCTCTCGCTGCCTTTCCGCGTCGTCGTCCTGGTCGAGTTCGGCCGGCAACCGCCATCCCCAACACCACCCCGGTGAGCCTCTTCTCGCCCCTCCCCCTCTCTGGCCCGCCTTGCCGCACGAGTCGACGCCGCACGCGCGCATACCGCAGACGCCGCACATCAGCGCGCACGCCCCCGCTCTGAAGACAGCCAAAGGACCTCTGTTCTCTGTCTTTTTCAGGTGAAATGGTACTTACTCCGGCGATCCTTCCTTTACGTGGAATGATCTTGGTCCTTACATCTTCAAGCTGGAGAAAATCACGCATCAAACCGATGTCTACCACTCATGAAATCATCCGGCAAAGTCCACTGAATCTCTGATGTTTTTGTTTGTTAGATCAGCCCCGATGCCACCTCTTTCTTTGTTGTTTTCCGAGCGATACAGGCTCCCTCCGGTGGTCCTCCCTTGATGAGAATTGATCTCGGTTATCCCCTCTCTCCGACGCAACAAACAGAGAACAAAACGGAGCTCCCAAGCCCTCAAATTCTTTCGGCAAAGATGTCACCATCTCACTGACATGCTGTCAGTTTTCTGTCAACACAACACAACATTTTTCCGTCTCTGTTCAAATAAGATCCTGTACTCCCCGATTCAAATCCTACGCCACACTTCAGGCCTTGCTGGACTTGGTTGATCCATCTACCTGTAACATCAAACGTCTCTCAGTTTGGTTTGGTGAATCATTCGGAATCTTCCGACGTATATCAGCAAAACTCACCACCTCAGCCACAGTCAGTTTCGTCAGTCTAGACGCGCACACCCTTGTTTTCCCCTCTGTTCTTCTCCTTGCCCCGTCCGCTGCAAACCTCCTTCGCGAAATCCCCAAACACCAAAGTTGTAGCCCTATCTCTCCTCTCCACTTTGTGTTTTTACGATGTTGCCTAATTCGCAGTGGATAGGTTGCCATCTTCTTCGGAACCCAGCCTGATTTCAATCGTTTTCCAGATCTCAAAATTTAGTTTCAGTTACACCGATGAAGTTTTGCTAAAAGGTCCCTGTGTTTTCGGAATCCTCACCCCGCCGTCCTTCCAGTCCCACCAGTCAGCCCCCCACCTTTTTACAAAAAGGCACCCGGAGATCGTTGCTCCTCAACCCGCGCTCCCCGGATAGCACACGTGTCAGCGCCCGATAGCCCCCCCGCGCGCGCTGTTGCCCCGCCGCCCGGAGGCCCACCAGTCATCCTCTGTGGCTGGAACTCCCCGCGGTAAGAAAAAGCCGTACCAATTCCCGCCGCGTCGGCCGCGCTGACTCAGCATCTCGTCCCCACCCGTCAGCGTCTCAGGCTAGCTTCTCCTGAGTACAAAAAGTTCTGTGATCTTTTTCTTTTAATAAAAATATTTCAGAAGTTGTTAAACATGTTTTAATATCCAGAAATTAATAACTTTTTATTTATAAATCCAAATAATGCAAATAACATATGTTTTTGAATCAGAAAAATGTGAGGATTTCAAATTTGCCATCCAAAATAATGTTGGACTAATTTAAATTTTCAAAAATGTTTAATTGCATTAAAAATGCCTTTTCTTAATTAATTAATAACTTTAATTCTATAACTCCAAATCTGACAAATAATATGTCTAAATCGATCTGCGCGACGAGCCCGTTCTAACTATGCATTCCATGTTCTGAATTGAAGCATGCATCATGTCATTAATAAAAATCAGAACTGTTTATGGCAATAAAACTTGATCAAATGATTAATAAAATGATTTATTCTTGTCCCCACACCCCACCCTTTCCATGCTACATTATTGCCATTTAATTTGTGCATCATTCATCATGGCATGCTTTTTTGCTTGTCGCATTTTATTTATATGCTTGTGCACTTTATTTACATTGGTCCTTGTTTGTTTGGTTCTTCTTTCGAATAGACGCCGAGCAGGGGAAATACCAGGAATCCCAGGAGTACTACCCAGATCCATCTCTCGCTTCAACTGAGCTGCCAGGAAAGCACTACCACATGCTTGCATACATATAGTACCTATTGCCTGTATCTTATTCTTGCATCATGGAGTCGCGATTGCATTAAATTGAATCCCAAGTACTGCATAGCCTTTACTTTTAAACCCCACTGAAGCTTGTTCCTCTATCCCATGAGCCATTACTACAGGAGTTGTTTGAGCCATGCGAGTCGTAGAACAACATGTGTAGGGTATGTGAGTGTCTGATGGATAACAAGGTACCTAAACAACTTAACCTGAGTAGTAATGGGATAACTAATGAAAGAGGCACCGGTGAGCAATGTCTGTTATTTGGTTTTTCATGCTCACTTGTGTCCCGTAGGACCCCGAGTACTTGATTCCTGTTCTTAGACTATTCGCACTATCCACATCCGGGATGCCTTATGGACTCCCCTGAGCCAGACCTTGATTCATTTCTATTTCTTGGGGCCACAAACTAGTTTGGGGTTTTAATTACTATCATGTACTTATGCCATGCTTTACCGCTTTATTTAAGATTGTGCGTGGAGCACCTGTACTGTTTTGGATCGCGCCACGTTTTCGCGGTATCGACAAGCCCAGTCCCACTTTCCGGTTCCCAGTCGTTTACAACCGTCGTCGCAAACCCTGGGTCCGTCTCGGAGCCGGCCAACTTTGTTGCGGGTAGCTTATTGGGGTGGCCCCCTGAAATATTTCTGAATCTTGTGATCGCTTTGTCGTGAATGCCTCGTTGGGTTTTGAGTTGGTTTTTCCGAGGTTGATCGAGTGTGTGTTGCTATTTGTGCAACCTGCAGGGTAAATCTTTCTGAAAGCCGTGTCCGCGGTTATGGACGACTTGGAGCACAGTTTCTCGATCATAGACAAGTATAACTAAAGTACCGCTTTTAATTTGACTAAATACCCAACTAGTAAATAGTGCAATGCTCATGGAATGGTTAATAAAACTACCAACAGATGGGTTGTTCATCCGCTTTCTCGTTGTTAGCGGGAAGGAGGATGGATCTATTACTATATACTGTTATAACTGTTGTTTCTAATTAACGGACATCCGTCTATCATTGGTTAGGCGGATGGTTAACAAGTATCTATAGACTTGTTAGTGTTATCTTTTGCTGCAATTGCGTCACCCCAGGTATATGTCCCCTTTAGAGGCATGAAGACTTGCTGAGTACCCCTAGGGTCTCACACGATAAATTGTTTGATTCAGATGAACAGGTGTATTCGCAAGATGGATACTGGGTGGAGGAGACAGATGATGTTGGCAACGATCACTCGGTGTAGAGATTCCGGGGATGGGGATCCGCGAGATCTGTGGGCGGGATGTGCTTCTTTATGTGGCATCTTATGCCGAGTTGCTTCTCCGTACTCGGATCTTGTTTCCCGCTTCCGCTTGATACTCTGATTGATTGATGTATGAGGAGCTATCCTACACTATTATCTATATCTAGGATATTTGGATCTTGCCGTATGATGTTGCAATATTTCTATTTATTTTAGATGGTATGGCTCTGAGAACTGTTGTAAGGTAGCTTGCATACATACTCACTTGTGTATGTATTTGATCTCTTCACCTGTTGCCTACGCCGCTCGCTCTTGTCTCGATGTTCTTGGAAGTGGTTAGGACGGCCGACGGGTCTACACGTGGGTGGCCCCTGGGCCCCCGCTGTACTATTTTAACCACTTCTGGTTCATCGAGGCTTGAACTTAGAGCGTAGGGTCCGAGGTTGTTACAATTGGTATCAGAGCCATCCCGCCCTTCAGGGTCTTAGCCAAATAGTCGTTGTCAGTCTAGCAAATATTTTTGGTAGTTATGTATACTAGGGAAAAACAAAACGTGAGAGTAGGACTGCTTCCATTTTTCTTCTTACCGACCCACCCACCCTTTTCTGGTAAGGAAGTGTAACGTTTTCAATCCTCTTCTAAAAATTCAAACTAGGATTCACGTGTTCTGGGTTCCGTAGTACCATAGGTTGTGAGTGTGTGTGTGTGTAATTCCCTATCTATCTATTGCGTCCAACTTGTTGCCGCTATATGCCTTTTGGGCTATCAACTGTTGGTACATTCCATACCGACAGGCTTTTGTAAACCGACGCGATCTATCTGATTCGTTGTAAACCGACGCGATCTATATGAATCTTTGTTAACCGGCACAATCTTGTTAAGGGTGTTCTTCCTTCCAGCATGCTTTCATAGAATGTGGAGTTGCTAATCTCTACATGTTAAGTGGTTTTGCGCATCTATTGGTATTTTAATGCCAAAAAATGCGGAAATTTTTTCTTTGATACATCTGTGTTTCCACACTCCTCTTCAGTCATGTGTGAAACATTACCTATCTTCCTTCTATTGGCAGGATCATGCTAACTCATTCTTTTATCACCGGCGCTTAATCCTGGAGTTTACTTCATCATCAATTCTTCCGGGCTAAATACATAACATGTGTTTATCCGATGCTTGTGATTGTAAATTGGTTCTCGGCATAACTATATGACACTTATCATGAGTGGAATAGGGTCAATGCTACAAATCCAATCCTCCAAATGATGGCGGTTATCTCCTGTGATTTTGAGTTATACCGTGATCATATCTTTATCATATGCAAGTATCTTTGTCAACCCGGAGGTTTCTCAAGGCACCACTGTGGTCTATCATCTGTTTATCATGCTTCACATCTTTTTGAACTCCATATCTGCAAGATTCTCTTTGGTACAGGAGAATCGCGTTCTTTCATCTCCGATAGTTTTGCTTAATGTATCAGTTATCATCATTCTTATCCAAGATCTCCTTAACTTTGTAACCGGTGATCCGATCGACAATGTGAACCAGACGACATCTCTTTTCTCTCCCGAAGGACCAGATAATCTATTCTGCCAGTGCATCTCTTTCAATATGAATCAATGCTCTTAATGTTGATCTTCGAAAAGCGTTGAGCTCAGAAAGTGTTCGAGCATTTCGTCCTCTCACCGCTTGAACCTAGTATTCATGGAATACCTTGTTAATCCGTGGTGGTATATCTTGATGATGTGCTTGCCTATTCTATATCAATGGAAGAACATGGAAGATCATCTATGTCTCGTTCTCTCAAGCTTCGTGAACACTGCCTCTGTGCAAAGTTCTCAAGTGTAAATTCGGACTTTTTGAAGTCGTCTATCTCGGCCACGTCCTTCTGCTAAAGGCATCGTTTCAATTCGGGAATCCTCAAGTCAATTGTTAATTCGCCCTCCACCTTCAACCAAACCCGAAGTTTTTCCTTGTTGGCAAGTTACCACCATCGCTCCGCCTAAGTTTTCATCAAGACTGCTAAATCTCTCTTGGTTCTTCTCAAGAAGGACGATAAACTCTGTTGATCTTCCGCTCACCAAGTAATCTTTTGAAATCCTCTCGTTCCATCTTCTATCCTCAATCCATCAAAAGCCGTGAAGACTTTTCAGATCTTTTGTAAGCCTTCTTTCAAGTTGGTGCTATCTTTTTCTTTATCTGTTGAATCTTGCAGTTGTTCTCCGTAATCTCCTTCATATCTTTCCGGTGGCTTGGTACTTCCGACATGACGACAACACCATCATCTTTATCTATCTTGAATCTAGCAAATCGTTTGCATCTATCCATGTTTTCTAACGGAGTTCCATGAGTTATCCTTGTCAAGATCTTTAGTTTGTTTTGGTAGTTGGGTTGCATGGTTTTCCTATTCATGTGCGGAGTAATGCTTTGGGTGCGGGATGGAGTAGCTACCATACCACTACTCTTATCATTCGCTCTTGTACATTGAATTGGTGGATTAACGCGATTTCACTCATTCCACGGAAGTTAGAAGTGGCCTTTATCCCTCCATACTTTACTTCCGCCCTTGTCTTTCCGGAGTGCTCTCTCGAAGAACATAATCAATAATCTCGTGTTGGTGGTCTTGTCTATTCTAGATGGAGAAAAATCTTTAATTATCTGGTGGAAGCAAATGCAATATCTTCTCAGTTCCCCTTCATTCTACTGGTGTTCGACATCGTCCAACAAGATGAGTGGAGTATATCTTTGAGCTTGATTTGTCAATTCTTACTCTTGGTAAAGTCAATTATGGTCAATTCCTTTAATCGCAAATCTATTCCACATTCCACTTCTTCGTAGGATTCTACCATAAGCTAGCATCACCTCCCTCTCTTGAAGAGATATCCGCGTACCTCAATTGCGTGATCCTTTGGTTCATACCGGCGCAACAAGAAGCTCATCCGAGAAGTCCTCAATTCAAATCTTTTTCGTGATATCAAGGAACTCCATCGTTTGAAGGCAATATTGTTTCCGAGCTTCATTTCTCAAATCTAAGGGAAGAAACAATGCTATTTTCATAGTGGTTGATAACTTCTCCAAAGTCGCTATTTTCTTCCGGCAAGGGCAAGAATCATCTCCTCTTGCATATTTTGATCTTAAATCCTAACGGTGTGTCTTTTCTTTCTCCCTGATACATCGTCCTTTCTATTTCTTTCACAAGTGGTTCTATTCTTTATCATGTTTCTCGAGAAAACCGGAGCTATGTTCATCCTATCATTCTTGTCTCACGACAATCCTCCAACTTTTCTAACCCTTTGTTTCTCTAGCAAAACGCAATACTCGCAACAAGTCTAGCAAGTTTTGCAAGGTGGAATGGTCGCACCATTCCGTTGTTCATCAACTTGGGAACGTGAGGGTCACCTTCGTTCCGAACACCCGCCTCTCCTTGTGTTGTTTTCTTTTTCCTAGGAATCTCGGGGCGAGATTCTTGTTTAGTGGGGAGAGTTGTAGCATCCCAATTGTATAACAATTGCAATGCTACTAGCCTAGTCTATATATGCTACTTCCTACATATAATTAGTTGCATCATCATTATATCAGGCTCATGTCATCATGCCACCTTGCATTTGAGCATCATATAAAACCTATTTCATTTGGTTCTTTTCCCATATGCATTTATTAATTGTATTTGCCTCTTGATACATTGTTGTTGGTTCTTGATATAATGTTTAATGCCCAAATTGAGTTGGGGGCATATCTCTTTCAACTCCACCACCTTAACCTTGTCACCACCTTATAATTCCACCATCCTAATTATACATGAGCTTTTACATTTCTCTTTGGCATTTAAATATAGCTCATATGTGTTGGGGTGGATCCATTTATTTCTACATGCTTCCATACATGATACATGTTGTTCTCACAATATTGATTATGGGAAGCCTTATGGCCACTTTTGCATGACATGTGAGTAGAAATGTTGTATCTAAGTTTCTATATGGATTTTATTTACTATATGCTCATGTATGGAGCTATATTTGTCTACAAGTGCTCTAGTGGAAAAATACACACTACCATGGTCATTTACCCTCATACATGTGCATATTCTAATTATTTCCATATGTCAAGCAAGCTTCTTCTTTGAATGATTTTAATCAAATACTTTGACATGCATGCAAGAATATATGACCATGATTGAAGATAGTTGTTTTCACAACTAGAATTAGTGGCATTTATTACTTGTGCATGGGCCATGCAAGCTTACTCTCTCTCCTTTTTCTACCTATTTGATTTTTGCTTTGGTTTTGGAAGAGTTTTGAGTAGTTTGTTTTCAAACTAATAAAATAAATAAAAGAGGAAATACGCCTACCCTATCTCTACATCATATTACTACATGCAATATTAGTCTCGAATCACATGTGATATCAATGCCACTAGTGACCTTTCTTTTATTCAAATTCTTTTGCACTTGTTCGCTTGTTCAAATTTTTGATCAAATCCTATGTCTACACTCCATCTACCAAGTTTTCCTAGCTAATATAGCTATCTAAATAAAGACTCCATCTCTGATATTTATTTATTTTGTCTCTTGATCTCTGCCTAAATCTTTGACACTAAATCTGTCTAAAGTTTTGTCTAAAACTAGTCCCATCTAGTCTAGTTTGGACTATATAAAAACTCCAATCTTCTTCTTTTCCAAAATTCTGGCCATGTGTACATATGTGTACATACACACACCTACACACTCTCCACCTAGATAGCTAGCTATAGATCCGGTGCTACTTTGTTTGTTCAAACGTGTGGTGCAAAACACACACTCATGCATCATCTCCCGATCCTAGCCTAGAGCCCAACGCGCAGTTGTACTCTCTCTCTCTCTTTGTGCCTTGCCCATGCCCCGCACGTGATCGCCTTGCCTTGTCGTGCCCATCCTTCCTCTCTCTAAGGCAAAAGCAGTAGCGAGAGCATCCGAGGCCAACCACCATCCCCTCTCCCTCTACATCCAGATCTCCAGCCCCGTCCTCCTTTCTCCTCGCCACCATATCCTGAACACGGAGCACGGCCGCGCCATCGCCAGGTTGGTGCAGCTAGGGGGAGAAGGCCACGCCATGTCATTGTTGCACATGTCGCGCCTCTCTCGCTGCCTTGCCGCGTCATCATCCTGGTCGAGTTCGGCCGGCAACCGCCATCCCCGACACCACCCCGGTGAGCCTCTTCTCGCCCCTTCCCCTCTCTGGCCCGCCTTGCCGCACGAGTCGTCGCTGCACGCGTGCATACCGCAGACGCCGCACATCAGCGCGCACGCCGCTACTCTGAAGACAGCCAACGGACCTCTGTTCTCTGTCTTTTTCAGGCGAAATGGTACTTCCTCCGACGATCCTTCCTTTACGTAGAATGATCTTGGTCCTTACATCTTCAAGCTGGAGAAAATCACGCATCAAACCGATGTCTACCGCTCACGAAATCATCCGGCGAAGTCCACTGAATCTCTGATGTTTTTTTTTGTTAGATCAGCCCCAACGCCACCTCTTTCTTTGTTGTTTTCCGAGCGATACAGGCTCCCTCCGGTGGTCCTTCCTTGATGAGAATTGATCTCGGTTATCCCCTCTCTCCAACGCAACAAACAGAGAACAAAACGGAGCTCCCAAGCCCTCAAATTCTTCCGGCAAAGATGTCACCATCTCACTGACATGCTGTCAGTTTTCTGTCAACACAACACAACATTTTTTCCTCTTTGTTCAAATAAGATCCTGTACTCCCCGATTCAAATCCTACGCCACACTTCAGGCCTTGCTGGACTTGGTTGATCCATCTACCTGTAACATCAAACGTCTCTCAGTTTGGTTTGGTGAATCATTCGGAATCTTCCGACGTATATCAGCAAAACTCACCACCTCAGCCACAGTCAGTTTCGTCAGTCTAGACGCGCACACCCTTGTTTTCCCCTCTGTTCTTCTCCTTGCCCCGTCCGCTGCAAACCTCCTTCGCGAAATCCCCAAACACCAAAGTTGTAGCCCTATCTCTCCTCTCCACTTTGTGTTTTTACGATGTTGCCTAATTCGCAGTGGATAGGTTGCCATCTTCTTCGGAACCCAGCCTGATTTCAATCGTTTTCCAGATCTCAAAATTTAGTTTCAGTTACACCGATGAAGTTTTGCTAAAAGGTCCCTGTGTTTTCGGAATCCTCACCCCGCCGTCCTTCCAGTCCCACCAGTCAGCCCCCCACCTTTTTACAAAAAGGCACCCGGAGATCGTTGCTCCTCAACCCGCGCTCCCCGGATAGCACACGTGTCAGCGCCCGATAGCCCCCCCGCGCGCGCTGTTGCCCCGCCGCCCGGAGGCCCACCAGTCATCCTCTGTGGCTGGAACTCCCCGCGGTAAGAAAAAGCCGTACCAATTCCCGCCGCGTCGGCCGCGCTGACTCAGCATCTCATCCCCACCCGTCAGCGTCTCAGGCTAGCTTCTCTTGAGTACAAAAAGTTCTGTGATCTTTTTCTTTTAATAAAAATATTTAAGAAGTTGTTAAACATGTTTTAATATCCAGAAATTAATAACTTTTTATTGATAAATCCAAATAATGCAAATAACATATGTTTTTGAATCAGAAAAATGTGAGGATTTCAAATTTGCCATCCAAAATAATGTTGGACTAATTTAAATGTTCGAAAATGTTTAATTGCAATAAAAATGCCTTTTCTTAATTAATTAATAACTTTAATTCTATAACTCCAAATCTGACAAATAATATGTCTAAATCGATCAGCGTGACAAGCCCGTTCTAACTATGCATTCTATGTTCTGAATTGAAACATGCATCATGTCATTAATAAAAATCAGAACTGTTTATGGCAATAAAACTTGATCAAATGATTAATAAATGATTTATTCTTGTCCCCACACCTCACCCTTGCCATGCTACATTATTGCCATGTAATTTGTGCATCATTCATCATGGCATGCTTGTTTTATTGTCGCATTTTATTATATGCTTGTGCACTTTATTTACGTTGGCCCTTGTTTGTTTGGTTCTTCTTTCGAATAGACGCCGAGCAGGGGAAATACCAGGAATCCCAGAAGTACTACCCAGATCCATCTCTCGCTTCAACTGAGCTGCCAGGCAAGCACTACCACATGCTTGCATACATATAGTACCTATTTCCTATATCTTATTCTTGCATCATGGAGTCACGATTGCATTAAATTGAATCCCATGTACTGCATAGCCTTTACTTTTAAACCCCACCGAAGCTTGTTCCTCCATCCCATGAGCCATTACTACAGGAGTTGTTTGAGCCATGCGAGCCGTAGAACAACATGTGTAGGGTATGTGAGTGTCTGATGGATAACAAGGTACCTAAACAACTTAACCTGAGTAGTAATGGGATAACTAATGAAAGAGGCACCGGTGAGCAATGTCTGTTATTTGGTTTTTCATGCTCACTTGTGTCCCGTAGGACCCCGAGTAGTTGATTCCTGTTCCTTGACTATTCGCACTATCCACATCCGGGAGGCCTTATGGACCCCCCTGAGCCAGAGCTTGATTCATTTCTATTTCTTGGGGCCACAAACTAGTTTGGGGTTTTAATTACTATCCTGTACTTATGCCATGCTTTACCGCTTTATTTAAGATTGTGCGTGGAGCACCTGTACTGTTTTGGATCGCGCCACGTTTTCGCGGTATCGACAAGCCTAGTCCCACTTTCGGGTTCCCAGTCGTTTATAGCCGTCGTCGCAAACCCTGGGTCCGTCTCGGAGCCGGCCAACTTTGTTACGGGTAGCTTATTAGGGTGGCCCCCTAAAATATTTCTGAATCCTGTGATCGCTTTGTCGTGAATGCCTCGTTGGGTTTTGAGTTAGTTTTTCCGAGGTTGATCGAGTGTGTGTTGCTATTTGTGCACCCCTGCAGGGTAAATCTTTCTGAAAGCCGTGTCCGCGGTTATGGACGACTTGGAGCACAGTTTCTCGATCATAGACAAGTATAACTAAAGTACCGCTTTTAATTTGACTAAATACCTAACTAGTAAATAGTGCAATGCTCATGGAATGGTTAATAAAACTGCCAACAGATGGGTTGTTCGTCCGCTTTCTCGTTGGTAAGCGGGAAGGAGGATGGATCTATTACTATATACGGTTATAACTGTTGTTTCTAATTAACGGACATCCGTCTATCATTGGTTAGGCGGATGGTTAGCGAGTATCTATAGACTTGTTAGTGTTATCTTTTGCTGCAATTGCGTCACCCTAGGTATATGTCCCCTTTAGAGGCATAAAGACTTGCTGAGTACCCCTAGGGTCTCACACGATAAATTGTTTGATTTAGATGAACAGGTGTATTCGCAAGATGGATACTGGGTGGAGGAGACAGATGATGTTGGCAACGATCACTCGGTGTAGAGATTCCGGGGATGGGGATCCGCGAGATCTGTGGGCGGGATGTGCTTCTTTATGTGGCATCTTATGCCGAGTTGCTTCTTGTCCGTACTCGGATCTTGTTTCCCGCTTCCGCTTGATACTCTGATTGATTGATGTATGAGGAGCTATCCTACACTATTATCTATATCTAGGATATTTGGATCTTGCCGTATGGCGTTGCAATATTTCTATTTCTTTTAGATGGTATGGCTCTAAGAACTGTTGTAAGGTAGCTTGCATACATACTCACTTGTGTATGTATTTGATCTCTTCGCCTGTTGCCTACGCCGCTCGCTCTTGTCCTGATGTTCTTGGAAGTCGTTAGGACGGCCGACGGGTCTACACGTGTGTGGCCCCTGGGCCCTCGCTATACTATTTTAACCACTTCTGGTTCATCCAGGCTTGAACTTAGAGCGTAGGGTCCGAGGTTGTTACAGAGCGCAAGGACTTCATCAGGACCTTGAGGTCGGCTTCAGCTCGTCTACATCAACCACGCTCTCCTGAGCATTGACAAAGCTTTTCGGTCTTCGAGGGCAAGTTCGCGAAAAGCCCCTCCCGTTACTGTATTACTAATAGATAGGTCCTGGCAGCTTCAGGGGTTCAGGGGCGTAGGGTAAAATTTTATTGTTTTCATGCGTGGAACCCCTACAGTGGTATCAGAGCTAGATCTATGCATAGTAATGCTAGTACGGGTAGAACACACGAGATGTAGCGAGTGGGCGTTGATCTTTTAGTTGTTACGCTCCCACGTTTACTTGTGTATACCGCAGTAATGCTTGATGAAGCGGCCCCCAACCGACTTTACGCGTTCATTCGCGAGACTGGTCCACGCTTGACATACGGCTTGTACCGTATAAAGTGGCTTAGGGGGGTGTCTGTCTCTCTCGCATTAGTTGGGATACCATTTGCAACGGAGGGCCCCGAAAGGGGTGTAGTATAGATAACTACTTGATCAGCGTTGTGCTGAAAGTTCGTAGGTAAGAACGGTTCTTGTGCGAAAGCCCATTCAGCCACGTAAAAAATGCATAGATAAAGTAGAGGCGTCTAACTTTGTTTTGCAGGAGGCCGTGATGACCCACAAGTATAGGGGGTGTATCGCAGTATTTTCGAGGGAAGTGAAACCCAATTTATTGATTCGACACAAGGGGAGCCAAAGAATACTTATCAGTCTTAACAACTGAGTTGTCAATTCAGCTGCACCTGGAAACAATCTTGCTCACAGCAGTTTATCAGTAGCAACAGTTTTGTAGTAGGAATAGTAAAGTAACAGCAATAGCAAAGCAAAGACAGTAGTAACAAAAGCAGTAAACAGTGGGATTCGAGTGCGGTAGGCATAGGGATGGATAGACAGGCGTTGCATGGACAAGACAATTCACATAGCAATCAGAACATAGGGCAATTGCAGATAAAGAAGATAAAGCACCCAAGTACTAGACAATCCTAGGCATGTGTTCCATATATAGTCATACGTGCTCGCAATGACAAACTTGCACAACATCTTTTGTCCTGCCAGCCCGTTTGCAGCGGGGCCTCTAGGGAACTACTGGCAATTAAGGTGCTCCTTTTAATAGAGAACCGGAGCAAAGCATTAACACTCCATGAACACATGTGATCCTCACATCAAAGCCTTTCCCTTCCGGCTACCCCGATTTCTGTCACTTCGGGACCATAGGTTCCGGACAACGACGTGTGTATACAACTTGTAGATAAGACCAGAAACAATACTATCATAATGAATCAATAATAAGTTCAGATCTGAAATCATGCCACTCGGGCCCTAGTGACAAGCATTAAGCACAACAAAGTTGCAACAAAGTCATAAAGCACTAATAGAGATACTAGGCACTATGCCCTAACAATCTGATGCCATTACATGAACGATCTCATCCAATCCCTACCATCCCCATAGCCTACAGTGGGGGATTACTCACTCATAGATGGAAGAAACATGGATGGTCGATGAACACGATGATGGGGATCGATGGAGATGGCTCTGGGGGCACTTCCCCGTCCCGGCAGGGTGCCGTAACAGAGACTTTCTGTCCCCTGAATCTCCCCTTCGGTGGCGGCGGCGCAGCGGAACTTTTCGTGGAAAAACGTCGAACCCCCTGAAGTTTTTAGGTCAGAAGGCTTCTTATAGGCGAAGAGGGAGACCGAGGGGGTGCCTGGGCCCACCACACCAGGCCCTGGCGCGGCCAGGCCTAGCCCGCGCCTGGGGGGTGTGTGGCCAGCCCCTGGCCCTCCTCCGTCTCGTATTCTGGCTCCTGGAGTCTTCTGGAAAAATAGGCACTTTGGCTTTTGTCCTGTCCAATTCCGAGAATATTCATTTTCTGACTTTCCTGGAACCAAAAATAACAGAAAACAGGCAGCTGGCACTGTGGCTCTTGTTAATAGGTTAGTCCAAGCAATCATATGAAAAGTGCTCCAAAGTGTGGACAAAACACAAGAAAGTGGATAAAACCAAGCATGGAGCATCAAAAATTATAGATACATTTGCAATGTATCAACATTCCCAGGCTTAACTCCTGCTCGTCCTCGAGTAGGTAAGTGATAAGAAGAAATAATTTTTGAGGTGACATGCACCATCAAAGACTTTATCAAAGTATTCGCAAAACATTTAAAGATAGGATCATAGTACTTCAATCATAACATGAAAGAAAAAGTTCTAGCAATAAGACAAAGAAACTATGATGCAACATGAAAAGGCACAAACAAAAGATTCATGAATAACAATGCTTTGCAAGACGTTTGTTTGTTTCACATAAAGAAAACAAAGCATAATAGTATTCAGCTTGTCCCTCAGTAGAGTAGCAAATATAAATGCATAGGACACCTTCAAAGTTCATAAGAGTGACTAGATACAATAGCTTAAAACAAGCAATAACAAGTTATGCATCAATCAACTAATCTTGGGACAATGCACATAGAACTCAGAATGGCCACTATGCTCTCAAAGTAAGTGCATAAAGATAGAAGGTGGAGACTCAATATAATGGTGGAAGGAAGGCCTTTTGTAAAAGGAAGTAGGGATTCAAGTCTCATAAAGAGCTTCCAAAAATTATGGTACTTATAGCTTTCAGCTCTCATTGCCCCTATCATAAGCATCTTGAAGTGATTAAGGTTAAAGTGAACAAACTATGGTGTACATGCTTGACGAAGTATACGTCAGAAATCTCATGTTCCTTGTATACGAGGGCCACTCCTCATGCTACTCAAGTTTAGTCACCGGTAAGTTCTTGTCATCGTAAGTACATGTGTATCATTGAGAACCGCCAACGGGTACCCCTTGCCTGATGATACAGAAGAATACCCATATCAAAATGACAAGGCAAGCAAACAACGTGCATCTCAACATTCTTCTTATTTACCATGGGAATATGGTGCTTTTTTCTCTCTTTCCTCTTTTCATAGTATCTTTTTTTTCTTTTTCTCTTTTTTCTCAATATAGGACTCTTTTTTTATAAGAAGAATGCTTCCTAGACAGCTCATTATGGTTACGCTGCAGGTTTCCACCATGTCAGCATGGATTAGACCAGCGGCCCCGGCGTTTCTCTCACACATATACATAACTCCATGGACTTACAAGCTCCCCTTTCATTTCTAACCGACGACATCCATATAAGAAAGAGCATGATATCAACTAGGTACAAGTACCAAGTGCAATGTTGAAAGCGTTCCCCATGACAGCATGGTTCTGCTAATTCCGGACAAATAAGTGCAAGCATATACAACATAGAAGACACAATGGTTCAAGTTTATTAGGGGCAAAAAGTAAAGTGTGCCATCAAGTTCGTGAGAGCTTTAATCACTAGTTTTCTCATAACAAGTGGAAGGTAAACAAAAGTATGAATATACTTGGAATAGCATAAGCTAGTAGGTAGGTATGGTGGACTCTTTGGAAAAACTTGGTTTAGGGAGTTGGATGCATGAGTGGAACTCATACTTGGTGGTGGAGGCTAGCAAAAGACTGGTAGCGACAAACTAAGAGAGCAATAATGGCCATAATCATGCAGAGCGAAAAAACATCATTGATCAAAGCATAAAGTGATACTACAAGTTGAAAACTAAAGGATCATAAAGGCTATGGTGACTTGAGATAGTCATAACATGGTGTGAGCATGTGCCAAGTCAACCCAAATAAAACATCAAAGGAGAATACCACTATACTATGCTTTAATATGCTAAAAAAACGCATGATTCATCCAAGGCACATTAAGCAATCTCAATTGTTTATAACAAGTCATGCTACAGCAAAGAATACTAAGCATAGAGCCAAAACAATATCAGGCATGGCATGATAGAGCATAGGCCACAGTCAAAACAAGCTCTCTTTACCACTTAAGCATTAGCTTTCCTACTCTTTTCCAAACCAAACCAAACCATTTGAACACCAATGTATGAAAGGGGAGGTCCAACCAATTTATTCAGCAAACTAAGCAAACCACAGAAACTAAAAACCAAAACGAAAAAGAAGACGCTCCAAGAACAACACAACTGTGCATGAAACAATAAAAATAAAGCGTTTGGAAGAAACCCGGATTTTTATTGATGAAGAAGGGGGATGCCTTGGGCATCCCCAAGCTTTGACGCTTGTACTTCTTGGATGTTTCTTGGGGTGACACGCGTGGCATCCCCAAGCTTGAGCTTTAGTCCATCCTTCATCTCATTACTCATTCCTTCCATACACCTAAAATTTTTCCTTCATACAAAACTTCACACAACTCATTAGCAACATTAGTGCACTTTAAGATAAATAAGTCTTAAGGTTCAGTTATAACACCAAATAAACTTCCATTAGAACACTAGATCCTGTAGCACTTCCCTCAAAAAGCTCAATTCCCCAAAGGAACTCAAAAAGGAACCCACAAGAAGCAAATGCAGAAAATGACAGAAATCTGTCAAAACAGGCCAGCAGGTAAAGATGAATTTTTTCGAAGACCTTGTGTTGCTCAAATCAAAAAGTGCTGAACTAACGAAAGTTCGATAACAACCTGGGACATAAGCACAAAACATTACAGCTCAATCCGACATACAGAGCTCTCTCAAGAATTTTTACGGTGAAGCATAGAAACCTGTTTCGGGACATCAACTTTCCCAATCATTAATTCTCTCTCATTAGAGGTCACTCTTGGCACAAAAAGCAAATAAAAAGGATAAGGAGTGTTTATTACAGAGGTAATAACTTCCAAGACTCATCTAAAACTCTTGGGTTATCTCCCAACAAGTACTTTTCTTTAACGCCTTTAAGTTAGGCATAAGCAAAAACTAAAATAGATAGAATAGAAGTAAACATAGATAATGATAGTGAAAACATTGTTTTGTTCAATGAAATCCTTTTGTTAACAAGGTTGATCAGGTCTTGCTACCAAAACAATTCCATATGAGACAAAACTTTGTATCCCACTAGTGATTATGTTACCTCAACCTTGATAGCAAGGTCTCAATCATAATAGTTTCAAATTTTTCTCTTCGTATGGGACAATATATTTCTCCAACTTGAATGCCCTCAACATGTTCAATTGAATTCAACTTTCAATCTTCTTGAGGAAATAGACAATGTGTTCATTGAAAGTCACCTTCCCTTGATTACAATTAATAACAGCTCCTGCAGTATTTAAAAAAGGTCTCCCAAGAATAATAGACATAATATCATCTTCAGGCATAAAAGTTTGAGAGGATGCTCTCATAAGAAATATGAGTTGAAGTAAAAGAGAGCATAAAGAAGCAAATTCAAAACACATTTAAGTCTAACCCACTTCCTATGCATAGGAATCATGTATGCAAATAAATTTGCAAAGAACAAAGTGACAAGCATAGGAAGATAAAACAAGAGTAATTTCAAAACTTTCAGCACATAGAGAGGTGTTTCAATACCATGAAAACTTCCACAACCATATTTTCCTCTCTCATAATAATTTTCAGCAGCCTCATGAATAAACTCAACAACATAACTATCACATAAAGCATGCTTTTCATGATCTACAAGCACTAGAGCTCTTTCATAAACATTTTTAAAAGAATCCTCAGGAACATAACATTCATCCTCCTTTGGTAAGCATGGAGGACAATCAAATAATGTAAGGGATAAAGAGTTACTCTCATTAGAAGGTGGGCATGGGTAGCTAATCCATTCTTCCTCCTTTTGTTCATCACTCTCCTCCTCTTTTTCATCTAATGAGATTTCAAGTTCATCAATTTCTTCTTCCATAGGATCCTGCAAGGCATTAGTCTGTTTCATTTGTGGAAAGCATCTATTAAAATATTCAAGAATATAGCCATTTTCATCCTTGTAATTATCAAAGCAAAATTTAAGCATACCATACACCTCATATTTTAAGGTGAATCATCAATATTTTCAAGAAAACTAGCAAGTTCAAAAGCACCCTTCCAAGCAATAAATTCTTCAATTTGTTCCGCATCATAAAAGTCATAAATTCCTTTAGCATAGGAAGATATGATAACATTATCATTATACTCACATTGAAAAGGGAGGTGTTTGTACCTCCTGCAGCAACAAGATTTATCAAAGCAATAAGTGACATTATAAGTAGAGCACACGTTTCTAGCAATGGTATACAATCTATCAATTTGTTCCCATAAGTGTTTCCCTTTTTGTGACAAGCGGTGTTCCTTATAATAATATTTTTGATCTTCCGTGAACCCACCTTTCCAATAAGATTCAGTTTCAAAGAAACCAACCATTGACATCAAGCATGATAAAGCAAGACAATAACAGACCAACGAAAATAACAACTAGAGTAGGAACTAATTTTTTTGTACTTTTGATAAAGGAACAAGCAAAGAAGGAGAAAGATAAACTTAGCTTGAACAATAGTGAATCCAAGTGAACTTGATAAATAAAGCTATGCTCCCCGGCAACGGTGCCAGAAATAGTCTTGATGACCCACAAGTATAGGGGGTGTACCGTAGTATTTCAGAAATGTGATAGATGAACCCAACGTCGCTGGAGTCGTCAACGACGAAGGTATATATTTGATATACAGTTTTATAAATGTTATAATCTTGCAAACACATTTGCAGTGTTAAGTATATCTGATACTTCTTCTGTTTAGGTGAAAACATGTCCTTCTGCATAGAGGTGCTTGCTGGAGAGGAGGTGACATTGCGTGTTGATGGCGAGCATGATGATGATGGCCGACGACACACTCCCTCGACATTTATCACTTAGTTTATGTTTAGGATGATTATTGTAATCAAGAGATTGTGAACTTCTTTAGTTTGTCTCACACTTCGTGAGACGGTTATTCATACAAGTTTGTAACAAACAGTTCTTCTGCTTTTATGAATGATTTCTATTCGTGTTCATATCTTGTTTGATTACTTGTGAATTATCCTTATTGATTGAAACTAATTGATAATGCATGAACATTTGTAAAACATTAAAATGCCTTGTATAAAATACCCAATTTGATGATATTTCATTAATGAATGAAACCATTGTTTGAATTCAAAGTTATGTGATAATATGTGAAAGTCATTTGATTTCTTCTCACATATAAATCATGCCTAAGTTCGGCAAAATAACTTGAACACCGTGTATTACTTGAATACAAAGTGTTTAATGAATTGTTAAAAGTAAATACATATCCGATGTATTGGGTTTTACCGAAAATGGTAATTATCATTAAATGATTGTTTAAATGTGTAAATCAATTTACCAAAGGAAACATGAATATGAAACTATTTGATTTGATCAAAGTGTTTCATCAATAAAAGGGTATAAATATAAAAGGGAATCCAATTGCTATGATTTGATCAATAGTAGTGAAATTCAACTTTATAAGAATGGCATAAAAGAAATTGTGGAATGCAAAGTGTTTTGAAACGTCAAAATACAAAGCATCACAATGTGATATTAGATATCAAAAGGGGTTGAATAGAAGGCACCAAATAAATCGTTGTAGTGTATATGTAGAGACCATTAGCTTAGAAATAGTTAGCACTCAATTAGAATTGGTAAACCATCTGAATTTGTGAAAGTTTTGGGGTTATTCGATATAACCAAAACAATAGCGAATAAGACCTTGTAGTGTATTCATTGGAAACTTTGAATACGAAATCCATAGCTAAACCAAAAGGAAAGCAAAACTTGTATTGCTTGGATTTTGGTGCATTCTTGAGAAAGCTCACCTCTAGTGATGTTTCTCAATTATGAGCAAATGGAAATTAGTGCAGAACATGATGAGGATTCAAAACCCTGCATCAGAGTGTTGAGAAGCGCAACGGGCAACGTTCCTGAATGATTCTCTTCACGGAAGGAAAGAATCAATGATTCTGATCATTGTGTTTTCCCCCTCTACTATTGTTTTATCACTACATAAAGTAGGATTCAAAATGTAAATCCATATCTTGTATGGAGACATTTGTGAATCACTTGTCATGATTTTTGAAATATGACATACCTACGAACTACAAAGCAAATAATGGTAAACTAAATTATGATAAATCCTAGAGGCAAACTTCCCTTGAGATTAGAAAGCAATACATTGCTGAATCTCACAAGTAAAAGGAGTTACTTGAATTTTCCCAAATGACTGCAAAGCCATCATAGGAAAAAGGGGGTAAATGACAAAATCACAATTTGTCAAGCATTGGATGAATTCAAATGAATTTGATTCATGTGTGCTAAATGTCTAGTGGATTTAGAACTAGTAAAGTACTAGCATCTCATAGTAAATCTCCAAGTTTGATATTTGATCAAAAGATTTTGAAGTTGTTTAAAATAGTGAGTGGATATGCAATTTGCATAAAATTGAGTGGGAGCTATGAAAACCTTCCTAAAACAAAATGTGATTGACATATTTTTAAGTGGGAGCAATATAAGACTCAAATTCAAATATGTAGGAACATAGTTTGAGTAAGAGTACTGACTCGTACCCAAATATGTTAGCAACATAGTTTGAGTGGGAGCTTATAGGAGTAATTCTTAAGTATGTTAAGAATGAAAGCACAAATACTTATAAATAATGATTTATAAGATGTAGAAGTTGATAATAGGTATATTATGGTATTATGTAGTATTCCTTAAGGGATTCTAAAAAGTGTTTCAGAATAGAAGTTGATTAAGGAACTAGTCCTTAATAACTCAAATTAGGAATAGTATTAAGTTGAACGCCAATGGTTGAAAGAAAGAAAAGGATGATCATCATCCACTATGTTAAGACATAGGTTCTGTCTTAGAAAACCATGATGATAACTTAGCATAATATGTAATCCAAACAAAGAACGTTTGAAAGTGATTAAGTCCGAATCACAGAACGTTTGAGCTAAGTTTGTCCGCAGTGTCTAATAGAGAACTATGGATATATTTTCCAAATCCATAAAGGATGACATATCTTAAAGCATAAAGAGTTATGTTATAAGGGAATATGTTGGAAACTCCTGTAGATACCAATCAGAGTCAAGTAGGAAGCGAGGTGAACCAAAAACATCGAAAGTTGCACAAAGTGCACTAGTATTTCAATGAATACATTTATAATAATAGATAAGGGTACCATCTAAAGTGTTGTATAATGTTATGGCTGGGCTAGTTCGCTTTTAACGTAGAATGATGTGTCCCAGGGCACAGTGCCCATGAGAAATCCCTCGAGGTTGATCTAACGTCACTGTAGGCTCCTGGAATCAGGCCTCGTTCTGCTGCCATGGCGACGATGCATACACACAGATGCTATCATGTGATGATAGAGTATTAATGTCAATCAAGGTGACATTAGTAAGTTGCAAAGGATTTGGGACTATAAAGTATAGACCCAAGACTCAACCTATTCCATGAGCAAGCATGTTCAGGGTACCGGGTATATGGTGCCAATGATTGAGAACAAATGCAGCTAGTGTATTTGTACTCTAGTGCAAGTGGGAGACTGTTGGAAATATGCCCTAGAGACAAATAGTAGTAAGGACTATTATCATATTCCATATAGTTTATGATTAAGTTTTATATCATGCTATAACTGTATTGAGTGGAAATATCAATACACGTGTGATATACAAACAACCAGGGGTTCCTAGTGAAACTCTAGTCACTGGTCCATTGGTCAACAGATGATCAAGTTTCCTGATCATGTGGCATTTATGCTAGTTGGAAATGAGGTCATCTCATTCGGAGAATGAGATGATGAACCAATACCCAACCTAAACATCGTGACCCGATCATATCACGAAGTTCAAGTTACGATGATTAGAAATGGATCCTCGTAGAATATTCCTTAGACCGTGAGGCTATATCAATCACTGTCTCCCGAGAATGCTTAGATAGCATCAAACACCATCTGGTAAAACGGTGGTTATAAAGGTGTGTTCAGGTATTCGGAGGAAACCGTAGAGGCAATATATGTCGAGAGCGGGATTTGTCCATCCATGTGACGGGAAGATACTCAAGGGCCCACTCGGAGAAGTTATATCCAATAGCTGCGCAACGTGTGATTAGATCACGGGGATATCACTTGTCAGAACGAGTTAAGCAGCATTGTTCAGTAACAAGATTGAATGCGACATGGTGATGTCAATGATCAGATCTCGGGCAATGCAAGTATCGGATGGCAAAGGGAATAAGACACGACTATCCCTGTTCAAACGACGAAAGATCTTCCTGGAACGCACATGGGTCACATGGCCATCTAGGTTCCTCTGTTGATCATTGGTGCGGGAGTGTCCCGACCATGTCTGGAGTGTTCCTAAACCGTAGGGTATCACGCTTAAGGGCTTGATGATGCTTAGAGAGTGTTTATGGGATCGGTAGAATCGCTGAAGAAAAGAAGGGAGAAAACCAGAAGGGTTCGGTAAATCTAGAGGATGTCTGGAGTGGAGGTGGAAGGTGTTCCATGGCCACGGAGATTAGATAATGTGTGAATGAATGTTAAATATTGATTTAATCATTTATTCATAATTATTTAATAAAGAGAAAATAAACTAAAAGGTCAAAGGCTTAATGGGCCAATTCCCGGAGGGGAGAGGGCCCATTAGGGAAAGGCAAGAGGGGAGAGGGACCAAGGGGTGGCCGGCAGCCCTATTGGGCCAGCCCCCCACATGGGGCCCATGAGCGGGTGGCCGGCGGCGCCTCCCCCACCTCCTCCTCTCCTTTAGTCCCACCCCGGGACTTGAGGGGAGGTAGTACCTCCCCTCCCCCTATATATAGTGGGGTATTTGGCCTAGAAAAATACAACCAATAATCAATAAAGGTCTCCCCACTTTTGGGAGGACCTCTAATTGATATTTTCTCTCTCCCCCTCTCTCTCTCGTGACCGTGGTCCCAAGTCTGGACTGCGCGAGCGAGAGACATCTTCACCGTGGAGCGCCGTCGCGCTGCGGGGTTCGGATCCGGGAGCTCTACTTCCGCAACTGCTGCTGGATCGGGGAAGCGGGAGTCATCGTCAGGCATCGGACGTGTGTAACTCCCACGAGGTGTCATACTTGAGGCACTCAAGTCGTTGGAGCCAGAAGGAGCGCAAGGACTTCATCACGACCTTGAGGTCGGCTTCGGCTCGTCTTCATCAACCATGCTCTCCTGAGCGTTGCTTTTCGGTCTTCGAGGGTAAATTCGCGAAAAGTCCCTCCCGTTACTGTATTACTAATAGATAGGTCCTAGCAGCTTCAGGGGTTCAGGGGCGTAGGGTAAAATTTTATTGTTTTCATGCGCGGAACCCCTACACATAGCACTAGCATTAGGACTTTTAGCAAGCTTTTGTAGGAACTTAATAACTTCAGAGATATTGCAACCATCAATATGAAAATCAAATTTATCATCTAGAGTAGTAGAACTATTATTAGCCTCAGCACTAGTGGTGGTAATAGTAGAAACACTAATGTTTCTAGCAATTTCATCTTCTCTTTCCCACTTAGCATGTAATTCAGCTAATAGTCTAACATTTTCATCAATTTTTACTTGTATGGCATTAGTAGCTGCAAAGGGATTATCATTAGTTTTAGGTTTAGTAGCCATTTTATTGATCAAAGAGGATTGAGCTTCAGACAAAGGTGATATATTTCTTTCAGCATTAGAGAGTTTCAATTGTAAACTAGGAATTTCCCTATTTAGACTCTCAAGTTGATGGCTAATGTTTTTCAAAATGGTAGATTGTTCCTCCATAGTTTTAGTAAATAGTTTATTTTGCTCATGTTGCATTTTCATAAAGTTTTTAGTGGCTCTTTCAACTTCTAAAATTCTTCCTTCACTAGGTAATCCAGGTTTACCATTATAGCCATAAGTATTATTAGGAGGGTAGGGCCTATAATTGTCATTACCATAAGCATTGTTGCCAAAATTGTTGTTTCTTATGAAGTTCACATCAACTTGCTCTTCTTGAGCAACTAAAGAAGCCAAAGGACCATTATTTGGATCAATATGGGCTTTCCCATTAACAAGCATAGACATAATAATATCAATCTTATCACTCAAGGAGGAGGTTTCCTCAACAGAATTTACCTTCTTACCTTGTGCAGCTCTCAGTATGCCATTCAGAATAATTAACCATCATATTGTCCAGAAGTTTTGTTGCAGCACCCAAAGTGATGGTCATAAAGGTACCTCCAGCAGCAGAATCCGATAGGTTCCTTGAAGAATAGTTCAATCCTGCATAAAAAGTTTGGATGATCATCCAAGCAGTCAGTCCATGAGTGGGAAAATTCTTTACCAAAGATTTCATTCTTTCCCAAGCTTGAGCAACATGCTCATTATCAAGTTGTTTAAACTTCATTATTTCACTTCTCATGGATATAATCTTAGCAGGAGGATAGTATTTTCCAATGAAAGCATCTTTAGCTTTTCTTTAGCTATGAATCAATACTATTCCTAGTTAAGGAATTCAACCATTCTTTAGCTTTTCCTCTCAAAGAGAAAGGAAACAATTTAAGCTTAATAATATCACCATCTATATCCCTATGCTTTTGCATCTCACAAAGTTCAACAAAGTTATTTAGATGGGAAGCAGCATCTTCATTACCAATACCAGAAAATTGTTCTCTCATAACAAGATTGAGTAAAGCAGGTTTTATCTCAAAGAAAGTATCTTCAGGCACAGGTGGAGCAATAGGTGTGCTCATAAAATCATTGTTGTTGCTGCTAGTGAAGTCACATAACTTAGTGTTTTCAAGAGTAGTCATTTTTGTGTGTTTTCAAATAAGAAAGCAAACTAGTAGAACTATTTTTTTGTGTTTTTTGATAACAAAACAAGCAAACAAAGCAAAAAGAAACTAAGCAAAACAAAAATAACAAAGTAAATAGATTGGTTATGAGGGACTCCCCTTGTGAAGATGTCCTTGACTCCTCGGCAACGGCGCCATAAAAATGCTTGATGGCTCAATGCACGGCGCCCAGAAAAGTGCTGGTGCGTTGTTGATGTAGAGCTCGTTGGGAACCCCAAGAGGAAGGTATGATGAGCACAGCAGCAAGTTTCCCTCAATTATGAAACCAAGGTTTAATCAAACCAGTAGGAGCAAGGAAACACCCCAAAGGTGTTACTAGCTGAGCTTTGGCAGGGCGCACTACCAGTGCTAGTAGCAACGTGGAGACCTGCACAACACAACCACAAAACTTTGTCCCCAACTTGCGATGAGGTTGTCAATCTCACCGTGTTTTGCCGAAAACAAAGGATTAAACGTATCGAATGGAAAGAAGTAAAAGTTTGCAGAAAGTAAACACAAAGAAGTAAAAGATTGTAGATTGTATGTAAAAGATAAGGACCGGGATCCATAGTTCACTAGAGGTGGCCCTCCTTAAGATAGATAACATGCTGGGTGAACAGATTACAACGGGGTAATTGACAAACATCGAGAAAGCAATACATGCATATACTAATCATCTTGACTCCTTTGAGACTTGATTGGGCATTACAACATTATACATAGACCGCCATCCAACTACATCTATGACTAATAATCCACCTTCAGGTTATCATCCGAACCCCCTCCAGTATTAAGTTGCAAGCAACAGATTATTGCTTTACGAACTGCGTGTAAAGTAAACAATACCATTGTTCTATGAACAAAGGATTGTTGTTTTCTCCCTAGTAGCAACAACACATCTAGTACCTTAGAGATTTCTGTCACTTCCCCAGATTACCAGAGGCATGAACCCACTATCGAGCATAAATACTAACTCTTGGAGTTGCTAGCATCTACTTGGCCAAGATAGCTACTAACAACAGAAAGCATGCAAGATCACAAATAACAAATACATGATAGAATAAATAATCAATCTGAAATAGCATCTCAATATCCATCGGATCCCCACAAACACAACATGCGGTATTACAAATAGATGATCCTGATCATGAATGGAGCTCACAAGATCTAGACATGAAAGCACAAAGGAGGAGAACCAGCCATCTAGCTACTACATGGATCCGTAGTCCAAGGATGAACTACTCACGCATCACACCGGAGGCTTGCATGGTGATGAAGAAGGCCTCTAGGGTGAATTCCCCTCTCTGGCAGGGTGTCGGGAAGAGTTTCATATCCCTCCCGATCTAGGGATGGAGATGGCGGCGGCTACAGACTCTTTCGTGGATTTTTGATCGGGTATTTAGGGTTTACATCCCGAGGGCATCTTATAGTCGGAAGGGGAGGCCGAGGGGGTGCCAGGGGCCACCACACCACCCCCTGGCGCGGGCCCAGCCTGGTCGCGCGGCCAGGTGGTGTGGCCGGCCTCTGGCCCTTCTCCGTCTCGTATTCTGGCACTTGATGACTTCCAGAAAAATAGGCACTTTCTCTTTTGTCCCGTCCAATTCCGAGAATATTCATTTTCTGACTTTCCTGGAACCAAAAACAGCAGAAAACAGGCAGCTGGCACTGTGGCTCTTGTTAATAGGTTAGTCCAAGAAATCATATGAAAAGTACTGCAAAGTGTGGACAAAACACAAGAAAGTAGATAAAACCAAGAATGGAACATCAAAAATTATAGATACATTTGTAATGTATCAATATGTTTTACTCATGTTTCCAACTCCCTAAAACCAAATATTGCCAAAGTGTCCACCATACCTACCTATTAGCATCATTTGCTACTTCCGTGCATATTCAATATGCCTTGTTTTCTTCCGAATAAAATGTTTGCTTGTTATGAGAAAGTTAGTTAGTAAAGCTCTCACGAACTTGATGGCACACTTTATTTTCTTGCACTTAATAAACCTGAACTATTGCGTCCTTCTTTGTTGCGTATATGCTTGCGCTTTATAAGTTGAAGTTAGCAGAACCATGTATCATGGGGAACGTTTTCAACATTTCATTGGTACTTAGTACCTCGTTGATATCATGTTCTTTTGCTTACGGATCCCGGCGGTGTGAAATAAAAGCGGAACTTCTAAGATCATGGAGTTTGTATGTATGTTAGAGAAACGCCTGGGCCGCTAGCCTAAGCCATGCCTAATCATGGTGGAAACTTGCAGCATAACCATAATGAGCATTCTATGAAGCATACTTAATAAAAATCTATGCACATAGTAAATAAAAAGATCACTGAGATGCTCATTGTCTGCTTGCCTTGTCATTTTGATTATGGGATAGCTCCTGTATCATGTGCAAGGGGTACCCCATTGGCGGTTCTCTATGATACGTATATACTTACAATGACAAGATCTTACTCGTGATTGAAGTTGAGTAGCATGAGGATCGGTCTTCGTAAGTAAGGGGCATGAGACTTCGATTTATAACTTGTCAAGCATATCCTCTTAGTTGTGTCACTTTAACCTTAACCATTTAAAGATGCTTATGATAGGGACAATGAGAGCTCAAAGCTAATGAGTACCATACTTTCAGCATTTGGAAGCCTTTCAAACTTTTCAAAACCTGTTCATTTCCTTGTTGAGTCTTCACACATTCTATGACACTTTCTTGAGAGCATAGTGGCCATTCTTAGTTCCATGTGCATTGTCCCAAGACTTGTTGATTGATGTGTACCTTGATATTGCTTGTTTTAAACTATTTGTATCTAGTCACTCTTGTAAACTTTGAAGGTGTCCTATGCATTTATGTTTGCTACTCTATGAGGGACAAGCTGAATGCCACTATGCTATGTTTTCTTTATGTGAAACAAACAAACGTCTTGCAAAGCATTGTTATTCATGAATCTTTTGTTTGTGCCTTTTCATGTTGCATCATAGTTTCTTTGTCTTATTGCTAAAACTTTTTCTTTCATGTTATGATTGAAGTACTATGATCCCAGCTTTGAATGTTTTACAAATACTTTGATCAAGTCTTTGATGGTGCATGTTGATGGGTCCGTAGCATGGAAAACAAAAATTTTCTACCGCAAGAACGAACAAAACCTAGATCTAATCTAGATAAAAGCCAAGATCTAATCTATTAGACACGAGCAACGAGATAGATGGGAACTAACCCTCGTAGATCCGAAAGTGTTAACGAGATTAGATCTCGTGGTTGATGTAGTCGATCACTTGCCGATCTCAAGATCGTGTGGATGATCCTTCCGGCGTCGCGTTCCAGCAGCGCTTCCGCCTTCGGTCAAGTAAACGATCCTTCCGGCGCCACGATTCGGCAGCGCTTCCGCAGTCGGTCACACGTGCGGAGTCAAAGCAGACCTTCCTCTCCCCGTTCCAGCGAGCAGCGGAGGTAGTAGATCTTCTCCACGATATCCCAGTAGCACGACGGCGTGGTGGTGGTGGAGTAGAGAATTCTGCAGGGCTTCGCCTATGCCTGTGCAGAAGATGGTGGAGGAGAGAGGCGGCAGAGATTGGGGATTATGAGAGCAAGGGAGGAGGGGGCGCCCCCTGCCCCTCTATTTAAAGAGGGGATGGCGCCATGGGGAGGGGAGTCCTTGTAGGACTCCTCTCCTCCCTAGGCCGGCGGGTTGGAGGTGGGGGGAAGGAGTCCTCCTCCCCCACGAATCCGTCTCTTGACCCACCAGGACTCCTTGATCCCTATCTTGATTTTCAAGCAAACTCCAAGATATCTTCCAGAACCTTCCGGAACATTCCGAAACCTTCTAGAACTCTCATACAAACACTCCGGAACATTTCCTATATCATAAAATGATCTCCTATATATGAATCTTATTCTCCGGACCATTCCGGATCTCCTCGTGATGTCCCGAATCCAATCCGAGACTCCGAACAACATTCGGTCTCCAACGCACATTCCATATCTACTCAAAACAACTTCGAACCTTAAGTGTGTCACCCTATGGTTCGTGAATATGTAGACATGATAGAGACACATCTCATATCAATAACCATCAGCGGGACCTGGAGATCCATAATGGCTCCCACATACTCAACGATGACTTTGCGATCGATTGAACCATTTACATACGAAACTAATTCCCTTTGTCTCGTGATACTATACTTATCCGAGGTTTGATCGTCGGTATCTCCATACCTAGTTCTACCTCGTTACTAATAAGTACTCTTTACTCGTTCCGTGATATGTCATCCCTTGTGACCTAGTCACATGCTTGCAAGCTAACTAGATGACATTCCACCGAGAGGGCCCAGAGCATATCTATCTGTCATATGGATGGACAAATCCTAATCTTGGTTCATGCGCTTCAACACATACTTTCAGAATACCCAATGACACTTTTATAACCACCTAGTTACGAAGCGGCGTTTGATGTCATCAAAGTATTCATCCGGTGATGGTGATTAACATAACCTCATGGTCGAAGGAATAGGTTACTATGTGATTGAAAGCTTACAGCAATACGAACTTAATGACTTGATCTTATGCTACGCTTACTATGGGTGTGTGTCCATCACATCATTCTCCTAATGATATGACCTTGTTATTAATCACATCCTAATGTCCATGATCAGGAAACCATGATCATCAATTAATCAACAAGCTAGTTCAACAAGAGGCTTACTAGGGACTCTTATATGTTTACAAAACACACATGTATCAGTGTTTCCTAATAATACAATTATAGCATGGGATGTAAACATTCATCATAAACACAATGATATAATAATAATCACTTTTATTATTGCCTCTTGGGCATATCTCCAACAGTCTCCCACTTGCACTAGAGTCAATAATCTAGATTACATGGTAATATACCGAACACGCATGGCGTTTTGGTGTTGGTCATGCTTTGCCCTAGAGAGAGGTTTAGTCAACGGATCTGCCACATTCAGATCAGTGTGTACTTTGCAAATCTTTATGTCACCATCTCGGACATACTCGCGAATAGCGTGGAAACGTAGCTTGATGTGCTTCAGCTTGCTATGTGACCTTGGCTCCTACGCATTAGCTATGGCACCTGTGTTGTCACAGTAGATGGCCATCGGGTCAAACGCACTGGGAACCACGCCGAGTTCAGTAATGAATTCCTTCATCCAAACGGCTTCTTGTGCAGCCTCCGAAGCAGCTATGTATTCCGATTCAGTTGAAGATTTCGCCACAACGTTTTGCTTCGCACTCCTCTAGCTCACTGCAGCACCATTCAAAATAAATACGTAACCCGACTGTGACTTTGAGTCATCCGGATCGGTGTTCCAACTAGCATCGCTGTAACCGTTTACAACAAGCTGTTCATCACCTCCATAAGAAAGAACCATATCCTTAGTCCTATTTAGGTACTTTAGGATATTCTTGACCGCTGTCCAGTGTTCCTCTCCAGGATCACTTTGATATCTGCTAGTCAAACTAACAGCATGTGCTATATCCGGTCTTGTACACAGCATGGCATACATGATAGAACCTATGGCCGAGGCATAGGGAATTTTATTCATTTTCTCTCTATCTTCTGCCGTAGCTGGACTTTGAGTTTTACTCAAGGTCTTACCTGACAACATGGGCACGAACCCTTTCTTGCTATCTTCCATTCTAAACTTCTTTAGAACTTTGTCCAAGTATGTACTTTGTGAAAGCCCTATTAGGCGTCTTGATCTATCTCTATAAATCTTGATGCCTAGAATGTATGCCGCTTCGCCAAGATCCTTCATTGAAAAACTATTATTCAAATAGGTTTTGACGCTATTAAGAAGTTCTATATCATTCCCAATCAACAATATGTCATCTACATACAGTACTAGGAATGCTACAGAGCTCCCACTCACTTTCTTGTAAATACAAGCTTCTCCATAAGTTTGTATAAATCCAAAGTTTTTGATTACTTTATCAAAACGTTGATTCCAACTACGGGATGCTTGCTTCAGTCCATAAATGGAGCGCTGAAGTTTGCATACCTTGTCAGCATCTTTAGGATCGACAAAACCTTTGGGTTGTACCATATACAACTCTTCCTCAATGTCACCATTAAGGAACGCCGTTTTGACATCCATCTGCCAAATCTCATAATCGAAATGTGCAGCAATTGCTAACAAAATCCTCACAGATTTTAGCTTCGCTACTGGTGAGAATGTCTCATCATATTCAACTCCTTGAATTTGTCGGAACCCTTTCGCGACAAGTCGAGCTTTATATACGGTAACATTACCATCAGCATCTGTTTTTCTCTTGAAAATCCATTTGTTCTCGACAGCCTTACGGCCATCCGGTAAGTCCACCAAAGTCCACACTTGGTTTTCGTACATGGATCCCATTTCGGATTTCATGGCTTCTAGCCATTTGTCGGAATCTGGGCTCACCATAGCTTCTTCATACGTCGCAGGGTCATCATCGTTGTCCACCAACATGACGTTCAAGGCAGAGTCATACCAATCAGGAG
This sequence comes from Avena eriantha, assembly GCA_910589775.1. Classification (NCBI taxonomy): domain Eukaryota; kingdom Viridiplantae; phylum Streptophyta; class Magnoliopsida; order Poales; family Poaceae; genus Avena; species Avena eriantha. The sequence goes on from OU342744.1 coordinate 433,586,225, forward strand.
TGGTACGAATCCTCGTTGACCTGCGAGGTTCAGTAGTAACTTCGTTCGAAGTTTCATGATCATTATCATTAGCTTCCTCTTCAATTGGTGCAGGCGGCACCAAAACATCTTCCGGTGCTGCGCTACTCTCAAATCCGAGAGAAGGTTCAATAACCTCATCGAGTTCTACTTTCCTTCCAGTCACTTCTTTCGAGAGAAACTCCTTCTCAAGAAAGGATCCATTCTTTGCAACAAAAACTTTGCCTTCGGATCTATGATAGAAGGTATACCCAATCGTTTCTTTAGGGTATCCTATGAAGACGCATTTCTCCGCTTTGGGTTCTAGCTTATCAGGTTGTAAACTTCTTTACGTAAGCTTCGCAACCCCAAACTTTAAGGAACGACAACTTAGGTTTCTTACCAAACCACAATTCGTACGGTGTCGTTTCAACGGATTTAGATGGTTCCCTATTTAAAGTGAATGCGGCTGTCTCTAATGCATAGCCCCAAAATAATAACGGTAAATCTGTAAGAGACATCATAGACCGAACCATATCTAAGAGAGTTCGATTACGACGTTCGGACACACCATTACGCTGTGGTGTTCCCGGCGGTGTCAACTGTGAAAGTATTCCATATTTCTTTAAATGCATGCCAAACTCGTAACTCAGATATTCACCTCCGCGATCAGAACGCAGAAATTTAATCTTCTTGTTACGATGATTCTCCACTTCACTTTGAAATTCCTTAAACTTCTCGAAAGTTTCGGACTTATGTTTCATGAAGTAGACATACCCATATCTACTCAAGTCATCTGTGAAAGTGAGAACATAACGATATCCACCACGCGATGCTACACTCATTGGACCGCACACATCGGTATGTATTATTTCCAATAAGTCTGTAGCTCGCTCCATTGTACCAGAGAATGGAGTCTTAGTCATTTTTCCCATTAGACATGCTTCGCATCTTTCAAGTGATTCAAAATCAAGTGATTCAAGAAGTCCATCTGAATGGAGTTTCTTCATACGCTTGACTCCAATGTGACCAAGACGACAGTGCCACATGTATGTAGAATTATCATTCAATTTAATTCGTTTAGCATCTATGTTGTGAACATGTGTATCACTACTATCGAGATTCAGTAAGAATAAACCATTCATCTCAGGTGCATTACCATAAAAGATATTACTCATATAAATCGAACAACCTTTATTCTCAGACTTAAAAGAGTAACCGTCTCGCAATAAACAGGATCCAGATATAATGTTCATGCTTAACGCAGGCACCAAATAACAATTATTTAAATGTAAAACTAATCCCGAAGGTAGATGTAGAGGGAGCGTGCCGACGGCGATCACATCAACCTTGGAGCCATTTCCAACGCGCATCGTCACCTCGTCTCTTGCTAGTCTTCGTTTATTCCGCAGCTCCTGTTTCGAGTTACAAATATGAGCAACCGAACCAGTATCAAATACCCAGGCACTACTACGATTACTAGTAAGATACACATCTATAACACATATATCAAATATACCTTTCTTCTTGATGTTGCCGTTCTTCAGATCCACCAGGTACTTGGGGCAGTTACGCTTCCAGTGACCAGCTCCCTTGCAGTAGAAGCACTCAGTTTCAGGTTTAGGACCAGCCTTGGGCTTCTTAGCAGGTGCGGCAGCTTTCTTGCCGTCCTTCTTGAAGTTGCCCTTGTTCTTAGGCTTGCTCCGTTTCTTGAAATTGGTGGTCTTATTGACCATCAACACTTGTTGCTCCTTCTTGATCTCCACTTCAGCAGTTTTCAGCATGGACGACAGTTCAGGCAACGTCTTGTTCATGCAGTGCATGTTGTAGTTCATCACAAAGTTCTTGTTACTTGGTGGCAGTGATTGAAGGAGACGGTGAATCCCCAATTCATTAGGAATCGATATTCCCAACTCTTGGAGCTTCTTAGCGTACCCAGACATGGTGAGCACGTGCTCGCTAACGGAGCTTCCTTCTTCCATCTTACAGTTAAAGAATTTCTCGGAGGCCTCATAGCTCTCCATGGCCGCGCGAGTCTCAAAAATTAGCCTGAGCTCCTTAATGATCTCGAACGGGTCGTGGTGCTCAAAACGCTGTTGGAGCTCCGCTTCTAAACCGTACAGGATGGCACACTGAACTGTGGAGTAATGATTCTTCCGAGTGGCGAAAACATTCTTTTCGTCATCGGTGGCATTATCTGCAGGTGGGTCACCTAGCGGTGCATCGAGCACATAGGTCAACTGACTAGCCCTGAGGACGATCTTCAGTCCACGGAACCAGTTCGTGAAATTGCTTCCATTATTTTTAAGCTTTTCTTTCTCTAGGAACGCATTGAAATTGATGGAGGGGGTCGCCATAATCTACAACAATTTGCAAGTAGTTTAGACTAAGTTTATGACAAATTGAGTTCAAATTTAATTATTAAACTAACTAGGTGAACTCCCAATCAAAACAACATCCCTCACATTGTCTTAGTGATTACACGAACCAAATCCACTACACCAAGTCTGATCTTCACGAGAGAAGATGTAGTTTCATTGGCGAACAATCTTCATGTTCATCATATCAATTATATGACTCATGCTCAACCTTTCGGTATTCCGTGTTCCGAGACCATGTCTGTACATGCTAGGCTCGTCAAGACAACCTTAGTTTCCGCATGTGCAAATCTGGCTTGCACCCGTTGTATGCACACGTAGAATCTATCACATCCGATCATCACGAGATGCTTCAAAACGACGAGTCTTAGCAACGGTGCCAACTAAGGGTGAACACTTTATTACTTGATATTTAGTGAGAGGGATCATCTTATAGTGCTACCGTCGCGATCTAAGCAATACAAGATGCATAAAGGATTAACATCACAGGCAATTCATAATAAGTGTGATATGATATGGCCTTTTCTTCTTGCGCCTTTGATCTCCATCTCAAAGCACGAACATGATCTCCATCATCACCAGCATTGCATCAAGGTCAGTGGCGCCGCTTCATGGTTGTTCATCATCACCAGCAACTATTACAACTACTTGGAATAAAGCTATTACAAGATGAATAGACACGCAGGTCTTAACAGAATTAAAGACAACCATTAGGCTCCTGCCGGTTGCCATATTACAACAAGGATCATTGCATACATCAAATACAATCACAATCACATGTTGGCCATATCACATCACAGAACCCCTGCAAAAACAAGTTAGACGCCTCTAATTTTCTTTGCAAGTTTTACGTGGTTTGGGGCTTTCGCATAAGACCGATCTTACCTACGAACAAGGACCACAACGTTGATACAAGTGTTGTCAAGATGCTCATTGTAAATTGAATCTTAACTATGGTGGGAGAGACAGACACCCGCAAAGCCACTTGTGCAAAGCAAGTTGCACGTCAAGCGTGGAGCAAGTCTCATGTGCGATAACATGTAATGTTAGCCCGAGCCGCTTCATCCCACCATGCCGCAAGATTCAAAGTACACGCTAAGACACTGACAACAAAAGCATCAACGCCCACAAAAACATTGTGTTCTACTCGTGCAACAGATCTACGCATAGATACGGCTCTGATACCACTGATGGGTCCGTAGCATGGAAAACAAAAAAATTCTACCGCAAGAACGAACAAAACCTAGATCTAATCTAGATAAAAGCCAAGATCTAATCTATTAGACATGAGCAACGAGATAGATGGGAACTAACCCTCGTAGATCCGAAAGCATTAACGAGATTAGATCTCGTGGTTGATGTAGTCGATCACTTGCCGATCTCAAGATCGTGTGGACGATCCTTCCGGCGTCGCGTTCCAGCAGCGCTTCCGCCTTCGGTCAAGTAGACGATCCTTCCGGCGCCACGATTCGGCAGCGCTTCCGCAGTCGGTCACACGTGCGGAGTCGAAGTAGACCTTCCTCTCCCCGTTCCAGCGAGCAGCGGAGGTAGTAGATCTTCTCCACGGAATCCCAGTAGCACGACGGCGTGGTGGTGGTGGTGGTGGAGTAGAGAATTCTGCAGGGCTTCGCCTATGCCTGTGTAGAAGATGGTGGAGGAGAGAGGCGGCAGAGATTGGGGATTATGAGAGCAAGGGAGGAGGGGGCGCCCCCTGCCCCTCTATTTAAAGAGGGGATGGCGCCATGGGGAGGGGAGTCCTTGTAGGACTCCTCTCCTCCCTAGGCCGGCGGGTTGGAGGTGGGGGGAAGGAGTCCTCCTCCCCCACGAATCCGTATCTTGACCCACCAGGACTCCTTGATCCCTATCTTGATTTTCAAGCAAACTCCAAGATATCTTCCAGAACCTTCCGGAACATTCCGAAAACCCACATCCGGAAGAACAGAGCAAGAACCTCACCGGTAGAGAAAATATCTAATCCACAACACAGGAAGCGGAGACTCGAAGAAATCGCGCCCACCACACGGCAATTAGCACTGGCCCACTTTTCCCCGACCACCCAAAATCCAATGACACGAGGGCCTCATAGCACGAAGGGCCAACTGTCAGAACTCAGAAGGGCTAAACAACTACATGCATACCCATCCGCTCAAACCATCGACGCGTGCACATACATCACAACACTTGGGCAGTGGGCACGCAGAAGATCACGATCCAGGCCCACTCAGCAGCGGCATAACCCAATAAGGAGGCACGACAAGTAGGCTAAAAACGTCCACATTTTAGCACTCTTAACCCTTTAGATAATATAGACTAGATACATGACACATATTCTATCAAGATTGAATATATCATTTGTCCAAAGCATATATATTCAACTTGGAGGGTAAGGCTAACATGTCATATCCATCTCAATTTCTAGTGTAAAGATACTAAGAACCATCCCTACCAAAAAGGATAAGCAAGCATACAAAACAATGTTCACATTAGTTTTGGTGGCGACAGCAGGAAGAGAGTTTGGGGCCGCGGAGGCGTTGGAGGTCAATCAGAGCAGCCATGGAGTCCTTTTTCGGTGAAGTATTAGATGGAGTTTGTGCAAGCAGTATAACAAGTATAGTAACCATTGTTGAGAATATAATATATGCTTATCTCTTTTCAACAGTTTGGGCTTTTGATTCGGTTGGTTGATGCATCAAGCCAATATGGTATTAGAGGCAAGAGGTCTTAAGTGTTGATCACTCGTCTACATAAGTTGGACTTTCTTCTCTCTGAATAAAAAATGGCCTCCCGAATTTATCCATCATTTATTCATGGTCTAGCCTAGTAATTCTAACAGAACTAGTACTAGTAAAACATTTATGTCGTATAAAATAATTATTCTGGTCACATTTTTTGGTAGGCGCACGTGAATCCCAGTCACATTTTTTTGCATTAACCTATTGAATGGTTTTCATATGGATTTAGATACACCACTATGGGAGAAAAGGGCTATGCCGATGGCTATTTGTCGGGGATGTCGGTGTAGGCCCCGAGACGGGCAGACAAGCAAACCTACCGTCGGCTCAGGTTTGCCATCGAAGTAGGGCGGGATAGGCTGTCGGCGTAGACCGGGTCGTCGGCGTAAGGATTGAACGTGACAGCGATGCGACGACGTCAAGTCTATGCCGATGGGTTAGCCGTCAGTCTAGGTTTCACACGTACGCCGACGTAGCTATTTTCTATTTTGCCACATTAATCCTAGAAAATTCATAACTAAATTACTTTAATTGATAAAAAAATACATACAATATATCAAAATTTGCAGAAAAATAAGTTCTATCTATATATACTCAAATATTACATATTTTTTCTAAATAAAATATAAAAATATTACATATACTTTCGTATAACACATTTTCCATTTTTTGAGTGTCAAAAACGGGATGTTTTGTGAAGCAATCACCAATAAAAGTTTCAAAATGATACCACCCCAATTTTCTTAAATACTAGGCCACCTTGCATGAAAAATGTCTCAACCGGGTTATCTTAAACCTTTTCGTCCACCCCTCGTGAAAAAGACAAATTTCTGCCGAATTGGAAGGAAGTGGGTCAGATTTGAACTACATGTACATGATATGATGCTCATGATTTTTTGAAAAATTCATTTTTAGATTTAAAATAAGTTATTTTATCATAAATCCATTGCAAGTTTAGCAAGGGCTAGTACCGAGTTACGAATCTTCATGCCCGTCATTTTGACCATAGTTTAAAATGGATATAAGAAATTCAAAAATGATCCAACAATGTAAAATCTTCGCATGGTGTCATATTATATGACATAGTTATAAGGAAAAATATCAAATTTGGTATATTGATTGCATCTCAAAGAAACCTTCTCATAAATGAGCTATCATGTTCGAGGTTTCATGGTTTTCAGGCCAAACGACCAATGTTATGGCTAAGAATATTGGCATAGTTTGTGATAATGTGTTCATATTGTGCACACATGTGCATGATGGGATGGTGAACGATGTTGCATGAGTAAGTTTTCTTTTTTATCGCACCAAAAATCCATTTTTCATTTTCCAAGTATCAAAACGGGGTGTTTTGTGAAGCAACCATCAAATTAAAGTTTCAAATGGTACCACCTAATTTTTCAAAAATAGTAGACCACCTTGCATGGACAGTATCTCAACCGGGGTATCTTAAATATTTTCTTATACCCCTCGTAAAAAGACAAATTCCTGCTGAATCAAGTGGAAGTGTGTCAGATTTGAACTACGAGTACATGATATGATGCTCATGATTTTTTTGAAAAAATCATTTTTAGGTTCAAAATATTCTACAAGTTTAGCGAGGCTCAGCCCCGAGCTAAGAATCTTCATGCTCGCGGTTTTGACCATAGTTTGAAATGTGCATAAGAAATTCAAAAATGATCCAAACAATGTACAACCTTCGTGTGGTGTCATATTATGTGAAATAGCTGCAAGGAATAAATATCAAACTTGGTATATTGATTGGATCTCAAAAAAACTTTTCAGAAATGATCTATCATGATCGAGGTTAGATGGTTTTTATACCAAATAATCAATGTTATGGCTAGAATCATGGCATAGCTTGTGATAATATACCCATATTGTGCACACATATGCATCATGGGATGACGAACAATGTTGCAGGAGGAAGTTTTCCTTTTTATCGCACCAAAAAGCCATTTTCCATTTTCCGAGTTCTAAAAACAGGGTGTTTTGTGAAGCAACCACCAAATCAAAGATTCAAAATGGTACAAACCTATTTTTTAAAAAATTACTAGGCCACCTTGAATGGACAATGTCACAACCGGAGTATCTTATGTTTTCCGTCCACCTTTCGTGAAAAAGACAAATTCCTCCCGAATCGGTAGGAAGCGGGTCATATTTAAACTACACGTACATGGTCTTATGCTCATGATTTAAAAAAAAATCATTTTTAGATTCATCAGAAATCCACTGCAAGTTTAGCGAGGTGCAGCCCTAAGCTAAGGAGTGAAATTTTGATAAGATATTTTGTAGATTTGAACAATATTAAATGAATTTTATTTAAAAAGACATTATGCATGATTTAAAAGATGATAGCGATATCATGCTTGGATTTTTCTGATCGATTTTGACATATTATTTGTCGAATTCTGATTTACGGATTTAAAGATATAAATCATTCCATATTAAATAGAAAAAGGCAAAAAAAATATTTTTTATTATTTGAATTCAGGATTATTATTACTTATTCATTTTTGTTTACTTAAATAATTGTTTAATGTTTAAAAAATAAAGACGTGTAACACCATGGTCTAGGGATTAATAGGATTGATATGATAGTATTATCAATAATGTCTAATTTCCTTATTGGAAGCTCATTCGAAAGGAACAGAGAAGTTAGCCGTGTTAGGGCTGGAATAGTATAAGGATGAGTGATTAATCGGAAAGTTTGACCATGAGTGCAATTTGACCGAAGATTAAGCATACTTAGAGTTTAAAAAGACGCTTGTGAGATTAACGAGTCAAACAATTTAAAAAACAAGACGCCCGTGAGTCAAACAATTTAAAAAAATTAAAATTTTAAATTTTTTTTTTAAAAACCTAGGCCGGCAGCGTAACTACCGCCATACCAAACGGCCGTTAATCACCAATATGTGCCCTGCAGGCGCTACGCCTACGTGGCAAAATGCCGACGGTAATCGCGGGCTACGCCGGCGAGAGCTGGCCGTCGGGGCCTGGCTTGTTTCCCGTAGTGCACGCGCGCACACTTAGTCAGCCTTTTTTTTAACAACCACTCTTAGTCGTCAACCTAATTAGAATGCTTAATTGGATTTTTTAAGATGTTGGGAAAAAAGAAAAAGAAAAAGAAAAAGTACTTGGATTGCACGAGTGGCTAATTGGCTGAAGTTCACATCGATTTAAATATATTTACAAAGTAGGCTGCCTGCTAGGTCACCTACCGTACCCCCTAGCTAGGGCACTTCCCAACCATCTGCAACAAGTTTGAACCAACTCTCGTCGTTAGTCGTAAGTCGTAACACGTTGGCGCGTGATCGACGAACGTGTGCAGCTATATATACGTGAACTGCGCCTACCCGATTTCAAGTAGTCACAAGTGATCGGAGGTGCGAAGAGGCACGTAAAGCAGCTTCCGCGTATCAGCCATGGAAGCCAAGCCCGCCGGCCAAGAAACCATCGCAGTGATCAGGATGAACAAGGAAAGGGACGACGACGAGCTGCCCAGCGCCGGCGGAGGCAGCGACTGTCACGATGCGATGGTCTTCACCGACGAGGACGATGACGACGAGCTGTTCGAGCTCGACATCTCGCTCCTCCGCGGCTTTGACGACGGCGATGACGATGACGTCCAGGACCGACACGGCAGGCACGACGCTGGTGATGGCGCCCATGCCCTGTTGGCCAACTGCCTGCTGCCGGTGAGCTCGGTCAGCATGGCCGTGCCGGTCATGGCGAGCGACACCGTCTCACTCTCACCCTGCTTCGCATTCTCCACGTACACTAGCCGGAGGAGGTTCGGCGTCGGCGGCAGCGGCAGGAGGAAGCTTGGCCGAGCAGCTGCTGACGGCGGCAATTCCAGCTGGGCGAGGTTTCGCCTCTCCAGCAGGGGATTCGCAACCGTGGGGAATTTTCAGAGATAGCTCATAGCTGCTCCGTCCTCCGTGTACCTATATGAAAGAAACGTCTGGTGTAAACGTGTAAGAGCAACTATAGCAGATACCAAATCGGACGCACTGAAAATGGCGTTTTCAGCACACTGACAACGCAGTTCTCGGTCTCAAATTCATCGCGGGATAGAACTGAAGATTTAAGAAAAAAGGATTCGCGTGAAATTTGCTGATTGTTCGCACTAGTTCATGTTCTCCACCACTGGATCGTGCCCAAAAATATTTGTAGAAGGCGGCGGCTACCTCACCGGAGCTAGGGCGGCGGCGCGGTGAGGATGACCTCACTCGGAGTCGCTGGAGAGCTCGATGACCTCCGGCGCCGGCTTGACGACCCCTGCTCCTTCTTCACGTGGGCAAGCCGCTCACGCTGCACCGTCACCAACGCCGCGTGCTGGTCGCGAAGACACCACGCCTCCGGCCGGGCCTTGCACCGCTCCTTCCGCCGGGCCTTCTCCTCCGCACCATCCACGGCGATGAGTGCCCAGCACAGATCCTTGGCTCCCCGCTTCGCCCAAGCTTGAGCAGCGCGGACAGAACGGCGCTCCGCCGTTGCGAGGGCTGCACGCTCAGCCTCCTCGTCAACAACGAAATCCCGATCGACGTCGTGCTCGCCGTCGGATTCATCACTGTAGGGGACGTTGGTCTCCGGCAATGAAGGGGGCGTGTCAGAGTCAGAGATGATGGCAGACGAGTCGCTCGAGCTGCCGCTGCCGTCGGAAGAGGAGGAGATCGAGCGCGTCGACGTCAACAGGAGCGGTGGAGGAAGCGCGCCGGGACCAGAGGCGAAGGGGCGCGTTTGCGATGGCGGGCCATGCTGCCATGCTCGACGTCTTCGGCCTCGCTCACCTGCAGCGCCTCCGGGACCGGCGCCCGGTTGCGGATGAAGCGGAGGGAGGCGCGCTGCCGGGCACCGTCCGTGATGATACACTAGTAGAAAACAGACCTTTGGTCCAGGGATATTAGCCCCGGTTTTGCTACAAACCGGGACTAATGCCCCGGTCCAACGGCTAGAACTGGCCCCAGGGGGGTGGCAGGCACTAGCCCTGGTTCGAACGGGACCTTTAGCCCCGGGTCGTGTAACAAACCGGGGCTAAAGGGTTTCAGGCAGGCGGGTCGGGCGCCATACCCTTTAGTCCCGGTTTGTTATACGACCCGGGGCTAAAGGTGGACCTTTAGCCCCGGTTCTGGACACGAACCGGGGCTAAAGGTCTGGCTATATCTTCTTCCCTGCCCGAGCCACCATTCAAGCTGGTGGCTCTCCTCTCTCTCTCTCTCTCTCTCTCTTTCTTGCTTCAAGATCGAGTTCATGCCCTTTTTTCTCAAGATTTGTCTATATTTTGTGGTGCCCCATCTATCCAAAGGTTCTAAAAGGTGAGCAACTTCATCCTTTAAACTCTCATTGCTATATTAGCTCATTTCATGCTCTATCTTATAGATGGATTTGTGGATTTAGTTTGGTAGTAATATTTGCAATGATAGCATGAGATCAATGTTTAGATTCTGTCTATCTTGTATTAATGTAAGGAACTCTAAGGAAAATATCACAATATGTGGATTCTATCTATATATATCTTGTTTTGGCACATAGTCTCGAAAATTGATTTTAGAAGCACACACATGCGTGAGTTCATCATTCTAACTAGCTAGCTAGGCAAAATATCCTTCTTCAGCTACCTGCGTTCAACAAATTGAAAAAATTGTAACAAAGATAGGGTTAATTCATAAAAGCGTGATAAGAAGACATCACAATTCACATATTAGGGAGTGCCTCTATGGCGAGCTCCTCGAAGATGTCTGAGGACGGGATCCTAAGACATCTTCGAGAAGCTCTGCCGTAGTGGTGTCCCTGCTCTCCCACACCATCTTTTGGTTTATATCTTCTCTAGCTAAATCAGTATGCTGGTGGAGTTAACTAATTTCACATATTAGAGAGTGCCTCTACGGCGAGCTCCTTGAAGATGTCTGAGGACGAGGTCCTAAGACATCTTCGAGAAGCTCCGCTGTAGTGGTGTCCCTGGTCTCGCACACCATCTTGCAGTTCTTCACAAGAATGCATACCTATTTATAGATTAAGCAGCACAACATAGTGTCAGGCACTGATGACATAATGTTGACACACTCACCCTGGCATAGTGCTGCCACCCACCCAAAATAGTTTCAGCATTTAATTTACTAGCTTCATGCTGCCCACTGAGGACATAGTGTTGACATGTTGTCTCCACATCCACATTTAGTTCTGGTTGGTGCCTCCAACCGGGACTAAAGGTTCATCATATCTTTAGTCTCGGTTGCTGGCTTTAATTTTGTTTTTTTAGATTAGTACTAATTAAGTATGATTATGTTTGATGTACTTAATTAATTATATAATGCAGATGAGCCGGCAATGGATGTACGCTGACCGACTCTCTAACGAGTTCATTAAAGGCGTGTATTCTTTTCTTCTTGTGGCCGAGGCAAACAATCGGAATTAAGAACGGGCATCAGATCTACCCGATGATGATCTTAGTCGGGCCATTGCTGATGCCCAGGAAGAATGTGTAACTGAAAGGGAGAGTTTGAAGTTCAAGAAGATGTTAGAGGATCACAACAAATTGTTGTACCCAAATTGTAAAGATGGGCATAAAAAACTGGATAACACACTGGAATTGCTGCAATGGAAGGCAAAGAACGGTGTGACTGATAAAGGATTTGAAAAGTTGCTGAAAATAATGAAGAAGTTGCTTCCAAAGGATAACGAACTGCGCGCCAGTACCTACGAAGCAAAGAAGGTTGTGTGCCCTCTAGGATTAGAGGTGCAGAAGATACATGCATGCATTAATGACTGCATCCTCTACCGCGGCGAGGAGTACGAGAATTTGGATGCATGCCAAGTATGCACTGCATTGCGGTATAAGATAAGACAAGATGAACCTGGTGATGTTGAGGGCGAGCGCCGCATGAAGAGGGTTCCTGCCAAGGTGATGTGGTATGCTCCTATAATACCACGGTTGAAACGTTTATTCAGGAACAAAGAGCATGCCAAGTTGTTGCGATGGCACATGGAAGACCGTAAGAAAGACGAGATGTTGAGACACCCCGCTGATGGGTCATAGTGGAGAAAAATCGAGAGAGAGTTTCCGGACTCTGCAGGTGATGCGAGGAACTTATGGTTTGGTCTAAGTGCAGATGGCATGAATCCTTTTGGGGAGCAGAGCTGCAGTCATAGCACCTGGCCTATGACTCTGTGTATCTATAACCTTCCTCCTTGGTTGTGCATGAAGCGGAAGTTCATTATGATGCCAGTGCTCATCCAAGGCCCGAAGCAACCCGGCAACGACATTGATGTGTACCTAAGGCCATTAGTTAAAGAACTCTTATAGTTGTGGCACGGACAAGGTGTACATGTGTGGAATGAGAACAAGCAGGAGGAACTTGACCTACGAGCGTTGTTGTTCATAATAATCAATGATTGGTCTGCTCTTAGTAATATTTCAGGACAGACAAACAAGGGATACAATGCATGCACACACTGTTTAAACGATATTGAAGTATATATTTGGATAAATGTAAGAAGAATGTGTACCCGAGGAATCGTCGTTTTCTTCCGCCCGCGCACATCCTAAGAAAGAAAGGTAAGCATTTCAATGCTGAGGCAGACAACCGGTGTAAGCCTATCCGCCGTACTGGTGATGATGTATTTGACATGGTGAAGGATTTAAAAGTAATCTTTGGAAAGGGTCCTGGTAAACAATCTGTTCCGAAGGACGATGTCGGACACGCACCCGTATGGAAAAAGAAATCTATATTTTGGGAGCTACCCTATTGGAAAGTCCTAGAGGTCCGCTCTGCAATTGACGTGATGCACCTGACGAAGAATCTTTGCGTGACGCTGCTAGGCTTCTTGGGCATGTATGGGAAGGGCAAAGATACACCTGAAGCACGGCAGGACCAACAACGTATAAAAGACCGAGACGGCATGCACCCAGAGCTGTTTGAAGGTACTGCTAGCTACGCTCTTACCAAAGAAGAGAAGGAAATCTTTTTTGAAGTCCTTTACAGTATCAAGGTCCCGTCTAGTTTCTCGTCGAACATAAAAGAAATAATAAATATGGCAGAGAAAAAATTTCAAAACCTAGTCTCATGAATGCCACGTGCTTATGACCTAGTTGCTTCCGATTGCATTGAGGGGACTCCTGCCGGAAAATGTTCGAGTACCCATTGTGAAGCTATGTGCGTTTCTCAATGCAATTTTTTAGAAGGTAATCAGTGTAGATAGTCTACTAAGGTTACAGAAAGATGTGGTCCAATGTCTTGTCAGCTTCGAGTTGGTGTTCCCACCATCCTTCTTCAATATTATGACTCACCTCCTAGTTCACCTAGTCGATGAGATTAACATTCTTGGTCCTGTATTTCTACACAATATATTCCCCTTTGAGAGGTTCATGGGAGTGTTAAAGAAATATGTTCATAACCATGCTAGGCCAGAAGGAAGCATCTCAAAGGGATATGGAACAGAGGAGGTCATTGAGTTTTTTGTTGACTTTATTCCTGACCTTAAGCCCATCGGTGTTCCTGAATCACGACATGAGGGTAGAATTAGTCGAAAAGGCACGCTAGGAAAGAAAGCAAGGATATGTATGGATGGACATTCTCTCACTAAAGCACACTACACAGTTCTGCAAAGTTCTACCTTGGTGGCTCTGTATATCGAGGAACACAAGAATATTGTACACTCCAACAACTCGGGGAAGCCTAGCTCCTGGATTAGAGATGAACATATGATGAATTTCGGCGGTTGGTTGCAGACACATCTCATGAATGATATAAATGTTGGAGAGCAGTTGTACTTGTTGGCAAGGGCACCATCTTCGACTATATTGACTTTCCAAGGGTATGAGATAAATGGGAATACATTTTACAGGATCGCCCAAGATAAAAAGAGCACCAATCAAAACAGTGGTGTCCGATTTGATGCAACAGACGAGAATGGGCAAAAGAATACATATTATGGTTACATAGAGGAGATATGGGAACTTGACTATGGACCTTTTTTTAAGGTTCCTTTGTTTCGGTGCAAATGGGTCAAGCTGACAGGAGGCGGGGTTGAGGTAGACAAGAAATACGGAATGACAACAGTGGATCTCAACAACCTTGCGTACATGAACCATTTGTCCTACCAATGATGTGGCTCTGGTTTTTTATGTGAAGGACATGTCTACCAAACCGAGAAAAAGGAAAGATAAGCAAAAGAATACAGCATCCGATGAGCCAAAGCGCCACATAGTTCTTTCAGGAAAAAGAAACATCGTGGGGTGGAGGATAAGACAGACATGTCAGACGATTATGATAAGTTTCATGAAATTCCGCCCTTCGCTGTGAAGGATGACCCAAGCATCATGTTAAGTAAGGAATATGCTCCATGGTTACGGATTAGAAGAAAACCCTAACATGTGTGGATGTTGGTGATGTACAATATTATTAAACCTTTATTTTTAATGATCTTCTGGGTCATCTTCGGAATCGTCATCGTCATCGTCGTCGCTTGTAGCACGCGGATGGATCCTCAGCCCTTCCTCGTAGCACGCGGATGGATCCTCCGGCCTCGGATTCACGACGCGCGGGGGGGGGGGGGAGGGGGGAGGGGGGAGGGCTCCTAGATGACGACCCCAGTACGCCCTAGGCCTTCACCACCACCACCATTCTTGTGGCTATGCTGCTGATGAAAGTGCGGGTACCTCAGGCGAGGATGGTCTCCCATGGCGATGTAGCGCATCACACCGGCGATAGTCCGGTTCACCCACCACAGGCGGCGACCAGCCTCGTTGTGGTTCACTGGGGGCAGGCCGTCACCCTCATACCTGGCGAGCTCCCTTTCCTGCCAGTTTGCGAAGAAGGCATTCCAGGTGTCGAGGTTGTCGGGATCCCAATGGGGATCCATCCGCTGCTCTGGCGTGAGCTCGAGGTAGAAGTGGTTCATGATGGTCGCCTGGCGGGCCGAACCTTGAGGCACAGGAGGAACAGGAACCCCTCCAGCGCTCAGCATCCAACCAGCGGGTAGCCGGTACCCCCGGCGGGCATGGGTAGCTGGAGGCGCACAACGCCTCGGTCTCCTCGAGCGTCAAAAAAGCCCAGTAAGCGATGTCCATTATTGTGAGAGAGAAGGTGTGGATGTGTGGATGGACATGGCGGTCGGTCTAGATATAGAGGGACATGGCGGGAGAACATGGCGGGAAGCGGGGGGAAATGGCGGGAAGCGGGGGAAATGGGGGGGGGGGGAGAATGTGAGACGAGACACATGGCTTAATAGGATTGATAGAATACTCATACCAATAAGTTGCAACTTCTTTTCCGGAAGCTCATTCGAAAAGAACTCTAAGGTTAAGCGTGCTTGGCCTAGAGCAATTCTAGGATGGGTGACCGACCGGGAAGTGGGTAACCGGGTGCGCACGAGTGAGGACAAAGTGCGCAGAAAAGATTAGTGTTGGTCTATGGGGCCAGTCTAGATATCCTATTAAGCTGCCAGGAGTGCCACCCTCCCGGGCCCAGGAGTGGACGGGGTGTTACAAGTGGTATCAGAGCCGACCCTTGCGATTACACGGGTGTGTGCGGGTTAGTGGCGGGACATGTGGAGCATGGCGCATGTGGCCCGGAGTGGACACGGCATGGCACATGTGCCGACACTAGACACACAGACACGTGCCAAGAGGGAACATTCCTGGGGTGTGTTTGATCGATGAGGGCATCGATTTTCTAAAGGGTGGGTGTATGTGAGACGAGACACATGGCTTAACAGAATTGATAGAACAGTCATACCAACAAGTTGCAACTTCTTTTCCGGAAGCTCATTCGAAAAGAACTCTAAGGTTAAGCGTGCTTGGCCTAGAGAAATTCTAGGATGGGTGACCGACCGAGAAGTGGGTAACCGGGTGCGCACGAGTGAGGACAAAGTGCGCAGAAAAGACTAGTGTTGGTCTGTGGGGCCAGTCTAGATATCCTATTAAGCTGCCAGGAGTGACACCCCCCGGGCCCAGGAGTGGACGGGGTGTTACAGAGAACATGGCGGGAAGCAGGGGAAATGGCGGGAGAACATGGCGGGAAGCGGGGGAAATGGTGGGAAAATATGTTTTAGTCCTAATTAATAGTTTTAGTATTAAATATTATATTTCTAATGAGTCTATTATTTTTTGTGAATATTTTGGTATATTATATGTATTTTTCCATTTTTAAATAATAAACTAAATTTTTATTATTTTTTTGAACATTTCTACTAAATATAATACTTGTTAAATAATAGATAATTTCATTTAAGTTGTATAATAAATTATGATAATAGATTTAAATTATAGATCTTCTTTTTCTGAAAATTTTGATATATAATACATAATTTTTTAAAAACTATAAATCATTTTTGGTTTTGGCGCCAAAAATAACCTTTAGCCCCGGTTTGTAATACAAACCGGGGCTAAAGGGTGACCTTTAGCTCCAGTTTATATTACAAACCGGGGCTAAAGGGTTGCGGCGTGTGGGAAGTGCGGCGGGCTAAAGCGGGGGTGGTATAAATACCCCACCCCCACCCCGGGTCGTGGCACGACCCGGAGATCGCCATTCCCCAGCGCCGCACCCACGCCGTCCGCCGCACTGCCGCCCGCGCCTGTGAGGAGCCCCGTGCCGCCGCCCGCTCCCGTCTCCGCCCTGCGCCGCGTCTCCGCGCCGCCTCGCCATCGTCTCCGCCCCGCGTCGTCTCCGCCCCGCGCCGCCTCACCGTCTTTAGGTTAGTGTTAATTAGGGTTATTAGTATTGGTTAATTAGGGTTATTAGTTAGGGTTAATTTTGGTTAGTAGTAGTGTGTTAGTGTTTGTAAATGAGTAGTATTAGGATTTTGGTTAGTGTTAGTTAGTAGTATTAGTATTTTAGTTAGTGTTAGTGTTAGTGTTATTAGTAGTATTAGTATTTAGTTAGTCTTAGTGTTAATAGTATTAGTATTTTGGTTAGTTAGTGTTATTAGTTAATTTAGGTTAGTGGTAGTGTTAGTGTTTGTAAATTAGTAGTATTAGTATTTTGGTTAGTGTTAGTTAGTAGTATTAGTATTTTAGTTAGTGTGTTAGTGTTATTAGTAGTATTAGTATTTAGTTAGTGTTAGTGTTAGTGTTAGTAGTATTAGTATTTTGGTTAGTGTTAGTTAGTAGTATTTGTTATTAATATTAGTATTTATCTAGGGTTAGTTAGAATACTTAGTTAATTAGGTTTAGTTTAGTTAGTGTTAGGTTTAGGGTTAGTGTTAGTAGTATTAGTATTTAGATAGTATTAATATTAGTATTAGTATTTATCTAGGGTTAGTTAGAATACTTAGTTAATTAGGCTTAGTTTAGTTAGTGTTAGGTTTAGGGTTAGTGTTATTAGGGAAATACTTAGTGATTTAGTTACTGTTTATGTTTTATGATTGTTTATTGTTATTATTTAGTTATGCCGCGTCCACCTCGTCCGAGCCTACTGGACTCTGTTGGGGATGTCCGAGTCTGAGCTCCGTCGGGTTGGCACTGGGAGGTGCTACCTGTCGGGACTCGTACCTTGGTGAGGAATCCGGGTATCATCGTCAACCCGGAGCTTCTTTGGTGGCTTCCACGAGGTCCAGGAGCTGTGCAGAGGGAGCTGGCCCCCGAGGAGGTGGTACGTCGTCGTATCAGGGAGGAGGACGAGCATGTACGACGATACATGTATCTTTTGGAGACTAGGTTCTCCAATATCTGGCAGGTTCACGAATCTCACCTGAGCTATTCTCCGGTGATGGTTCCTCTTCTGTAGCTACAGAGCTCCCGTAGCACAGAACGCGGCAGCCGTGTTCGCTAGTTTGATATGAGCGAGATGTATTAATAATGTACTTTATATTATGAGCGAGATGTATTAATAATGTACTTTATCTTATATTATTGTACTTTATTTTAATCACTAAGTATGTATCCGAGTTGTCGTAGTTGTAATATTCTTTTACTTAATGCAATATTCTTTTTCTGTATTAGTTAAGCTATGGACGGTAGACAGAATGAAGATGAGCTTCTCAATATTACAGATGAAGGTACTAGGGGGTCTTATTATGATAGCTCCGAATATCTTAATTTGTCTGGAGGAGACGATGGTGGAGAAAATAGTGGAGACGATGGTGCTGACCATGGTGGAGACCATGGTGAAGACACCATAACAATGACAAACTCCGTCGAGGTATATAAAGCCTCTATCGATCGTTCACTAGTATAGATGCACTAATTGATTCATATATATGTACTGGCAAATGCTTCTTCTCTTAGACCTCCGCTTCCGGCCAATCTTCTACAAGGACAAGAGGCCCAACACACAAGTTGCCCGCTGATGTCCGTTTCAGCATTGACTTAGTCTCTCCACAGGGTCAACCGCTGGAGCCCAAAGAATCTACGAATGCATTTAGAAGTCAATGCGGAGTGATTGTTAGAGACAAAGTCCCGATCACCACGCGAAATTGGAACAAGCCAGGAAAGAAAAAGGATCCAGTTGGGGCTAGTTTTGTAGATGACAGAGCGAAAGATACGATGTGGGTTTCTCTCATGACACATTTCACCCTACCAGTCTTGGAGACGGATGACCTCACACAGCAAATGACGAGGAAAGTCAAGCACTTTGCTCTTAAGAAGATGGCCGAACTATTCAAGGAATGGAAAAAAGATTGTACCACAAGTATGTCTTGAAGAAAAAAACTCCTCCATTCATTGGCCCACTAGAGTTGCAGCAGGATAACTGGGCCGCATTTGTGGAATACAAGACCTCAGAACCAGCTAAGGCAATATCAGCAAAAAATAAGTTAAATGCAGCCAAAAAGAAATATCACCATTATATGGGCACAGGTGGCTACAGGAGTGCCATGCCTAAGTGGGATAAAGCTGAGGCTGACCTGGAGGCTAAAGGGGTCACTCCGGCTACGTCTAGTTTGCCCTTGAGGTCAAGAAATTGGGTATTCGGGCATGGGGCATCATTAGACCCAGAAACAGGCAAGATTGTTGGAGCCGAAGAAATTTCTTCACCCAAGAAAGAACTTATTAAAGTGATAAAAGAGGTTGAAGAGGGAATGTTTGTTCCCGACAGAGAGAACGATCAGCTGACAAAGGCTCTCGGGAATCCTGAAAAGGCTGGACGAACAAGAGGGTTCGGACCTTCTTATCCATGGGTTATCGGGTTTCCCGAGCACCGTGACACGTACAGAAGCCGATCGAGAAGAACAAAGCGGCAAAAAGAGGAGGATACGGAGCGGTTTGCGAGGTTTGAAGCCATGCTGCAGGAGCATCGCCACGAGCTTAATGAACTTAAAGGACTCCGACAGCAAGATCCTGCACCGGACAATACGGTCGGCCCATCGCAACGGAAAAGCAGCGTGGCTTCCATGGAGGGCCACGGTAATGATGCAACCATGGATGTGTACCCCGTGGATGCAATTAAGGAGAAGACTAGTTGTGATCTGCATGTTGAATAGAAGAATATTTCCATGAAGGTGGCGGTCGGCTTTGCTTTACCTTCTGCACCGGGAGCGACCTACCATTGCAATCCGATTCCAGCTGGCTATGCTCGTGTCGGTGTGGATGAAATTCTACCTATGTGTCAGTCACTACAGCTTGACATCCCTGGAGGTGAAGGGAGACGACACTGGGAGAAGTCACGAGTGGCTTCATTCTTTGGAAAAAAGAATACATCAAGTTTCCAGGCTCGACACCAAGGCCACCTTCTCCACCGAGAAACAATCCATCACCTCCAAGGCAACCGTCTCCTCCTAGTGCACCGTCTCCTCCAAGTCCACCTCCAAGTGCACCGTATCCTCCCAGTAATAGTCCAATCCATGACCCCAACACGGGTCCATCTCAATCTATGCAGCCGACTCCACCCACTAAGGGACAAAAGCGGAAGAATACCACCACTCCGTCGAGCGATAATCGACGCCCAAACCGATAGTTGTCGCCCCTCCCAAGAGTACCGCCAGTTCCTCCCAAGAGGGCTTACGACCTGACCGATGAGGAGACCGATGCGGTCGTACGGGCCGAAGTGGATGCTCAATTTAAAAAGAAACAACCTGAGCCAGAGGTCCAAATAAAACCGGAAACCAAGGAGCACTTTAGGAAATTACTGACGCAGCCGTCCAAGCTCAGTTAAATGCGCTAGATGACTATACATGATGTCTTCAGAAGACACTGAAACAGAAGAGATCAAGCGGTAGAGGAAGCATCACAAAAGAGGTTCCCTAGCAGGGGGAACAAGCAAAACAATCGAGTGGTAGCGGAAGCATCAGAACAGACGTCCCCTAGCTGGGGAAACAAGCAAAACAATCGAGTGGTAGCCGAAGAACCAAAAGAGATGTTCCCCAGCTGGGGAAACAAGCAAACCAATCGCTCCCCCCATTCCAGGTGAACATACCCGAACCTCAACTATATGAGGCAAAACCTATGGATCCGGAAACGGCTAGGATATTGGCCGAGCAATGTGGTATGCCTATTCATGAAATTCTTCACGGCGATATGCCCAAGGCTGAGGTAGCACCCAAATTTGTTCACGGGGAGCCTCTGGTCAGTTCTGAGAGGCTTCGGGATATGCCAACACACATGCGATGATTCCATGAATGGTACATGACAACATCAAAAGAACATCAAAATTGGCTCTTAGTGAAAGTTCGGAAATCGCATTACTTCACTGAAGACGAGGTCCCTATTGAATTTACAGAATTATTTCAGTTATTCAATCTAAAGGAACTCGACAAAACTATCCTCAGTTCGTATTGTCTGTAAGTGATTACTTTATTTATGTAATTAGGTCTCTATCTCAGCTTGTTCAATTCATTGCCGGTAAGTATACTCACTATATTCTTTTGTACGCTATATATAATGATGCAAAATGAAGATGCTCGATTGTAAAAGAAAGGCTATCAATTGATTTGGGTTCATTGACCCACATCGAGTTCATGGAGCTCTACTAAAGGATAAACCACTGGAGACCGAGCACAACTTGTTGCGGTTTCTCACGAAACATCATTTCTGTAATGAAATACTATTTCCTTACCACGACGGCAAGTTAGTTTTTGTACACATTAACTTTTGCTTACTCGATGTTCAGTGTAAATGATGAGTTACTGACGTATGTAAACGTTGCGTAGGTACCACTGGATTCTTCTAAGCATTTCAGTTGACTTGGGAAGAGTTCACATCATGGACTCACTAAACAAAGACATTGAAAACTACCGCAGCATTATCGATGCGCTCCAGAGGTAATTTCAACCATTATCGCACTATATCGGTTTCTTTCGTTCATTTTCTGGGATATCAAGTAGTTATTAACTCACACATTAATTTTCTTTGTCGGGTAGGGTTTGGACATAGTTCAAGAACCATGTCTGTGGTCAATGGCATGAGGAGCTATTTTTTAAATCACTCTCCATCAGTAGTATGAGCTAAGTCCGCGCATCTATTTAATTCTAGTTTTGTGCATTTATCATGCTAGAGTTATTATTTGATTGAATTCTATTCTTCTAAAGTGCGCAAGGCAGCCACAGGGAACTAATCTATGTGGATTCTACGTGTGCGAGTTCATTCGCATCAGTATTGAGAAGCCCTCGGAAAATGTTCGAGTAAGTAAACAATATATTCACCCTTTATTTTTATTACAAAATGTTGTGTTGAGTCTAATTCACATGATCTCCTTTTTATATAGTTGGACGCGATGCGGGACAAGCTCCTACCAGAGGACCGCCTAATAGCAATCCAAGCATTTTTTGTCGACGAGGTCATAAACCCACACGGAGAATACTCTATACGTAGACCCTAAAGCATCCATGTAATGATCTCCATGTAATCAAATAGACATGCTCTGGATCCGGTTGGGACTCGATGTATGCTTGTAAGAGAAATTATATTATATATTGCGTCAATGTGTACAAGTACTGTGTAGTTGCGTCCTGTATGTATACGAAAACTTGTTTCTAATGAAAACACAGAATGAAAAATAATTGAACACAAAACACAAAATGAAAAAAAAACACAAAACCCTAAAACCCCATCTCCTGCCGCGGCAGCCAAATGGCCCAAAATGCTGCCGCGGCAGGGAACCTTTAGTCCCGGTTCGTAACACGACCCGGGGCTAAATGTCCTGCCATCCAGCGCGCCTCGCAGGCCACGTGGTTGGACCTCTAGCCCCGGTTCATAACAGAACTGGGGTTAAAGCTTGGACATTTAGTCCCGCTTTTGCAATCCCGGTTCGTGATCCGGGGCTAAAGGCCCTTACGAACCGGGGCAAATGGCCTAGTTTCTACTAGTGATACGGCGTCGGTGTTTCACCTCGTCGATGACTGGCAAGGAGCGCGAAGCTCCCGCACGGCCCACATTGCCTCCCCCAGCTCCGATTGAGCGGTGTCGGGTGCCATGGGGTGCCGAATGGGGTCGATCTGCGGCGGCGTGCCCTAATTTGCGACGGTGGGGACGGAATCGGCTGAGGGGCGACGGTGGCAATGCGGTGGATGAGACGAAAATGTTCTCGGGCTATGACTCGAGAACTGGCTCGTGAACCCTATATAAAGGGGTGCGATGTGCACATTCTCATGGGCCCGAGAAATTTTTTCGAGCTGGGCCCGGTTTTCAGTATATGCTCTGACTGTTTTTTGTGCCGAAACCCAAAAACTCCTGGAAGTTCTAACCAGTTTTGCGGAACTGCTAGAGTTGCTCTAGTACGAAGTGAAATTGGGCCACCGTCAAAGCAAAGTAAAAATAAATCCTTCTCCAAATTCTTAGCCGTTTCATATATTCGAAATCTTTGACCCTATAATAGCATATTTAACACTACAATAAAATAGCACAGTGAACACTAAAATTCTAGAGTGAGAAGGGTTCGAGACTCAAGAGTTTAATTTCTAGTTTTTGCACGTGGTGGAAATATTTGATTTCGTGCTATTTTTTCTTTTCAACAACGAAAGTTCAAGCTAAAATGTTTGTTGAATCAGTTTTTTGAATTTTGAATCATTTTTACCCAGGTGATAATCATGTTGATATTTTCAAAACGAGAATTAATGTGTGTTGATATAGGTTTTGACGAACATTTTTATACGTGAAGTGTACTTGCCATGTAGTGCATGTGAACTTCTCATGGTAGTATGTGATATGGGGTGATCCCATCTTCTCAGTAAGCGAAGGTGGTAGATGATGATGATCGGTGGAGATAATTTGTATGACGCTCACGAACCTCTCGATCGACTCATGATGCCAATGCAACATCTCTCAACCCTTATAGATATTCGCAACTTCACACACTTGCGCACATAGTCACTGACCACGAAACGGTATTCCAATCTTCTAATTCCCAATGGAACAACAGATCACACATAATTTGCAATTGGCTAAATCCTAATGGATCAACTAATCATACTTGATTGATAGTAGCAAATACACCAGATCGATACGAATTGGTGTAGGGGTTCAATTGGATGCAAGTAGCAACTCAATGAATCTAGGGTTTACTTTACATGTGGACTCAACTGAGCTAAGGGGTCGTCTTAGTGCTTATATGGGCAGCTGGGGCGGCCAGAAATGAAAACAAGTGATAAAGGACTCAAACGGATACAACCGATTCGGACGAGATCCGTCGGCGGCCGAACATTCTGGTCTGGCCGGACACTCCGGGCGATAGGTGCCGGACAGTTCGGTTCAGGCGGAAACTTCAACGTTTTCGACTCGTATCCGGGTGGCTTCCGATTTGGCCTTCAGAATGTCTGCCACCTTGGCGCGTCTCGGGGCAGGCCAGATTGTCCGACTGAAATGCGCCGGACACTCTGGTTTCTCTAGGAAACTTTGTGTCGTTCTTCTCGATGATCCCCCTCGCTCCGTGTGCCTGCCTCTTGCTCCTCCCTCGCGCATCCATGGATGATCATCACTTCGGGCTCCTCTTGCATCAGCCCTTCTCCTCCTCGCACCATGCTTACTTCCTCAACGAACCAGATCATACATAAGTGCATGGACTTAGGTAGTATAAAATTGCCATCAATAAAAACACCAGATTCATTTAGGAGTGAATTCACCTGTTGTTCAAGGAGCTTGGCACGAGCTCGAGTAATAGGTCCAATCCTGATCTCAATGGACTTGGTCTTGGCAGCAACATCAACAACTCCATTAGGAGTTGGAGATAGTAAATCAGTAGTGATGTCCTGCCATCTCCCTCTTCAAAAGGAGTCGACCTCGACGCTCCGAGGTCTTCTCCATCATATGGTGTTAAATCAGCAACATTGAAACTAGCACTGACACCTCCAATTACATCTTGAGGAATATCTATCTTGTAGGCATTACCTTTGATCTTGGCAATCACTTTGTAACGACCAGCACCACGTGGAAGTAACTTGAACTTACGCAACTCCCGAAATCTATCCTTGCGAAAATGTACCCAAACCATATCCCCAGGCTGAAACAACACCTCCTTACACTTCTTGTTAGCTCATACAACATTGTTCTTTCCCTTATTTTTAATAGCCTCTTTCATCTTCATATGTATCTTCCTCACAAAATCTACTTTCTTTGATGCTTCCATATTGACTCGCTTTTGGATAGGAAGAGGCAGCAAATCAAGTGGTGTAATGGGTTTAAAACCATAGACCACTTCAGAAGGACAAAGTTGTGTGGTAGAGTGAACCGCCTGGTTATATGCAAACTCCACATGCGGAAAACACTCCTCCCATTTAATAAGATTCGTCTTGATCATAGCTCGCAGCAATGTCGACAGGGTTCGGTTCACCACTTCCATTTGACCATCAGTTTGGGGATGACAAGTAGTGCTAAATAGTAACTTTGTCCCTAGCTTTCCCTAAAGTGTCTTCCAGAAGTATCTCATGAACTTCACATCACGGTCAGAAACAATTGTCTTTGGTACACCATGTAAACGCACGATGTCCCTAAAAAACAGGTTAGCAATATACGACGCATCCTTGTTTTTGGGGAAGGCAATAAAATGTGACATCTTAGAGAATCTATCCACTACCAAAGAAATTGAATCATGGCCTCTTTTAGTTCTAGGAAAACCTAATACAAAATCCATGCTTATATCTTCCCATGGTGTAGTAGGTGTAGGTAAAGGTGTATACAAACCATGAGGTTTCATCTTGGACTTTGACTTATTGCAAGTAATGCATCTCTTGACAAACCTATCCACATCATGCATCATCTTAGGCCAATAAAAATGATCAGCAACCATGAGTAGAGTCTTCTCATGCCCAAACTGATCCAACAAACCTCCAGCATGTGATTCCTGTAGCAACAACAAACGCACAGACGACTACGGAACACATAGTTTATCCCATGCCCTCCCAATAGATTACAAATGATATGGTTTAGTAAAATCATGATTAGTTGCATACAAATCACATAAACTCTCTAAACTAGGAACTTTGATAGTCAGTTGTGTTAATAACATGTTCTTCCTAGATAGAGCATCAACAACAACATTATATTTTCCCTTCTTATGTTTAATAATATATGGAAAAGACTCAATGAACTCAACCCACTTAGCAAGATGCCTATGCAAGTTAGATTGAGCTTTCGGATATTTTAAAGCTTCATGATCAGAATGCATGATAAATTATTTGGGCCAAAAATAATGTTGCCAAACCTCAAGAACTCAAACAAGAGCATACAATTCTTTATCATAGACATGATAATTTAACTTTGCACCAGAAAGTTTCTCAGAAAAATATGCAATGGGACGACCCTCTTGCATAAACACACCACCAATTCCTATGCCACTAGCATCACATTCAATCTCAAAGTGCTTAGAAAAATATGGTAGTGCAACCAAAGGTGCAAAAGTTAATGATTGCTTCAGTTCATCAAAAGCATGATCTTGGACTATGCCCCACTCGAAAGGTATACCTTTCTTAGTTAATTCATTCAAAGGTGCAGCAATAGTACTAAAGTATTTCACAAAACATCTATATAATCAGCTAGACCATGAAAACTTCGTACTTGACTAACATTCATGGGATTAGGCCAATTTTGAATTTCTTCAATTTTAGATGAATCTACATCTACTCCATGTTTAGAGACAACATATCCTAGAAATATGACCTTATCTTTGCAAAATGTACACTTTTCAAGATTACAATATAACTTAGCATCCCGTAACACTTGCAAGACTTTCTAATATGATCACTATGCTCGTGTTCATTGCGGTTGTAGATTAATATGTCATAAAAATACACAACCACAAACTTGCCAATAAAATTCCTTAAGACATGGTTCATTAATCTCACGAAAATACTAGGTGCATTAGTTAAACCAAACAGAATTACTAACCACTCATATAATCCAAACTTAGTCTTAAAGGAAGTTTTCCATTCATCCCCTTCCTTCATCCTAATTTGATCATAACCACTATGCAAATCAATTTTAGAGAAAATAGTAGCACCACTCAATTCATCTAACATATCTTCCAAGCGTGGAATAGGATGACGATATCGAATAGTGATGTTATTTATAGCTCTACAATCTACACACATGTGCCATGTATCATCTTTCTTAGGAACTAAAATAACAGGAATAGTACAAGGGCTTAAGCTCGTACGAATATAACCTTTGTTGAGAAGCGCTTGCACTTATTTCTGAATTTTCTTCATCTCTTTGGGGTTTGTGTGATATGGTGCACGGTTGGGCAGCGATGCTCCTGGAATCAAGTCAATTTGATGCTCAATACCTCACAAAGGTGACAAACCTGCAGGTACCTCTTCCGGAAACACGTCGCTGAATTCCTGTAATACATTTGAAACACCAAGAGTAAGAGGGGTCATATCATTAGAAACTAAAACTCACCCTTGTACATGAGCACAAGAGGAACGACTATAGGATCCTCACTAAATCCTCTCATGTCTTCCTTGGTGGATAATATAAGCAAATTGGCCACTCTCTCACTTTTTGTTATATCACTCACATCTGTTACATTCTCTAGCCTATCAACTAAGGAAGGTGCATCCTCCAAATTGACTTCAGTTTTTTGACAAGATTCATTCACAATATCTTGTGGTGACATAGGCTGTAAATTGATTTTTCTTTCCTTGAACTCTAAGTGATATGTATTGGCTCGGCCATTATGTTGCATAGAACAATGAAATAGCCACGGCCAACCCAATAACAAATGACAAACCTTCATAGGAACCACATCAAAGTCAATGGAATCCTCGCACGGTCCTATCTCAAAATCAACATGCACCATGTGGCTGACCTTCATCTCACCATTGTCACTTAACCACTAAATATAATATGGATGAGCGTGCGGTAGATACTTTAATTTCATCTCGGCACATAACGCCTTACTTGCTAAATTGCGACAACTACCACCATCAATGATTACCTTGCAAGCTTTATTTGGACCAACAAGTGCCTTTGTTTCGAACAAATTGCAGCACTGACTTGTAGCACTAGACTGAGGTGTCACATTGAGAGTCCGCTAAGAAACAATAATGGTTGGTGCCGACAAAGCAAACGTATCAACACCATCATCACTAGGGTAACCATCATCATCCGAAGCATCCGGATGAGCATCATCTCATGTCTCATAATCATTAGCCTCATTAAGATACATGAACTTCGGGTTAGGACAATCCCGCTTGAAGTGACCCTTTCCACCACATGTATGGCACTCCATATCATGATTACGTTCCGTAGACATGTTCGTACCGGTACCACTCGCTACAGGGGCTCTTTTCTTTGTATTGGAAACACTGGAAGTAGGTCGCCTTGATTTAGATGGGCGATCAACAGGACTTGTGCTAGATGTGGGCGCATACAAACTAGTCCGTGAAGAGAAACGCCCACCCCCTATGGAACATGCTTTGATTAGAGCTTCTTCAGCAAACTATGCTTCAGTCTCACGTGCATGATGTGACAACTCATTCATATCATGATACTGATGGTGCCGAACAGTACTCTTGATGTTAAATTTCATTCATGGAGAAAATGTTGTATGGTCATCTCAATCAACTCACGTACTCTTGCTCGTTGTAGAAGCATCTCCATCTCCATGTAATATGCATCAATGGCCATAGAACCTTGCTTCACTTGTTGTAACTTGTCAAAGATAGAACACAAATAATTGGGAAGAACAAAACAAGCTCTCATAACCTCCCTCATGGTGCGCCAAGTAATGATAGGTGGATCACCATCTTCTTGCCTTGCTCGTACAATGTCATCCCACCATCGCAATGCATAACCATTAAACCTGGAACTAGCAAGCTTGATCTTTCTATCTTCGGTATAGTCATGTAAGTGCCATAACTTATTTATCTTCAGCTCCCAGGTGAGGTATTATTTAACATTAGGTCCTCCCTCAAATCTGGGTATGAGGAATTTGGTCTTACGCAATCCATCATCGGGTTGTCTAGCTGCATGTAGTGGATAATGTTGAGCACCGATGGGGGCAAAGCCACGCCCATGGCCTCCATCAGCACCACCACGACCTCTAGGACCATCACCACGACCATTGCCAACCATAGGGGCAGCGGCCGAATGGCCATTATTGATGCTGGCATCATCATCCTCAACGTATGGATGTTGTTGTTGTTGTTCCACTAGCAGCCTCAAACCTTTCATAGACTCTGTTAAAGCTTGTATACTTGTGTGAATTGTAGTGACTTGTGTTTGGATTTCCATGACTATTGTGGCACTATCATCCACCTGCATTTGTGTGGACTGGATATCTTTTGCAAGTCTGTTTGTGGTGTGAGTAACGAGCCCTTGCAAGTGATCTTGCAATTCTTCATAGTCTTGCCATGTAACGGTGGTATCATCATCCTTTTTCTGCATCACATGAACATCACTAGAAGACATGATTAGTAGATTGCACGAAATCAAAAATCTTTTGGTGGCTCCCTCACAACTCACTCACAACTACAAGAAAAGGAAATATTACCGTTCCAAAGTGAATTAGTAAACCTTGCCAACTTAGATAAACAATATGTGTATGGATGTGATGAAGTGAATACCGAGGGTACAAGAATGATCACACGACAAAGAAGGAGTATGAAATGGAGTTGTAGGTATGGTTACCTAACTGCACTAAAGCAAGTCCTTGTGCTGATCGTGTGGCAAACATCCAAGGAAAACCCACACAGTGGACATAAAACATGGCAAAACAACTTATGAACAGGAATATTGCAATGCATAATAGAGATGGTAGTAATAGCTCAAAATAAACAGGCACAAGATTGCTCAATCTACAAGATCTATTAGAAACTAGGCCTCCAAACAAGCTTTCATATATCTCCTTTTGTCACTTTTGTAGCTCTTTTTTTGACAACTTTTTCTATTTTTTTTATTTTTCAACTATTTGACACAATGCAAAACAAATGCAACACCTTCAAGTAAACTAAGACGGATACTCCGGTGTAACTTGGCCGGATATTCCGGGCGCCGGATAGTCCTGTGTACTACCGCTGGACACTCTGATCTGCTTGGGCAAAAAAATTGCACTTCAAAACCCTAATGAGATGCTTATTCAAAGCAAAGAAACTAGTCTCGTAGGTACGTTCCTAGGCACAGATGCTGTAGAAAGGCTATATCTAAGTTAAACACAAAGGTACGCTATGTGGACTCGGATAAGTAGATGGAAACTAGCAAAAAATAATGACAAACGACTCAAAATGAAGAATAAACAAAAATAACAAGGAAAACCTAGACAATATGACTCGTAATGGAAGAGATCGGATCAAAGACATGACAACGACCAGCAACTACGACTCTATTCCGATGCAATCTAGGTTATGTCAAAGACAAAAACCCTAATCTTTTTGTGTGGCTTGTTCTATGTCGGATGAAAAACAACTAACTATTGATGGATTTGTGGATTCTTTATTGAGGAAACGCTGGAAATCTGATACCAAGATGATATGGGGTGGCCTGATCTTCTCAGTAAGCGAAGGTGGTAGATGATGATAATCGGTGGAGATAATTTGTATGACGCTCGCGAATCTCTCGATCGATCACTGATGCTAATGCAACAGCTCTCAACCCTTGTAGATATTTGCAACTTCACATACTTGTGCACGTAGCCACTGACCACAAAGCACTGTTACAATCAAGTAATTCCCAATGGAACAGCAGATCACACAAAACTTACAATTGGCTAAATCCCAATTGATAAACTAATCACACTTGATTGATAGTAGCAAATACACTAGATTGATACGAATTGGTGCAAGGGTTCAATTGGATGCAATTAGCAACTCAATGAATCTAGGGTTTACTTTAAACATGGTCTAAACTGAGCTAAGGGGTTTTCCCAGTCCTTATTTGGGCAGCTGGGGCGGCCAGAAACGTAAACAAGTCATAAATGACTCAAACTGATACAACCGATTCGGACTAGGTCTGTTGGTGACCGAACGTTCTCGTCCGTATCGTCCGGACATTCTGGTCTGGTTGGAAACTTCGGGTGATAGGTGCCAGATAGTCCGGTCCGGGTGAAAACTTCAAAGTTTCTGGCTCGTGTCCGGCTGGCTTCCGATTTGGCTTTCAGAATGGCTACCACCTTGGCGCATCTCGGGGCAAGCCAGATTGTCCGGATGAAATGCGTCGGACACTCCGGTTTATCTAGGAAACTTTGCTCCGTTCTTCTCGATGATCTCCCCCTCGCTCTATGCGTGTGCCTCTCGCTCCTCCCTCGCGCATCCATGGATGATCATCATGTCAGGCTCTTCTTACATCATCCCTTCTCCTCCTCGTGCCATGCTTACTTCCTCAATGAACCTGATCATACATAAGTGCATAGACTTAGGTAGTATAATATTCTCATCAATAAAAATCCCAGATCCATTTTGGATTGAATTCACCTGTTGTTCAAGTAGCTTGGCACGGGCTCGATTAATAGGTCCAATCCTAATCTCATTGGACTTGGTCTTGGCAGCAACATTGAGAACTTCACTAGGAGTTGGAGATAGTAAATCAGTAGGGATTTCCTCATCATCTCCCCCCTTCAAAAGGCGTCGACCTCGATGCTCCAAGGTCTTCTCTATCATATGGTGTCAAATCAGCAACATTGAAACTAGCACTGACACCTCGGAATACATCTTGAGGAATATTTATCTTGTAGGTGTAGGGGTTCCGCGCATGAACACAATAAATTTTTACCCTACGCCCCTGAACCCCTCCTGCTGCCAGGACCTATCTATTAGTAATGCAGTAATGGGTGGGGCTTTTCCCGAACTTACCCTTGAATACGAAAAAGTGTTGTCAACACTCAGGAGAGCGTGGTTGACGTAGACGAGCCGAAGCCGACCTCAAGGTCATGATGAAGTCCTTGCGCTCCTGCAGCTCCAACGACTTGAGTGCCTCAAGTGTGACGCCTCGCGAGGAGTTACACACGTACGGTGCCCGACGATGACTCCCGCTTCCCCGATCCAGCGGAAGTAGAGCTCCTGGATCCAAATCCCGCAGCGCGATGGCGCTCCGTAGTGAAGATTTCTCTCGTTTGCGCAGTCCGAACTTGGGACCACGGTCACGAGAGAGAGAGAGAGAGAGAGAGAGAGAGAGAGAATATCAATTGGAGGTCTCCGCAAAAGTGAGGAAACCTTTATTGAATATTGTGTGTATTTATCTGGCCAAATACCCCATTATATATAGGGGAAGGGGAGGTACTACCTCCCTCAAAGTCCCGGGGTGGGACTAAAGGAGAGGAGAGGGGGAGGGGTGGCGCCGCCGGCCACCCCCATGGGCCCCATGCGGGGGGGATGGCCCACTAGGGCGCCGGCCACCCCCTCTGGCCCTTCTCCCTCTTGCCTTTCCCTAATGGGCCCTCTTCCCTCCAGAATTGGCCCATTAAGCCTTTTGACCTTTAAATTGATTTTCTCTTTTATTAAATAATTATGATTGAATGATTAAATCAATATTTAACATTCATTCACATATTATTCAATCTCCGTGGCTATGGAACACCTTCCACCTCCACTCCAGACATCCTCCGGACTTACTGAAGCCCTTCCAGTTTTCTCTCTACTATTCTTAGGCGATTCTACCGATCCTATAAACACTCTCTAAGCATCATCAAACCCTTAATCGTGATACCCTACGGTTCAGGAACACTCCAGACATGGTTGGGACACTCCCGGACCAATGATCGATAGAGGTACCTAGATGGCCATGTGACCCCTGTGCGTTCCACGGAGATCTTTCGTCGTTTGAACCGGGACGGCCGTGTCTTATTCCCTTTGTCTCTCGATACTTGCATTGCCCGAGATCTGATAAATGACACACCATGTCGTGTTCAATCTCGTTACCGAACAATGCTACTTGACTCGTTCCGACAAGTGATATCCCTGTGATCAAATCACACGCTGCGCAGATATTGGATATAACTTCTCCGAGTGGGCCCTTGAGTATCTTTCCGTCACGTGGACGGACAAATCTTGCTCTTGACATATATTGCCTCTACGGTTTCCTCCGAGTACCTGAACACACCTTTATAACCACTTTATTACCAAGTGGCGCTTGATGCTATCTAAGCACTCTCGGGAGACAGTGATTGATATAGCCTCACGGTCTAAGGAATAGTCTACGAGGATCCATTTCTAATCATCGTAACTTGAACTTCGTGACATGATCAAGTCACGATGTTTAGGTTGGGTATTGGTTCATCATCTCATTCTCAGAATGAGTTGACTCGATTTCCAACTGGCATAAATGCCACATGATCAAGAAACTTGATCATCTATTGACCAATGAACCAGTGACTAGAGTTTTACTGGGAACCCCTGGTTGTTTGTATATCACACGTGTATTGATATTTCCACTCAATACAGCTATAGCATGATATAATACTTAATCATAAACTTTATGAAATATGATAATAGTCCTTATTACTATTTGTATCTAGGGCATATTTCCAACAGTCTCCCACTTGCACTAGAGTACAAATAAACTAGCTGCATTTGTTCTTAATCGTTGGCACCATATTTCCCGGTACCCTGAACATGCTTGCTCATGGAAGAGGTTGAGTCTTGGGCCTGTACTTTATAGTCCCAAATCATTTTCAACTTACTAATGTCACCTTGATTGACATTAATACTTTATCATCACATGATAACATCTATGTGTATGCATCGTCGCTATGGCAGCAGAACGAGGCCTGATTCTAGGAGCCTACAGTGACTTTAGATCAACCTCGAGGGATTTCTCATGGGCACTGTGCCCTGGGACACATCATTTTACGTTAAAAGCGAACTAGCCCCGCCATAACATTATACAACACATTAGATGGTACCCTTATCTATTATTATAAATGCAATCATCGAAACATGAGTGCACCTTGTGCAACTTTCGATGTTTTGTTCACCTCGCTTCCTACTTGACTCTAATCGGTATTACAGGAGTTTCCAACATATTCCCTTATAACATAACCCTTTATGCTTTAAGATATGTCATCCTTTATGGATTTGGAAAACATGTCTATAGTTCTATATTAGACAGTGTGAACAAACTTAGCTCAATGTTCCGTGATTCAAATTTAATCACCTTTTAAACATTCCTTATTGGATAATATATTATGTTAAGTTATCATCATGGTTTTCTAAGATAGAACCTATGTCTCAACATAGTGGATGATTACCATCCTTTCTTTCTTTCAACCATTGATGTTAAACTTAATATTATTCCTAACTTGAGTTATTAAGGACCAGTTCCTTAATTAACTTCTATTCTGAAACCTGTTTCAAAATCCCTTAAGTAATACTACATAATATCATAATACACTTATTATCAACTTCTACACCTTATACATCATTATTTATCGGTATTTGCTCTTTTATTATTAACACACTTAAGAATTACTCCGTAAGCTCCCACTCAAAATATGTTCGTAACATATTTGGTTATGAGTCACTACTCTTACTCAAACTATATTCCTACATATTTGAATTTGAGACTTATATTGCTCCCACTCAAAAATATGTCAATCACATATTTTTTTAGGAAGACTTTTATAGCTCCCACTCAATTTCATGCAAATTGCATATTGATACATTGCAAATGTATCCATAATTTTTGATGTTCCATGCTTGGTTTTATCCACTTTCTTGTGTTTTGTCCACACTTTGGAGTACTTTTCATATGATTTCTTGGACTAACCAATTAACAAGAGCCATAGTGCCAGCTGCCTATTTTCTGCTGTTTTTGGTTCCAGGAAAGTCAGAAAATGAATATTCTCAGAATTGGATGGGACAAAAGCCAAAGTGCCTATTTTTCCGAAAGACTCACGGAGCCAGAATATGAGACGGAGGAGGGCCAGGGGCTGGCCACACCCCCCTAGGCGCGGGCTGGGCCTGGCCGCGCCAGGGCATGGTCTGGCCGCCCCAGGCTGCCCCTCGATCTCCGTCTTCGCCTATAAGAAGCCTCCTAACCTAAAAACTCCGGGGGGTTCAACGTTTTTCCAGAAGGAGTTCCGCCCCGCCGCCACCACTAGATTCCACGAAACAGCACCAGAAACTCCGTTCTGGCACCCCGCCGAGACGGGGAATTGGAGGAGATCATCGCCATCATCATCACCATCGCTTCTCCATCGACCATCCATGTTTCCCCCATCTATGAGTGAGTAATCCCCCGCTGTAGGCTATGGGGATGGTAGGGATTGGATGAGATCGTTCATGTAATGGCATCAGATTGTTAGGGCATGGTGCCTAGTATCTTTTATTAGTGCTTTATGACTTTGTTGCGACTTGTTATGCTTAATGCTTGTCACTAGGGCCTGAGTGCCATGATTTCAGATCTGAACATGTTATTGATTCATTATGATAGTATTGTTTTTGGTCTTATCTGCAAGTTGTATACACACGTTGTTGTCCGGAACCAATGGCCCTGAAGTGATAGAAATCGGTATGACCGGAGGGAATGGATTTGATGTGAGGATCACATGTGTTCACGGAGTGTTAATGCTTTGTTCCGGTGGTCTATTAAAAGGAGCACCTTAATTGCCAGTAGTTCCCTTGGGGCCCTGCTGCAAACGGGTTGGCAGGACAAAAGATGTTGTGCAAGTTCTCATTGCGAGCACGTATGACTATTTATGGAACACATGCCTAGGATTATCGAGTACTTGGATGCTTTATCTTATTTATCTGCAATGGCCCTATGTTCTGATTGCTATGTGAATTGTCTTGTCCATGCAACGCCCGTAGATCCATCCCTATGCCTACCGCACTCGAATCCTACTGTTTACTGCTATTGTTACTGCTGTCTTTACTTTACTACTGCTGTTACTTGACTATTCCTACTACAAAACTGTTGCTACTGATAAACTGTTGTGAGCAAGATTGTTTCCAGGTGCAGCTGAATTGACAACTCAGTTGTTAAGGCTTATAAATATTCTTTGGCTCCCCTTGTGTCGAATCAATAAATTGGGTTTCACTTCCCTCGAAAATACTGCGATACACCCCCTATACTTGTGGGTCATCACATATCTATTCACTATTTTGAATGATTTCAAAATCCTTTGATCAAATATGAAACTTGGAGATTCACTATGAGATACTAGTACTTTTACTAGTTTTAAATCCTCTAGACATTCACCACACTTGAATCAAATTCATTTGAATTCGTCCATTACTTGACAAATTGTGCTTTTGTTATTCACCCCATTTTCCACTATGGCTTTGTAGTCATTTGGGAAAATCCAAATAACCCCTTTTACTTGTGAGATTCAACAACGAATTGCTTTCTAATCTCAAGGGAATTTTGCTTCTAGGATTTCTCATAATCTTTAGCTTACCATTATTTCCTTAGTGGTTCGTAGGTATGTCATATTCCAAGAATCATGACAAATGATTCACAAATGTCTCCATACAAGATATGGGTTACATTTTGAATCCTACTTCATATAGTGAAAACACTAGTGGGGAAACACAATGATCATTATCATTAATTCTTTCCTTTGTGAAGAGAATCTTTTAGGAACATTTTCTGTTGCGCTTCTCAACACTCTGATGCAGGGTTTTGAATGCTCATCGTGTTTCACACTATCTTCCATTTCCTCCATAAAAGAGAAATATCACTGAATGCGAACTTTCTCAAGTATGCACTAAAATCTAAGCAATACAAGTTTTGCTTCTCTTTTTGTTTTAGTTATGGATTTTGTATTCAAAGTTTCCAATGAATACTCTACAAGGACTTATTCACTATTATTTTGGTTATATCGAATAACCCCAAAACTTTTACGACGATCCATACTAGATATGGTGCCGATTCACGAATCTAGATGGTTCACTATATATTCTAATTGAGTGCTAACTATTTCTAACTAATGGTCTCTACATATACACTACAACAATTTATTTGGCGCCATCTATTCACCATTTTGATATCAAATATCATATTGTGATGCTTTGCATTTTGACATTTCAAATGCATTGCATTTCACAATTTCTTTTATGCCAATCTTATAAAGTTGAATTTCATTACTATTGATCAAATCGTATTAAATAAATTATCTTTTATATGTATACCCTTTGTTGATAAAACACTTTGATCATATCAAATAGTTTCATCTTCATGTTTCCTTTGGTAAACTTCTTTCCACTTTTAAACAATCATATAATGATAATTACCATTTTTTTAAACACAATACATCGAATATGTATTTACTTTTAACAATTCATTACACTTTGTATTCGAGTAATACCTGGTGTTTAAGTTATTTTGCCGAACTTAGGAATGATTTATATGTAAAAAGAAATCGAATGACTTTCACATATTATCACATAACTTTGAATTTAAACAATGGTTTTCATTCAGTAATGAATATATCATTAAGTTGGGTATTTTTAAGGCATTTCAATATTTTACAAATGTTCATGCATTATCAATTAGTTTCAATCAACAAGAATAATTCACACATAATCAAACAAGATATGAACGCGAATAGAAATCATACATAAAAGTAGAACAACTGTTTGTTACAAACTGATATGAATAACCGTCTCACTAAGTGTGAGACACACTAAATAAGTTCACAATATTTTGATTACAATAACTATCCAAAACATAAACTAAATGATAAATCTTGAGGGAGAGTGTCGTTGGCCATCATCATCATGCTCGCCATCAACATGCAATGTCACCTCGTCTCTAGCAAGCACCTCTACGCAGAAGGACCTGTTTTCAGTAAAACAAAACAAATATCAAATATACTTAACACTACAAATGTATTTGGAAGATTATAATATTTATAAAATTGTATATCAAATATATAACTTTGTCATCGATGACCTCACCGGTGATTGGTTCAACCTTTATGTTCCTGAAACGTAATATGAACTCTTGGGAATCCAATGTTTCTGTATCACCACTCATGATGCTACTCTAGACATGTCCTTCGTAGCTTGGAGGAAACGATCGAAGCAGCACGCCTATCGCAAACTGATCATCCATCTAGTAGTCCATGAAGTGAACCAGTATCATGTGTGCATCAAGCATGCGCTCCAAGTGACCCTTCAGACATGTGTGCTCCTCCATCTGTATGGAAAGAAACTCAACAAGCAGCTCGTGCTTCCACATGCGCACATGGCTTATAAACTCTGCTCTCAGCTGATCCACCATTAAATATGGATCAAGATCATCCATGAGCGGATGGAGTTCATCCACCATCCCCTAACGCATTATTATCTGAATGTAAGTGGACATCTCTTGATGCTAGTAGCAGTCTGCCAGCTCCTGTAGGGTCTCATATTGGTCTAGCTTAGTCAAATCCATCGTGCGGCGTATGTAGTCTACCACATGATTCCTAGTAAGGAGATCATGCAGGCGCACAAGCCAACTAGGGAAGTTGGATCCATCAAGCCTAAGGTTCTCACCCATTACCTATCCTTAATGACAAAGTAAGCTTCACGGTGAGCCATCTCTACATTTATAATTGCAAAAGGAATTTAGACTAAGTTTATAATTAAATGAGTTAATAATAACTCCACTCAGAAACACCTATCCCATGAAGGGTTCCTAGTGATAACACGACCCCTTTTCCCCACATCTCCCCCGATCATCGCGGCCATCAATGTGGGTTCAAGGGTGGACGCTAAATGTCGGTCACATCATTCATGCGACTCGTGCTCGATATTTCGACCATCTGTGTTCCGAGGCCATGTCTGCACATGCTAGGATTGCCAACTCAACCATAGTGTATTCGATGTGCAACATGTCTTACACCCACTGTATGTGAACGTAGATATGTCTAATACCCGCTCACCACGGGTCGCCTCATACCGAAGAACTTTCTTGGTGGTGCACACTAAGAGGGAACACAATCATTGGTAATTTTAACAAGGATCATCTTATTAGGCTATCGTCGAGTATCTAATACTAGCACACAATAAGATATACAAACAATAACATTGAATGTAAATGCAATGTGATATGGTCCTTCACGTCGTGATCTCCATCCGTCGTCACCGGATTCCGGCGCCAGAGTTCCGATGCCGTAGACACCAGGGTACCGGTGTATTTTCGGCGTGGTAGTCCGTCACCTCCGTGAATATCTACTACTATGTAACATAAGGTAATCACTTTACCTTTTCCACAACCATATCACAAAGCAACGCTCCCTGCAAAATAAAGTTAGACGCCTCTACTTTATCTTTGCATGTTTTACGTGGCTGAATGGGCTTTCACACAAGAATCATTCTTACCTATGAACTTTCAGCACAACGCTAATCAAGTAGTTGTCTATACTACACCCCTTTCGGGGCCCTCCATTGAAAATGCCATACCAACTAATGCAAGAGTGATAGACACCCCCTTAAGCCACTTTATGTGGTACAAGTCGTATGTCAAGCGTGGACCAGTCTCGCGAATGAACACGTAAAGTCGGTTGGGGGCCGCTTCATCAAGCATTACTATGGTATACACAAGTACACGTGGGAGGGTAACAACTAAAAGATCAACGCCCACATGCTACATCTCGTGTGTTCTACCTGTACTAGCATTACTACGCATAGATCTAGCTCTGATACCACTGTAGGGGTTCCATGCATGAAAACAAATAAATTTTTACACTACGCCCCTGAACCCCTGATGCTGCCAGGACCTATCTATTAGTAATGCAATAACGGGAGGGGATTTTCAAGAACTTACCCTTGAAGACGAAAAAGTGTTGTCAACTCTCAGGAGAGCGTGGTTGATGTAGACGAGTTGAAGCCGACCTTAAGTTCGTGATGAAGTCCTTGTGCTCCTGCAGCTCCAACGACTTGAGTGCCTCAAGTGTGACACCTCGCGGGGAGTTACACACGTCTGGTGCTTGATGATGACTCCCGCTTCCCTGATCCAGGAGCAGTTGCGGAAGTAGAGCTCCTGGATCTGAATCCCGCAGCGCGATGGCGCTCCGCGGTGAAGATGTCTCTCGTTCGTGCAGTCCAAACTTGCGACCATGGTCACGAGAGAGAGAGAGAGAGAGAGAGAGAGAGAGAGAGAGAGAGAGAGAGAGAGAGAGAGAGAGAGAGAGAGAATATCAATTGGAGGTCTCCACAAAAGTGAGGAAACCTTCATTGAATATTCTGTGTATTTATCTAGCCAAATACCCCCACTATATATAGGGGGAGGCGAGGTACTACCTCCCTCAAAGTCCTGGGGTGGGACTAAAGGAGAGGAGAGGGGGAGGGGTGGCGCCACCGGCCACCCCCATGGGCCCCGCGCGGGGGGGGGGGGGGGGGGGGGGGGGGGGCTGGCCCACTAGGGCACTGGCCACCTGTAACATCCCAAAAACTTTAATTAAGTTTATCATGTTCTAATCACCCAAGTTAGGGTTAACAAAAACTTTAATTCCAAAAATCTATATGGATGTATGTGTGTGTTGCATTAATGTGTGATTGATTGAAATTGCCATGTTTGATTGCTACAAATGATGAGAAATGGTTTAAAGGTGAATACTACATCATCTATGCCAATTACAAACTAAATCAAAAGAAAAAGAAATCAGATATAAATAAATAAAGCAAATGGTCATTTTGACAAAAGTTAACCACTAGGCCACTTTGTGTGTTCCTAGAAGAAAAATT
Source organism: Avena eriantha (assembly GCA_910589775.1). NCBI lineage: Eukaryota > Viridiplantae > Streptophyta > Magnoliopsida > Poales > Poaceae > Avena > Avena eriantha. Next base: position 433,626,303 of record OU342744.1, read on the forward strand.
CTACCAGAAACATTTCTACTTCTTTTCACCCCTTGCTACACCAAGTACAAGTGTATCAAGGCCCACTTTACAAACTTACAAAAACATTCACCAAATCAATTTAATGGATATTTGAAAATTGAATCAAGTGTATGTGGTAAGATCCCACTTTTTCGAAAACCCATCCAACCAATTGCCCTTGGCAAACCCAAGCAACCGGAGACACTCAAGCTTAAGTTAAGATCACTCAAAAAATTTGAATAAAAAATTCCAAAGTATTTTTCTTGCAGCAATTACAACAAACACCTGGCTGGCACTAAACTAACTACTACCTAACTTCACTGTTTGGCATAGTGATCCTCGACCATTTGGTCCCCTCTTAACCCCCTTGTCTCCCCTGAGTCTAACCAAGCACTAGACAAGCCCCCCTGAGCCATGTGCTCAGTGCAGCGCCGCCCATTTCTGGTCGTCACCAGCCGACCATGGACAGAGCGCTAGGAGCATCGCCGCCATCGCCCACGACGCGCACCAGACACGCCTCGGTCTACTACCACCCCTGTCCAAGCCACGGCCATAGAAGAGCCCTGGACCATCCTAGCACCACCACGCCCTATGACTCTGCACCATGCCTAGAGAACGCCAGCTCGCCCTGCCCAACCACCTTGCATAGACCGCGCCTTGCCATCACCGTGCACGCTCACGCTCGCCATGACCACAGCAACCCCGCAGACACCCCCGTTCGCCGCCACGCGACCCACAGCTGCCGCACGCCGTCGCATACACCTCTGCAGCCGCGCAGAGCGCCGCACGCTCCCGACCAAACCACACCTCCCCACACCGCGCCATTACTCCCATAAGAACCGTCAGGGAACACAACACCGTCCACTAGCCTCCGCCATGCCGATAGCAGCCTGTAGCGACGCCACCGTCGAACCCGCACCCGCACCGTTCGGTCCCCTCGCCGCAGTATAAGTAGAGGGCTCCCCCTGCCTCATTTCTCCACACACCAACAATCACCACTCCTCTCTGATCCTCCCCCACTTCTTCTGGAGCAAGGTGAGCTCTCCCTCGCCGAAATTTGGCCGCAGCCCGCCGCTGCTGGAGGAGAAGGGCGCCGTCGATTTCGACCACTCCAAGACCTGCCACGACAACGCCTCAAACCGCCGTCGTCTACCACATCGATCGCCCCTATCGCCGACCCTAGCTGGAGCCCAGGTGAGCCTAGCCAGACTCCCACCACCGCGCTAGGTCTGATTCTTTGCCGGAGCAGTTCGTCGTCAATGATGACTCCCAACCGTTAGATTATAATTAGATCGTAGGGCTCAGGTTCGTAGATACTGTTTCGGGAAGTTAGTCTCGCTAACGATTGGACCCCATCTGTCAGCAGCCCGCTGCGCTATGCAGTGCAGTTGGGCCGGCCCGTTTAGCTTTCCCGCTCAGGCCTGGAAATTCAAATAATGATTTTCCATTTTAGTTAAAACCCTATTCTATCCACAGATTCAAAAATCAATTTAGAGAGTTTCACTGAACCAAATTGCATGATTTAAATTTTGCTAGAAAGGTAATTAAATTATCTATCCAAGCCCGTTGGATTTAAATCATTTGGAGTTAGAGATAATCTATAGCAAAAATAACAAGACAGAGACTTTTACAACTTCAAACATTTTTCAAAAATCAACCATAAATGCTTTTGAGTTTTTTCCAACTCTCAAAAATCACATTTTATCATATCTATCTGAATATGTAAAAATATTTAGGTTTGCATGCAGTGACTTTGGACTAGTACCAAAATAATGCTATTAGGGAATTTCTAGTCACTTTTAATCTATTAAATAATAACCTTAAACTTTATAAAATGTGAACAACACCTTAAATCACATTCCCATGTATTATAATATGTGGTGATGACATGTGTCAACATGATACCATATTTTAATTGGAGAATATTAAATCTTAAGTATTTTCAATGAGTAGAAATTACTTTTCTAAAATAAGATAAATAAGACTATGTCTTTATTTCTTGTGATGATTGTGATGATGCTAGATTATCAAGTATGAGCCTTAGTGTGCTAAATAGACTTAGTTAAGTATTGTTTGGTGATTGTGTACCCCGTATTTAATTGTAGACGATAGCACCGACCCAGGATACGAGGAGGAGGAGTACTACCAAGCAGAAGACGAAGACAACTTCAATCACTTCACCAACCAAGGCAAGCCATCACTAATTGTAGGATAACCTAAGCAAGATGCATTAGGCATGCTTTGGTTATATACCTTTGATTTATACCAATCCCAAGTTTTACTGGCAAGCTTTATTCTCTTACTTTATCAAAGTCTTTACTTTTAGTTAGTGCTTTGTGAGTATTGGGAAAAAGTAGTATGGATAGAATAAAGAGTATAAAACTAGGCCTATACTTAGATGTCATTCTATGGCATGAGATTGAAGATTAGCACCCCTCATTAGTGAACACTCTTAACCTTACTAGCTAGTGCTAAGCATAAAACTTGATCACTTTAGATGGGAATACTTGGTGAAAATGATTATGAAAAACTTGGAATGGTGATTCATTCTATTGAGATGTTTTGACATGTGTTTAGAAACACAATGGTTTGATGATGAAAATGTTGAGGCATGAGCCTTACCCCTTTATAAAAACTGATGGTTGGGTTTGGATGCGATACCATTCCAATTTTACTATACAACCACAATACCTGAATTGGGTAGGGCTTAGCCGAAAGTTTATATGCATTAGTATGGGTTCCCTCGCCGAGGAGGTTTGAGCTGAGGCTACCTCTTGATGATGTCCACCTATGCAGTGCCCAGGATGGCAGATGGCCATGGCTGGGAGGCCAAGCTCATAGGGGAGGTGCCTATACTAGGGTGTGTAATTGAAAGGTTATGATTGATTATCCGCATACTAAGTATGATTTATTCAGGGTTATCCCTAACGGATGTATTGAATTTTATGGTGAAAGTGTACCACCTCTGCAGGGTGTCAAACTATTCGAATAGCCGCGTCCGCGGTCATGGACAGTTGGAGTGGCCATACTGTTCCATCGTCAGATGTTTTCAAAATGACTTGTGAAATGAATTGTGGCTTTGACTTGACCACAACAGGGTTGTGAATATGAAAACTAGTTTCCCACTTAAGTGATTTAGAACATTAAATTAGTTTTCTTTACTTCTAAACTCAGTTTTGATAAACCTGCCTTTTTGCAAATAAACCTAGAGCTTAAGCTTCCTACTAGAGCTACCTTACTTGTTAGTGATAGTTTGCGAGTACTTAAAGAGTACTCATGGCTTTGTCCCTGGCTATTCCCGTGGCCAGACTATGGGGAGGACTACTAGGATGATGGACAGCAGGAGGTCTACGACAACTAGGATCATCTCCCATCATCAGCATTGCCTGTGACCCTGAAGATGGAGCCCACTACTATGCTTATTACTCCACTGCTTTTATTGTATTAAGACTGGATCATGAGATCCTTTATTTGTGTAAAACCTTATTATGGTTTGTAATGGATGATGCGCTGTGACATCCAATCTGTTATTTCTGCCAAAAATGGTAATCCTAGGATTGCGAGGTATGGCATAACAGGCATCTGGGATTAAAAATCTGGGTGTTGACAAGTTGGTATCAGAGCCATCCTGACCATAGGAGACCCTAGTTAGAATGGACGTCCGAACAAAAACTTAATTTGAAAACAAAAGAAGTGAGTATTTATGAAAAACTATACCCACTCTTATCCTTGAGATTCTTTCACAAAATTCATGTTCCTCAAAAATTCTTACATGCCGACATAAAATTTGACACACTTGATCACCCCAGTAACTTACTCATCCTAAATTCTTATAGATGGAAGTCTGGTATTGCAAGTTCTACCAGTTGGGCAATGGAGGCCAACTGATCTTTGAGAGGGATCTAGATGCACTATCAAAGTATCTAGAGCACCCGCATCCGGAATTCTTCGGGACCCAACTCAACAATCACATCGGAGGAGATCTACAATGGCTGATAGTTGCAGATCTCAGCGGCAAGATGGAAGCACCAACTTTGGACAAGATCCAATTCACCTTGAGGGAGAACAACTGGCTAGATGGATTAGCTAGGGCAATGCATGAAGCTCTTGCCCGTCTGTGTGGGCAAAACATCAACTTGATCTAGGGAAATCGCTTTGCTCACTTTGCAAGGCGTGATTCTATGGGAATGCCATTGGAGATGCCAAGTCACCCAGACTTGAAGCACCAGGTGGACAATCTTGACTTCATGTTGTATGATAGGCAGAAGGAGTTGGACAATGCTCGAGCTTACGCCAACCACAACCTTGCTATTGTCGTCAAGAAGGACCATACTATCTCCATGCTCGTCAAGAATCGCCAATCACTTCGTCGTCAACGCGAGAAGAAGGATTGCACCATCGATCGTCTTCGCAAGAAGGTGGCTGCTCTCGAGAAGACCATCTGTGAACAGGAAGTCCAGCTTGAAGCAAAGTAAGAGGAGTGCTGACTCATGATTGATAACAAGCTCGTTGGGGAACCCCAAGAGGAAGTTATGATGAGCACAACAGTAAGTTTCCCTCAGTTATGAAACCAAGGTTATCGAACCAGTAGGAGCAAGGAAACACCCCCAAGGTGTTGTTTCCAACTTGGAATCATGCACAACACAATCACAGAACTTTGCCCCCAACTTACAGTGAGGTTGTCAATCTCACCAGTTTTTCTAAAAACAAAGGATTAAATGTATTGTGTGGAAGAAAGTAAAAGCTTGCAGAAAGTAAACAGAAAGCAGTAAACAGTTTTAGATTGATGGTAAAAGAAAGGAACGGGGTCCATAGTTCACTAGTGGTGGTTCTCCTTAAGATAGATGACATGTTGGGTGAACAAATTACAGCGGGGCAATTGACAAACATCGAGAAAGCATACATGCATATACTAATCATATTGACTCCTATGAGATTTACTTGGGCTTTAGAACATTATACATAGTCCATAATCCAACTGCATCTATGACTAATAATCCACCTTCAGGTTATCAATCCGAACCCCCTCCAGTATTAAGTTGCAAGCAACAGATAATTGCATTACGCATTGCGTGTAAAGTAAACAATACGATTGTTCTATGAACAAAGGATTGATGTTTTCTCCCTAGTAGCAACAGCACATCTAGTACCTAGAGATTTCTGTCACTTCCCCAGATTACTAGAGGCATGAACCCACTATCGAGCATAAATACTCCCTCTTAGAGTTGCTAGCATCTACTCGGCCAAGATATCTACTAACAACGAAGAGCATGCAAGATCACAAATAACAAAGACATGATAGAATCAATAATCAATCTGAAATAGCATCTCAATATCCATCGAATGCCCGCAAACACAACATGTAGAATTACAAATAGATGATCTTGATCATGAACGAAGCTCATAAGATCTAAACATGATAGGACAAAAGAGAAGAACCAACCATCTACCTACTACATGGAACCGTAGTCCAAGGATGAACTACTCACGCATCACACCGGAGGCTTGCATGGTGATGAAGAAGGCCTCTAGGGTGAATTCCCCTCTCCGGCAGGGTGCCGGGAAGAGCTTCAGATCCCTCCCGATCTAGGGATGGAGATGACGGCGGCTACAAACTCTTTCGTGGGATTTTGATCGGGTACTTAGGGTTTCTGTATCGGAGGTATCTTATAGTCGGAAGGAGAGGCCGAGGGGGTGCCCTAGGCGGCCACACCACCCCCTGGCACGGGCCAGGACTGGCCGCGCGGCCAGGTTTTGTGGCGGCCCTCTGGACCCTCTTCGTCTCGTATTCTGGCTCCGTGTCCCCCTCGGTAAAATATTGACTTTGGCTTTTGTCCCATCCAATTCTTAGAATATTCATTTTCTGACTTTCCTGGAACCAAAAACAGTAGAAAACAGGCAGCTGGCATTGTAGCATCTTGTTAATCGGTTATTCCAAGAAAGTGTATAAAAAGTACTCCAAAGTAGGAACAAAACATAAGAAAGTAGATAAAAACCAAGCATGGAACATCAAAAATTATAGATATGTTAGCAACGTATCAACATCCCCAAGCTTCACTCCTGCTGGTCCTCGAGTAGGTAAGTGATAAAAAGAAAGAATAATTTTTGAGGTGACATGCACCATTGATGACCCACAAGTATAGGGGGTGTATCGCAGTATTTTCGAGGGAAGTGAAACCCAATTTATTGATTCGACACAAGGGGAGCCAAAGAATATTTATAAGCCTTAACAACTGAGTTGTCAATTCAGCTGCACCTGGAAACAATCTTGCTCACAGCAGTTTATCAGTAGCAACAGTTTTGTAGTAGGAATAGTAAAGTAACAGCAGTAACAAAGCAAACACAGTAGTAACGAAAGCAGTAAACAGTGGGATTTGAGTGCGGTAGGCATAGGGATGGATGGGCGTTGCATGGACAAGACAATTCACATAGCAATCAAAACACAGGGCAATTGCAAATAAATAAGATAAAGCATCCAAGTACTAGACAATCCTAGGCATGTGTTCCATATATAGTCATACGTGCTCGCAATGAGAACTTGCACAACATCTTTTGTCCTGCCAGCCCGTTTGCAGCGGGGCCTCTAGGGAACTACTAGCAATTAAGGTGCTCCTTTTAATAGAGCACCAGAGCAAAGCATTAACACTCCGTGAACACATGTGATCCTCACATCAAAGCCTTTCCCTTCCGGTTATCCCGATTTCTGTCACTTCGGGGCCATAGGTTCCGGATAACAACGTGTGTATACAACTTGTAGATAAGACCAAGAACAATACTATCATAATGAATCAATAATAAGTTCAGATCTGAAATCATGGCACTCGGGCCCTAGTGACAAGCATTAAGCACAACAAGTCGCAACAAAGTCATAAAGAACTAATAAAAGATACTAGGCACCATGCCCTAACAATCTGATGCCATTACATGAACAATCTCATCCAGTCCCTACCATCCCCATAGCCTACAGCGGGGGATTACTCACTTATAGATGGGGGAAACATGGATGGTCGATGGAGAAGCGATGGTGATGATGATGGCGATGATCTCCTCCAATTCCCCGTCCCAGCAGGGTGCCAGAACGGAGTTTCTGGTGTTGTTTCGTGGAATCTGGTGGTGGCGGCGGAGCGGAACTCCTTCTGTAAAATCGTCGAACCCCCCGAAATTTTTAGGTCAGAAGGCTCCTTATAGGCGAAGAGAGAGGCCGAGGGGGTGCCTGGGGGGCCCACACCACCCCTGGCGCGGCCTGGCCTGGCCCGCGCCACCAGGTGGTGTGGCCACCCCAGGGCTCTTCTCCGTCTCGTATTCTGGCTGCTGGAGTCTTCGGGTGAAATAGGATTTTTGGGATATTTTCCGGGATTTTTCCTGATAGTTGGTTTTCTGCACAAAAAGTGGACACCAAGGCAATTCTGTTGAAAACAGCGTCAGTCCACATTAGTTGCATCCAAATCACACAAGTTTAGAGGAGAAACAATAGCAAAAGTGTTCAGGAAAGTAGATACGTTTTGGACGTATCAACTCCCCCCAAGCTTAGCTTATTGCTTGTCCTCAAGCAATTCAGTTGACAACTGAGTGCGATAAAAGAACTTTCACGAACACATTTGCTTCATATGATGTAAATATTCTCATCAATGTGATCAACTACTTAGACAATTCATAATAAAGAGTATGCAACCAAGTCTACTTAATAGTCATTGCAAGCTATGAAGAGATTCCAACTCAAGAATAATAAGTAGCATGAAGCACGAACATAAGCAACATTACAATGCTCGTAGAAAGGTATGATAGAGTGGTATCTCGCTTGCCTTTGATTATGAATGCCAAAGCACCTCTGAAGTTCAAGTGATGACTAGAAGTAAAGATATCAAGAATACAAGCGTCAAAGTCATAACACAAATAATCAAGTAATGAAACAAACACAAAGAATGACAACTATGCTCTCAAGAAGGTGCTCAAAGAATGTGTGGAGACTCAACAAGTAGAAGAAAAAGTTTTGAATAATTTGAAAGGCTTCCAAATGCTGAAAGTATGGTACTCGTTAGCTTTGAGCTCTCATTGCCCCTATCATAAGCATCTTGAAGGTGATTAAGGTTAAAGTGACACAACTAAGAGGATATGCTTGACAAGTTATAAACCGAAACCTCATGCCCCTTACTTACGAAGACCGATCCTCATGCTACTCAACTTCAGTCACGAGTAAGCTCTTGTCATTGTAAGTATGTGTGTATCATTAAGAACCTCCAACGGGGTACCCCTTGCACATGATACGGGAGCTTTCCCATAATCAAAATGACAAGGCAAGCAGACAATGAGCATCTCAGCGATCTTTTTATTTGCTATTTGCATAGGTTTTTATTGAGGATGCTTCATAGAGTGCTCATTATGGTGATGCTGCAAGTTTCCACCATGATTAGGCATGGCTTAGGCTAGCGTCCCAGGCGTTTCTCTAACACACATACAAACTCCATGATCTTACAAGTTCCACTTTTATTTCACATCGTCGGGATCCGTAAGCAAAAGAACATGATATTAACGGGGTACAAAGTACAAGTGCAATGTTGAAAGCGTTCCCCATGAAACATGGTTCTACTAATTTTAACTTATAAAGCGCAAGCATATACGCAACAAAGAAGGACCCAATGGTTCAAGTTTATTAGAGGCAATAAAGTAAAGTGTGCCATCAAGTTCGTGAGAGCTTTACTAACTAACTTTCTCATAACAAGCAAACATTTTATTCGGAAGAAAACAAGGCATATTGAATATGCACGGAGGTAGCAAATGATGCTAATGGGTAGGTATGGTGGACACTTTGGAAATATTTGGTTTAGGGAGTTGGAAACTTGAGTAAAACATACTCGATGAAAGTGAAGGCTAGCAATAGTAAGGGAGCAACAAACGAGAGAGCGATAGCTATCATTATCATGCTTGCAACAAAACAGGACTACTCATGGCATGAAAGTGATTCAAGATTCTCAAGGCAAAATAATTCATCAAGGATCAACTGATTATTACAGTCATGTGCATGCGTGAGCATGTGCCAAGTCAATCAAATGAAACAATCAGAGGAGGATACCACGGTGTCATACCAATTTATGAATAGAGTAATGCAAGCAAATGTTCATGAGACATGCTACAAACTATTAGCGGGCTGGAGCTAATCACAAGAAAGCAAGAACTACTAAGCATCCAAAGATAACATACACCCTACATGAACGGACTAAGCATGCCCACGGTGATGAGTATATGTACAAAAATGAAGACAAATAGAGTTCGTTACCAGCCTCTTACCACGCCTCGAGTTGTCATTAATCCTCATTATTGCTCTTCACTTGTGTGGCTTGAATAATAATATGAAACCAATAGTCCACTGAGAACTGTCGAACCTTGTAGCAAACTCGCAAAAACCAAAGAAGAACGACAAATATTTTTGGTGTTTTCGATTTTTAAACAAGAACCAAAAGAGAAAAACAAGCAAAGCACAGTCTTTTTGGGTTTTTCGAATAGTTCAAACAAAGCAAAAAGGGAAAAGCAAACCAAGGAAAAAAGAAGAAGCAAACCAAAGAGACACAACAGAAATATTTTTGGTCTTTTTGTGTTTTTAGAAAGCAAAACCAAAGAAGAACGAAAACTAAAAAGAGAACGAAAACATGAATATACAAAGTACCGACGCAACATGATATGGAGATGAGTGCGGTGTCGGCGTACCTCCCCCCAAGCTTAGGCTTTTGGCCTAAGTGAGTATCAATCCATGTACGAATAGGGGTTCCAAGCGGGCGTATCTTGGTAAGAATGGTCGTAGCTGGGTCCATGAGAAGAAGAGGAAGCTCCCTAATCATAAGTGGGCTGCTGATATGAAGACTCTCCCTCATTCGAGGGCTGGACCGAATCATCCGTGACCTCCCTTCTAGTGTCCTGCTCCTGTTGGGAGAGCTCTCCCAAGTACGTGTCAAGCTCCTCCTCAGTGAGGGACCATCCTTTCCTGTTATCAAGGTTAAACAAAACAGGTGCAGGCAAAAGAACAACATGCTCGGACTTGCTCTTTCTCCAACCAACCTTGAGAAAGGTGATTTCATAAGATAACTCACTCATACTAGCCCACGAGGAAACAAATTTATGTTGTATCATGGAATTAAAATCAAGCCTCTCTATGGGAAACTGTAGGTCTAGATGATGGGGCACTAAACCATGCAATTCTAGCAAATGAGAAGCAATGAGGCCTCCACAAATTCCACCTTTCTCACGGTTAGTAGCAAGACGGAAAGCTATCAAAGCACCCAAGTTGTAAGACCTATCTCGTCTAAGAGCAGCAGAGATAAATGCTAGATCAAACGAAGATAACTTATTAGCAGTTTTCCTAGCAAGAACACACTTGGCAATAAAGTAGGCAAAGTAGCGGATGGAGGGAAGATGAATGTTACGGATTTTTCCATTCTCCTTCGAGAAGCTACTCCCATGGCAAATTTCTGCATATAAATCCATGAGTGGTTCAGGTCTCTCCTTAATCTTTCTACATGATCCCCATTGAGGTACCTTAATAGCTGCACAAAAATCATGAAGAGAAAGGTTGGCAGCTATATTGTAAATTTTGTAATGGACCATGGGGTTAGGCAAAGAGAGACTAAATTTGAAGTCCTGCACCACAGACATGGTTAGCTTCACAAACTGAAAAGGTTCATCTTCCAAAAAGTGCTCTAACCCTGCATTAGAAACCAAAGTGTGGAAATCTTGTAGAATTCCTGCAGCTCTCATGAACTCAGAGCATGGATAAATGGAGGGAAAAACTTCCTCCTCCTGGTGGACCTTCATGACCTCAGGCACCCAAAGCTCATGTTGGTTTAGGTGGTGTTCACTCATCTTCTATTCTGAAATTTAAACACCTATTAAACAAGTTATTGCAAAGTAAATCTAATGAAGGATTCTACTCATAGGGACTTGTAAGAGGCCTAAACATGCATCAAAACTATATCTCTAAGCATCAAACAAGCTTACAAACTCTCATAACCAGTCACCTACAGCAGCAAAATACTCAACATAAAATCCACTAAACACAAATCTACTTGGACAAGGGGAGGAGTCACATACCAAGGAACAATTGCTCCAAATTTCAGCAAGAAATATGGGCTGAGCAAGGAGATCGAAGAAATCGATAGCAACCATAGAAAGAACACGATTTTGAGCTATGAACTGGAGCTTACTCGGGAGAGAGAAGAAAGTGGCAGGTGAGAGAAGTAGTCGGGGGCCAGGGGTGGCCCACACCAGGGCATGGCGCCACCTAGGGCTGGCCGCGCCACCACATGGTGTGCCTGCCTGGTGGGCCCCCCTGGTACCTACCAGGTACTCCTCTACCCCTTTTTTAACGTAAAAATTTAATATGAATTTTTTGGAAATTTTCGAGACACTTTATTTTTGGGCAATTTTTAGAAATAGAAGAATGATTTTCTGACAGACAGATTTTTTTTGGAAACAATGATGCAAGGACAAAACAAGGCTAGAACTACAGAAGTTCTAACACGCAAGCAACTAACAACACAAAGAAAACTAAACGAAAGCAAAAAACTAAAATGCAAAGGATAGAAATAAACGGAGATAATCATAGTGAAAACATTGTTTTGTTCAATGAAATCCTTTTGTTAGCAAGGTTGATCAAGTCTTGCTACCAAAACAATTGCATATGAGATAAAACTTTGTACTCCATTAATGATTATGTTATCTCAACCTTGATAGCAATGGTCCCAATCATAATAGTTTCAATTTTTTCTCTAGGTATGGGACAATATATTTCTCCAACTTGAATGCCTTCAACATGTTCAATTGAATTCAAGCCATAAGTTCTTTCAATCTTCTTGGAGAAATAGACAGTATGTTCCTTGTCATTAACATTGAAGGTCACCTTTCCTTGATTACAATTAATAACAGCTCCAGCAGTATTAAGAAAAGGTCTCCAAAGAATAATAGACATATTATCATCTTCAGGCATTTCAAGCACAACAAAATCTGTTAATATTAAGAAATTGTGAGCCACCTGAACAGGTACATCCTCACATATACCCACAGAAATAGTGGTAGATTTATCAGCCATTTGCAACGATATATCAGTTGGTATCAATTTTTCTAGTTGAAGCCTCTTATAGAGAGAGAAAGGCATAACACTAACTCCAGCTCCCAAATCACACAAAGCAGTTCTAACATAACTGTTCTTAATAGAGCAAGGGATAATTGGAATCCCTGGGTCTCCAAGTTTCTTAGGAACCTTACCATTGAAGGAATAATTAGCAAGCAAAGTAGAAATTTCTTCATTAGGGATTTTCCTTTTATTCGAGACAATGTCCTTCATATACTTTGAGTAAGGAGGCAGTTTAATAGCATCAGTCAAAGGAATTTGCAAGAATAAAGGCTTCATCTACTCACAAAACTTATTATAGTGTTCATCTTCCTTTGACTTGTGTTTCTTATCAGGGAAAGGCATAGGTTTTTGGACCCAAGGTTCTCTTTCACTACCATGTTTCTTAGCAATAAAATCTTCTTTAGTGTATTTAGTAGTCTTAGTGTGGTTTTCAGGTTCTTCTTCAACTTTTTCTTCATTAGGAACTTCATTTTCTTCATTACCACTTTCAGTTTCAGCATCAGAGATAGATATACTATTAGGATCTATAGCAGGTTCAGAGGGTTCTACAACAGTTTTATGTTTCTTTTTTACTTTTCTTACGAGTAGAACCACTATTTTCAGCTTGTTGAGAATCCTGCTCAATTCTTTTGGAATGCCCCTCAGGATATAGAGGATCCTGGGTAGCAGCTCCACTTCTAGTTCTAATTTCATAAGCATGTTTTTCTTTAGCAGCATTAACTAGCAAGTCGTTTTGCACTTTAACTAGTTGATCTATTTGAGTTTGAACCATTTGAAAGTGTTTAACAATCATTTTAACATCATTAGAGGTTCTTTCCACAATATCTTTCAACTCAACAATAGCTCTAGTGTTTTCCATTAGATGATTTTGCACCCTTTTATTAAAGTTATCTTGCTTAACAATAAAGATATTAAATTCTTCTAAGCATTGATCAGGAGGTTTCAAGTAAGGGATATCACCTTCATCAAAGTGTTGGAGGGAGTGTACCTCAATAGTGGATGAGTAGGGAATAGGCTTACATAATTCTTCTATAGGAGGTAAATTCTTGACATCTGCAGCTTTAATTCCCTTCTCCTTAAGACATTTCTTAACTTCCTTCATCACTTCATCATTTAATTCAATAACTCCCCTCTTCTTTGATGTTGGAATAGGCTTAGGAATAGATGGTTCAGGTACAATTACTTTAGGTATAGCTTGTTTAGGAGGAGTCCAATCTTCATAATTCTTGCTTATTTTAGCCATTAATTCCTCAGCTTCCTTAGGAGTCCTATTCCTGAAAACACAATCAACACAACTATCTAGGTATGTCCTAGATTCCTCGGTTAGTCCATTATAAAATATATCAAGAAGCTCATTCTTAGGTAACGGACTTCCAGCCTGTGCATGAATCAAAGCACAAAACCTTGCCCAAGATTCAGGCAATACCTCTTTTTCTACCTGTTTAAAATCAAAAAGTTCTTGCAAAACAGCATGTCTAGCACTAGGAGGAAAATGTTTCTGCAGGAGAGTATTAATCAAGCACTCAGGGCTATCAATAGATCCAGGAGGTAAATTACTAAACCAAGTTTTAGCTTCTCCTTTCAGTGAAAAGGGGAAAATCTTAGCAACAAAGTAAGTACGCATCTTAATATCATCAGAAAACAAGCCACTCATAGTAGAAAGTTCATTCATATGTGCTACCGCACTTTCATTCCTAGTCCCACGAAAAGGTTCTTTCTCGACAATAGCTATGTAAGATAGATAGATCGAGAGAGAAATCATAATCTTCATCTATAATGTTTATGGGAGAAGCAGCAAACTTAGCATCAAGCGATAATTTGGGTCTAATAGTACGCCTCTCAAGGAGACTCTTAGCAGCGCTCCTATCATGGGTGTTCTTACATTCTTCGATAAACTCATCGGTCATCTCAACATAATCTTCTTTAGTATCATAACTCTCACTAAACTCAGGTGAGCTAACAGGTGTGGTAGTATCTTCATTAGGAGTTTCGGTATTTCCAGCTATAGTTCTAGCAATCGTAGCATCTAGGAAAGGACCTAATGAACCACTCTTATCAAGCACAGTAGAAGCAGCATCATAAGCATCAGAAGTTTCAGATTCAGCAGTAGTAGCAGTGTGTGTAGCATGTGTATGTGGTGGTGTAACGAGCTTACTTATAACATACGGTGAATCAAGATCAGCAAAGGTGTTCAGAACCGTACCTCTTCTTGTAGTGGATGGTAAAATAGGAACCTTGCCATCACGAGACTTACCCATGATGGATGGAAAGCAGCGAACAATAGAGAATCCAAGTGAACTTGATAAATAAAGCTATGCTCCCCGGTAACGACGCCAGAAAATAGTCTTGATGACCCACAAGTATATGGGGTGTATCGCAGTATTTTCGAGGGAAGTGAAACCCAATTTATTGATTCGAAACAAGGGGAGCCAAAGAATATTTATAAGCCTTAACAACTGAGTTGTAAATTCAGCTGCACCTGGAAACAATCTTGCTCAGAGCAGTTTATCAGTAGCAACAGTTTTGTAGTAATAATAGTAAAGTAACAGTAGTACCAAAGAAAACACGGTAGTAACAAAAGCAGTAAACAGTGGGATTCGAGTGCGGTAGGCATAGGGATGGATGGACGGGCATTGCATGGACAAGACAATTCACATAGCAATCAGAACACAGGGCAATGGCAGATAAATAAGATAAAGCATCCAAGTACTAGACAATCCTAGGCATGTGTTCCATATATAGTCATACGTGTTCGCAATGAGAACTTGCACAACATCTTTTGTCCTGCCAGCCCGTTTGCAGCGGGGCCTCTAGGGAACTACTGGCAATTAAGGTGCTCCTTTTAATAGAGCACCAGAGCAAAGCATTAACACTCCGTGAACACATGCGATCCTCACATCAAAGCCTTTCCCTTCCGGTTATCCTTATTTCTGTCACTTCGGGGCCATAGGTTCTGAACAACAACGTGTGTATACAACTTGTAGATAAGACCAAGAACAATACTATCATAATGAATCAATAATAAGTTCAGATCTGAAATCATGGCACTCGGGCCCTAGTGACAAGCATTAAGCACAACAAGTTGCAACAAAGTCATAAAGCACTAATAAAAGATACTAGGCACCATGCCCTAACAATCTGATGCCATTACATGAACAATCTCATCCAATCCCTACCATCCCCATAGCCTACAGCGGGGGATTACTCACTCATAGATGGGGGAAACATGGATGGTCGATGGAGAAGCGATGGTGATGATGGCGATGATCTCCTCCAATTCCCCGTCCCGGCAGGGTGCCAGAACGGAGTTTCTGGTGCTATTTCGTGGAATCTGGTGGTGGCGGCGGAGTGGAACTCCTTCTGGTAAATCGTCGAACCCCCCGAAGTTTTTAGGTCAGAAGGCTCCTTATAGGCGAAGAGAGAGGCCGAGGGGGTGCCTGGGGGCCCACACCACCCCCTGGCGCGGCCTGGCCTGGCCCGCGCCACCAGGTGGTGTGGCCACCCCAGGGCTCTTCTCCGTCTCATATTCTGGCTCCTGGAGTCTTCGGGTGAAATAGGATTTTTGGCATATTTTCCGGGATTTTTCCTGATAGTTGGTTTTCTGCACAAAAAGTGGACACCAAGGAAATTTTGCTGAAAACAGCATCAATCCGCATTAGTTGCATCCAAATCACACAAGTTTAGAGGAGAAACAATAGCAAAAGTGTTCAGGAAAGTAGATACGTTTTGGACGTATCAACCATCATAAACTTGATCAAAGTATTTGTAAAACATTGATAGCTGGGATCATAGTACTTCAACATAGCATGAAAGATAAAGTTCTAGCAACAAGACATAGCAACTATGTTGTAACATGAAAAGGCACAAACAAAAGGTTCATGAATAACAATGCATTGCAAGACGTTTGTTTGTTTCACATAAAGAAAACATAGCATAGTGGCATCCAGCTTGTCCCTCATAGAGTAGCAAAACATAAATGCATAGGACGCCTTCAAAGTTCATAAGGGTGACTAGATACAAAAAGTTTAAGAACAAGCAATATCAAAGTTATGCATCAATCAACAAGTCTTGGGACAATGCACATTATACTAAGAATGGCCACTATGCTCTCTCAATAGGTGCATAAAGATAGAAGATGGAGACTCAACATAAAAGTAAAAGAAAGGCATTCATAGAAGGAAGCAGGGATTCAAGTCTCATAAAGAGCTTCAAAAAATTATGGTACTTATTAGCTTTTGGATCTCATTGCCCCTATCATAAGCACCTTTAGGTGATTAAGGTTAAAGTGAACAAACCATGGAGTATATGCTCGATAAAGTATAAGTTGGAAATCTCATGTCCTTTGAATACGAGGGCCACTCCTCATGCTACTCAAGTTTATTCACCGGTAGGTTCTTGTCATAGTAAGTACATGTGTATCATAGAGAACCGCCAACGGGGTACCCCTTGCCCGATGATACGGAAGAATCCCCATATCAAAATAACAAGGCAAGCAGACAACGAGCATCTCAGCAATCTTCTTGTTTACCATGGGAAAATGGTGCTTTTTTCTCTCTTTCCTCTTTTCTCATATATCTTTTTTTTCTTTTTCTCTTTTTTCAATCTATATCTCTTTTTTTATAAGAAGGATGCTTCATAGACAGCTCATTATGGTTACGCTATAGGTTTCCACCATGATTAGGCATGGATTAGACCGGCGGCCCAGGCGTTTCTCTAACACACATACATAACTCCATGGACTTACAAGCTCCCCTATCATTTCACACTGACGACATCCATAGACAAAAGAGCATGATATAAACTAGGTACAAAGTACAAGTGCAATGTTGAAAGCGTTCCCCATGACAGCATGGTTCTGCTAATCCCCAACATAGAAGTGCAAGCATATACAACATAGCTGACACAATGGTTCAAGTTTATTAAGTCCAAGAAAATTAAAGTGTACCATCAAGTTCATGAGAGCTTTAATCACTAATTTTCACATAACAATCTTGTTAATAGGTTAGTCCAAGAAAGTGTATAAAAAGTACTCCAAAGTTGGAACACAACATAAGAAAGTAGATAAAAACCAAGCATGGAACATCAAAAATTATAGATAAGTTAGCAACGTATCAACATCCCCAAGCTTGTAACTACCTCGGTGAATTACGCCCTAAGTTACATGCCTGGATGAGCGAAAGTGGTTAAAATAGTACGGTGGGGCCCGGGGCCACTCACGGTAGACCTTTCGGCCGTCCTAACCACTTTCAGAACATCGGGACAAGAACGAGCGGCGTAATCGGCAGGCGAAGGGATCAAATACATACACAAGTGGGTATGTATGCAAGCCACATACAACAGTCCTCAGAGCCATTCCATCTAAAAGAAATAGAAATATTGCAACGCCATATGGCAAGATCCAAATATCCTAGATAGATATAATAGTTTCGGATAGCTCCTCATACATCAAACATCAGAGTATCAGGCGGAAGCGGCATACAAGATCCGAGTATGGATAAGGAGCAAATCGGCATAAGATGCCACATAAATAAACACATCCCGCCCACAGATCTTACGGATCCCCGTTCCCGCAATCTCTACACCGAGTGATCGTTGCCAACATCATCCGTCTCCTCCACCCAGTATCCTTCTTGCGAATACACCTGTTCATCTGAATCAAACAATTTATCGTGTGAGACCCTAGGGGTACTCAGCAAGTCTCAATGCCTCTAAAGGGGACGCAACCTGGGGTGACGCAATTGCAGCAAAAGATAATAACTAACCAGTCTAGAGATACTCGCTAACCATCCGCCCAACCAATGATAGACGGATGTCCGTGAATTAAGAACAACAGTTATAACCGTATAATTAATAGATCCATCCTCCTCCTCGCTTACCAACGAGGAAGCGGACGAACAACCCCCATCATCCGTTGGCAGTTTTATTAACCATTCCATGAGCATTGCACTATTTACTAGTCAGGTACTTAGTCAAGTTAAAAGCGGTACTTTAGTTGTACTTGTCTATGATCGAGAAACTGTGCTCCAAGCCGTCCATAACCGCGGACACGGCTTTCAGAAAGATTTACCCTGCAGGGGTGCACAAATAGCAACACACACTCGATCAACCTCGGAAAAACCAACTCAAAACCCAACGAGGCATTCACGACAAAGCGATCACAGGATTCAGATATATTTCAGGGGGCCACCCCATTAAGCTACCCGCAACGAAGTTGGCCGGCTCCGATACGGACCCAAGGTTTGTGTCAATGGCTGTAAACGACTGGGAACCCGAAAATGTGACTGGGCTTGTCGATACCGCGAAAACATTCCACGATCCAAAACAGTACAGGTGCTCCACGCACAATCTTAATAATACAGTAACATGGCATAAGTACCGGATAGTAATAAAGCCCCAATCTACTTTGTGGCCCCAAGAAATAAGAAAGAATCAAGCTCTGGCTCAGGAGGGTCAATAAGGCCTCCCGGATGTGGATAGTGCGAATAGACAAGGAACATGAATCAAGTACTCGGGGTCCTACGGGACACAAGTGAGCATGAAAAACCAAATAGCAGATATTGCTCACCGGTGCCTCTTTCTTTAGTTATCCCATTACTACACAGGTTAAGTTGTTTAGGTACCTCATATCCACCAGACACTCACATACCCTACACATGCTTTTCTACGACTGGTATTGCTCAAACAACTCCTGTAGTAATGGCTCATGCGATGGAGGAACAAGCTTCGGTGGGGTTTAAAAGTAAAGGCCATGCAGTACTTGGGATTCAATTTAATGCAATCGCGACTCAATGATGCAAGAATAAGATAGAGGCACTAGGTACTATATGTATGCAAGCATGTGGTAGTGCTTGCCTGGCAGCTCAGTTGAAGCGGGAGATGGATCTGGGTAGTACTCCTATGATTCCTGGTAATTCTCCTGCTGGGCGTCTATTCGAAGAAGAACCAAACAAACAAGGGCCAACATAAATAAAGTGCACAAACATATGAATTAAAATGCGACAAGCAAACAAGCATGCCATGATGAATGATGCACAATTTACATGGCATTAATGTAGCATGGCATGGTGAGGTGTGGGGTACAAGAATAAAGCATCTTATTATTTATTTAGTCAAATTTCATTGTCATAAACAGTTCTGATATTTAAATATGGCATGATGCATGCTTCAATTCAGAACAAGGAATGCATAGATAGAACGGGCTCGTCGCGCTGATCGATTTAGACATATTATTTGTTAAATTTGGAGTTGTAGAATTAAAGTTATTGATTTATTAAGAAAAAGGGCATTTTATTGTAATTTTAATTATCTCGAAATTTTAAAGTGCTCAAATAATATTTTGAATGGCATATTTTAATTCCTCACATTTTTCTGATTCAAAAACATATATTATATGTTTTATTTGGATTTATAGTTTGAAAGTTATTAAAAACAGATTTGAATTTGAATTTGAACATTTCCTGAAAAAGTTTAATAAAACAGATAAACGGAAATACTTTTTGCACTCAGCCACACCTAGCCATAGTCACAGACAGGTGGGCCAGCTGCTGACTGGGGCACACGTGCACAGGAAATGTTTTTCTCACCGCGATCTGACCTAGCTACTGCGATTGACAGGCGGGGCCAGCGGCTACGGGCCCACGTGACAGCGGCTGAGCACGCAGAGGCTGTCAGGTGGGGACGTACTGGACCGCAGGTTAAGTGTGCCGAAAAGACGGGTGCCTTTTTGTAAAAAGTCCACAGACACCGACAGATGGGGTCGGGCTGGACCGCGGGTTGAGCCGACAAAAGAGGTAGGGGTGTATGTGCAAAAAGGGACGCGCACTGTGGATCTTCTTCTCGTCAGACGGATCTGACGGACGCGAGCGCGCGGCGAGGCGAGGCGAGGACTCGAACCCGCGACCTGGGGCTCGCGCGCGGAGGCGGCAACCAGTGCGGCTGGTTGAGGGATGGTGACAGAAGAGCGGGCGGGGCCTAGCTTAGCCTCTGCGAGGCGTGTCGACGCGCAGACAGCAGCAGCTGCCGTGCGCGGAGGGCGTTCGGCGAAGACTCCGGCAAGCTCAGACCGCGATGGCGACAACAGAGATGTCCGTTAGGACGAGGATCTCACCGAGGGGAGGTTGATGGAGGTGGATCGGCCTAGGGTTCGTCAGAGCGACGAGGAAGCAGACGCCGGCCGGAGTTAGGGTTTCAACGGGCGTCGACATACTGCGGCAGGTGTGGGGCTCCTCCTCCTCGCTGGCGTGCTCCGGTTGATGCAGAGGAGCCTTCTCGGTCTCCTCGACCACCTCCACGTCACCCACGCCGACTGGAACGAGGAAGCGGCGGTGGTACTGGCGGTAACCGGCGAGAGAGGAGACGGCGTCGGGGAAGAAGAAGAAGGGAGAGGGCAAGGCCCTGGGGTGGATCTGGCGAGGCAGAGATGGGGGGAGGCGGCTAAAAGCGAGGGAGAGGGAGGAGGATGTCGTGGGGGAGCGGGTTAGGGATAAAGTGGCTTCGGCCACTTTCCCTCCTCCTTCACGTGCTTGCCGCGGGCAGCCTGGGCAGGGCAGGGATGGACAGGTGGGCCAGCGCGAGGACAAGGAGGAACAGGCGGGGGCTGGGGCCAGCACGGCAGGGAGAGAGAAAGAAAAGGAGAGAGGGAGGCTCGGGTTAGGGTTTTAGGATGGCATGGAGGGGTAGCCTTGGCAAGTAAGAGAGAGAGAGCTAGTGGGGTGGGGCCTGCATGGTAGAGAGAGAGAGAAAGAGAGAGAGAGGGTAGTGTTAGGGTAAGGTAGGGTTTAGGCTATAGCTAGGTTTAGAGAGAGAGAGGTTAGAAAAGAGAGGTTAGGGTTTAGTTTAATATTAGGGTTTTGGGAGAGGGAGTGGAAGAAGAGGGTGGCATGGTATTAGGGTAGGGTTTTTAAGATTGATCCACATGGGCTTGAGCATGAGGATGGCAAGGTGACATGGTGGAGAGAGAAGAGAAAAAGGTGGGGAGGGCTTTGTGAGGAACCATCTAGCTCATGCAATAGATGGAGGAGATGGGGGTGAGATGAGGCTTGTGATGCACATGGCAGGGAGAGAAGGAACAAGGTGAGGATTGGGAGAGAAAGGTTGGAGCTCAACAAATAAGATAAGAACAATAAAAAATTCCAAAGAAACCAAGGGAGGTCAATTAGTGGTGAAGGTTGCATGGCCCATGCAAAATCATTAAATGCCATGTTTTATTTTGTGAAAAAAATAATAACATAACATGGCATGATTCCCATGCATTACCAAAAGGTGGAGTAAAGGCCAAGCAAAAGAAATTAGACATGAATCCATCCCAATCCACATGAGCTAGAGTAAATGCCAAATAAGATAAAAGCCCATGGTATTTAGGGTGGTGGAATTATAAGGTGGAGACAAGGAAGGTGGTGGAGTAATAAAAGATATGCCCCCAACTCAACTTGGGCATCAACCATTTATCAAGAAACAAAAACAAAATAACAAGAGCCAAATTCAATTAATAATGCATATGAGAGAAGAACCAAAAGGAAAAGGTTTTATATGATGCTCAAATGCAAGGTGGCATGATGACATGAGCATAATATAATTTTTATGCAACAATTATATATAGGAAGTAGCCATTATATTACTAGACCAAGTAGCATTACCATTGTTAGACAATTGGGATGCTACAACTCTCCCCCACTAAACAGGAATCTCGCCCCGAGATTCTAGGAAGAAGAAGAAGACTCAAAGAGGGTAGGATACTTGACACGGAGCTCATCTTCACGTTCCCAAGTGGCTTCATCAATGGAATGGTGCGACCACTGCACCTTGCAGAACTTGATGGACTTGTTGCGAGTCCTTCTTTCTGCGACTTCAAGAATTTTTATGGGGTGTTCTTGATAAGACAGATCTTCTTGGAAATTGATGAGTTCATGGTCCACGGTCCTGTCGGGATCCTTGAAGCACTTCTTGAGTTGAGAGATATGTAAAACATCATGGACCTTGAGTTTTTCAGGGAGCTCAAGAGCATAAGCAACTTCTCCTCTTCTTCCACGAATTTTGAAAGGACCGATGTATCTCGGAGCCAGCTTTCCTTTGATACCAAAGCGGTGCGCGCCTCTCATGGGAGTGACACGAAGGTAAACGAGATCACCAGGGACATATTCCATGTCCGTGTGCTTTCTTTCATAATTGCTCTTCTGGTGACTTTGAGCAATCTTCAGATTTTCAAGAATGATGTGAACCTTCTCCTCCGCTTGAGTTACAATGTCGGGGCCAAACAATATTCTTTCTCCTGCGCCCGACCAACGAATCAGAGTTCTGCATTTGCGACCATAGAGAGCCTCAAATGGTGCCATCTTTAGACTTTTCTGGAAGCTATTGTTGTAAGAGAATTCAGCATAAGGAAGGCATTCTTCCCACTTCATGCCGAAAGAGATAACGCAAGCACGGAGCATATCTTCTAGAATCTGATTGATCCTTTTGACTTGTCCTTGCGACTGAGGGTGGTAAGCTGTGCTGAAGTTCAATTTTGTTCCCAAAGCATTTTGGAAACTTCCCCAGAACTTGGAAGTGAAGATGCTTCCACGGTCTGAACTGATCTCAAGAGGAACTCCATACAGAGAGAAAATTCTATTAATATAGAGCTCAGCCAACTGAATTGCAGAAATTGTTTCCTTGACTGGAAAGAAGTGAGCTACTTTAGAAAGCCTGTCGATGACAACAAAGATTGCATTGTTGCCCTTCTGCGACCTTGGAAAACCAGTGATGAAGTCCATCTCTATTTTCTCCCATTTCCATTCCGGAGGCTTCAATGGCTGTAGAAGACCGGAAGGTTTCTGATGGACAGCTTTAACTCTACGACAGACATCACACTCCGAGACATACTTGGCATAATATCGTTTCAACCCAGGCCACCAATATTGTGTTTTCAAGTCCATGTACATCTTAGTGCTGCCAGGGTGGATGGAAAGAACGAAATCATGCGCCTCCTTGAGAGCTTGCTCTCTTAAGCCCGGGTAGTTCAGAACGAACATCCGGTGTTCAAAGAAAAGAGTGCCTTGGTCGTCGACGTGGAAAAACTCATACTTCGGAAGCTGAATGTTGGAGATGATCTTTTTAGTGTAAGGATCACCAAGTTGAATAGAGCGAACTTTTTCTTCCAAGAGAGGTGTTGCCAGAAGGTTCAAAAGGTACCCTTGATCCACAATTTCAAGGTTGAGCTTGTGGAATTCCTCGCACAAGAGAGGCTGTTGTAATTCCACCATGAGGTTGTTGACATAAGCTTTTCGACTGAGAGCATCGACCATGACATTAGCTTTGCCCGGAGTGTAGTTGATGGTTAAATCGAAATCATTGATTGTTTCAATCGACCTCCTCTGACGAAGGTTGAGGTCAGGCTGTGTGAAGATATACTTCAGACTCTTATGATCAGAAAAGATCTCACAACGGTTGCCAAGCAAGTAATGCCTCCATACTTTCAAAGCAAAGACAACTGCTGCGAGTTCGAGGTCCTGTGTAGGATAGTTGATCTCATGCGTCTTTAACTGACGAGATGCATAAGCAACAACTTGCTTTTCTTGCATAAGGACCGCACCCAATCCTTGCAATGAGGCGTCACAGAATATCTGGAAAGGCTTTGATGTATCTGGAGGAACTTAGACTAGTGTGGAAGTGAGCTTCTCTTTGAGTGTTTCAAAGCTTGCTTGACATGTAGGAGTCCAAAGGTATTTCTTGCCTTTCTTGAGGAGATCGGTAAGAGGTTTCGCAATCTTCGAGAAGTTTTGAACGAAGCGACGACAGTAACTGGCCAAACCAAGGAAACTCCGGACTTCTTTTACATTTATGGGTGGAAGCCAGTCCATAATTGTCTTAATAGTTTCTGGGTTGACGGCAATGCCCATGGCAGAGATGACGTGACCAAGGTAGGTGACTTGAGGCAGCAAAAACTCACACTTGGAGAACTTTGCATACAGGCGGTTCTCATGAAGCTTGTTTAGGACACACCGAAGGTGTTCTTCATGTTCTTCCTTTGACTTAGAATAGACTAGAATGTCATCCAGATAGACCACAACGAACTTATCAAGATACTCCATGAAAACCGAGTTCATAAGCCTCGAGAAGGTGGCAGGTGCGTTGGTGAGACCGAAAGACATGACCGTGTACTCATACAGGCCATAGCGGGTGGTGAAAGCTGTTTTGGGAACATCTTCCTTGCGGATCTTGATTTGATGATAACCACTTCTCAAATCAAGCTTAGAGAATACCACAGCTCCAGCTAGCTGATCGAAGAGATCATTAATCCGCGGAAGGGGATATTTATTCTTGATGGTTTTAGCATTGAGTGCCCGATAGTCAACACAAAGTCTATCAGTCTTGTCTCGCTTCTTCACAAAGATGGTTGGGCTACCCCAAGAAGAAGTACTGTGCTGAATGAAACCCAACTTCTCTTGTTCATCCAGCTGACGTTTGAGTTCTGCCAACTCAGCAGGACCCATTTTATAAGGCCGCTTGGAGATAGGAGCGGTTCCAGGTTCAAGTTCAATCACAAACTCAACCTCACGATCCGGAGGCATACCTGGCAACTCTTCAGGAAAGACATCTGGGAACTCACAGACTACCGGAACACTCTGAATACCTTCCATAGCATCATCATTCAGAGCCGCTAAAGAATAAAGATGAATTGTAGGAGTCAGACTTGGAGAATAGACTATATGGCCTTCAGGAATTTTCAGAGAAACCGAACGTTCAGCACAATCAATCACAGCTGCATTTGCTGTTAACCAATCCATGCCCAAGATAACATCAATATCAGAATTGCCCAGAACAATTAAGGAAGCCGAAAACGAAGAGCCACCAATCTCAATTTGATTGCCATGGCTGATCTTGGTAGATAACAATCTTGCCCCGGGAGAAAGAACCATTAACTTTTTATCCAGCTGGTCTATAACAAGCTCATGCTTATTTGCAAATTTGTGAGACACAAAAGAATGCGATGCACCAGAATCGAACAAAACTCATGCAGGAACTGAGTTAACAGGAAGCATACCCATGACAACTCCAGGTGCATGCTCAGCTTGAGCGACATTGACACAGTTGGCACGAGCAACCGTAGACCCAGGCTTGGTGTTGATGTTAAGAGCCCGAGGTGGAGGTGCACGAACCATAGGAGGACTTGCCGTAGGTCTTGGAGGTGGTGGTGGAAGAGCTTTGTTGTTCATTGGACAATTCCAGTGCTGATGCCTAGTGTTTCCACAAGTATAGCAAGCACCTAGTGGACGTAGAGCAACATAGCCAGGGACTCCGCCAGGCGCTCCAGGGTAGTTGTGGTTGTAGCCCCTGGGAGCCGCAGTGAAGGAGTTTGGTGGCCTTTCCACGTAGCTTGACGGTCTTGGTGGAGCAGTGAGCGATGGTGGGGTGTTAGGAACCCAGACACGACGCTTAGAAGGAGCTGTCATAGCAGAAGAGCTTGCTGCATCACGGTGTGTTTCTTTGACTCCTCAAACACTTGCCTACTTGCTTCTTCCTGCAGAGCTGTATGTTGGAGTTCCAGAAAAGACGCCGGCCTTGCATGAGTGATTGCATATTTGATGGAAGCATTGAGGCCTTGCCTAAACCTCTTTTGCTTCTTCTTGTCATCAGAGATCTCATCGCCACCATACCGAGAAAGGTTCATGAAGTTTCTGATGTAGGTATTGACATTGTCATTGCCCTGCTTCAGGTTGAGAAACACTTCCTTCATCCTCTCCATGACAATTTCTGACAGATATTGCTCTTTGAAAGCCCTAGTGAATTGCTCCCAAGTAGGCTGAAAACCAGAGAGGTCTGCCTTGAGGTAATTTTCCCACCAGAGAGCTGCATCTCCCTTTAGAAGGCGAGTAGCACATTTGACCCATTCTTGCTCAGGAACATCCGCAGTCATCAACAACCTAGACACTTCACGCATCCAATCATCCGCATCAAGTGGCTGATCAGACACCTCAAATTGGTGTGGGTTGAACTTGAGAAAACTCTTGATGTCTCCTCGCTTGGGAGGTGGAGGTAGCGGAACAAACTCATTCCTCCTCACGCTTTCCTCGAAGCGCTGCTGGTTCTGCTGCATAGTGCCCAAGGCATTTGCAATACTTGCCAAAGCAACTCCCAGTTCAGGTGGTATGTCCTCCTCAGAACGGCGTGGTGGTGCCATCCTGTGATTGATATAAAACACAAGTCAGTACTATGATGGAGAATGATAATAATCCAAAATAGTACCAAAATGGAATTAACCAAGATTAAAGGATACAATTCACTGAGATGATATTAAAATATCAACAAAGTTCAAGGCAACTAGAAGATATTAAGTATAACGCACACGACTAAACAAGGAGTGTGGTATACAAACTAACAAAGAAAAATTTTCCGCAAATTTCGGCATTAAAATACCATTATATGCGCAAAACCACTTAACGAATCAAGATTAGTAACTCTACTAGATCAATATACAAGTGCAAATGATAAAAGTAGTGGTATGGTCGCGACTCCATCCCGCACTCAAATCATTACTCCGCACATGAATCAGTAAAACACATATCCCAACACCTTCTTCTTACGATGAACCTAAAGATTAGTAACTACGGAAATGAACACCCCAAACAAGATAACGTCGGATAAGAAAGAGTAAGACAGATTGCACCGGTATACAACGAATCAGATAGATCGCGTCGGTTTACAAAGGCCTGTCGGTATGGAATGTACCAACAGTTGATAATCAAAAGGCCGGTAGAGATAATATTTGGATGCAACAGATAGACAAAGAATTCACACACACACACACAACCTATGGTACTACGGAACCCAGAACACGTGAATCCTAGTTTGAGTTTTAGAAGAGGATTGAAAACGTTACACTTCCTTACCAGAAAAAGGGTGGGTGGGTGGGTAAGAAGAAAAAGGAAGCAGACCTACTCTCACGTTTTGTTTTTCCCTAGTATACATAACTACCAAAAATATTTGCTAGACTGACAACGACCATTTTGGCTGAGACCCTGAAGGGCGGGATGGCTCTGATACCAATTGTAACTACCTCGGTGAATTACGCCCTAAGTTACATGCCTAGATGAGCGAAAGTGGTTAAAATAGTACGGTGGGGCCCGGGGCCACTCATGGTAGACCTTTCGGCTGTCCTAACCACTTTCAGAACATCGGGACAAGAACGAGCGGCGTAATCGGCAGGCGAAGGGATCAAATACATACACAAGTGGGTATGTATGCAAGCCACATACAATAGTCCTTAGAGCCATTCCATCTAAAAGAAATAGAAATATTGCAACGCCATATGGCAAGATCCAAATATCCTAGATAGATATAATAGTTTCGGATAGCTCCTCATACATCAAACATCAGAGTATCAGGCGGAAGCGGCATACAAGATCCGAGTATGGATAAGGAGCAAATCGGCATAAGATGCCACATAAATAAACACATCCCGCCCACAGATCTTATGGATCCCCGTTCCTGGAATCTCTACACCGAGTGATCGTTGCCAACATCATCCGTCTCCTCCACCCAGTATCCTTCTTGCGAATACACCTGTTCATCTGAATCAAACAATTTATCGTGTGAGACCCTAGGGGTACTCAGCAAGTCTCAATGCCTCTAAAGGGGACGCAACCTGGGGTGACGCAATTGCAGCAAAAGATAATAACTAACCAGTCTAGAGATACTCGCTAACCATCCGCCCAACCAATGATAGACGGATGTCCGTGAATTAAGAACAATAGTTATAACCGTATAATTAATAGATCCATCCTCCTCCTCGCTTACCAACGAGGAAGCGGACGAACAACCCCCATCATCCGTTGGCAGTTTTATTAACCATTCCATGAGCATTGCACTATTTACTAGTCAGGTACTTAGTCAAGTTAAAAGTGGTACTTTAGTTATACTTGTCTACGATCGAGAAACTGTGCTCCAAGTCGTCCATAACCGCGGACACGGCTTTCAGAAAGATTTACCCTGCAGGGGTGCACAAATAGCAACACACACTCGATCAACCTCGGAAAAACCAACTCAAAACCCAACGAGGCATTCACGACAAAGCGATCACAGGATTCAGATATATTTCAGGGGGCCACCCCATTAAGCTACCCGCAACGAAGTTGGCCGGCTCCGAGACGGACCCAAGGTTTGTGTCAATGGCTGTAAACGACTGGGAACCCGAAAATGTGACTGGGCTTGTCGATACCGCGAAAACATTCCACGATCCAAAACAGTACAGGTGCTCCACGGACAATCTTAATAAAACAGTAACATGGCATAAGTACCGGATAGTAATAAAGCCCCAATCTACTTTGTGGCCCCAAGAAATAAGAAAGAATCAAGCTCTGGCTCAGGAGGGTCAATAAGGCCTCCCGGATGTGGATAGTGCGAATAGACAAGGAACATGAATCAAGTACTCAGGGTCCTACGGGACACAAGTGAGCATGAAAAACCAAATAGCAGATATTGCTCACCGGTGCCTCTTTCTTTAGTTATCCCATTACTACACAGGTTAAGTTGTTTAGGTACCTCATATCCACCAGACACTCACATACCCTACACATGCTTTTCTATGACTGGTATTGCTCAAACAACTCCTGTAGTAATGGCTCATGCGATGGAGGAACAAGCTTCGGTGGGGTTTAAAAGTAAAGGCCATGCAGTACTTGGGATTCAATTTAATGCAATCGCGACTCAATGATGCAAGAATAAGATAGAGGCAATAGGTACTATATGTATGCAAGCATGTGGTAGTGCTTGCCTGGCAGCTCAGTTGAAGTGGGAGATAGATCTGGGTAGTACTCCTGTGATTCCTGGTAATTCTCCTGCTGGGCGTCTATTCGAAGAAGAACCAAACAAACAAGGGCCAACATAAATAAAGTGCACAAACATATGAATTAAAATGCGACAAGAAAACAAGCATGCCATGATGAATGATGCACAATTTACATGGCATTAATGTAGCATGGCATGGTGAGGTGTGGGATACAAGAATAAAGCATCTTATTATTTATTTAGTCAAATTTCATTATCATAAACAGTTCTGATATTTAAATATGGCATGATGCATGCTTCAATTCAGAACAAGGAATGCATAGATAGAACGGGCTCATCGTGCTGATTGATTTAGACATATTATTTGTTAAATTTGGAGTTGTAGAATTAAAGTTATTAATTTATTAAGAAAAAGGGCATTTTATTGTAATTTTAATTATCTCGAAATTTTAAAGTGCTCAAATAATATTTTGAATGGCATATTTGAATTCCTCACATTTTTCTGATTCAAAAACATATATTATATGTATTATTTGGATTTATAATTTGAAAGTTATTTAAAAACAGATTTGAAGTTGAATTTGAACATTTCCTGAAAAAGTTTAATAAAACAGATAAACGGAAATACTTTTTGCACTCAGCCACACCTAGCCACAGTCACAGACAGGTGGGCCAGCTGCTGACTGGGGCACACGCGCACAGGAAAAGTTTTTCTCACCGCGGTCTGACCTAGCCGCTGCGATTGACAGGCGGGGCCAGCGGCTACGGGCCCACGTGACAGCGGCTGAGCACGCAGAGGCTGTCAGGTGGGGACCTACTGGACCACGGGTTAAGTGTGCCGAAAAGATGGGTGCCTTTTTGTAAAAAGTCCACAGACACCGACAGATGGGGTCGGGCTGGACCGCGGGTTGAGCCGGCAAAAGAGGTAGGGGTGTATGTGCAAAAAGGGACGCACACTGTGGATCTTCTTCTCGTCAGACGGATCTGACGGACGCGAGCGCGCGGCGAGGCGAGGCGAGGACTCGAACCCGCGACCTGGGGCTCGCGCGCGGAGGCGGCAACCAGTGCGGCTGGTTGAGGGATGGTGACAGAAGAGCGGGCGGGGCCTAGCTTAGCCTCTGCGAGGCGTGTCGACGCGCAGACAGCAGCAGCTGTCGTGCGCGGAGGGCGTTCGGCGAAGACTCCGGCGAGCTCAGACCGCGACGGCGACAACGGAGATGTCCATTAGGACGAGGATCTCACCGAGGGGAGGTTGATGGAGGTGGATCGGCCTGGGGTTCGTCAGAGCGACGAGGAAGCAGACGCCGGCCGGAGTTAGGGTTTCAACGGGCGTCGACGTACTGCGGCAGGTGTGGGGATCCTCCTCCTCGCTGGCGTGCTCCGGTTGATGCAGAGGAGCCTTCTCGGTCTCCTCGACCACCTCCACGTCACCCACGCCGGCTGGAACGAGGAAGCGGCGGTGGTACTGGCGGTAACCGGCGAGAGAGGAGATGGCGTCGGGGAAGAAGAAGAAGGGAGAGGGCAAGGCCCTGGGGTGGATCCGGCGAGGCAGAGACGTGGGGAGGCGGCTAAAAGCGAGGGAGAGAGAGGAGGATGCCGTGGGGGAGCGGGTTAGGGATAAAGTGGCTTCGGCCACTTTCCCTCCTCCTTCACGTGCTTGCCGCGGGCAGCCTGGGCAGGGCAGGGGTGGACAGGTGGGTCAGCGTGAGGACAAGGAGGAACAGGCGCGGGCTGGGGCCAGCACGGCAGGGAGAGAGAAAGAAAAGGAGAGAGGGAGGCTCGGGTTAGGGTTTTAGGATGGCATGGAGGGGTAGCCTTGGCAAGGAAGAGAGAGAGCTAGTGGGGTGGGGCCTGCATGGTAGAGAGAGAGGGTAGTGTTAGGGTAAGGTAGGGTTTAGGCTATAGCTAGGTTTAGAGAGAGAGAGGTTAGAAAAGAGAGGTTAGGGTTTAGTTTAATATTAGGGTTTTGGGAGAGGGGGTGGAAGAAGAGGGTGGCATGGTATTAGGGTAGGGTTTTTAAGATTGATCCACATGGGCTTGAGCATGAGGATGGCAAGGTGACATGGTGGAGAGAGAAAAGAAAAAGGTGGGGAGGGCTTTGTGAGGAACCATCTAGCTCATGCAATAGATGGAGGGGATGGGGGTGAGATGAGGCTTGTGATGCACATGGCAGGGAGAGAAGGAACAAGGTGAGGATTGGGAGAGAAAGGTTGGAGCTCAACAAATAAGAGAAGAACAATCAAAAATTCCAAAGAAACCAAGGGAGATAAAATAGTGGTGAAGGTTGCATGGCCCATGCAAAATCATTAAATGCCATGTTTTATTTTGTGAAAACAATAATAACATAACATGGCATGATTCCCATGCATTACCAAAAGGTGGAGTGAAGACCAAGCAAAAGAAATTAGACTTGAATCCATCCCAATCCACATGAGCTAGAGTAAATGCCAAATAAGATAAAAGCCCATGGTATTTAGGGTGGTGGAATTATAAGGTGGAGACAAGGAAGGTGGTGGAGTAATAAAAGATATGCCCCCAACTCAACTTGGGCATCAACCATTTATCAAGAAACAAAAACAAAATAAGAAGAGCCAAATTCAATTAATAATGCATATGAGAGAAGAACCAAAAGAAAAAGGTTTTATATGATGCTCAAATGCAAGGTGGCATGATGACATGAGCATGATATAATTATGATGCAACAATTATATATAGGAAGTAGCCATTATATTACTAGACCAAGTAGCATTACCATTGTTAGACAATTGGGATGCTACAAAGCTTAACTCCTGCTAGTCCTCGAGTAGGTAAGTGATAAAAAGAAAGAATAATTTTTGAGGTGACATGCACCATCATAAACTTGATCAAAGTATTTGTAAAACATTCATAGCTGGGATCATAGTACTTCAACATAGCATGAATGATAATGTTCTAGCAATAAGACATAGCAACTATATTGTAACATGAAAAGGCACAAACAAAATATTCATGAATAACAATGCTTTGCAAGACGTTTGTTTGTTTCACATAAAGAAAACATAGCATAGTGGCATTCAGCTTGTCCCTCATAGAGTAGCAAAACATAAATGCATAGGACGCCTTCAAAGTTCATAAGGGTCACTAGATACAAATAGTTTAAGAACAAGCAATATCAAAGTTATGCATCAATCAACAAGTCTTGGGACAATGCACATTATACTAAGAATGGCCACTATGCTCTCTCATTAGGTGCATAAAGATGCAAGATGGAGACTCAACATAAAAGTAAAAGAAAGGCCTTCATAGAAGGAAGCATGATTCAAGTCTCATAAAGAGCTTCCAAAAATTATGGTACTTATTAGCTTTCGGCTCTCATTGCCCCTATCATAAGCATCTTTAGGTGATTAAGGTTAAAGTGAACAAACCATGGAGTATATGCTTGACAAAGTATAAGTTGGAAATCTCATGTCCCTTGAATACGAGGGCCGCTCCTCATGCTACTCAAGTTTAGTCACTGGTAGGTTCTTGTCACAGTAAGTACATGTGTATCATAGAGAACCGCCAATGGGGTGCCCCTTTCCCGATGATACGGAAGAATCCCCATATCAAAATAACAAGGCAAGCAGACAACGATCATCTCAGAAATCTTCTTTACCATGGGAAAATGGTGCTTTTTTCTATCTTTCCTATTTTCTCATATAACTTTTTTTCTTTTTCTCTTTTTCTCAATCTATATCTCTTTTTTTATAAGAAGAATGCTTCATAGACAGCTCATTATGGTTACGCTGCAGGTTTCCACCATGATTAGGCATGTATTAGACCGGCGGCCCAGGCGTTTCTCTAACACACATACATAACTCCATGGACTTACAAGCTCCCCTTTCATTTCACACTGACGACATCCATAGACAAAAGAGCATGATATCGACTAGGTACAATGTACAAGTGCAATGTTGAAAGCGTTCCCCATGACAGCATGGTTCTGCTAATCCCCAACATATAAGTGCAAGGATATACAAAATAGATGACATAATGGTTCAAGTTTATTAAGTGCAAGAAAAGTAAAGTGTGCCATCAAGTTCGTGAGAGATTTAATCACTAATTTTCACATAACAAGTTTAATTCGGAAGGTAGATAAAAACATGAATATACTTGGAATATAAAATGCTAGTAGGTAGGTATGGTGGACTCTTTGGAATAAATAGGTTTTATTTGGAGTTGGATGCATGAGTAGAACTCACACTTGGTTGTGGAGGGTAGCAAAAGACTGGGAGCGGCCAACTAAGAGAGCAATAATGGCCATAATCATGAAAATCAAGAAAACATCATTGATTAAATCATAAAGTGATATTACAAGTAGAAAACTAAAGGATCATCAAGGCTATAGTGACTTTGGATAGTCATAACATGGTGTGAGCATGCGCCAAGCCAACCCAAATAAAGCATCAAAGGAGAATTTTAATACTATGCTTTAATATGCTAAAACAACGCATGATTATTTCAAGGCACATTAAGTAATCTCAATTGTTTATAAAAAGTCATGCTACATCAATAATTACTAAGCATAAAGCCAAAACAATATCAAGCATGGCATGACAAAGCATAGGCCACAGTCAAAAACAAGCTCCTTTTACCACTTAAGCATGAACTTTTCTACTCTTTTCCAATCCAAAGCAATCTTATTTGAAAACTAATGTATGAAAGAGGGGGTCCAACAATTTTATTCAAGCAAACTAAGAAAACCAAGCAAACAAAAAACCAAAAAGAAAAACAAAGACGCTCCAAGAACAACACAACTATGCATGAAACAATAAAAATGAAGTGTTTGGAAGAAACCTGAGATTTTTATTGATGAAGAAGGGGATGCTTTGGGCATCCCCAAGCTTTGACGCTTGTACTTCTTGGATATTTCTTGGGGTGACACGTTGTGGCATCTCCAAGCTTGAGCTTTAGTCCATTCTTCATCTCATTACATCATTCTTTCCATACACCTGAAAATTTTCCTTCATACAAAACTTCACACAATCTTTATTAGCAACATTAGTGCACTCAAGATAATAAGTCTTTGGGTTCAGTTTCAACACCAATAAAACTTCCATTAAAACACAAGCTACTGTAGTACTTCCCTCAAAAATCTCAATTCCCCAAAAGAACTCAAAAACGAAACAACAAGAAGCAAATGCAAATAATGGCAGAAATCTATCAAAACAGACCAGCAGGTAATTTTTTTTTCGAAGACCTTCTGTTGCTCAAATCGAACAGTGTTGAACTAACGAAAGTTATATAACAACCTTGGGAAGGAGCACAAAAATTGACGCCCCAAAACGACGTACAAAGATTTTAGACGAATTTTTACAGTGAAGCACAAAAATCTGTTTCAGGACATCAACTTTCCCACGTATTACTTCTCTCTCATTAGAGGTTACTCTTGGCACAAAAATCAAATAAAAAGGATAAGGAGTGGTTATTACAGAGATAATAACTTTCAAGACTCATATAAAACTTTTGGGTTATGTCCCAATAAGTACTTTTATTTAACGCCTTTAAGTTAGGCATAAGAAGCAAGAAAAAGAATCAAGTATTCTCAAATGAAGAAGCATTAAAATTGATACTAGAAATATCTTCAACAAGGCAAGGTATCTCATCCAAATAAGTTCTAGAGGATCCTCTCTCAACGCTCTTGGGTTTACTATTTTCATCAAACGGGTTTTTAGGAACAATCCAATCAAGATTCTTTTCTATGGCTTCATGCATTGCTACAAGTTTAAAAGGCATTTGTATCTTAATTTCCTCCACGTGATGTTCGGTTTTGTACATATTTTCCCGTGTACCTATAACATCTACACATGAGCCTAGCATATTAAAATGTTCAAATACTTCTCTAACTTCCTTGGCAACATCATAGAATTCCTTAAGCAAAGTTTCCAGAATAAAATCTCTCTTTTCAGGGTCCTCAATTTCTTTAAGTTTAAGAAACATTACTTGCATTAAGGGGTTAAGGTTAACAAACCTAGCTTCCAACATGTGAACTAAAGAAGCTGCAGCAATTTCATAATTTGGAGCAAGTTCTGCAAGGGATGTATCCTCAATATCCTCATGCTTACTAACATGATTAAAGAATTCTTCCATATTATCTTTTCCAATTATAGAGCCACTACCTATTGAAAGATATTTCAAGGTGAACTTAGGGATCAACATGGTGAGCTAAGAAAGAGGTAACAATTATAGAAGACTTAATTTTTTTGTGTTTTTAATATATAAAGAAAAGTAGTACAACTAATTTTTGTGTGTTTTTGATAATGAAACAAGCAAACAAAGCATAAGTAAACTAAGCAAAAAAAAATAACAAAGTAAAGAGATTGGTTATGAGGGACTCCCCTTGTGAAGATGTCCTTGACTCCCCGGCAACAGCGCCATAAAAATACTTGCTGACTCGTGATTGCTAACAAGCTCATTGGGGAACCCCAAGAGGAAGTTATGATGATCACAACAGTAAGTTTCCCTCAGTTATGAAACCAACGTTATCAAACCAGTAGGTGCAAGGAAACACCCCCAAGGTGTTGTTTCCAACTTGGAATCCTGCACAACACAACCACAGACCTTTGCCCCCAACTTACAGTGAGGTTGTCAATCTCACCGGTTTTGCTGAAAACAAAGGATTAAACATATAGTCTGGAAGAAAGTAAAAGCTTGCAGAAAGTAAACAGAAAGCAGTAAACCGTTGTAGATTGATGGTAAAACAAAGGACCGGAGTCCATAGTTCACTAGTGGTGGTTCTCCTTAAGATAGATGACATGTTGGGTGAACAAATTACAGCGGGGAAATTGGCAAACATTGAGAAAGCATACATGCATATACTAATCATCTTGACTCCTATGAGATTTGATTGGGCATTACAACATTATACATAGACCGTAATCCAACTGCATCTATGACTAATAATCCACCTTCAGATTATCAATCCGAGCCTCCTCCGGTATTAAGTTGCAAGCAACAGATAATTGCATTACGCATTGTGTGTAAAGTAAACAATACGATTATTCTATGAACAGAGGATTGTTGTTTTTTCCCTAGTAGCAACGACACATCTAGTACCTACAGATTTCTGTCACTTCCCCAGGTTACTAGAGGCATGAACTGAAGGAGTTATGCCCTAGGGGCAAATAATAAAGTGTATTATTTAATATATCTCCTATATGTTCATAATACGTTTCATGTTATGCTATAACTGTGTTAATATGAAACGTTAGTACACGTGTGGTCTGTAAATAAACCGTGTCTCTAGTTACCTCTAGTGAACTAGTTCATTGGTCATGAGGATGGTCTGTGTTTCAAGATCATGGGCATTTATGCCAACTGACAATGAGGTCATGTTATTAGTTGAATTACATGATAGACAAACATCTGACCGTTATATCTTAATGAGATCTAGTTACAAAGTTCACCATTGATGATTAAACACAGAGAACCTCGCAACCTGATCCTTTGACTGTGAGGTAATGCAAATCACCATTCCAGAAGAAACTTAGATGGTTATCAAGAATCATCTCGTAACAGGGTGATAAAAAAGGTGCCACTCAGGTTTTCTGAAGGGATGCGTAGAGGAGTACATATCAAGACCAGGATTTGTCTAGTCCATGTAACGAACAGATACATGTGGCCATCTCAGTGACGTTGCATTAATAAAGCTTGCAAGCATGTGACTAGGTCATGGAATGCAACGACATGAGCTTGAGAAAACAAGTTCATCGGTAAAAACATCGAACTAAGGTATGGAGATACTGAAGATCAATTCTCGGATGAATTACGTATCGAATGACAAAGGGAATGGGGAACGACTATCTCATGGTTCGAGCGATTGTATTCGTGAAACGCACAGGGGTCACATGGCCATCCAGGTCCCTCTATTGATCATTGATGTGAGAGTAGTCTCAATCATGTCTGGAGTGTTTCCGAACCGAAGGATGTCACGCTCAAGGGTAGGGACGCTTAGGGTAGATGAGGTATCGTAAGAGAATAGAGATAGAGAAACCGGAATAGTTCCGGGTAACATCCGATGGAGATCGGAAGGGGTCCGGAAGATATTCTAGAGTGAAGAAATAATATAATATGTGTATTTTAATGTTAATTGGAGAATTAATATTAAATATATATTTTATTTTATTTTTAAAGGCTCCTTAATGCTAATGGGCCTCACCCGAAGGGAGGCCCAATAGGGCAAGGCGCCTAGGGAGTGGGGGCCAGCCGGCCTGGGCTTGGTGGGCTGCCCCAATGGGGCCTACCTAGGGCCGGCGGCTGCCCCTAGGTGGCCGGAGGGTGTGGGGTTTAGTCCCACACCGCCTGGCCCCTAGGTGGTGCGCCTCCCCTCCCACTATATATAGGGGTCTCCCCTCCCCCTTTGGAATCACCCCATTCCCTCTCATTCTCTCTCTCATCCATTGAGGACTTCTCCGTAATATTGGGGACGACCTCGTGGGTGAGTTCTCCACCTTCACACTACTCTCGTGTGATCTGCGATCCGGCATCTACTTCTTCTGTTGCTTGGCTAGATCGGAGTCTGGTTGACGTCTCCTACACCGGACGTGTGACGAACTTCGGAGGCACCACACTTGGGGTGGTGCTCGTCTTCATCAATATACGCCTTCCTGCATAAGGCGTGCCTTGGTCTTCAAAGGTATGGGTATCGAATCCCTTCTCTGTTACTTATGTGTACATAGTATAGATCCTGGTATTAGTGTTCGAGTAGATAGAAAATTTTGTTTTCTTCTACGGAACCCAACAGTGGTATCAGAGCGGGTCTATGGGTAGACATGTCGTACGGACAGAACACATAGCAATATGTGGGCATTGATTCTCTAGTTGCTACCCTCTTTGATGTTATTGTTCATATCGCGGCATTGTTTGATGAAGTGGCCCCCAACCGACCTCACGTGGTGGTTGACGACACTGGTCCACAAATCAAAGTGGCTTAGGGGGGTGTCTGTCTCTCTACAGTAGTTGATATGGCATTGACACTGGAGGGCCCTGAAAAGGGAAGAAGAACGACAATCATGGAATCCATGTTGTGGCTCGACGTTCGTAGGTGGGAAGGGGTTCTACTGCGAAAGCCCTAAAGCCGCGTAAAACATGCAATAGTTAATATAGAAGCGGCTATCTTCATTATTGCATAGGGGCAAGTATTATAACATGGCAATGACAAGTTTGTGAAACTCTCATTGAATTTATTGATGATGATCATAAAGCTATAACCATGTCATAACACTTTACTTTTGAAGTATTACTTATTATGCTAGTATACTTACTAGATGGTAGCATAATAAGATAATCCCTCATAGTATTCCAGTTATCGTATTCCCCTTGTGTGTGCACCACCAAGAAAGTTCTTCGGTATGAGGAGCCTTGTGGTGAGTAGGGGTCAGACATATCTACGTTCGCATACATTGGGTGTAAGCCATGTTGCACTGCGAATACACACGAGTTAGAATTGGCGATCCTAGCATGTTACAGAGACGTGGCCTCGGATTATAGGAGACCGAAAGGTCGAACATGAATCACATAGTTGATGTGATCAACATTAGGGAATGTCCACCTTTGATACTACACTGATGACCGTGTTAATCGGGGGAGGTGCAGGGGATTGGGATCATGTGATCACTAAACGAGTAGAGGGATGTTCGTTTAAGTGGGAGTTCCTTTATTAAAACTTGAACTCATTATTATGAACATAGTATAAACACTTTGCAAATCCTTTGTAGATGTCTCGCCCACCCACCTTCAACCTTAGCACTTTCCTCGAGAAGGATAAGCTGAAAACTGATGGAACCAACTTCATCGCATGGTTCTACAATCTTTGGATCCTCCTAGTCCCCTACAAGTTGACTTATGTCATCGAGGCTGAACTTCCGGCTAAGCCTGCAGATTCCGCCTCCCGGGATGAAAAGAATGTCTAGCAGTCCAAGGCGGACGATTTCTCCCTCATCTAGAGTGGAATGCTCTATGCCATGGGGCCGGAGCTTCAAAAGCATTTTGAGAAGATGAATGCCTTTGAGATCATTGAGGATCTTGATATGTTGAAAACGTATCTATAGTTTTTGATGTTCCATGCTTGGTTTTATCTACTTTCTTGTGTTTTGTCTACACTTTGGAGTACTTTTATACACTTTCTGGGACTAACCTATTAACAATATGCCACAGTGCCAGTTGCCTGTTTTCTGCTGTTTTGGTTCCAGGAAAGTCAGAAAATCAATATTCTCGGAATTGGACCGGACAAAAGCCAAAGTCGATATTTTACCGGAAGACTCACGGAGCCAGAAGACGAGACGGAGAGGGGCCATAGGGCGGCCACACCATGTGGTGGCGCGGGCTAGCCCTGGCCGCACCACCAGGTGGTGTGGGCCCCTGGCCTCCCACCGACCTTGCCTCTTTGCCTATAAGATGCCTCCCGATGCAAAAACCCTAAATCGTCAAGCCTCCAGCCACGAAAAGTTCCACAGCACCGCCACCACCGAAGGGGAGATTCGGGGGACAGAAAGTCTCTATTCCGGCACCCTGCCGAGATGGGGAAGTGCCCTCGAAGCCATCTCCATCGATCTCCACCACCATCTCCATCGCCATTGCTGATTCCCATGATGATGAGGGAGTAGTTCTTCCTCGAGGCTAAGGGTTCTACCGGTAGCTATGTTTTCATCTCTCTCTCTATGCATGATCATATTGTGATCATGAGCTTTGTAATCAAGTAGATCTACCTTGCTACTCAAGTGCTTTAATAGATCTCTGCTCTCCCCATGTGTGTGAAGTTGACAGTGTGCACACCATGGTGGCACTTAGGCTAGAGATTTCAAATACTTGTTATGAGTTATATTTGGAGTTGGATGTCTTTATGAAATTGTGGTGTTTGTTGGAACCATCTAGTGCTCAAGGTGACAGTGTGGGGTTATCTAGATGTGGAAAGCGAACTTTGAGGTGTGCTGTTATAGCCCTACCAATGATTAGAGTGTCCAACCGGAGAGTAGTTAAGAGTAGTATCATAAAGAGAAGATATTTATATGAGAGTGTTCACTAGTGAAAGTATGATCCCTAGGCCTTGTTTCTAAGCATTGATACACCGTGTGCAATTAGATATGTTACATGTTTGCTTGCTTCCATCTTTATTTCAGTTTGCCTCTAGTCTTTTCCCACGTCAACCACATGCCAACAAGCTATTTTCTGTCACCGTTACCACTTATAATTATCCATACCACTTGTATTTCACTATCTCTTTGCCGAACTAGTGCACCTATACACCTGACAAGTGTATTGGGTGTGTTGGGGACACAAGAGACTTCTTGTATCTTGATTGCATGATTGCTTGAGAGGGAATACCTTTGACCACTTCCTCCCTGAGTTCGATAAACCTTGGGTGATCCACTTAAGGGAAAACTTGCTGATGTTCTACAAACCTCTGCACTTGGAGGCCCAACAACTGTCTACAAGAATAGAAGTGCGTAGACATCAAGCTATTTTTTGGCGCTGTTGCCGGGGAGGTAAGGTAAAAGGTACTCACATCCTCTGGTGTGAGTACTCGAAGTTATTTCCTTTAGATTCTACAATTTTGTGTTTTTGTTTCTTGTTTTCGCTAGTTAGGCTTAATGGAAAACAACAACAAAATTAGAGAGATTCATAGTATTTATCTTGAGTTAGGACATGAAGTGTTTGAAGAGAAAATGAAAAAACCTATGGAACTTTATTTGCATGCTAATAGAAATGTTGTTAGTATGAATTCTTTGGACATCATTATTGCTAATTCTATGGAAAAGTCTAAGCTTGGGGAAGCTAGTTTTTATGAAAATGATCTTTTTAGTTCCCCAAGTTTGGAAGATAGATATTCTATTGCTTATGATGATACCAAACCTCCAATATATGATGATTACTATGATGATTATAATATTTTCAGTCCGCCTACTATTGAGGAGAAAATTAATTATGATTACAATATGCCTCCTATATTTGATGATTATGTTGATGAGAATAATAATGATAGCTCTTTTGTTGAATTTTCTCCCACTACAATTAATAAGAATGACTATGTTTATGTGGGGAGTATTAATTATTTTATGCATGTGGCTCATGATAAGAATGTTTCTTGTGATAGTTATATTGTTAATTTTATTCATGATGCTACTGAAAGTTATTATGAGAGAGTGAAACATGGTTTTATGTGTCTCAACAATATTAAGTTTCCCCTCTTTATGTTGAAAATTTTGAAGTTGCACTTGTTTTATTTTCCTATGCTTGTTGCTTTGTGCTTTCATGACTTGTTTCTTTACAAGATTCCTATGCATAGAAATTGGGTTAGACTTAAATGCGTTTTGAATTTGCTTCTTGATGCTCTCTTTTACTTCAATTCATATTTCCTATGTGAGCATCTTCTCAAACTATCATGCCTAACTTAAAGGCGTTAAAGAAAAGTACTTATTGGGAGATAACCCAAAAGTTTTAGTTGAGTCTTGGAAGTTATTACCTCTGTAATAACCGATCCTTATCCTTTTTATTTGCTTTTTGTGCCAAGAGTAACCTCTAATGAGAGAAAAGTAATGATTGGGAAAGTTGCTGTCCTGAAACAGATTTCTGTGCTTCATCGTAAAAATTCGTGTAAAATCTCTGTACGTCCTTTTAAGGCGCGAATGTTTGTACTTATGCCCCAGGTTGTTATCTAACTTTCGTTAGTTCAGCACTTTTTGATTTGAGCAACAGAAGATTTTCTAAAAAATTCGTCTTTACCTGCTGGTCTGTTTTGACAGATTTCTGCCATTATTTGCATTTGCTTCTTGTTGGTTCCTTTTTTAGGTCTTTTGGGGAATTGAGCTTTTTGAGGGAAGTTCTACAGTAGCTTGTGTTTTAATGGAAGTTTAATGATGTTGGAACTGAACCTAAAGACTTATTATCTTCAGTGCACTAATGTTGCTAATAAAGATTG
This sequence comes from Avena eriantha, assembly GCA_910589775.1. Taxonomy (NCBI): domain Eukaryota; kingdom Viridiplantae; phylum Streptophyta; class Magnoliopsida; order Poales; family Poaceae; genus Avena; species Avena eriantha. The sequence continues at coordinate 433,668,122 of OU342744.1, forward strand.
TGTGAAGTTTTGTATGAAGGAAAAATTTCAGGTGTATGGAAGGAGTGAGTAATGAGATGAAGAATGGACTAAAGCTCAAGCTTAGGGATGCCAAACGTGTTACCCCAAAGAAATATCCAATAAGTACAAGCGTCAAAGCTTGGGGATGCCCAAGGCATCCCCTTCTTCATCAATAAAAATCTCAGATTTCTTCCAAACACTTCGTTTTTATTGTTTCATGCACAATTGTGTTGTTCTTGGAGCGTCTTTGTTTTTGTTTTTAGTTTTATTTTTCTTTGTTTTCTGCAATAAGTTGGTTAGATCCCAACACACTTCTGTTGGAGAGAGACACACCTCGTTATCCATTGCCTAGAACACTCTAGTTTTCATTCTTATTGTTTTATGAGTGTTCACTTTTGCTAGCACTGTGTTTAGCCTTAGTTTTCTTGTGCTTTAAGCTTAGAACTTTTTAGTTCTTTCTTGTTGGATTTGTGAGACAATCTCACTGATCTTTATTTATTATTATCTTTGTGAGTTCTTTCAAATAAGTTGGTTTGGATTGGAAAAGTGTAGGAAAAGTTCATGCTTAAAGTGGTACAAAAGGGAGCTTGTTTTTGACTGTGACTTAGACTTTATCATGCCATGATTGATATCGTTTTGGCTTTATGCTTAGTATTCTTTGCTGTAGCATGACATGTTATAAACAATTGAGAATGCTTAATGTGCCTTGGAAGAATCATGCGTTGTTTTAGCATATTAAGGCATAGTATTGTGGTATTCTCCTTTGATGCTTTATTTGGGTTGACTAGGCGCATGCTCACACCATGTTATGACTATCCCAAGTCACCGTAGCCTTTATGATCCTTTAGTTTTCAACTTGTAGTATTACTTTATACTTTGATTAATGATGTTTTGTCGCTCTGCATGATTATGGCCATTATTGATCTCTTAGTTGGTCGCTCCCAGTCTTTTGCTAGCCTCCATAACCAAGTATGAGTTCCACTCATGCATCCAACTCCTAAAACCAAGTTATTCCAAAGAGTCCACCATACCTACCTATTAGATTATGCTATTCCAAGTATATTCATGTTTTTATCTACCTTCCGAATTAAACTTGTTATGAGAAAACTAGTGCTTAAAGCTCTCACGAACTAGATGGCACACTTTACTTTTCTTGCCCCTAATAAACTTGAACCATTGTGTCGTCTATGTTGTATATGCTTGAACTTATTTGTTGGGGATTAGCAGAACCATGCTGTCATGGGGAACGCTTTCAACATTGCACTTGTACTTTGTACCTAGTTGATATCATGCTCATTTGTGTATGGATGTCGTCGGTGTGAAATGAAAGGGGAGCTTTTAAGTCCATGGAGTTATGTATGTGTGTTAGAGAAATGCCTGGGCCGCTGGTCTAATCCATGCCTAATCATGGTGGAAACCTGCAACGTAACCATAATGAGTTGTCTATGAAGCATTCTTCTTATAAGAAAAAGAGTCAGATATTGAGAAAAAAGAGAAAAAGAAAAAAAGAGATATGAGAAAAGAGGAAAGAGAGAAAAAAGCACCATTTTCCCATGGTAAATAAAAAGATTGCTCAGATGCTCGTTGTCTGCTTGCCTTGTTATTTTGATATAGGGATTCTTCCGTATCATCGGGCAAGGGGTACCCCGTTGGCGGTTCTCTATGATACACATGTACTTACTAGGACAAGAACTTACCGGTAACTAAACTTGAGTAGCATGAGGAGTGGCCCTCGTATTCAAGGGACATGAGATTTCCAACTTATACTTCATCAAGCATATACTCCATAGTTTGTTCACTTTAACCTTAATCACTTCAAGATGCTTATGATAGGGGCAATGAGAGCTGAAAGCTAATAACTATCATAATTTTTGGAAGTTCTTTATGAAACTTGAATCCCTACTTCCTTCTATGAAGGCCTTTCTTTTACTTTTAGTTGAGTCTCCACCTTCTATCTTTATGCACCTACTTTGAGAGCATAGTGGCCATTCTTAGTTCTATGTGCATTGTCCCAAGACTTGTTGATTGATGCATAGCTTTGATATTGCTTGTTTTAAACTATTTGTATCTAGTCACTCTTATGAACTTTGAAGGTGTCCTATGCATTTATGTTTGCTACTCTATGAGGGACAAGCTGAATGGCACTATGCTATGTTTTCTTTATGTGAAACAAACAAACGTCTTGCAAAGCATTGTTATTCATGAATCTTTGGTTTGTGTCTTTTCATGTTGCAACATAGTTCCTTTTCCTTACTGTTAGAACTTTGTCTTTCATGTTATGATTGAAGTACTATGATCCCAACTATCAATGTTTTTCAAATACTTTGATCAAGTTTATGATGGTGCATGTCACCTCAAAAATTATTCTTCCTTTGTATCGCTTACCTACTCAAGGACGAGAAGGAGTTAAGCTTGGGGATGTTGATACGTTGCAAACATATCTATAATTTTTGATGTTCCATGCTTCGTTTTATCTACTTTCTTATATTTTGTCCACACTTTGGAGTACTTTTATACACTTTCTGGGACTAACCTATTAACAAGATACCACAGTACCAGTTGCCTGTTTTCTGCTGTTTTTGGTTCCAGGAAAGTCAGAAAATCAATATTCTCGGAATTGGATCGGACAAAAGCCAAAGTCGATATTTTACCGGAAGACTCACGGAGTCAGAAGACGAGACGGAGAGGGGCCATAGGGTAACCACACCATGTGGTGGCGCGGGCTAGCCCTGGCCGCGCCACCAGGTGGTGTGGGCCCCTGGCCGCGCATCGACCTTGCCTCTTCTCCTATAAGATGCCTCCAGATGCAAAAACCCTAAATCGTGAAGCCTCGAGCCACGAAAAGTTCCACAGCACCGCCGCCACCGAAGGGGAGATTCGGGGGACAGAAAGTCTCTGTTCCGGCACCCTGCCAGGATGGGGAAGTGCCCTCGGAGCCATCTCCATCGATCTCCACCACCATCTCCATCGCCATTGCTGATTCCCATGATGATGATGGAGTAGTTTTTCTCGAGGCTAAGGGTTCTACCGGGTAGCTATGTGTTCATCTCGCTCTCTCTCTATGCATGATCATATTGTGATCATGAGCTTTGTAATCAAGTAGATCTACCTTGCTACTCAAGTGCTTTAATAGATCTCTGCTCTCCCCATGTGTGTGAAGTTGACAGTGTGCACACCATGGTGGCACTTAGGCTAGAGATTTCAAATACGTGTTATGAGTTATATTTGGAGTTGGATGTCTTTATGAAATTGTGGTGTTTGTTGGAACCATCTAGTGCTCAAGGTGACAGTGTGGGCTTATGTAGATGCAGAAAGCAAACTTTGAGGTGTGCTGTTATAGCCCTACCAATGATTAGAGTGTCCAACCAGACAGTAGTTAAGAGTAGTATCATAAAGAGAAGATATTTATATGAGAGTGTTCACTAGTGAAAGTATGATCCCTAGGCCTTGTTTCTAAGCATTGATACACCATTTGCAATTAGATTTATTACATGTTTGCTTGCTTCCATCTTTATTTCAGGTTGCCTTTAGTCTTTTCCCACGTCAACCACACGCCAGCAAGCTATTTTCTGGCACCGTTACCACTTATCATTATACATACCACTTGTATTTCACTATCTCTTCGTCGAACTAGTGCACCTATACACCTGACAAGCGTATTGGGTGTGTTGGGGACACAAGAAACTTCTTGTATCTTGATTGCAGGATTGCTTGAGAGGGAATACCTTTGACCACTTCCTCCCTGCGTTCGATAAACCTTGGGTGATCCACTTAAGGGAAAACTTGTTGCTGTTCTACAAACCTCTTCACTTGGAGGCCCAACAACTGTCTACAAGAATAGAAGTGCGTAGCCATCAGATCTCAAGGCCGTCTTTGCTCCACAGGCTCGTGTAGAGAGGTATGATGCTTCTGAGCTCTTCTTCTCTGCTAAAATGGAAGAGCACAACAGTATTAGTGAGCACGTGGTCAAAATGTCAGGCTACGTTAAGCGCTTAAACACCCTGGATTGCAAAATCCCGGAGGAGCTCGCAATTGATAGGGTACCGCACTCGCTGCCCCCTAGCTACAAGAGCTTTGTGATGAACTACAACATGCAAGGGATGACTAAGACCCTTGATGAGGTGTTCTCCATGCTCAAAACTGCTGAGGTTGAAATCAAGAAGGAGCACACGGTGTTGATGGTCAACAAGACCACCAATTTTAAGAAACTGGGGCAAAAGGGGAAAGGCAAGGGTAAGAAGTCTAAGAGGGATGGCAAGTTTGTTCCCAGCACCTCAAAGACTGCCAAGCCTGGCCCTAAGCCCGGCACTTCGTGCTTCTACTGCAAAGGGGATGGGCACTGGAAACGCAACTGCCCCAAGTACCTTGAAGGCAAGCGACCCCGGACAAAGGTATATATGATATACATGTTATTGATGTATTCCTTGCGAGCGCCAGGAGTAACACCTGGGTATTTCATGCCAGATCTATTGCTCACATTTGTAACTCTCAACAGGATCTGCAGAGTAGGATGGGCCTGAGGAAGGACGAGGTGACGATGCGCATCGGCAATGGTTCAAGAGTCGAAGTGATGGCCGTCGGCACCCTGCATCTCCGTCTACTGTCAGGATTATTATTGGTTTTGAATAAATGCTACTATGTACCCGCATTGAGTATGAATATTGTGAGTGGGTCTTACTTGTTGCAAGACGATTATTCATTTAAATCAGGAACAAACGGTTGTTCAATTTATATGAATGATGTTTTCTATGGTCATGCTCCTGTGTGTGATGGTTTATTCTTACTTGATCTTGATTGTAATACACACATCCATAGTGTTGATGCTAAACATTGTAAGCGTAATGATGATTCCATGTTTATGTGGCATTGCCGTCTTGGTCACATTGGCATAAAACGCATGAAGAAGCTTCATTCAGAAGGCCTTCTTGGATCATTGGATTTCGAATCCATTGATACATGTGAGCCATGCCTCATGGGCAAAATCACTAGGACACCATTCTCCAGGATAGTGGAGAGAGTTATAGACCTACTGGGAATCATACATACGGATGTATGTGGACCAATGAGCGTCTCAACACGCAGTGGTTATCGTTACTTTGTTACCTTTACTAACAACTTAAGCAGATATGGATATATCTACTTAATGAAGCACAAGTCTGAAACCTTTGAAAAGTTCAAGGAATTTCAGAAAGAGGTAGATAATCAACTTAACAAGAAAATCAAGCACCTTCGATCGGATCGAGGAGGCGAGTATTTGAGTTATGAGTTTAACATGCACTTGAAGGACTGTGGGATTGTTATCCCACAGCTTACGCCAGCCGGAACACCACAGCGTAATGGTGTGTCAGAATGTCGTAACCAAACCCAACTGGATAGTGTGCGGTACATGATGTCTTTAACTAATTTGTCTGTGTCTTTTTGGGGATACGCGTTAGAAACTGCTGATTTTATTTTCAACCAAGCACCATCCAAATCCGTGGAGACAACCCCATATGAGATATGGTACGGGAAGAAGCCGAAGTTGTCATTTTTGAAAGTTTGGGGTTGTGAGGCTTACGTTAAGAAACTGCAGCCTGACAAACTCGAATCCAAATCGGAAAAATGTATCTTTGTAGGATATCCAAGGGAAACCGCTGGGTATACTTTCTACAACCAAGCCGAAGGCAAAACATTTGTCACAAGAACCGGCACCTTTCTCGAGAAAGAGTTTCTTGCAAAAGGAGTGAGTGGAAGGAAAATTGAGTTAGATGAAATTGTTGACCCTTCTCTCCAAATTTTGAGTAGCGCAATGGAAGCTGTTCTGAAACCGCTCTCCAGCATGGAGGAAGAGCCGATTGATGATGATCAAAACAATGACATCGAGACTCCCGAGGTTCGCAGGTCTACAAGGGTTCGTGCCACTCCTGATTGGTATAGTAGCCTTGTAATGTCTGTCATCCTAGATGAACAGGAAGAACCTGAAAACTACAAAGAAGCTATGGATAGTGCTGACTCCGAGAAATGGCTAGAAGCCATGAAATCCGAAATAGGATCCATGCATGAAAACCAAGTTTGGACCTTGGTGGATCTTCCAGAAGGCCACAAGGCCGTGGAAAATAAATGGATCTTTAAGAAGAAGACATATGTGAATGGTAACGTGACCGTTCACAAATCTCGACTTGTCGCAAAGGGGTTTCGACAAATTCAAGTAGTTGACTATGACGAGACTTACTCTCCCGTAGTGATGCTTAAGGCTGTCAGGATTTTAATAGCAATTGCTGCACATTTCGACTATGAAATTTGGCAGATGGATGTCAAGACCGCATTCCTCAATGGTCACATTGATGAAGAGTTGTATATGATGCAACCAGAAGGTTTTGTTAATCCTAAGGATGCTGGAAAGATTTTGATCAACGGATCAAGAGTTTTGGATTTGTCCAAAACCAATAAGAGTTCCGTGTTTACAAGAAAGCGAGTGGGAGCTCAGTTGTTTTCTTAGTAGTATATGTGGATGACATATTACTCATGGGAAACGATGTGGATCTTATGAAAAGCGTGAAAGCATATTTGAGTAACCAATTTTCCATGAAGGATCTAGGTGAAGCTACATATATATTAGGAATCAAGATCTATAGATATATATATATATATCAAGGCACCTAATAGCATTGAGTCAGAGTACTTACATAGAAAAGATTTTGAAGAGGTTCCTAATCTATGGAGGAAATGATGAAGCTCTAAACATAACGGGTTACGTAGATGCAAGCTAGAATTCAGATCATGATGACTCAAAGTCTCAAATAGGATTTGTTTTCTTGGTGAATGGTGTGGCAGTAAGCTGGAAGAGCAAGAAGCAGTCGGTGGTGCCACAATCCTCAATGGAGTCTGAATATATTGCTGCAGCTGATGCAGCAAATGAAGATGTTTGGCTAAGGAATTTTGTCATCGAACTGGGAGTTTTTCCCAATGTGCAAGACCCCGTGATGATCTATTTCAATCACACGGGTGCTATTGCAAACGCAAGGGAACCAAGAACTCATTCCACAGCCAAACACATCAAGCTAAGATTTCACGCCATCCGACAGAATGTTGATGAAGGTGAAGTCAAGATTTGCAAAGTAGATACGAAACTGAATGTGGCAGATCCTTTGACTAAAGCTCTCCATCAGGAAAAGCACAAACAACACCGAGATTCCATTGGTGTTAGGTTCCTGCCTATTGTAAACTAGTTTTGTTTATACTCTAGTGCAAGTGGGAGACTGAAGGAGTTATGCCCTAGAGGCAAATAATAAAGTGTATTTTTTGATATATCTCCTATATGTTCATAATACGTTTCATAGTGTGCTATAACTGTGTTAATACAAAACGTTAATACACGTGTGGTATGTAAATAAACCGTGTCTCTAGTTACCTCTAGTGAACTAGTTCATTGGTCATGAGGATGGTCTGTGTTTCAAGATCATGGGCATTTATGCCAACTGACAATGAGGTCATGTTATTAGTTGAATAAAATGATAGACAAACATATGACTGTTATATCTTAATGAGATCTAGTTACAAAGTTCACCATTGATGGTAAAACACAGAGAACCTTGCAACCTGATCCTTTGACTGTGAGGTAATGCAAATCACCATTCCGGAAGAAGCTTAGATGGTTATCAAGAATCATCTCGTAACAGGGTGATCAAAAAGGTGCCACTCAGGTTTTCCGAAGGGATGCGTAGAGGAGTACATATCAAGACCAGGATTTGTCTAGTCCATGTAACAGACAGCATGTGGCCATCTCGGTGACGTTGCATTAATAAAGCTTGCAAGCATGTGACTAGGTCACGGAATGCAACGACATGAGAACGAGCAAACAAGTTCATCGGTAACAAGATCGAACTAAGGTATGGAGATACCGAAGATCAAGTCTCAGATGAATTACGTATCGAATGACAAAGGGAACGAGGAACGACTTTCTCACAGTTTGAGTGATTGTATTCGTGAAACGCATGGGGGTCACATGGCCACCTAGGTCCCTGTGTTGATCATTGATGTGAGAGTAGTCTCAATCATGTCTGGAGTGTTTCCGAACCGAAGGATGTCACGCTTAAGGGTAGGGACACTTAGGGTAGATGAGGTATAGTAAGAGAAATAGAGAGAAACCAGAATAGTTCCGGGTAACATCCGATGGAGATCGGAAGGGGTCCGGAAGATATTCTGGAGTGAAGAAATAATATAATATGTGTATTTGAATGTTAATTGGAGAATTAATATTAAATATATATTTTATTTTATTTTTAAAGGCTCCTTAATGCTAATGGGCCTCACCCGAAGGGAGGCCTAATAGGGCAAGGCGCCTAGGGAGTGGGGGCCAGTCGGCCTGGGCTTGGTGGGCCGCTCCAATGGGGCCCACCTAGGACTAGCGGCTGCCCCTAGGTGGCCGACGGGTGTGGGGTTTAGTCCCACACCGTTTGGCCCCTGGGTGGTGCGCCCCCTCCTACTATATAGGGGTCTCCCCTCCCCCTTTGGAATCACCCCATTCCCTCTCATTCTCTCTCTCTCATCCACTGAGGACTTCTCCGTAATATTGGGGAGGACCTCGTGAGTGAGTTCTCCACCTTCACACTACCGTCGTGTGATCTGTGATCCGGCATCTACTTCTTCCACTGCTCAGCTGGATCGGGGACCGGTTGACGTCTCCTACACCGGACGTGTGACGAAATTCGGAGGCACCACACTTGGGGTGCTGCTCGTCTTCATCAATACACGCCTTCCTGCATAAGGCGTGCCTCAGTCTTCAAAGGTATGGATATCGAATCCCTTCTCTGTTACTTATGTCTACATAGTATAGATCCTGGTATTAGTGTTCGAGTAGATAGAATTTTTTTGTTTTCTGCTACGAAACCCAACATGAACCCACTATCGAGCATAAATACTCCCTCTTGGAGTTGCTAGCATCTACTCGGCCAAGATATCTACTAACAACGGAGAGCATGCAAGATCACAAATAACAAAGACATGATAGAATCAATAATCAATCTGAAATAGCATCTCAATAACCATCGAATCCCCGCAAACACAACTTGTAGAATTACAAATAGATGATCTTGATCATGAACGGAGCTCACAAGATCTAAACATGATAGCACAAAGGAGAAGAACCAACCATCTAGCTACAACATGGACCCGTAGTCCAAGGATGAACTACTCACGCATCACACCGGAGGCTTGCATGGTGATGAAGAAGGCCTCCAGGGTGAATTCCCCTCTCCTGTAGGGTGCCGGGAAGAGCTTCAGATCCCTCCCGATCTAGGGATGGAGATGACGGCGGCTACATACTCTTCATGGGATTTTGATGGGGTACTGACATGGGTATACCCTACAGGTACTCGAGCTTGGTATATACGGTCTAAATACGTAAAGGCCCACGGTGTCGCCCAGGCCCAACTGAAGGACTCGAGTAATCTACGGACTCTCGACTGACTTGAAGAACAAGAAGAAGCTAAAGATAGAAAGTTTGAAGGGGAAAACCCTAACTTGTAACCGACTTGACCTGCTACCCGAGACCTAGCCTATCTATATAAGGGCTAGGAGGGGGGGCGAGGAGGACACACGCAACCCTAGTTTCCACAACCCTCCCCAGATCACATCTGCGCACCATTGTAACCTTTGGTTCCTTCGATAATTCCACGAGTAGACAAGTAGGAGTACGGTCCTCTACGAGGCCTAAACCTGGGTAAATCTTTGTCCCCTGTGTGCTTGTTTGCTAGCCGATAGATGTCTCCATCGCTCCCTCCTTCTCCAAAACCCAAGTCCATAACAATGGGCATTGATGAGTTAAACCCTAGTCAATTGGCGCCGTCTGTGGGAATTGGGAGTGCTGATGTTGCGGCTTCTTCGGCCCTATCAACCACGATCTACAACTCTGCAACAGCGAAGATTCGCCAGCTCTTCGGCGCGTTCGACTTCACCGTCCACAAGCCGGCCACTCGCCCGGCCTTCGAGTCCGTAGGCGACGGAACCAGCCTGGCGATAGGGAGCTTCCGCTTCCAAGTCGGGCAGATGGGCACGCTTCGCATGCCTGATCAGCCGACGGCACCATCGATTGCCCTAGCATCATGGTTCCCTCCACCGATCGGCACCCTCAGTGAGCTCAACACCCCGACAATAGTCGAGAACACGGTCAGCGACAGCAGTCGCGACTCTGATCTGAGCGATCTGGCCACTGAAGATGGAACCTACGGTTCCGGATCTGAGAGTTGTGGAAGCAGCAGCTTCCCCAATCACTTCATGTGCGCCGTCATTAACGCAGGTGATACCTCTGCCAATCGCGACAACGGTGGCAATCCCGGTAACGGCACCGACCCGCCCAACGCCGGCAACAGTGGCAATGGTGGCAACGGCGGTAACGGTGGCAATCGCACCCCCGTCGACAATGGAGGAGCAGTCGAACCTCCAACCATACTCAATGAGCAAACCGGCGAACGTGTCGTGATCAGGCTCAACGAGCAAGAATGGGCTCGCTGCCGCGAGGCGCTCCTCTACCCTTCGGATCCCCGCAAGAACTGCTGATGGGCTATCACTGGTTCCTGAAGGAAGAATTCAAGCGCCAAGTGCAAACAATCGCACAACTCGAAGCACGTAAAAAGGCAGCAGACGAATCGAGCCTTCGTCGTGCTAGGATCTCCTCCTACGGAGGATCCTCCTCAAGGGGCAACGAGTACCTCGCTAAGAAGAGGCAATCTCGGATGGCCCATCTCACTGAGCAAGAACGCATAGAAGCCGCAAAAGTCCTCGACTTCGGCTCTATGAAAGTCGACACACGGGGCAACGTGGTCCCCAAGATACCGCAGGCTGCGGTGACAGTGGCACCATGTACCTCCTTAACAACCAAATGCCAGCTGGAGATCCCCAAACCGCCATGCACCGATCTACGATTGCGGGCTTGGGATTAATCGAGGCCTCCCTCGACAAGGAGCCAACACCAAAGCCAAAGAAGGGCAAGGCGCTAGCAAAGCGCTACTCCTCGCCCTCATCCAGCGACGACAGTCACGACCTGTCTCGACGCTGCCGCTCACGACGACACAACCATGACTATGATGCGCGTGACGACCTCACACAGCGCAAGATCGACAAATCAAGGCACGACGTGCTCAGTCGACTGACACGGAAGAAGAAGATGTGGAGCTCTGCGGCGCCAGATGCTTCAACAGATCCATCAGGCAGAAGCGAATGCCTAAAGGGTTTAAACTCCCGTCGGAGAACCCGAAGTTTGACGGCCTACAGGACCCAAAGATCTGGCTAGAGGACCACATCTCCTCCATCAGGCTCCACGGAGGCAGTCGAAGCACGACCATGCAATGCTTGCAGCTACAGCTGCAAGGCGCTGCCCAGGCATGGCTCAACAACCTCCCACGCGGATCTATTCGCAGTTGGGATGAGCTGGTTTACAGCTTCGTGCGCAACTTTAAGGGCACATACAAGCGGCCCGCATCAATCGAAGAGCTGAGATGTTGCCAGCAAAGATCTGGCGAATCGCTGCGCTCCTACATCCAAAGGTGGTCCATCATCAAGAACTCCGCGGAGAACATCTCGGAGGATCACGCGATTAACGCATTCAACGGCGGCGTCCCCCGCCTAGAACTCAGGGAGGAGCTGGGCCGCTCAAAGCCCCAGACCATCAACCACCTGATGGAGATCACGAATCGGTGGGCCGATGGAGAAGATTCGGTGAAGAATCACGTTCACTCTGACGAGGAGGCGGAACTCGAGCATAGACGCGATCGTCGAGGCAAGCACCGCATGCGCATCTACGATGACCGCGATGATGTCAACATGGTCGCGGCTGGCTACGCCGATAGACGCGACGATAACCACAACAGCGGATACCGTAGCGGCGGATACCGCGACTCCGGGAAAACCACACAAGTGTGGCAACACCGCACTCGCGATGAGGCACCCGCGAACTCCATTGAGGACAAACTGTCCGGGCCATGCATGGTACACTTCTACATCGACAAGCATGATGGCAAGAAGAAGTCCAGCCACCTCCACAAGGATTGCCGCAAGTTCCTCAAGCTACATGAGGGATTGGTTCGGATGAACCGCAATGCAGTCGAAAGAGGCTACGGGGCCGCTCCAGGCGCCGTGGCACATTGCGCACCGCCACCACCACCTGGGCCACCCCTGAATGCAGCTGCGCCGGACTAGCACCATGGAGGCGAACCGTACCCACGGGCCATGGGCACCATGATGATCCAAAAGGGACGCCCCTCCAATAGGGTGCAGAAGGCCATCACTCGCCAAGTCAACTTGGCCACACACTCGCCACCCTCTACCACTGAGTACCTCAATGGAAGCGAGTCATGCATCACCTTTGACAAACGCGACCATCCGCCTCAGGTACCCCATCCAGGCCATTGCCCCCTTGTACTCGAGGAGCCGCGTCTTCATGGATGGCGGAAGCGGCATCAACCTTATATTTGCGAGTACCTTGCGAGCAATGAGGATCCCCCTAACTTGCCTGGAGGCCTCAGACACAACGTTCCACGGCATCGTCCTAGGGAAAGGCGTATATCCCCTGGGCAAAATCAACCTCGACGTCATCTTCAGCATGCCGAAGAACTTCCAGCGCGAGCGCATCGACTTTGAGGTCGTTGACTGGCCCTCACAGTACCACTGCATCCTCAGGCGCGTCGCGTTCGCCAGGTTCATGGCAGTACCCCACTACGCCTACCTGCAGATGAAAATGCCAGGTCCCAATGGCGTCATCACGATCAACGGGAGCTTCGAGAGATCTGACAGTTGCGACAAGGAATTCAACAGAATTTCCCAGTCCTTCGGCATGCAGGAGGAACTCGCGAGACTAAAGGAGTCGACAGACAACAGTCTGCCTCCCCTGAGCCGGCCAAGTTCACCTGATCTCTCCTTCGATTCATCGGTGCACACAAAGAAAGTGCAGGTCCACCCATCAGATCCCGCCAAGACGGCTCTCATCGCCAACAACTTGAGTCCCGCATAGGAACTCGTGCTCGTCGAATTCCTCCGTGAGCATTGGGAAATTTTCACCTGGTGTCCTGCGGACATGCCAGAAGTTCCCAGGTAATTCGCCGAGCACACACTCAACGTCAACCCCAACGCAAGGCTAGTCAAGCAAACAATTTGGTGACTATCTGAGCCACGAGCGCATGCAGTTGGAATGGAGATCAATAGACTCCTCAAAGCCAAGTTCATACGCGAGATCAAGTAAAGCACTTGGCTCGCCAACACGGTGCTAGTACAAAAAAGGACACCGATATCCTACGGATGTGCGTGGACTTCACCTCTCTGAACAAGCACTGCCCAGAGATCACTTCCCGTTGCCGCGCAATGGCCAGATCATCAACTCCACTGCGGGATGCGAGCGCCTCTACTTCCTCGACGCCTACTCAGGCTATAATCAGATTCGAATGAAGGAGGAAGATCAAGAGAAAATAGCATTTACAACGCCCTTTGGTGTGTTCTGCTACAACACAATGCCCTTCGGGCTAAAGAACGCGGGAGCCACCTACCAGCAGTGCATGCATGCTTGCCTCAAGGAACAACTGGGTCGCAACATTCAAGTCTATGTCGATGACACAGTAATCAAGACCAAGGAGGAAGCCTCCCTAATCAATGATTTGCGCAAAACCTTCGCCAACCTCGACCGCTACCAGATCAAGCTCAATCCGGACAAATGCACCTTCGGCGTACCATCTGGGCAGCTACTCGGGTATCTCATTTCCCCAAGGGGAATCGAGGCCAACCCAAAGAAAATAAAAGCCATACTGGCCATGGAGAAGCCGAAAAATATAAGGGGCGTCCAGCAGCTGGCTGGGCGAATCGTGGCCCTCAGTCGATTCATCAGTCAGATGGGTGAAAAAGTGCTACCCTTCTACCAGCTCCTCCGCAAAGCTGAAAAATTCAAGTGGACCAACGAAGCGCAAGAAGCATTCGAAGACCTCAAGCGCCTGCTATCCACTTCGCCGGTGCTGGAACCGCTGTTGCTCTATATCTCCACCACCAACCAGGTGGTCAGCACAGTGCTCGTCGTCGAGCAAGCTGAGGAAAACAAAGTCCACGGCATACAACGCCCAGTATACTACCTCAGCGAGGTCCTCACGCCAACAAAACAGCGGTACCCGCACTACTAGAAGCTGGCGTACGGCGTCTTCATGACCGCACAGCGACTGTGCCATTACTTCCAGGAGCACCCAATCATGGTGGTCAACGACGCCCCATTGGGACATATCCTCAACAACCCCGATGCCACGGGACGAGTCGCGCTTTGGGGAATAGAACTGTCTCCACGAGACATCACATACGAAAAGCGCGACGCCATCAAGTCGCAAGTTCTCCCTGACTTCCTCGTGCACTGGATGGAGAACCAGCTCCCAGACAAACCAGACATGTCCTACCTCTAGACAATGCACTTCGACGGGTCCAAGCGAAAGGACAGAGCAGGCGCAGGTGTCATACTGACATCACCTCAAGGGGACAAGTTGAAGTATATCCTGCAAATGCAGTTCACAGCCTCCAACAACGAGGCTGAATACGAGGCCCTGTTGCACGGAATGAGGATGGCAAAAGCCTGCGGCGCCAAGAGGCTCATCATATACGGCGACTCCAAGTTGGTCGTCAACCAAACGATGCATGAGTGCGGCGCACTGCATGACAACATGATCGCGTACCGCGACCTCTACGACACACTCGAAGGAGATTTCGACGGTTGCGAGCTGCGGCACGTAGGTCGCGAAAGCAACGAAGAGGCGGACGCACTCGCCAACATAGGCTCTACCTGCGCCCCCATACCACCTGGGGTATTTCTCGAGCGCATATGCGAATGCTCCATCAAGCCAAAGGCCACAGAGAAGAAAACAAGCGCAGCAACGGACTCGGGGGCTATGCTGCCCAATGAGTCAATGGTACTCGATGACTTGGAGTTGGACACAGGACCCGAGGGTCCAATGAGCGTCATGATGATTGAGAAATCATGGACGTAGCCGTACATCACGTACCTCCTCAGCAAAAGGCTCCCGGACGACCCGACTGATGCACGGCACATCGCGCGGTGATCCAAGGCATTCGCTGTTATCAACGGCGAACTGTATAAACGCAGCATCACAGGAGTACTCCAACGATGCGTCTCCACGGCCGATGGAAGAGCTGTCCTCCTTGACATCCATGAAGGGACCTGCGGGCACCACGCCGGCAGTCGCGCCCTCCTTGCCAAAGCTCTACGAGCTGGATTCTACTGGCCTATGGCCATGCGCGATGCCAAGGACATCGTCCAAAAATGCAACGCTTGCCAGCGATTCGCGGACAAGCCACACGCACCTGGCGCAGAGTTACGGCCAATCCCATTGGCCTGGCCCTTCGTGCAATGGGGACTCGACATGGTTGGCAAACTTCCAAGGTCCTCACGAGGAGGCTACGTCTACCTCTTGGTCGCCGTCAACAAATTCACCAAGTGGATTGAGGCCATGCCAGTGACCAACCAATCAGGCCACAGCGCAGTCAAATTCTTCGAATCCATCGTCTACCGCTTCGGAGTACCGCACATCATCATCACTGACAACGGGACGAACTACACATCCAAGGAGTTCCAAGAATTCTGTGAGAACCTAGGGATCAACATCAGCTACGCCTCGGTAGCGCACCCATAGACCAACGGTCAGGTGGAAAAAGCAAACGGACTCGTCTGCGGCGGCATCAAGAAGCGACTCCTCTGGCCACTCGAACACGCCGCGGGTTGCTAGCCGGACGAACTGCAATCCGTACTCTAGAGCCTACGCATAACTCCAAACAGTGCCACGGGCTACACGCCATTCTTTATGGTGCACGGAGCCGAGGCAGTGCTACCCACCGAGGTACGGTACAAGGCGCCACGCGTGGTCGCTTACAGCGAACAAGAGTCATCCCTCGCACTCGAAGACTCCGTCGACCTCCTTGACGGGGCAAGGGAAATCACCGCAGAGAGATCAATGATCTACCAGCAGAACCTGCGCAACTATCACAGTAGGAGGCTACACCCCAGATCCTTCGCCGAAGGAGACCTGGTCCTGCAACTGAAGCAGCAGGGGCATCTCAAGCTCGAGTCCCCCTGGGAAGGACCGTACGTGATTACAGAAGTAATCCCAGGTGGCGCCTATCGCCTTCAAGATTTAGTGACAGGAGTCGCATACTCCAACCCCTGGAACGTCGCACAGCTGCAACGCTTCTACCCTTAGTCGCTTTTACTTTTTACATTCCAAATAAGGCTACTCAGCCAAGGCTACTTAGCCACACATTGTACCTCGCACTGTCCTTCGAATAAATA
The DNA here is from genome assembly GCA_910589775.1 of Avena eriantha. Classification (NCBI taxonomy): domain Eukaryota; kingdom Viridiplantae; phylum Streptophyta; class Magnoliopsida; order Poales; family Poaceae; genus Avena; species Avena eriantha. The sequence goes on from OU342744.1 coordinate 433,684,422, forward strand.
AAGCTAAGTGCCCCAAAACTTTGTGTTCTCCTTTACTTTAACAACTTATCTACTCGGGGGCTGCGCCACCCTATATACATCTGTTCTACGAACCAAAAACATGATATCCTGAGTAGCTGGTACATCAATCGAAACCCTTAACACAACCCAGTTGCAACGCACCTGACAGGTTGGCAAGGGACTGAGATAAGAGCATGGTCAGGCTAACGAAAAGGACTCGCATAGTGCAACGCACTTCATGCTAACAAAGCTCTTTATGCATATTCGACAATAAATTATTTACAACATTTATATGAATTTTACAACAAGAGTACACTTATGTGCAGGGTACAAACTAAGCTACTACTGCAGCAAAAGAACGTTGGTTTGTTCCTCAAAGAAGTCGACGATCCCTTCTGCTGGGCGATCCACCGCCTGGTAGTGTGGCACCATATCCTAGGCAGAACCTGCTGGTGGTGCAGGCGGCCCAGACGCAATTGCCGCAACATCTACGTCAGGCCTGTGCAGTCGCACCAACGATAGAGCGGCCTTGGCACCAGCCACCAATTGTTTCCTCACGCACTCACGAACCGCGAACAGGTCTTGAAACTTGGCAAGGAGGGCCAGCAGGCTTGATGGAGTAACATCCAGCGGAAACATCGTCCGATAAATGTTCTTCAAACATGCCTGCGACTTCTTCAGAAAGTGCAGCACTCGCGACGCGCGATCCTGCAGGGTCGCTAGTGCAATCGCACGATCATGATCTACCCAGAAGTATCCACTCTCTTGAAGTTGCTCCTGGGTAAGACCATGCATATGAATGGCAATTCGATCCTTCTCATCCTGTGGATGACATGCGCTGACAACTACACGAAGTAGCAAACAGCAGCATAAGTACAGCATTGCGAGTGACTACAAGGAAAAGATAAGAGCAAGAAAACTAACACTTGAATTGGTCGTCCAGCTGCGTCACCTCGCCAAGCAGATACTGCTCTCGGGCGGCGGCTTTCTCTGCCTTCGACTTCCATACATCCGCGTTACCGCGGAGCACGGGCAACTCACGCTCCAGCTGCTTCACGCGGTCACGTAGTCGCGAGAGCAGGGATAGTTCATCTACCCTGGAGCGTGGCGGTGCCAAAGTATCATCAAGAGGCGGCGAGTCCTGAGTTTCCCTCAAAGGATCACTCGATGAACCCTACCATAAGTCAAGATAGGAACAAATAAGACGACCAAATCAATACAAAGGCAAAAGGTTCAGATGCATTCAAGACTAGCAAAAGTATCACCAGATACATTCGCCAGCAGGCACGTTCTTAACAAAGGACATAAACTAGTCAACTATTACAAACACTACTAAGGAGTGACTGTCTTCTTCGACTTCGACGGCTTCGGGGGCTTCATCGAGTCCGTGGCAGTGTCAGATGCCACTGACTTTCCACCAGCCCCTGATGCCGAAGCTTTCGCCGCTTTCTTGGCACGTTGCAGCTCCTCAGAATACTTCGTGACAGTATTTATCAGATGATGCCCATATTTGCCATAGGCAGTCGCAAAAGGAGCGAAGACTACCTGTTGGCTGTCCGCATTGACAGGCATCACCTTCGACACCACGGCAGGATCAATCCCGACTCCGTGGGCCTGCACCATGGCAAGCGACATGGACGCACCGGCCGCGCGGAGTGAGTTCTTGAAGCTGGAAGGCACACCTCCGGCGAGTGACTCCACCAGCTCGTCTATATTCTCGACTAGCTCCACCTTGGGCATCAACTCCTCTCGAAGGCGACTGAGTACGCCTTCGGCCTTGGAGAGCGTATCCTGCACGGCGGTGCTGCGGTCTTCGACTGTTGACAGTGCACCCGCCAGAGCGTCATCGCGACGAAGGGCCTGCGGGTCGAAGCTCAAATCGCCGGCATCTATACATAAATCCACACATGGACAAAACATCAGTGCCACCGGCAAAAACATTTGAAGCAGAGAAGGATAATGGTATCAACAAACAAAGTACCTGAGAAGGCCTTGGCAATTGAGAACAGTTGTTCCTCGAACAACTTCTCCCTGGCTGCGAAGGAAGCACGCAGATCCTATTCGTGCCTTTGCGCCGCGTCACGCGTCGCGATTGCTTCGTCGTGACCCTTCACAGCCGCGGCGAGTGTCTTCTCCAAGGTGGCGGCGTCACGCAAGAGGGCATTATGTTCAGCTACATGACAAACAAAAAGTTGACTATCAGTCGACTATATCAAAGGGGAAGAAAAAGAAGAAGAAGAAGTGTAGAACGCTCACTCTCAACCACGCGATGATGCATCTCCAGCATCGCATGCTGGCGGCCCATTGCAAGAACTTGCTCCGCCAAATGAGCGGCTTCCTTCACAATGAGCTATCGCACAACAAAGGGATCAGCAGAAGCAATAGAGAACATCGACTACAACATTACAAGAATAAAATTTACACTTACATGATACTCCAATGACTCCGAAGATGTCTGCTGTACCGCCATCCGGGCAACCATTCGATGTTCCCCTGCATGAGGAGAACTGGAAGAGTTATGCCCGCAGTGGGCCACCAATGGAGGGGAAGGAGCCCGCTCGACCTCTTTCTTGGCCCTTGAGGTCACGACTCCTGATTCTTTTAAAAAATGGACGTCGCCAGAAGACGACGACGCCTCTTGACTGCAAGACAAAGCCCAAATTAAGAAAGGGCAAACCCGGAGACGAGCCAACATGTGCAAAAACAGAGAAGAACAAGTAAACTAGAAAACTTACCAGTCAAACTTGTCAAAGTCAAAAGTGGCCTCTCCCGACTCCGACGAGGACTCCTTGGGCAATCGCATCTTCTTGCGAGAAGATGGTGCCACGGCGCTCACAGGAATAGCAGGTATCGGCGACTCCGCACCAACACCTGTACCTTCTGGAGTCGAAGGAGACGACGCATCGGAATCCTCGCTGCGCGAACGCTTGCGAGTATCCAAACTACCAGACTCAAGGGCTTCCTCCTCCACATCAGAGGGGTCGGTTGACTCCGACTCGTCCTCTTCCAAGGCTTCGCGAGGAATAATCCCCTCAGGGAGAGTGGGCATACAAGGTGACACCACCCAATCCTACATGCAGACAACAAATTCAGCAAAAAGCAAGTAAACAACAGAGAAGCAATCGACAAATTTAGTTACTGCGTAGCATAACTATACCTCAGGAGGAGGGTTAGCAGCATCAAATGGAGGAACAGCTGGCTCACTGGGGAGCACATCCTTGAGGGTGTACTTGGTGACCAGTCAAACCCTCTTGTCCACCTCACTCACGGACATGCCATTGCCAGACAGGCGAGTGGCATCATCAGCGCCAGGCCACTGAAACATGGGGTGGACTCTGGCCTGCAGGGGCTGGACGCGACGGCGCAGCCAAGTGCGAATGAGAGCGCAGCCTCCCTCCTCTTTGCCTATGCGACTCTCGAGGTCACAGACGTGCCTGTACAACACATCTGTCTCCGCGGACTCGCCAGGCATGACTACATTCTTCCAGGAGTGCATCCTCCTGCACGGCATCACGGGATCGAAGGGCGCGAGTCCGAAGTGCTCACCGTTAGCCTTCTCATCGCGGATATAGAACATGTAGAACCATTTGTCCCTCCACCCTTGGACGGACGCCATGAGCTTGATGTCGAAGTAGGTGGCGGATGGGTCGACGTGGATTCCGCAACCACCTACATCGTAGACTAAAGAGCCAGATGCAGATTGGCGCTTCAATTTGAAGAGGCGCTTGAAGAGGCCGAAGTGCGGCTCGATTCCGAGCCAGCACTCGCAGAGGGTGATGAAGCAAGAGATATGGAGGATAGAGTTCGGGGATAGCTGATGGAGCTGAAGCCCGTATAAAGAAAGGAGGCCCCTAAAAAAGGGGTGAAGGGGCAAGGAGAGACCGCGAATGATGAATGCTAAAAACATCACTCGAAAACCAGCGGGAGGAGAAGGAATTGTCTCACCGCTGGGACATGCGCGTCGGCGACTGCGGCGGACAGTACTCCGTCTTGGCAAAGAAGAAGGAGATCAGATGACTTGATGATGGAGGGGCGCCACGCACCATTCGTGACGCGGGTGCCTGCGGCCTTCTTCTTCCCGCCGGCGGTGGTGCTGGTGCCCGCAGCGGTGGAGCCGCCTTTCTTCTTTGCCGCAGCAGCAGTGGCTGCAAAATCAGCCGCAGCGCCTCCCTTCTTCTTCCCCATTGCACGGCGGCGATGCAAGCGAAGGAAGTAGCTCGGAAACGAGCGGAGCTGGTCCAGCGTAGTGGAAGAAACGAGCGCAGAAAAGCAGAGAAGCCGCGGCAATGGCGATGGAAGCAAAGGATGAATGAGAGCAGATGAGAAAATTACCGTCGCAGCGCCGCTACTTAACCCCTGGAAGATGCAATCCAACGGCTCAGAAAAACCCTACTGGACGTGTGGCAAACATCATGCTGGACACGTGGAAGAGTGGAAGCGCGAACCGTCCCTCCACTACTCCCATTATGCACGGAAATCAAGGAGGCGCAGTTAAAAATAAAGATTACACACGCCCAGTCAAATCAAAGTCAGAAAGTGGGACCCACTGCTCGTCACGTCCCGTCAAACTCGCTCACGCGGGCAACTGAGGTCATGAAATCGTCAACACTGACGTCATCAAAGCTACGCAGCAGAAGACTTCGACTACTTTAGTCCTTGCTCGAGTCTTCGACTCCACCAAGCACTCGGGGGCTACTCCCATAGGGAGCGCTGGTCGCGCACCCTATGATTTTTCTTTTTCTTTTTTCAGGAACATGGACTATCAAGCCAAACCCAACCACTCAAAAAATAATTCGACTTTGGACATGGGTTACTCCCATAGGGAGCACCGGAAACAAATTCGACTGAAACAAGCGAACAAAAGACGATAGCAGTCGTGAAAGTTCTTTAGTCCCTTCCCGAGTCTTCGACTCAACCAGGCACTCGGGGGCTACTCCCATAGGGAGCGCTGGTCGCGCACCCTATGATTATTTATACAAAAAGCTGTGTGTTGATAACATCCACCTCGAAGCTCATGGCGACACCGCCTCATAATTTTTCCCTACAAAGAGACTGCGTCTCCTGGGTCACCCGAATCGTCTCCGCGATGATAAAATTCGGATGCCGCGCTTACAGCATGAAGGTAAGACCTGAATAAAGCCTGGCAACACATTAGCTGCGTACTACCAGAAATGTATCCATGCCTACAGGTACGATGAACATGCCTTGATTGACGTGTCAAGTGCTCACACCCATATAACTGGAATTCGACTCCTGTAAGACCTCCGCAGCTTGAGTCGAATTACACCAGCACTTTTCCGAATTCGAGTCCGGGGACTCGAGTTCGAGTAGATTGCCTTGTTTCACCCTAAGGTGGTTAACTGATACCGATACTTCAGTTATATCAGGCACGTACATCAACAATCCCTATGAAACAAATAAAGCAGTTGAAATATACTCATTCATGCACTCGAAAGACTTCAAAAGTCCCTAGTCGAATCTGCAATTCCACTGGACACTCGGGGGCTATCCTACTGGCCATCATCTTGATAGTCTCCTTCATAGTCTGGCCATGAGAATAGCCAGGGACAAAATCCATGAGTACTCTATAAGTACTCGCAAACTACCACTAACAAGTAGTATAGTTCTAGAGTAAAGTGTTAAACTCTAAGTTTGAATATAAAGTTAAGTTTGAAACCTAAGCTGAGTTCAGAAACAAAGAAAGATAAAACAAAGTTCTAGAATCACTTAAGTCAGGAAGCTAGTGTCATAGTCACAACCCTGTTGTGGTCAAGTCAAGATTTATCATTCATTTCATAAGTCATTTTGAAAACATATGACAACGAAACAGTATGGCCACTCCAACTGTCCATAACCGTGGACACGGCTATTCCAATAGTTTGACACTCTGCAGAGGTGGTACACTTTCACCACAAGATTCGATACATCTATCAGGGATAACCCTGAATCATCATACTTAGTATGCAGATAATCAAAATAACCTTTCATTTACATACCCTAGTATAAGCACCTCTCCTACGAGTATGGCCTCCCAACCATGACCATCTGTCATCTTGGGCATTGCATAGGTGGACAACATTGAGAGGTAGCCTCAGCTCAAACTTCTCCCACGAGGGAACTAATACTAATGCATATAAACTTTCGGCTAAGCCTTACCCAATTCAGGTATTATGGTTATACGGTAAATTTGGAGTGGTATCGCATCTGAATCCAACCATCAGTTTTGTAATAGGGTTAAGGCTCCTGCCTCAACATTTTCATCATCATAAACCATTTGTGTTTCTCAACACATGTCAAAACATCTCAATAGAAGGACTCATCATTCTAAGGTTTTCATAATTCATTTTCACCAAGTGTTCCCATTTAAAGTGACTCAAGTTTTTATCTACTCTAAACTACTAAGTTAAGAGTGTTCACTAAGGTGGAAAGATGGGATCAATCTCATGCCATAGAATGACATCTAAAGTTATCTAGGTAGGTCAAGTTTTATACTCTTTATGCTACCTTCAAAACAAGTAAAGGACTTTGGTGAAGTAAAGTGAGTAAAGCTTGAAAAGTAATACTTTGGGCAAGTAATAGTCAAAGTGGTATAACCAAAGCATGCCTAATGCATTTGCTTAGATTAGTCAGCTTGCAAGGGTTAGCTTGCATTGTTAATGGTGGCTTGCCTTGTGCAGTGCAGTGATTGAAGTTTTCTTCTTCCTCTTGATAGAACTCCTCCTCCTCGAAAGCTTGGTTAGTACTATCGTATATAAATACATACGGAGTACACAATCACCAAACAATACTTAACTAGTCTAATTAGCAATCTAAGGCACACATTTGATGATATATTATCTTCACAAGCATCACAAGTTGTATTAACTAGCTTCATTCTTTTTATTTAAGAAAAGTAATTTCTACTCATTGAAAAATTAACTAAGATTTAATATTCACCACTTAAAATATGGGATCATGTGGACACATGTCATCACCACATATTCTAACATGTGGGAATGTGATTTTAGGGTTGGATCACATTTACTTAAGTTTAAGTTTATTATTTAATGATTTAAAGTGACTAGAAATGCCTATATAGCATTATTTTGGTACTAGTCCAAAGTCACTACATGTAAACCTTAAAATTATTACATATTCAGATAGGTATGGTGAAATGTGAATTTTGAGAGTTGGAATCAACTCAAAAGCTAATTTGGTTGATTTTATAAAAATGTTTGAATGTGCAAAAGCTTATGTTTTGTTATTTTTACTAAGAGACATCTCTAACTCTAAATGAATTAAATCCAACGAGCTGGGTAGATCTTTTCAGTAGCTTTCTAATACAATTGGAATCACTCCATTTGGATTTGTAAATCTCTCTGAAATGATTTTTAAACTAAGGAACACAACTAAGTTCAAGCCTAAATAGAAAAATCTAAGTTTGAATTAAATGGGTCGCACGGGAAGGAAAACGGGCCGGCCCAGTGGTGTTCCGCGGCATAGAGAACAGCTGACAGGGGGTTCCACCGGTTAGTGGCTCTTTACACGCGAAGCGGTACGGGACGATGTGGGTCGTTAGATTAAAAGGGAGATCTACGGCTGAGGAGTGTCATCTCCGGCGAACAGTTCGCCGGCGAGAACTAACCCTAGCGGCTCGGTGGGGGTGCTCAGGCGGCATACCAGGGCTCCAGCTACTGTGGCGATGGGGGCGATTGAACGTGCTGTCGATCGTGGACTCAGGGGTGGTTGCGGCAGCTCTTGGGGTGGACGAAATCGACGACGCCTTCTCCTCCTCTGCACTGGGCTCCTCCGGCCAAATTCCGGCGAACCCAGGCTCGAGTGGCTCCAGCGAGAGGTGGGGAAGGATCAGTGAGGAGAGAGGAGTGGAATGGTGTGAGTAGTTGGTGTGGGGAAGGGCTCCTTTTATAGGTGCGGCTAAGCCGCAGAGGAGCATGGGCGGTGCTCGCCAGTGACGACGGCACAGCAAGCTAGAGGCGTGGGCGGTGTGCTAGGACGGTGGGCGGTGCCCTGGCGAGTGTCACGGCGGTGAGTGTGCAGTGGTTTGCGGTTGGGGGCAGTGAATGGCGCGGCGCGCACTAAGTCTCTGCCGACGGTGAGTTTCACGGCGGCTGGCGACTACGGGGCACGGTCGAGGAAATGGGCGTGTCCGTTAGCTTCCTAGGCTGGTGGGGATCATGTAGGCGGGCGGCTGGAGCGAGGCGTGGTCTGGTCGAGCGGGGGACCGTGCGCGCTCTGCGGCGGCATCGGCATGGTCGACAGTCTCTAGGCGCGGCGGTTCCTGGCCGTTCTGGTCGCTGTCCTCGGGCTGGGGCTGGTTGGACGGTGGAGGTGGACCACAGGCTACCTCTTGGACATGGTGGATGGCGCTGGCGGCGGCTGTGGCGTGCTGTCGCCGGTGAGGTGCCCAAATGGGGGCTTGGCCTTAATGTCCATGACCATTTGGTCGTGGCATAGTGAGTTCCTGGGCTAGAGAGGGGTAGGGGAGTGTATGGGTTGGCTGTGGTTGCAAAATGGGGAACCAATTTAGCTCAAACACTGCTCCAAATAGTGTTTTGTGTTTTAATTGAATTCTGTCCACCAAGTGTTTGTGAAAATGGCCGAAAGAAATCAAGTTTGGAATTTTTGGATGATTTTTGGTGGGTTTGCTAGACACATGCTTAAGCCTCTGTGGTTGCTTGAGTTTTGAAAATGGAGCTCATTTGAGGGGTTTTGAATAAGTGGGATCTTGATACCTACACTAGATTCAATTTTCAAATGCCATTTAAGTTTAGTGTTTGAAAGTTTTTGGCAGATCACAAAGTGGGCCTTGGTACACTACTATATGTACTAGCAAGGGGTGCAAAGATCCACATTTATTTCTTTTAAGAAATGAGTCCTAGGAATAGCCAAAGTAGGCATGTTGATTAAAATGGCACAAATGACCATTTCTTTCTTTTATTCATTTTGATTTGTTTTTCTTTGGGATTTGTTTGGGGATGATTTAGATGATGTTTATTTCACCTAAGAATCATTTTACAAGCAATGGATCACTTAAACAAGGCAATTCAAATCAACTCCTATTTTAAATGCACACCCATATGAATGCTTTAATAATTTTAATTGGAAAAGTTTTTGTGTTAACCCTAATTTTGATGATTTGGATCTTAATAAACTTGGATTAAAGTTCTAGGATGTTACACCACCTATCTTTAACAAGTCTGAGAATCCCTTAGATGCTGATGATTGGTTGCAAACCATGGAGAACAATCTAGAGGTAGCAAGAGTTGAAGCCAATGAGAAGGTACTGTTTGCCACCCACTATCTGGCAGGAGATGCAAGAGCCTGGTGGAATAGCACCCGTACCATGAATGATGATCAGATGATGACTTGGGAAGCATTCAAGATCAAGTTCAGTCGCACCCATGTGCCACAAGGTTTAGTCCCCAGAATGAGAGATGAGTTCAGAGAACTGAAGCAAGGCAGGATGACGGTAGTTGAGTACCATGACAAATTTCTGTCGCTAGCTAGATATGCCCCTGATGAGATTAACACTAAAGCCAAGAAGAAGGAGAGGTTCCTAAATGGACTGCATGATGAGATGCAGATTGTGTTAGTCAACATCCATTTTCAAGATCTAGAAGAGCTTGTAGACTCTGCCATCTAGATGGAAGGAAAGCTCAACCAAGCCAATGACAACTGCAAGCATAGGATGATGCACCAAAGTGGATCCAACCATACCCAGAAGTATCGCCCCAACCAGTCTATAGGATATGCCCCAAGAAATAACAGACCCCCTATGGCCCGTCCAAGCTACCCCAATCATAGCGGAGGAAACTTGAAGTCTGGAGGAAACCACAACAACAACCCTGGTAACTCCAACAATTTCAACCGTGCACCGCCCAAGTCCAACAACAACAATAACAACAATACTTCCCCAAGGACAGGAAGCAATGTTGTGCCTGTTGTAGCCAAAGACAAGTCCCATATTACTTGCTTTGAATGTGGAGTCAAGGGTCACTACTCCAATGAGTGTCCCAAGAAGCTTGCAGCCGCCCCCAATGCGAATGCCCCCACTCAGCAGCAGCACTGTGTTCAGCCTGGAAGGAGGTTTGCCCTAGGGAACTCGCTCAACCGCAACGGCCGTCTGTTCCACATGAATGCTGAAGAAGCCTAGGAAGCGCCAGATGTCGTGCTAGGTATGTTTTCTGTTAACTCAGTTTTAGCAAGAGTGTTGTTTGATTCTGGAGCATCGCACTCGTTTGTTATAGAAGAATTCGCATGCACTAGTAAGATTCAACCAACAAAATTGAAGCATGTCATGATAGTTCAAATACCTGGTTCAACCACCAAAGCTAGAAAACTTTGCAAGGTTGTACCTATCAGAATCCATGGGATAGATTTTTATGCCAATCTAATAGTACTTGGAACCAAAGGTTTGGAAGTAATACTAGGAATGGATTGGATGTCGAAACATAAAGGATTGATCGACTGTGCCAAGAAAGCCATAACCATGACCAGTAGCTCTGGAGTATCAGTAGAGCATGTATTTGAAACCTTGCCCCGTCAATTCAAATGCAACAAGAGTCTAGCCCAACCAACCCTTGACCAAGTCAGAGTAGTCTTTGAATACCCTGACGTATTCCTAGATGAATTGCCCGGTATGCCCCCAGATCGGGATATCGAGTTCATCATTGAACTAAATCCTGGAACTAGACCCATAGCTTAGAGACCTTATAGCATGAACCCATCTGAACTAGTGGAGCTAAAGAAGAAACTTGATGCTATGCTGGCGAAAGGTTTGATTCAACCAAGCGCATCGCCATGGAGATCACCTATTTTGTTTGTGGATAAGAAAGATGGAGGTAACCGTTTGTGCACAGATTACCGGAAGCTGAATGATGTCACCATCAAGAACAAGTACCCACTGCCGAAGATAGAGGATCTGTTTGACTAGTTGACTGGTGCCAGAGTGTTTTCTAAGATTGATCTTAGGACTGGTTATCATAACCTCAAGATTCGTGCAACGGATATTCCAAAGACCGACTTTACCACCAGATATGGATTGTATGAGTATACGGTCATGTCTTTTGGATTAATCAATGCCCCCGCTTATTTCATGAATCTCATGAATAAGATTTTTATGAATTTCCTAGATAAGTTTGTCGTTGTTTTTATCGACGATATTCTAATCTATTCAAAGTCAGAAGAAGTCCATGAGCTACATTTGAGAACTATCCTTGTGAAGGGTTACTGGTAGGCTACACTAGCGTAAAATCAAAATTTTCTACCGCGTCAACCAGGAATACTATTGTCATAGATCACGGGATTACCGCTAGACGCGCAGGTGCGGAACTCGATGAAGCACGTTGCGGTAGTGTAGATGTTCTACGTCTCCTCCTCGTCCTCGTCCCACGAGCAGCTCCCCTTTGCGCGGCTCGTCCAAGTGCTACAGATGCAGCACCTCCGAGGTAACCACACGTCCGGAGTGGAAGCCGTCACACGCCACACTGCTAGGTCTGCGCGTGCAACACAGGCGGAAGAGGAGTGGCGGCTGGGTGGAATGCTCTCTCCTTTTCAGCTCGCCTCACTCCCTCTTATATAGGCATCCCTGGTGGGCTTCTACATTAGCAGCCCATTAGCAACCTAAGCCTGGTCTAATTCGGATCCAATCCTCATTAGGCTTCCAGCCCCTAAAGTGTGTGACCCTATAGGTTCATACACGTATAGACATGACGCGAGTACACTTACTCCGTCAATAGTTGGTAGCGGCCTCTAGCAAGACGTGCCAACTCCTAAACGCATATAAAGATCATTCGGACGAACCATCACAAGGTTGAGTACATGTCTTTCCCTTTGCCTCACGATATTTGGTCTAGCTCTAAGCTGACCTCTCTTTCTCGATACTGTGATTCAGAATCCCTTTACTAGGTTAACTCTTAACCATATGTAGCACGGCCATGCATTTCTGGATCCGATCACTCGAGGGGCCCAGAGATATCTCTCTCAAGTAGAGAGGGGCAAATCCCATCTTGATTGACCGATGCCTTGCAGCATGTATCAGGACAAACCCGAAAGCTACCTTTATAACTACCCAGTTACGGAGTAGTGTTTGATAGCCCCAAAGTAGGTTGATCCACATCTCAAGTACATGCGACAATCTCAGGTCTAAGGACAAAACGTACACGATGTGTAGAGAGAACTGCAAGTATTATTGCTAGTCTCATGTTGGGTCAGTCCAACCCCATGTTCATAACATGTGTCCACATCATTGGTTTGGCATCTCTATGTCAATGACTTGCAAAACATAGTCATTAACCAATCGATGTGCTAGTCTAATATTCACGTGTGTCCTCGCATGAACTCCGACTAGGGACAATTATTAGATAACCATACAAGTAAAGAGTTTCACAAACAATTCACATAATTGCCAATCAATACAAGTTGCCTGGTATATGGATATTCAAGGAACATTATAATAACTCATGGATACACATGAAATACAATCATCTCTATGATTGCCTCTAGGGCATATTTCCTTCACCTTGAAACCCTTAGAGAGCATCAGTTGTATGCCAAGTTTAGCAAGTGTGCGCTCTTGCTGAAGGAAGTAGGATTCCTCGGACATATTGTGCCAGCAGGAGGAGTCGTTGTCGTTCCCACCAAGATCAAAGATTTTGAAGAATGGAAAGCCCCAACCACTCAAACCCAAGTCCGTGCATTTCTCGGATTAGCGGGATATTACCGCAAGTTTGTTGAAGGATTTTCGAGCATCGCAAGACCGATGACCCAACTATTGAAGAAAGATAAGAAGTTTGAATGGACCGAAAAATGTGAAGCGAGTTTTCAAGAGCTCAAGAAGAGGTTGATTTCAGCCCCAATTCTGATTATGCCAGATATCAAGAAGCCTTTTGATGTGTATTGTGATGCATCCAAGATTGGTCTCGGGTGTGTGTTAATGCAAGAAGGCAAAGTCATAGCCTATCTGTCCCGACAACTGAAGCAGCATGAGCAAAACTACCCTACCCATGATCTTGAACTAGCAGCTGTAGTGTTGGTATTGAAGACATGGTGTCATTACCTTATGGGTAACCGTTGTGAGATTTATTCAGATCACAAGAGCGTGAAGTATATTTTCACTCAGAAGGAGCTGAATATGAGGCAAAGGAGATGGATAGAGTTAATCAAGGATTATGACCTTGACATTCACTATCACCCCGACAAAGCCAATGTGGTAGCGAATGCTCTTGGCAGATTGCCGTATAGATTAAACACCATGATTAAAGAAGATCAGCCAAGTTTGCATGAAGAGTTGGAGCAGTTTAGAACAGAGCTAGTTAGCAAAGGATTTTTAGCTAGCATTGAACTTCAACCCACCTTGATTAGTTAGATCAAGGAAGTCCAGAAAGGAAATGCAAGTATCGATGGAATCAAGCATCGTATTGGTACAGGAAAGGTACCCATATTCACCAAAGATGAAGAAGGAGTTTTTTGGTACAAAGGACGTATATGTGTGCCAGCAGATTCTGAGCTGAAGCAAGTCATAATGCAGGAAGCTCATGATACTCTTTATTCTATCCACCCCGGAGGAACGAAGATGTATCAGGATTTGAAGGAGCAATTTTGGTGGCATAAGATGAAGAGAGAAATCGGAAGCTACATTGCCAAGTGTGATATTTGTCAGAGAGTCAAGGCGGAACATCAGATACCCGCAGGACTTTGGCAACCATTGCAGATTGCAGAATGGAAATGGGATTCTATCGGAATGGACTTTATCACCGGTTTGCCTACATCTAGTAGGGGAAATGACTCTATTTGGGTCATAGTTGATAGGCTGTCCAAGGTAGCCCATTTTATACCTGTCAAGACTACCTACCAGAGTTCGAAGCTAGCAGAGTTTTACATTGCTAGAATAGTCAGTTTGCATGGAACCCCTAAGACCATAGTATCGGGTCGAGGAACCCAATTTACCTCAAGATTTTGGCAGAAAGTCCAAGAAGGATTAGGAACCAAGTTGAATTTCAGCACAGCTTATCACCCACAGACTGATGGACAAATTGAAAGAGTCAACCAAATCTTAGAACATATGTTGAGAGATTGTGTTCTAGAGTACAGATCAAAATGGGAAGATTGTCTGCCTTTTGCAGAATTCTCATACAACCGTAGTTATCAAGCCAGTTTGCAAATGGCCCCATTTGAGTTCTTATATGGAAGGAAGTGTCGTACCCCCTTGAATTCGTCGCAAGTAGGAGAGAGTCAGATTTTTGGACCCGGCATCCTACGAGAAGCCAAAGAGAAGGTTCACAAAGTCCGTGAGCACCTCAAGACGGCCCAATCCAGACAGAAGAGTTATGCTGACAAGAGACGTCGAGACTTGACTTTCAATGTCGGAGATTTTGTGTATCTCAAAGTGTCACCCTTGAAGGGAATGCAACGTTTTCAGCTGAAAGGAAAGTTAGCCCCCAGATATATTGGACCCTTCAAGATTTTGAATCGCCACAGAGAAGTATCATATCAACTGGAACTGCTAGAGGAGATGTCAGCCATCCATGATGTGTTCCATATCTCGTTACTTCGCAAATGCCTAGAAGTTCCGGAGAAGACCGAAGTTTTCAAGAACATCGATCACCGAGCCATAGCTATCAACAAGGATCTGACGTATCGTGAAGTGCCCATCCGTATATTGGAAAAAGCTTTCAGAACCACCAGGACCCGGAGTATCAAATTTCTCAAGATCCAATGGAGCAACCATACCGAAGAAGAAGCTACTTGGGAGCGAGAAGATTACATTAGAACTGAGTTTCTAGATCTCTTTAGTTCCTAGTTTTTTTTCTTAAATTTGTGGACCAGATTTTGTTGAAGGAGGAAAGGTTTGTAACATCCCAAAAACTTTAATCAAGATTATCAAGTTCTAATCATCCAAGTTTAGGGTTAACAAAAACTTTAATTCCAAAAATCTATATGAATGCATGTGTGTGTTGCATTAATGTGTGATTGATTGAAATTGCCATGTTTGATTGCTACAAATGATGAGAAATGGTTTAAAGGTGAATACTACATCATCTAGGCCAATTACAAACTAAATAAAAAGCAAAAGAAATCAAATATAAATAAATAAAGCAAATGGTCATTTTGACAAAAGTTAACCACTAGGACACTTTGTGTGTTCCTAGAAGAAGAATTCCACCAGAAACATTTCTACTTCTTTTCACCCCTTGCTAGACCAAGTACAAGTGTATCAAGACCCACTTTACAAACTTACAAAAACATTCTCCAAAATCAATTTAATGGACATTTGAAAATTGAATCAAGTGTATGTGGTAAGATCCCACTTTTTCAAAAACCCGTCCAACCAATTCCCCTTGGCAAACCCAAGCAACCAGAGACACTCAAGCTTAAGTTAAGATCACTCAAAAAATTTGAATCAAGAATTCCAAAGTATTTTTCTTGCGGCCATTACAACAAACACCTGGCTTGCACTAAACTAACTACTGCCTAACTTCACTGTTTGGCACAGTGATCCTCGACCATTAGGTCCCCACCTAACCCCCTTGTCTCCCTGAGTCTAACCAAGCACTAGAAAAGCCCCCCCCCCCCTCTGAGCCGTGTGCACAGTGGAGCACCGCCCATTTCTGGTCGTCGCCGGCCAACCATGGACAGCGCGCCAGGAGCATCGCCGCCCTTGCCCACGACACGCACCAGACATGCCTCGGTCCACCGCCACCCCCTATCCAAGCCACGGCCACAGAAGAGCCATGGACCACCCTAGCACCACCGCACCCTATGTGTCTGCACCATGCCTAGAGCACGCCAGCTCGCCGTGCCCGACAGCCTCGCACAGACCACGCCTCGCCATCGCCGTGCACGCTCATGCTCGCCATGACCACAACAACCCCGTAGACACCCCCGTTCGCCACCATGCGACCCGCAGCTGCCGCACGCCGTCGCAAACACCTCTGCATCCGCGCGGAGCGCCGCACGCTCCCGACCAAACCATGCTGTGCCATTACACCCATAAGAACCGCCAGGGAACTCAACACCATCCACTAGCCTCCGCCACGCCGATAGCAGCCTGTAGCGACGCCACCGTCGAGCCCGCGCCAGCACCGTCCGGTCCCCTCGGCACAGTATAAGTAGAGGCCTCCCCTGCCTCATTTCTCCACACCCCAACACTCACCACTCCTCTCTGATCCTCCCCCACTTCTTCCCGGAGCAAGGCGAGCTCTCCCACGCCGGAATTTGGCCGGAGCCCGCCGCTGCTGGAGGAGAAGGGCGCCATCGATTTCGACCACTCCAAGAACTGCCACGACCACGCCTCAAACTACCATAGTCTACCACGTCGATCGCCCCCGTCGCCGGCCCTAGATGGAGTCCAGGTGAGCCTAGCCAGACCCCCACCGCCGCGCTAGGTCTGATTCCTTGCTGGAGCAGTTTGTTGTCGACGATGACTCCCAGCTGTTAGATGAGAATTAGATCATAGGGCTCAGATTCATAAATACCGGTTCGAGTAGTTAGTCTTGCTAACGAGTGGACCCCATCTGTCAGCAGCCCGCTGCGCTGTGCAGTGCATTTGGACCGGCCCGTTTAGCTTTCCCGCTTAGGCCTGGAAATTTAAATAATGATTTTCCTTTTTAGTTAAAACCTTATTCTGTCCACAGATTCAAAAATCAATTTAGAGAGTTTCACTAAACCAAATTGCATGATTCGAATTTTGCTAGAAAAGTAATTAAATTATCTATCCAAGCCAGTTGGATTTAAATAATTTGGAGTTAGAGATAATCTATAGCAAAAATAACAAGACAGAGACTTTTACAACTTCAAACATTTTTCAAAAATCAACCATAAATACTTTTGAGTTGTTTCCAACTCTCAAAAATCAGATTTGATCATATATATCTGAATACGTAAAAATATTTAGGTTTGCATGAAGTGACTTTGGACTAGTACCAAAATAATGCTATTAGGGCATTTCTAGTCACTTTAAATCTATTAAATAATAATCTTAAACTTTATAAAATGTGACCAACACCTTAAATCACATTCCCATGTATTAGAATATGTGGTGATGACATGTGTCCACATGATCCCATATTTTAATTGGAGAATATTAAATCTTAAGTATTTTCAATGAGTAGAAATTACTTTTCTAAAATAAGATAAATAAGACTATGTCTTTAGTTCTTGTGATGATTGTGATGATGCTAGATCATCAAGTGTGAGCCTTAGTGTGCTAAATAGACTTAGTTAAGTATTCGTTGGTGATTGTGTACCTCGTATTTATTTATAGACGATAGTACCGACCAAGGATACGAGGAGGAGGAGTACTACCAAGCAGAAGACGAAGACAACTTCAATCACTGCACCAACCAAGGCAAGCCATCACTAATTGTAGGATAACCTAAGAAAGATGCATTAGGCATGCTTTGGTTATATACCTTGATTTATACCAATCCCAAGTTTTACTTGCAAGCTTTATTCTCTTACTTTATCAAAGTCTTTACTTTTAGTTAGTGCTTTGTGAGTATTGGGAAAAGTAGTATAGATAGCATAAAGAGTATAAAACTAGGCCTATACTTAGATGTCATTCTATGGCATGAGATTGAAGATTAGCACCCCTCATTAGTGAACACTCTTAACCTTAGTGGCTAGTGCTAAGCATAAAACTTTATCACTTTAGATGGGAATACTTGGTGAAAATGATTATGAAAACCTTGGAATGATGATTCATTCTATTGAGATGTTTTGACATGTGTTGAGAAACACAATGATTTGATGAAGAAAATTTTGAGGAATGAGCCTTACCCCGTTATAAAAACTGATGGTTGGGTTCAGATGCGATACCATTCCAATTTTACCATACAACCACAATACCTGAATTGGGTAGGGCTTAGCCGGAAGTTTATATGCATTAGTATGGGTTCCCTCGCGGACGAGGTTTGAGCTGAGGCTACCTGTTGATGATGTCCACCTATGCAGTGCCCAGGATGGCAGATGGCCATGGCTGGGAGTCCAAGCTCATAGGGGAGGTGCCTATACTAGGGTGTGTAATTGAAAGGTTATGATTGATTATCCGCATACTAAGTATGATTGATTCAGGGTTATCCCTGACGGGTGTATCGAATTTTGTGGTGAAAGTGTAACACCTCTGCAGAGTGTCAAACTATTCGAATAGCCGCGTCTGCGGTCATGGACAGTTGGAGTGGCCATACTGTTCCGTCATCAGATGTTTTCAAAATGACTTGTGCAATGAATTGTGGCTTTGACTTGACCACAACAGGGTTGTGAATATGAAAACTAGTTTCCCACTTAAGTGATTTAGAACATTAAATTAGTTTTATTTACTTCTAAACTCAGTTTAGATAAACCTAGCCTTTTGCAAATAAACCTAGAGCTTAAGATTCCTACTAGAGCTACCTTACTTGTTAGTGATAGTTTGCGAGTACTTAAAGAGTACTCATGGCTTTGTCCCTAGCTATTCCCGTGGCCAGACTATGAGGAGGACTACTAGGATGATGGACAGCAGGAGGTCTACGACAACTAGGATCATCTCCCATCGTCAGTATTGCCTGTGACCCTGAAGATGGAGCCCACTACTACGCTTATTATTCCGCTGCTTTGATTGTATTAAGACTAGATCATGAGATCCTTTATTTGCATAAAACCTTATTATGGTTTGTAATGGATGATATACTGTGATATCCAATCTGTTATGTCACACAAAAATGGTAATCCTGGGATTGCGAGGTATGGCATAATAGGCATCTGGGATTAAAAATCCGGGTGTAGACACCACCCCCTCTGGCCCTTCTCCCTCTTGCCTTTCCCTAATAGGCCCTCTTCCCTCCAAAATTGGCCCATTAAGCCTTTTGACCTTTAAATTGATTTTCTCTTTTATTAAATAATTATGAATAAATGATTAAATCAATATTTAACATTCATTCACATATTATTCAATCTCTGTGGCTATGGAACACCTTCCACCTCCACTCTGGACATCCTCCGGACTTACCGAAACCCTTCCGGTTTTCTCTCTACTATTCTTTGGCGATTCTACTGATCCTATAAACAATCTCTAAGCATCATCAAACCATTAAGCGTGATATCCTACGGTTCAGGAACACTCTATACATGGTCGGGACACTCCCGGACGAATGATCGATAGAGGGACCTGGATGGCCATGTGACCCCTGTGCGTTCCACGAAGATCTTTCGTCGTCTGAACCGGGACGGTCGTGTCTTATTCCCTTTGTCTCTCAATATTTGCATTGCCCGAGATCTGATCAATGACATCACCATGTCGTGTTCAATCTCGTTACAGAAAAATGTACTTCACTCGTTTCGACAAGTGATATCCCTGTGATCAGATCACATGTTGCGCACCTATTGGATATGACTTCTCCGAGTGGGTCCTTGAGTATCTTTGCGTCACGTGGACGGACAAATCCCTCTCTTGGCATATATTGCCTCTACGGTTTCCTCCGAGTACCTGAACAAACCTTTATAACCACTTTATTACCAAGTGGCCCTTGATGCTATCTAAGCACTCTCGAGAGACAGTGATTGATACAGCCTCACAGTCTAAGGAATAGTCTACGAGGATCCATGTCTAATCATCGTAACTTGAACTTCGTGACATGATTGGGTCATGATGTTTAGGTTGGGTATTGGTTCATCATCTCATTCACAGAATGAGTTGACTCCATTTCCAACTGGCATAAATGCCACATGATCAGGAAACTTGATCATCTGTTGACCAATGAACCAGTGACTAGAGTTTCACTGGGAACCCCTGGTTGTTTATATATCACACGTGTATTGATGTTTCCACTCAATACAGTTACAACATGATATAAAACTTAATAATAAACTTTATGAAATATGATAATAGTCCTTATTACTATTTGTCTCTAGGGCATATTTCCAATAGTAGGCATCATCATTGATCTTGGCAATCACTTTATAAGGACCAGCACCATGTGGAAGTAACTTGGACTTACGCAACTCCGGAAATCTTTCCTTGCGAAAATGTACCCAAACCATATATCCAGGCTGAAACAACACCTCCTTGCGCTTCTTGTTAGCTCGTTCAACACTGTTCTTTCCCTTCTTTTCAATAGCCTCTTTCGTCTTCATATGTATCTTCCTCACATAGTCTGCTCTCTTTGATGCTTCCATATTGACTCGCTTTTGGATAGGAAGATGTAGCAAATCAAGTGGTGTAATGGGTTTGAAACAATATACCACCTCAAAAGAATAAAGATGTGTGGTAGAGTGAACCGCCCGGTTATATGCAAACTCCACATGTGGCAAACACTCCTCCCATACAATAACATTCTTCTTGATCATAGCTTGCAGCAATTCGACAGGGTTTGGTTCACCACTTCCGTTTGACCATCAGTTTGGGGATGACTAGTGTTGAATAGTAACTTCGTCCCTAGCTTTCCCCGAAGTGTCTTCTAGAAGTAGCTCATGAACTTCACATCACGATCAGAAACAATTGTCTTTGGTACTCCATATAAACACATGATGTCCCTGAAAAACAGGTTAGCAATATGCGACACATCGTCGCTTTTGTGGCAGGCAATAAAATGTGACATCTTAGAGAATCTATCCACTACCAAAAAATTAAATCATGGCCACTTTTAGTTCTAGGAAAACCTAATACAGAATCCATGATTATATCTTCCCATGGTGTAGTAGGTGCAGGTAAATGTGTATACAAACCGTGAGGCTTCAACTTGGACTTTGACTTATTGCAAGTAATGCATCTCTTGACAAACCTCTCCACATCATGCCTCATCTTAGGCCAATAAAAATGATCAGTGAGAACGAGTAGCCTCTTCTCACGCCCAAAGAGACCCAACAAACCTCCAGAATGTGATTCCTGTAGAAACAACAAACGCACAGACGACTCCAGAACACATAGTTTGTTAGCATAAAACAAATACCCATTATGGATGTGAAATTTATCCCATGTCCTCCCAATAAAACACAAACGACATGGTTCAGCAAAATCATGAACAGTTGTATACAAATCACATAAACTCTCTAAACTAGGAACTTTCATATCCAATTGTGTTAGTAACTTGTTCTTCCTAGATAGAGCATCAACAACAACATTATCTTTTCCCTTCTTATGTTTAATAATATATGAAAAAGACTCAATGAACTCAACCCACTTAGCAAGACGCCTATGCAAGTTAGATTGAGATTTCAGATATTTTAAAGCTTCATGATCAGAATGTATCATAAATTTGTTTAGCCACAAATACCGTTGCCAAATCTCAAGAACTCGAACAAGCGCATACAATTCTTTATCATGGACAGGATAATTTAACTTTGCACTAGAAAGTTTCTCAGAAAAATATGCAATGGGACGACCCTCTTGCATGAACACACCACCAATTCCTATGCCACTAGCATCACATTCAATCTCAAAGGTGCAGAAGTTAATAATCACTTCAGTTCATCAAAAACATGATCTTGGGCTATGCCCCAATCAAAAGGTACACATTTCTTAGTTAATTCAGTCAAAGGTGCAGCAATAGTACTAAAGTCTTTCACAAAATATCTGTAGAAACTAGCTAGACTGTGAAAACTTCGTATTTGACTCACATTCATGGGAGTATCCCAATTTTGTATTGCTTCAATTTTAGATGAACCTACCTCTACTCCATGTATAGAGACAACATATCCCGGAAATATGACCTTACCTTTGGAAAATGTACACTTTTCAAGATTATCATATAACTTAGCATCCCGTGACACTTGCAAGACTTGTCTAATATGATCATTATGCTCATGTTCATTGCGGCTGTAGATTAATATGTCATCAAAATACACAACCACAAACTTGCCAATAAAATCCCTTAAGACATGGTTCATTAATCTCATGAAAATACTAGGTGCATTAGTTAAACCAAAAGGCATTACTAACCACTCATATAAACCAAACTTAGTCGTAAAGGAAGTTTTCCATTTATCCCCTTCCTTCATCCTAATTTGATGATAACCACTATGCAAATCAATTTTAGAGAAAACAATAGCACCACTCAATTCATCTAACATATCTTCCAAGCGTGGAATAAGATGACAATATCGAGTAGTGATTTTATTTATAGCTCTACATCTACACATATGCGCCATGTACCATATTTCTTAGGAAATAAAATAACAGGAACAACACAAGGGCTTAAGCTCACACGACTATATCCTTTGTCGAGAAGTGCTTGCACTTGTTTCTGAATTTCCTTCGTCTCTTCAGGGTTTGTGCGATATGGTGCACAGTTGGGTAGCGATGCTCCTGGAATCAAGTCAATTTTATGCTCAATACCTCGCAAAGGTGGAAAACCTGCAGGTACCTTTTGCGGAAACAAATCGCTGAATTCCTATAACACATTAGAAACACCAAGAGAAAGAGGGTTCATATCATTAGAAACTAAAACCTCACCCTTGTACATGATCCGCACAAGAGGCACGGCTGTAGGATCCTCACTAAATTCTCTCATGTCTTCCTTGGTGGCTAATATAAGAAAATTGGGCACTCTCTCACTTTTCGTTATATCACTCACATCTATTACATTCTCTCGCCTATCAACTAAGGAAGGTGCATCCTCCAAATTGACTTCAGTTTTCTGATGAGATTCATTCACAATATCTTGTGGTGACATAGGATGCAAATTTATTTTTCTTCCTTTGAACTCCAAGTGATATGTATTGGCTTGGCCATTATGTTGCACAGAACGATCAAATAGCCACGGTCGGCCCAATAACAAATGACAAACCATCATAGGAACCACATCAAAGTCAATAGAATCCTTGTACGGTCCTATCTCAAAATCAACACGCACCATGTGGGTGACCTTCATCTCACCATTATCCCTTAACCACTGAATATTATGTGGATGAGGGTGCGGTAGATACTTTAATTTCAGCTTGTCACATAACTCCTTGCTTGCTAAATTGCGGTGACTACCAACATCAATGATTACCTTGCAAGCTTTATTTGGACCAACAAGTGCCTTTGTTTGGAACAAATTGCAGCGCTAACTTGTAGCACTAGACTAAGGCGTCACATTGAGAGTCCACTGAGAAAAAATAATGGTTGGTGCTTGGGTAGCCATCATCAACCGATGCATCCAGATCAGCATCATCTCATGTCTCATACTCAATAGCCTTATTAAGATACATGAACTTCCAATTAGGACAATCCCTCTTGAAGTGACCCTTGCCACCACATGTATGGCACTCCATTTCATGGTTACGTGCCTTAGACATGTTGGAACCGGTACCACTCACTGCAGGGGCTGTTTTCTCTGTATTGGAAACACTAGAAGTAGGCCACGTTGATGTAGACGGGCGATCATCAGGATTTGTGCAAGATATGGGCGCATATGAACTAGTCCGTGAAGAGAAACGCCCACCTCCTATGGAACGAGCTTTGATTAGAGATTCTTCAGCAAATTGTGCTTCAGCCTCACATGCATGATGTAACAACTCATTCATATCATGATACTGATGGTGCTGAACAATACTCTTGATGTTAAATTTTAGTCCATGGAGAAAACGCTAATAGTCATCTCAATCGACTCACATACTCTTGCTCGTTGTAGAAGCATCTCCATCTCCATGTAATATGCATCAACGGTCATAGAACCTTGCTTCACTTGTTGTAACTTGTCAAATAAAGAACACAAATAATTGGGAGAAAAAACAAGCTCGCATGACCTCCCTCATGGTGCGCTAAGTAATGATAGGTGGATCACCATCTTCTTTCCTTGCTCATACAATGCCATCCCACCATCGCAATGCATAACCACCAAACTTGGAACTAGCGAGCTTGATCTTTCTATCTTTGGTATAGTCATGTAAGCACCATAAATTCTCTATCTTCAGCTCCCAGGTGAGGTATTCTTGAACATCAGGTCCTCCCTCAAATCTAGGTATGGAGAATTTGGGCTTACCGAATCTATCATCATGTTGTGAAGGTGCATGTAGTGGATAACGTTGAGCACCGATGGGAGGAAATCCACGCCCATGACCTCGAGGGCCATCACCACGACCATTTCCAACCACAGGGGAGGCGGACAAATTGCCATCATTGATGTTGGCATCATCATCCTCAACTTGTGGATGTTGTTGTTGTTCTACTAGCAGCCTCAAACCATTCACAGACTCTGTTCAAACTTGTATACTTGTGTGAATTGTAGTGACTTGTGTTTGGATTTTCGTGACTGTTGTGGAAGTATCATCCACCTGCATTTGTGTGGACTGAATATCTTTTGCAAGTTTGTTTGTTGTGCGAGTAACGAGCCCTTGCAAATGATCTCGCAATTCTTCATAGTCTCACCACATAACGGTGGTATCATCATCCTTTTTATGCATCACATGAACATCACTATAAGACATGATTAGTAGGTTTCTGCATGAAATCAAAAATCTTTTGGTGGCTCACTCACAACTACAAGAAAATAAAATATTACCATTCCAAAGTGAATTAGTAAACGTTGCCAACTTGGATAAACGATACGTGCACGGATGTGATGAAGCGAATACCGAGGGTACAAGAACGATCACACGACAAAGCAAGAGTATGAAGTGTAGTTGTAGGTATGGTTACCTAACTGCACCAAAGCAAGTCCTAGTGTTGATCGTATGACAAACACCCAAGGAAAACACACACAGCGGAGATAAAACATGGCAAAGCAACTTATGAACAGGAATATTGCAATGCACAAGAGAGACACTAGTAATAACTCAAAATAAATAGGCACAAGATTTATCAATCTACAAGTGCTATTAGAAACTAGGCCTCCAAACAAGCTTTGATATATCTCTTTTTGTCACTTGTGTAGCTCTTTTCTTTCTCTTTTTTTGTTTTGACTACTTTTTTTTATTTTCCAACTATTTTACACAATGCAAAACAAATGCAACACCTTTGAGCATACTAAGCCGGATACTCCAGACTTGGCTGGATATTCCAGGGCGCCGGATAGTCCGGTGTACTAGCGCCGGATAGTCCGGTGTACTACCGCCGAACACTCTAATCTACCTGGGCAAAAAATGTACTTTAAAACCCTAATGAGCATCTTGTTCAGAGAAAGGCAACTAGTCTCGTAGGTACGTTCATAGGCACATATGTTGTAGAAAGGTTGTTGCTAAGTTAAACACAAATGTAAGCTATGTGGACTCGGATAAGTAGATGTAAACTAGCGGAAAACGATGATGAACGACTCGAAAATGAAGAACAAAAAAAAGGAAAACCTAGACACTATGACTCCTACTAGAAGAGATCGGATCAAAGACACGACAATGACCAGCAACTACGACTCAACTCCGATGCAATCTAGGCTATGGCAAAGACAAATCCTAATCTTTTTGTATGGTTTTTTCTGTATAGGACGAAAAACAACTAACTATTGATGGATTTGTGGATGCTTACCTAGGAAACGCCGGAAATCTGATACCAAGATGATAGGGGGTGGCCTATCTTCTCAGTATGCGAAGGTGGTAGATGATGATAATCGGTGGAGATAACTTGTATGACGCTCACGAACCTCTCCATCGATCCCTGATGCCAATGCAACACAACCCTTGTAGATATTCGCAACTTCACACACTTTCGCATGTAGCTGCTTACCACGAAGCGGTATTGCAATCGTCTAATTCCCAATGGAACAGCAGATCACACAAACCTTGCAATTGGCCAAATCCCAATAGCTCAACTAATCACACCTGATTGATAGTAGCAAATACACCAGATCGATACAAATTGGTGCAGAGGTTCAATTTGATGCAAGTAGTAACTCAAAGAATCTAGGGTTTACTTTAAACATGGTCTGAACTGAGCTAAGGGGTTGTCCCAGTGCTTATATGGGTAACTGGGGCGGCCAGAAACGAAAAAAAGTTGTAAAGGACTCAAACTGATACAACCGATCCGGACCAGTTCCATCGGCGGCCGGACATTCCGATCCGTATGGGCCAGACATTCCGATACGGCCGGACACTCCATCTGATAGTTGCCGGACAGTCCAGTCCGGGTGGAAACTTCAAAGTTTTGGGCTCGTGTCTGGGTGGCTTCCGATTTGGCCTTCAGAATGGCTGCCACCTTGGCGTGTCTCGAGGCAGGCCGGATTGTCCGGGTGAAATGCATCGAACACTCCGGTTTCTCCATGAAACTTTGCGACGTTCTTCTCAATGATCTCCTCGCTCCGTGCGCCTGCCTCCCTCTCCTCACTCGCACATCCATGGATGACCATCATGCCGGACTCCTCTTGCACCAGCCCTTCTCCTCCTCACTCCATGCTTACTTTTTCAACGAACCTGATCATACATAAGTGCATAAACTTAGATAGTATAAAATTCTCATCAATAAAACACAAGATTCATTTAGGAGTGAATTCACCTGTTGTTCAAGTAGCTTGGCACGATCTCGAGTAATAGGTCAAATCCTGATCTCATTGAACTTGGTCTTGGTAGCAACATCGACAACTTCATTAGGAGTTGGAGATAGTAAATCAGTAGGGATGTTGTTATCAGTATGTGTGTATTTTCCGTATTAGTGTATGTCTGCTTACCCATGTTGGTATTCTTTTTTATGTGTGCATATCATCATGTTCTTTGTGTGTGTTTAACGTGTTTATCTGTACTTTATGTTTATGTGTGTCCCTTCCTTTTTGTATGTGTACTTCCCAAATGAGTTGTGTATTTCTAAAACTGGTGTGTACTTCCCAAATTAGTGTGTACTTCATGTTTCACTATTGTGTACTGCCAATATACATACATTGTCTATGTACAATGATATTGTGATTATGTACTTTGAAAAAACTGAAAGCATGGGAGAAAAATAGGCAAAAATAAAAAAGTGAAATCAAAGAAAACATATCAAAATGGAACATTAAAACAAAAAACTCTTGCTTGGGTGCTCCCCATGCGCTAAGTTTAGTAAGGATGCTCCGCACATGTCCGCTTGTGTGCCTCTGTGAAGGCCAACCTTCCACAAGTCGTGCCTGCAAATAATACTTAACTTGTGATTTCTTGTTTTATCAGCAAAGTTGGTGAACCCCAAGCGAAAATTTACTCAAAGATTGTTACTATAACTTAATGAAGGATATGCAAATCCAGGAAAGAAGTAAAATTATTTAGAGAGCGAGGCATAGAACATGTGGCGCGTGATTTGGCGGCTGCCGAGCACCGTAGGGAAGACGGCGAGTCGGTGCACACAGCCCACCGCCCCACCTCTCTATGGCCTTTGGGCCAGGGCCCAAAATGCAGTTAGGCCCCGTTCGGTCCGCGGGAATTTCCCAGGAATTTCATGGGCTCTGTTTCCGTTGGAAACTTTTTCTCGACATGCATTCGCTTCACGGGAATCGAGCTAGCTCATTCCGTCGAAAAGTTTCGTTCACCCGTACTTTTCACGGGGAAAACAACATCTACTCTAACCGAAGGAACGGCAGGCAGAAGAATCTTTCCTCTGAACTGAACTAACCACTTTTTCCCGTTCCTTTGTTTTGTATGCCCGTAGGTTTGCTGTTTCCTGCCCAGCCTATTCCTGCACAATTTTATCTTCCTCTAATTTGCAAACCCGTGGACCGAACGGGGCCTTAGCCTTTCTATCCGATGTTTAGTTTTTTTTGTTTCTTGTCAGTTTTCATGATTTTCTGATGGTTTTTGAGTTTTTGAAAAAGTACGAATAGTTTCAAAAATTTGAACATTTTTAAGTCCTGAACAATTTTAAATTTGAAAAAATAAATAATTTTAAATATGGACAATTGTCAAATTTAAAATTCAAACCTAAGCAAATTTTGAATGTGAACATTTTCACTAAAAATATTTTTCAAAAAGTAAATTTAAAAAAAAAGAAAAAATTAGAAAATAGCAGTAAAAAACAGAAATAGAAACAAAAAGATAAATAAAATAGAAAAAAGAGAAGAAGAAGCCAACTGGGCCGGTCCATACTGCACGCGGTACGCGGAGACCTGGTCGGCATATAGGTTTTCCTAGGGAAGACAACTCGTCGGAGCGATGTGAGATCGTGAGATGGAGGCTTAGGGCTGGAATACCACATGCTACTACAATTATGCAGTAGCTATTAATGCTGGAATACCATAACATACACAAACGCGAATACATATTAAGCTCTCTTAAAAAGTAACAATAAGAGTTAAATATTTTGATTTTTCAAAATAACTAAGAATTTCCGTAATATCATCTTTTTGTTAGTCAAAGAGTGCACACGAGCATCATGGATGGCGGGTAGACTTAAAAAAAGGGTGAAAAATGTGTGCTCTTTGTAAGCTTTGCAACCAAATGCAAGAAACGACCGCTCATCTTCATTTCCAATGCCGCTACACTATCCGTATTTGGTCAAATATTAAAGCTTGGTTGGGGACTGAAAATATCTAACCTCAACATTGGCAAGATATGGCTTCTGTCAAGGATTGGTGGAATGAAGCCATCCATAAGAGCAGAGAACAAAGGAAGGCTATGGTTTCATTGGCAATATTGATCTCATTGCAGATATGGAAAGAGCGTAATGCAAGGGTGTTCCGGAATCAATCGATAACACTTCTAAGAATAAAGATGAGGCGGTAGTGTGGTGCAAAGACGGAGCTAAGGCGCTTAGTAGTTAAATGCCGCGAAAGTAGTCTCGCTTAGGTTCCTTGGCGTTAGCCAAGTTGTGTGTTATAAATACCGCTCTTAAACTCCTTCTCTATCAACGAAAATGATAAATCTTTTGTCTTGTTTAAAAAAACTAGGGCTCCTTCCTGTGGGCTAGGTTTAGGCAAATAGAATGTGAGGTCTGTTGGAAGTGTAGTTCTAAAAAGAAGGGAGTATTGCTCCATTACAACCCCTTCCCCCAAACTTCTAGAAATCCATATTCAACCCCATATCCAAAACTCAGTAACACCCGTATATACCCATACAGATCGGTGGTATGCCCACATATAGTCATACGAACCTCTTCAATTTATGTCCCGCACACACCCCGAACCGTCCATCCTCGCCTATGCCAATCACCATCGGCGGCGGCTGACCACGCGATCAAGGCCTCTGCCGACCACCACCGCCGTTGTGCTTCTTTGCCGCCGGACAAGTTGGTAGACTTGGCCGACAACAAGTCTGACTACTTGTCTGACAACAAGTCCAACAACTTGTCTGGATAATCCTAGTAACTCCTGTCAAAATCATGTTACTCCATAACTTCTTCGCCAGAAAGTCTGTTCCATTAAGCCGAACAGTCCTGCTCTACTTTCTGGGCTAGACAGACAACCCGCCATGCATGTCTAGCGTCTTCGCGGGTTCTTCCCCAACCAGTCGGACACATAGCTGGTAGGCGTTGGGTAGTCTGTCGTCCAGCGCATCAGTGCGCTGCCGCGCCGCCGCCCTACCTACACGCTGCCACCAACCCTGCCGGCCGCACACACCTAGAAGGCTATGTCGATGCTTGTGCTGGCTAGAACCACCTCGGAGTGTATCGTGGCCGGCCTACACCGCCACCTCTACTAGCCTGCCAACACGTTGCCGAGTTGAGTTGGGCCATACGGGTTTTGTATAGGGCTATTTGGACCTTGTGTTTGAAATTGTCTGAGTTAGTTACGATTTTTGCGGAGTGAGTTGTACTAGAGCAATCGGCAAAAAAAGGCGCATGAGTTTCTCTTATCTTTTTTTACAATACATAAATAGGCATATTTTTGTGGTACTATATCATCATGCCATTAACTACTTTTATTATAGGGTTTTTTCGCATGTGCTTAAATGACTAAAATCAAAATCACTTTTCAAAACCTTCTAATTGAACTTGAACTTTCAAAAAGTGTCCAAATTGAACCGAAACTTGTTTTTAAAAAGGTGATCTTACGGGGTATTCCTATCGGCTGTCATCGTATTGTTCGATTTTGTAAACAGGAATAAATTCGCAAATTGGATAGGATCTATGTTGTTACCATATACACCATGTACATGTATTTGGTTTTGTATGGCATCATCGTACCAATTCCTCTTTTTTTTTTGCATGGCTCGGAACCACACTGCGGCAGGGATCGCTTCTTACATATTGCAGCAGAGATTCCACAGAGACCTCGCCGGGGCACGGCACTTGGATGAGTGTTCTTGTTTTCTGAAACCGCGGAGCAACTGTACTAGCTGTGGTACGGTCCTTGAATCTGCCCTAACTGAAATATTGTTTCTGCTTCCAATTTTCGATAGAGAGCTTTTCCCCGGCAGAAAAACTTTGAGTTATTCCACACAAAATTATAATGAATCATACATTCGTGTGACAATAACATGGGATGGCAAATTTTCTATGGTTACAACTTCACAAATGTCATTCACAACAATAACAATCAGAACAAACCGAGATTACAAGCTCAGCATCCCCTGGTCAGAATTCAGAAGGCAAACTACACAGAATTCTGGAGCTAGACAGTCCCGTACAACTCGATGAATCCAATACTGTGTATATGGAACAGTACTACTAGTAAACACTAGTAGTAGTAGATTGGATGCTTACGGGCACCTAGTGTGCGGGCACATGCATCATCCTTGGGCACCGGGAGCGGAAGAAGGTCGGCATGGGAAGCATGCTCGGCTCCGGCGAGGTGAAGAAGCTCGATCCAGAAAAACCATGTTCCATGCGCGGCATCGCCTGAACCATCGCCATTATCTCGTCCTCCTGCGGCTGCTCATCGCTGATCTCCCGCTTCTCCTGCTCGCCTGTCCGGCTCTCGGCATCGGACGGTGGGGAGCGAGGCTTCTTGTGGATGTCCCAGCGATCGGCGGAGGACGCGCGGCTGGGAGCCCGCTTATTGCTGTCCCACTTCTCGCCCAACGAAGAACGGGCAGCTGGTATCGTCGCGCTGCTTCCCCGGCTCGATGACGACGAGGACGAGGACGTGCTGCTCCCGCACTTCTTGTTTATGTCCCAGCGATCAACGAATGACGCGCACACTGGACTTGAGCTGCCACACGACGATGAAGAAGGGCTGCCAGGTTTCTTGTCCTTCTTGTGCGCATCCCACCTCTCGACTGAATCGGCGCGGCCGGGCTTGCTCTGGGAGGCAAAGGATGACGGCAGGATGATGAGGCACGGGGTGATCGTGCTCCTCCGCGGGGTCGGGAGCAGACCCGGGAGAAGCCCTGCGGCGGCCTTGGCCATTGCCCGTTCAACCGACGCCATCGATGATCTTCTTGATTCACGAGCGTACTCAAGAAGAGAGAGATGTGCTTGCCGGCAGGGGAACGAAACGATGGATGATCTGATGGGGGTGTGGGATCGAATTGGGTGCATATTTATTGATGCCATTCCTCAGAATTGGACGCCGAGTCGGACCCCAAGAACGACAATCTCCCGCAGGCAGGATGCAGCAGAGAGCAAAATCCGAGTTCACCTGCAGGCTGCCGCAACTCCGAATTGGACTCCACTTCGGATCGGGCTATGTTTTTCTTTTCCCGAATTCTTAACAGCGCGCGGGCGCCAAAGGGACATCCCGGGCGCACCCGCTACACGACAAGCGAAGCCAAACACACGCACTCGTTCATCCTCGTCCCCCAACCAGACGGTCTGCTTGTCTTTCCCAAATCGTGCTGCCCCACGAGCCGTAGTCGTAGAAGAGCTCGAAGATGCTTCTCGTCACGCCGTCCTGGACCTCACCGCCGCCGCTGGGAGGGGCGGCCACGCAGCACCGGAGCACTGGGCTTTCCCAATCTCCTGCCGGCGAGTCCTCCGCCACACTCTTGGATGGAGGGCAGGTCCTCCTGCCGGCGAGTTCTCCGCCACACTCCTGATGGCCTGGACCTCTGACCCGGCTGCTGCTGCTCCATCCAGGCCCCCCTCCCCTCCTCAGGTGAAGCAGCGCTGATTCCAACCGCCGGTGGCTCGCCGACCTGTGCCTCCCATGTGTGCCGGACGTCAGATGCACGAGCGGAAGGAAAAATAGCTGCTTTGGGGATCTTTTACCGGTCAAACCTTGGACATTTAGCTCTGTTTTTGTAGAATACCGAGGTTAGCTACAAGGTCACTTCACGTGGGGAGAGACAAAGAACGACCTGGACGTCGCTCCAAAAGAAAGTCACCTGGACCATAGCTGCTAATTTCTACGGGCCTATTCAACAATTTTTGGTTTTTTTAGTGCTAACAGATGAATTTATATTCGTTTTTAATACAGTTATATAAAGTTGCATATTACTATAATAAAGTTGTCTGCTGCTATCATTAAATTGCTTACTAATGAAATGAAAGTTGGATAGCTCGGCGAGACAACTTTGAAGACCGGCGAGACAATTTTGCAATTTTACTTTGGAGACCGGCGATGCAACTTCGCAGATTGGCGATGCAACTTTGGAGCCAGGCGAGACAACTTTGAAGCCTGATGACACAATTTTGGAGCTCGACGAGACAACTTTGAAACCCGGCGAGGCAACTTCAGAGCCCGACAAGGCAACTTGTGCCCGACGAGGCAACTTCTGTACTTGACGAGGCAAATTCAGAACCCGGCGAGGCAACTTCAGAGCCCGACGAGGAAACTTGTGCTCGACGAGTCAACTTCGGAGCCCGGCGAGGCAACTTTGGAGCCCGGCGAGGCAACTTAGAGCCCGACAAGGCAACTTTAGAGCCCGACGAGGCAACTTCTGTGCCCGGAGAGGCAACTTTGGAGCCCGGCGAGGCAACTTCGGTAAGTAACATTGGAGCTCGACGAGGCAACTTCTGTGCCTGACGATGCAACTTTTATGCCTGACGTGGCAACTTCAGAGACCAACGATGCAACTTATGCTCGGCGAGGCAATTTTGATGCCCAACAAGGCAATTTTAGAGTCCGACGGAGCAACTTCGGAGCCCGACAAGGCAACTTTGGTGTACAACAAGGCAACTTCGGAGCCTGACAAGGCAACTTTGGTGTACAATGAGCAACTTCGGAGCCCGACAAGGCAACTTTGGTGTACGACGAGGCAAATTCAGAGCCTAGGGAGACAACTTTTGAGCCCGACGCGGCAACTTTGGAGCCCGGCGAGGCAACTCCAGAGCCTGGCGAGGTAACTTGTGCCCGAGAGGCAACTTCTGTGCGTGACAAGGCAACTTCGGAGACAGGCGACGCAACTTTAGAGCCCAACGAGGCAACTTTGAAGCCCGGCGAGGCAACTTTTGAGCCCTGACAGGAGGCCTACCAGGCTCCAAAGTTGCCCGGCGAGGCTCTAAAGTTGCCTTAACAAGGCAACATCGGAGCCCAACGAGACAATTTCCGTAGGCAACTTTGTATGAGGGATAGACAACTTTCTATTATAAAAGTTTCTTAATGATGTTTTGAAGTTGCTTTGAAGTTGGCTTGTCATGCTCTAGCAAGTTTGGTAGGACTACACTAGGCAACAAATTAGTAGGACTACACAACTATTATGTCTTTTTGGGTTGCTAATCGGGCTCCAAAGTTGTCTCGCCTAGCTCCGAAGTTGTTCAGTCGGGCACCAAAGTTGTCTCGCCAGGCTCCAAAGTCTACCAAAGTTGCCTAGCCGGGCTCCGAAGTTGCTTAATCAGCACAAACGTTGCTCGATCGGGCTCCAAATTGGCTCGCCGGGCTTGAAGTTACTTAGTCAAGCACATAAGTTGCTTAGTCGGGCACAAAATTGTCTCGCCGGGCTCCAAAGTTGCCTCGTCGACAACGACTTTCTTGAAGAAGAGTCATCCTCACCCACCGTGGAAGCGCCATCATAGTGGCCTACCAAAGTTTCCTCGTTGGGCACCAAAGTTGCCACGCCGGGCTCCGATGTTGCCTCGCTGGGCTCCGAAGTTGCCTAATCAGGATCCGAAGTTGCCTCGTCGGGCTTTGATGTTGCCTCATCGGAAAACGACTTGCCTAAAGAAGGGCACAGAAGTTGCTTAGTCGGGCAGAAAAGTTGCTCAGTCGGGTACCAAAGTTCCCTCGCGGGGCTACGAAAGTTGCATCGTGGGGATCCGAAGTTGCTGTTGGGGATCGGTGCGGAAAACAAAAATTTCCCTACGTTGAAACTCCAGAAACTGCCTAGGATCTATCTATGTAGTAATGCAGTAACGACCGGTGTGTAGAGAGTACATACCCTTGTAAACCGTACGCGGTTAACGTTCCGCGGGGAACGTGGTTGAAGTAGTCGTACTCGTAGCCGACCTCATGGTCGCGAAGCTCCTCGTAGGTCACCCCTTGCTCCTTCTTGATCTTCATCATCTTCATTGTGTAACAGCTCCGGCTCACGACATTCTAGCGCCCCAAGTGTTGCGCCTCGTGTCTTCGTACACATCCGGTGCACAATGAGACCTCCGGCTCCCTGATCCCGCCGGGAGTGCGGAAATTGATATCCGGATAGGAATCCCTGCAGCGCAACGGCGTACTGCAGGTGTGCCTCGATCGCACAGCCTAGACTTGGGGCCATGGTCACGAGGTATAGAGAGAGGGAGGGAGAAAGTCAACAAAAGGACTTCTCAAGTTGTGTGTTTAATCCCACCCATAGGCACCCCTTTATATAGGCGAAGGGGGTGTGCCCTCCCGTTGGGTTAGCCACGTGGGACTATTCATAAAAGAAAAGGCAGCAGATTTTCGGACTGGCCAAATGGGCTGTTTCTACTCAGCCCAAATAGCCAAATAGAAATTAAACAGAAAAAGGAAAAAGGGGAGCAGCAGCAGCCAGCCAGCCGGGTGGGCCGGCCTGCCCACCGGTGGCCCAGCTCGCGCTGCGGCGACCTGGAAGGGGGAGCCCCGGGTGGGCCGGCTCACCCCCCGGTGGCCCAGCAACCCGCCCCTCCTCGCTGGCTCTAGTGGCCTGGGTGGGCCGGCTCGCCTGCCCGCGGCTCACCTGGTCGAGCGGCCCGCCCGCCTGGCGCTAAGTGGCGTCGCCTAGTTATCTGCCGCCCTGTGCGGTGGCGGTTATCCGCCGCCCATAGGGCTGGCTGTTTTATCCTTTTCCATTTATTTTTCTGCACTTTTATTTCTAGGCCTTTTCCCTCTGGGATTTGGCCTAAAAGTTGACTTTATAAATCTTAATCCAAATATTATTTATAATATATTAATTCATAATTAATATATATTTAAA
This sequence comes from Avena eriantha, assembly GCA_910589775.1. Taxonomy (NCBI): domain Eukaryota; kingdom Viridiplantae; phylum Streptophyta; class Magnoliopsida; order Poales; family Poaceae; genus Avena; species Avena eriantha. The sequence continues at coordinate 433,719,450 of OU342744.1, forward strand.
TTCCCATTTATCCGAAAACACTTTTCGGAGCTTTTCCTTTATTCTTTCTCCAAACAACTTCGGATCTCTCGCGGAACGATTCCGGCTTTCTCTACTGTGATTCCGTCTTACGAATGATCGCTCTCATCGTACCCTTAAGTGTATCCTCTCACGGCTCGGGAATGCTCTAGACATGATCTGTATCAATAATCAACAGAGGGACCAAGGATATCCATGTGACCCCTATGCATTCCTGATGACAATGTCGTTTGAACCGTCTAAATATAGCATCCTCTTCCTTTTGTTTCTCGATACAACTTGTCCGAGATCCGATCACTGATATCTCATACCTTGTTCAATCTCGTTCACAACAAGTTATGTTTTCTTCTTACCGTGATATTACATCCTCGTGACCTAGTCACATGTTGCAACATTTATAGATGTAATATCACCAAGTCGGCCGTATGTATCTTTACCCGTCATGTGGGTGAACAAATCCCGGTCTTGCAGTCACATGTCATCTACTGTTCCTTCGAAATACCCAACGTACACCTTTATGGCCACTGTATTACTGAATGACGGTTGATGCAGTCTAAGCAGCCTAGGGAAACAGTGAGTAATATGAGCTCATGGTCTAAGAAGAAGGAGTCTAGGTATAGCTGTTGCAACAATGAACTGTATGACTTGATCGTGTTGCAATCCTTCGAGTAATGTCCAACTACATCAGTCTCCAATGATATGATCTCGTTGTCAGTCGGCATAAATGTCCATGATCCTGAAACCCAGATCATCTTCGTGACCAACGAAGTAGTATGAATAGAGGCTACTAGGGACTTGGTTGTTTCATACCACACCTGTACCAATGTTTCTACTTGGCACAGTTATAGCACAATATGAAACTATTATAAACTAATTGAGATATGACAATAAAACCTATTTATTATTTTCCTCTAGGGCATATCTCCTTCAGTCTCCCACTTGCACTAGAGTACAAATAATCTAGTTCGCATTTTACTCATATAAACCATATACCATATGCGTTTATAGATCATGCATGCTCATGGGAAATGTCATGTCTATGATCTGTTTTACCAGATCATTATGTCTTTTGCAAATCGTTAATGTCTTCCTAATTTTGACATTCACACCATTATCTTATAATGGGTCGAAGCATTTGTTTGGCAACAAAGCGAGACTTTTGTTTTTATTGTTTATGATGACGGTCGTTTCCACTTTTGTCATCTAAACTTCGAAACACACTTTGCTATATTTTGTGTATATACTATAGTCATGGCAGCAGAACGAGGCCGGATTCCAGGAGCTTACAGTGACGTTAGATCAACCTCGAGGGCTTTCTCATGGGCACTGGGCCCTAGGACACATCATTCTACGTTAAAAGCGAACTAGCCCCGCCATAACATTATATTTCACATCAGATGTAGCTTTTATACTTATATATCTATGTAGATCCTAGTGCATGAAATGCAACTATGCCACTTACATTGATTATTGCTACTTAAGTACAAACTCAATTCTGGTTCAGTGATCAACTCAGGAATCATTTAAAGACATGCTCTTACAGTTAAGACTTTGTCTTACTAACCAGAACTTCGGGTCACATTCCGTCGAGTATACAATATGGTTATATGGAAGAACCTTTGATTGAGGCATAGGAGATGCAACGCATCTCTTTCTTTCAACCATCGTTACAATACTAACTCAATGCTTCATATAGTAAGAACTACTTTCTTACCTTGTTCCGTTCTGAGCTACTTCAGAATCTTGTGTTAGGACATTCTGAACCTCTCTCAGAATCAATTCCACGAAGCATTCGGCTTTTAGTGTTTATTAAACTCACCAATCTATCTCAATAGATCTTATTGTTTAATAACTTCAAATTCACTCTAACTTAAACACCAATCACATCATTCACATATGTCGTCCACATATCTAGAATGACTTCACGCTCCCACTCAAATTTGACATTCATGTTTGAGATCCAGGGATTTCACTTAGCTCCCACTCAAAATATGTCAGCTACATATTATGAATTAGCCAAGCTGATTTGCTCCCACTCAAATCTAGGTCCTCTCGATGATCTTGGACATTCCAAAATTCTTTGTAATCATCAAATCGAGAATTCCACTAACGAGATTTCAATGACCATTCATTTCTCGTACTTAGGTCCATCACGCTTCTTTGTATTTCGTAGGTATGTCTTGTTCAAAATATGACAAGTGAATCAAAAACATAATTCCACAATCTTCTAGAATATATAGTTGAATCCTACTTTCTTTAGTAAAAGTATTCACTTGAAACTTTATGATCATTATCAATAGTTTCTTCTCTATTTGTAGAGTTTGGTTTCACGAAACAAATTTTGCTGCGCCATTCAACAATCCGGAGGTAAGGTCAAATACATTGTTTTGATCTTTTACTTTCTTCCACCTGTATCTTCATCAAAACACATCAACGTAGGACAACATAAAGTTTGCCCCTTTGTGGAAGATGCATTCATAGCTTCCTAAGAATACTCTATAAAGACTTGTTTATTCGCCACAACTTTGACTTATCGAAATCTCCAGAAACTCGAACGTGTCATAACACTTATGGTGTTGTTTCCACGAATCTTTAGATGTTCCTTTGTATTTCAAATGAGTGTTTGCCTATTTTGATCTTTAACTCTAAACAACAACTATAACCCTATAAGAGATGATATTATATCATATGTATCATAATACATATTGATTATGATGTTTAGATTTTTCAACAAAGTTTGAATTCGTCCATTTATCATAATTTGTGAAACATCTTTCACAAGTTCCCTTTTATGCTAAACTTAACTTGAATACTTTTGTCGTGTCGATCAAATCGGAGAGACCTGTTAATTCAGTTAATTCAATATCCCATTTAGTTATTAACTCATTTGAACAATTCAAATCACTTCAAACTTCATGTTTCATTAAGTAAATACGCTTATTCACTTAAGTCCACAATTACCTATTGATTTCCACTACTTGTTGAAAATATGATACATCACTATGTATAAGTTTCAACATTTCTTTGCATATCACCGTTTTACCAGAATGCAGAGTTTTGGTCATTCTACCCAAGAGGCATGGTTTTGCAAAGTCTCTAGATTAAGCATCTAGGACCCCGATCTTTCATAAAGAACCTGCAATAACCAAAATGACTTAAACTGTAGTGTCATTTTATTATAAACTTTGGATATCTTTTAGCATTCTAATCCTTTATAAATGTTTAAACTATTATCATTAACATAGTGATGAGAATAACTTATTTATAATCGTAATGTGACCATAAGGTATTGTTCATAAGAATAGTTACAAACTGGCTTGTAACTTATTCATATGAATAACCGTCTCGCCAAAAGCAAGACACGCATACAAGGATTACAAATTATATTTAAGTCCACTAATCCAAATTATAAACTTTGAGGAAAGAGGTGATGTCGGCCATCAACTGATTTGCTTGCCATCATCAAGTCATGTTGCCTCAAAACCAGCAATTCTCAAGCAGATCCTCCTGTTTTCACAAAACAAGACAAGTATCAAATACTTTGCAAACTGCAACGAGTTTTTGCAAGAACCACATTTATAATTTTATATATTTTACATATACCATGACCTCCATTGCAATCAAGACCTTCCAAGAGTTCTCAACTCTAATGCAAGATCGCTAAGTGTTTTTCCAAACATTCTGGAGTCATCGAATTATCTCCTAATGGTTATTGTATCAAGAAGAGAAGATCAACTTTTATGAGGATATCCCTCAGGCGTGGGTATTAATCTATGAAGTTGGACCCTTTTGCTATGTTCCATATTAAGCAATATATTCCCATGGTCGTAAAGGACCTCAATGGGATAGGCCAAAATCTACTAAGATATTTGCAAACAGACATCTAGACTAAGTTTATAATAAGAGATCAATTTATAACTGGTCTCCACTAAAATTGCCATCCCCTGGACGATTTTAATGATCACATCATCCCTATCCTCTGCACCTCCCTGATTGACACGGCCATCAGTGCATTATCAAAGGTAGACATTCACTAATGCCAATCACATCATCCATGTGACTCATGCTCGATCTTTCAATCTCTTGTGTTCCGAGGCCACGCTTCTATGGCGTGCTAGGCTCGCCAAATCTAACTTGTGTGTATTCGCTGTGCAACATAGCTTACACTCACTGTATGCGAACGTAGATATGTCTGACCCCTAGTCACCGCAGGGCGCCTCATACCGAAGAACTTTCTTAGTGGTGCACACACAAGGAGAATACGGAACATTGGAATTAAATAGGGATTATCTTATTTGCTACCGTTGAGTATCTAAATACTAGCACACAATGTAAGACAGGTATCAACATCATATGTATAATGGGATATGATATGGTCTTTCTTGCGCCTTGATCTCCATTGAGCGCTCCGGCATGATCTCTATCTTGCCCTTGGTTTCACGCCAAGTCCACGATGCCTCCACTAGGTCGTCCATCGGAACGATGACTATTACTATACTACTTAGTAACAGAAAAGTAAACTACTTTACCTTTATAACGACCAATGCCATATCATAATCACATGCCTCCTGCAAAATAAAGTTAGACGCCTCTACTTTATCTATTGCAAGTTTTACGTGGTTGTTAGGGCTTTCGCAATAGAACCGCTTCTAGTCTACGAACTTTCCAACCACAACATGGATTCGACAGTTGTCTCTATTACACCCCTTTCGGGACCCTCCGTTGTAAATGCTATATTAAATATCGAATGAGAGACAGACACCTGCTAGCCACTTATACGGTACAAGCCATATGTTGATCGTGGAACCAGTCTCGCGTATAAATACGCATAAGGTCGATCCGGGCCGCTTCATCAAACAATACCGCAATATAAACAAGTACACGTTAGAGGGGAACAACTATGGGATCAATTCCTGCACAATACTTGTGTGTACTGACCGTACAACACTCCTACGCATAAACCTGGCTCTGATACCACTGTTGGAGATCGCAGTGGAAAACCAAAAAATTCCTACGATGGAACCCCAAAACTGCCTAGGATCTATCTATATAGTAATGCGGTAACGGCCAATGCGTAGAGAATACATACCCTTGTAGACCGTACGCGGTTAACGTTCCGCGGGGAACATGGTTGAAGTAGTCGTACTCGTAGCCGACCTCAAGGTCGCGAAGCTCCTCGCAGGTCACCCCTTGCTCCTTCTTCATCTTCATCGTGCAACAGATCCGGCTCACGACATTTAAGCGCCCCAAGTGTTGCGCCTCGTGTCTTTGTACACATCCGGTGCACGATGAGACCTCCGGCTCCCCGATCCCGCCGGGAGTGCGGAAGTTGATATCTGGCTAGGAATCCCTGCAGTGCAACGGCATACTGCAGGTGTGCCTCGATCGCACAACCCAGACTTGGGGCCATGGTCACAAGGTATAGAGAGAGGGAGGGAGAAAGTCAACCAAAGAACTTCTCAAGTTGTGTGTTTAATCCCACCCATGGGCTCCCCTTTATATAGGCGGAGGGGTGTGCCCTTCCTATTGGGTTAGCCATGTGGGACTAATAGTTAAAGGAAAATTATAGAAATTTCCCCCTGGCCGATTGGGCCGAATTAACTCAACCCAATAGTCAAAACAGGAGCAGGAATATCAGCCTGGGAAAGGGCTAGTCTGGTGGGCCTTGGCGCGGCCCACCTCGCGCCCAGCCTTCTCCCGCACGGCGGCGGCCTAGCAAGCCAGCCCGGGTGGGCCGGCCAACTGCGGCGGCCCGCTGGCGACCCCACGCGGCACGTGGTTATCCGCCGCTCACGCGGCCGGCTGTCCATCGGTGCCTGCCCTTAATGGGCCACCTGGCCCACAGAGGCAGCAGCTGCCCTTTTCTTTTTTCCTTTTCTTTTTCTACAGCTTTATTTCTAGGCTATTTCCCTCCAGGGATTTGGCCTAACATAAAAGTTGCCTTTATAAATCTTAATCTAAATATTATTTAGAATATATTAATTCACAATTAACATATAATAAATATATATTTAAATTCCCATTTATCTGATACACTTTTCTGGTCACTTCATTTATTCTTTCTCCGAACAACTTTGGATCTCTCCATTGAACGATTCTAGCTTTCTATTTCTTTATTATGATTCCTTCTTACGAATGATCGCTCTTATCGTACCCTTAATTGTATCCTCTCACGGCTCGAGAATGCTCTAGACATGATCTATATCAATGATCAACAGAGGGACCAGGGATATCCATGTGACCCCTATGCATTGCTGATGACAATATCGTTTGAACCGCTAAATGTAGCATCCTCTTTCTTTTGTTTCTCGATATGACTTGTCCGAGATCCAATCATTGGTATACCATACCTTGTTCAATCTCGTTCACAACAAGTTCTGTTTTCTTATTACCGTGATATTACATCCCCGTGACCGAGTCACATGTGGCAACATTTATAGATGTAATCTCACCAAGCCGGCCGTATGTATCTTTACCCGTCATGTGGGTGAACAAATCTCGGTCTTCCAGTCACATGTCATCTATTGTTACTTCGGAATACCCAACGTACACCTTTATAACCACTGTATTACCAAGTAGCGCTTGATGCAGTCTAAGCAGCCTCGGGAAACAGTGAGTAATATGAACTCACGGTCTAAGGAGAAGGAGTCTAGGTATAGCTATTGCAACAATGAACTATATGACTTGATCGTGTTGCAATCCTTCGAGGAATGTCCAATCACATCATTCTCCCATGATATGATCCCGTTGTCAATCGGTATAAATGCCCATGATCTTGAAACCCAGATCATCCTCATGACCAACGAATTAGTATGAATAGAGGCTACTAGGGACTTGGTTGTTTCATACCACACATGTACCAATGTTTCTACTTGGCACAGTTATAGCACAATATGAAACTATTATAAACTAATTGAGATATGACACTAAAAACCTATTTATTATTTGCCTCTAGGGCATATCTCCTTCAGGGTCATCATCACCCACCGTGGTAGCGCCGTCATAGTGGCCTACCGAAGTTGCCTCGTCAGGCACCAAAGTTGCCATGTGGGGAGCTCTGATGTTGCCTCGTCGGCAGCGGCTTGCCTGAAGAAGGTCCATCCTCACCCACCATAGTAGTGTCATCCTAATGGCTTACCGAAGTTGCCTCGATGGGCTCCGAAGTTGCCTTGTGGGGCTCCGATGTTGCCTCGTCAGCCAGCGGATTGCCCGAAGAAGGGATGACCCCACCCACCACCGCACTTCCGTCCTAATGGCCTACCAAAGTTTCCTTATCTTACATAAAAATTGTCTTGTCGGCACCAAAGTTGCTTTGTCACACGTGAACGTTTGTTCGTCATGCACCAAGCTATCTTGGGCACCAAAATTGTTTCCTTAGTTTTTCTATAAGCAAATTCATAATGTCTGTAAGCAACTAGAATTTAATAGCTATACCGCTACCAGCGTAAATTACAATTACAGTCTATTGCTAGGGAAAATGACATAATTAAGCAACTATTACTAACATATGAACATAGTGAACAACTAATAGAGATGTAAGACGGTAAAATTGGCAAAATTGGACAATTATCATATGTTATTAGGCAACATTTGACAAAAAGTACTAGGCCAAAAACTTGGAATTCGTAGCTTTGCCCCTCTCTCTTCTTCCCACATCCAGCCACCCCCGAGGCCCATCAGGAGCCCTGCGTGGTCGTCTTCCCTGTATCAGGTATGAAGCGGTTGTCCCCAGCAAGGAAGTCTCATGTGGCTTTGGTCGTGCCACCATCTCGATTCCCGTCGCCGCCATGCTCGCCTCTCCAAGGTAAGGACATGGATCGATCTGGCTCACTCTCCTCTACCAATTTCTCGCATCATCCCCTCCTCATCATGACTGGTAGGGTCTGCTCAAGGTCGGTCGGTGTTGTGGATGTAGGAGGTTGTGGATGAGTTGGACCCTCCTGGTGGCGCGTTGTGGGTGTGGTAGCTCCTGGTGGCACGGGTTGGTGGCCGGGCAGGCGCTGTGGTAGATGGCCGAGGGAGCGGTGATTCGGTTGGAGACGACGGGTTAGTTGACCGAGGGTGCGCCAGACTTGTTGATCTAGCGCCTGGGCTGGAGGCGATGGGTTAGTTGACCGAAGGTGTGCCAGACTTGTCGATCTAGTGCCTGGGCGCTGCCTAGACGCGTCCTTTTCTTTTTGCGGTAAGATAAAATGGGATCCATGCTGCAATTCCCGGAAGTAACCCTCGAAAACTCCCGGAAGTCAATTCGGTAGTCGCCGTCTACGATTCATCATTCGTCCATGGCAGCGGCGAGGCGCCCCCACGCCCAACTACCGCCCCACGCGCCTCAGCAGAGTTTTTATTTCCTGAGATGCCTCGCCAGAATCACCGTTAAATGTCTGGGCCTGAGCTTACAATATTTGAAATTGAAAGAATCTACTGAAGGTAGGCATTGATCCACTGGAACGGAGAAGGTTTTTGCGATATGGTCTGAACAAAAGTGATCCTTTCGTGTGAACTTAAAAATTAAGGTTTGAATAAGTGACCAGTCTGTCGTGTAAAAAAATACGTTCCTAAAAGAAGGCTCGTAAAAGGATCAATTTCTAAACCAAATTATTACACTTTTGAAAATTCGAGGATCCACACCGAAAGATTGATCCAATGAACATAACATCACACATTTCTCATTAGCTTGCCCATATTTCTCCCCTAGTTCTGTCCTCTACCAATTCAGAAAATATATTTTGAGCTACTTCAACTTTTCCAACAGATCATACACACGTTTATTGAGAAACTGTAAAATAATATTTATCTCTTAATTGATTGCATAGTTTGGAGATTACAAGAGGTATATATGAGGGGTCAGCGGCTAAACCTAACTTGAATTACAAGAAAACTCGTCGTAACGGACTGTTATTCTAACATCCCCCGCAGTGTCAACGTGGGGTTCACCAACGTTGAGACTTGAAACGAATGTCGGTAAACGATGATGTAGGCAGCCCCTTGGTGAAGATGTCTACAAACTGCGCAGTAGTAGAAATATGTAGAACTCGAACTTGTCCAAGAGCCATCTTCTTCCAAACGAAATGTATGTCAATCTCGATATGCTTGGTCCGTCGATGCTGTACAGGATTGCTGGACATATAAACAGCGAAAATGTTATCACAATAAACCACAGTAGCCTGCTAGACAGGACAATAGAGATCCGAGAGAAGCTGACGCAACCAAAACGTTTCGGCGACAGCATGTGCCACTGCACGATACTCAGCCTCTGCAGACGAACGCGAAACTATAACCTGCCATTTTGAAGACCATGGAATCAAGTTGTTACCAAGAAAAACACAGTATCCGGATGTGGATCGACGAGTATCCGGGCAACCAGCCCAGTCGGCATCGGAGTATGCTGTCAAAGTGTGTGGAGATGATGAATAAATGTGCAGACCATGGTCTAAGGTACCTTTGATATAGCGAAGGACACGTTTGACATGATTATAATGGGGAACTCGAGGATCATGCATATATAGATAGGCTTCTTGGTCAGCAAAGGAAATTTCTGGGCGAGTAAGAGTAAGATATTGTAAAGCACCAGTTATACTACGATAAAGAGTGGCATCGGAGAAGACATCACAAGAAGAAGAAAGCTTAGTTGTAGTGTCTACAGGAGTTTTAGAAGGTTGACAATCAAGCATGCCAGATTTAGTGAGGAGATCTAAAATATATTGACGCTGTGAAATAAATAAATCATGAGAATCACGAGTGACAGCTATTCCTAAAAAGTGATGGAGAAGTCCAAGATCAGTCATGGAGAACTCAGATCATAGTAAAGAGATGATGTGATCAAGAAATTGTTGAGAAGAAGCTGTTAAAACTATATCATCGACATATAAGAGAAGATAGGCAGTTTGAGAGTTGTTGTGATAAACAAAAAGAGAGGAATCTGAGGGTGAAGGATGAAAACCGATAGTGAGAATAAAGTTAGAGAAACGTTGAAACCATGCACGAGGAGCTTGTTTAAGAACATATAGAGATTTTTTAAGGAGGCAAACATGATTTGGATTAATGGAGTCTTCGAATCCTAAAGGTTACGGGCAATAGATAGTTTCATTGAGTGATCCATGTAAGAAAGCATTTTTAACGTCAAGTTGATGAATAGGCCAAGAGGAAGTGACTGCAAGACTAAGATCTGTTCGAATTGTGCTGGGTTTAACTACATGAGAAAAGGTTTCATCGTAATCGAGACCGTGTTGTTGAAAGAAGCCTCTACAGACCCAACGAGCTTTATAACAAGAGAGAGAATCGTCGGAGTGAAATTTTTGACGAAAAACCCATTTACCAGAAACAACATTTGCACCAGGAGGATGAGGGACGAGTTGCCAAGTTTTATTATCTATAAGAGCTTGAAATTCATCTCCCATAGCAGAAGTCCAGTGGGGATCAAGAAGAGCTAATTTATAAGATTTGGGAATGGGAGATATAGATGGAGTAACATTAAGATTTAATTTTTGAGTAGGCAATTTAAATCCGGATTTTGCACGTGTGCATATGACATGTTCATTAGTGGGTTTAGTGATAGGAACAGCACGTGCGGGAGGTTGAAGAGGGGACGGGGAAGAATTGCCTGGCGCAGCGGAGGATGCGGGCATTATAGAGGCAGGGTCGGGAGGCACGGCAGGAAAGTCTGCCGCGGCAGCGTTTTCAGTCAAATCGGCTTCCGCGGCAGAGCCCAATGCCGCAGTGTTATCGCATGCTGTGGTGGCAGGATTTGCAGCTGTTTCGGCTACCACGGCAGGGGTCAGGGAGGAGTGTGGCGGTGTTGTATTTGGTGTGATGTAGAGAGGATTGAAGGTGGGTCGGCGAGGTGAGGAAGTCATGGTAGAAGTGTCAGTCTCGGATGACGTGTGACGTTGTGAAAAAGGAAACACATTTTCAACAAAAGTGATGTGTCGAGAGATGTGAATACGGCTAGAGAGGAGATCGAGGCAACGAAAACATTTATGTTCATCGGAGTAACCAAGAAACACGCAGGAGATGGATTGGGGGGCTAGTTTATTTGGTGATTGGTCATACATGTTAGGGAAGCAAAGGCAACCAAAAACACGAAGCTCGGAGTAATCGGGATGACATCTAAAAAGAAAAAAATAGGGAGTGTTATGGAGATTGGATTTAGTTGGTCGAATATTGAGAAGATAAGTTGCAGTGCGTAGGGCCTCAGCCCAATATCTTGGAGTCATAGATGAGTGAATTAAAAGTGTACGAACAATATCATTAATTGTTCGGAGAGCTCGTTCGGCCTTGCCGTTTTGGGGAGAGGTATAGGGACAGGAAAAAACGAAGGAGGATGCCATGACTAAGGAAGAAATTTCTATTTCGAGTATTGTCAAATTCTTTACCATTATCGCATTGAATAAATTTTATAGGCAAAAAGAAGTGAGTTGCTACATATCGTTGAAAATTGAGAAATATTGTGTGGACATCAGATTTGTTGCGCATAGGAAAAGTCCAAATAAAGTGTGTGAAATCATCAAGAATAACAAGATAGTATTTGAAACCAGAAAAACTTTCATGTGGAGAGGTCCATAAATCACAATATAGTAATTCAAAGGGAAAGTGCTAGAAGATTGGGAGGTACTAAAGGGAAGACGAACATGTTTGCCTAATTGACATGACTCGCAAACTGAAGTATCATGATAATCTTTATTAAATAAAATTGAAAATTCACTAAGAAGATTGGATAGTGTGACAGCTTAAGGATGTCCGAGTAGTTGATGCCATAAATCCACCGAAGCAGCCATGGAGGAGGGCTAAGCGGTGGTGGGTGCGCCGTTGACAGAGTATAGGTCTCCAGAACTATTGAAGCGCACGATCTCCGTCTTGGTCATGTAATCCTTCACAGTTAAGCCAAAATGATCAAATTCGACGGAGATAGGATTATCATGTGTAAATTGGCAAACGGAAATTAAGTTTTTAATTAGGGTAGGGGCAACAAGAACATCGCGAAGAAGAAGTGTATTGGTGGTGGATAGAAGATGGGTTTGACCAACACAATGGATAGGGTTTAAAGAACCATCTCCAAGAGTAATAGAGGAAAAAGGTGAAGAAGTGCACGATGACAACATATTACACGAATTAGACATATGACTAGATGCACCAGAATCGAAAATCCAATCCATACATGAGTTTCCTTGAGCAGCAAAGTTGTTCATGGCTTGGAGGAACGCGGCTTGGTCCCAGCTAGGGGTTGTCGCAGGAAACGAGGTTGGTGCAGTTGGCGGCGCTGAAGCAAGCAGTGGCGGCGGAAGCTGGTACATCGGATAGTTGCCGCCTGTTGAGGTGTTGTAGTTCATTGGTGACGGTGCGCTGTAGGGATAGTAGGATGGAGCAGCGACGTAGGCCTGCAATGGAGGGCGCAGACCAAGTAGTCCGAGGGAGCCGGTGTGCGGGCGCATGCCTGGCATCCAAGAGCCGGTGTAAGCAGGTGGAGCGCCGACTAGAGACAAAGCCACCTAGGGCATGGGCCAGGCCTACACAAGGCCGGTCCACGGGTCATGGGGTGGGCGGTAGTTCGGCGATGCTGGATATGCTGGAGCCGGTGGAGGAGCCGGAGCTGGTGGCGCACCTGAAGGAGCCGATGGTGCCGAGGGTCGTGGAGGACGGTAGATCGGCCATGTGCCACGGTAGTTGGGGCTGGGGCGCCATCCTGGAGGTGGTTGCACCGGTGCAGGAGGAGGCGGCGGTGGTGGTGCTGGAGCCGGAGGACGTTGGATGGCCGCAAAGACTTGGAGACAAGCCTCCTTGGTGGTGATGGTGCGATCGGTCCATTGAAGCATGGAACGGACCTCGGAGAAGGAGGGTCGCGGACGCATCATGGGGATGAAGGAGGCTTGCTTCTCAAAACGTTCACCGAGTCCGACAAGAAGAACATTGATGAGTTGGCGGTTGTCGATGGGGTCGCCGAGTTCGCGGAGCTCGTCGGCGAGGGACTTGAGCCGCTGACAATAAACCCCCACGGGGGAGTCACCTTGGACGGTGTTGCGGAGATCGATGTGTAGGGTGTTGACGCGGGCGTCGATGTTGTCTTGAAACAGTTGACGGAGGGCCGCCCAAAGCGTGGTGGCGTTGGAGGCGTCGCGGAAGACGAGATTGAAGATCTCGGTGGACACCTGTTGGTAGATCCATTGGATGATGGCGAGGTCTTCCTTTACCCAGCGAGGATCCGAAGGCTAGGGAACGGAGTTGGCGTCGACGTGACCAAGGAGATTGCAGCGGCCTAGATGAACTTCGAAGAGGTGGCGCCAATGGTAGTAGTTGTGCTTGGGAAGATCTAAAGTAATAGGGATAAAATGACTAACATCTTGAATTGTATCGGCATATTGGATGGTGGGTGGGGTAGGATTTGCTAGGTTTTGGGTGGGGATAGAGCAGGAGGATTGCGCCATAGCGGCGATGAGTTTGGAGGCGGCACGCTTGGCACGCCACTCGAAGTAGCCAGGCGGCAGCGGTAGTGGCGGGGTGGGCGGCGACATGCCCTAGATCGGTTTTGTCTGATACCATATAAAATAATATTTGTCTCTTGATTGATTACATAGTTTGGAGATTACAAGGGGTATATATAAGGGGCCAGCGGCTAACCCTAACTTGAATTACAAGCAAACTCGTCGTAACGGACTCTTATTCTAACAGAAATAAAAATCATACACATGTGCAGGAAGTCTGGCATGAATCAACTAATAGTGACCCGCAGAAGGCCTCTGAAAATGGTACGAGAATATTTGTTTCTCTAGAAAATGCAGGCTTGAGTTTCTCTAGTCATTTTGCACAATTCTTACATGAATAGCCATATTATTCAAACCTGTCGAGCGGTATGGTGGAAACGGTGATCTCGTTGGAGGACTCGGGTACGTGTTATGTAGGGATGAAAAAAGCCCTCGGCCAGTGGCATCATACATGGGGCATACTATAGAGTGGAGTACTACTTCTTGTCTACGATATGTATAAAAGGCAATACAATCACATAATGTTAACAACCCTCCTTAATCACAACCTTGGGAAAGGTCCAGATTACGCTTGACTTCATTGAGATCTTTGACTACCAAATTCTTTGTGAAGCCATCTGCAACCTGGTCTTTACTTGGGATAAACTTGATATCCAATAGTTTATTTGCAACTCACGAACAAAGTGATAACCTATCTCAATATGTTTAGTCATTGCATGAAAAATGGAATTCACTAATAAGTAAGTAGCACCCAAATTATCACACCATAAACATGGTTTTACCTTTAGGGAAACACCAAATTCACTAAGGAAAGTCTCAACCCATATCAACTTAGTTGTAGCATTAGGCAGAGCCTTATATTCACCTTCAGTACTAGATCTTGATACTGTAGCATGTTTTTGTGCACTCTATGAGACCAAGCTTTGTCCGAGAAATATAGCAAAACCTCATGTAGACCTTCTTTCATCAAGACAGCTTGTCCAATCTGCATGTAAAAAAAACACTAAGAAAAATAGAGGAAGGCTGCAAAATTGTAAGTCCAACCTTCAGTGTACCTTGGACATATCTGCATGTAATTCTTTTGTATTGTGAACTACCATCATAACCAAGAGGAGATCCCTTAGTTAAGGAAAGTTATTTAGTAGAAGATAAAGGTGTAGGAGAGATTGTGCATTTTTTCATACCAACTTTAGCAAGTAGATAAGTAGCATATTTCCCTGGATGAGCAGCAAACCACCGTTAATCTTTTTTTACTTCAATACTTAGAAAGAAGTGAAGATGACCTAAGTTCTTGAAAGAAAAAGCATCATTAAGATCATGAAGCAAAGCAGATATAGCCAGATCTAGGGAGCCGGTGACTATAATATCATCAACATATATTAGAACAAATATCAAAACACCATATCTATTGTATAGTAAAAGTGAAGTATCTGCCTTGGAAGGAATGAAACCAAGTGCTTGCAACTTTGTAATGAGTCTGGAATACCATGCTCAAGGGGCTAGTTTAAGACCATAAAAAGCTTTGTCAATTTTACATATATAGTGAGGGGTTTGTGAATTTTCAAAACCTAGGGGTTTTCTCATGTAGACCTCCTATTCTAGAACTCCATGTAAAAACATGTTCCTGACATCTCGCTGCCACAAACTCTAGCCTCTAGAGATAACAACTACCAGAACAAGTCTGATTGTGGTTGTTTGATAACATGGCTAAAGGCATCTTCATAGTCTATGTCATATATCTATGTTAAGGATTTTGCGACCAAGCATGCTCTATAACTTTCAACTGTACCATGTGCATTTTTCTTGACATGGTACACCCATTTGAAATCAATAACATTCTTTGTAGAACTTGAGGGAACAAGATACCATGTCGTGTTCTCCATAAGAGCATTGTACTCTTCTTGCATTTACTTGCACCAATGGTCATCCTCGAAAGCCTTTGAAAGTTTGAACAGTTCACCTGTGCATGTAAAATTACCATATCGAAAAGTGCCATCGGTGTACTTTTTAGGGTGCCTAATACCTTTCTATAACTGAGTTCTTGGTTCTTGTACAGGAGGCACTAGAGGAGGACTATGTTGCTGTCGGGGGGATGACCACCGGTAGGGTCAAGCTATGGTATAAAGTAAGGTTAACGAAGACTAAGGTTGCTCGACATAAGGAGGACGATATACCCAAGCCGACATATGGAAGATATGTCGGCATAATCAATTCGTCTATTCCTTGCAGGGTTAGTGTGGCGGAGTTATCTCGGCTGGGGTTGACATATGAGATTGACATATGGCCAGAGGTCGTATGCCGGCCTCTAAGTCGATGCATCTTTATCTCCGAGGAAACCCGGTGAGGATAACCGTTCCTCTGTAGGCGTGTCCATGTATTAAGGAGAGTAGTCACATCGAGGATATTCCAGAGGAGGCCGTTGTCAACATGGAGACCGTTAGCAGGGATGGGAATGTCAAGTCCCATCGAGGGTATCCATGACCGACCCCACGATAGGAGAAGCATCTGGGCCCAGGGAAACGACTTTGTGCAGCATCTGTAGAGCATATTTCGTGCCACATGTGCCTTAACTTGTAACCTGGGCATGACTTTATAAGGTGCCCTAGAACCTCCTAGGAGAGTATCAACCCCTTGTATCCCCATTTCCCTCTTTACTTATGAGAGAGAAGTGAGAGCAGAGAGCCTCTTCTTCCTCCTCTCACATACAGCTCAAGGATCCATTGTAGCTACAATAATATTGAGAGATATATCATCTAGCATGCTGGAGTAGGGTTTTATATCAATAGGAGAGCCCTGAACCTGGGTACATCGTGTGTGCTTTGTGTTGTGTTCTATGTGCGCTCATTAGCACATCATCCCTCCTCGGATCCTCCGGCGTCCATCTGACCCCAAGATAAGACATCCCATGGCATATGTCGTGACACCACCATGACAGTGGTGTAGGAGATGAAGCGACAGAACTGACCGCAGCTAATCCATCATCCGAGGAGTGGGTTTCGCGATTGGGCTCAAATAGGGGTAAAGAGGGGGAAGAAAGGTGGAGTTGATAATTGTACGGTTTCCAACTAAGCGTGGTCATAAAACTTGATCCTTCCTCCCTTTAACAATGGTGTCAAGTTGATTCGCACCGGATATCGATATCTTTAGCCAAGACCCATTCTTATGTACAAGCCAGTGGTGCTGTCTTCGAAGTTAGTTAGTGGTAAGCACTATTACTATCTTATCAAACCTGATGAGGATTTTAGAGTATCTTTGGACCCCAAATAGTTGTATAAGTAGTCAAAAATACTCCATTTTGAGTTATGGTTATGCAACAAAAGTTGGCAAAATCCAATGCGGAACCAAGCAGTAAGAGAATTGAATCATGATAATTATTACTCGAACACCAAAGTGGAACGGAGATTCAATTACAATGACTAAATTGTTGAGGTTGCCTAGTAATCCATTTGATTCATGAATAATACAAAGCCCAAAAATAATCAAAGATTTGATTCATGAATAAAAAGATCAAACTTATTAGAATCAAGAAAGGGAGGGTTAGAAGCGTCTAGCTTGGAGCGAACAGGACTAGATACCCTGGTAGTCCATGCCATAAACGATGAGTGTTCGCCCTTGGTCTACGTGGATCAGGGGCCAGCTAACGCGTGAAACACTCCGCTTTGGGAGTATGTTATGCATCTAGCATCGGAACATACAATTGGCTTTGCAACTAAATAGATATGGTCACCCACTGGAAAGCTTTCCTAGAGGTCACCTCTCTTGAGGCTCGCCTGTAAGACTATATTTCCTTGACATTATCTCCAAGACGCTAGTCTCTAACTAGAAAAGTAAATGCTTGAGCTTGAGAAAATCTTCTGGCTTGGTGGGTCCATAAAACTCTTTGGGATAAACCGTATTATTGAACCATACAAAACAATAAGCGATAAAACCAAAGAGAGATAAAGCAGCTAAATAATAAGAAAATTAAGCTTCTCCAGACCATACAAATGCACGGCGAGCCTATCCAGCATCATATGCAATATGCTCATTATTGGCGAAATGATTGCTTATTGACAGCGTCGGAGACGCAACATCCATGGGTGAGCCAGCTCGTGTGGCATCGGTGTTGTCATCATGTGGCGAGGTCCCCTGCAGGGACCTGGAGGGACATCACAACACCCTTAGGAGAATCAGAAGGTATGGCTACGCTATCATCTTACATGGCGGGGCCTGCAATAGAGACCCGACGGGAAACAATGACTCCATGTGGTCGTTGGCGCGCGGGCAGTCGCACAAAGCGCATGGGCGGGTGGGAGACCGGGATCGCTTGGGAGCTAATCGAGGCTAACACCGGGAAGGAGGATCCACATCGGGATTGGTGGGCGGCTGATTCGAGGTGGCAGGAGAATACTTCTCGTGTTTAGCGCTAATTTCATTCGTTTGTGAATTTTTACAATCATCTTTTTCACTCGATTATGCATCGTTTTGATTGAAATTTACAACTGGATCTAGTTAGGCTTGAGAAGTACTTGTTGTCACATGTTGTTTTGCAGTACACTGATTTCGATTAGTAACAATGGGAACAATAGGCAAAGGCATATAGTCATCAACATGTGCATCCCCATTATTTGATGTGGTGGAAGATAAATTTGGAGGTAGAACAAGAATATCATTGCAAAGTCTAGAACCAACATTGGATGTAGAGAGACAAATGGAAAAACATTCACATCGAAAACAACATCTCTAAAAATATAGACACATCCTGTTGAAGTATCGATACACTTTACTCCCTTATGATGAGGACTATATACAACCCAACAAGACACATCATGTGGATTAAAAAGCCAATTTCCTTTTGTTATAAGAGTTGATACCTTCGATCCGGATTACGGATGTAGTATATTAGTTTTTTCCCTAGAATACCTAGGTTTATTGAACCTTGGAAAACAATTGTTGTATGGAAATAATAAGGCGCATCTACAAGACTTTGTTTACTGGTTTTATTTTATGTTTACCGTATCTTTCTAGTTTACTTTGGATTGTTGGTTGTTGCAATGGATGGAAATAGGCTAGGGTTGAAGATTCACCTACAGTTGCACAAACATATGAGATAAAGATAAAAGTAAGCACATTCACGTGTGAAATGATCTAATATAGCTAAGTTTTGTGGGCAGGACATCCGTATACACTAAAACTGTGTGAGCCACAAGCATAGCAATAGTATTTTGATCCAACCAATATACCATGAAGCACCAAACTATAACAATTATTAAGTAAAATACATATCGAAGCATTAATAAGAAACATGATGTTGCTGTTACTCCTGAATGGATCCCTAAACAAAGACCGTACTCCTCTTGTTGTCACTGGGTTTCGCATGAAATCACCGTTCACCACTCATCTCACCTCAAGCCTTTATCAATCCTAGGATCTTGGGTACCTACAAGTCCATGGATCGAGACAAGAGACAAAGAAACAAAGGTAGAAATATCTATTCAATCACCACACAATATTCCCATGTAGAAGATGTGCACAATCACTGCGAGGTTTCACCCCAACCAACACCCCGTGAGGACTACTTACTCATAACAATAAGATCAAGAATAGAAAACATTGTGCAAATACTTATATTGAAATCAAATATTCTTACAATGATCACCAAATCACAAGGAGATCTCAAGTACAAGATAATGGTTACGGATATGGAGTGGATGGAGCATGGAGAGGATGAATTATGGTGGTGGAACTCCTTCGGTGGTGTTGTGATGCAAATATCCGAATGGCGTCTCTCTGCACAGCGGCTGAAGTCTCAAAATATATAGTTTTCATGAAAGTTGCTAGGTTTGACCTAACATAGTCGTCGCCGCATAGTACAGGCGGGCCTCGCCCGTACTACAGGTCGTTAAGCTTCTAGATGACTCAAATTCGTCCCCGGTTAACTTGGCTAAGTAGAAAACATGATAATCTTCAACGGATGCATCTTATTTTGCCTTCAAAGTCTGATTTCCTGCACAACACAAATTAAGAATAAGGATTGCACATATTTGAAATAATTAATCATCAGTAGAAAGGCTAGAGAGATTTTTGTTCAATTACTTGACTTAAAATGTGCTTTAAACGCGGAGATTGGGCAAACAGGCACAACCAAAGATTCAAAGAGAGTAATAATTAGGTTTGGTATGAAGAAGGCGTTCAACATGTGTTTCAAAGCTTATGACCTTACTAGGAAGCAAGTTTATAAGAAAAGTTGTTGTAAGAAAGGCTTCATCCCAAAATTTGAGAGGCATAGATCCACCTCAACAATGTGACAATGGTTGTGTTTAGTAGAACCATTTTGCTGATGAGCATGAGGATATGAACCATGGTGAGTAATGCCAACTTTTTGAAAGATAATTTTGAGGTTTTCATATTCACCATCCCAATAAGTTTGCATAGTAATTATTTTCCTATCAAATTTGCATTCAATCAATTGTTAAAAAATTAGGAAAACTTGATAAACATCAGAACTTTTCTTGAGTAAATAGATCCAAGTAAATTTACTGAAATCATTGATAAAGCTTACATAATATGAGTGTTTGCCACCATACACAGGTGCTAGACCTCATACATTAGAAAAAACTTGCTCTAGAGAAATAGTGGAAAACTAGTAGAGACATGATATGGTAATTGATGACTCTTAGATAGGTGATAAGGATCACAAATGTATGGATTTATTTCAGGAGAATGATAAATATTAGTTCTCCTAAGAATTTATTGAACCACAAATTAAGAACGATGTCCTAAGCAGCGATGCCATATTGAAGAAGATGGTTTTATTGTGATGAATGCTTGCTTGGAAGACTCGGTGGAGAAACGCGCTAGTTGGTAGAGGCCACCATGAAATTGATCCGTGAACATAATTCTCCTTTTGGCATGATCTTTAATCAAAAATAAGTGCGGGTGAAACTCAAGAAACACATGTTTATCAAGTGTAAGCTTATGAATAGATAGCAAGTTTTTGGAGGCACTACGCACATGAAGGATGTCTTTAATGTGTAAAGAACTATGGGAGTGCGCAATATTGAATGACCAATATGATCTATTTGCGTACCTTTACCGTCGACCGTGTGGACACGATCACGTCCCATGTACTTGTCATGGGTTGATAGCTTGCTCAACTCGCTAGCAACATAATTTGTAGCACTGGTGTCGGAGTACTAGTTGGTATCCAGGCCATAGGATGCCATGTGAGAACCCATGTCACCATCAACATCATTATTGTCATATTTATACCTCCACCAACAATTGTTGGGGGTTGACGATGTACCTTACGTATTTGGCAAGTCACGTCCACATACGAACTGGGTGCATGCCCACGACAAAGACCACCATAATAGATCTTGCCTCCATCATCATGATCGTGCTACTGACGACGTGCTTTGCCACTATCACAACGATTTCCATCGTAAAGGTCATGGCGATCATTGTGATCACTGCGGTAACCGCGATCATCCTGGCGGTAGCCATGGTCATCACCACAACCATGATTGTCCTGGTGAAAGGATTCTGTAGCAGAAAACAAAAAATTCCTACATTGGAACCTCCTAACGCACAAGATCTATCTATGTAATATTCTAGTAACGACCGAAGCGTATAGAATACATTCTCTTGTAGACCATACGCGGTTAACATTCTAAGGGGAACGTGGTTGAAGTAGTCGAACTCGTAGCCAACCTCAAGATCGCGATGGTCCTCGCAGGTCACCCCTTTCTCCTTCTTCATCATGCAGCAGCTCCGGCTCACGACATCCAAGGTGACCCAAGTGTGGCCCCTCATGGTTTCGTACACATATGGTGTACGATGACGACCTCTGACTCCTTGATCCCTGCTGGGAGTGCGTAAGTAGATCTCCGGCTTGGAATCCCTGCAGCACAACAGCATGCTCAAGTGTGTCGTCTCTTGCGCGAGCAGTCCTTTCTTGGGACCATGCCAACGCACGAAGACAACTATGTATAGAGAGATGGATGAATTCTCTAAGGAAAATGCCTTACAGAACATCTCAAATTGTGTTGTATAATCCCACCCATGGGCACCCCTTTAAATAGGGGGAGGTGTGCCCTCCCCTTTGGGTTTCCCATGTGGGACTATTCAAGGGAGAGAGGGGGGAGGCGCATGGGCCTCATGGGCTAGCCGGCCAGGGGTGGGCCCTACCCCGCGCATAGCCCTAGGCTAGCTGGGTGGGCCCCCTTGTGGCGGGTAGGTCTTGGCCCTCCCCTCTTGCGGTTTTCCCTCATGGGCCCTTTATCCCTAGGAAGTTTTGCCTATTAGTGGAATACCCCTTCAAATTAGATTTTAATATTAGATTTAATATTAATTACATTAATTAATATGTAAATACATATTACAAAATCCGATTTGACCCAAAACACCTTTCGGTTCCCTTTCGATTTCCTCCAAATGACTTCAGAACTTTCCTGGAACAATTTCGATTCTCTCACGAAACTTTTCCTATTTCCTTTTCTCTTTCATATGGTGATTCCAACTTACAGATGATCTCTAGCTCATCGTACCCTTAAGTGTATCTCCCCATGGCTCGGTAATGGCACAAACATGATCTCCATCAATGATCAATAGCGGGACCGGGATGCCCATAATGACCCCTATGCATTCCATGATGACAATGTCGTTTGAACCGTAAACGTCGTTTCCCATTCCCTTTGCCACATGATACCTAGTTCACCCGAGATTTGATCTACGGTATCTCCATACCTTCATTCGATCTCGTTACCGATGAACTTGTTTTACCGTTCCCATATCGTTGCATTCCGTGACCCATTCACACGCTTGCAAGATTCGTTAATGCAACATCACCAAGATGGCCACATATGTATCTATTCGTTACATGGATTGGAAAATCCTGGTCTTGATATGTACTCCTCTACGTTCCCCTTTGGGAAACCTGAGTGGCATCTTTTTGATCACCCAATCATGGTATGATACTTGATAACCATCTAAGCTCCCTCCAGAACGGTGATTTGCATTATCTCACAGTCTAAGGATCAGGTTGCGAGGTTTCCTTAGTTTATCATTAATGGTGAACTTTGTAACTAGATCTCATTAAGATACAACTGGTTGGGCTATTTTTCTATTACATCATTCAACTAATGACATGACCTCATTGTTAATTGGCAAAAATGCCCATGATCTCGAAACCCTAGATCATCCTCATGACTAATGAACTAGTTCGCTAGAGGTAGCTAGAGACTTGCTTTGTTTACATACCACACGTGTATTAACGTTTCGTATGAATACAGTTATATCACAGTATGAAACGTATTATGAACATAAGAGATAGATCAAACAATATGCTTTATTATTTGCTTCTAGGGTATATCTCCTTCACCTGGAACCTACGATCATCCTGACATCTGCGGTGATCATCACAATCATAGTCATCAGGGTGCCCGCGGACATCCTGGAGACTATAGTGCTAAGACCCGCCACCACGATGAGCAATGTTTATAGATGATGTGAAATCCTGCCCCCGACCCACATAATTGACTAAATAAAATTAGCGAGAGAGTTACCAAGATTGTCGTTGATAGTAGAAACAAGGGGTTGTAGTTGTGATCGCGACCATGCAAAAGGTACCCAATCAGTTCATCATCATCGAGGGGTTTGCTAGTCGCAGCAAGTTCAGAGGTGAGAGCATTCACCTTTGTGAATTACTTGGTGGAGGTGAGATCGTTATTCTTTATGTCATTGAGGGCCGACCGTAGGCTCTAGGTGCTGGAATGAGAGGGGTGGAGATTAGCACAGTGAGGCCGGCCCAACCTTCAGCAGAGGTGTCCAGGATGGTGACGTGAGCAAGCACTTCCGGCAATAGCGAGTTCAAGAGGAACCGCAACATTTATTGGTCCCGTGAGGTCCATGTTCTGTATGCAAGGTTCTCGACATCATCTCCTTCTTGTCTTGATCCTCGAACGCAAGAGTTTCAATCGATGCAACATATGTTCCCTCGATGAGAGAAAGGACCCGAACACCACACAAGGCGGGCATCACGAGTGCCTTCCAAGAAAGGAGGTTCTACCAAGTGAGCAATTGTGTGGGAGGAGATCCTAGAGCCGCGTCCAGGGACAAAACCGGTGAGGAGAACGCCATGGTAACAAAGGGGAGGGAGGAGGGATGTGGTTTTTCTATGGTTTTTGGTGTAGATCAGTTTTGGCGGCTAGGTCATGGAAGAGAGGGGCTCTGATACCATGTCGAGTGGTATGGAAAAAATGACGACCTCATTGGAGGCCTCGGGTACGTGTTATGTAGGCACAGGAAAATACCCTAGTCGATGGCTCATACATGGGGAATACGATAGAGTAGAGTACTACTCCATGTCAATGGTATGTATAAAGGGAAATACAACCAAATAATGTTAACAAAAACTAGTACCTACACTATTTATTTATTTTCATATTCCCTATGACGTGGTGTCTACGGTAATGCACATGGTTGATGGACTTGGTTTTATCGGAAAAAGGGTGTGCTTGTGAGATCGTCAGCTAACATACAAGAAGAGGGGGCACAATTTACCCAGGTTTGAGCCCCTAGAGGGAAAATCCTACTCATACTTATCTGTTCTTGATTGAGGATGATGATTACAAGGTTGCCTTGATAGCTATGGTGTAGATTGGATCTTTCCTAGAATAGATTGCAATGAGTTCGAGAGAGAGAGTGCCCGATGCCCCCCACCCGCTATATGAGATGTTGGGTCTCAGGCACCATGTCTGAGTCAGTTACGGGCTAAGGATAACCCTAACATTAGTAATTTTGGGCTTGTTCTTGCTCCATGCGTCAGGATACTGGTCCTCCTATATTCCATGATCACCAACTCATCTTGGGCTTTGCCATACTTATATCCCACCATCGTGTTGGGCCTCCAATTGTACCGGACCTAATATACCAACAATGGGCACCCAGAGGGTTATACCCATGTCACCCTGAAAGGCTTAAAGTTTAAAATCATTTTTCAAAACTGTCTAATTAAATATTTAACTTGCTAAACTGTTTTAAATGAACCTAAACTGTTTTAAAAAGGCAAGCATTCAGGTAAATCCTCGGTCATTCTCATATTAATTAAACATCATGTAGAATCATGTGAGAGAATTGTAGAGCACCAAAGGTTAGCTTGGACGACCCCAGGAAAAAGTTTAGGGTTTCCGCACGGCTCCCGCGAGCCGCCGGAGCCCTTCTTACACCGCCTAGCCCCTAGTACCTACTCTTTCCCTCCCTCTCCTCGCTAACATCATGGTTGTCGCTAGGTGAAACCTAGTCGGTGTGGGTGGTGGTGGTGCTCTCACGCCTCCTCGCTCGATGGTTGGTGGCGCGGACATGATGGTCGGTGGAGACATGACACTCAGCGAGGCGCGATAGCGTGGTTCGGTAGAGATGGCATGGGAGCTCATCTACTTCATAAATAGCCTGGTGGTGGTAGCATTTTTGGCATGCTCGCGGTCTTGGCGTCCCTTGGGGCAGACTATGTGCGGTGCGAATCGTGTTCTCTTACCACTTTGGCTTGGCCTTGGGGCTCTAGTTCCCAGTAGGGGAGATCGGGCGGCATGGTTCCATGCATTGGTAGTGTGGGGGATGATGATTTGGGCCAATCAAGGTGGATAGCCTATTGGTCTTCTTGCTCCAAACTGATGATCTACCTGTTTTTGATACTCTTCAGTCTGGTCGATGGGTTCTGAAATTCTCCGCTAGAGTTATCTAGATCGGATGGGATTCGGTCGTGCACATCCATGCATCTGCCTATGTGGCTTTAAGTGCGTGTAGCACAAAGTTCCACTTTTTATTGATACCATGGGACATGTCTACTTATCGACTTTCATGGTATCGAGAGAGGCGAAGAATAACATGGCGGCTGCGATTGGAGGATCAGAAGAAATTTTGAAAAGGTGCCTTGGATGCGATGAAGACTGAGCTTGGTGTTTAGTGACTTGCAATAGCGGCCTCCGCAAGTGGGGCCGGCAGCACTGGAGGACTTTTTTGGTGGCTCTCCTCGAGTATCGAGTCTCGATTCTGTGGGTGAAAAACTAATGTCTGGCCTTCATTGATTGTACTGACAAGGACCTTGTTAAATTCATTGTTTTCACAACTTGGACTTATCTAGGGTGAAAACGTAAGAGCATTGACCGGGTGATGACTGGTTTGTGGTATATTCCCTTATTGAAGGTGTCGCCTTTGGAGGACCTCTTTTGCGGTCCGGGTGCTGTCTTTGGCGGTGGTTAGTGTGTTGTGAGTGACTTATCACAGTGTGACAAAGATTTTTTTCTCTTTTTGGCTGTGTGCATACTCAGTGTTTTTTAGGTAAGAACACCACTATAGTGAGCAGCAAGCCATCTTGTTAAAAACCTTCCAGTCCCCTCAGGTACCCTGGCAAGGAAAAGAGTGCGTAAAAACTTGCTGCTTCGAGAGATACAAAGTGTTCATACAATCATGATCAACCAGTGACGAGACGCAGCTCGGTGGTGATCCCCATGACGTACCGTTACAACCAGATTTTCCTAATTGCGCTAAAACATGTGCTACACTATTACTCATGCACTCCACCTTAGAGACTTCTAAACCTTGATAAACCCTCCGAAGTTCACGACCTTCAAGAATTAAAGCCCAACTCCTTGAATTGTTCGGGGCATCTGTCGAAAGGGTTTGTACAGCTCGCAAGCAGTCACACTCCACCGTCGCTGGCCACTGTCGGAGGTGAACCATATGTTTTAAACCTTCCAGGCAGGCTAAAATTTCCGCTTCCTCCGCACTACCACAGTTAGGTACAAACTTCCACTCGGCCAGCACCACCTTTCCATGATAATCACGTACAATGATACCAAGGCCAGCGTCACGCGAGTAGCCATCCCAACCTCCATCTACATTTTCTTTGAGAGAGCCTGCCGCGGGAGGGGTCCAGCCTGTGCCCATACTGCATGTATTACTAGGCATTGGCTCCAGGGTTGCTGAAAGCGAGTTGAGATAATTGATCAAGTAATGGACCAAAGCAGTTGTCGAGGCCTTGCCATCTCCATGAATAATATTGTTCCTGTGATGCCACGATCACCACAATAGAAACATAATTTTTTGGCCTCATCTCCACAGAAGCATTGCTAAGAAGGTGAAGGATCCATTCTTTTCCCTTCATGTTGAAAACCTCCTCAGTAGGTAGGGGCCAGAAATTCGTTATCTCCTCTCGCAAAGCCCGAGCAAGAGTGCACCCTATCAGCGCATGGTGGTCGTCCTCCACAGTCCTGCCACAGATCACACACATTGGGTCAATATGGGGCATACGTCGGTGAAGTCCGAGGTGAACTGCTAAGGAGCTGGTCGCCGCACACTAAGAAAATATGCGAATTTTCTATGGCACTTTGGTCTTCAGATTACGTCCTAGATCCGCCGATCTCCTTCAGGTTTAGAGCTCGACTGACCCTGATCTGCAACAGTTTGGGACATTAAAAAACCAACGTGAACCATTCCCTTCACCGCTCCAAGCAATGAAATCCTCTGTAAATCGAACCATTCCCTAGGGGAGCAGCAGCCCCAAATGGCCTCCTCATTTCATGTCCTAGACTCTTGTGATATTAGTTCAGACACCCATTTTAATCTAGAGTTGCATCTCTTCTCCTCAACTTTCAGAGCCCCTTGACGTGGCAGCCAATTATCATGGAATATTTTCACTTTTGCCCATTACCAATACGCCATATAATTCCCTTCTTGAGAACCTCAAGACCATATACTATTCCTTGCCAAGATTGTGATTGTTGCTGAATAAAAGCCGTATCTAACAGATCCCCGATGGATAGTACTTGGCCTTCAATAGACAGGCACATAGGCTGTTTGGAAATTGTAGCAGCCGCCAGGCTTGGCACGCAAGAGGTGCTTGGTTGAACACCCTCAAGTCACGAAACCCAATGCCTCCATGAGATTTAGGTCGCACCATCTTGTCCCAAGACAGCCAATGCATACACCGTCTATCCTCTTCATCACCCCACCAGAAATTACAGATGATTTGTTCAAGATCATTAATCAGTCCAAGGGGAATTTGAATACCCCCATTGCATAAGTTGAAATTGATTGCAATATGGACTTTATAAGAATCTCTTTTGCACAGGAGGACATATATTTTTCGGACCAATCGCTTGCATGTTTGGAGAACTTGCCTTTCGTAGTTTTGAACTTTCCTTTTGTCATTCTTCCATCCGAGATAGGAAGTCCAAGATATTTCTCTTCGAAACACTCTGTATCATATCGCAGAATACCCTTTAGGACCATTTGTGTATCTGCCAAACAATGGTCGCCGAACATAATAGAACATTTGCCCAAACTTACCAATTGACCCGTACTCTTCTCATAGCGGTCTAGGATAGATTTCACAACCATTGTTTGCTGCACTGATGCTTCAAAAAATAAGAGGCCATCATCCGCAAATAACAAGTGGGATATTCCTGGAGCTTTGCGGCAAATGTGGAACTCCTGCAGGGACTGGAGCTCAATTTCTTTCTTGATGAGACAAGATAAACCATCAACAACAAAAAGAAAGAGATATGGTGAAAGCGGGTCACCTTGGCGGATGCCACGGGATGGCGTGAAGGAGTCCAACATATGACTGTTAAAGCAAACCGAGTAGCGTAAAGTGGTGACACACGCCATCACCCACTGCATCCATTTGCTATGAAATCCCAATTTCACTAAAACTCCCTCAAGGAAACGCTAGTCCACATGATCGTCCGCCTTGGCCAGATCTAACTTATACACACAAAACTTCCTACGAGCAGCTGAGTCTGTTTGTATTGAATGAATGCACTCAAAAGAAATTAGAGCTTATCTGTAATGAGACGGCTCAGAATAAAAGCAATTTGTGTAGGGACAATGATATCTTGTAGCAGAGGATGTGTGCGGTTTACCAAACACTTCGAGACAACTTTGAAGATGATGTTTCATAAGCTAATAGGTTGGGAATCTTTTAGATCAGTATGATCATCCTTATTTGGTATAAGCACAATCGTTGTTTCATTGAACCCTTCTGGCATTACCCCTTCCTAAAAAAAACTTCTGCATGGCCTGAACCACCTCTGTTTTTAGGAGGTCCCAATTTCTTTGTAGAAAACGAGCCGGAAATCCATCCGGTCCTAGGGCCTTTAGAGGCCCAATTTAGAAGAGAGCATCACTGATCTCCTTTTCTAAAAACGGGGCACAAGGATTTCCATTCATCTCGTCATCAACACACGGCAGTAACAAATCCGTAATGATGTTCGGGGTAACATTCTCATCTCTAGTATAAAGATTTTGGAAAAAATCAAAGGTCATCTCTTCCATCTTCTTTGTATCACATGTCCATGATCCATCCGACCATTTTAATTTCCGGATGTGATTCTTCTTTTTCTGCCAGCTAGCTCTCCGGTGGAAATATTTTGTGTTTCGGTCTCCCTCTCGCAACTAGGCAATTCTTGACCGCTGCAACCATAAGATATTTTCCTGATGTAATAGTTCATCCATCTTCTTCTCTAAGCCCAGACGCGCCACCCTACTAGCCTCGTCGGTCGAGTTTTGAAGATCCTCAAGTTCCTGTCTTTTCTTCTCTATTTCCTTCAAAACCGACTTGAAGTGCTTATTTTTCCAGGAATAGAGGCTTGTCATCATCGAGCTCATAGAAGCCGCCACGCCACCCAGGTCCGCACAAGGGACACGCCTGGACCACACCTCATTCATAGCAGCTGCAAGGGTCGGCTCCCTTTCCCAGACCATCTCATAACGCCGTATAGGCCTATCCATGCGCACACTAGACGTCGGTTCTGCTGATAGCAGAATCGGACAATGATCTGATCGCGAGAAAACAAGACGCCGGAGACGGTGCTCAGGAAACATAGACGACCATGCATGGTAAGCGACCGCACGGTCTAGGCGTACTTTCACGTTCTGATCGCCTTGCTGCTTATTGTCAAAGGTCCAAGGGCAGCCAATGAAACCCAGATCATGCAAATCGCAGTGTGATAAGATCTCACAAAAGTCAATCATAAGCCTCTCCGAACGTGTAGTCCGAGAGAAGTGTTCCTCTTGCCGCATCGCCTCATTGAAGTATCCCATCATTAGCCACGGTTTATCAGAGCGGGGTTTGGTAGTTCGAAGTGTAGTCCACATCTTATGCCGATCGCAAGGTTTTGGTCGCCATAAATGAACGTGCCTCTCCACATGTGATCAAAGGGCCATCCGCTGATATGGGCATATATGTGGTGTTTACTGGAGGACAATAGATCCACCGTCACCTCATCAGACCAATATAGAGCAATGCCACCACCTTTTCCCTCTCCATCAACCTGGAAGCATTCCTTCATCCCGAGTTTGTATCTCAGATTTTTCACTCTATCCTTATGTTGCCTAGTTTCACAAATGAAGACTAAACAGGGCCTGTAGGTCTGTATGAGACAGACCAGCTCTTGAACGGTCGCAGGCTGCCCCAACCCATGGTCGTTCCAGCTCAATGTCGTCATTGGGCCCGGCGGTCCTTCGAATCGGAGGCCATCGATGTTGCCAAGTCATTTGGGGTATTAGTCTTCCTATGCTTCGACCGATCCCGTGGATCAGTGTATGATGGGGTGGAGGGGGAACCTCCTTCTCTGTTGCTTCTAGACTCTCTGCATTCTCAATGCAGATGCTATCCCCCATGGTAAAATCAATCTGTTTCTTTGCAGTAGTATCATCATGCGCATCGTCGCTTTCCTCCATTGGTATGGATTTCAACGGGCTGATTGCCGGGTCTTTCAGAGCATCCACATCATCATCCAGTGCAGCCTCCGCTGAAGAACGTTTGCGCGGGTGATTGCTTGGCGTACTTCTGTTAGACCAACCACCTCGACCCCGAAAGGAAGCAGATCTTGGTTCCGGTGGAGGGGGGTTTGCCCAGCGATGGCCAACATGAAATCACCATACTGCAGTTCCTTGGCAGACCAAACTCCATCAACACACTCCTCATGATTGTGGCCGATCAATCCATAGTGCTTACAGAAGAACGGAACTTTCTCATATTTGATAAATAGCCACTTATTCCCCTCCCCTTCCACAGTGAGTTTAACCACATGTTTCAGACTGCTATGGACATCGATCATCACACGAATACGCACATAATTTCCTTCATAGAACAGCTTTGGCGTCATCTGCACCTCTTTAGTCTTCCCAATCCGGCGAGCCAGATCATCCACCACTGAGATCTTCCTGTATAGCTCGGGGATTCCATGGATTTGAGCCCATACATAGAGACCACCAAAGGGGACCTTCTCCGGATCTTCCTTGCCATCATAATCCTCGACAAGAATGGCCCAGCCACGGAAGGTCCAGGGCCCATGATGAACGACCTTCTTCTAGTCCCCCAAGCAATGCATCTGGAACACGAACAGATTCTCCCTAGCTTCCCTACATATCGGATCTCTCGAGAGGTTCCAGACTGCCTTCATCTTCCCGAATAGCGCTTCAGTGCTGAAGTTTCTGTTGGTATGGACTTTCGCAATCGCTAGCCATCACGCCTCCATCTGAAACTCCTTCGCCGCCTCTGCGTCAATCACCACTTCGTCCAGTTCATCATCACGCAGATCCAGGTGCTGTAGAAGATTGTCGATCTCCGGTTCTTTCCTGCCGCCCCGCCAGTAGAATTCCCATACTCGCCCGAAGCCATATCCGCACCTCAAAAACCCTAGGGCCAAGGAACGGGGCAAGGGAGAAGAAAGGTTCACATGCAGATCGTCGACGTAGAGTAGAGGATATGGTTCAGACAAGATTGGAATTGGGATTGGAACCGAGACCAGGTAGATCTCACGGGGCGAACAAGAGTCGCCGCCGGAGCAGAGAAACCCTAACGAGAGGGTAGAGTTTGAGATTCCACATACTCAGTTTAGTTGGTGAAGAGGCTAGGTGTAATTGGTTTGGTTTGAAAATATATACAAATTGGTTATGAACTATGCTGCTTGTACTTTGTTTGGTATGTGTTCAGTTGAAAAGCACGATACAGCGTCATCATAACATTTCCACACTGCGGCCGTAATCCGTTGTTACAGATTGCAGGAAAGCTGCCACGGAGACCTTGCCGGGCTAGATCATCAAAAGGATCTCGCAATTTCGTTAACTGGACGAGTGCTCTTTTCTTTTTGAAACCGCAGGTCAATTGTACTACGTATTAGGTGTTGTACAGTCCTTGAAACTTCCCTTGCTGAAAGATTACGTCAACTTCCAATTTTCGGTACAGATAGCTTTTCCCCGTTAGAGAAACATTGAGACATTGAGTTACTAACTCGACACAGAATAATACAACAGCGAAATTGTAGCTCATTCGTGTGAGAATAACCATGGGATGACCAATTTCTCTGTAGTTCCGAGCTCACAAATGTGCATCGCGACAACCAAAATCGGAACTAATAACTGAGCTTACATACGCCAATGCTAAAGAAAAAATGAAATTCAACTTGGACCGCCTGATCAGAAGACAAACAAGTGAGAACTCTGATAGCTTGGCAGCGTCCACGTACAAATTTGATGAACTTTTACCACGTATAAACTCAAGAGTTGGAAATTCAGTAGTACTCCCTCCGATCCAAATTAATTGATTTGGATTTATCTAGATTCTAATGTATCTAGCACTAAAATATGTCTAGATACATCCAAATCTAGATAAATTCGAGTCAATTAATTTGGATCGTAGGGAATAGTACAAACTAGTTGGAAACGGGTGTACCCGCAAGAATAATGCTACGTACTGAGATTAGGAACACAACAACTTCGATTGCGTGGTCAGAATTCAGAAGACAAACTACACAGAATTCTGAAGCTTGACAGCATACACGTACAACTAGAAGAAGGTCGATCATACAGTATTACATGCGCACGAGCACGGAGCACCTAGTGTGCTGGCACAGGCATCATGCTTAGGCACCGCGAGCGGAAGAAGGTCGGCATGGGAAGCATGCTCGGCTCCGGCGAGGCGAAGCAGCTCGATCCAGAGAACGCGGGATCCATGCGTGGAGCCGTCGGATCCGTGGCCATCGTCTCGTCCTGCTGCGAGTGCTTGCCATCGATCTCCCTCTCCTCCTGCTCGGCCGTCCGGCTCTCGGCGTGGGCCTGTGCGGAGCGCAGCTTCTTGTGGATGTCCCAGCGATCGGCGGAGGACGATGACGTGCTGCGGCTGCTCCCGCACTTCTTGTGGATGTCCCAGCGCCCGCAGGTTGGACGCTTGTTGCTTTCCCACCTCTCGCACGACGACGCCACGCTGGAGCTCGAGGACGATGAGGAACGTGACAACGTCGTGTTCATGTCCCAGCGCTCGCAGGAGGAGGCGCGCCCTGGGCTTGAGCTCCCGCACGACGATGAAGAAGGGCTGCCAGGTTTCTTGTCCGTCTTGTGCGCGTCCCACCTCTCGACAGAGTCGGCGCGGCCGGGCTTGGGCTTGGAGGCGAAGGAAGACGGCAGGATGATGAGGCACGGGGTGGTGATCGTGGTCCTTGGCGGGGTCGGGAGCAGACCCGGGAGAAGCCCTGCGGCGGCCTTGGCCATTGCGCGTTCAACCGACGCCATGGATGATCTTCTTGGTTCACAAGCGTGCTCAGAGAAGAGAGGGATGCGCTTGCCGGCTGCGGAACGAACAGATGATCTGATTCTGATGGGCTGTGGATTGAATTGCATGGGTATATATTGATTGCCACTCCCTCGACGCCGTGTCGGACTCAGAGAACTTACCCCATCTCCCGCATCTAGCAGACCTCAGCAAATACCTTCTTCATTCACATGCGGCAACTCCGAACTGGACTCCAATTCGGATCGGCCTATTTTTTTATCTTTTTTGCGGAAAATGAAAACAGGATCCGTGCAACTGTCGGGAGTCGATTCCGTATTCGCCGTGTCCGTTTCCGTACTCGTTCCTCGCCAAAAGATCGCCGCACGCGGCGCAAGAAACTTGTGAATTCACTGGCCGCGCCGATCATCATCAAATAGATAAAATGTCCGGGCCATGGGCCTAAGAGAATGTCCTCAGAGAATGTCCGGGCCTTTACAGAGCGTAAGAAAGACCAAAGGTGTATCAGTTGGGTAGGGTGTAGCATGGGCCTCGTTCCACTGGAAACGAGAGGATTTTCTAAATCTGATCTGAACAAAACTGAATCTCTTCTCTCTCGTCTTCAGAAAAAAACTCTATCTAAGAAAATCTGATAAAAGGATCGTTTCTACACAGAATTTAGTAGTCTACTTTAGAACTTTGAGGATCCATACTGATCAACACGCTTCAGAAGACCACAAGCTTCCCATCAGCTTTCCTTGCCCATACTACACTACACGTACACTTAACACTTACATGTTGGATCAAATGGAATCAGCACAAGTTAGAGAATATTCATGCGCGATCAGCAAAAACATCGATTACCAACTGGAGTATACATGGAATCACCGGATGGGAGACGATGGTGTTGTGCCTTTGTTTGGCCGCAGCATAGGCTTTGTGCGTGATATCGCTACGATAAGATTTGCTTTGGTTTGGTTTGACGATAGGGCTGCAGGCGACAGCTCAAGCGGGACGGACTCCCTTTCCGAATAGTACATTTTAATTAAAAGTGGGATGGAGTGCTGTAGTACAATTTGTACTGGCATGGTGGTTTTGCGGCCAAAGCGGGCCCCGCTTCTGCAGCCCTATTTGACGAGACCGTTGAGGTATGTGGACACTACCAGAGGGAATACGGGATTCCCAACCTCCCCAACAGTGGGATGCGAAGGCTGCGGCGATTTCTAAATTGACGAAAAAACAATCGATTGATTTTGGTTCATAATTTTTATTTTCTATAGATCGAATACAAAAAGAAATTTCAATCAAAGTTTAGACAACCATATTAGATAACTATTTTTAGTTTCTTTATAAGGATTTTTTATGTGTACAAATGAAGTTTTCGATTTTTCTTAAAAAACGAGCTCCTTGTAGTTCGAGGTCCATTTGAAGTTTTTTGTGGGGTGGGGGGGTGGGGCTAGGACCTTAACTTTTTAGCAAGTGGCTATTATATTGAAGTATCAAGAGATACAAATAATCAAATTCGTGCTCGGCAAAAACACCATAACAAAGTATTGAAGTTGGACACAACCAACACACCGTGACACAAAGGCTCATTCCAAAAAAAAAACACAAAGGCTAAAAATAGAAGTTACGAAGAGAAATGTCCACAATCGTCGTCTTGATCTTAGCTTCATGGTGAAATTGCATATTCTACAAGAAAAGCAATAAACACCGGCCACCAACATCACCTAAAGCGAGCCACTAAACCTTGATGAAAGAATCTCCAATTCAAGACGTCCTCTTGAAGACAAAGGCATAACTGATCAGAAATATCGGCCCGAAAACATTGTACATCGGTGAAGAGGAGGTGAGAGTTTGATTCTCGTTTAGGGTCCTCAGGTCATGACATTTGAAGGAGGGGTTGAAAGAACTAGATATAAAGGGTTTAATTTTGTGAACCTCTGTTGATCACATGGTTGTTCATCGCTAATATCAACTTTTCACGTGTTTATTCCGAGTAAAATCTGCATCATTCCGCGTCTGCACCGTATTCGGTCACTATCTTCTTTCGACAATATCTACTTCTGGTTTTGTTTCCGAGGTTTCTATATTCGTTTCTTCTTCCGCAAAAAAATATGAAAACAAATGTGGCACCACTTAGTTCTGTCCGTTTCCGCTCCGTTTTCATCCCTATGTTGTGATAAGCCTAGTTAACAGGTTTGATAATTCCACAGAGGGCAAGCAATTGTCCCTTGCTAGTCCACAACCCAAGAGGGATCTGAAGAGGCACAAGGCTCTTGGTGAGAAGGATGAGGATGATATTATTTCAGGATCGGCGGGCTCCGGTGCTGAGTACCACCGGGTTTAGTGAGTCTTTCAAGTTGGAATTGTCGTGGGATTGGCAACCATAAGACCAGGGTGGAGCATATGGTTGGTACTTTGGGTTATGATAATGCTTTTGTTGTAAGTAGTGATGGAAGAAGTGGAGGTTTGGGGATCTTTTAAATAATGATGCCAAGGTGGAGGTGTTTCGCTTCTCAAAATACCTTATTGATGCCCGAGTGTTAGGTGTTGGGGAGGTCCCTTTTAGGCTTACATGTGTCAACGGTGAAGCCTGATTTTTTTAACGGTAAAGGTCCCGAAGGACTAGGAATCTGTAAATGCGTTGGGTACAGAAATACAGAAAGGACCCTAGCAAAGCCCGCAATGTACATAGGAGTCCTTGAAAATATAGATTGCACCCTAAAGATAATCGTGTTAGCTCGCGCAACGCTATCGAGTCCTTTCTCACCGCCTTGAAACCAGATGCAGCTCCTCTCGTCCGTGCCAAGGATGAAACCACTTGGCGCCTCGAGAACCTTGTTGGACTCCAATGCATCAGCTTTGAAGAAGATCCTCCACCTCGGGAGGAAGGTTCTCGAGCCACATGCTTGGTGAAGCGCAGTAGGGCCAATCTTTTGGCCTAAGGTAGCGGTAGCTGATCTACCTTGCCGCTTGGATGCTGGTACAAGGATCGCAGATTCCAAGAGGAGCAATTGTCCTGAAGATGATGTAGTCAGCAGGCTCCGAGCAGATCGAACTCGCAGAGCACCGGAGGCATCCTCTCCCCTGTCGCCATGGCTGTCCAAGAGGAAGACTCCAGCAACCCTGCCAGGGATCTAAAGGTAGCAGCGCTTATTTGAAGGGGGGCTCTCCTCCGTGAGCATCTCCAGGTACTTCCACCATGGAAGCACACTGAAATATAGAGAAGGAAACAAGGTAGCGCCGCACCGATGCACCGTCTCCGCAGAAGACCTCGCCACTTGATGAATCCGTTGGTGCTGCCGCTACCATCCCCTTGACCCCCGCCACCATGACCGTCCGGCAAGAAGAACAGCAGTAGAACAACACTCCATAGACACCAAGTAGCCCTAGCTCACACCTCTCCTTTTCTCCCGCTCCACAGTCGGCCAGAAAAAGAAGAAACAACCACGAACACCTCCCCTTCTCCCCCAGCCACCATGTCCATTCAGAGATGGCAGAATCTTGAGAGTTGCACGAGGACCAGCTTTATTAACGGAGATAGAGGCTCTCCTTCACATCCTCTTCTCCAACCGCTGAAGAATAGAAGGAAGAGATCCAAAAATGCCCCAGATCTAGCCGAATAGATCAAAAGCTCTGCTCCAAACTACGGCCAAACAGGCCAAACCAAAACTACTACCTAATCTACAAAGTCCGGTTCCTCCCCTCCACCATCTTCGGCCAGTGATGAGGCTTTGGTTCGGTCCCGGACGATCGAGAAAGCTCTCAAGTTACTCTAGCCTCATGAGAGCAGGGAGGAGGAAATGGTGAAACAGAGCCCAAATTAATGAACGGTACAAAACATATGACACTCTAAAGGGGATAGTGTCAGAGAACAATCCCCCTTGGATTTGCATGGGGATTTTAACAAAGTGCTACGTCAAGAAGAACATGTTGGAGTGGGGTAGCATACTCAGGCTTAGATGGATGGATTCCGAGATGCAGTAGATGTCCGCGGATTCAGGGATCTTGGATATGTCAGACGGAGTTGGAATTTTGAGAATAAGATTGTGGGGAGTTACTGCCGAGTTAGGTTGGACAGATGCCTAGTGATGGTGACTCGGTGTGGCCTTTTTCCATGTGCAGTAGTGAAGCATTTGACAGTAGTCACTTCTGATCATGATCCGATTTTGTTGGAGCTCGATGACTCGATATACAGAGCATGTAATGTACCACAGTTCAGATATGAGGTGATGTGGGGTTTCCATGCAGAGCCGTGTCCGACAGTTGAGGCTAGTTGGAGTAGCAATAGTGCATGTGAAACTGTCGACGAGATACAACATAAAATACAACTCTCTCGGTTACTCGATCTTAGTGCATGGAATATTGACACCTTTGGGAGTGTGAGGAAAGAGATGATAAAGTTGAAGCGAGAATTACAAGAGCTACGTAATACACCTGGTAGGGTGGCGCCATCACACCTAGAAGCAAAATATCAATGACCGTCTTGTGGAGTTGTACCACTGTGAGGAGGTCATGTGGAGGCAACATTCCTAGGTGGAGTGGCTCTCAGATGGTGACAAGAATACTAAATT
This sequence comes from Avena eriantha, assembly GCA_910589775.1. Classification (NCBI taxonomy): domain Eukaryota; kingdom Viridiplantae; phylum Streptophyta; class Magnoliopsida; order Poales; family Poaceae; genus Avena; species Avena eriantha. The sequence goes on from OU342744.1 coordinate 433,757,051, forward strand.
CTTTCATCCAAGAGCCAGCAAACGCAGAAGGATAAAATCATAGAAAACAACTGGCGCGCGAAGATGGTACAAATACTAGTGATAATGCAGAAATGCAAAATTTGGCCACGAAAATTTACAGGTGTTTGTATACATATGAAGGCACTTCTAATATGCAAGTGGTTCTTGATACTGTACCGTGCAAAGTCTCGGCAGAGATGAACCATATGCTATTGGTGCCATATTCATCTTTGGAGATTAAACAAGCTTTATTCCAAATGTTTCCTACTAAGGCCCTAGGGCCTGATGGCTTCGCGACGCATTTCTTTCAGCGTAATTGGAATATTATTGGAGAGGATATCATAGCCGCAGTGCTACGAATTGTCAAGGGGGAGGGGAGTGCTGAGATCATTAATAAAACCGTACTAGTTTTAGTTCCAAAGGTACAAAATCCGTCTCTTCTATCCCAGTTTCGGCATATTAGTTTGTGTAATGTACTTTACAAGATTGCTTCAAAGGTCATTGCTAATCAATTGAAAAGCATCTTGTCGGAGATTATTTTAGAGGAGCATCCGTCTTCGTTCCTGGGAGGCTGATTACAAATAGTATTATTGCATCTTATGAATGTCTCTGTTTAATGAAAAGGAACAAAGCCAAAAATCACAGGTCGTGTGCCATGAAACTTGACGTGATGAAATCCCATGATCGTGTTAAATGAGATTATTTGAAGGCAATGATTGTTGGGATATGCTAAATGGATATCACCATTACATGTCTCTAATCCGGATAACCCAGGTGGCCCACAGTTGGTAGCACGGCCCATGGCACGCTAGGCGGCCCAGTTAGATGGATCCAGAAGGGATGCCCATTCTGGATAAAGGAAGGCTACGATGTAGTCACCGACCTACGTAGAGCCTTGGAGTACAAGACACGAAGACTAGTTAGTATTAGTGTATGACTCTGTAACCTGTCCGACAAGGTCTTTTCCCTGTAACCCTAGGTTCTGGCGCCTTTATAAGTCGGACATGTGGGAGCCTTTAGGGCAACACAACGTACTACGTACAACACCTCGCACAGTGAACCAATCCCTGTAACTCGGCGTATTGCCATTATAGTGATTTTAACAGGAGTAGAGTTCCGCCACTGTCGTGGAACTTGAACCTTGGTAAGCTATGTTACCTCGTACCCGTCAACTCACCGCCTTCCCCCACCTCTATAAACATGCTTTGTGAGGACCCCTCCATGGCGTACTCGTCGGCAATACCACGATAGTTGGTGCTCACCGTGGGGCAAGAGGCGCTTCGAGCTCTACACCGGGCGAGGTCCAATCTCTTCGCAGGAATCAGCGACACCATAGCCATCGGGCGTGTTCTCTTCTACGACAACATTCCAATCATCCCTCCGGACGAGTTCTAGATCCCTTCGAAGACGATCCCCACCCGCTACACCGTTGTCCTAGTTGGGGACATCCACATCTTCATCGGTGAAAACGACTCGGGTCTTAGCTCCCAGGAGGTCGGGAACTCGTCAAGGCCCGCACGGACCGCCTCCAGGCAGGATATGTTTGCGGAAGGATCTAGCCCGGATCTCTCTTCGGAGTTTTCTGGCTCAGATCAGAAAAATTAAAGGCCCACCAAAACCACCCATATGCAGGACATAACAGTGGAAGGACCCTGCAGATCCCCTTGGCTTCCCCGAGCGTTCGAGAAACGGAGGTCACACTTTGTCGGCATCGTCACATTCTTCGATATGGCCAGATGTGTTCAGAGGGACGGAGAATCCCCCGTGAATACCTTGCCAGATGGATGAGGGTGAGGGAAACCCTAGATGGTGACCACACTAATGAACTTGTCTACCACTTCGTGGAAGGGCTCACGCCAGGAACACTCCTCTGGCATACGCTTAGGAGGCGACAAGCTGTCGGCTTGCTTACCTCAATGAGATGATCGCAACTGTTAACAGTTTCGCTGACGCTAATGAGGAAGATGAGTCCGACAGTGCCGCCGCAACCAGAGGAGGCAATAACAACAACGACCCTGCACCATCCCCCTCCAGCTCCGCCATCGAAAACACTGAAGCCAACTCCAACTCAGTGATTGATGCACTTTACGCCGACATCAACATAGATGGTGGCGGCTCTGACATAAACTCGGAGGAATACGATGCTGCTATGAGGGAGATCCATAAGGAGATCGAGAGGGAGGAGCGCACTGAGAAGGCTATCACTTCCTGCCAGGTAATGGTGGCCATCGGGAACATGCTAGAAGAAGACCAGCAGAACCAGGTGGTGTAGCATCCCAATTGTCTAACAATTGCAATGCTACTAGCCTAGTCTATATATATGCTAATTCCTACATATAATTGTTGCATCATAATTATATCATGCTCATGTCATCATGCCACCTTGCATTTGAGCATCATATAAAACCCTTTCCTTTTTTGGTTCTTCTCTCATATGCATTATTTATTGTATTTGGCTCTTGATATATTGTATTTGGTTCTTGATAAATGCTTGATGCCCAAGTTGAGTTGGGGGCATATCTTTTATTCAACTCCATCACCTTTCTTTTAACCACCTTATAATTCCACCATTCCATTTACCCATGAGCTTGTATTTCTTTCTCTTTTGATATTTATTCTAGCTCATGTGGGTTGGGGTGGATCTAATTCTATAATTTCTTTTGCTTGGCCTTTATTCCACTTCTTGGGAATGCATAAGAATAATGCCATGTTATTATTATTTTTTCACAAAATAAAACATGGCATTTAATACTTTGCATGGGCCATGCAACTAACACCACCATGTGTTTCTCTTTTGGTTATTATTTGATTTTTTAAGTGGACCATCTTCTTGAGCTCTCTTTTTCTCTAAACCCCTTTCCATCTTGATCTTGTATCTTTGCCATGTGCATCAATCCTTCTTCCTCTTTTTCTCTCACAAGTGCATGCACCCATGTATGGACATGTGGGACCTTTCCTCACCACCTTTTTCTCCCATCCCCACCTCCATGTTATAACCACACTTGGTGAGGCTTGATGTTAGTCATGTAAAACCCTACCCCATGCCCTCCTTTTTCCTCTCCTTCTCCCCTCCAACCATGAATGGCCAAGTGTGTTATGCCCAAAACCCTAACACCTCTCTATTTCTCCTCTAACCCTAGTGCTAGCCTAAACCCTAACCTTTAACCTAACATTCACCTCTCTCTCTTTCTCCCTCTCTCTACCATGCTGGCCCTACCCCAACTAACCTCTCCAACCTAACCAAAACCTAACCCGAGCCACCATATCTAAGCCTAGCCAAAGCTACCCCTGAGCCTTCTCTCTTCTCTCACTGCCATGCTGGTCCCAGCCTGAGCCTGGCCCTCTCTCCTCCCTGCCTGGTCCCTCCTGCAGTCCCAGCCGAGCCTGCCCTAGCCCCCTCACGACCTGCACGTGAGAAGGAGGAGCACAAGGTGGCCGATGCCACCTTTACCTCTACCCCGTACCCCACGGCATCCTCCTCTCTTTTTCCTCGCCTTTACCTCCTTCCTCACGCCTCTTGGCATCGCCCAGATCCACCCTAGGGCCTTGCCCTCTTTCCCCTGCCTCTCTACCGATGCCATCTTCCCTCTCGCCGATCCCCGCCAGCACCCCCACCTACTCCTTATTCCTACCGGCGTGCGCGACATGGAGGTGGTCGAGGAGACCGAGGAGGATCCTCTGCTTCGCCCCGTACCCGCCAGCGAGGAGGAGGAGCCCCACTTCTGCCACAGTACCGCGATGCCCCGATGAAACCCTAGGTTGCCGGCCGCCAGCCTCGTCATCGCCCTGCTGCGCCCCAAGCCGATCCGCCGCCGCCAACCACCCCGCGGTGAGTTCCTCTCCCGCCCAGACATCCTCCGCCTCGCCGTAGACCCTCTGCCTCGCCGGGCGTTTCACCGAATGCCCTTGGTGTGCCGTCGGTCGTTGGTGTCTGCAAGTTTCCGCGCCGCATAGAGCCTCACCTAGCCGCGTAGCTACTCCCTGACAACTACACCGTCCTACCGCACTGGTACCGCTTCTCTGCGCGCGCGCCCCGCGCCGCGTGTCCGACAGTCTCGTCAGAACGACAAGAAGATCTACAGTGGGCTCGCTGGTTGATTTTCAAATAGCCCCCTCTTTTTATCTCGCACTTAACCCGCGGTCCAGCATGCCCCCACCTGTCAGCCCCTGCGGGTTCAGCCGCTGTCACCTGGGCCCGTAGCCGCTGGCTCATCTGTCATTCGCAGAGGCTAAGTACGCCGCGGTGAGAAAAGCTTTTCCGTGCGCATGTGTCCCAGCCAGCAGCTGGCCCACCCGTCAGCGTCTGGGGCTGGGTCTGTCTGAAGTATAAAACGTTTTCTGCTTTACTGTTTTAAAATAAACTTTTCTAGAAATTGTTTAAATTCAAATTCAAATCAGATTTTAAATAACTTTTAAATTATAAATCCAATTAATACAAATAATATATGTTTTTGAATCAGAAAAATGTGAGGATTTCAAATATGCCATTCAAAATAATGTTTGACCACTTTAAATTTTCGAGATGATTAAAATTACAAATAAATGCCCTTTTTCTTAATAAATTAATAACTTTAATTCTATCAATCCAAATTTGACAAATAATATGTCTAAATCGATCAGCGCGACGAGCCCGTTCTAACTATGCACTCCCTGTTCTGAATTGCAGCATGCATTATGCCATGTTTAAAAATCAGAACTGTTTATGACAATAAAACTTGGCTAAATAATTAATAAAATGCTTTATTCTTGCACCCCTAACCTCACCATGCCATGGTACTTAAATGCCATGTAAATTGTGCATCATTCATCATGGCATGCTTGTTTGTTGTCGCATTTTAATTCCTATGATTGTGCACTTTATTTATTTTGGCCCTTGTTTGTTTGGATCTTCTTCGAATAGACGCCCAGCAGGAGAATTACCAGGAATCATAGGAGTAATACCCAGAGCCATCTCTCGCTTCAACTGAGCTGCCAGGCAAGCACTACCACATGCTTGCATACATATAGTACCTATTGCCTCTATCTTATTCTTGCATCATTGAGTCGCGATTGCATTAAATTGAATCCCAAGCACTGCATAGCCTTTACTTTTAAACCCCACCGAAGCTTGTTCCTGCATCCCATGAGCCATTACTACAGGAGTTGTTTGAGCCATGCGAGTCGTAGAAAAGCATGTGTAGGGTATGTGAGTGTCTGATGAATAAAGAGGTACCTAAACAACATAACCTGAGTAGTAATGGGATAACTAATGAAAGAGGCACCGGTGAGCAATATCTGCTATTTGGTTTTTCATGCTCACTTGTGTCCCGTAGGACCCCGAGTACTTGATTCCTGTTCCTTGTTTATTCGCACTATCCACATCCGGGAGGCCTTATGGACCCCCCTGAGCCAGAGCTTGATTCATTCTTATTTCTTGGGGCCACAATTAGTTTGGGGCTTTGTTACTATCCTGTACTTATGCCATGTTACTGCTTTATTTAAGATTGTGCGACGAGCACCTGTACTGTTTTGGATCGCGCCACGTTTTCACGGTATCGACAAGACCAGTCACATTTTCGGGTTCCCAGTCATTTACAGCCGTCGTCGCAAACCCTGGGTCCGTCTCGGAGCCGGCCAACTTCGTTGCGGGTAGCTTATTGGGGTGGCCCCCTGAAATATTTCTAAATCCTGTGATTGCTTTGTCGTGAATGCCTCGTTGGGTTTTGAGTTGGTTTTTCTGAGGTTGATCGAGTGTGTGTTGCTATTCGTGCACCCCTGCAGGGTAAATCTTTCTGAAAGCCGTGTCCGCGGTTATGGACGACTTGGAGCACAGTTTCTCGATCATAGACAAGAATAACTGAAGTACCGCTTTTAATTTGACTAAGTACTTGACTAGTAAATAGTGCAATACTCATGGAATGGTTGATAAAACTGCCAACGGATGATGGGGGTTGTTCGTCCACTTCCTCGTTGGTAAGCGAGGAGGAGGATGGATCTGTTAATTATACTGTTATAACTGTTGTTCTTAATTCACGGACATCCGTCTATCATTGGTTAGGCGGATGGTTAGCGAGTATCTATAGAATTGTTAGCTATTATCTTTTGCTGTAATTGCGTCACCCCAGGTTGTGTCCCCTTTAGTGGCATAAAGACTTGCTGAGTACCCCTAGGGTCTCACACGATAAATTGTTTGATTCAGATGAACAGGTGTACCCGCAAGATGGATACTGGGTGGAGGAGACAGATGATGTTGGCAACGACCACTCGGTGTAGAGATTCTGGGAACGGGGATCCGTGTAATCTGTGGGCGGGATGTGTTTATTTAGGTGGCATCTTATGCCAATTTGCTTCTTATCCGTACTCGGATCTTGTTTTCCGCTTCCGCTTGATACTCTGATGTTTGTTGTATGAGGAGCTATCCTAAATTATTATCTCTAACTAGGATATTTGAATCTTGCCGTATGGCGTTGCAATATTTCTATTTCTTTTAGATGGAATGGATCTGAGGACTGTTGTATGTGGCTTGCATACATACTCATTTGTGTATGTAGTTGATCCCTTCGCCTGCCGATTACGCCGCTCGTTCTTGTCCCGATGTTCTGGAAGTGGTTAGGACGGCCGAAAGGTCTACCGTGAGTGGCCCTAGGCCCCACCGTACTATTTGAACCACTTTCGTTCATCCAGGCATGTAACTAAGAGCGTAATTCTTACAGGTGGCCAGAAAAGCTCCGCCAACAGAGGCGGAGGCAGGAGCCACGGCAGCCAAAGCCAAAAGGCCACCGATCCTCCGTGTCAAGCTAAGGCTATGCCGCCTCCGGCTATTCCCCTGCAGCAGCCACAGTAAATCACTACTAGACCTAGTGCTGCAAACACAACAAACCTACCAACACCGCCGTCCACGTCAGCAACTAACAACCCCTTGGTCACTCCAGCCGACAAGGTGATGTACGGCCCACTCCTCATCGAGCCAATCGACGTCGCCTATTTCCGGAGCATCACAGATCTTGACGACGAATGCATGGAGATCCTCGCGGAGGCCAAGTGCATCATGGAGCAGGGCACCCAGCTAGACATGGATTTGTCCAAGGCACAACAATCGATCAAGGCGGCAATAGCAATGGAGGCTGAGTACAAGAAGTTGCTGCTAAAGCACAAAGCAAAGAAGGCGTCCGACGGCTTCGTACAATCCGGCAAAAGCTACCCCTTACATTGATTCAGCCGAGAAGCAAGTCATGCCAACCCTCGCCTTCAATATGGTCGTCGCCAAGACAGTACTCGAATAGGATAGGTCACCTGTGGCAGTTAATCAAGTCTATGACCTTGTCACCAAGGCTTTCTCGCATCAAGAGAAGGCAACCTCCCAGAGGCTGGAATCCAATCCGGAGCTTTGTTAGTCAAGCATGGACAACCGTCGAAGACCAAGATCTCCCCATGATGAAGGATCCCACACAAGCTCCACGGAACGAAGGCGGAGGGATGCGTGCAACATGACTTATGCCATCCCAGTATCCTCTGGCAATGTAGACAAGGCTCACCCTCATCGCTCACTGCCACCTCCGCCGTCCCAACATCATGAGGGGCCACATCTGCACCACCGTACAAGCATACCACCCCCCAGGCGCCCCCGATTGGTATCGTTATACACAGCCAAGGGGAATAACCTCGACATGAGGGAGAGCGCAGCGGCAATGAAGGACACAGGAGTAGATCCCACAAGGAAGCACCGTGTCTGACAAGCAACCATGACAGGCGTGAGGATTTGCATGGAGGAAGAAGGAAGAAGGCTAACCCACCGTCGCCACCCAGCAGTCACCATGGTGGAGGACATCGCGGGTCCTAGGGCTCGCACCACAACTCTCCTCCCCATGGCATAAAAGGGAAACAACCGGAGCTGTACGATGCACGTTGGTGGCCTAACAAGATCCAAGAAGCCAAGGAAGAGCCATACTTGGGGCCACGTTGCTTTGGACTAGTTATCGAGGCCACAACTTACCCTAAAGGCCTCTGGGTTGACAAGACTATCAAGCCCTATGTCAGCACTGCTAGGCTAGTTACGTTGTTGCATGGCTACCGCGAAGTGATCAAAATCGCAGTGGGAAACCCCAATGTCACTGTCAAGTACCTCCCACTCATGCTCACCGGCACCGCCCGACAATGGATTGACGACTTGCCGGAGAAATCAATCTGCAATTAGTTGCACATGCATGAAGCGTTCACCAAGAACTTTGAGGGTACGTACAAATGTCCCTACACCATCAGTGACCTACAACGGTGTGTGCAAGAAAAGGACGAGTCTTCTCGTGCCTACCTCTCCTATTGGCTTGACATGAAAAATTCATGCGCGGGAGTACACGATCAAACTTCTATGGCCACCTTCATCGACGGCCTAGAAAAGGGAACATTGCTCCGACATACGCTAAAGCACCATCAGGACAACGGCAAGCTCGACCTCAACTCGATGATTGCCATGGCCAGCGAATTCATCGCCGCTAATGATGATGGTCGCGGGTCATTGTCGGTGCTGGCCATCCCTACCCAGGCCAAGAAGAACAATAACAAAAGGCGGAAGAATCCTCCAGAAGAAAAGTAGATACCTGACATGGTCACCATGACATTCACTAGCAGAGGCGATGGCGGACAATGTGGTCGTGGCCGAGGGCTAGTCATGGGCAGCAGTGGAGTGACTCTACACCCACAGTGCCCCGCGTTCCCCAGACGTACGAGGAGTATCGTGGTATGCCGCGTTTCTTCCACCGTGACGCAAATGGTAAGGACACCCACACCAACCACCAATGCAAGTTTGTCAATGATCTCAAGGAAGACCCTGAGTCCATCTACAAGCAAAGTCGGAATAACAGACCCCGCAGAACAAGCAACGGGAATAAGGAGGAAGAGTCCAAGGATTCAGATGATATGGATGAAGATGTTGACCCTAAACCCATCGACAAGGGCGATGGCAAGGGCAAGAACCCCTTCGAAAAGAAGGCTCCGGTCTACCACACCTTCCTTGGTACTCCCACCGTCCAGGCCCAGAAAACCTCAGTGAGGATACTGATGGATACCCTCCCCCCAGTTCCCCAGTACGTCTGGTGGTCGGAGATTTCAATCACTTGGGACAGAGAAGATCACCTAGACCTCATCCCAACAGAGAACCAATATGCCATGTTCATCAACCCTTTGATTGACAACAGTGAGTTCACCAAGTGCCTCATGGACAGTGGAAGCAGCATCAACATCATGTACCTAGATACACTACACAAGATGAACTTGACGGAGACCCAGCGAAGGAAGAACAACACCGTATTCCATGGTGTTGTTCTTGGCCGGCAAGCTAATTCCCTTGGTTGCATCACCCTTCCGGTCGCCTTTGGTGATGTTAATAATTACTGCCAAGAGCACATGACCTTTGAAGTGGTGCCCTTCAAGAGCGTGTACCACGTCATATTTGGACGCGACATCTTCCACTCCTTCCTCACCAGGCCATGCTTCGTCTACAACAAGCTCAAGATACCCGGACCAAAAGGCATCATCACTGTTGCCGGCAGCTTCACAAAGGCAAGGGAGTGCGAGCTAAGCGAAGCCGCCTTTGCCGAAGCGGTCCTCTACGGTGAAGAGTTCCATGAGATCCAGCACCAGTTTGACACCTCGGAGATGTCGGCTTCAAAAAAGAAAATTCCTGACTCCGAACCCGCATTAAAGGCCGCCATCAAGACCAAGAAGGTGGAGCTTGTTGAAGGAGATTCCTCCAAGACCACCGCCATTGGCACAGACCTGGATCCCAAATAGGAAAGCGTGTGTGTCGAGTTCCTTCGTGAGAATAGGGACATCTTTGCCTGGCAACCTGCCAACATGAAGGGTGTACCTAGGGAACTTGCCGAGCACATCTTAAACATCGATCCTAAAGAAAAACTGGTGAAACAACCTCTATGATGCTTCGGTGATGAAAAACAACGAGCCATTGGCAAGGAGATAGCTAGGTTACTTAAGGCTAGTTTTATCCAAGAAGTTATTCACACCCAGTGGGTGGCCAATCCTATACTTGTCCCCAAAAGGGAACCAAATAATTAAGAATATGCATTGATTACACCGGCTTGAACAAAGTGTGCCCGGAGGATCCGTTTTCTTTACCTCACATTGACCAGTTCATTGACTCGACGGATGGCTCGGAACTTCTGTGTTTTCTCGATGCATACTCAGGATACCACCAAATCAAGATGTGAAAGTAGGACCAATCTGCCACTTTGTTCATCACACCTTACAACACATACTTCTATGTCACGATGCCCTTTGGGTTGAAAAACGTTGGTGCTACATACCAGCGGATAATGCAACATTGCCTACATGACCAAATAGGTCGCAACGTACATGCTTATATGGAAGACATCGCGGTGATGTCAAAAAAATCAAACAACCTCATCGCCGACTTGCAGGAAACCTTTGATAACCTCAGAATAACAACATGATGCTCAACCCCAAGAAATGTGTCTTCGAGGTCCCAACTGGCAAATTGTTGGGTTTCATCGTTTTGCACCGCGGAATAGAGGTCAACCCGGAGAAGATCAAGGCCATCCTTGACATCAAACGCCTGACGTGCTTGAAGGACATACAATGGATCACAGGCTACGTCACAGTAGTAAGCCGGTTCATTGGCTGACTTGGAGAGAAGGAAATGCTGCTCTACAAGTTGCTCAAGAAGGCGGAAAAATTTATATGGATGGAAGAGGTAGATGCATCACTTTAGGAGTTAAAGAGAATACTCTCCTCAGCACCAATACTTGTAGCATGAATACTCTCCTCCGCACCAATACTTGCAAGGAACCAACACACGAATACGAAGTTCAACGACCAGTTTACTATGTAAGTGAGGTCTTGACGAAATCCAAGAAGTGTTACCCGCACTACCAGGAGCTAGCTTATGGAGGTTTCCTTGCTTCATGCAAGCTAAGGCATTACTTCCAGGAGCACCATTCACAGTGGTGAGCAAAGCTCCACTGTCCGACATTATCAATAACAGCGACGCTACAGGAAGGGTGGCAAAGTGGGGCATTGAACTTTCCTCCTTTGAAATCACTTACAAGAGACGCGACGCTATCAAATCTCAAGCATTGGTGGATTTCATTGAAGATTGGATAGAACTGCCAGAGAACACTCCTGTGCTAGAGCCAGAGTATTGGGTCATGCACTTTGACGGATCCAAACTTCTCAATGGCTCGGGGGCTGGTGTACTACTGCAATCACCAATAGGAGAGAAGTTGTAGTACGTCATGCAGATGCACTTCAACACTACCAACAGCATGGCGGAGTATGAGTCCCTCATTCACGGACTTTGTGTAGCCAAGGATATTGGCATCAAACACATAGTTTGCTGTCGAGATTCCGACTCGGTTGCCTAATTGGAGGCTAGCACCTAGAATGCGCGAAACCCTATGATGGAGGCATATTAGGACAAAGTAGACGAGATGGCCAAGTGCTTCGATGGCTACGAAGTCATGTATGTCAAAAGGGAGGAAAATGAGGTAGAATATCTGTTGTCTAAGCTTGGATCAGCTCACCGGCCAATTCCGCCAAGCGTTTTCCTAGAGCATTTGTGGACTCCATCCGTGAAAGGAGCAGACCCCGACAACCGGATAGAGTGGAATCATTCGTTAACACAGTAACAGTGACCTCTTCGGCTTGGATGAAACCATTCATGGACTACCTTCAAGACAGAACACTGCCCGACAACGAAGTCGAAAACCGGCAGATAGTACGTAGATCAAAGGGCTATGTCATAATCGACGGCCAGCTATACAAAATAAGTACCACATGAGTTTTCCTACATTATGTATCCCAGCAACAAGGTATGGATATCCTTAGAGAAATACATCTTGGTGATTGCGGGCACCACGCCGCTCCCCGATCGCTGGTAACAAAATCCTTCTTTCAAGGATTCTACTGGTTGACCACTAAGGCGGATGCCGACAAGCTAGTGCAGACCTATATTGGTTGTTAGTTTTATGCACGGCAACCACATGTTCCAGCTATTGAATTGCGAACAATACCAATTACTTGGTCGTTTGCAAACTGGGGGCTTGACATGGTTGGGCCTTTGCAAACAACACCTTGTGGATTTAAGCATCTGCTAGTAGAAGTTGATAAATTCATTAAATGGATCGAAGCTAAAGACATTAGAAAGCTCGATGGGGGCAACAATCCTAAAATTTGTCCGGGATCTAGTAGTGAGATTTGGTCTCCCACACAACATGATCGCCGACGATGGCAACAATTTGTCTCTCGGAGAAGTTGAGGAGTATTGTCATAAAAAAGGAATCCGCCTTGACCTAGCATATGTGGCACATCCATAGTCAAATGGGCAAGTTGAGCGAGCCAATGGACTAATTCTGCAAGGAATCAAGCCACGCTTAAGGGCACCGCTACATAGAGCAGCTAGAGCCTGGGTGGAGGAATTACCATATGTTTTGTGGAGTTTATGAACAATGCCCAATAGATCTACCAGCTTCACCTCTTTCTTCATGGTTTATGGAGCAGAAGTTGTCTTGCCATCTGACATCCTTCACGATGCATGATGGCTCAATGCACGGCGCCCAGAAAAATGCTTGATGGCGGTGTTGATGTAGAGCTCGTTGGGAACCCCAAGAGGAAGGTATGATGAGCACAGCAGCAAGTTTCCCTCAGTTATGAAACCAAGGTTTAATCGAACCAGTAGGAGCAAGGAAACACCTCAAAGGAGGGTTACTAGCTGAGCTTTGGCAGGGCGCACTACCGGTGCTAGTAGAAACATGGAGACATGCACAACACAACCACAGAACTTTGTCCCCAACTTGCGATGAGGTTGTCAATCTCACCGTGTTTTGCGGAAAACAAAGGATTAAACGTATCGAATGGAAAGAAGTAAAAGTTTGCAGAAAGTAAACACAAAGCAGTAAACAGTTGTAGATTGTATGTAAAGTAAAATGATCGGGATCCATAGTTCACTAGAGGTGGCTCTCCTTAAGATAGATAACATGCTGGGTGAACAAATTACAGCGGGGCAATTGACAAACACCGAGAAAGCAATACATGCATATACTAATCATCTTGACTCCTTTGAGACTTGATTGGGCATTACAACACAATACATAGACCGCCATCCAACTGCATCTATGACTAATAATCCACCTTTAGGTTATCATCCAAACCCCCTCCAGTATTAAGTTAAAAGCAACAGATTATTGCTTTACGAACTGCGTGTAAAGTAAACAATACAATTGTTCTATGAACAAAGGATCGTTGTTTTATCCCTAGTAGCAACATCACATCTAGTACCTTAGAGATTTCTGTCACTTCCCCAGATTACCAGAGGCATGAACCCACTATCGAGCATAAATACTAACTCTTGGAGTTGCTAGCATCTACTTGGTCAAGATAGCTACTAACAACGGAAAGCATGCAAGATCTCAAATAACAAAGACATGATAGAATCAATAATCAATCTGAAATAGCATCTCAATATCCATCGGATCCCCGCAAACACAACATGTATGGATTACAAATAGATGATCTTGATCATGAACGGAGCTCACAAGATCTAAACATGAAAGCACAAAGGAGGAGAAACCATCCATCTACCTACTACATGGATCCGTAGTCCAAGGATGAACTACTCACACATCACACCGGAGGCTTGCATGGTGATGAAGAAGGCCTCCAGGGTGAATTCCCCTCTCCGGCAGGGTGCCGGGAAGAGCTTCAGACCCCCCCGATCTAGGGACAGAGACGACGGCGACTACAGACTCTTTCGTGGATTTTTGATCGGGTCCTTAGGGTTTTCATCCCGAGGGCAACTAATAGGCGGAAGGAGAGGCTGAGGGGGTGCTGGGGGCGGCCAGACCACCCCCTGGCCACGTGGCCAGGTGGTGTGGCTGGCCCCCAGCCCTTCTCCGTCTTGTATTCTGGCACTTGATCCCTTCCGGAAAAATAGGCACTTTGGCTTTTGTCCCGTCCAATTCCGAGAATATTCATTTTCTGACTTTTCTAGAACCAAAAACAACAGAAAACAGGCAGCTGGCACTATGGCTCTTGTTAATAGGTTAGTCCAAGAAATCATAATAAAAGTACTCCAAAGTTGGAACAAAACACAAGAAAGTGGATAAAACCAAGCATGGAACATCAAAAATTATAGATACATTTGCAATGCATCAATGCACCAAGAGTTACTGCTGCCTACGACGAAGATGACGCTGAAGAACCCAGATGCCTATGTGTGGACCTTCTCGAAGAGGAACATGTGTTGTCATGCCAGAGATCCGCCATCTACCAGCAGAAGCTACACATCTACCATAGTCGTCTCGTTAGGCATCGCTCGTTTAAAGAAGGGGATCTAGTGCTTCGACTCAAGTAGCAAAAGTCACACAAACTATCCCCGCCTTGGGAAGGACCGTTCGTCATAAGCAAAGCATTGCTCAATGGTTCCTATTACCTCGTTGATATTCGCGAGTTGAAATATAGGCCAAAAAAGCGCAAGCACAAGCAACGTGACTTCGATGATTTCCCTGAGACCGATTAGCCATGGAACATAGCACAGCTACGTCCCTTTTACACTTAGCATATTTTATATTATTTAATAAGTACCTTTATATGATCATTGGGATAAAGCATTTGGTTCACTCATATTTTCTGAGTCTTTTACCTCCTTTAGTGTTCATTTTTGGATCATATAAACCCTTTATGTGCAAGTTTGCATTTGCACTTGTGAAAAATCTGCCTACGGGCATTAGCTTAAGTTTTCTGGTCTACACGTTTTATGATGTTTTTATGTGGATTCCAGAGTAGTGACCTGTCTGCACTCAAAGATGACGATTTTGTTCTTAGGTTCTTGACGGTGCTATTAAGCATCATCACCCGAGAGCAGGTTCTGTGTTGCGAGTCTTCTGTATCACAAAAGGTTAAGAATACGAACCAGAATAACAGATAAGCCAGCACTTGCTTAATATATATATACACATGTTGGATCTAGATAAGTAGCATGAGGCTTGCAGCCAAGTTTTCCGCCTTAACTTTACAAAAGTTTTTCCGCATACATACTGCAGAGACACATTTAATACAACAATGTTTTTCATGGCTCTGCTGCAGGAGACTTCGAAGCTGCATCGTCAGCCACTGGAGAATCAGGCTTGGTCAGATCATCTAACTCGGAGGACTAAAGGCTAGACTCTGAAGATACTGGATCATCATGCAGAAACTCGGCAGGCACGAAGACGTCCACCTTGACCATCTTGGCAACTCTGGTGTCATAGCCGGCGAGGGAGTTCTAGATAGCATTGCCATTGATTTCATTCCCTTCCTCGTCCAACTTTGGCATACCGGAGGTCACCAGGCTCACATCGGCGTCATTGTAATGTGCCTTAACCAAGGATAAGGCCATCCTCACACCAGACCAGATGCAAGATGCTTTCTAGATCTTCACTTTCTTGGGGGCTCGATGTAGGATCTCTGAGTACTTGGTGCCCGAGTCTGTTGCCTTGATGGTAATGTCCAGCGGCTTAGCAATCTCTTTGGCCTAAGTGATGGCAGTGTTAATGAACTTGCCAGCAAGAATCATGCGTTCCTTTGAATTCGGAGCATCTTCGCCCATATTGGTTAAACCAATGGGAGCTATGTTTCCGTCAGTGTCGTGGTGTGGAACACAGCAGTGCCATCGAGGATGGCATGAGAGGGGACAATCAGGATGCTATCAGTGGCTACTCGCAACAGATTGGGCACAAATACTACAAACATAGTGATGTACCTAGGTTTGGAGCCCTCTTGTCAAGGTAACACTCCTACTCCTGCAAGGATCTACTACATGGGGAGCTAATGCTCAATACACGTGCTCCTTGAGCTGTTTCCCTAGCTGCTATCGTGAGCTAGAGGAAGATGAACTGCTCAACTTATTGATTCTGCTAACTTCTAGCTTGTAATGCGTTACCTAGAACCTTGGCATTACCCCTCCTTATATACTGGTGGAAGGATAGGTTACAATGTGGGTTCTAGGGTTTACTGTTTGGGCTTTGGGTTTACAAAGTGGGCCGACTGCTGGGTCTAGCCGATGGTCTAGGACCCGGTCAAGCTCCAGTACAGGTGGGTGAAGGGAATATGCCTGAGAGGCAATAATAAAGTTGTTATTATATGTATTCCAAGTATATGATAGATGTTTATTTTGCATGCTATAATTTTATTAATACTAAAACCTTAATACATGTGTGTTTAATAAACAAATAGAAAGTTCCTAGTTATGCCTCTCTATAAACTAGCTTGTTGATTAACATGATGATCAAGGTTTCCTGATCATGGACATTGGATGTTGTTAATAACGAGGTCACAACATTGGTGCATGATGTGATGATCATTCATCCGAAGTATAGCATTACAATCAAAGTCATTATGTTTATATTGCTATAATCATACAAAGTAATCTTTATCCTTAGACCATGAGATCATGTTAATTGCTAACACCGGAAGAATACTTTGATAACATCAAATGTCATACCGTAATAGGGTGACTATAAAGATGGGTTTGGGTATTCCGAAGGTGTTATGTTGAGGCTCATGTATCAAGAGTGGAATTTGTCAATCCCGATGATGGATAGATATACTTTGGGCTCTCTCAGTGATATCACATTAAGAGAGCTTGCAAGCAAGTGATGTGATCACTAGAATGTTATATCATGGGAATGAGAAAAGAGTGCATGTCGGTAACGAGATCAAACTAAGTATTGAGATACTGATGATCGAATCTCGGACATGTAATACATCGCAATAAAAAGGGATTTAGTTACTATCGTTAAAGGTTCTCTTGATCACAGAAGTCATCGTTGAATGTGTGGGAGTCAGTATGGATCTCCAGGTCCCGCTTCTGATTATTGATCTGAGAGGGGGTCTCGATCATGTCTGCATTATTCGCGAACCGTAGGGTGACACACTTAAGGGTTGCCAAACATCATTTGGAGCAAATATGTTCTAGACGAAAGAATTGCAAATCGCTGGAATTATTTCAATGGACACCGGAATTGTTTCATGTGAAAATTGCTAAAATTAGTTCTACATGTGATATTGAAATGTTGCAGGGGTTTTATGTGAATGTTTTTAATTAAAGTAATTAACAAAATTCTGAATAAAATAAATAAAAGAGTTTTATTAAATGAGAGTTGCATTAAATTTGGTGGAAATTTAATGCATGTGAGTGGAATTTTGAGTGGAGGCATGTTTATGTGAGTGGAGCTCCCACCCACATGAATGAGAGGAGGTGGAGGGGATCCTCCATGGCCTCTGGACATGGGAGGGGGTGCCCTCCTCCCCTATAAAAGGCCTTCCTCTCCTCTTTCACAAATCACACCTCCTCATGAAGGATCTCTCTCCCCCTCTAGATTTTTTCCCCATGGTCTCGGATTAGCGAGATACATGTTCCCGGTGGTATTTTGTCTAGAAGGAGTTGATGCTTCTTCTGCATCGCTGGAACAGGAGGTGGAGGTTGTTCGGTGGCCTAAACGTGTGTGCGAGGACGGATGCGCTACAGATTTGTGGCGCTAGGACTTCCACATGATCTTGAGATCGGCAAGCGTTTGACTACATCATCCACGAGTTCCATCTTGTTACACTTTGTCGGTCTTCAAGGGTATGTTCTCTATGGATATATATCCACCCGTTGCTTGTATCTACTTGATAGTTCTTGGTGTATAATAGTTCCCATCGTAGGATTTTTTTGTTTTTTATTCTGCGAACCCAACAGTGGTATCAGAACTTGATCTATGCGTAGATGCTTTGCATGGGTAGTAAACATATGAGTATGTGGGCGATGATGATCAAGTTATTGCTTCTTTCATGTATTTTGGATATTGGTGGCATAGTGGGATGAAGCGGCCTGGACTAACTTTACATGTCCTCGCACATGAGACCTGTTCCACGCTTGACATGCATCTAGTTTTGCATAAGTGGCTAGCGGGTGTCTGTCTCTCCTACTATAGTCAATATATGATTTACAACGAGTTGCTAATAATTTGGTTATCATCGTTGTGGTTCCATGTTCATGGAGAATGAGAAACTTGTGGCAAATGGTAGCAACTTTAGCAACTGGGCCATGAATTTGAGGATTCTCCTCACTGCTGCATAAAAGAAATATGTTCTAGAAGCGCCGCTAGGCCCCCACCAGCTCCTGATGCCCCTGACAAGGAAAAGAATGTCTATTTGACTCGTCAGGAGGACCACCACTTAGTTCATTGCTGAATACTATATGGGCTAGATCCGGAACTTTGAAAGCATTTCAAAAAATGACAATGCCTTTGATACCATGGCTGAATTGAAAATGATTTTCGATACCCATGCTGCCGTAGAGAGTTATAATGCTTCTGAAAAGTTCTTTAGCTGCATGATGGAAGAGAACAACTCCGTTAGTGAGCATGTACTCAAAATGTCTAGATACATCGATAAGCTTGTGTCCTTGGGAATAACAATTCCCATTGACTTAAGCATACATCGTGTTCTCCAATCTCTGCCACCTAGCTACAAGAGCTTCGTGATGAACTATAATATGAAGGGCATGAAGAAGTCTCTCCTCGATCTTCTATCAATGCTTAAAACTGTAGAAGTGTAGATTAGGAAAGAGCATCATGTGTTGATGATCAATAAGACCACCGGTTTCAAGAAAGACAAGAAGGGTAAATAGAAGGGAAAGAAGGGCGGCAAATCGGTTTCCGCGCCTGAAAATAAATCCCAAGCTGCCCTAAGTCTGATACTGAGTGCTATTATTGTAAGGGAACTGGCCATTGGAAGCGCAACGGCCCCAAGTATTTGGCGGACAAGAAGGCTAGCAAGGCAAACAAAGGGGCTATGGAACAAGCGATAGCTAGCAAGGGGTGAGGTCAAGATGCGTGTCAGTAATGGATCAAGAGTTGATGTGATCGCCGTCAGAATGCTACCTCTCCCCCTACCATCAGGATTAGTTATAAATCTTAATAATTGTTATTTGGTGCCTGCGCTGAGCATGAACATTGTATCTGGATCATGTTTGTTGTGAAGCGGTTATTCATTTAAATCTAAAAACAATGGTTGTTCGATTTATATGAATGATATCTTTTATGGTCATGCACCTGTGATGAATGGTTTATTTCTGTTGGATCTAGATAATAGTGTTACGCATATTCATACTGTTGATGCTAAAAGGATTAAACTCGATGATATTATATGTGGCACTACCGTCTAGGTCATATTGGTGTTAAACGCATGAAGAAACTCCATTCTGATGGCTTTTGGAATCACTTGATTTTGAATCATTTGATACATGTGAGCCATGCCTTATGGGCAAAATGACTAGAACGCCGTTTTCCCGTTCAATGGAATGGGCAACAGATTTAATTGGAAACCATACATACAGATGTATGTGGTCGAATGAGTGTGTCAGCACGAGGTAGATATCGTTATTTTGTTACTTTCACGGATGATTTGAGTAGATACGGGTATATCTATTTGATGAAACACAAGTCTGAAACCCTTGAAAAGTTCAAGGAATTTTAGAATGAAGTGGAAAATCATCATAATAGAAAGATTAAATTTCTGCGGTCTGACCGTGGAGGTGAGTATCTTAGTTACGAGTTTAGCACACACATGAGAGATTGTGAAATAGTTTCACAACTCACACCTGCGAGAACACCACAACGTAATGGCGTGTCAGAACATTGTAATCGTACTTTATTAGATATGGTTCGATCTATGATATCTCTGACTGACTTGCCACTATCATTTTGGGGTTATGCGCTGGAAACTACTGCATTCAATTTAAATAGGGCACCATATAAATCCGTTGAAATGACACCGTATGAATTGTGGTTCGGAAACAAACCTAAGCTATAATTTCTTAAAGTTTGGGGTTGTGATGTTTATGTGAAGAAACTTCAACCTGATAAACTCGAACCCAAAGCGGAAAAATGCGTCTTCATAGGATACCCTAGAGAAACAATTGGGCATTCCTTCTATCACAGATGTGAGGGCAAGGTTTTCGTTGCCAAGAATGTATCCTTTCTAGAGAAAGAGTTTCTCGCAAAAGGTGTGTGTAGTCGGAAGGTAGAACTCGAAGAGGTTATTGAACCTTCTCTTCATGAAACAGCGAGTGGCGCAGCGCCAGAAATTGTTCCAGAGTTGACTTCACCAAATGAAGTGGGAACTAATGATAATGATCATGAAACTCCGAAAGAGGACACTAGCAAACCTCGCAGGTCAAGCAGGACACGTGCATCTCCTGAACTATACGAAAATCCTGTTATGAATTTCATGCTTGATGAAATAGATGACCCTACGACGTATGAAGAAGAGATGATGAGCCCGGATTCAAACAGATGTCTAGAACCCATGAAATCCAAGATGGAATCCATGTACGAAAACCAAGTTTGGACCTTGGTGGACTTACCTCAAGACCGAAAGGTGATCAGTGCATATTTGCATCATGTTTTATATTATTATTTTGTATTGCAGTTGTAGGATCTTGGTATTTTATGGCGTTCGCGCGCACATTTTATGTCTATTTTCACTAGGATCAAGACAGATGATGGATACAATGGACTTAATTCTTGGAGCAGTTGTACTGGGGAGAAAAGGAGTCAAAAACAACATAAATCGCTTATTTGGGAAATATCAATAACACTAGAAAACCCGAAGCGACCAAGGCATCAGAGGGTTTAATGACCAACTATACGACCGGAATACTTTTTCCGGCCGTATAGTTCCGGTCCTATAGTTGGCGCCACCACCGCCACCTCAAATAGTTTCACCCCATGCAACTGTATCAAAGAGACGACATATAGAACACCCAGAAATCACTGAAAACCTCACCTCCGGAAGGAATATGGAGGGGGGAACTCGCCCAAGGGATCCATCTTCGCCTTACGCAGATCTGGGAGGCCAAGGCAACGATGTTCATCTTCATCAACCGCTGCACCACCATCATCTCCACCCATCCCATCTTCACCCCATCTAGATTTTGTTGTATTTTCCGTACTCATTGTGGATTTATAAAAGAACTATTCATTTACGATTGTTTCCATTACCATTGCCATGATGTTGATTACCTCAATGTCTGAGTAGATCATTAGTTCTTGGGGAGATGGAGAAACCCTAGCATATGATTGAGATGAGATAGAGAGTATTATGTTATACATAATTATGTGTATGTATAAATTGTCTTCATCTTGATGTTGGGAGTTGTGCACCTCCTTAATATTTGCCTCTTATAGGGACACGATGAAGGGGATTACTTGTTGGTATACGGAGGGATGATAGCACTTACTGTGACTATAAAGCTGTTATCATTCTTTACGTACTAACTCAGGGAAGCAAGGAGAACTCATAAAGCCATGTCCATACCACGGGAGAAATCCCTTAATAGCGGGATAATACGATTAATATCGTTTATCTGTCAGCTATGGTTATGAAGGATGATGTGAGAAGTGGTTGCTGCCTATTTGTCCATATATGGAGCTCCTCCCACATACATACATATCATGGGAATATTTGTTATAATAATCTTGATTGCTTAGTCTAAATTGCTAGTGGTGTATCCACCACTCCCTGAGAACGCCTTTTTCCCTATTTCATTTTCAAGTTCTTTTACATATGCGATTCTCACTTTCTGCATTACGTTTTACTTTATTTTAATTGCTTCATTCAATCAAAAACCCAAAAACAATTCTACTTTTCTTGCATCTCAAAGTTATTCCATAAGTACTACGTTTATTTTTAGTTAAAAGCATTTTAGTCTTTCGCCTACTGCTCCCTGTGGGATCGATATCTTTATTTCGAAACTAGCTACAAACGATCTGTGCACTTGTAGTCATCAAGCTATTTTCGGGTGCCATTGTCGGGGATCTTAGCGCTATAAGTCACTTTACTTTTAGTTATTTACTTTCATTGTACTAATTTTAAATATGAGTTGTAGGATCGCAACAATAGACAACACTCAACATTTAATTCAGCTTGAGGCAGTAAGGAAAATGGGATCACCCATGGATGCTTTTAAACTGTCAATAAAAGCATAAATCCGGATGGAATTGAGATCCACCCTTTATTATTTGAACTACTGCACTCTAAGAAATTTGTAGGAACCAATGAAGAGAGTCCATATGGACACTTACAATTATTTGAAGACATTCTCAATTCCTTTATATTTGATGACTTTAATCTTGATATGGTTAAAACCTAGTTGGTTAGACAAACTCTCTCTAATAGTGTTTGCGACTGGTATAGATATTTTTATGCAGAAGTACCAAGGACTTGGACGAAATTGACAACCCATTTCCTATCAAAATATTACTCAGAAAGCAAAGCTCACAGGATGAGAGGTATTATTATCAGTTTCAAAAATAGTCCCGATGAGGGTTTGTATGAAGGGTATCTAAGGTACAAGATCTATCTAGATAATTTCCCCCATCATCGTTTTCCTGATTGGTTAATCACTCACACTTTTTATGGAGGGCTTAATAATGAAAATAGAATGAATTTAGACACCACTTCTAATTGTAGTTTTCTATATTATACCTATGATGAAGCCTGTAAATTAATAATGAAAATGAGGGAGGCAACAGAAAATCTTAAAACTAAGGAGAACATTACAAATAGTTTTTCTGAATATGCTTGTGTTGATGATTTCCTTGCAGATGAAAGGACTTGTGGAATGATTAAAACCCTTGGTATTGATTCTTACTCAGTAAAGAAAATTATTGAGAATTATGTTGGGCATTTACAGGTACCTACAGAATGGGAACCCCATAAACCCCTTGAAGAAAAGAAGCGTGCAAGAGCGCTAATGGAAGAGTTCTCTTATGCACCTATTCAAGAGAATATCAAGAAAGCAAAAATAGGAAGAACAAATAAAGAGAAGATTGAAGAAACCAGAAAAGAACACCGAAGCTACCAATATAAATAATGTTATATTGAAGGATCTTATGGAAGCACGAACAATGGATAATGAAGTGGTTATGCTAGACTTTGAAACCTTAGAATTCATCGAATGTAAGGTACAAGGAAATGAAACTTCTAAACCTATGACTCCTATATATTGTGGAGAAATGTTCTTATACGGAATTTGTGAGCCGATTTTCACTATAAATATTATGCCTTCATCACTTTATGAGGAACTTCGATACAATTTAAATAATCCAGATGTGGAACCGGTAGACACTACTATTAAATTATCAAATAGAACTAATATAAAATCGGAGGGGGTTATCAGAAACATCTATGTATTTATTGGATCACTCATGTACCCCCTTGATTTTCATATTGTTGACATGCCTGATGACCCACAAGTATAGGGGGTGTATCGTAGTATTTTTGATAAGTAAGAGTGTTGAACCCAACGAGGAGCAGAAGGTGCTGGCTAGTGGTATGGACCAGGAATTCTCTGCAAATACTTAGCAAACGGATTTTTAGGGGTTTTTGATAAAGCAAGTAAAAAAAGTACGAGTAAATAAAAGACAGTAGGAATAAATGCAGTAAGTGGCCCAATACTTTATGCAGCAAAGGACAAGCCGGTTGTATTTCTATAGATGACCAAACGTCCTCGAGGACACATGGGAAGACTGTCAAGTGCTTTCGCTTCATATAGTCGATTAATCTTCACTAGCTTGCTAAGTGTTGTGTGGGTGAACCTGTGGTAATGTACCGCCCCATCCAAGACTAATACATACTTGTGATTATACCCCTTACAAACATCCGTAAGTAGAAGAAAGTAATTAAGGTAGAAACCTAACCACAACTTTAAACTCTAAGACCCTTATGTCCCTTGTACAATGGTTTCCTAATGGGGGTTCAGGTTTCTGTCACTCCGGCAACCCCTACGATTAGTAGCCAAATACACAATGCATTCCCCTAGGCCCTTATAGGTGAAGTGTCATGTAGTCGACATTCACATGACACCACTAGAAGAAGTACACCACAACTTAAATAACAATCTATTGAATCTTTCTCAACGCAACTCCACTACTAACAACAAGACTTCTCCCATGTCCGCATATGGATCATGATCAGAGATGGAATAATGATGTATAACAATCTGAACATAAATAATAATTCAATGGTTCACTCAATAGCATCAACTACAAAGAGTAATCAACACCGGGAAGTTTCCCCTATGAACTATAGCAAGTTTCAACCAATTGTTACAGCAATATGGAGATGGTGATGAGGGTGCTGATGGTGATGATGATGATGATCCCGATGAAGTCCAGCTTGATGGTGGTGTTGATGGCGACGATCTCCCCTCTCCGGGAAGGAATTCCCCCGGCAGAAATCTGTCTGCCGGAGAGATCTTTCGCTCTCGGTGTTTTCCACCCCGCAGAGGCGGCGGAATCTTTCTGTGGTCGCTCTCCGAGTCTTAGGGTTTCGTGGGGATGATATACGCCAGAGGGGAGAGGCTGGAGTGGGCCAGGGCGGCCACACCACTCCCAGGCGTGGCATAGGCCTGCCCGCGCCATGGGGTGGTGTGGGGCCCCTGTGGCCCACCTCCACTCCATCTTCTGGCATCCTGAGTCTTCTGGAAAAATAGAATTTTCCGTATATTTTCCCGGATTTTCTGATCTTCACGAATTTTTCCTCCAAACAGCACCTTGTCCATCAGAATCCTGACTGCAGCGGTCCATGCTCCAAAAGTCATCAGCTATGCAAAAATAGATGAAATAACATAAGTATCACCTCTCAATACGAAATATATCAATGAATAATAGTGAATTAAAACATAGAGTAGTGATGCAAAATGGAAGTATCAATGCCTCAAGATTCTTTTTGTCCTATTCTTTTAGGAAGGCCTTTTGTTTCCATAACCAAAGCTCGAGTTGATAATAAGAAGGTGACTATTTCACTAATGTTTAGAGAAGAGGAAATGACATTCCACTTCGCCAAACTAAAGAAGAGGCCATATGAAGTGGAAGATATCGAGGAAGAGAAACCGATTACCAAGCTGGCCGCAATTCATTTTAGTACTCCACAAGATGAATTAAAGAGGAGCCTAATTAATTGAGAAGAGAGGATACATGGATGATTACCTTGATTCAGTTCTGGAAGCACAAAATCCACATGACTATGAAGAACTAGTAAGAAAAGGAGATGAAGAACCTCCACCAATTGAATTGAAACAACTTCCATACTATATGAGGTATGAGTTTTTAGAAAATGAAAATAAATGTCCTGTTATTATTAGAAATCTATCAGAAAATGAAACAAATAAACTCATTTCGTTCTTAGTTAAGCATCGTGAAGCCTTTGGATATACTCTAAGTGATATTAAAGGAATAGATCCATCTATTGTAACACATAAGATTACCATGCTTGATGATGTTGAACCTGTAGTTGATACACAACAAAGGCTTAATCTAAAAATGAAGGAAGTAGTAATAAAAGAGGTTATATGCTTATTACATGCTGGCATAATATATCCTATTTCTCACTGTAAGTGGGTTAGCCCAGCTCACTGCATACCAAGACAAGGGGGTCTTGATGCTGCAATGAATGAGAATAGTGAGCTAGTTCCCGTAAAACCTATTTTTGGATATCGCATGTGCATTGATTTTAGAAAACTAAACCTTGAGACACTGAAAAATCATAAACCTATACCATTTATGGATAAATTTTTAGAAAGACTTAGTAATAATTCTTATTTCTGTTTTCTTGATGGTTATTCTAGATATTCTCAAATTGCTATACGACCGGAAGATCAAGACAAAACAACTTTCACTTGCCCTTATGGCACATATGCTTATAGATTAATTCTATTTGGCTTATGTAAAGTAGTAGTGACTTTTCAAGAATGTTTTTTAAAAATCTTTGATGATTTTGTTGAGAAGACTATGGAAGTTCTAACAAATGATTTTGTTGTTTGCGGAACATGCTTTGATAATTGCCTCTACAATCTAACCAAAGTTTTGCAGAGATTCAGGCAATCAATTTTGGTTTTGAATTGGGAACAATGCCGTTTCATGGAAAGATAAGGTAAAGTTTCTGGGCATAAGGTTTTGAAGAAGGGTATAGAAATATATAAAACTAATATAAATGCTATATAAAATCTTCCAATACCCTAGGACATAAAAAGCTTAAAAATATTTCTGGGACATGCAAGTTTTTATAAGCATTTTATAAAAGATTTTGCTAAAATAGTTATGCCTCTCACCAACCTTCTTGAGAAAGAAACTCCATTATACTTAGATCATAACTGCATTGTAGCTTTTGATAACCTTAAAAACAAATTAGTTTCAGCACCCATCATGCAATCTCCAAAATGGGATAAACCTTTTGAAATCAAGGGTGATGCTAGTGACTATGCTTTAGGGGCTGTGTTAGGACAGTGAGACAGAAAGAATTTAAATGTTTTTTATTATGCTAGTAGACCTCTTCATAAGATTCAGAAAAATTATGCTACTATTGAAAAATAGTTCCTAGCTATAATTTTTGCTTGCGAGAAATTTAGATCTTACATCATTAATTCTAAGGTAATATTTCATACAGATCACCAAGCTTTGCGTCACCTCCTTGTGATAAAGGATGCGAAGCCTAGGTTGATTAGGTGGGTTTTATTACTACAAGAATATGATTTGAAAATAGTAGATAGGAGGGGTAAGAATAATCCGGTAGCAGATCATCTCTCTAGGATGGAGGGAATAATTACTAACCCCGTACCTATAAATGAGTCATTTCCAGGAGAATATTTAGCAAATGTTAAAATTTCTGATCCTTGGTATGCGGATTATGCTAACTATTTCGCAGTAAAATTTATACCTACTGGTATGACAAGAAATCAAAGGATGAAATTATTTAATGATCTTAAATATTAGTTTTAGGATGATCCATATCTATATTGTCATGGACCTGACGGAATGATTCGGAAGTGTGTTCCTAACCATGAAAAGAATGCAATTTTGCAAGCTTGTCATGACAGCCCGTATCGAGGACATCATGCAGGCAAGCGATCTGCATCAAAGGTACTTCAATACGGATTCTATTGGCCCACCTTGCTCAAGGACACACACAGGTATGTAGAACACTGTGATGCTTGCCAAAGAAGGGGTAATATAGGTAGGAGACAAGAGATGTCAATGAATTATAGTCTTATAATTGAACCCTTTGATGTATGGGGAATAGATTACATGGGAGCTTTTATAGAATCAAATGGTTACACTCATATTCTTGTTGCTGTCGATTATGTTACTAAATGGGTTAAAGCTATTACAACAAGCCATGCAGATGCAGCTGCCTCAGTGAAGATGATCAAGGATGTTATATTCCCTAGGTTTGGAGTTCCTAGATTTTTAATCACTGACGGTGGTTCTCATTTTATGAAAGGAACTTTCAGGAAAATCCTCATCAAATATGGAGTAACTCACCGCGTTGCTTCACCATATCATCCTCAAATGAGTGGTTAAGTGGGACTCTCTAATAGAGAATTAAAGACCATACTCAAGAAGACGGTGGACAAATCAAGAAAAGATTGGTCATACAAGTTAAATGACACTCTATAGGCATACTGTACCGCGTTTTAAAATCCAATGGGTATAACACCTTATAAGATGGTATACGGTAAGGCATGCCATTTACCTTTAGAATCGGAACACAAAGCTTTTTGGGCAATCAAGAACCTAAACTATGATCTTAAAGCAACAGGAGAAAAACTTCTATTAGATATTCATGCTTTAGATGAGTTTATAAGTGAGGCTTATGAGAATGCTAGATTGTTTAAAGAAAATGTGAAAAGATGGCATGATAGAAAAATAGAAAATAAGACCTTTAAAAGTGGAGACAAAGTGTTACTCTGTAATTCTCGTCTCAAGTTGTTTCCAGGGAAGCTTAGATCAAAGTGGGAATGCCCTTATATAGTTGAAGAAGCTTATTCATCAGGAATAGTGAAGCTGCAGGGAAAGACACCCTCTCTTTCATGGTTGGTAAATGGACAACACTTGAAGCATTATCGAGTAAAAGAAGATATAAGTGCATTCACCATACAAGTGATCACCCCAGAAGAGGTGATTAAGCAAAAATATACAAGGAATGGCAACTACAAGAAGAATTGACTCGAGACAAAATGAGCAACACTATGGTAAAGATATTGACCATAAAAGAGCGCTTCATGGGAGGCAACCCATGTGAAGTAAAGGTTTGAGTAAGTATTTAGATTTTCAATTAAGTTTTAATTGATATTGTGTTAAATAAGGAACATTTAAAGCTCTAGCGGAAAAAAGGAAGATTGATAATGCTAATATTGGTCGAAAATTTAAGCTGCCATTTTTTTGTCAAAACTTGATATTTCGTTAAGTTTCAGATAAATAAAGAATTATCGGGGAAGCATGTAATTTTTGGTGGATCCCGAAGGTTTAACGACCAACTATACGACGGGAATAAAAATTCCGGCTGTATAGCTGCGGTCGTATAGTTGTTTTGACATCACCCCTTTTGTCCATGAAAAGTACGGATAGTTTAACGACCAACTATATGGTGGGAATAAAAATTCCTGCCGTATAGTTGCCGTCGTATAGATATCGATGCCTTTGTCAAAGCTCTTTTCTAGGTTCTGATAGTTTAACGACAAACTATATGACAGGAATAAAAATTCTGCCCATATAATTGTGGTCGTGTAGGTATCGACCCATCTCCAAAAAAATTATTCGGAGTACAGAAGGTTTAACGACCAGCTATATGGCGGTAATAAAAATTCCCGCCCGTATAGTTCCGGCCGTATAGTTGGTTCCACCGTAGAAGAAAATCTATAGTCGGTTCATAACTATACGGCGGGACCTATACAGGCCGCGCCCGTATAGTTTCTCGTTACAGACGGCGGTTAGGGTTTTCGACCTCCCCTTTTAAAGCTGATCGCATCTAACCTTTTTCATTAAGTTTTCGTAGAGCTACAGCCTCCAGCCTCGAAAAATCCTCGCCATCCCTATACAAGCCCCTTCTAACAATATTCGTGCAGCAAAGCCATGCAGCCCTTCCATGTCAACAAGATTTGGAGGAAGACAGAAGAGAATCCTATGAAGAGGATCGAAGAAGTAGAACCTAAAGGATCATCATCGTCCAACCCGAAGATCAAGCCTCTCCCAAACTAGGAGGACATGTTCCCGCAAAGGATGGAGATGATGAGGCAAACTGAGGGGGAAAGAACAAGGATGAGTATCTCCCTAATCCCTATCGTCACAACATAGGATCCTATTATAAACCTCCTCTTGGTCCATCACCTCATTAAACCTAAGAAGGTGCGTCAAGATGAGATTCATGATAAGATCTATGAGTTGGAAAAAGCTTTGAAGGCATGTGTTGAAACAATTGGAGAAGGGATTGACTCCTACTGGATGATGAGCAAAGACCTTGAGAAAAAGGTCAATGACATCGATGGTAGAGTTGGTTTCTTGGTTAAAACTGTTTTTGAGTTGACAGATTAGAAGAAATTCCTCTAGAAGAAAATTTTGAAGCTTCAATACGACATGGTCGAGCTTAGCATTGCAAGCATAGTTAAAGATGGCAACACAGAAGAAGAAGGCAATACTCTTCCTACCCAGGAGGAGGAATAGGTACCAACAAGGAGTTATTTGCTCGCGCCTGGCTTGATTCCAAGCTTGGGGAGATGTTTAAGACCTTGTAATCTATCTTATAAGTTTTATATTACTATTTTAGTTTTGCATTAGTTCGAGTTTAGAAATAAAGTTTGCATCATTTGAATTCCCTTAAGGAATAGTCGATCCCATTTGTGAAATTCTGAGTTTATTATCATATATGGAGCATTATTGAGTTTGTTCTTGTCTTATTGGATATATGAATGGCTTGAGTATAATTTTACTTGCACTTGATGATAACAATAGGAGTCTTCCACACCATTGGTACTAATGGAACATATAAAGATAATTTAATCGAGATGTTGTAAGTTCATGGTTTGATTTACAAAAGTAAAAATAATCTTATTAGTCAAGTTGAAAAAGAAATCTTGAACAAAGGAAAATTAAAAGTGCTATCAAAATAGAGTGAGAACAAGTCGAGGTAGAATCTTCCGGTCATAAAGATGCTTCATATACAATTGGAATTTGGTAATTGAGATCGTTAAACTTTGGATTCCTACATGAAGTGGAATGTATGGCTAGCTTCTTTGCACAACACTTAAACAAAAGTGTGAGCATATATAAAAAAGGGAAGAAGAAGAAAAAGCGTGTATTTGCAAAGAGCAAATAGGCATACACCACTATATTGTGGTATGACAAAGAAGTATTTTGAGATTTGGAATCCCAAGTGAATATGTTAATCCTAAAACACTTGGTACTACCTCGCTAACTCATTCAGTCGAACCGAATACTTTCACATCATGTTGAGATTCATATTTTGTGAACTATTGATCATTAAGGTGTGAAAGCCTTCTAATATTATTTGGATGGTTCGAGTAAAGTACTATCCATGAACTTATTCCTATGTATCATATATGATAAACACATGCTGCAACTGCCTCATTTATTTTATCGACTCAGCTTCATGAATATGAGGATCACATCCATTAAGCTAAACTTGCTCGGGACGAGCAACAATCTAAGCTTGGAGAAGTTGATGAGTGCATATCTGCATCATGTTTTATATTATTATTTTGCATTGAAGTTGTAGGATCTTGGTCTATTTTATGTCTATTTTCACCAGGATCAGGACAAATGATAGATACAATTCTTGGAGCAGTTGTACTGGGGAGAAAAGGAGTCAAAATCAATGTAAATCGCTTATTTGGGAAATATCAATAACACAAGAAGAAAACTCGAAGCGACCAAGGCATCTAGAGGGTTTAACGACCAACTATACGACCAAAATACTTTTTTCTGGCCGTATAGTTTCGGTCATATAGTTGGCGCCACCACCTCCTCCTCAAATGGTTTCACCCCGTGCAACTGGATCAGAGAGACGACATACAGAACACCTATAAATCACCGAAAACCTTACCTCCGGACGGAATCTAGAGGGGGAACTCATCGAAGGGATCCATCTTCGCCTTACACAGATCTGGGAGGCCAAGACATTGATCTTCATCTCCATCAACCGCTGCACCACCATCATCTCCATCCATCCCATCTTCACCCCATCTAGATCTTGTTGTAATTTCCTTACTCGTTGTGGATTTATACAAGAACTATTCATTTACGATTGTTTCCATTACCATCACCATGATGACTGCCTCAATGTCTGAGTAGATCATTAGTTCGTAGGGAGATGGAGAAACCCTAGCATATGATTGAGATGAGATATATATTATTATGTTATACATCATTATGTGTATGTGTTAATTTTCTTCATCTTGATGTTGGGAGTTGTGCACCTCCTTAATATTTGCCTCTTATGGGGACACGATGAAGGGGATTACTTCTTGGTAGACAGAGGAAAGATAGCACTTACTGTGACTTTAAAGTTGTTGTCATTTTTTACGTACTAACTCGGGGAAGCAACGAGAACTCATAAATCCATGTCCATGCCACGAGAGAAATCCCTTAATAGCAGGATAATACGATTGATGTCGTTTATTTGTCGGCTATGGTTATGAAGGATGATGTGAGCAGTGGTTGCTTCCTATTTGTCCATATATGGAGCTCCTCCCACATACATACGTATCATGAGAATATTTGTTATAATTATCTTGTTTGCTTAGTCTAAATTGCTAGTGGTGTATTCACCACTCCCTGAGAATGCCTTTTCCCCTATTGTAGTTTCAAGTTCTTTTACATACGCGATTCTCACTTTCTGCATTAAGTTTTACTTTATTTTAATTGCTTCATTCAATCAAAAACCCAAAAACAATTATCCTGTTCTTGTATCTCAAAGTTATTCCTTAAGTACTACGTTTAGTTTTAGTTAAAAGAATTTTGGTCTTTCGCCTACTACTCCCTGTGGGATCGATAACTTTATTTCGAAACTAGCTACAAACGATCTATGCACTTGTAGTCATCAAGCTATTTTCTAGCGCCGTTGCTAGGGAGCTTAGCGCTATAAGTCACTTTACTTTTAGTTATTTACTTTCATTACAATCATTTTTAATTTAAGTTGCACTATCGCAACAATGGACAACACTCAGCATTTAATTCCGCTTGAGGCATCAAGGAAACTGGGATTGCCCATGGCCGCTTTTATAACTGTCAATAAAAGCATAAATCCGGATGGATTTGAGATCCACCCTTTATTATTTGAACTATTACACTCTAAGAAATTTTCAGGAACCAATGAAGAGAGTCTGTATGGACACTTACAATTCTTTGAAGACATTCTCAGTTCCTTTATATTTGACGACTTTAATCTTGATATGGTTAAAACCCATTTGTTTAGACAAACTCTCTCTAATAATGTTTGCGACTAGTATAGATCTTTTTATGCAGAAGCACAAAGGACTTGTACGGAATTGACAACCAATTTCCTATCAAAATATCACTCAGAAAGCAAAGCTCACAGGATGAGAGGTATCATTATCAGTTCAAAAATAGTCCCGATGAGGGTTTGTATGAAGGGTATCTAAGGTACAAGATCTATCTAGATAATTTCCCCATCATCATTTTCCTGATTAGTTAATCACTCACACGTTTTATGGAGGGCTTAATAATGAAAATAGAATGAATTTAGACACCGCTTCTAATGGTAGTTTTGTATCTTATACCTATGATGAAACCTGGAAATTAATAATGAAAATGAGGGAGGCAACAGAAAATCTTAAAAATAAGGAGAACATTACAAATAGTTTTTCTGAATATGCTTGTGTTATCGATTTCCTTGTAGATGAAAGGACTTGTGCAATGATTAAAACCCTTGGTATTGATTCTTACTCAGTCAAGAAAATTATTGAGAATTATGTTGGCATTTATAGGTACCTACAGAATGGGAACCCCATAAACTCCTCAAAGAAAACAAGCATGCAAAAGCGCGAATGGAAGAGTTCTCCTCTACACCTATTCAAGAAAATATCAAGAAAAAGTAAAAGGAGGAAGAACAAATAAAGAAACCAGAAAAGAACTCCAAATATACCAATATAAATAATGTTATATTGAAGGATCTTATGGAAGCACGAACAGTGGATAATGAAGTGGTTATGCTAGACTTTGAAACCTAAGAATTCATCGAAGGTAAGGTACGCGGTAACAGAACTTCTAAACCTATGACTCCTATATATTGTGGAGAAACTTTCTTATACGGAATTTTTGAGCCGATTCCACTATAATATTATGCCTTCGTCACTTTATGAGGAACTTCTGTATAATTTAAATAATCCAGATGTGGAACCGGTACACACTACTATTAAATTGTCTAATAGAACTAATATAAAACCGGAGGGGGTTATCAGAAACATATGTCTTTATTGGATCACTCATGTACCCCCTTGATTTTCATATTGTTGACATGCCTCGAGATTCTTTTTGTCCTATTCTTTTAGGAAGGCCTTTTTTCCATAACCAAAGATCGAGTTGATAATAAGAAGGAGACTATTTCACTGATGTTTGGAGAAGAACTATTCATTTAATATTGTTTCCATTACCATTGCCATGATGTTGATTGCCTCAATGTCTGAGTAGATCATTGGTTCTTGGGGAGATGGACAAACCCTAGTATATGATTGAGATGAAATAGGGATTATTATGTTATACATCATTATGTGTATGTTTTAATTGTTCTCATCTTGATGTTGGGAGTTGTTCACCTCCTTAATATTTGCCTCTTATGGGGACACGATGAAGGGGATTACTTGTTGGTAGACAAAGGGATTATAGCACTTACTGTGACTATAAAGTTGTTGTCATTCTTTGCGTACTAACTCGGGGAAGCAATGAGAACTCATAAATCCATGTCCATGCCACGAGAGAAATCCCTTAATAGCGGGATAATACGATTGATGTTGTTTATCTGTCAGCTGTGGTTATGAAGGATGATGTGAGCAGTCGTTGCTGCCTATTTGTCCATATATGGAGCTCCTCCAACATACATACATATCATGAGAATATTTTGTATAATAATCTTGATTGCTTAGTCTAAATTGCTAGTGGTGTATCCACCACTCCCTGAGAACGCATTTTCCCTATTGCATTTTCAAGTTCTTTTACATACGTGATTCTCACTTTCTACATTAAGTTTTACTTTATTTTAATTGCTTCATTCAATCAAACACCCCCCAAATTACTTTTCTTGCATCTCAAAGTTATTCCTTAAGTACTACATTTAGTTTTAGTTAAAAGAATTTTAGTCTTTCGCCTACTACTCCCTTTGGGATCGATATCTGTATTCTAAAACTAGCTACAAATGATCTGGGCACTTGCAGTCATCAAAAAGACATTGAGAATAAATGGATTTTTAAAAGAAAAACTGATGCTGATGGCAATGTGACCATCTATAAAGCTAGACTTGTCACAAAGGGGTTTTGACAAATTCAAGGAGTTGACTACGATGAGACATTCTCTCCCATAGCGATGCTAAAGTTGGTTAGGATTATGTTAGCAATTGCTGCATATTTCGATTACGAAATATGGCAGATGGATGTCAAAACTGTGTTCCTCAATGGTAATATTGAACAAGAGTTGTATATGATACAACCTAAGGATTTTGTAGATCCTAAGGATGCTGATAAGGTATGCAAGCTTCAGCGATCCATCTATGGACTAAAGCAACCATCCCGGAGTTGGAATCTCTGCTTTGATGAGGTGATCAAAGAGTTTGGATTTGTCCAAACTTATGGAGAGGCTTGTATTTACAAGAAAGTGAGTAGGAGCAATGCGGCATTTCTGATATTATATGTGGATGACATATTATTGATTGGAAATGATGTAGATCTTTTAAACAGTGTTAAAAGTTATCTAAACAGCAAATTTTCGATAAAGGACCTTGGTGAAGCATCATACATATAAGGCATTAAGATCTATAGAGATAGGTCAAGGCGCCTAATTGGGCTATCGCAAAGTACATACCTTCATAAGATACTAAAGAAGTTTAATATGGACGGAAGTAATAAGGGGTTCTTACCTATGTTGCAAGGCAAGACATTGAGTAAGACTCAAAGTCCGGCTACGGCAAAAGAAAGGGAGATAATGGATAAGATCCCCTATGCTTTAGCCAATGGATATATAATGTATGCCATGCTATGTACAAGACCGGATGTGTCATATGTTATTAGTTTGACTAGTAGGTACCAATCTGATCCAGGTTCAGAACACTGGATAGCGGTCAAGAATATCCTTAAGTACTTAAGAGGAACTAAGGATATGTTTCTTATATACGGAGGTGAAGAAGAGCTGGTCGCTAAGTGTTATGTCGATGCTAGCTTTGACACCAATCCGGATGGCTCTAAGTCTCAACCCAAATACATATTTCTCTTGAACAGAGCAACAGTTAGTTGGAGGAGTTCCAAAAAACCTATGGTAGCTGGATCAACAACAGAGGCGGAATATGTTGTTGCTTTAGAAGCGGCGTAGGAAGCGGTTTGGATGAGGGAGCTCATAACGGACCTAGGTGTGGTTCCTAGTGCGTTGGACCCAATGGAGATCTATTGTGACAACAATGGAGCCATATCCAACGCCAAGGAACCAAGGTCTCACAAGAATTCCAAGCATGTTAAGCGCCGGTTTCACTCCATCCGCGAGCATGTCAAGGATGGAGATACAAAGATTTGTAAAGTACACACAGACCTAAATGTAGCAGATCCATTTACTAAAGTTCTCCCTAGGGAAAACATGATCAACACCAGAACTCCATGGGTGTTAGATTTATCACTATGTAAACTAGATTATTGTCTCTAGTGCAAGTGGGAGACTGAAGGGAATATGCCCTGAAACAATAATAAAGTTGTTATTATATGTATTCCAAGTATATGATAAATGTTTATTTTGCATGCTATAATTGTATTAATACGGAAACCTTAATACATGTGTGTTTGATAAACAAATAGAAAGTTCCTAGTTATGCCTCTCTATAATCTAGCTCGTTGATTAACAGGATGATCAAGGTTTCCTGATCATGGACATTGGATGTTGTTAATAACGAGGTCACAGCATTGGTGAATGATGTGATGAACATTCATCCAAAGTATAGGATTAAGATCAAAGTCATTATGTTTATATTGCTATAACATCATACGAAGTAATCTTTATCCTTAGACCATGAGATCGTGTTAATTGCTAACAGCGGAAGAATACTTTGATAACATCAAACGTCACACCATAACATGATGACTATAAAGATGGTTTTGGGTATTCTGAAGGTCTTATGTTGAGGCTCATGGATCAAGAGTGGAATTTGACAATCCCAATGACTGATAGATATACTCTGGGCCCTCTTGGTGATATCACATTAAGATAGCTTGCAAGCAAGTGATGTGATCACTAGAATGTTATATCACGGGAATGAGAAAAGAGTGCATGTCGGTAACGAGATCAAACTAAGTATTGAGATATTAATGATGGAATCTCGGACATTTAATATATCACAAGAAAAAGAGATTTAGTTACTATCATTAAAGGTTCTCTCAATCACAGAAGTCATCGTTGAATGTGTGGGAGTCAGTATGGATCTCCAGGTCCCGCTTCTGATTATTGATCTGAGAGGGGTCTCGATCATGTCTGCATTATTTGTGAACCATAGGGTTACACACTTAAGGGTTGCCAAACACTATTTGGAGCAAATATGTTCTAGACGAAAGAATTGTAAAGCTCTGGAATTATTTCAATGGACACCGGAATTGTTTCGGGTGAAAATTGCTGAAATTGGTTCTGCCTGTGATATTGAAATGTTGCAGGGGGTTTTATGTGAATTTTTGTTAATTAAAGTAATTACCAAAAATTTGAATAAATTAAATAAAAGAGTTTTATTAAATGAGAGTTGCATTAAATTTGGTGGAAATTTATTGCATGTGAGTGGAATTTTGAGTGGAGGCATGTTTATGTGAGTGGAGCTCCCACCCACATGAATGAGAGGAGGTGGAGGGGCTCCTCCATGGCCACCGGCCATGGGAGGGGGTTCCCCTCCCCTATAAAATGCCTCTCTCTCCTCCTTCAAAAAGCACACCTCCTCGTGAAGGATATCTCTCCCCCTCTAGAATTATTCCCCCATGGTCTCGGATTAGCGAGATACATGTTTCCGGTGGCATTTCGTCTGGAAGGAGTTGTTGCTTCCGCTGCATCGCTAGAGCGAGGAGGTGGAGGTTGTTCGGTGGCCTGAACGTGTGTGCGAGGATGGATGCGCTGATGATTTGCAGCGCTAGGACTTCCACACGATCTTGAGATCGACAAGCGTTCGGCTACATCATTCACGAGTTCCATCTCGTTACACTTTGTCGGTCTTCGAGGGTATGTTCTCTATGGATGTATATCCACCCGTTGCTTGTATCTGGTAGATAGATTCTGGCGTATAATAGTTCCCATAATCTGAATTTTTTGTTTTCTATGTTGCGAACCCAATAGTGGGGACAACGCTACATCATCTCAGCATTGTCTCTTTGGGCATCACTCGGTGCTTTATCCATCAGCTAGGTGCTTTATCCGTCAGCCGGAGCTTTATCCGTCAGCTGGTGCTTTACTCATCAGCCTCTAGCCTTGGCGCCTTGGCATCCTCGTCTGGTAGTGCCGGCAGTGTGGCGTGCCAGCCTGTACGGTCAAGGGTGTGCTCATCAAGGAGCATCACCCTCCCTGTACCTTTGGCAAACGGATCCGAGGTGGCCGGGTAGAGGCGGGGACCCAGCCGGCTCTCCTGGCCACTCGGCTAGACAGGCCAGCCATGGAATCTTGGGTCGGACCGGGTGGGGTGTTCCACCCGGCACTGGTTCTTTGTCTTGCGGCCATCCGGTCAGGTCTCCCTGGAGCCGGCCAGTTGAGACTGGCTTGGCCTACCCAGGGGTCATCCCCCCAACACTAGTCCCCGAGCGCGTTGGGACTTCAGTCTGCGGAGAAGTTCTTGCGTGCTCATTGGTTGAGCCTATCATGATTTCTAATGAAGACCGTATCACAAGTTGTTTTGTAAATCTTGTCTTGTAGTGCTTGTCATTTTCCGGCTCGAGATGCTTGTTGTACCCGGCTAGAGTTTTCTGGCTATGGGTCCGGTGGCCCACCCACAGGGTGTGAGCAGCGATGGAATCTCCCGGCTGCCGCAACCGGTGGGGAGGTGAATCGCCCAGTCGATGACGTCAGTGCTAGCATTAGCCACGCCCGCCTCCCCTGGCACGCCTCGCGTCAGATTGACCTTTTGGCCTGCCGCTGTAGTTTCGGTAACTGCGCACACGCCTTCATCATAGCGGTTTCTTGGAGATCATGCACGCGCTTGGACTTCGCAGTAACGCTTGCAAGATCTTTTGTGGGAGTTGCTCTGGCGCACATAATCCAGAATTGAAACGTCGTGGTGGGTGTGGAGCGGTTCCTTGCCACGTGGCGGAGGGGAGCGACAGGGGCACGGTCGCTCTGCCTCGATAAATAGGGGTGTGATGGAGAGCTCTTTCCTCACTTCATCTACTCCCGGTGCCCATTGCTTCTACCCCTTGCGCTCTGCCTCCTCGCTGCTTCCTTGCGCCATCATTTTTCCATCGGCGGCACCATTGCCTTCCTTCTGTGATGATGAGACCCCGGTTCTCCCGTGCTACCACCACGCCTGTCACGATGCTGCCAGATCAGGCCGGTGGCTAGTGCGGATCATATGTCACTGACGAGCTTGTCCATAAATATCGGCAATGAAAATTCTTCCCGTCGGAACATCTGTGAGGCATCGCCTCGCATCGGAGGGGGAGCAGGTGTCTAACCCCAGGGAAGCCGTCGTCTTCCTCACCCACTTCGCCCCTAGACTTGGCCTGCCGTTGAGCGGGTTCATCCTCGAGCTTCTTGTCTCCTTTGACCTCCAACTCCACCACTTGGGGCCAACGCCATCACGCAGCTGACACACCATGCGGCCTGCTGCGAAGCCTTCCTGGGGATTTGCCCGAATGCAGCGAACTTCTTGAAGTTTTTCAAATTCATGGTCCAGGTGGTGGGGGAAGGGCGGCCCCTGACGGAGACCGGTTGCTGCGCCATCTACCCGCGGTCATCCTCGGCGATTCCGTAGTTGGAGATGCCTAACACTGTCAAGCTGTGGCAGCACTCGTACTTCTATGTGCGCAACCACATTAAGGTTGACTACATCAAGGTGCCGGGGTTTGCTAATGTCCCCTCCACTCAGAAGGCGTGGAGCATTTAGGATCTGGGCGCCCAGGCCGACATGGAGCGGATGGCCGCCCGCATCAGGTTGTTGGTGGAGAAGGAGCGGTTCACCGCCCGGGACATCCTGTTGTCCTAGATGACGAACCGCGTGCTTCCGCTGCAGAAGCGATCGCACAAGATGTGCCACCTGTACGGTGCCCTAGATCTTATGCGGGTGTCCCGGCTGGAGGTGCCGTTCAGGGCCCTTCGAGAATGGCTCATCACCATCTCGAAGGAGACGCTGGCAGAGGACTGGACCTTCTCCTGCCAGCCCTACCACTGCGGCTGGCTGCCGGCAAAGGCCAGCCTCCCTTTTTTTCCTTTCTTCCAGGTGAACCTGTCCCCAGGGACCTCTTCCTGCCTCTTATTTCCCCCTTTTTGAGTATATTTTTATGGCACAGCTAGTGGAGCATGGCATGGGGGACAACGATCTCCCCTCCTTCTCGGCCGACTTCAAGCCAGCAGAGTTTCCTTCGCAGGAGCTGGAGCGGTTCCTCACCCAGGCCGATGAGGGCTCCGAGTTCCCAACCAGTGAGGATGCGTTCCTGGACTTTGTTAGTTTTGCTCTTCTTTGGACTTAAGCTTGATGTTCTGCATGTGCCCTTGAGCAGCCACACACGGCGTGGATGCGGACCCGGCTGAGGTTGCCATCTCACGGGCCAGGGGGAAGCGGGCTTCCTCCACCAGCACCGCCCTAGCCTGCGGGGGCTCAAAGAGGGCTCGCCGGCCAAGGGTCGCGGCTACCGCGCCAAGCGTCATTGAGTACGTGTCCTTCCTCCTCTTTCTTTGCGTGTCTATTGGCTCGCGCCTTACTCATTGCGTTCTTCTCGTCCTTCTTACCGTGAGGTGATGTCCTTGGCTGGCTCCACGACCATCGCCACCTCATCCGACCCTCCCCCATCTAGAGCTGAGGAGCCCACTACATCAGCTGTAGTCTCTGCTGCCAAGCCAACTGAGGCTGTAGCCTCTACTTCCAAGCCAGCTTAGGATGCAACTTCTGCTGCCATGCCGGCCGAGGCCGTGGCGGATGCAGTGGAGACAATGGTGCCGGTCGCTCCCTTGCTCCTGCACCAGACCTCTGCCACCTCCAGGCTTGCCAATGTGTTTTCAGCCCCAAGCCTAGGTCAGGCGGGTTCTGCCGCCTATCAGGTGGAGGAGCCCATGGAGGAGGCGAGGGAAGCTCCCGCGTAGCCGGCGACTGAAGATGGTGGACGGGAGGTGGCTCCCGGCTCC
The DNA here is from genome assembly GCA_910589775.1 of Avena eriantha. NCBI lineage: Eukaryota > Viridiplantae > Streptophyta > Magnoliopsida > Poales > Poaceae > Avena > Avena eriantha. The sequence continues at coordinate 433,797,448 of OU342744.1, forward strand.
GGCCCTGTGGTTCCAGAGGCGTCGCGCGTGGCCTCTAGCGACGACGATGACCTCCAGCTCACCGGCTGGCGGGCAGTGCCGGTTGCGCCGCCTCTGGACTCCGTCTTGGCGCAGCTTTCCGAGCTGGCGCCTGTTTCCCTTGGCCAGGCCCGTCACCTGGTGGAGGTGATGAAGCTAGGGCTTGGAAAGGCCAAGGCGCTGGGGGCATCCCCTAAGGTAGATAAATCCTCCGTCATTTTTGTTGCCCTTCTTTGCTGTTGATCTCTCTGTTCTCTTTTTGATCGTGCCTTCCTTGGAGAAAGCTTTTGCTAAAGCCGCCAATACCTCTATGGACCTAGGGCGTAAGATTGCATGTTCTGCCATGTCCTCCCAGTTATGCCGATTTTCGCATTTCTTGTTGACCATTGGGTACCCTCCTGCAGCTCTGCTAGTGGATAGGGACCGGGAGGTGGATAGGCTAAAGGCAGAGGTGGCCCGGCTGGAGGAGTCTAACCAGACTCGCCAGGCCCATATCGGCCAGCTGCTGCAGCATCAGCAGTAGATGGAGGTCAAGGCAGGCCAGGGTAAGAAGGTCACCGACACCCAGACTGAGGCGCTGAAGAATCTTGAAAAGCTTCATGCCCATCAGGAGGAGGCGCTGAAGACCGCCTAGGCCAAGGAGAAGGAGGCGTTGGTAGAGCTATGCCAGTTCACCGAGATTGTCGTCAGTAAGTGGTTATTTCCTTTAGTGAGCTTGCATGTCTTGTTCTTCAGCCGGTCTTTGATAGTTATCCCTTTTCCGGTTGCAGCCCATTATCCTGGGCGATTGACTAGGCCCTAGCCCGTGTCCTCGAGGCAGATGCCGAGCGCGACCTCTGTCCGGAGGAGTTGGTAGTCGTCGTGTGCGAGGAGGGCAAGCAGCTATGGGATGCTGCCCTTGACGTCTACGAGTATGTCTGGCCGGACACCACACCACCGGCTATGATGGAGGCCTTGGCGAAGAAGCTTCTCGCTGCTCCTGAGCTAAAGTATGTGGCGCGGGACTAGGCGGCTCGTGGCAGCACGGAGATGGTATTGGCACTACTAAAGTCCTGGTACCCCGACGTGGACCTACGGAGTCTCTCCCAAGGGTTTCATCGAGGAACCAGCTACGACCAGCTCCGAGCTGAAGTTCCTAACATGCGCTCCTGTGGTGTCAAGATTAGAAGCTTTGCCCAGCTAGACCGGGACTTCAACGTTCCATCCCGCTTGGAGGGGTACCACTATAGTCCGCTAGCGGCTCTAGCCGATGCTGATGCCCGGGCTGCGTCAAGCCCTGCCTCTATGCTAATGCCGCCTCCAGTAGCCATGCTCCTGTCGACGCCTCTAGCCCTTCCACAGACCCCCAAGCCTGATCCTCGGAATGCCGGGAGTATTTGTATCCAGTTGGAAACTTGTTTGCTCGTCTGCTGGTGTGAACAATTTGTCCTTTTCTCTATAGTGAACTCTGTCGGGAGCTTCGTCTCCCTTTGTGATGTTGTTTTGTGCTCTTCTTGCGTGCATTTTGCCTTGCGTTGCATTTGTTGTATGCTTTTTTCTACATGGAGGCACGCGAGCACACCCACAGGGTGTTGTCCTCGAGGTTCGGTCTGGCTAGAGAGTCCAACCGGGTCAAAGCTCCTTTATGCCATTGCTTGTTGCAGGTTTACTGCGTGGGGCGCACGAGCGCACCCATAGGGTGTAGTCCTCGAGGTTCGGGCCGGCTGGACAATTCAGCCGAGTCGAAGCTCCTTGACTACTCCTTTGCCGTCTAGGGGTGTCTAGCCTCCAGCTTTGGTACTTTGGCTCATGCAAAGATGGAAACACAAGCAGTTGTTTGTGCGTTAGACATGTATTGGGTAAATATAGTCTATAGTTCTTCGTTTGGCTGGAAACTTTGCTATTTCGCGTGAAACTGATAGCTTGGTCCTTTTCTTAGCAAGCATTGGCCGTTGAAGCTGTGCCCTTGTCAGCTATTAGCCGGAAGCAAGGGTTTGCTTAGTTAGCATACTGCACAATACTTTGGATTTCGGCTATCGCCTTCGAGCGAGCAAGCGCAACCGGATATCCAGATGTCTTTTTTTCCTTAGGACTTTTCCTGTATGGGTCTTCGAGTTTTCTACTCTTGCCGTGTTTGTTAGCCAGCTTGCGGTCTGTAGCCGGAATCGAAGAGGGATCTCTTGGATCCACGTACAATACTTCGTCTTCTAGAATGCTCGTCCATCTGGGCCATCCGGCGAGTCCCCGAGAGAAACTGTTGGGTCCGGGGTTAAAAATAATGCAGTCGGAGAACTTCAAGCTTTGCAGCAGAAAATGCCAAATTATTACGGAGTCCCCGAGACTATGTCGAGGCTCCTCAACTTGTTCATTACATAAAGGTAAGATACATTTTCCCTTTACTCAGGTGTAGAATGGGTGAAGCAGGTTCAAATTCCACGGGCGTTCAGTTTCTTCACCGGAGCGGTCCATCTTGTTCTTCGCCGACTAACGAGAGTTGATCAGGTAATATGAGTTGTTCTGTAGCGCCCGACTGATGATGAATGGCCCCTCCCAAGGTGGAGCTAGCTTGTGTATCCCCTTGGTGTCTTGCACCAGCCGCAAGACTAGGTCGCCCTCTCAGAACGAGACGTTGTGGACCGGCGCAGGTTCTTCTAGTAGATGGCGGACCTAGATAGGGCCAGCTCTCGTCCCTCTTCAAGGAGATCGATCTTGTCTTCTCGTGCTTCCTTGGCCTACTGCTCTGTATACAGCAGTTTGCGCGGTGCATCGAACTCGATGTCGGTTGGCAGGACTGCTTCTTCTTTGTAGACGAGGAAGAATGGCGTGTAGCCAGTGGAGCGGTTGGCCGTTGTGCGCAAGCTCCATAGCACAGTCGACAGCTCCTCTATCCAGCATCTGGGAGTCCTCATCAGCGGTTCAATTAGCCTTGGCTTGATTCCAGCTAGGACCAGACCATTTGCTCGCTCGAACTTCCCATTGGATTGGGGGTGCACGACAGAGGCCGGGTCCAGGCGGATGCCCTTGTCACCACAGAAACGCGCGAAGGCCCCCTTGGCGAAGTTCGTGCCGTTATTAGTGATGATGCTGTTGGGGTAGCCGAAACGCGTGATGATGTCGGTGAAGAACTTGACCACTATCGGTCCATCTAGTTTCTTGATTGGATTTGCCTCGATCCACTTGGTGAACTTGTCCACGGCCACCAGCAAGTGTGTCATGCCAGATCACGCTGGTTTGAAGGGTCCTACCATGTCCAAGCCCCAGACAGCAAATGGCCAGGTGATAGGGATTGTCTTGAGTGCTGACGATAGAGTGTGTTTCTACTGGGTGAATCGCTGGCACCCATTGCATGCCTTTACTAGCTACTCGGCATCCTCCAGCGTCGTGGGCCAGTAAAACCCATGGCGGAATGCCTTTGCCACTATGGCTCGTGATGATGCGTGGTGACCACATTCGCCTTGGTGAATCTCCACCAGCAGGCGGATTCCTTCCCCTTGTCTTACGCAGCGCTGGTATATTCCTCCCACGCTACGCTTGTAGAGCTCATTGTTGATGACGGTGTACGCGCTTGCCCTGCGCTTCACTTGCCTCGCCTCAAAATATTCATTAGGCAGCTCCCCTTTGACTAGGAAATTCATGAACGGCTTTCCCCGTGGGGGTGTTTCCCGGATGGCGTAGACGGTCTGCATGATCATCTTGACTTCCCCGCTCCCGGCCAGCTTGGGCTCATCAGGTGGTCTGCTGGGTGGGAGGCCAGAGTCGGCAGTCCCTGGGCTACTGGAGCCGGCTGGGAGTGTCGCGACCTTTGGCCCAGTAGTCCCCGAGATGGAGGGGGTAGTCCCCGGGTGCGGGGCGGTAGTCCCTGGGTGCGGCGTGGCATCGAGTTGCTTGGAGCTAGCAGTCCCCGGGTCCGCATCCAGCATGATGGAGTCGGATTTCGGAGATGGTGTGATGCAGGGCTTGCGCAAGTGCTCAAGGGCAACTCCAGGTAGAATTGCTTCTCTTGTTGACCCTACGCGGGCGAGTGCGTCCGCAGCTTCATTGTTCGCTCGAGGCACGTGGTGGAATTCGCATCCTTCGAAGAAGGTGCATAGCTGTTGTATGAAGAAATGGTATAGCGCCATGTTTTTGTCCTTGGCGTCCCAATCGCCTGATACTTGCTGCACCACTAGGTCTGAATCGTCGAAGCAGTGGATGCGCCTGATGCCGATCTCTTTTGCCATCTTGAGGCCATGGACGAGCGCTTCATACCTGGCGATGTTCTTGGATGGTGGAAATGGATTTGCAGCACGTATTCCAGCCAGTCCCCCTTTGGAGAGGTGATGACGACCCCGGCTCCGAGTCCCCCGTACATCTTGGAGTCGTCGAAGTGTAGCTTCCAATGCATGGAGTCACGGAATGGAGGCAGGTATTGTGTCTCTGCCCAGTCGACGAGGAAGTCCGCCGGGTCCTGAGACTTGATCGCCGTTCTTGGCTCGTACCGGATGCAGTGCGCGGCTAGCTCTATTGCCCATTTCGCCACCCGGCCTATGGTGTCCTTGTTGCCGATGATCTCCGATAGGGGGGCTAACACCACTACCCGGATGGAGTGCTGTTGGAAGTAGTGCTTCAATTTCTTGGCGACCATCTACACGCCATACACCAGCTTCTGATAGTGAGGGTAGTTCTTCTTTGACAGCGAGAGTACCTCACTCAAGTAGTACACCGGGCACTAGACCACCTGAGCTTTTCCTTCTTATGTCCTTTCAACCACCAGCACGATGCTGACGACCCGGTTGGTAGCTGCAATGTACATCAGCATTGGCTCCTTTGCGGCGGGGCCACCAGTATTGGCGGGGAGGATAACATGCGCTTGAGTTCGTGGAAGGCCTTGTCCGCTTGCACCGTCTAGACAAACTTCTCTGTTTTCTTCATGAGCTGGTACAGGGGGAGTGCCTTCTCGCCCTCTAGCTGACAAACTGGCTGAGGGAGGCTAGGCACCCGGTGAACTTCTGCAGGTCGTGCAGATTCTGTGGTGGCTGCATGTGCTCGATTATGCCAATCTTCTCCGGGTTGGCCTCGATTCCACTTTCTAAAACAACGAAACCGAGGAGCTGGCCGGCTGGGACGCCGAATATGCACTTTCCGGGTTTAGCTTCATCTAGAACCGGCGAAGGTTGGCGAATGTCTCCTTCAGGTCTTCAAGGAGCGTCTACTTCTCCTTTGTCTTGACCACCACATCATCAACATAGGCGTGGATGTTTCTGCCGATTTGCAATTGTAGGCACTTCTGCATGTAGCGCTAGTATGTGGCGCCTGCATTTTTCAATCCAAATGGCATGGTGGTGTAGCAGGAAGCCCCATATGGGTGATGAATGTTGTCTTTATTTGATTAGCAAGGTGTGCCGGATCTGGTGGTAGTCGGAATACACATCCAGAAACGACAACAGATCGCAGCTGGCCCTGGAGTCAATTACTTGGTCTATCCTTGGCAGGGCGAACGGATCTTTCGGGCATGCCTTGTTGAGGCTGGTGTAGTCAACACACATGCGCCAGGTCTTGTTCTTTTTCAGCACCAGCACCGGGTTTGCCAACCATTCCGGGTGGAAATCCTCCATGATGAATTCGGCTGTGAGCAGCCGGGTGATTTCTTCACCAATGGTTCTTCTCTTATCTTCTGTGAAGCGGCGTAGTGATTGATTTACCGGCTTTGCATCCGGCCTAACATGTAAAGAGTGCTCGGTGAGCTCCCTCATAACACCAGACATGTCCTTGGGGGACCATGCGAAGATATCTTGATTCTCAAGGAGGAAGTTAATGAGCGCGCTTTCCTATTTGCTATTAAGGCCATCTCTGACCAGGACGAACTTGTCCGGCTCAGCCTCGTTGAGTAGGATCTTCTTGGTGCCCTTTCATGGCTTGAATTACGCCTCTCTAGCCGGCTTTGGCTTGCTAGCCGGCATGTCCACCTGCATGGCCGCCATGTTCTGCATGATGACGTGCTTATCCTCTGTGATGATCATGGCCTCGACGATCTTGGAGCCGTCAGTGGTGCATTCCACTGAACTCATGTAGTCACCTGCGATGGTGATTACCCCCTTTGGCCCGGGGAGCTTCATCTTGAGGTATGTGTAGTGCGGCGCTACCATGAACTTGGTCAGCGCGGGGCGTCCCAAGATGGCATGGTAAGCGCTGCAGAGGTTGACTACCTTGAACCAGATAGGCTTGCGGCGGAAATTGTCCTCTGAAGGAAATATGCCCTGAGAGGCAATAATAAAGTTGTTATTATGTATTCCTTGTATATGATAGATGTTTATTTTGCATGCTATAATTGTATTGATAGGAAACGTCAATACATGGGTGTTTAATAAACAAATAAAAGGTTCCTAGTTATGCATCTCTTCTAGACTAGCTCGTTGATTAACAAGATGATCAAAGTTTCCTGATCATGGACATTGGATGTTGTTAATAACGAGGTCACAACATTTGTAAAATGTTGTGATGAACATTCATCCAAAGTATAGCATTATGATCAAAGTCATTATGTTTATATTGCTATAACATCATATGAAGTAATTGATGGCTCAATGCACGGCGCCTACAAAAGTGCTGGTGCGTGGTTGATGTAGAGCTCGTTGGGAACCCCAAGAGGAAGGTATGATGAGCACAGCAGCAAGTTTCCCTCAGTTATGAAACCAAGGTTTAATCGAACCAGTAGGAGCAAGGAAACACCCCAAAGGTGTTACTAGCTGAGCTTTGGCAGGGCGCACTACTGGTGCTAGTAGCAATGTGGAGACCTGCACAACACAACCACATAACTTTGTCCCCAACTTGCGATCAGGTTGTCAATCTCATTGTGTTTTGCAGAAAACAAAGGATTAAACGTATCAAATGGAAAGAAGTAATAGTTTGCAGAAAGTAAACACAAGATAGTAAAAGATTGTAGATTGAATGTAAAAGACATGGACCGAGATCCATAGTTCACTAGAGGTGGCTCTCCTTAAGATAGATAACATGTTGGGTGAACAAATTACAGCGGGGCAATTGACAAACATCGAGAAAGCAATACATGCATATACTAATCACCTTGACTCCTTTGAGACTTGATTGGGCATTACAACATTATACATAGACCACCATCCAACTTCATCTATGACTAATAATCCACCTTCAGGTTATCATCCGAACCCCCTCCAGTATTAAGTTGCAAGCAACATATTATTGCTTTATGAACTGCATGTAAAGTAAACAATACGATTGTTCTATGAACAAAGGATTGTTGTTTTCTCCCTAGTAGCAACAACACATCTAGTACCTTAGAGATTTTTGTCACTTCCCCAGATTACCAGAGGCATGAACCCACTATCGAGCATAAATACTAACTCTTGGATTTGCTAGCATCTACTTGGCCAAGATAGCTACTAACAACGGAAAGCATGCAAGATCACAAATAACAAAGACATGATAAAATCAATAATCAATCTGAAATAGCATCTCAATATCCATCGGATCCCCACAAACACAACATGCATAATTACAAATAGATGATCTTGATCATGAACGGAGCTCACAAGATCTAGACATGAAAGCACAAAGGAGGAGAACTAGCCTCTAGCTACTACATGGATCCGTAGTCCAAGGATGAACTACTCACGCATCACACTTGAGGCTTGCATGGTGATGAAGAAGGCCTCCAGGGTGAAATCCCCTCTCCGGCAGGGTGCCGGGAAGAGCTTCAGATCCCTCCCAATCTAGGGATGGAGATGACGGCGGCTACAAACTCTTTCGTGGATCTTTGATCGGGTAAATAGGGTTTACGTCCCGAGGGCATCTTATAGTCGGAAGGGGAGGCCGAGGGGGTGCCAGGGGCCACCACACCACCCCCTGGCGTGGGCCCAGCCTGGCCACGCGGCCAGGTGGTGTGGCCGGCTTCTGGACCCTCTCCGTCTCGTATTCTGCCACTTGATGACTTCTGGAAAAATAGGCACTTTGGCTTTTGTCCCGTCCAATTCCGAGAATATTCATTTTCTGACTTTCCTGGAACCAAAAACGGCAGAAAACAGGTAGCTGGCACTATGGCTCTTGTTAATAGGTTAGTCCAAGATATCATATGAAAAGTACTCCAAAGTTGGAACAAAACACAAGAAAGTGGATAAAACCAAGCATGGAACATAAAAAATTATAGATACATTTGCAATGTATCAACATCCCCAAGCTTAACTCCTGCTCGTCCTCGAGTAGGCAAGTGATAAAAAGAAAGAATAATTTTTGAGGTGACATGCACCATCAAAGACTTGATCAAAGTATTTGTAAAACATTCAAAGCTGGGATCATAGTACTTCAGTCATAACATGAAAGACAAAGTTCTAGCAATAAGCAAAGAAACTATGTTGCAACATGACAAGGCACAAACAAAAGATTCATGAATAACAATGCTTTGCAAAACGTTTGTTTGTTTCACATAAAGATAACATAGCATACTAGTATTCACCTTGTCCCTCAATAGAGTAGCAAATATAAATGCATAGGACACCTTCAATGTTCATAAGAGTGACTAGATAGAATAGTTTAAAACAAGCAATATCAAGTTATACATCAATCAACTAGTCTTGGGACAATGCACATAGAACTAAGAATGGCCACTATGCTCTCAAAGTAGGTGCATAAAGATAGAAGGTGGAGACACAATATAATGGTGGAAGAAAGGCCTTTATAAAAGGAAGTAGGGATTCAAGTCTCATAAAGAGCTTCCAAAAATTATGGTACTTATAGCTTTTAGCTCTCATTGCCCCTATCATAAGCATCTTGAAGTGATTAAGGTTAAAGTGAAAAAAATATGGTGTACATGCTTGACAAAGTATAAGTTAGAAATATCATGTCCCTTGTATATGAGGGCTGCTCCTCATGCTTCTCAAGTTTAGTCACCGGTAAGTTGTTGTCATCGTAAGTATATGTGTATCATAGAGAACCGCCAACGGGGTACCCCTTGCCCGATGATACGGAAGAATCCCCATATCAAAATGACAAGGCAAGCAGACAACGAGCATCTCAACATTCTTCTTATTTACCATGGGAATATGGTGCTTTTTTATCTCTTTCCTCTTTTCATAATCTCTTTTTTTCTTTTCTCTTTTTTTTCTCAATATAGGACTCTTTTTTTATAAGAAGAATGCTTCATAGACAGCTCATTATGGTTACGATGCAGGTTTCCACCATGTCAGCATGGATTAGACCAGCGGCCCAGGCGTTTCTCTAACACATATACATAACTCCATGGACTTACAAGCTCCTCTTTCATTTCACACCGACGACATCCATATACAAAAGAGCATGATATCAACTAGGTACAAGTACCAAGTGCAATGTTGAAAGCGTTCCCCATGAAAGCATGGTTCTGCTAATTCCCAATAAATAAGTGCAAGCATATACAACATAGACGACACAATGGTTCAAGTTTATTAAGGGCAAGAAAAGTAAAGTGTGCCATCAAGTTCGTGAGAGCTTTAATCACTAGTTTTCTCATAACAAGTTTAATTTGGAAGGTAAACAAAAGCATGAATATACTTGGAATAGCATAAGCTGGTAGGTAGGTATGGTGGACTCTTTGTAATAACTTGGTTTAGGGAGTTGGATGCATGAGTGGAACTCATACTTGGTGGTGGAGGCTAGCAAAAGACGGAGCGACAAACTAAGAGAGCAGTAATGGCCATAATCATGCAGAGCGACAAAACATCATTGATCAAAGCATAAAGTGATACTACAAGTTGAAAACTAAAGGATCATAAAGGCTATGGTGACTTTAGATAGTAATAACATGGTGTGAGCATGCTTCAAGTCAACCCAAATAAAGCATGAAAGGAGAATACCACTATACTATGCTTTAATATGCTAAAACAACGCATGATTCATCCAAGGCACATTAAGCAATCTCAATTGTTTATAACAAGTCATGCTACAGCAAAGAATACTAAGCAAAAGGCTAAAACAATATCAAGCATGGCATGACAAAGCATAGGCCACAGTAAAAAACAAGCTCTTTTTACCACATAAGCATGAACTTTCCTAATCTTTTCCAAACCAAACCAAACTATTTGCAAACCAATGTATGAAAGAGGGGGTCCAACCAATTTATTCAGAAAACTAAGCAAACCAAAATGAAAAACCAAAACGAAAACAAAAAAGAAGACGCTCCAAGAACAACACAATTGTGCATGAAACAATAAAAATGAAGCGTTTGGAAGAACCTGGAATTTTTATTGATGAAGAAGGGGATGCCTTGTGCATCCCCAAGCTTTGACGCTTGTACTTCTTGGATATTTCTTGGGGTGACACGCATGGCATCCCCAAGCTTGAGCTTTAGTCCATCCTTCAAATCATTACTCATTCCTTCCATACACCTGAAATTTTTCCTTCATACAAAACTTCACACAATCTTTATTAGCAACATTAGTGCACTCAAGATAAATAAGTCTTAAGGTTCAGTTATAACACCAAATAAACTTCCATTAGAACACTAGCTACTGTAGAACTTCCCTCAAAAAGCTCAATTCCCCAAAAGAACTCAAGAAGGAACCAACAAGAAGCAAATGCAGAAAATGGCAGAAATCTGTCAAAACAGACCAGCAGGTAAAGACGAATTTTTTCGAAGACCTTCTGTTGCTCAAAGAAAAAAGTGTTGAACTAATGAAAGTTAGATAACATCCTGGGGCAGAAGCAAAAACTTCACGCCTCAAAAATACGTTCAGAGATTTTACACGGATTTTTACGGTGAAGCAAAGAAATCTGTTTCAGGACAGCAACTTTCCCAATCATTACTTCTCTCTCATTAGAGGTTACTCTTGGCACAAAAAGCAAATAAAAAGGATAAGGAGAGGTTATTACAGAGGTAATAACTTCCAAGACTCATCTAAAACTTTTGGGTTATCTCCCAATAAGTACTTTTCTTTAACGCCTTTAAGTTAGGCATAAGAAGCAAGAAAAGAATCAAGTGTTCTCAAATGAAGAAGCATTAAAACCAAATTTCTTGCCCTTACCTCTCTTATTTCTATTCTTAACCTTGGGGAAAATATGATTGTTTGGTGGAGAAGAAAGGTGCATGGTCCCCTTTCCCACATCTATTATTGCTCCAAGGAGTTCTAATAGGGACCTTCCAAGTGTAATTTGTCCCTTTCCTGCACATTCAATAACAAGATAATTAGTAGAAATCATTTTCCCAAGGATCTTTGTAAACACTCCTTCAGCTATTCCAAGAGGTAATATGGTAGTATTATTAGCAAGAGATATTTATTTTCCTCCTTCAGTAAGCCCCTAAGTATTCAAAGATTTATAAATATCTTTGGGCATAAGGCAAAATTCAAACATGATATCACAGCGAGCTTGAAAAGTTTCAGTGTTTATCTCAATTTTTACTGTAGGAAGCCACTTTGATGGTTCAGAATTTATTGGAACATAATTGTGATGCTCCCTAAGAGTATTATAGCAATCTTTTAAGCTAGCAGTGCTAGTCTCCAGGGTGTTCAATCTAGCAAATATTTTTGCAAAAGAAACATCAGTTTGGCTAGGCAAGTTGTAAGTAAGGATCAATTTCTTTATAGCATTAATAGCATCATCCTCATTACATTGGAGGAAATCTCCCCCCACAATAGCATCTAAAGTATATCTATAGCAAAGAGCAATCCCAAGGTAAAAAATGCTAAGGAACAAGCTTTGAGTCATTTTAGGCTCAGTTTTTTCATGTAGATCAGAGATTCTAGACCACTTCCTTCAAACTTTCCACAATTCCTTGTTTAAAAGTGAAAATCATTTCCTCGGGTGACGTAGTGATTGGAGCAAGGCTAGACATAATGGCAACTTAAGATAGGAACTAATTTTTGTGTGTTTTTGAAATAAGAAAGCAATCAAGTAAAACTAATTTTTGTGTGTTTTTGATAAAGAAACAAGCAAACAAAGAAAAAAGAAACTAAGCAAAACAAAAATAACAAAGTAAAGAGATTGGTTATGAGGGACTCCCCTTGTGAAGATGTCCTTGACTCCCCGGCAACGGCGCCAGAAAAATGCTTGATGGCTCAATGCACGGCACCCAGAGAAGTGTTGGTACGTGGTTGATGTAGAGCTCGTTGGGAACCCCAAGAGGAAGGTATGATGAGCACATCAACAAGTTTCCCTCAGTTATGAAACCAATGTTTAATCGAACCAGTAGGAGCAAGGAAACACCCCAAAGGTGTTACTAGCTGAGCTTTGGCAGGGCGCACTACCGGTGCTAGTAGCAACATGGAGACCTGCACAACACAACCACATAACTTTGTCCCCAACTTGCGATGAGGTTGTCAATCTCACCGTGTTTTGCGGAAAACAAAGGATTAAACGTATCGAACGGAAAGAAGTAATAGTTTGCAGAAAGTAAACACAAGACAGTAAAAGATTGTAGATTGAATGTAAAAGACAAGGACCGGGATCCATAGTTCACTAGAGGTGGCTCTCCTTCAGATAGATAACATGCTGGGTGAACAAATTACAATGGGGCAATTGACAAACATCGAGAAAGCAATACATGCATATACTAATCATCTTGACTCCTTTGAGACTTGATTGGGCATTACAACATTATACATAGACCGCCATCCAACTGCATCTATGACTAATAATCCACCTTCAGGTTATCATCCGAACCCCCTCCAGTATTAAGTTGCAAGCAATAGATTATTGCTTTATGAACTGCGTGTAAAGTAAACAATACGATTGTTCTATGAACAAAGGATTGTTGTTTTCTCCCTAGTAGCAACAGCACATCTAGTGCCTTAGAGATTTCTGTCACTTCCCCAGATTACCAGAGGCATGAACCCACTATCGAGCATAAATACTAACTCTTGGAGTTGCTAGCATCTACTTGGCTAGGATAGCTACTAACAACAGAAAGCATGCAAGATCACAAATGAAAAAGACATGATAGAATCAATAATCAATCTGAAATAGCATCTCAATATTGTTCGGATCCCCGCAAACACAACATGCAGAATTACAAATAGATGATCTTGATCATGAACAGAGCTCACAAGATCTAGACATGAAAGCACAAAGGAGGAGAACCAGCCATCTAGCTACTACATGGATCCGTAGTCCAAAGATGAACTACTCACGCATCACATCGGAGGCTTGCATGGTGATGAAGAAGGCCTCCAGGGTGAAATCCCCTCTCCAGCAGGGTGCCGGGAAGAGCTTCAGATCCCTCCCGATCTAGGGATGGAGATGACGGTGGCTACAGACTCTTTCATGGATTTTTGATCGGGTACTTAGGGTTTACGTCCCAAGGGCATCTTATAATCGGAAGGGGAGGCCGAGGGGGTGCCAGGGGCCACCACACCACCCCTGGCGCAGGCCTAGCCTGGCCGGGTGGCCAGGTGGTCTGGCCAGCCTCTGGCCCCTCTCCGTCTCGTATTCTGGCACTTGATGACTTCCGGAAAAATAGGCACTTTGGCTTTTGTCCTGTCCAATTCCGAGAATATTCATTTTCTGACTTTCTTGGAACCAAAAACAGCAGAAAACAGGCAGCTGGCACTATGGCTCTTGTTAATAGGTTAGTCCTAGAAATCATATGAAAAGTACTCCAAAGTTGGAACAAAACACAAGAAAGTGGATAAAACCAAGCATGGAACATCAAAAATTATAGATACATTTTCAATGTATCAGTAATATTTATCCTTAGACCATGAGATCATGTTAATTGCTGACATCAGAAGAGTAACTTGATAACATCAAACGTCACACCATAAAAGGGTGACTATAAAGGTGGCTTCAGATACTCCAAAGATGTCATGTTGAGGCTCATGGATCAAGAGTGGAATTTTTCAATCCCGATGACGGATAGATATACTCTGGGCCCTCTCGGTGATATCACATTAAGATAGCTTGCAAGCAAGTGATGTGATCACTAGAATGTTATATCACGGGAACGAGAAAAGAGTGCATGTCGGTAACCAGATCAAACTAGGTATTTGGATACCGATGATCGAATCTCAGACATGTAATATGTCATGAGACAAAGGGATTAAGTTACTAGCATTAAAGGTTCTCACGATCACAGAAGTCATCGTTGAATGTGCAGGAGTCAGTATGGATCTCTAGGTCCCGCTTCTGATTATTGATATGAGAGGAGTCCCCCTCTGGGTGGGGGCACCCCCCATGGGCACCGACCATGGTAGGGGAGGATCCCCCTCTCCTATAAAAGGCCCCCTCTCCTCCCTCACAAAGCACACCTCCTCGTGAAGGATATCTCTCCCCTCTAGATATATTCCCCCATGGTCTCGTATTAGCGAGATACATATTCCCGGTGGCCTTGTGTCTGGAAGGATTTGCTGCTTCCGCTGATCCGCTAGAGCGAGGAGGTGGAGGTTGTTCGGCGGCCTGAACGTGTGTGCGGGGACGGATGCGCTGCTGATTTGCGGCGCTAGGACTGCCACACGATCTTGAGACCGGCAAGCGTACGACTACATCATCCACGAATTCCAACTTGTTAACAAAACTCTGTTGTCTTCAAGGGTAAGTTTTCTATGGATGTATATCCACCCGTTGCTTGTATCTAGTAGATAGATCTTGGCGTATAGTTCCCATCGTAGGAATTTTTTGTTTTCTATGTTGCGAACCCAACAGTGGTATCAGAGCCTGATCTATGCGTAGGTGCTTTGCATGGGTAGTACGCATATGTTTATATGTGGGTGATGATGATCATGTTATTGCTTCTTTCATGTATTTTGGATATTGGTGGCATAGTGGGATGAAGCAGCCTGGACCAATCTTACATGTCATCGCACATGAGACCGGTTCCACGACTAACATGCAACTAGTTTTGCATAAGTGGCTAGCGGGTGTTTGTGTCTCCTACTATAGTCAATATCTGATTTACAACGAGTTGCTAATAACTTGGTTATCCTCGCTGTGGTTCCATTTTCGTAGGTAAGCCGGTCCAATCTCCGAAAGCCCTAAGCCACGTAAAACTTGCAATGGATAAATTAGAGGAGTCTAGTTTAGATCGTGGGCTAGTGTCTTGATATGGTAATGTTGTAAGTAGATGTATGATAGATACTCTTCCAACACACTTAACGTGTAAGTTCCATAGACCTTGGCCTTACACACAAAGGAATGATAGAGATCATGCCACGATGCATATGATAGAGATCAAATGCATGGACCATATCATCCCACTTTACACATTAGATGTTTGCATCTTATATTGCTAGTTTGGCGCTTTTAGTAGCATTGTAAGATGATCCCTCATATAAATACCAAGATAAAATGTGTTCTTCCTTAAGTATGCACGGTTCTATGGATCGTTCTTCTAGACATCATGTGATGATCGGGTGTACTCGACTCTACGCTTTCATACAACGGGTGTAAGACAATTTTACATACGCGAATACTAAGGTTCTTACTTGGCGAGCCTAGCATATACAGACATGGCCTCGGAACACGGACCGAAAGGTTAAGCATGAGTCATATAGTTGATATGATGCCCATATAGATGCTCGCCTTTGAAGCTACACTGACTCACGTGATGATCGGACTTGGTGTAGTGGACTTGGTTCATGTAATCACCAAAAATACAAGAGGGGTGTCGTTTTTGAGTGGGAGTTCATTAGGAATTTGGATTAGTTGAACTCAATCTATCATAAACTTAGTCTAAATAAACTTTACAAATTCTGTTGTAGATCGCACCACCTGCTTTTAATTTCAATGTGTTCATGGAGAAAGAGAAACTTGTTGCGAATGGTAGCAACTTCACCAACTGGGCTATGAATTTGAGGATTCTCCTCACTGCTGCACAAAAGCAATATGTGCTAGAGGCGCCGCTAGGCCCCCCACCGGATCCGGATGCCCCTGACGAGGAAAAGAATGTCTATATAACTCGTCAGGAGGACCACAACTTCGTTCAATGCGGCATACTGTATGGGCTAGAGCCAGAACTTCGAAAGCGTTTCAAAAATGGCAATGCTTTTGATACCATGGGAGAATTGAAAATGATTTTCGATACCCATGCTGCCGTAGAGAGTTATAATGCTTCTGAAAAGTTCTTTAGCTGCATGATGGAGAACAATTTTGGCTACGCCGATAAGCTTGTGTCCTTGGGAATAACGATTCCCATTGACCTAGGCATACATCGTGTTCTCCAAACTCTGCCACCTAGCTACAAGAGCTTCGTGATGAAATATAACATGTAGGGCATGAAGAAGTCTCTTCCCGAGCTTCTGTCAATGCTTAAAACTTCAGAAGCGGAGATTAGGAAAGTACATCAAGTGTTGATGATCAATAAGACCACCGGTTTCAAGAAAGACAAGAAAGGCAAGAAGAAGGGAAAGAAGGGCGGCAAATCTGTTCCCACACCTGAGAAGAAATCCCGAGCTGGCCCTAAGTCTGATACCGAGTGCTACTATTGCAAGGGGACTAGCCATTGGAAGCGCAACTGCCCCAAGTATTTGGCGGACAAGAAGGCCAGCAAGGCAAACAAAGGTATATGTGATATACATGTTATTGATGTGTACTTGACTAGTACTCGCAATAGCACCTGGGTATTTGATACGGGATCGGTTGCTAATATATGTAACTCGAATCAGGGGTTGCGAAACAAGCGACAGCTAGCAAGGGATGAGGTCACGATGCGGGTCGGTAATGGATCAAGAGTTGATGTGATCGCCGTCGGAACGCTGCCTCTCCATATGCCGTCGGGATTAGTGATAAATCTAAATAATTGTTATTTGGTGCTTGCACTGAGCATGAACATTGTATCCAGATCGTGTTTGATGCGAAGTGGTTATTCCTTTAAATCTTAAAAAAATGGTTGTTCGATTTAGATGAATGATATATATTATGGTCATGCACCTGTGATGAATGGTTTATTTCTGTTGGATCTCGATAGTAGTATTACGCATATTCATAATGTTGATGCTAAAAGGATTAAACTTGATAATGATATATTTGCATATATGTGGCACTGCCGTCTAGGTCATATTGGCGGTAAACGCATGAAGAAACTCCATTCTGATGGAATTTTGGAATCACTTGATTTTGAATCATTTGATACATGTGAGCCATGCCTTATGGGCCATATGACTAGAACGCCGTTTTTTGGTTCAATGGAACAGGCGACAGATTTTTATTGGAAATCATACATACTGATGTGTGTGGACCAACGAGTGTGTCGGTACGAGGTGGATATCGTTATTTTGTTACTTTCACGAATGATTTGAGTAGATACGTGTATATCTATTTGATGAAACATAAGTCCGAAACCTTTGAAAAGTTCAAAGAATTTCACAATGAAGTGGAAAATCATCGTAACAAAAAGATCAAATTTCTGCGGTCCGACCGTGGAGGAGAGTATCTTAGTTACGAGTTTAGCACACATATGAAAGACAGTGGAATAGTTTCACAACTCACGCCTGCCGGAACACCACAACGTGATGGTGTGTCAGAACGTCGTAGTCGTACTTTATTGGATATGGTTCGATCTATGATGTCTCTGACTGACTTGCCACTGTCATTTTGGGGTTATGCACTAGAAACCGCTGCATTCACTTTAAATCGGGCACCATATAAATCCATTGAAAGGACACCGTATGAATTATGGTTTGGAAACAAACCTAAGTTGTCATTTCTTAAAGTTTGTGAATGCGATGTTTATGTGAAGAAACTTCAGCCGGATAAACTCGAACCCAAAGCAGAAAAATGCGTCTTCATAGGATACCCTAAGGAAACGATTGGGTATACCTTCTATCACAGATCCGAGGGCAAGGTTTTTGTTGCCAAGAATGGATCCTTTCTTGAGAAGGAGTTTCTCGCAAAAGGTGTGAGTAGTCGGAAGGTAGAACTCGAAGAGGTTATCGGACCTTCTCTTCATGAAATGGCGAGTAGCACAGCACCAGAAATTGTTTTGGAGTTGACTTCACCTGATGAAGAGAGAGCTAATGATAATGATCATGAAACACTAAAAGAGGACACTACCGAACCTCGCAGGTCAAGCAGGACACCTGCAGCTCCTGAACGGTACGACAATCCTGTTATGAATTTCATGATTGATGAAATAGATGACCCTGCGATGTATGAAGAAGCGATGATGAACCCGGATTCCAACAAATGGCTAGAAGCCATGAAATCCGAGATGGAATCCATGTACGAAAACTAGGTTTGGACCTTGGTGGACTTACCTCACGATCGAAAGGCCGTTGAGAATAAATGGATTTTCAAAAGAAAAACTGATGTTGATGGTAATGTGACCATCTATAAAGCTCGACTTGTCGCAAAGGGGTTTCGACAAATTCAAGGAGTTTACTACGATGAGACATTCTCTCCCGTAGAGATGCTACAGTCGGTTAGGATCATGTTAGCAATTGCTGCATATTTCGATTATGAAATATGGCAGATGGATGTCAAAACTGTGTTCCTCAATGGTAATATTGAAGAAGAGTTGTATATGACACAACCTAAGGGTTTTGTCGATCCTGTCGATGGTAATATTGAAGAAGAGTTGAAATATGGCAGATGGATGTCAAAACTGTGTTCCTCAATGGCATTGTTGTAAATAGCATCTACCTGTTGAATTAGATTGTCCAGGCTCAATGTCGGAGGCATCAGAGGCAAAGGAGTGGTATAAGCCGGAGGCGTGGATGAAGCCCTACCCGCCTGCTATGTAAAAATGGCTTGATGGCATAGAGGCTCCCACCTTGTCCGTTACTACTACTGCTGCTGCATCCGTCTCTGCTGTCAGCTGTTTCCCTTCTTCGGTGGCATCCTTAGCCGGACTTTAGCCACTTTAGAGGAAGTACTCTCTTGCGTCGCCTGGCCGCGGGGAACAATGTCCATGCTGGTAGAGCCTGAGACATCGAGTGTTGTATTGATGTCTATCACCATGATAGAGGTCTCAGGAATAACGGGGGACGAAGGCCCAGTGGAGCCTATTGGAGGCTTGGCGGCAGGAGTTGGGTGAGCAACGGCAAGAGATGACTTGGTCGACATATCCCTGGTCAGCATATCGCGAATATTTTTAGAAGATCCTGTGTCTTTGGAGGTTCGCCTCAGACCAACACCAGATTTCTTCCTGAAACGTACAAAGTATAAGTACAGGAATTGGATAGGTGCACAACAAAGTAAAGTCAGAGAATGAATATACTTACACCGCAATAGGAGTTTTCGCTAAGGGGATGCTGGTGGATTTCTTCTTCTCTGCCTCTAAGGCGGCAGTTGATTTTCTGGAGAGTCCACTCTCTGTTTTCTTCTTCTTGCCCTTGATAGCAGCGTCAGTGGTGGAGCTCTTCTGCTTCCGCGCTGCTGGAGCTGGATGATCCTTGAGGGCATCATCATCGAACATATCTCGGATATCCTTCAGCTTTGGATCATAGACTTCAGAGGCCATCTGATCTGCCGCCAAGGTCGCCAGCTGATGGATCAAACAACGAGTCAAATGAGTAAGGCATTCAAGACTAAAAGTATATATATATAAAGCAACAAAGGAAATGTGGTTACCTTTGGGCATTTGCGCATTCAAACATGTCAAAGATGATCTTAAAGCTACGCTTCCTGTCCTTCACTTTGACGATGTCTTTTATACGGAGCTTGATGAAGTCGTTGGAGAAGTTATCCTCAGAAATCTGCAAGGGATCTTTTAAATCCTTGGAGTACTTATACATCAGCTCGACACGGTGTTGTAGGGGTTGGATCCGCCTCGTGAACCAGCACATGGCTAGGTCCAAGTCGGTCAGCCCTCCGTCTACCAGCCACTCGATCCACCTTATGGCACAAGAGGCCTCACCGTCGGACGAGAAGGGGCCTTGGGATCTCTAGGTGGTGGCCTCAGTGGCGCTCCATCAACGAAGTCGGGATATGAGTATTTGCGGTCGGCTAGGGGGATATCTAGGCCGTGAAAATATGTTAATTGCCAGTTCTTGCAAGACTCATGACCAACGATGTCGGGGAATCGTCGATAAGGACAGATTATAAAACTAATTTTTCCGCAAACCCGCAATTCCTCCTTGGATTCTACGGACTCTCTCTTGACGGTGAAAATGTAGATGAACTGATGTAACCTAGCATTGATTCCTAGGTATGCTTCGCACAAAGATATGAAGTTGCTAAGTATGAGGATGCTATTGGGAGAGAGGTTGTGAGGAAGTACCCGGAAGTGTCGTAGGATCTCGAGGAAGAAGTCAAAGACTGGCAGGCTAATGCCATGCACCATCTAGGACTTGAGATAGACCTTCTATCTAGCTTGGGGAGAAGGGACCACCTCGCCAGCCAGCGCTGGCCGCGAAACCAAGCCTTCATCGCGGGGAGGTACCCTTCTATGATGAGTTCTTGCAGCTTCTCGGTGGAGAGGTCAGAACCCCTCCACACTCCCTTGTGGGAGTCAGTTTCCTCCTCCGCATCTAGGCATCGCTCTTTTTTGGTCACCACCGGTGGATTCCACCACGGTAGAGAAAGGAATCACAAGTCCCTTCGGTGGGACGGAAACTCCCTGCGATGGCTCGACCGTAGCCTCGGGAGCTGCCATCGTCGAAGGGGCACTGCTACTACTGGACATTACATGGATAAAGGTTGGGAGGGAAATGTCTGGCTAGGGTTTTCACTGAGGATATCGAATTGTCGTACGGGGAAGGTGAAGGAAGATATTCTAGCCACAGTAAATATTTATAGACCCAGGCATCAAGATTTGTGCACGGAAGATCCAACGGTTACAACGTTGACAACGAGTGTGCGAACGTGCGCGGTAATTTCTCCATGTCCACTGCTTTGCCGCTTAAATGTTTCGTATTTTATGCACGTGAAAATAGCTAATGATTAATTCACTACCATATGTGAGTTTGGAGGCAGCGTAGGCTATAGCCTACGTCATCCTACTGACGGTTACAGTGGAGTAGTTATGTCCGAAGATTCCATCAAAGGCGGAACTTACTCGACTCTGGAAATGAAGACTTGAAGAATCTCTGGCTTACACAATGAAGATGGAGAGGATTGCAGGGTTCTTTGGGAGACCTTCGAGATATTGCTTGACGAATTGCCGACATCGCCTAGATGGGCATTCGAGATTAAAAGCCAAGACGACGCAAGATCTCAAAGTCCTCCGGGGGCTACTATTGGGGATATGCTAAATGGGTATCACCATTGCATGTCTCTAATACGGCTAACCCGAGTGGCCCATAGTTGGTAGCACAGCCCATGGCCTACTAGGCGGTCTAGTTAGACAGATCCAGAAGGGAGGCCCATACCGGATAAAGGAAGGCTACGTCGTAGTCACTGACCTACGCGGAGCCTTGGAGTACAAGACATGAAGACTAGTTAGTATTAGTGTAGGACTATATAACCTGTCTAGCAAGGTCTTTTCCCTGTAACCCTAGGTTTGGGTGCCTTTATAAGCCGGACATGTGGGAGCCTTTAGGGCAACACAACGTACTATATACAACACCTCGCATAGCGAATCAATCTCTGTAACTCGGCATATTGCCATTATAGTGATTTATAGCAGGAGTAGAGTTCTGCCACCGTCGCGAGACTTGAACCTAGGTAAGCTGTGTTACCTTGTACCCGTCAGCTAACCGCCTTCCCCCACCTCTCTAAACACGCTCTGTGAGGACCCCTTCATGGCATAGTCGTCGGCAATACCACGACAATCATGCTCAAATTTGGCGTTGCTCCCTCTTGGATGGATATTATTATGGGAATGATTTCTTCAGTTTAGTTCTCTATTATTTTTAATGGTACAGAGTTGGAAGAATTTAAGCCAACTAGATTAATAATACAAGGAGATCCTATTTCACCCTAACTTTTCTTGTTAGCAGCAGAGTGCCTTTCATGCCTCCTAAACCATAGAGATTAGTCATCCAATCACAATAGAATTAAAGTGGCTCTGTTTGCAGATGATAACCTGCTATTTTCCAAGGCCAACGGAGAGGGTGCGAATGAGACCTCGGAGTCTCTTATGTTATATTGCCAAGCATCAAGACAAAGGATAAACCATGACAAGTCATCCATATTTTCAGTAAGGGGTGTTCTAAGTGATTCATGATGAGGTTAAGGGAATTATAAATATGCCGAATGAGTCTCTTAATGAGAAATATTTCCGTATGCCAACAGATGTGGGAAATTCAAAGAACGATGCCTTCAAATATTTTACGGATCGAGTATGGCAAAAGGTGCAAGGCTGGATGGAAATAATACTTTTGGTGGGAGGCAAGGAAGTACTAATCAAAGCGGTTGCTCAAGCTGTCCCTGTCTTTTCGATGGAATGTTTTAAGATGCCCCGTGGTTTATGCCAATATGTTGACACACTAATCTGAAAATTCTGGCGGGGTCCTAAGTACATTGGAGGACTTGGTTTCCATGATACTGAACTTTCCAACCTTGATCTTCTAGCTCTCCAAGCTTGGCGAATTCTGCACGACCCTAATACTTTAAGTGCAAGGATTGTAAAGGCCGTCTACTTCCCCAATAATCTTTTTCTGGAGGCAGAATTGGGCTCTCATCCACCGCAGATATGGCATGCTCTTGTGGAGGGACGCGATGTGCTAAAGAGTGGCCTTATTAGGCATACTGGTGATGGTACAACAACTAACATATGGATGGACAACTGATACCTAGTGATGGGGCGATGAGTCCCTTTGCATGCTTAGCTGATGACCCCCCCCCCCCATGTTGGTGAGTGAGTTAATTGATTCCACTTCATCTTCATGAGACATGGAGAAAATTTAGAAGTTCTTTGTTCGAGTACATTCTGAATTAATATTGGGTATGCCTCTAAGCACCAGAAATATTCAAGATTTTTGGTCCTGGAATGTCGACATGAGAGGATTGTTTACTGTCTGCTCGGCCTATCGCATGCTCGTTGAAACCAAACAGAGGGGAGAGGCATGGTTGGAGGGGAGAGCCTCTAGTTCGAACACTTCTGAAGAGAGCAAAAGGTGGACAATGATGTGGGAGGTTAAGGTGCCATCGAAGATTCGAATCTTTCTTTGGCGTTTGGCAAAACAATCTCTCCCTAGTGTTGATCTTATGCATCATCGTAATATGTCAACCACGAGTTCTTGTAGCCTATGTGGCGGGTGGACTCCTGGCGCCATTCGCTCATTGAGTGTAACATGGTCAGATGTGTTTGGGCGTTGGAGGATGAGGAGATTGTGGAGCATATGCATGCCACCACGGAACCATCAGTGAAGCACTGGATCTTTACTGTGATGGACTAGCTTTTGCACGACGACTTCATCAAAGTTTTGATCAGTCTTTGAGAAATCCGGATAACGAGAAGGAAAGCCATATGAGGGAGATTTTCAGAGCCCTTTGTCGATGCATAATTTTATCTGAAGCTATCTAGCGGAGCTATCAGTCCTAGCAGTTCCGGTGGATTCCTCTGTAGCAGAACACCCCCAAGTGGATTCCTCCTACGAGACATTTGGCAAAGGGTAATGTAGATGGTGTTGTCGCAAGGAATTCTAGCAGTGGTGCAGTAGCAGCGATTTATAGAGACAAAGGGGGCCGTTATCTCGGATCATCGGCAATTTTGTTTCCTGGTATTACTGATCCGCCAATGTTGGAAGCTCTTGCATGTAGGGAGGCATTGTCTTTGGCTGATGATCTATATCTCCAAAAGGTTACTGTGACCAGCGATTTCAAACAAATCGTTAAGGGTATTGCTGATAGTATGGGAGGATGCTACGCAATGTCATCAAAAAAAAATCTACATTTGAGGGAGTTTGAGGCTGTCTCTTTTGTTGATGAAGGGAGAATATCAAAATACAAAGCTCATAATTTAGCTCGTCATGCTCTTTCGTTAGGCCCGGGTCGCCATGTGTGGCTTATTGAACCCCATGATATAGTATGTTAATACTTGTAATTTTGGTCACTTGCACTAGTAGAAAACAGACCTTTGGTCCAGGGGTATTAGCCCCGGTTTTGCTACAAACCGGGACTAATGCCCCTGTCCAACGGCTAGAACTGGCCCCAGGGGGTGGCAGACACTAGCCCCGGTTCGAACGGGACCTTTAGCCCCAGGTCGTGTAATAAACTAGGGCTAAAGGGTTTCAGGCAGGCCAGGTCGGGCGCCAGACCCTTTAGTCCCGGTTTGTTATACGACCCGGGGCTAAAGGTGGACCTTTAGCCCCGGTTCTAGACACGAACCGGGGCTAAAGGTCTGGCTATATCTTCTTTCCCTGCCCGAGCCACCATTCAAGCTGGTGGCTCTCCTCTCTCTCTCTCTCTTTCTTACTTCAAGCTCGAGTTCATGCCCTTTATTCCTCAAGATTTGTCTATATTTTGTGGTGCCCCATCTATCCAAAGGTTCTAAAAGGTGAGCAACTTCATCCTTTGAACTATCATTGCTATATTAGCTCATTTCATGCTCTATCTTATAGATGGATTTGTGGATTTAGTTTGGTAGTAATTTTTGCAATGATAGGATGAGATCGATGTTTAGATTCTATCTATATCTTGTATTAATGTAACGAACTCTAAGGTAAATATCACAATATGTGGATTCTATCTATATATATCTTGTTTTGGCACATAGTCTCGAAAATTGATTTTAGAAGCACACACATGCGTGAGTTCATCATTCTAACTAGCTAGCTGGGCAAAATATCCTTCTTCGTCTACCTGCGTTCAACAAACTGAAAAAATTGTAACAAAGATAGGGTTAATTCATTAAAGCTTGATAAGAAGACATCACAATTCACATATTAGGGAGTGCCTCTATGGCGAGCTCCTCGAAGATGTCTGAGGACGGGATCCTAAGACATCTTCGAGAAGCTCTGCCGTAGTGGTGTCCCTGCTCTCCCACACCATCTTTCGGTTTATATCTTCTCTAGCTAAATCAGTATACTGGTGGAGCTAACTAATTTCACATATTAGAGAGTACCTCTACGACGAGCTCCTCGAAGATGTCTGAGGACGAGGTCCTAAGACATCTTCGAGAAGCTCCACCGTAGTGGTGTCCCTGGTCTCGCACACCATCTCGCAGTTCTTCACAAGAATGCATACCTATTTATAGATTAAGCAGCACAACATAGTGTCGGGCACTGATGACATAATGTCGACACACTCACGCTGGCATAGTGCTGCCACCCACCCAAAATAGTGTCGGCATTTAATTTACTGGCTTAGTGCTGCCCACTGAGGACATAGTGTCGACATGTTGTCTCCACATCCACATTTAGTCCCGGTTGGTGCCTCCAACCGATACTAAAGGTTCATCATATCTTTAGTCCCGGTTGCTGGTTTTAGATTAGTACTAATTAATTATGATTATGTTTGATGTACTTAATTAATTATATATTGCAGATGAGCCGGCAATGGATGTACGCTGACCGACTTTCTAACGAGTTCATTAAAGGCGTGCATTCTTTTCTTCTTGTGGCCGAGGCAAACAAGCGGAGTGGTTTTATGTCTTGTCCATGTGGTGTCTGTCGGAATCATAAATAATACTCTTCCTCAAGAGTCCTTCACAGCCACTTGTTTCGGTCCAGTTTCATGACCGACTATAATTGTTGGACCAAGCACGGAGAAAGAGGGGTTATGATGGAAGACAACGAAGAAGAAGAGAATGACAACGACTACCCTGAATACGATGGTACTACAATGGAAGACATTGATGAAGAAAAAGATGAAGAACGGCCATCAGATCTGCCCGATGATGATCTTAGTCGGGCCATTGCTGATGCCCAGGAAGAATGTGTAACTGAAAGGAAGAGGTTGAAGTTCAAGAAGATGTTAGAGGATCACAAAAAATTGTTGTACCCAAATTGTGAAGATGGGCACAAAAAACTGGGTAGCACACTGGAATTGCTGCAATGGAAGGCAGAGAACAGTGTGACTGACAAAGGATTTGAAAAGTTGCTGAGAATAATGAAGAAGTTGCTTCCAAAGGATAACGAACTACCCGCCAGTACCTACGAAGCAAAGAAGGTTGTCTTCCGTCTAGGATTAGAGGTGCAGAAGATACATGCATGCATTAACGACTACATCCTCTACCGCGGCGAGTACGAGAATTTGGATGCATGCCTAGTATGCACTGCATTGATATAAGATAAGACGGGATGACCCTGGTGATGTTGAGGGCGAGCGCCGCATGAAGAGGGTTCCTGCCAAGGTGATGTGGTATGCTCCTATAATACCACGGTTGAAACGTTTATTCAGGAATAAAGAGCATGCCAAGTTGTTGCGATGGCACATGGAAGACCGTAAGAAAGACGAGATGTTGAGACACCCCGCTGATGGGTCGCAGTGGAGAAAATTCGAGAGAGAGTTTCCGGACTCTGCAGGTGATGCGAGGAACTTATGGTTTGGTCTAAGTACAGATGGCATGAATCCTTTTGGGGAGCAGAGCTGCAGTCATAGCACCTGGCATGTGACTCTGTGTATCTATAACCTTCCTCCTTGGTTGTGCATGAAGCGGAAATTTATTATGATGCCAGTGCTCATCCAAGGCCCGAAGCAACCCGACAACGACATTGATGTGTACCTAAGGCTATTAGTTGAAGAACTCTTACAGTTGTGGCACGGACAAGGTATACGTGTGTGGGATGAGAATAAGTAAGAGGAATTTGACCTACGAGCGTTGTTGTTCATAACAATCAAAGATTGGCCTGCTCTTAGTAACATTTTAGCACAGACAAACAAGGGATACAATGCATGCACACACTGTTTAAACGATACTGAAAGTATATATTTGGATAAATGTAAGAAGAATGTGTACCCGGGGAATCGTCCTTTTCTTCTGCCCTCGCACATCCTAAGAAAGAAAGGTAAGCATTTCAATGGCGAGGCAGACAGCCGGTGTAAGCCTATCCGCCGTACTGGTGATGATGTATTTTACATGGTGAAGGATTTAAAAGTAATCTTTGGAAAGGGTCCTGGTAGACAATCTGTTCCGAAGGACGATGTCGGACACACACCCATGTGGAAAAAGAAATCTATATTTTGGGAGCTACCCTATTGGAAAGTCCTAGAGGTCCGCTCTGCAATTGACGTGATGCACCTGACGAAGAATCTTTGCGTGACGCTGCTAGGCTTCTTGGGCGTGTATGGGAAGAGAAAAGATACACCTGAAGCACGGCAGGACCAACAACGTATAAAAGACTGAGATAGCATGCATCCAGAGCTGTTTGAAGGTACTGCTAGCTACACTCTTACCAAAGAAGAGAAGGAAATCTTTTTTGAAGTCCTTTACAGTATCAAGGTCCCGTCTGGTTTCTCATCGAACATAAAGGAAATAATAAATATGGCAGAGAAAATTTTTCAAAACCTAAAGTCTCATGACTGCCACGTGCTTATGACCCAGCTGCTTCCGATTGCATTGAGGGGACTCCTGTTGAAAAATGTCCGAGTACCCATTGTGAAGCTATGTGCGTTTCTCGATGCAATTTATTAGAAGGTAATCAGTCTACATAGTCTACTAAGGTTACAGAAATATGTGGTCTAATGTATTGTCAGCTTCGAGTTGGTGTTCCCACCATCCTTCTTCAATATTATGACTCACCTCCTAGTTCACCTAGTCGATGAGATTAACATTCTTGGTCCTGTATTTCTACACAATATGTTCCCCTTTGAGAGGTTCATGGGAGTGTTAAAGAAATATGTTCATAACCGTGCTAGGCCAGAAGGAAGCATCTCAAAGGGATATGGAACAGAGGAGGTCATTGAGTTTTGTGTTGACTTTATTCCTGACCTTAAGCCCATCGGTGTTCCTGAATCACGGCATGAGGGTAGGATTAGTGGAAAAGGCATGCTAGGAAAGAAAGCAAGGATATGTATGGACGGACATTCTCTCACTAAAGTACACTACACAGTTCTGCAAAGTTCCACCTTGGTGGCTCCGTATATCGAGGAACACAAGAATATTGTACACTCCAACAACCCAGGGAATCCTGACTCCTGGATTAGAGATGAACATATGAGGACTTTCAGCGGTTGGTTGCAGACACATCTCATGAATGACATAAATGTTGGAGAGCAGTTGTACTTGTTAGCCAGGTCACCATCTTCGACTATATTGACTTTCCAAGGGTACGAGATAAATGGGAATACATTTTACACGATCGCCCAAGATAAAAAGAGCACCAATCAAAACAGTGGGGTCCGATTTGATGCAACAGACGAGAATGGGCAAAAGGATACATATTATGGTTACATAGAGGAGATATGGGAACTTGACTATGGACCTTTTTTAAGGTCCCTTTGTTTCGGTGCAAATGGGTCAAGCTGACAGGAGGCGGGGTTGAGCTAGACAAGAAATACAGAATGACAACAGTGGATCTCAACAACCTTGCATATAGAGATGAACCATTTGTCCTAGCCAATGATGTGGCTCAGGTTTTTTATGTGAAGGACATGTCTACCAAACTGAGAAAAAGGAAAGATAAGCAAAAGAATACAGCATCCGATGAGCCAAAGCGCCACATAGTTCTTTCAGGAAAAAGAAACATCGTGGGGGTGGAGGATAAGACAGACATGTCAGAAGATTATGATAAGTTTCATGAAATTCCGCCCTTCGCTGTGAAGGATGACCCAAGCATCCCGTTAAGTAAGGAAGATGCTCCATGGTTACGGATTAGAAGAAAACCATAACATGTGTGGATGTTGGTGATGTACAATATTATTAAACCTTTATTTTTAATGATCTTCTTATATGTATATGGATATGAACTATCTCGATCTCAATAGGTAGTATTGCAACTTGTTGTGGCCAGACATTTATTAATATTAAAACGTAAAAATTAGTCATAATCATATATAGCCCTATAGTACATAGCTTCTGGGTCGTCTTCGGAATCGTCATCGTCATCGTCGTCACTCGTAGCACGCGGATGGATCCTCAGCCCTTCCTCGTAGCACGCGGATGGATCCTCTGGCCTCGGATTCACGTAGCGCGGGGGAGGGGGCTCCAGGATGACGACCCCAGTATGCCCTAGGCCTTCACCACCACCACCATTCTTGTGACTATGCTGCTGGTGAAAGTGCGGGTACCTCAGGCGAGGATGGTCTTCCATGGCGATGTAGCGCATCACACCGGCGATAGTCCGGTTTGCCCACCACAGGCGGCGACTAGCCTTGTTGTGGTTCACTGGGGGCGGGCCGTCACCCTCGTACCTGGCGAGCTCCCTTTCCCGCTGGTTTGCGAAGAAGGCATTCCAGGTGTCGAGGTTGTCGGGATCCCAATGGGGATCCATCCGCTGCTCCGGCATGAGCTCGAGGTAGAAGTGGTTCGTGATGGCCGCCTGGCGGGCCGAACCTTGAGACATAGGAGGAACATGAACCCCTCCAGCGCTCAGCATCCAGCCAGCGGGCAGCCGGTACCCCGGCGCGCATGGGTAGCTGGAGGCGCATAGCGCCTCGGTCTCCTCGAGCGTCAGAAAAGCCCAGTAAGCGGAGTCCATTGTTGTGAGAGAGAAGGTGTGGATGTGTCGATGGAAATGACAGTCAGCCTAGATATAGAGGGACATGGCGGGAGAACATGGCGGGAAGCAGGGGAAATGGCGGGAGAAACATGGCGGGAAGCGGGGGGAAAATGGCGGGAGAAACATGGCAGGAAGCGGGAGAAATGGCTAGAGAACATTTCTACTATATTTTTGTGAATATTTTGCTATATTATATGTATTTTTCCATTTTTAAATAATAAACTATATTTTTATTATTTTTGTGAACATTTCTACTAAATATAATACTTGTTAAATAATACATAATTTCATTTAAGTTGTATAATAAAGTATGATAATAGATTTAAATTATATATCCTCTTTTTGTGAAAATTTTGATATATAATACATAATTTTCTGAAAACTATAAACCATTTTTGGTTTTGGCGCCAAAAATAACCTACAAACCGGGGCTAAAGGGTTGCGGCGCGCGGGAAGTGCGGCGGGCCGAAAACACCTTTAGCCCCGGTTCGTATTACAACCCGGGGCTAAAGGGGGGTGGTATAAATACCCCACCCCGCCCCGGGTCGTGGCATGACCCGGAGATCAGTTTTCTTCTTCCCGACGTCGCTGCAAGCTCGCTGCGCTCCCCGACGCTGCCGTAAGCTCGCCGCGCCGTCCCGCTGTGCCGCCCGTGCCGAGGCTGTCCCGCCGCGTCTCCCTCCTCGCCGCGCCCGTCCAAACCCCGCCCGTCCGCCCGCCGCCCGTCCCATCCCCGCCCGTCCGCCGCCCACGCCTTCACCGCCCGTGCCAAGGAGGGATCGCCACCGCCGCCCGCGCCCTCGCCCGTCCCACCTCGTCGCTCGCCGTCGTCCATCCCGCCGCGCCGCGCCGCCCCCTGCAGGGGAGGTACGTAGGTGTAGTTAGTGATTTTGTTAGTTAGGGATTTTATTTAGTTAGGGATTTTATTTAGTTAGGGATTTTATTTAGTGATTTAGTTAGTGATTTAATTTAGTTAGGGATTATATTTAGTTAGGGATTTTATTTAGTGATTTAATTTAGTTAGGGATTATATTTAGTTAGGGATTTTATTTAGTGATTTAGTTAGTGATTTAGTTAGGGATTTTAGTAGTGATTTAGTTAGGTATTTTAGTTAGTGATTTAGTTAGTGAATTAGTTAGTGATTTATTTAGTGATTTAGTTAGGGATAATAGTTATTGATTTAGTTAGGGATTTTAGTGATTTAGTTAGTGATTTTAGTTAGGGATTTTAGTTAGTTTATTATTAGGGTTTATTAGGGATTAGGGTTTGTTAGGGATTAGGTTTAGTTAGAATACTTAGTTAATTAGGTTTAGTTTAGTTAGTGATAGGTTTAGGGTTATTGTTATTAGGGCAATATATACTTAGTGATTTAGTTACTGTTTATGTTTTATGATTGTTTATTTCTATTATTTAGTTATGCGCGCATCCACCTCGTCCGAGCCTACTGGACTCCGTCGGGGATGTCCGAGTCTGGGCTCCGCCGGGTTGGCACTGGGAGGTGCTACCTGTCGGGACTCGTACCTTGGTGAGGAATCCGGGTATCATCGTCGACCCGGAGCTTCTTTGGTGGCGTCCACGAGGTCCAGGAGCGGTGCAAAGGGAGCCAGCCCCCGAGGAGGTGGTACGTCGTCGTATCAGGGAGGAGGACGAGCATGTACGGCGATACATGTATCTTTTGGAGACTAGGTTCTCCAATATCTGGCAGGTTCACGGATCTCACCCGAGCTATTCTTCGGTGATGGTCCCTCTTCTGTGGCTGCAGAGCTCCTGTAGCACAGAACGCGGCAGCCACGTTCGCTAGTTTATCTTAATAATGTACTTTATCTTATACTTTATCCTATAATGCACCCGAGCTATTCTCCGGTGATGTATTAATAATGTACTTTATCTTATACTTTATCGTATAATGCACCCGAGCTATTCTCCGGTGATGTATTAATAATGTACTTTATCTTATATTATTGTACTTTATCTTAATCACTAAGTACTGTATCCGAGTTGTCGCAGTTGTAATATTATTTTACTTAATGCAATATTATTTTTCTATATTAGCTAAGCTATGGACGGTAGACGGAATGAAGAGGAGCTTCTCAACATGATAGATGAGGGTACTGGGGGGTCTTATTATGATGGCTCCGAATATCTTAATTTGTTTGGAGGAGACGATGGTGGAGAAAATAGTGGAGATGATGGTGCTGACCATGGTGGAGACCATGGTGAAGACACCATAATAATGACAAACTCCGTCAAGGTATATAAATCGATCGTTCACTAGTATAGATGCACTAATTGATTCGTATATATGTACTGACGAATGTTTCTTCTCTTAGACCTCCGCTTCCGGCTAATCTTCTACAAATACAAGAAGCCCGACACACAAGTTGTCCGCTGATGTCCATTTCAGCATTGACTTAGTCTCTCCGCAGGGTCAACCACTGGAGCCCAAAGAAGCTGCGAATGCATTTACAAGTCAATGCGGAGTGATTGTTAGAGGCAAAGTCCCGATCACCACGCGAAATTGGAACAAGCCAGGAAAGAAAAAGGATCCAGCTGGGGATAGTTTTGTAGATGACAGAGCGAAAGATACAATGTGGAATTATCTCATGACACATTTCACCCTACCAGTCTTGGAGACTGATGAGCTCACACAACAAATGACGAGGAAAGTCAAGCACTTTGCTCTTAAGAAGATGGCCGAACTATTCAAGGAATTGAAAAAAATATTGTACCACAAGTATGTCTTGAAGGAAACAACTCCTCCATTCATTGTCCCACTAGAGTTTCAGCAGGATAACTGGGCCGCATTTGTGGAATACAAGACCTCGGCACTAGCTAAGGCAATATCAACAAAAAATAAGGTAATGCAGCCAAAAAGAAATATCACCATCATATGGGCATAGGTGGCTACAGGAGTGCCATGCCTAAGTGGGATAAAGCTGAGGCTGACCTAGAGGCTAAAGGGGTCACTCCAGCTACGTCTAGTTGACCCTTGAGGTCAAGAAATTGGGTATTCGGGCATGGGGCATCATTAGACCCAGAAACAGGCGAGATTATTGTAGCCGAAGAAATTTCTTCACCCAAGAAAGAACTTGTTAAAGTGATAAAAGAGGTTGAAGAGGGAACGTTTGTTCCCGATAGAGAGAACGATGAGCTGACAAAGGCTCTCGTGAATCCTGAAAAGGCTGGACGAATAAGAGGGTTCAGACCTTCTTATCCATGGGTTATCAGGTTTCCCGAGCACCGTGACACGTACAGAAGCCGATCGAAAAGAATAAAGCGGCAAAAAGAGGAGGATATGGAGCGGTTCGTGAGGTTTGAAGCCATGCTGCAGGAGCATCGCCAGGAGCTTAATGAACTTAAAGGACTCCGACAGCAAGATCCTACACCGGACAGTACGGTCGGCCCATCGCAACGGAAAAGCAGCATGGCTTCCACGGAGGGCCACGGTAATGATGCAACGATGGATGTGTACCCCGTGGATGCAATTAAGGAGAAGACTAGTTGTGAGCTCCATGTTGAACTGAAGAATATTTCCATGAAGGTGGCGGTCGGCTTTGCTTTACCTTCTGCACCGGGAGCGACCTACCATTGCAATCTGATTCCATCTGGCTATGCTCATGTCGGTGTGGATGAAATTCTACCTATGTGTCAGTCACTACAGCTTGACATCCCTAGAGGTGAAGGGGAGACGACACTAGGAGAAGTCACGAGTGGCTTCATTCTTTGGAAAAAAGAATACATCAAGTTTCCAGGCTCGACACCAAGGCCACCTTCTCCACCAAGGCAACCATCTCCTCCCAGTGCACCGTCTCCTCCAAGTCTACCTCCAAGTGCACCGTCTCCTCCCAGTAATAGTCCAATCCATGACCCCAACACGAGTCCATCTCAATCTACGCAGCCGCCTCCACCCACTAAGGGCCAAAAGCGGAAGAATACCACCGCTCCGTCGAGCGATAACCAACGCCCGAAGCGACAGTTGTTGCCCCTCCCAAGAGTACCGTCGGTTCCTCCCAAGAGGGCTTACGACCTGACCGATGAGGAGACCGATGCGGTCGTACGGGCCGAAGTGGATGCTCATTTTAAAAAGAAACAACCCGAGCCAGAGGTCCAAATAAAACCGGAAACCAAGGAGCACTTTAGGAAATTACTGACGCAGCCATCCCAAGCTCAGTTAAATGCGCCATATGACTATACACGATGTCTTCAGAAGACACTGAAACAGAAGAGATCAAGCGGTAGAGGAAGCATCAAAAAAGAGGTTCCCCAGCAGGGGGAACAAGCAAAACAATCGAGTGGTAGCGGAAGCATCAAAACAGACGTCCCTCAGCTAGGGAAACAAGCAAAACAATCGAGTGGTAGCCGAAGAACCAAAAGAGATGTTCCCAGCTGGGGAACCAAGCAAACCAATCGCTCCCCCCACTCCAGGTGAACATACCCGAACCTCAACTGTATGAGGAAGAACCTATGGATCCGGAAATGGCTAGGATATTGGCCGAGCAATGTGGTATGCCTATTCATGAAATTATTCACGGCGATATTCCCAAGGCTGAGGTAGCACCCAAATTTGTTAACGGGGAGCCTCTGGTCAGTTCTCTGAGGCTTCGAGATATGCCAACACAAATGCGACGATTCCATGAATGGTACATGAAAGCATCAAAAGAACAGCGAAATTGGCTCATACTGAAAGTTCGAAAATCGCATTACTTCATTGAAGACGAGGTCCCTATTGAATTTACAGAATTATTTCAGTTATTCAATCTAAAGGAACTCGACAAAACTATCCTCATTTCGTATTATCTGTAAGTGATTACTTTACTTATGTAATTAGGTCTCAATCTCAGCTTGTTCAATTCATTGCCGGTAAGTATACTCACTATATTCTTTTGTACGCTGTATATAATGATGCAGAATGAAGATGCTCGATTGTAAAAGAAAGGCTATCAACGGATTTGGGTTCATTGACCCACATCGAGTGCATGTAGCTATACTAAAGGATAAACCACTGGAGACCGAGCACAACTTGTTGCGGTTTCTCACGAAACAACATTTCTGTAACGAAATACTATTTCCTTACCACGGCGGCAAGTGAGTTTTTGTACACATTAACTTTTGCTTACTCGATGTTCAGTGTAAATGATGAGTTACTGATGTATGTAAACCTTGCGTAGGTACCACTGGATTCTTCTAAGCATTTCACTTGACATGGGAAGAGTTCATATCATGGACTCACTAAACAAAAACATTGAAAACTACCGCATCATTATCGATGCGCTCCAAAGGTAATTTTAACCATTATCGCACTATATCGGTTTCTTTCGTTCATTTTCTAGGATATCAAGTAGTTATTAACTTATACGTTAATTTTCTTTGTCGGGTAGGGTTTGGACACAATTCAAGAAACATGTCCGTGGTCAATGGCGTGAGGAGCTATTTTTTAAATCACTCTCAGTAAGTAGTACGAGCTAAGTCCGCGCATCTATTTAATTCTAGTTTATGTGCATTTATCATGCCAGCGTTATTATTTGATTGAATTCTATTCTTGTAAAGTGCGCGAGGCAGCCACATGGAACTAATCTATGTGGATTCTACGTGTGCGAGTTCATTCGCATCAGTATTGAGAAGCCCTCGAAAAATATTTGAGTAAGTAAACAATATATTCACCCTTTATTTTTATTACAAAAAGTCGTGTTGAGTCTAATTCATACGATCTCCTTTTTATATAGTTGGATGCGATGCGAGACAAGCTCCTACTAGAGGACCGCCTAATAACAATCCAAGAGGAATTTGCTGCATTTTTTGTCGACGAGGTCATAGACCCACGCGCAGAATACTGTATAAGTAGACCCTAAAGTATCCATGTAATGATCTCCATATAATCAAATAGACATGCTCTGGACCCGGTTGAGGCTCCATATATGCTTGTAAGAGAAATTATATTATATATTGCGTCCATGTGTACAAGTACTGTGTAGTAACGTTCTGTATATGTATACAAGAGAAAACTTGTTTCTAATGATAATAAAAACACAGAATGAAAAATAATTGAACACAAAACACAAAATGAAAACAAAAACACAAACCATAAAACCTCATTCCCTGCCACGGAGGGAACCTTTAGTCCCGGTTCGTAACACGACCCGGGGCTAAATGTCCTGCCGCCCAGCGCGCCTAGCAGGCCACGTGGTTGGACCTCTAGCCCCGGTTCGTAACTGAACCGGGGCTAAAGCTCGGACCTTTAGTCCCGCTTTCGTAGCCCCGGTTCGCAATCCGGGGCTAAAGGCCCTTATGAACCGGGGCAAATGGCCCGGTTTCTACTAGTGTTGTTTAATAAAACGATCGACTTTTTTTTACGGAGTATATAATTTGTGCAAAGGTCCAATGAAAATTTTATATCGTACGTAGATCCCAAAACTCCCCTCGCAAGAAAATTGGAGCCTTGAGTCCACCTCAAGGGAAAGGGAAAGGAATGAAAGGTTAGATAAGGACACAGCTCCCGGCGATCACAACGAACCCCCAACCGCAGCACAAACTCCTTTAACCACGCTAGACTCGAGACGCACGCCGCCGAGGAGAAACGTACGATCTCCAGCCTTCCCGGACGCCACGCCATCACGCGCGCGTTTCTCCACGCTCCCCTCCATGGCCGCCGCAGCCGCACGCGAACTCGCGGGCAACCCGCCGGTATCTACTCGCCCGCGAATCAGTGGCGACGGCGGCGTCGTCTACGATCGCGACGAGTCCCTCAGGGAGAACACCAACCCTAAGTGCGCCGCCATCGTGAAGAACCACCCGGGCCACAACGGCGCGCCGCAGCGGTTCTCCGGCAACCTGAAGCCAACAGCAGCTCCCATCATCGGCATCTCCCGGAATCTAGGGCAGGGGCAGTGCGCCCGGCGGCACCGCCCGCCTGCGATGTTCCCGAAGAAGGCCAAGACCGGCGGCGGCGGGCGCAACCCGAAGCCGGCGGTGCCGGAGCCGGGGTCGCCCAAGGTTTCCTGCATAGGTAAGGTCCTCTCCGGCCGCGAGAGCGCCCGCCACCGGTCGCCGACGGAGATGAGGGGCGGCTGCTGCCCTGGGTTCGGTTTCTCGATCCGTCGCGGCAGCTCGAGGAAGAATGCCGTGGAGAGTGTCGACTGGTCTCCGCCTCCGAGGATTCCGGTTGCCAAGGTGGAGCGTAAGAGGTTGTCTGTAGACGCGGATGTGAAGGCGGAGCTGCCCGCGCCGGCGCCGGCGCCGGCGCCGACGCCGCCGTTGGGAGGGATGAGGCGGTTCGCTTCCGGAAGACGCGGAGCGGATTGGACGGCTGGGATGGAGGATAGTGGACGCGTCGCGAGATCTGGACCGTTGTAGTGCTTGCCGTGCAAGGGATGGGGAATACGGGAGATGTACATTGGCAGTTTGGTTTGGTTGTTGGTGTGCTTTCGGAATTCGGAGTAGGCGTGTTACAGTAGATATTAGGATTCGGAATATGTGGTTTGGATTGGCAGGTCTCGCAAATTTCATTCAGGCTTTCCGTCTTTACCGTAATCAAGTGCCAAATTACTCGCGCTAGACGCTAAGACTAAGAGCACATCACACTTTGTTTAACAAGTACTCCCTCCGTTTAGAAATACAAGGCATTTTAGTCTTGTGAAACAAATTTATCTACTTCCTCCGATCTAAATTAATATGATTTTTCTAGATTTAGACTTATCTACCACTAAAACATGACTACATACATTTAAATCTAGATAAATCTGAGAATATTAATATGGATCGAAGAGGAGTAGAGGTCTTCTATTGTATAAAAATAGTCTGGCTCACAAAGCTAAAAGGTCTTATATTTCTAGGCGGAGAGAGTACTCAGCATATTTCACCACATGGTTGACTAAATGATGCTTCGAGTGGTAACAATTTTTTCCTTTCGTATTGCAAATGACATTGGGGAAATAAAAATTATATTACAATTTGCACTATCTATTTCCTCCCTTCAAAAAAAGGAGAGGCTAGGTCCTGTCTCCATTCAGGTCACGTTAGATCAGATCGAATGGACATATATTTGCCCTTTTCTAAAACTTTAGCACAAAATAAGTCGTATCCAAAACTATTTCACGATCTAACCTAGTTTGGATGGCGTTGTGGGGTAAAAGCATCTTCACTCGCCCCCTAAGGCCCACTAAGGGTGAAATGAGGGCGCCGACGCAGAAAAATTCGCCCAGCCCTCCCAAAAACCAAAATGGCCGGCGTGGTCCAACTAAACATCCGGCGCCCTAGGTCGAATCCAACCCGAGGGGGATTAATCGGAGGCATCGGCGCAACTTGAAAAAGTTGGCAGGCTAGCCCTGTCGGCGGGACACCAAGATCATCCATCCTTTCCCCCTCTCTTTTCCCTCCTGCCCCCAGTCCGGCCATTCCCCCCAATCGCCGCCCACTCCCGAGATTTCCCCGCCCCACCTCTCCCCTCCCGTGCGCCACCCGCCTCCACCACCATGCTGCCTAAGAGGTACCAAGTTCCCCGTGCGTCGGCGCTCGCATAGAAAGGGAAGAACGACAAGCAGTGGCCGGAGGGGATGACCAACGCACAGTGGGCGTTCGACATCTAGCGCCGGCAGGTGGAGAACGCTAGCCGCCGGCTGAGGGAGAAGAACTCGAGGCTACGCAGGGCGGCGAAGGCGCAGGAAGAGCAGGCCCATGCGGCCACTCTTGCGGCATCTATGGCGGGAATGGCGGCGCCGACTTACAATGCTGGCCTCCACATCCTCGGGAGCCAGAGCAGCGTCTCCCCCGTCGCCGTCCAACGCACCGTCGTTCGACTAGGCGAACACGGAACCGCACCTCACTCGTTTCTCACCGGGATACAAGGACTTCGACCCGCTCGTTGGTTTCGACCCCAACTCCTTTACCAACGACACCTCACCGGCCCATCACCGCCTCCCTCCTTTCAATAGCGGCGTGCCGCCACAAAGGGCTGGCTTCACCCAGTTCATCGCAGGCAGCAGCTAGAGCAACCCTTGGGAGGATGAGGTCTATGCCTACGCGGAGGTGGCAGAGGCCGAGAATGAGGTGGTGGAGGTGTCGGTGACCATCACGGCCAACCTAAAAGGGAAGAAGAAGGTGGTGGAGGTGGAGGGGAGAAAAGGAAGAAAGGAGGCGGCGTCCATGGCCCCAAGTGGAGCTCTAGGGAGCATGAGTGCCTCGCCGAAACATGGATACCTACTTCAAGTCCTCGTGCCACGACCGCAATGACTCCGACATGTCTCATCGTTGGGCCATGATCCAGCACGCCTGCAACAAGTGGCACGGTGTCATGGAGGAGGTACATCGCGTCCATGACAGGGGCACCAACTACGACGATCAGGTAAGCAACCCCCATCGCCGCCCGCTCCTGCCCATTTGAAAATTGTGTTCGATTATTGGTATTATTTGTAGATGTGCACCATTATCGCCTCCAACCGCGAGGACAACGATGAAAATGAGTTCAAGTTCATCCATGTATTTGCACGGATCGAGGGGTTTGACAAGTGGGCGGAGACATGGACCGCTCTCACCAGGTGCAAGGACACCACCTACGACCACGGAGCGGCGCCATCGACGGCCTTGGAGGGTCGAACGTTGGCCACAAGAAGGCCAAGGACATGACGGACGTGGCGTAGGCCATCAAGAAACTACACTCGTCCATCCTGACCTGCATGGCCGATGCCGCCGCGCACGCCGCCGTGAGGGCAGAGTAGGCCACCAGGTTGGAGGAGATCAGCGTGGCAAGGTGGGCGTCGGCCGTCGAGCGGCGGGACATCAAGCCCGACCTCATCAAGGCCAACATGGTGGAAAATAAGAGTAGGAAGGACTTCGCGATCTTGATGGTCGCTGAAAGATCACGGATGTCACCTAGAGGAGGGGTGAATAGGCGGTTTAAAACTTTTACGAGATGGGCTTAACAATGGCGGAATAAAACTAGCGTTTTCTTTTGTCAAGCACAAAGCCTAGATATAGTAAGGTTCACCTATGCGCACCAACAACTTATGCTAAGCAAGATAAGGAACAATGTGCTAGCAAGATAGATTACTTCAAACACGAAGGTTATCACAATGTAAAGTGCATAAGTAAAGAGCTCTGGTATAGAGATAACCGAGGCACGCGGAAACGACGATATTTTACCAAGTTCCTCTCAACAAAGTAGTTGTCTCGTTGGAGGGGTGGGCGGTACTAAGACCACCAACGCCACAAGAGGCCTCACCCCTATTATCCCGAGCACCAACCACGCGGCAAGCACCCGTTCCACTATGGGACACTTGAGGGCGGTCACCAAACCCGTACAAGATTGGGGCTATCTCCACAACTTAATTGGAGGCTCCCAATAATCGCCACCAAGGCCTCAATCTTGGGGATAGCTTCACAACTTAGTTGAAGGCACTGATGTCTACACACGCTTCTATTCTTGTAGACAATGTTGGGCCTCCAACTGCAGAGGTTTGTAGAACAACAACAAGTTTCCCTTAAGTGGATCACCCAAGGTTTATCGAACTCAGGGAGGAAGTGGTCAAAGGTATCCCTCTCAAGCAATCCTACAATCAAGATACAAGAAGTCTCTTGTGTCCCCAACACACCCAATACACTTGTCAGGTGTATAGGTGCACTAGTTCGGGAAAGAGATAGTGAAATACAAGTAATATGGATGATTATAAGTGCTAATTGCAATCTGAAATAAGAGTGGCAGCAAGCAAACATGTAACATGACTGATTGTAAACGGTGTTTCAATGCTTAGAAACAAGGCCTAGGGATCATACTTTCATTAGTGGACACTCTCATATAAATATCTTCTCTTCATTATGCTACCCTGAACTACTCTCTGGTTGGACGATGTAGGGCTATAACAACACACCTTAAAGTTCACATTCCCCATCTAGATAACCCCTCACTATCACCTTCAGCGCTAGAAGGTTCCAACAAACACCACAATCTCATAGAGACATCCAACTCAAATTATACTCATGATAAGTATTTCTGTAACCTTAGCCAAAGTGCCACACAGTGTGCACACTGTCAACTTCACACACGTGGGGATAAGCAGAGATTAATTAAAGCACTTGAGTAGCAGAATAGATCTATAGATTACAAAGCTCATGATCTCATAAGATCATGCATAGAGAGAGATGAACACATAGCTACCGGTAGAGCCCTTAGCCTCGAGAGAGAACTACTCCCTCCTCATCATGGGAGTCAAGAACAGCGATGGAGATGGCAGTGGAGTCGATGGAGATGGTGCCGGAATAGAGACTTCTGTCCACCGAATCTCCTCTTCCGTGGCGGTGGTGCTACGGAACTTTTCATGGAATTCTGATCTGGTACTTATGGTTTTCATCTCGGGAGGAATATATAGGCGAAGGGGGCAAGGTTGGTGGAGGCCAGAGGGGCCCACACCACCTGGTGGCACGCCTGGGGGTGACCCGCGCCACCCTATGGTGTGGCCAGCCCCGAGCCCTCCTTCGTCTCTGCTTTGGACTCCGTCTCGTGTTGGAAATAATAGGAACTTCAGGCTTTGTTTCATCCAATTCCAAGAATATTTCTTCACTAGCTTTTCTGAAACCAAAAACAGCAGAAAACATGCACCTGACACTACGGCATATTGTCAATAGGTTAGTTCTAGAAAATGTATAAAATGCCTCAAAGTGTAGACAAAACATAAGATAGTTGATACAAAACAAGCATGGAGCATCACAAATTATAGATACATTTACGACGTATCAAGCAGCCCCAAGCTTAGCTCCTGCTCGTCCTCGAGTAGGTAAGTGATAAAAAGAATAATTTTTGAGGTGACATGCACCATCACAATCTAGATCAAGATATTTGTAAAGCATTGATAGCTGGGATCAAAGTACTCTAAACATGTGCATGAAAGATAGAGTTCTAACAATAAGACATAGCAACTATGTTGTAACATGAAAAGGTACAAACAAAAGATCATGAATAACAATCTATTGAAAGACATTTGTTTGTTTCACATATAGAAAACATAATAAGAGTGGTAATCGGCTTGTCCCTCATGGTATAGCAAAACATAAATGCATAGGACACCTTCAAAGTTCATAAGGGTGACTAGAAACAAATAATTTAAGAGCAAGCAATACCAAAATTATGAATTAATCAATAAGTTTTGGGACAATGCACATTGAACTAAGAATGACCATTATGCTCTCACAATTCGTGCATAAATATAGAAGATGGAGACTCAACATAAAAGTTAAAAAAGAAAGGTCCTTCACAGAGGAAAGCAGGGATTTAAAGTTTCATAAAGAGCTTCCAAAAATTATGGTACTTATTAGCTTTCAGATTGCATTGCCCCTATCATAAGCATCTTGAGGTGATTAAGGTTAAAGTGACACAAATATGAGGATATACTTGACAAGTTATAAGTTGAAAATCTCATGTCCCTTGCGTACGAGTACCGAACCTCATGCTACTCAACTTCAGTCACAAGTAAGTTCTTGTCATTGTAAGTACATGTGTATCATGGAGAACCGCCAACGGGGTACCCCTTACCCCATGACACAGGAGCTTTCCCATATAAAAATGACAAGGCAACAGACAATGAGCATCTCAGCGATCTTTTTATTTGCTATTTGCATAGGTTTTTATTGAGGATGCTTCACAGAATGCTCACTATGGTTATGCTGCAAGTTTCTACCATGATTAGGCATGGCTTAGGCTATCCGCCCAGGCGTTTCTCTAACACACATACAAACTCCATGAGCTTACAATCTTCCCTTTTATTTCACACCGCTGGGATCCATTAACAAGATAACATGATATAAACTGAATAATATGTGCAATGTTGAAAGCGTTCCCCATGGTAACATGGTTCTGCTAATTCACAACTTATAAAGTGCAAGCATATAAGCAACATAGATGGACACAATGGTTCAAGTTTATTAAGTGCAAGAAAATAAAGTACGCCATCAAGTTTGTGAGAGCTTTAATCACTATTTTTCACATAACAAGTTTAATTTGGAAGATAGATAAATACATGAATATACTTGGAATGGTGTAACACACCATGCATAGGAATTTATAGTGGACTCTTTGGAATAACTTGGTTTTCTTGGAGGTTGGATGCATGAGTGGAACTCACACTTGGTATAGGTGGAGGCTAGCAAAAGACTAGGAGCGACCAACTAAGAGAGCAATAATGGCCATAATCATGCAAAGCGACAAAAATCATTAATTAAAGCATAAAGTGATATTGCAAGTCAAAAACTAAATGATCATAGAGGCTATGGTGACTGGTTCATAGTCTTAACATGGTGTAAGCATGTGCCAAGTCGACCCAAATAAAGCATCAAAGGAGAATACCACAATATTATGCTTTTCTATGCTAAAACAACGCATGATTCTTTCAACGCACATTAAGCAATCTCAATTGTTTGAAACAAGTCATGCTACAACAATAATCACTAAGCGTATGGTTAAAGCAACATCTAGCATGACATGATAAATTCTAAGTCACAGTTAAAACAAGCTTCCTTTTGTACCACTATAAGCATGAAACTTCCTACTCTTTCCCAACACCAATCGACTTATTTGAAACAACTCTCAAAGATAATAATCAATAAAGACTAGAGAGCATGTCTCACCCATCTACAAAGAAGAACTAAAAAGTTCTAAGCCAAAATAACAAGAAAACTAAAGCTAAACGCAGTGCTAGCAAAGGAGAACACTCACAGAACAATAAGAGTGAAAACTAGAGTGTTCTAGGCAATGAATAACGGGGTGTGTCTCTCTCCAAAAGAAGCGTGTTGGGATCCAACCAACTTATTTAAGCAAACCAAAACAAAAAAACTAAAAACAAAGACACTCCAAGAACAACACATAGTGCATAAGGTAATAAAAATAAAGTGTCTTGAAAGAAGACCTGAGATTATTGATGAAGAAGGGGATGCCTTGGGCATCCCCAAGCTTTGACGCTTGTACCTCTTGAATATTTCTTGGGGTGACACGGGTGGCATCCCCAATCTTGAGATTTTGTCCATACTTCATCTCATCACATTATTCTTCCCTACACTTGAAAATTTCCTTCATACAAAACTTCACACAATCTTCATTAGCATCATTACTCTATTCAAAATAATAATCCTTTGGGTTCAGTTTCAACTCAAGTAAATCATCCATTAAAATATAAGATATTGTAGCAATTTCTTTTAAAAGCTCGAGTGATCCAAGAGAACTCAAAAAGAAACCGATTAAGAGGCAAATGCAAATAATGGCAGAGATCTGTCAAAACAGACCAGCATGTAAAGACCAATTTTTTTCCAAAAAGATTATGTTGCTCAAATCGAAAAGTGCAAAACTAACAAAAGTTGGGTAATAACCTGGGGCATAAGCACAAAAAATTACAGCTCAATCTGACGTGCGGAATGTTTCACGATTTTTTTATAGTGACGCACATAAATCTATTTCTAGACAGCAACTTTCCCATATCTTACTTCTCTCTCATTAGAGGTTATTTTTGGCACAAAAACCAAACAAAAAGGATAAGGAGAGGTTATTACAGAGGTAATAACTTCCAAGACTCAACAAAACAAAAATAAACTGAAAGTAAAAATATAGTGGATTGTCTCCCAAAAGCTCTTTCTTTATAGCCATTAAGATAGGCATGATAATTTCGATGATGCTCACATAAGAAATATGAATTGAAGTAAAAGAGAGCATCAAGAAGGAAATATGGAATAAATTTAAGTCTAACCCACTTCCTATGAAAAATAATCTTGTAAAGAAACAAGTCATGAAAGCAAAAAGCAACAAGCATAGGAAAGCAAAACAAGTGCAACTTCAAAAATTTGAACATAAAGAGGGAAAACTTAATATTGTTGAGATACATAAAACCATGTTTCCCTCTCTCATAATAACTTATAGTAGCATAATGAATAAAATTAACAATATAAATATCACATAAAACATTCTTATCATGAGCCACATGCATAAAATAATTATTAGTCTCCCTATAAGCATAGTCATTCTTATTAATCGTAGTGGGAGAAAATTCAAAAAATAGCTATCATTATTATTCTCGTCACCATAATCATCAAATATAGGAGGCACATTGTAATCATAATTAACTTTCTCCTCAATAGTAGGTGGACTGAAAATATCATATTCATCATTGTAATCATCATATATTGGAGGTATAGTATCATCATAAGCAATAAAATAGTTATCTTCCAAAGTGTCTTCATTTGTAAACATATCATCATTGGAAGGAACATGGATAGTACTAATAGTAAAGCAATTATTAACATCATCATTTTCAGAATTGGTACCGAAGAGATTTTCAATATCAAAAGTAGTGTCCTTTTCCCAATCATGATCACTACTATAGGTAACAGGCATAGGAACATCATCGAGTTCAGACTCATCAAAAAACTATAATAGGAGCAACATGCTTAGGGGAAAATATCGTTTCCTCCCTCCTTTTACTCCTTCTCTTCTTCTTTTTCTTTTT
The DNA here is from genome assembly GCA_910589775.1 of Avena eriantha. Lineage (NCBI taxonomy): Eukaryota > Viridiplantae > Streptophyta > Magnoliopsida > Poales > Poaceae > Avena > Avena eriantha. The sequence continues at coordinate 433,842,317 of OU342744.1, forward strand.
CTTCTTCTCTTTAGGAGGGAGAGGTTTGAAAGGAAGCTTCTCCATATACCCTGGTTTATTATTAGAGATAATAGAAGAAACTTTGGAGGATTCCTCCTTTTCATTAATAAGAACAAAACACATATTAGTCCTGTCATATTTTGGTAAAATCTCATCTTTTATAATATTTTGTTGTGTGGCAATTATTAAAACAATAAAGATGACAACCATACAGGACGCTATTCATATCAAAAGCACCCATATCTACCAAAGAAGTTTTTCTTGATAACTCTTCACACCCCAAAAATAATGTAAGTTCATCATGCTGATTAGGAGTGATCATGTTATCACAATACATACTTGCATTACTCACTGGATTAGAAGGGCTATTATTATGGCCTGAGCATTGAAAATTGAAATGATCCACTTCAAAGCAAAGTTCACAAATAAAAGGATAGAGGGCACAAACGTTTTTACCAAGATCATTTAGAGCCCTATACCACGTTCTAGTTTTTTTCATTCCTGTGGGTGACACAATATTCTTCTTCAATTTGATTCTTTTCACAAGGTCTATGTACTCCACAAAAATTAACATGCTTATAAGAAATAGTATTTTCAGAGGTTTGAGCATGTTTATTGCTATCATTAATAACAATTTCATTTTTCATGCAAGTGTCTTTAAAAGGCTCATGATACATGTCCCATTTTTCTTTAGGAGAATTAATATGAGAAGAAAAGGCTCTACAACAATCAACAAGAATTTGAGGATCAAGACCATATCTAGCACTAAGCTCTTGAAAATCAGCAGTTTCAGCGATAGACTTTACTCATAGTTTATACTGGTTCTTTACCTTTGTCATTATCCCAATCTTAGTTATTGCTTTGAATTGTTTCAAGAAGATCCCACTTAGATTTGACCTCCTTACTTGTGAAGAAGATCCCACATAGATTTGACCTCCTTACTTGTGAAGGATCCCTCTAAACAGGTATCTAGGTAGTCCTTGTAATGTCCTGAAAGCCTTGCATAAAAATTATAAATAACAATATTACTGGGGAGCTCATGAATGGGACATTTGAGCATTAGTAACATCAATATACCCCATACTTGGGAAATACTTTCTCCATCATGAGGATGAAAATTATAAATATAATTACTATCTTTATGAATTTCATGAGGAGGATAAAATTTAGAGTAAAAGAGAGTTTCAAGTTCCTTCCACTCTGAATGATGAGGATCATCTAGTAGCTCATACCACTCCCTTGCTTTGCCCTTAAGTGATAAAGAGAATAGCTTCCTCTTAACTTGGTTCATTGAAATACATGCACACTTGAACAACTCGCATAATTCATGTATAAAGACTAAATGATCACCAGGATGGACAGTTCCATCTCCGAAATAACAGTTATTCATAACACATTCAACAATTTCCATAGGTATTTTAAAAGGGATGCTTTCAGTATGTGGATTTAAAATATCACAAGTATCATTATAATTACCACATATGGGAGACAAAGTATCATCAAAGCAAATTTTCTCCTCTAAAGCTAGGGAACTAAAAAGATCATTTTCATAAAAACTAACTTCCCCAAGCTTAGATGTTTCCATAGCATTAGCAATAATGGTGTTCAAATAATTCATACTAATAACATTGCTATTAGCATGCAAATAAAGTTCCATAGGTTTTTTAATTTTCTCTTCAAACACTTCATGTCCTAACTCAATATAAATACTATAAAGCTCTCTAATTTTGTTGTTGTTTTCCATTAAGCCTAACTAGTGAAAATAAAAACAAAAAACAAAAAGATATAATTGCAGAATCTAAAGGAAATAACTTCGAGCACTCACACACCAGCAACAGTACTAGAAGATAGCTTAGTAGCCAGCGGATGTGAGTACCTTTTACCTTACCTCCTCAGCAAAAACGCCAGAAAATAGCTTGATGTTTACGCACGCTTCTATTCTTGTAGATAGTGTTGGGCCTCCAAGTACAGAGGTTTGTAGAACAGCAGCAAGTTTCCCTTAAGTGGATCACCCGAGGTTTATCGAACTTAGGGAGGAAGTGGTCAACGGTATCCCTCTCAAGCAACCCTGCAGAAGTCTCTTGTGTCCCCAACACATCCCATACACTTGTCAGGTGTATAGGTGCACTAGTTCGGCGAAGAGATAGTGAAATACAAGTAATATGGATGATTATAAGTGGTAATTGCAATATGAAATAAGAGTGGCAACAAGCAAACATGTAACATGAGTGATTGTAAATGGTGTTTCAATGCTTAGAAACAAGGCCTAGGGATCATACTTTCACTAGTGGACACTCTCATATAAATATCTTCTCTTCATTATGCTACCCTGAACTACTCTCCGGTTGGACGATGTAGGGCTATAACAACACACCTTAATGTTCACATTCACCATCTAGATAACCCCTCACTATCACCTTGAGCGCTAGATGGTTCCAACTAACACCACAACCTCATAGAGACATCCAACTCAAATTATACTCATGATAAGTATTTCTATAACCTTAGCCAAAGTGCCACATAGTGTGCACACTGTCAACTTCACACACGTGGGGATAAGCAGAGATTAATTAAAGCACTTGAGTAGCAGAATAGATCTATAAATTACAAAGCTCGTGATCTCATAAGATCACACATAGAGAGAGAGATGAACACATAGCTACTGGTAGAGCCCTTAGCTTCGAGAGAGAAATACTCCCTCCTCAGCATGGGAGTCAGAAATGGCAATGGAGATGTCTCCGGGGGCACTTCCCCGTCCCGGCAGGGTGCCAAAACAGAGACTTTTGTCCCCTGAATCTCCTCTTTGGTGGCGGCGGTGCTGCAGAACTTTTCATGGAATTCTGATCGGGTACTTAGGGTTTTCATCTTGGGAGGAATATATAGGCAAAGGGGCAAGGTCGGTGGAGGCTAGAGGGGCCCACACCACATGGTAGCGAGCCTGGGGGTGACCCGCGCCACCCTATGGTGTGGCCAACCCCTGGCCCTCATCACTGCTTTGGACTTCGTCTCGTGTCGGGAAAAATAGGAACTTCAGGCTTTGTTTCGTCCAATTCCTAGAATATTTCTTAACTAGCTTTTCTGAAACCAAAAATAGCAGAAAACAGGCAACTGGTTGTAACATCCCAAACCTTTAATCAAGGTTAATCAAGATCCAAACTACCCAATTTAGGGTTAACAACAACTTTGAGCATACATATGAGTGTTGCATTTAAATAGGAGTTGTTTGAAATGCCATGATTATGTGTTCTAATGGTTGCAAAATTATTCTATGATGAATGTCACATCATCTAGATCATTCCCAAGCAAAAACCAAAGAAAAAGAAATCAAAAAGAATTAAATAAAGGAAATGGTCACTTTTGCCATTTTAATCCACTAGCCCACTTTGGCTATTCCTAGGACTCAAATTCCAACAGAAACAATTATGGATCTTTGCACCCCTTGCTAGTACAAGTAGTGATGTACCAATGCCCCCTTTGTGATCTCCCAAAACATTCAAAATCTAATTTTTAATGACAATTGAAAATGGAATCTAGTTCATATGTATAGATCACACTTTTTCAAAAACCATCTAAATGAACTCCATTTAAAAATCCCAAGAAACCACGGAGGTTTTAGCATATGATAAACCACTCCACCAAAAATCTCTGAAAAATTCAAAAGTTTTCTTCATGCGGCCATTTAATCAAACACTTGGCATACACTGGTCACACTCTAGTTTAGGTTCACTGTTTCTACAGGGTTTTGCCACCCATTTGCACCCCATTTAATCCCTCTGTCCCTCTTTTATCGAACCAAGCAGCAACCAGCCCATCCCCTAGTCCCCAGCGCCAGTACCACGCCACCCGAGGCCATGCTCGCCGGCCAACCTTGCCAACGCCACAGCAGACCGCCAACCCCTCTCCACCGCTCCAGGAAGCAAGGTGTGACCTCACCGCCGTCCATGGTCCACCCCACAACCACTGCCATGCACTGGACCACCAAGGACAAGCCCCGCCCTTTCCTCTCTGCGCCGCGCTAGAGCACGCCAGAGCGCCATCACCGCCAGCACGCCACACGCCGTGCCTCGACACCAGACCACGCACGCCGCTCCGCCTTGACCACCTCACCCTGCCAGACATGGCCGTAACCCGCCGCGCGACCCACACTCGCCGGGAACCACGCCGAGCACCACCTCTGTCCCCCAGAGCGCGTGACGCTCCCAAACGTTAGCCACCGCCCCTAGCATCGCCATAAATATGTAGAGGACCGCCAGGAGGCAAGCCACCGTCTGCCTATGCCGCCCTTGCCGATAGCACCCTGTATCGTCGTCATCGACGAGCTCGACATCGCCCCCTCGGTCCCCTCCTCGAGCCTATATAAGGAGGCCTTCCCCAGCCTCAATCGCCACCCCATTTAACTCCCCTCTCACCACCAGTCCTTCCCCACCTCTCATCGGAGCAGCTTGAGAAGCCAATCGCCGGAATTGAGCCGGAGACAGCCGCAGCAGAGGAGGAGACGCTGCCGTTGATTTCGTCCACCTCAGCTTCTGCCGCGACTTCGCCTAAGCTCGCCGTTGTCGTCTCGTTCGTTTGCCTGCCTCGCCGCACTAGCTGGAACCTCGGTACGTCCCCACTGCACCCCCACCGAGCCGCTAGGGTTCATCCTTGCTGGCGACGAGTCCGTTGTTGATGATAATCCCCAGCCGTAGATCTGCATTCTAATCCTACGGTCCATCTCGCCCAGTACCGCTTCGCGTGTAATGAGTCACTAACAAGCGGGACCCCCCTGTCAGCAGTCCTCAACGCCACGGAGTGAATCTGGGCCGGTCCGTTAGTGTTCCCGTGTGACCCAGTTAATTCAAATTTAGATTTTTCCTTTTTAGCTGAAACCTAGTTCTGTCCTTTAGTTTGAAAATTAATTCAGAGAGTTATACAAATCCAAATTGAGTGATTCCAATTTTGTTGGAAAGATAATGAAAATATCTATCCAAGCCCGTTGGATTTAAATCATTTAGAGTTAGAGATCTCTCCTAGTAAAAAGAACAAGATAGAAGCTTTTGCATATTCAAACATTTTTCTAAAATCAACCACAATAGCTTTTGAGTTGATTCCAACTCTCAAAAATCACATTTAACCATACCTATCTGAATATATAATAATATTAAGGTTTACATGCAGTGACTTTGTACTAGTACCAAAATAATGCTATATAGGCATTTGTAGTCACTTTAAATCATAAATTATTAAACTTGAACTTATTAAAATGTGATCCAACCTTTAAATCACATTCCCATATATTAGAATATGTGATGATGACATGTGTCCATGTGATCCCATATTTTAATTGGAGAATATTAAATCTTAGTTAATTTCAATGAGTAGAAACTACTTTTCTCAAATAAAATAAATTAAACTACTTCATTAAACCTTGTGATGCTTGTGATGATAATAGATCATCAAATGTGTGCCTTAGTGTGCTAAGTAGACTAGTTAAGTATTGTTTGGTGATTGTGTATTCCGTATGTATTTATAGACGATAGTACCGACCAAGTCTACGAGGAGGAGGAGTTCTACAACGAAGAGGAGGAAGAGAATTTCAACCACTGCACCAACCAAGGCAAGCTATTGTTAGCAAGCTAGAATTAAGCAAGATAACATAAGCATGATGCATTAGGCATGCTTTGGTTATAGTTTTGACTTATACCTACTCCAAGTTTTATATACAAGCTTTACTTACTTTTCTTTACCAAAGTTTTTTACTTTGTTTATAGGTAGCGTAAAGAGTATAAAACTTCACCTATCTAGTTAGACTTAGATGTCATTCTATGGAATGATATTGATATTAGTATCCCACATTAGTGAACACTCTTAACTTAGTAGCTTAGAGCTAAACCAAAACTTGATCACTCTAGATGGGAATACTTGGTGAAAATGACTTGTGAAAACCTTGGAATGATGAGTCATTCTATTGAGATGTTTTGACATGTGTTGAGAAACACAAATGGTTTATGATGATGAAAATATTGAGGCATGAGCCTTAGCCCTTTTATAAAAAAACGGATGGTTGGGTTCGGATGCAATACCATTCCAATTTTACCGTACAACCACAATACCTAAATTGGGTAAGGCTTCGCCGGAAGTTTATATGCATTAGTATTAGTTCCCTCGTGGTAGAGATTTGAGTTGAGGCTACCTCTCAATGTTGTCCACCTATGCAGTGACCAGGATGACAGATGGTCATGGCTGGGAGGCCATACTCATAGGAGAGGTGCTTATACTAGAGTGTGTAAAGGAAATGTTATGTTTGATTATCTGCATACTAAGTATGATGATTCAGGGTTATCCCTGACAGATGTATCGAATTTTGTGGTGAAAGTGTATGACCTCTACAGAGTGTCAAACTATTCGAATAGTCGTGTCCATGGTTATGGACAGTTGGAGTGGCCATACTATTCCGTTGTCAGATGTTTTCAAAATGACTTATGAAATAAATTGTGACATGACTTGACCACAACAGAGCTGTGACTATGACAACTAAGTTCCCACTTAGGTGATTTAAAACTTTACTTTATCTTTCTTTGTTTCTGAACTTAGCTTAGGTTTCAAACTTAACTTTACAAATAAACTTAGATCTTAGCATTCCTACTAGAACTATCTTACTTGTTAGTGGTAGTTTGCGAGTACTTAAAGAGTACTCATGGCTTTGTCCCTGGCTATTCCTATGGCCAGACTATGAGGAGGACTATCCTGAAGGAGGACAGCAGGACGGTTACGACAACTAGGATCATCTCCCATCGTCAGCATTGCCTGTGACACTGAAGATGGACCGTACCGCTACGCTATTTATTCCGCTACTTGATTGTACTAAGACTGGATCATGAGATCCTTTATTTGTGTAAGACCTTATATGGTTTGTAATGGATGATGTACTGTGGTATCCAATCTGTTATGTCTCGCAAAAATGGTAATCCTGGGATTGCAATGTATGGCATAACAGGCATCTGGGATTAAAAATCCGGGTGTTGACACTGGCACTTCGGCATCTTGGCAATAGGTTAGTTATAGAAAATGTATAAAAATGCCTCAAAGTGTAGAAAAAACATAAGATAGTTGATATAAAACAAGCATGGAGCATCAAAAATTATAGATACGTTTACAACGTATCAGGCACCAAGAACACGCCACAAAGGCCACAGAACCGTCTAGAGTTCCAAGAACCCAAGAGGGACAAGCTTCTTTATTTCACCAACCAAATCCTCTAGGGAGGAATCAAACTGATGCACCTAATGCAAATTGCAAGAACACCACAAAGATGCTCCAATCCTTCACTCTCAAATTCCAACAAAGCTACTAAAGCAATTGGGGGAATAAGAGAGGAAGAATCAAAGGGGAACACAAAATCCCCCAAGATCTAGATCCCAAAGATTCACTCACAAAGAGGTGATTTGGTTTAGTCAAAATAAAGATCTAGATCTCATCTATCTTCCTCTCAAATATGGGAAAGAATCATTGGAGGGGAAGAAAGAAATCAAGCTAGAAGAGGTTGCAACAATGGGGCAAAGCTTGAGCAAAAAGGGAGAAGAAGTCACTAGAAAAAATAGAGAGAGAGCTATAAATAGAGGCCTTGATTTTCTTCCCCTTGGAGGCATTTTGGCCCGGGCCCGTAGTACCGGAATTTGGGCCGGTACTACCGCCCAGCAGCACACATGAACAGGTCAACACGGGTGGCTAGGGCGTAGCGACCTGGCGAGCAAGCGATCGAAGCGAGGAAGAAGGCAGGGAATTGGAGGAAGAGCTGGCGAGAGCGAGCGAGCCGGGAAGGGGATCAGGCGAGCGATGCGGTCAATGCGCATAGTGAGCAAGGAGGGCGAGCGTTGCAACGCACAACACACACGCGAACAGCCCAGCGAGAATGAGCGACATCTGGAGCCAGGTGAGGCAGCTAGGCCAAGTAGCAAGGAGGCGACCCGGTAGTACCGGCTGGCCGGGCGGTAGTATCGCTTGGGACGATACTACCGGCCTAGGCCTGCACCACTACCGGGTGAGACAGAGACGATGGGCCGCTCGTTCAGGTGCGGCTGGAACCGCGTCCGGTAGTACCTGCGGTAGTACCGCTCAGCCTAGCAAAAGCCCCTTTCCCTTTTTCTTTTTTTAAATCAAATAAGAGGCAATATTCAAATGGCAATATCTCGAGTTAGGAAACTCCGATTGACAAGAAACCAATTTTGTTGGTGACATGGGTATACCGTACAGATACTCGAGCTTGGTATATACGGTCCAAATATGCATAGGCCCACGGTGTCACCAAGGCCCAAACAAGGGACTCGAGTAGCCTACGGACTCTCGATTGCTTGAAGAACAAGAAGAAGTTAAAGATAGAAAGTTTGAAGGGGAAAAACCCTAACTTGTAACCGACTCGACCTGCTACCCGAGACCTAGCCTATCTATATAAAGGCTAGGAGGGGGCGGCGAGGAGGACACACGCAACCCTAGTTTCCACAACCCTCGCCAGATTACATCTGTGCACCATTGTAACTTTCGATTCCTTCGATAATTCCACGAGCAGGCAAGCAGGAGTAGGGACCTTTACGAGGCTTGAACCTAGGTAAATCTTTGTCCCCTGTGTGCTTGTTTACTAGCCGATAGATGTCTCCAGCGCTCCATCCTTCTCCAAAACCCAAGTCCATAACAATGGGCATTGATGAGTTAAACCCTCGTCAATTGGTGCCGTCTGTGCGAACTAGGAGTGCTAATGTTGCGGCTTCTTCGGCCCCATCAACTGCGATCTACAACTCCGCAACAACGGAGATTCGCCAGCTCTTCGGCGCCTTCCACTTCACCATCCACACGCCGACCACCCGCCCGGCCTTTGAGTCCGTGGGCGACAGAATCAGCCTGGCGATTGGGAGCTTCCGCTTCCAGGTTGGTCAGATGGGCACGCTTCGCATGCCTGATCAGCCGACAGCACCGGCGATTGCCCCAGCATCATGGTTCCCTCCATCGATCGGCACCCTCAGCGAGCTCAACGCCCCGACAACAGTCGAAAACACGGTCAGCGACAGCAGTCGCGATTCCGATCTGAGCGATCTGGCCACTAAAGATGGAACCTACGGTTCCGGATCTGAGAGTTGTGGAAGCAACAGCTTCCCCAATCACTTCATGTGCGCCGTCATCAACGCAGGCGACACCTCTGCCAATCGCGACAACGGTGGCAACCCTGGCAATGGCACCGATCCACCCAACGCTGGTAATGGTGGCAATGGTGGCAACGGCGGTAACGGTGGCAATCGCGCCCCCGTCAACAATGGAGGAGCAGTCGAACCTCCATCCATAATAAATGAGCAAACCGGCGAACGCGTCGTGATCAAGCTCAACGAGCAAGAATGGGCTCGCTTCCGCGAGGCCCTGCGAGGCGCCCCTTTACCCTTCGGATCCCCGCAAGAACTGCTAATGGGCTATCACTGGCTCCTAAAGGAAGAATTCAAGCGCTAGGTGCAAAGAATCGCCACTCGAAGCGCGTAAAAAGGCAGCGGACGAGTCGAGCCTTCGTCGCGCTGGGCTCTCCTCCTACGGAGGATTCTCTTCAAGGGGCAACGAGTACCTCGCCAAGAAGAGGCAATCGCGGATGGCTCATCTTACCGAGCAAGAGCGCATAGAAGCCGCGAAAGTCCTCGACTTCGGCTCTATGACAGTCGACACGAGAGGCAACGTGGTCCCCAGGACGTCGCAGGCTGCGGTGACGGCAGCCACCATGTACCTCCTCAATAACTAGCCGCCAGTTGGAGATCCTCGAACTGCCATGCACCGATCTATGATCGCGGGCTTGGGATTAATTGAGGCCGCCCTCGACAAGGAGCCAACACCAGACCCAAAAAAGGGCAAAGCGCTAGAAAAGCGCCACTCCTCGCCCTCATCCAGCGACGACAGTCACGACTTGTCTCGGCGCCGCCGCTCACGGCGACATGATCCTGACTACGATGTGCGTGACGACCTTACACAGCGCAAGATTGACAAATCAAGGGCACGACGTGCTCGGTCGACTGACATGGAAGAAGATGGGGAGCTCTGCGGCGCCAGATGCTTCTGCAGATCCATTAGGCAGAAGCGAATGCCTAAAGGGTTTAAACTCCCGTCGGAGAACCCGAAATTCGACGGTCTACAGGACCCCAAGATCTGGCTGGAAGACCACATCTCCTCCGTCAGACTCCACGGAGGCAGTCGAAGCACTGCCATGCAATGCTTGCAGCTATAGCTGCAAGGCGCCACTCGAGCATGGCTGAATAACCTCCCACGCGGATCCATTCGCAGTTGGGATGAGCTGGTTTACAACTTCGTGTGCAACTTTAAGGGCACGTACAGACAGCCCACATCAATCGAAGAGCTGAGATGCTGCCAGCAAAGATGTGGCGAATCGCTGCGCTCCTACATCCAAAGGTGGTCCATCATCAAGAACTCCGTGGAAAACATCTCGGAAGACCGCGCGATTGATGCATTCAATGGTGGTGTCTGCCGCCTAGAACTCAGGGAGGAGCTGGGCCGCTCAAAGCCCCAGACCATCGACCACCTGATGGAGATCGTCGGTGGGCTGATGGAGAAGATTCGGTGAAGAATCGCGCTCACTCCAACGAGGAGGCGGAACTCGAACGCAGACGCGACCGCCGAGGCAAGCGCCGCATGCGCATCTATGATGATCGCGACGACGTCAACATGGTCGCAGCCGGCTACGTCGATAGATGCGACGATAACCGCAACAGCGGATACCGTAGCGACGGATTCCGCGACTCCGGGAAAACCACGCAAGTATGGCAACACCGCACTCGCGATGAGGCACCGGTGACCTCCATCGAGGACAAGCTATCCGGGCCATGCACGGTACACTTCTACATCGACAAGCATGATGGCAAGAGAAAGTCCAGCCACCTCCTCAAAGACTGCCGCGAGTTCCTCAAGCTACACGAGGGATTGGTTCGGATGAACCGCAATGCAGTCAAAAGAGGCTACGGAGCCGCTCCAGGCGCCGTGGCACATGGCGCACCACCACCACCACCTAGGCCACCCCCGAACGGAGCCGCACCAGACCAGCACCACGGAGGAGAACCGTACCCACGGGCCATGGGTACCATGATGATCCAAAAAGGACGCCCCTCCAACAGGGTGCAGAAGACCATCACTCGCCAAGTCAACTTGGCCACGCACTCGCCACCATCCACCACTGAGTACCTCAGTGGGAGCGAGTCGTGCATCACCTTCGACAAACGAGACCACCCACCTCAGATACCTCGTCCAGGTCATTGCCCCCTCGTACTCGAGGTGCAAATTGGAGGTTTTGACATGAGTCGCGTCTTCATGGACGGCGGAAGCGGCATCAACCACATATTCGCGAGTACCTTGCGAGCGATGAGGATCCATCTAACCTGCCTGGAGGCATCAGACACAACGTTCCACGGCATCGTCCCAGGGAAAGGCGTATACCCCCTGGGCAAAATCAAGCTCGACGTCATCTTCGGCACGCCGAAGAACTTCCGGCGCGAACGCATCGACTTTGAGGTCGTCGGCTGGCCCTCACAATACCACTGCATCCTCGGGCGCGTCGCGTTTGCTAGGTTCATGGCAGTACCCCACTACACCTACCTACAGATGAAAATGCCAGGTCCCAACGGCGTCATAACGATCAATGGGAGCTTTGAACGATCTGACAGTTGCGACAGGGAATTCAATAGAATCTCCCAGTCCTTCGGCATGCAGGAGGATCTCGCAAGATTGAAAGAGACGACAGACAACAGTCTGCCTCCCCTAAGTAGGCCAAGCTCACCTGATCTCTCTTTCGACTCATCGGTGCACACAAAGAAAGTGCGGGTCCACCATCAGATCCGGCCAAGACGACCCTCATTGCCAACAACTTGAGTCCCGCATAGGAACTCGCGCTCGTCGAATTCCTCCGTGAGCACTGGGAAATTTTTGCCTGGTGTCCTACGGACATGCCAGGAGTTCCCAGGGAATTAGCCGAGCACGCACTCAACATCAACCCCAACGCAAGGCCAGTCAAGCAGACAATTAGGCGATTGTCTGAGCCACGAGCGCAGGCAGTCAGAATGGAGCTCAATAGACTCCTTGAGGCCAAGTTCATACGCGAGATCAAAGAAAGCACTTGGCTCGCCAACACGGTGCTAGTACCAAAAAAGGACACGGATATCCTTCGGATGTGCATGGACTTCACTTCTCTGAACAAGCACTGCCCAAAGGATCACTTCCCGCTGCCACGGATCGACCAGATCATCGACTCCACCGCGGGATGCGAGCGCCTCTGCTTCCTCGATGCCTACTCAGGCTATAATCAAATTCGCATGAAGGAGGAAGATCATGAGAAAAAAATGTTTACAACGCCCTTTGGTGTGTTCTGCTACAACACAATGCCCTTCGGGCTAAAAAACGCAGGAGCCACCTACTAGTGGTGCATGCAGGCTTGCCTCAAGGAACAACTGGGTCGCAACATCCAAGTCTATGTCGACGACATAGTAATCAAGACCAAGGAGGAAGCCTCTCTAATCGACGATTTGCGCGAAACCTTCGCCAACCTCGACCGCTACCGGATCAAGCTCAATCCGGACAAATGCGCCTTTGGCGTACCATCTGGACAGCTACTCGGGTATCTCATCTCCGCGAGGGGAATCGAGGCGAACCCAAAGAAGATAAAAGCTATACTAGCCATGGAGAAGCCAAAGAACATAAGAGGCGTCCAACAACTGGCCAGACGAATCACGACCCTTAGTCGATTTGTCAGTCGGATGAGTGAAAAGGCACTACCCTTCTACCAGCTCCTCTGAAAAGCTGAAAAATTCGAGTGGACCAATGAAGCGCAAGAAGCATTCGAAGATCTCAAGCGCCTTCTATCCACTTCGCGAGTGCTGGTGACTCCACGAGAAAGGGAACCACTGTTGCTGTACATCTCCGCCACCAACCAGGTGGTCAGCACAGTGCTCGTCGTCGAGCGGGCTGAGGAAAACAAGGTCCACGGCGTACAACGCCCGGTATACTACCTCAGAGAGGTCCTCACGCCAACAAAACAGCGGTACCCGCACTACCAGAAGCTGGCGTACGGCGTCTTTATGACCGCCCAACGACTACGCCACTACTTCCAGGAACACCCAATCATGGTAGTCAGCGACGCCCCGTTGGGACATATCCTCAATAACCCCGACACCACGGGGCGAGTCACGCTTTGGGGAATAGAACTGTCTCCACGAGACATCACATACGAAAAGCGCGACGCAATCAAGTCGCAAGTTCTCCCTGACTTCCTCGTGCACTGGATGGAGAACCAACTCCCGGACAAGCCAGATATGGCCTACCTTTGGACAATGCACTTCGATGGGTCCAAGCGGAAAGATGGAGCAGGCGCAGGTGTCATACTGATGTCACCTCAAGGGGACAAGCTGAAGTATATCCTGCGAATGCAGTTCACAGCCTCAAACAACGAGGCTGAATACGAGGCCGTGTTGCACGGGATGAGGATGGCAAAAGCTTGCGGCGCCAAGAGGCTCATCATATATGGCGACTCCAAGTTGGTCGTCAACCAAACAATGCATGAGTGCGACGCACTGAACGACAACATGATCGCGTGTCGCGACCTCTACGATACACTCGAGGGAGACTTCGATGGTTGCGAGCTGCGACACGTAGGTCGCGAAAGCAATGAAGAGGCGGACGCACTCGTCAACATAGGCTCTACCTGTGCCCCCATACCACCTGGGGTATTTCTCGAGCGCATATGCAAACGCTCCATCAAGCCAAAGGCCGCAGAGAAGAAAACAAGCGCAGCAACGGACTCGGGCGCTACGCCACCCAATGAGCCAATGGCACTCGATGACTTGGAGCTAGACACCGGACTCGAAGGACCAATGAGCGCCATGATGATTGAGCAATCATGGACGCAGCCGTACATCACGTACCTCCTCAGCAAAAGGCTACCGGACGATCCGACAGATGCACGGCACATCACGCGGCGATCCAAGGCATTCGTTGTTATCAACGGCGAACTGTATAAACGCAGCATCACAGGAGTACTCCAACGGTGCGTTTCCATGGCCGACGGAAAAGCAGTTCTCCTCGATATCCATGAAGGGACCTGCGGGCACCACGCCGGCAGTCGCGCCCTCGTTGCCAAAGCTCTACGAGCTGGATTCTACTGGCCTATGGCCATGCGCGACGCCAAGGACATAGTTCAAAAATGCAATGCTTGCCAGCGATTCGCGGATAAGCCGCACGCGCCAGGCGTAGAGCTACGACCAATCCCATTGGCATGGCCCTTCGCACAGTGGGGGCTCGACATGGTCGGCCAGCTTCCAAGGTCCTCGCGAGGAGGCTACGTCTAACTTTTGGTTGCAGTCAATAAATTCACCAAGTGGATTAAGGCCATGCCAGTAACCAACCAATTCACGCACAGCGCAGTCAAATTCTTTGAGTCCATCGTCTACCGCTTCGGGGTGCCACACAGCATCATCACCTACAACGGGACAAACTTCACATCCAAGGAGTTCCAAGAATTCTGCGATAACCTAGGGATCAACCTCAGCTACGCCTCAGTAGCGCATCCACAGACCAACGGTCAGGTGGAAAAGGCAAACGGGCTCGTCTGCAGCGGCATCAAGAAGCGACTCCTCCGACCACTCGAACAAGTTGTGGGTTGCTGGTCGGATGAACTGCAATCCGTACTCTGGAGCCTACGTACAACTCCAAATAGCGCCACGGGCTACATGCCATTCTTTATGGTGCACGGAGTAGAGGTAGTGCTACCCGCCGAAGTACGATACAAGGCACCACGCGTGGTCGCCTACAGCGAGCAGGAGTCATCCCTTGCACTCGAAGACTCCGTCGACCTCCTTGACGAAGCAAGAGAAATCGCCGCAGAAAGATCCACGATCTACCAGGAGAACCTGCGCAACTACCACAGTAGGAGGCTTCGCCCCAGATCCTTCGTCGAAGGTGACCTGGTCCTGCGACTGAAGCAGCAGGGGCATCTCAAGCTCGAGTCCCCCTGGGAAGGACCGTACGTGATTACAGATGTAATCCTAGGTGGCGCCTATCGCCTTCAAGATTTAGAGACAGGAGTCGCATACTCCAACCCTTGGAACGTCACACAACTGCGATGCTTCTACCCCTAGTCATTTTTTACTTTTACAACGCAAATGAGGCTACTCAGCCGCACATTGTACCTCGCACTATTCTTCGAATAATAAAAGCTAAGTGCCCCAAAACTCTGTGTTCTCCTTTACTTTCCCAATTTATATACTCAGCTGCGCCACCCTGTACACATCTGTTCTCCGAACCAAAATGAGATACCCTGAGTAGCTGGTACATCAATCAAAACCCTTAACACAATATCAACCCAGCTGCCATGCACCTTACAGGTTGACAAGGGACTGAGATATAAACATGACCAGGCTAACGAAAAGGACTCGCATAGTGCTACGCACTTCATACTGGAAAAACTCTTTATACGCATTCAACAAATGAATTATACAAACTTTACAACACAAGTACATTCATGTGCAGGATACAAACTAAGCTACTACTGCAGCAGAAGAACGTTGGTTTGTTCCTCGAAGAAGTCGACGATCTCTTCTGCTGGGCGGTCCACCGCCTGATAGTGCGGCACCATATTCCAAGCAGAACCTGCTGGCGGTGCCGGTGGCCCAGACGCAATGGCGGCAACATCTACGTTAGGCATGTGCAATCGCACCATTGACAGAGCAGCCTTGGCACCGGCCACCAACTGTTGCCTCACGCATTCGCGAACCGCGGACAGATCTTGAAACTTGGCTAGGATGGCCAGCAAGCTTGATGGGGTATCATCCAGCGGGAACATCGCCCGATAAATGCTCTTCAGGCATGACTGCGACTTCTTCAGAAAGAGCAGCACCCGCGATGCACGATCCTGCAGGGTCGCCAGCGCAGTCGCACGATCATGATCTACCCAGAAGTATCCACTCTCTTGAAGCTGCTCCTGGGTGAGATCATGCAGGCGAATAGCAATTCTATCCTTCTCCTCCTGCGGATGACGCGCGCTAACAACTACACGAAGCAGCATCAGCAGCATGAGTACAACATACCACTGCGAGTGACTACAAGGAAAAGATGAGATTAAGCAAACTAACACTTGAATTGGTCGCCCAACTGCGTCACCTCGCCAAGCAGATATTGCTCTCGGGCGGCGGCTTTTTCCGCTTTTGACTTCCACACGTCTGCGCTACCGTGGAGCACGGGCAACTCACGTTCCAGCTGCTTCACGCGATCACGAAGTCGTGAAAGCAAGGATAGCTCCTCTACCCTAGAGCGCGGCGGCGCCATGGTATCATCAAGAGATGGCGAGTCCTGGTTTTCCCTCCCAGGATCACTTGATGTACCCTATCACAAGTCAAGATAGAAGCAAATAAGGCGACCAAATCAACACAAAGACAAAAGGAACAGATGCATTCAAGACCAACATAAGTATCAACAGACACACTCGCCAGCAGGCATGTCCTTAAACAAAAAGACAATTAAGCAACTATTATAAAAGCTAACTACGGAGCAGCTGGCTTCTTCGACTTCGACGGCTTCGGGGGCTTCATCAAGTCCGTGGCAGTGTCAGACGCCACTGACTTTCCGCCGGCCCCTGAGGCCGAAGCTTTCGCCGCCTTCTTGGCTCGTTGGAGCTCCTCCGAGTACTTCGCAACAGTATTTATCAAATGATGCCCATATTTGCCACATGTAGTCGCGAAAGGAGCGAAGACTACCTGCTGACCATCCGCGCCAATAGGCATTGCCTTCGACACCACGGAAGGATCGATCTCGACTCCGTGGGCCTGCACCATGGCGAGTGACATGGACGCGCCAGCCGCGCGGAGGGAGTTCTTGTAGGTGGAAGGCACACCCTCGGCGAGTGACTCCACCAACTCGTCCATATTATCGACCAGCTCCGCCTTCAGCATCAACTCCTCCCGGAGGCAACTGAGGGCGACCTTGGCCTTGGAAAGTGTATCTTGGACGGCGGCGCTACGGTCCTCGACTGTAGACACCGTACCTGCTAGAGCGTCATCGCGACGAAGAGCCTGCGGGTCAAAGCTCAAATCGCCAGCATCTGTACATGAACCCACACATGGATCAAAACTTCAGCGCCACCAGCAAAAACACTATATGCAGAAAAGGACAACAATATCCGCAAGCAAAGGTACCTGAGAGAGCCTTGGTGATTGAGAACAGTTGTTCTTCGAACAACTTTTCCCTGGCCGCAAAGGAAACACGCAGATCCTCTTCACGCTTATGTGCCTCATCATGCGCTGCGATTGCCTCGTCGCAACCCTTCACAGCCGCGACAAGTGTCTTCTCCAAGGTGGCGACGTTACGCAATAAGGCGTTATGTTCAGCTACACGGCAATCAAAAGTTGATTATCAGTCGACTACACCAAAAAGAGAAGACGAAGAAGAATAAGTGTAGAACACTCACTTTCAACCACGCGGTGATGCGTCTCCAGCATTGCATGCTGGCGGCCCATCGCCATCACTTGCTCTGCCAAGTGCGCGGCTTCCTTTACAAGGAGTTGTCGCACAAACAAGGAATCAGCGAAGGCAACAGATAACGTCGACTGCAACATTAAAAATAAGAAAAGCTATACTTACATGGTCCTCCAATGACTCCGAAGATGTTTGCTATACCGTCATCCGAGCAACCATTCGATGCTCCCCTGCGTGAGGAGAACTGGAAGAATTGTGCCCGGAGTGGGCCGCCACTAGAGGGCAAGGAGCGCGCTTGACCTCTTTCTTGGCCATTGAGGTCGCGACTCCAGACTCCTTCAAAAATTCGACGTCACCAGAAGATGACGACGCCTCTTGACTACAAGACAAAACCCACCTTGAGAAAGTGCAAATTCCAGGGCAAGCCAACAAGAAGAAAACAGAGAAGAACAAATGAACTCGAAAACTTACGAGTCAAACTTGTCAAAATCAAACGTGGCCTCCGCCGACTCCGACGAAGACTCCTTAGGCAATCGCATCTTCTTGCGAGAAGACGGTGCCACAGCCCTCACAGGGACGGCAGGAATTGGCGACTCCGCGCCAACGACCGTACCTTCTGGAGTCGAAGGAGACGACGCGTCAGAATCCTCGCTGCGCGAATGCTTGCGACTGTCCGGACTCTTGGACTCGGGGGCTTCCTCCTCCACATCAGAAGGGACATTCGACTCAGACTCATCCTCTTCCAAGGCTTCACGAGGAATAACCCCCTCAGGGAGAGGAGGCATACAAGGCGACACCGCCCAATCCTGCATATAGACAACAAAAATCAGCAAAAATGAAGTAAGCAACAGAAAAGCAATCGACAAAATAAGCTACTGCGTAGGACAACTATACCTCAGGAGGAGGATTCGAAGCATCAAAGGGAGGAACAAATTGGCTCACTAGGAAGCACATCCTTGCCAGTGTACTTCGTGACCAGTCGAACCCTCTTGTCCACCTCACTCGCGGACATGACATCGGCAGACACGCGAGTGGCATCATCAGCGCCAGCCCATTGAAACATTGGGTGGACTCTGGCCTGCAGGGGCTGGACGCGACGGCGCAGCCAAGTTCGGATGAGAGCGCAGCCTCCCTCCTCTTTGCCAATGCGACTCTCAAGGTCGCATACACGTTGATACAACACGTCTGTCTCCGCGATTTCGCTAGGCATAATTACGTTCTTCCAGGAATGCATCTTCTTGCACGGTGTCGCGGGATCAAAGGGCGCGAGTCCAAAGTGCTCATCTTTGGCCTTCTGATCACGGACATAGAACCATTTGTCCCTCCACCCTTGGACGGACTTCGTGAGCTTGATGTCGAAGTAGGTGGCGGATGGGTCGATGTGGATTCTACAACCATCTACGTCGTAAACTAAAGAGCCAGATGTAGACTAGCGCTTCAATTTGAAGATGCGTTTGAAAAGGCCAAAGTGTGGCTCGATTCCGAGCCAGCACTCGCAAAGAGTAATGAAGCAAGAGATGTGGAGGATGGAATTTGGGGAGACCTGATGGAGCTGGAGCCCGTAGAAACAAAGAAGATCCCTAAAAAAGGGGTGAAGAGGCAAGGAAAGACCGCGAATGATGAATGCAAGAAACATCACTCGAAAACCAGCGGGAGGAGCAGGAATGGTCTCACCACTGGGGACGCGCGCATCGGCGACTGCCGCGGAAAGCAATCTGTCTTGGCGAATAAGACGGAGATCAGACGCCTTAATGATGGAGGGGCGCCACGCACCATTCGTGACGCGGGTGCCCGCGACCTTCTTCTTCCCACCGGCAGCGGTGCTGGTGCCCGCAGCAGCGGAGCCGCCCTTCTTCTTCGCCGTGGCCACAGTGGCCATGGAATCAGTGGCAACGCCTCCCCTTTTCTTCCCCATTGCACGACGGCGATGTGAACGAAGAAAGTAGCTCGGAAACGAGCGGAGTTGGTCCAGCGTCGTGGAGGAAACGGGCGCAGGAAAAAGCAGAGGAGCAGCAGCAATGTCGATGGCAGCAAGGAAGAATGAGCACAGATGGGAAAATTACCGCCGTAGCGTTGCTACTTAACCCCTGAAAGATGCAACCAACGGCTCAGAAAAACCCTATTGGACGTGTGGCACACATCGTGTTGGACACGTGGAGAAGGGGAAGCGCGAACCGTCCCTCCACTACTCCCATTACGCACGGAAATCGAGGAGGCGTAGTTAAAATAAAGATTACGCACGCCCAGTCAAATCAAAGTCAGAAAGTGGGACCCACTGCTCGTCACGTCCCGTCAAATTCGCTCACGCGGGCAACTGAGGTCATACAAGCGTCAGCACTGACGTCATCAAAGCTACGCAGCGAAAAACTTCGACTACTTTAGTCCTTGCTGGAGTCTTCGACTCCACCAAGCACTCGGGGGCTACTCCCATAGGAGCGCTGGCTATGCACCCTACGATTTTCTTTTCTTTTTGCAGGAACAAGGGCAATCAGAAGCAAACCCATGCCATTCGAAATACGATTCGATTATGGACATGGGTTACTCCCATAGGGAGCATTGGAAAAATTCGACTGAAACAAGCAACCAAAAGACGACAGCAGTCGCAAAAGTTATTTTGTCCCTGCCCGAGTCTTCTACTCAACCAGGCACTCGGGGGCTACGCCCATAGGGAGCGCTGGTCGCGCACCCTATGATTATTTATACAGAAAACTGTGTGTTGATAACATCCGCACTCGAAGCTCATGGCGACACCGCCTCATAATTTTCCCTACAAAGAGACTGCGTCTCCTGGGTCACCCGAATCGTCTCCGCAATGATAAATTTCGGATGTCGCGCTTATAGCGTGAAGGTAAGACCTGAATAAGGCCTGGCAACGCATTTAGCTGCGCACTACCAGAAATGTATTCGTGCCTACAGGTACGATGAACATGCCTTGACGGACGCGTCGAGTGCTCACACCCATATAACTGGAATTCGACTCCTGTAAGACCTCCACGGCCTGAGTCGAATTACACCAGCACTTTTCCAAATTCGAGTCTGGGGAGTCAAGTTTGAGTAGATTGCGTTGTTTTACCCTAAGGTGGTTAACTGATACCGATACTTCGGTTATATCAGGCACGTATATCAACAATCCCTATGACACAAATAAAAGCAGTCGAGATGCACTCGTTCAGGCACTCGAAGACTTCAAAAAGTCCCCAGTCGAATATGCGATTCCACTGGACACTCGGGGGCTACTGACATGGGTATACCCTATAGGTACTCGAGCTTGGTATATACGGTCCAAATACGTACAGGCCCACGGTGTCGCCAAGGCCCAAACAAGGGACTCGAGTAGCCTACGGCCTCTCGATTGCTTGAAGAACAAGAAGAAGTTAAAGATAGAAAGTTTGAAGGGGAAAAACCCTAACTTGTAACTGACTCGACCTGCTACCCGAGACCTAGCCTATCTATATAAAGGCTAGGAGGGGGCGGCGAGGAGGACACACGCAACCCTAGTTTCCACAACCCTAGCCAGATTACATCTGCGCACCATTGTAACTTTCGATTCCTTCGATAATTCCACGAGCAGACAAGTAGGAGTAGGGACCTTTACGTGGCCTGAACCTGGGTAAATCTTTGTCCCCTGTGTGCTTGTTTGCTAGCCGATAGATGTCTCCAGCGCTCCCTCCTTCTCCAAAACCCAAGTCCATAACAATGGGCATTGATGAGTTAAACCCTCGTCAGTTGGAAAGAGGATAACAAGAGCTACCCACTCATGGGGGCACATGGATATCACCAAGTGAGAACGTATCAAGTATTATAATATGAGATACCTCACTTGGTGAGGATCCGGAAAACCTGCAAGAACAAAATCGCAATAAGATATAAAAGGGAGATCCGATTTTGATGATCTAGAGCTTGTCATGAACACAAGCTCTAGAACCAAACATGGATAAGATCCAACAAACAACCAAGAAAGATGATGCTAAGAATGTAATGGTTTGAGCTCTCTTCGAAAGATATGATCGAACTACTCACTCGAGAGCCCCTCTTGATAGTATGGTTATCTATAATAAATCCGGTCACCCAACTACCAACATGAGATCGGCAAAAGGGAAACCTATCAAGATTATACCTTTTCCTTGAGCAAACCACTTGATCACGACATCTTTCTTGTTTGCTCTTGCACGCACTCGCTTGTGGAAGACTTGACATATGCTCCCCCATACACCAATGGGAAGTCTCTTCTTTGACCTTGTCTTTATCAATCCATGACCACCGAGAATGGCAGCTTCAAGCATGAGATCTTCTAGAGATGGTGCATCTTGATATTGCACAACACTTCTTCTTCTTCATTTCTTCTACCTTGAAGCCAACACATGCTCCAAGCGATGCCAATGGACAATCTCTGCAAGTGCAACTTAATACATGCATTAGACCATAGAGATTGTCATTAATTACCAAAACCACACATGGGGCCCACCTGCTCTTTCAGTCGACATGAAGGACATGGGCGACGAGGTGAATAAGTGGTGTGTTCATCAGTGCGCCTTGATCCTCTCCGAGAGCTGAGCGACCGCCAACCTGGCCAGCACCCCGACACCAGCGGTTGCGACTGTGACCCTGACCCTAATCGGCACCCAGGCCAACACCACCGTTCTGCCGCCGACAACCCTGGAGGTGCCTCCTACCGTGGTGGATGATCTCCCCCCGTTTTATTTTCGTGTTTCTCGCATGTTTATTTTGACTGATGGACTCGTATTCCGGTGATTTGCCTGAACTGTGATGTGCCCGGTGGCGGAAAAAACTATGTTTAATTTCTGGCGACCTTTTGAATGTTCGAATTTGCAAACTTAGATTTGTGGGGGGGGGGGGGTTGTTTGGGGGCGATAGCTGGGAGGCGGTGACCCCCGATAGGAGGTACCAGCACCGGCGCCCCTGTAAGGCCAACCGCCAGACCCCGTAGAGTGGAGATGCTCTAAGGCGGCATGGTTATGCGTGTCCGCATGGCATCGAAAATTGTCATAAGTCACGACCCCATGCAATGTAAGCACAAAAGTGTTGGATTATAAAAAATCGACATTAAAAAACCTAGTCTAACCAATGAATAGAAACCTCCGCTAATGTGAGGCCATGATCCCCACACCTCTGAGGCTCTAATGCCACCGGAGACGGAGCGGGCCGACCACATCACCACCAGCAAAGAGAAGGGAGCCCTAGATGGGGTTTTCTGAGCCACCGCCTCCTATGGTCTCAAGAAATGTACCGGCTTGATTGATTCGTAAAATCTACGACAAGTTAAACACATGCTGATGTTGTGTCAATGTCATGTTTTGGTTTCATACCATTTGGCAATCTTCAAGATGGGGTTTATGCTTGAGGGCACGAGATCGAGTACCACGTGCCTACAGTCATGGATAAGTTCTAGAGCTATGCTATATCTTCAGCTTGTGTTCTCGTAGACCACTGGCCGGTGGCTCATGTATTATATATTGTGTTGAAAGGAATAGTGGTGTTGCTTAAATTATTTTGCCATACTTCCACAGTTTCACATTTCCCATTTTAGCATAGCCAATGATCAATCGTGGATATAAACATACTCCTTCCATCGCAAAGGATGTGACATAAAACTCATATTAAATGTCAAAGATTTCGAAGTTTGACCAAAAGTATATATATAATAATATAAAGATTTGAAATATAATGTCGATATTAATAGACTCATCATAAGATATATTGTCATAATATTTATCTATATATTAAGCGTGGTGAGCTAGGCCTCTCGTGAGGCCACTTGCCACGCGTGTGCTTTGCCTTTTTGGGTTTCTGCTGGTGACTATCGTTGACTATGGACATTGAGGCCATCTGCCAACGATCAACGATGTGCTACTATCATGTGGGCCTAGTATCAATGTGTGGATCCTCCCAAGGCCCGGAGATAGCCAGGACCAAACAATATTTCTCCTCTCGCGCAGACAGTCTCAGGCAGAGCTGCTCCTGGGCCCTAGGCTTTCGCCATTGTCCCTCACGTCGCCGCTATCCCAGTCTCTCTCCTCATCTCCCGTAGTCGCACATGCTTCCTATCACTCTCCTTCGAGTTCCATATCCCGTCCAACTTCCCCTCGATGTCCGCATCTTACCCCCTACCTCCACTTCCACCTCTCTGTCAGAGCAAGTTATCATTGTCGTCGTCGTCCACATCGAGTAGCTAGTAGAGAGGAGCAGTGTTAGCAAGAAGGCAGCAGGAAGCATATAAGAGGACGGCGCGTGGACTCCCAGCTAGAATGACTCCTGTGACTCCCCTCGCCACCTACGTTGTCTCCTCCCCCAACCATCAAGGTAAGCATGATGTACACGTCCACCGTCTCTCTATGTCACCTCATCTCTTTGTCCATCGATCCCTCATCTTTATTTTCCTTTTTTGTGCACCAATAATTAATGTGTTCAATGAAGGCAACACATCCATCCTAATTCACTCCGCCGCCGGACGGAGTGATTTCCTGGGAGTTGGAAATGAAAACAAGGTAGTAGGATTGCTTTAGGTTCTATATTTGCTCATGTGAAAGAGGCAAGCTTATATGGATTCAATCATTGAAACATCTACTGATTTAAAGGGTAATATTTGTTATCTAATCAATTCTATTTTTACATTGAACACAATTATTCCATTAACTATGCACGGCTAAATCGCCAGACAAGGGACCAAGTACATCAAAGGGGGATATCAAGCCACGTAGAACTAGAATTTGCGACACCCTTTGTACCCAAACCTGCCAGTACATGATCTGGCTTGTTACGGTCCTCGGTTGGTAGAAAACCTGATAGTCAATAAAGTCGATTCTAAGATTGTACTTCATCTCGCAGAATAGGGCCCAATTAGTTTCCAAGTCATAGTTGTCTGAGTTGACTGCATGTCACAAGTTCTGAGAGTCGGTTTCAAAATGACCCTATCCATACCCAATTCACTGGCAATACATACAGCCTTCTAGAGAGCTTTTGTTTCAGATTGCATGGCATCGGCGAGATGTGGCAAAGAGCCAACTGTAGCAAATATGAATTCACCAGCACTGTCACGCCCAATGACTCCCCATCCACCACTCCTCGTATCACAGTCAAAAGCTCCATCACAGTTGATTTTGATCCAATCCATCGGAGGTGGAGACCAGCTGATAGTACGGTCTACTGTTATGTTCTTTTCCTTCGATAGAAATTCCTTCCATTCTGTCACATGCCTTCCTACCATGAACTAGAATTCGTCAACAGTTCATCTCTTTTCATTGTGGTTTGCCTTGTTACGTTCATTCCACCAACACCACAACAGAGAAACTACTTGCATAGATTTTTCCGAAGGCAATTGGAGAACTCGTTGAATCAGTTCAATCGGGGAAGTAATGTCCAGCAGGGCTACTCACACATCTTCCATCTATAGTGCCCTCCACACTTTCTTGACTTCAAAGCATTTGAGAAAATGGTGACCTCCAAATTCAAATAGACAATGGCGGACGACACAACCCGTATCCAACTCAATGCCACGCCAAGTAATGTTCATTCTCATAGGCAAACTATTATGACAAAACCTCCATAAAAAATGGTGGAGCTTTGGTGGGAAACGAATCTCCCAAATAGCCTCCCAAACATTTTTATTCTGCATTTCCCCATTCTCAGTATTACTAGAACTTGTTTGTAGCTGATCAGATCGGCCCAAAGCTTGCAGAGTGTTAGATTTGCGACAAGTAAATAACGAAGAACGAAAACAAAATCACAGCAAGGGGACACAGATTTAACGTGGAAAACCCTCTCCAACAAAGAGAGGAAAAAAACCACGGGCGCAAGCCAGCGAAACTTCACTATAACGGAGAGTGTTTACACAACGCCGGGGATTTCACAGATGCAACTTATCCCAGCCGGCGGCTTACAAGAAGTATATATAGCGGTGGTAACCTAGGTCATCAACGATCCGCATCGGCCCAAGCCTCCGGCGACGGGCCTCGCTCCGCTCCGTCAGAAGTTGGCCTCTACTTTGTAGAATTTGGATCAACATATAACACAGAGTATAAGCTGATTTTACGGAGAACAACCCTTTACTGTCCAGGTGCCATGCTAGGTGGTCCTCCATATGATCTCTGATAGGAATTGATAGAATTGCTTTAGTATCTTCTTGGTCAAAATTAAGTCGGATGAGCTCCTCAGCTGCTTGTATCTTGATTAATCACATCAGAGACCATCATGAGTCTGTTATTGTCACCTCTATAGTTCTAGGGTTTCCTAGTTGACCCCCTCAGGAGCCATGGATCATCCCAGATACGGACTGAAGTTCCATCCCCTATCCTCCATATCAATCCATCTGTAAGAACTTGAATCCCTTTTAATATACTTCTCCAAACATAGCTGACCCCTGGAGTTGGATTCGCCTCTAAAAGTGACATATTAGGAAAATACTTAGCCTTAAGAACTCGTGCACATAGGGAGTCAAGGGCTTATATTAGGCGCCACCCTTGCCGAGAAAGCATCGCCATGTTAAACAAATGGAGACCTCTAAACCCCAAACCTCCCTCACACTTTGGTAACATTATTTTCTCCTATGACACTCAGTGCATCTTATTTTCATTGTCTTGTTGCGACCACCAGTACTTGCAGATCATTTGACTAATACTATCACAGAGGTTGTTTGTCAAATCGGAACACGCCATGACATATGTAGGTATTGCTTGGGACACTTCGTTGATCAAGATTTCTTTACCCGCCTTTGAAAGGAATTTTCTTTCCATCCTTCTATCCGCTTCTAGATATTCTCTCACAAATATTCAAAAGCCTTGGTCCTTTCTCTTCTGATATAGGTTGGCAAGCCTAATTATTTCCCACCATTTGTTTCAGAGTTCAAGCCAAGTATACGCATGACTAAATTCTTCTGCCGTAGTCTGGTATTAGTGAAAGAGATATTCCCTAGAGGCAAATAAATCGTATTATTTGATATATCTCTTATCTTCATAATACATTTCATACTGTGTTATAACTGTATTAATATGAAACGTTAATACACGTGTGGTATGTAAATAAACCAAGTCTCTAGTTACCTCTAGTTAACTAGATCATTTGTCATGATGATGATCTAGGGTTTCAAAATCAAAGACATGTATGCCAATTGACAATGAAGTCATGTCATTGGTTGAATGATGTGATAGAAAAATATCCGACAGTTGTATCTTAATGAGATCTAGTTACAAATTTCACCATTAATGGTAAACTAAGGAAACCTCGCAACCTGATCCTTAGACTATGAGATAATACAAATCACCATTCTGGAGGGAGCTTAGATAGTATCAAGTATCATACTGTGACTCGGTAATCAAAAAGGTGCCACTCAGATTTCCCAAAGGGGCGCGGAGAAGAGTACATATCAATACCGAATTTGCCAATCCATGTAATAGATAAATACATGTGGCCATCTCA
Organism: Avena eriantha; assembly: GCA_910589775.1. Lineage (NCBI taxonomy): Eukaryota > Viridiplantae > Streptophyta > Magnoliopsida > Poales > Poaceae > Avena > Avena eriantha. The sequence continues at coordinate 433,869,221 of OU342744.1, forward strand.
ATAACGTTGCATTAACGAAGCTTGCAAGCGTGTGACTGGGTCACGGAATGCAACAACATAGGAACGAGTAAACAAGTTCATCGGTAACGAGATCGAACGCAGGTATGGAGATATCGAAGATCAAGTCTTGAATGAACTAGGTATCAAGTGGCAAAGGGAATAGGAAACGACGGTAACGGTTCGAGCGATAAGATTCGTGGAATGCACGGGGGTCATTATGGGCATACATGTCCCGCTAATAATCATTGATGTGAGAGAGGTCTCAATCATGTCTGGAGTGTTCCTGAACCGAAGGATGTAACGCTTAAGGGTGGGGACACACAGGGATAGATGCGGTACTGTAGGAGAAATAGAGAGAGAGAAACCAGAATAGTTCCAGGTAACACCTGATGTTGATTGGGGGGTCCAGAAGGAGTTCCGGAGTGAAGGAATATAATAATATGTGTATTTTATATTAATTGGTTTAATTAATATTAAAATATATATTTTATTTTATTTTTATAGGCAGCCCATTGAAATGGGTCTCACACGAAGGGGAGGTCCAAACGGGCAAGGCGCCTAGGGAGGAGGGACAGCCGGTCAGGGCTTGGTGGGCTGCCCAACTGGAGCCCACCTAGGGCGGCTCCCCCTTGGTGGTCGGAAGTTGTGGGGCCCACACCGCCCGCCCCTTGGGTGGTGCCCCTCCCATCCCACTATATATAGGGGGTCTCCCCTCCCCTTGAAATCATCCAATTCTCTCTTCTCTCTCTCTCTCTCATTTCCTTTGAGGATTTCTCTATAATATTGGAGAGGACCTCAAGGGTTTTGAGTTCTCCATTTTCACATACCGTCACGTGATCTTTGGTCTGCCATATTCCTCTTCTGTTGCTTGGCTGGATTGGAGCCCGGAAGACGATGCCTACACCAGACGTCTGTAGTACTTCAGAGGCACCACACTTGGGGTGCTTAGAGCTACTCATCTTCATCAACATACGCCTTCCTGCGTAAGGCGTTCCTCGGTCTTCAAGGGTATGGATACCGTCTTCCTTTTTCATTGCTTATTTTTACATTGTATAGATCCTGGTATTAATGCTCGCATAGTTAGATATTTTTGTTTTCTGCTATGGAACCCTATAGTGGTATCAAAGCGGGTCTATGGGTAGGCATGTAGTACGGATAGAACACATAGAAATATGTGGGCATTGAATTTCTAGTTGCTATCCTCTTTTATGTTCTTGTTCATATCGCGACACTGTTGATAAAGCGGCCCCCAACCGACCTTACGTGGTGATTCACGAGATTGGTCCACAGTTAAGTGGCTTTGGGGGTGTCTGTCTCTCTATAGTAGTTTGGCCTCAACATTGGAGGGCCCTAAAAAGGGAAGTAATACGACAATCATTGAATCCATGTTGTGGCTCTACATTCATAGGTGGGAAGGGGTTCTACGACGAAAGCCCTAAGGCCGCGTAAAACTTGCAATAGATAAAGTAGAGGCGTTTATATTTATTTTGCATAGGGGCATGTGTTGTGACATGGCAATGACAAGTTTGTGAAACTTTTCATTGGAGCTCTTGATAGCGATCAAGATGCTAAAACCACGTCATGGCACCTTACTTTATGAAGTATTCCTTTTGCATCTTATTATGCTAGTATGATAGAATATACGAAGGTAGCGTAATAAGATAATCCCTCACATAATTCCAGTTATAGTATCCCCCTTGTGTGTGTACCACCAAGAAAGTTCTCCGTTATGAGGTAGGCCGTGACGATCGGGTGTTAGACATATCTGCGTTCACATACGATGGGTGTAAGCCATGATGCACTAGGGATACACACAAGTTAGAATTGGCAAGCCTAGCATGTGTAGACATGGCCTCGGGATAAAAGAGACCGAAAGGTCGAGCATTAATCACATGGGATGTGATTGACATTGAGAATGTCTACCTCTGCAACTGCTTTGCCGGCTGTGACGATCGGGGTGCAGTAGCTAACTAGATAAACGAATATAGGGATGTTCATTTGAGTGGGAGTTCCTTTTGTTTTAAGTTTAGTAGCATAAATTAAAACTTGAACTGATTATTATGAAGATGGTCTAAAAACTTTGCAAATCCATTGTATATGTCTCGCCCACCCACCTTAAACCTTAGCACGTTTCTTGAAAAGGACAAGTTGAAAACTGATGGAACCAACTTCACCGCATGGTTCCATGTTCTGAGGATCCTCCTAGGCCCCTACAAGTTGACTTATGTCATCGAGGCTGAGCCTGTAGATTCTGCCTCCTATGACGAAAAGAATGTCTGGCAGTCCAAGGCGGATGATTTCTCCCTCATTCGGAGTGGAATGCTCAATGCCATGGAGCTAGAGCTTCAAAAGCATTTTGATAAGATGAATGGTTTTGAGATCATTGAAGATCTCAAGGTTGTCTTTTCTCCACAGGCTCGGGTGGAGAGGTATGATGCTTCCAAGCTCTTCTTCTCCGCCAAGATGGAAGAGCACAACAGTATTAGTGAGCATGTAGTCAAAATGTTTGGCTACGTTAAGCGCTTGAATGCCCTGGATTGCAAAATCCTGGAGGAGCTCGCGATTGATAGGGTATTGCACTCGCTACCCCTAGCTACAAGAGCTTTGTGATGAACTACAACATGCAAGGGATGACTAAGACCCTTGCTGAGGTGTTTGTCATGCTCAAACCTGTGGAGGTTGAAATCAAGAAGGGGCACAAGGTGTTGATGGTGAATAAGACCACCAATTTTAAGAACTTGGGGCAAAAGGGCAAGGAAAAGAAGCCTAAGAAGGATGGCAAACCTATTGCCAACACCTCTAAGGCTAGTAGGCCCGGTCCTAGGCACAGCACCACATGCTACTACTACAAAGGGGATGGGCATTAGAAGCGCAACTGCCCCAAGTACCTTGAGGACAAGAAAGATGACAAGATAGCCACCAAAGACAAAGGCATATGTGATATACATGTTATAGATGTGTTCCTTATTAATGCCAGGAGTAACACCTAGGTATTTGATATCGGTTTTGTTGCTCACATTTGTAACTCTCAGTAGGAGCTGCGGAGTAAGAGGCGACTAGGAAGGACGAGGTGACGATGCGCATCGGCAACAACACAAAGGTTGATGTGGTGGCCGTTGGCACTTTACCTCTACAACTGCCATCAGGATTGATTTTAGTTTTGAATAAATGGTACTATGTACCCGCATTAAGTATGAATATTGTTAGTGGATCTTGCTTGTTGCAAGATCATTATTTGTTTTCTGGAACAAATGGTTGTTCTATTTATATGAATGATGTTTTCTATCTTCATACACCTGTGTGTAATGGTTTATTCTTACTAGATGTTCATTGCAATACTCACATCCATAATATTGATGCTAAACGTTGTAAGCATAATTATGATAATTCCATGTTTATGTTGAGAATATCATTTTGCGGCCCAAAAGTTGAGGCGCCCAGGCAAAGCAGTACCCAAGTTGCTTGTAATCAGCCGCGTTGCCCACAGTTGGCGTGCCAAATACTCAGAGGGTCTTTTTGGCACGAATTCAACATAACGTTTCAATAGAAAATATCAGGCTAATGCCCGTCAAGTTGGGGCCCCTGTCAGTTTTCGTCGTTATGTTGCTGACGTCACGTAGGCGTGGTGGCTGTCATGTAGGCTTGCAGCACTGGCACAGTGGATAGGACAATACGTTCGGTAGCATGTATTGATGTGACAAAACAGGGCGCATATATCCTTGTTATTACTATTTTTAATATTTGTTTACTCAGAAGCTGGAACAACCACCGCCACACGTCTCTCCATTGGACTTATGTCCCCGTTGTTAACCACTACTTTAGAAATGCATTGACGGTTCCACCGTTCCCCTATCTCACAGAAACCACTCTTCTTCTTCCTGTCATCTGTCTTCTTGCCGCCATGGAAGGTCATCGCACTCTAGAGACAAGCTTCATTGCCCATGACAATAAGAAGATAGACATCGTCTACATCAACAAGGAGGAGACAGTGGTACGAGTCCTGAGGATGTACGAGGGTTGGATTGAGAAAGACGAGGACAAGTTTGTCGTATTGGACCTCGAGTACACCCCGGAGGACCCATATATCGAGAATGAAGTCGCCGTCGTTCATCTGGCCATGAGGAAACATGTCCCCGTCTACCACTACTCCCGGTTTTTAGATCTGCTATCTATAGTTAACCACTTTTAGGGTTTTATCCTCTTGTTCTTTATCCATTTTCTCCTCTTGCAACAACGGAATTTTATTAGGACCAAATAAATTATGACAAGCCAATGTTGAGAGTCTTGATCTTGCATTTCCTAGATTTTTTAAATTATATTCAGATGATGATCTTGCATTGACAAAACATTTGTAGTTACAAATTTTGGTGATGGAAAATTACATACTTTCAGGACTAACAAGAAGTGTCCGCCGCTGCGCCAGTTCCTTGTAGAAAAAGGAATTACTTTCTGCATTGTCGACAAAAGAACTGATTTTGGGGAATTTCATTATGATGTAATTACAATTCCTGCGTACAAGTGGATCGATATTCAGAGTCTTGTCAAGATCATAGGGGGCTCGAGGATGGATGGAATGGCTACACTCGCAACTAGAATCCTCGATGAGTCGTACGACAGAATGAAGGCAGATTTCCCTACGGATAAGCACGATTTCTGGGAGGAGTGGCTGTTGTTTAAGATAAACCTGGAGTATGCAGCCATAGATGCTTATGTGACCTACTAGCTGTACAAGAAGATCCATTTCTTTCTACGTTTCCTCGTGTTTTGCCCTAGTTGCAAGTGGGAAGACGAGCTTAGGGGAGCCCTTTGTAGTAAATGCAGTATAGCTGAGCGTGAAGCTGCATATGCAAAGAAAATGTCTGCATCTGAAGCAGCTGATAGAGAGGTTGTAGCTGAAGCAGCAAACAGAGAGGCAGCATCTTCCAGCAGCAATAACCAGGCCTATGATAAACTGCTAATTGTGCCGCGGGATGCTGACGATAGGGAAGCCAAGGCAGATTCTAGGTGGGAAGAACTTGCATTTCATGAGCTGTGAAGGGACAATAATGTAAGAGACACCTGGAATGCTCGCAGTTGGTCGCCTAGAAACGATGGCAAGCGCCTCAAGTGGTCTGAAGAGAAGTGAATTAAATTTTACTCCTTTGTGTTATGTTTATGTTTTGTGGAACTCAGTTAGCTTGTCAAGATGGCTAGCGCCTCAAGTGAGAGTAGTGAAATAAATTTTACTTCTTTGTGTTATGTTTCTGTATGTGTCTGGTAGCTTGTCAAGATGGCAGCTCGTTAACGGGCTGTTTGAAAGAGTAACTTTTCCCCCTCTCGCTAAACAGTTATGTTTCATTTTGCCCAAATTGGTAGAAAATTTAGAGAAGCTTCTCTCTTCGATCATTCGTTCCCTTTTTGGCCCTCATTTTGGCCCGATTTGGTAGCAAATCTAGAGCAGCAAATCACACCAGGCAGAATACATTCATTCAGAAAACAAAACAAATGTAGATATAGATGTGCACAGCTAAATATGATATAGCGATAGAAAGTAGGTTGCTTAACGAGGTTCGATACATTAGCTTCTTAGTATCCATCACACGCAAAATATACAAAATCAAAAGAAGCTACTTAGCAGCAGCAAACACGGTCAACCCCTCCTTGCATGCGCTTGCGCCTCCGCCTCCTCCCTCTGGCGCTTCCTACACTTCTTGTTGCCCAATCCATTGATCTTGGGGGCCTTGGGATTGATCAGAGGCATGCGGCCCTCTTCGATGGCCAACCACTGGAGGTTGCGGAGGTGAATGCCAAGCGCCTGGTGTTCAGCGATGTAGGCGTTGATGTTCACGGTCTAGCTGACTTTGGGGGTGCCGAAGCTCGAGCCCTCTGCATGCATCACGACATAGTTGAAGTCGGTGCCGACAATCATCCTGCAGAAGGGGAAACTGTAGATGCCGCCAGCAAAGAAGGCGCCATACTGGCCGACCTGCAGCCTTCTTAGCACCTAACGAGTCTTGGTGTTCCTGGACTCGTCATCACTACATACGTCGCTGCCGTACATCTATTGGAAGAAAAAAGGGAGGATTAGATGATGTAAGAAGATCGAGAGTTCGAAAGGCGAACAAGCGAACCCTACTAAACCAATATCTAGCATCCAACGATGGGAACGGGAGAAGAACCAGGGAAGGGGAGAAAACCCTAGTTACGTGCGATCATGGGTCGTCGATGCCGGTGTCGTAGGGGTTCTCCGGAGTGATGTACTCCTCTGGATTGTAGGGGTCCCAAAAGAGCTGGATCTGCTCATGACCGGCAGGGGCCTCCATGCTGCCGGCTATGTTGGTAGAGGGGACTGGGGCCTGATGGCCCAAAATATATCGAGCTCGTTGGGGAACCCCAAGAGGAAGGTATGATGAGCACAACAGCAAGTTTTCCCTCAGTTATGAAACCAAGGTTATCGAACCAGTAGGAGCAAGGAAACACCTCCAAGGTGTTGTTTCCAACTTGGAATACTGCACAACACAACCACAGAACTTTGTCCCCAACTTACAGTGAGGTTGTCAATCTCACCGGTTTTGCTGAAAACAAAGGATTAAACGTATTGTGTGGAAGACAGTAATTGCTTGCAGAAAGCAAACAGAAAACAGTAAATAGATTGTAGATTGATAGTAAAAGAAAGGACCATGATCCATAGATCACTAGTGGTGATTCTCCTTAAGATAGATGACATGTTGGGTGAACAAATTACAGCGGGGCAATTGACAAACATCGAGAAAGCATACATGGATATACTAATCATCTTGACTCCTATGAGATTTGATTGGGTATTACAACATTATACATAGACCATAATCCAACTGCATCTATGACTAATAATCCACCTTCAGGTTATCATCCGAACCCCCTCCAGTATTAAGTTGCAAGCAACAGATAATTGCATTAAGCATTGCGTGTAAAGTAAACAATACGATTGTTGTATGCACAAAGGATTGTTGTTTTCTCCCTAGTAGCAACAACACATCTAGTACCTTAGAGATTTCTGTCACTTCCCCAGATTCCTAGAGGCATGAACCCATTATCGAGCATAAATACTCCCTCTTGGAGTTGCTAGCATCTACTCGGCCAAGATATCTACTAACAACGGAGAGCATGCAAGATCACAAATAACAAAGACATGATAGAATCAATAATCAATCTGAAATAGCATCTCAATATCTATCGGATCACCGCAAACACAACATGTAGGATTACAAATAGATGATCTTGATCATGAACAGAGCTCATAAGATCTAAACATGGTACCACAAAGGTGAAGATCCAACCATCTATCTACTACATGGACTCGTATTCCAGGGATGAACTACTCACGCATCACACCGGAGGCTTGCATGGTGATGAAGAAGGCCTCTAGGGTGAATTCTCCCCTCCGGCAGTGTACCTGTAAGAGCTTTAGATCCCTCCTGCTAGGGAAGGAGATGACGGGGCAACAAACTCTTTCGTGGAATTTTGATCGGGTACTTAGGGTTTCTGTATCGGAGGCATCTTATAGGCGAAAAGGGAGGCCAAGGGGATGCCCTAGGAGGCCACACCACCCCTGGTGCGGGCCAGGCCTGGCCACGCGGCCAGGTGGTGTGGCCGGCCTCTGACCCCTCTCCATCTCGTATTCTGGCTCCGTGTCCCCCTCGGTGAAATATTGACTTTGGCTTTTGTCCCGTCCAATTCCGAGAATATTCATTTTCTAACTTTCCTGGAACCAAAAACATCATAAAATAGGCAGCTGGCACTGTGGCATCTTGTTAATAGGTTAGTCCAAGAAAGTGTATAAAAATACTCCAAAGTGTGGACAAAACATAAGAAAGTAGATATAAAACAAGCATGGAACATCAAAAATTATAGATACGTTAGCAACGTATCAACATCCCCAAGCTTAACTCCTGCTCGTCCTCGAGTAGGTAACTGATAAAAAGAAAGAATAATTTTTGAGGTGACATGCACCATCATAAACTTGATCAAAGTATTTGTAAAACATTGATAGCTGGGATCATAGTACTTTAACATAGCATGAAAGATATAGTTCTAACAATAAGACATAGCAACTATGTTGTAACATGAAAAGGCACAAACAAAAGATTCATGTATAACAATGCTTTGCAAGACGTTTGTTTGTTTAACATAGAGAAAGCATAATGAGAACGGTATTCAGCTTGTCCCTCATAGTGTAGCAAAACATAAATGGATAGGACCCCTTCAAAGTTCATAAGAGTGACTAGATACAAATAGTTTAAGAACAAGCAATATCAAAGTTATGCATCAATCAACAAGTCTTGGGAGAATGCACATTAAACTAAGAATGGCCACTATGCTCTCTTAATAGGTGTATAAAGATAGAAGATGGAGACTCAACATAAAAGTAAAAGAAAGGCCTTCATAGAAGCAAGCAAGGATTTAAGTCTCATAAAGAGATTCCAAAAATGATGGTACTTATTAGCTTTCAGCTCTCATTGGCCCTATCAGAAGCATCTTTAGGTGATTAAGGTTAAAGTGACACAACTAAGAGGATATGCTTGACAAGTTATCAGTTGAAATCTCATGCCCCTTACTTACGAGTACCGAACCTCATGCTACTCAACTTCAATTACAAGTAAGCTCTTGTCATTGTAAGTACATATGTATCATAGAGAACCGCCAACGGGGTACCCCTTGCATATGAACCGCCAAGTTCAATGACCTTGTCACACTTCAAGCGATGATGTAGTAAACCAATTGGGAGTCCTGCAATGAAGGCTTCAATTGTAGTTTGATCATTTACTCCCTCACAGGAGTTTTTAGTGTCGATCCATCGTATGAGATAGTCTTGACAAGTTTCTCCGGATTTCTGGGTGCAATGCTATAGGTCTCCTACCTTACGGGGCCTCCGATATGTGCCTTCGAAATTCTGAAAGAACACGCTCTGCATGTCATACCAGGTGTGAATGGTGTTCTTCGGAAGTTCATTGAGCCATGATCGTGCCGTCTTTCGCAACATAAGTGGGAGATAACGAGTTGCGACCAGGCTGTTTCCACCTTTGGTGATGCAGCAAACTTGGAAGAAATCCTGGAGCCAAGTATCTAGCCGAGCTACACCATTGTAGGGCTGGATATGTCTTGAGATAGCAAATCATTTCGGGATTCTTGTCGCTCTTATACGTGGTCTGAAGCACTTTGGGCCCACGTATATATCATCATTTTCATAGCGCCGCGCCTTTATGTTGGAGTTAATCTTGTGTCTTGCATCACTTGGGGACAGAGATCGTCCTGATTGACGGCTATGGTTGCGGTGCCTTGGGGCCGGACTTCGGCTTCTGCCACCACCTCCTTGGCCACCTTGAGAGCCATTGTGATGGTAGTTGGTGGAGAGGGTGGATCAGCTGGATTGTTTCCGGCTGATCGCCAGTCTCCGTCCACAGCGTCATTATTCCTGTTTCGGGGAGGGTCTTCATTACGAAAAGCCCCCTGCCGGCTTGACTCGGCACGGTGTCCGTCGTTCCTTCGTCCGTCATTCCTAGCGTGGTAGGAAACAACCGGACGACTTGTCTGTCTAGGAGGTGGCATTCTTTGTCGGTCCTCCTCCCGATGCTTCTCTTTGTCTTCTTTCCTGCGATCGTTCGACTCTCGCTTGGGAGGATTTTTCGGATACAGTGCAGCAATCGCCTCTTGCTCGGTGGCCAGAGCAACGTTGCGCCAGTCACATGTAGTTCTATGGTGTTGTCCTGAAGATCCAGTTCTTGAGTGATTATCTTCTCGACGGTCGGAACGGTGATGTTGTTCCGGAGCCCGTTGGGATCTTATCTCGTTCCAGGTTGGATCCGTGCGACATTGGTCGGATTAGGAGACCCGTTTTCCGCTTCCGGGCTCTGCGACCTTCTGCTGCTCCAGACCCTTGGTGAGTAGCTTAATGCCCAATTGAACCTGTTCTAGGCATGGGTTGTTTGCTAGGATATCTCGGGCTGCAGCGTTGTTTTGCACTGGTGTTTGATACACCAGATCTCTGTTGCTGTCAAGCCGAGGCATCCCCGGATCTCCTTCAAAGAGAACCTTGCGTACTTCTGGAAATTGATTGTCATGTGTGTGTCGTTTCCGGTTTTTTGATGTTGTAGAGAGATGAGCTTCTCCGCCTTGGCCATGCACTTCTTCTCTTCCTCGATGTTCTTGGCGTCATCCACGAGTACTTGGCGACGCGCCTCTAGGGCATGGGCCCTTTCGTCCAATTCTGCAGCGGTAAGTTCTGCCGCTGTAGGGATAAGTGTGGTTAACGCAGCGTCGATGAGTTTACGGGCACCTGCGGTGACCACGTGTCCATCCACCGACTCTTCTTTGGGCTTGTTTGGGATAGGTTCTCCATCCGAGTCTTCCTCGTATTCCTCGCCAATCACCTCCTCTGTTGGAAGTTCTTTTGTCGGGGTCTTGTTCTTCTTGTTCCACTTCTTTACCTTCTTGGCAGCGCTGGTAGCAAAGACGGCTTTGGGTCCGTTTCCTGGAGTCAAGCTCTGATCGGTACTTTCGGACATCTAGACCTTGATATTATCTCTGATATCCATGTCATCCTGCACTTTGGGAGAGTTTTCTCCGGATCCTTCATCCATGGCTTCTCCTTCTTCTACAGCTTTAGAGTTGTACTCCTCTTCATATTCCACGAAGAACTTTCGGAAATCTGCCAATGTCATCGAGTCATCCGAAGATGCGGGTAAGTCGGTGTTTGTTCCGATCGCCTCCAGCACTGAGTCAGTGTTGTCTCCAGCATCGGAAGAGCCGGATCCAGATCCAACATATCCAACAAAGTGCGATGTGTGGGTCCTGAGGTAGTTGCGGCTCTCCTCGTGGGCTTCCTCGAAGATCTCGATGGTGTCGAGAACCTCATCCACATTTCCGCCTTGCAGCATCATGCGCCTCAACGTATGCCTCAGGAAAGGTTGGTTTGTTCCGGCGTTGGTAGAGCAAAAACCAAGGTTAGGTTGGGTCCGCATCATAGAAAATAAAAAATTCCTACGATGAGAACTACACGCCAAGATCTATCTACTAGGTACAAAGCAATGGGTGGACATACATCCATCAAGAACTTACCCTCGAAGACAACGAGTTTTGTTAACGAGTAGGAACTCGTGGTTGATGTAGTCGTACACTTGCCGATCTCAAGATCGTGAGGAAGTCCGAGCGCCGCAACTCAGCAGCGCATCCGTACTGGCACACACATTCAAGCCACCGGACAACCTCCACCTCCTCGCTCTAGCAATTCAGCGGAAGCAGCAACTCCTTCCAGACGAAATGCCACCGGGAACATTTATCTCGATAATCTGAGACCATGGGGGAATAATTCTAGAGGGGGAGAGAGATCCTTCACAAGGAGGTGTGTGAAAGAAGGAGGGAGAGGGTGGCCTTTTATAGGAGGAGGGGGGGTACCCCCTTCCCCATGGCCGGCGCATGGGGGGGTGACCCCTCACCTCCCCCATTCATGTGGTGGTAACCTCTCCACATTAAAATGCCTCTTCACATTCCCTTTTAAAGTCCCCACTTTAAATGCATTAAAATTCTCTAAGTTTAATGCTCTCTCATTTAATAAAACTCTTTTATTAAATTTATTCAGAATTTTGTTAATTACTTTAATTAACAAACATTCACATATAACCCCTTGCAATATTTCAATATCACATGCAGAACCACTTTCTGCAATTTCACCCGAAACAATTTCCGGTTTCTATCGAAACAATTCCTGCGCTTTGCAATTCTTTCGTCTGAAACATATGTGCTCCAAAATGGTGTCCGGTAACTCTTAAGTGTATCACCCTACGGTTCGCGAATAATGCAGACATGACTGAGACTCCTCTCATATCAATAATCAGAAGCGGGACCTGGAGATCCATACTGACTCCTGCATATTCAACGATGACTTCTGTGATCGTGAGAACCTTTAACGCTTGTAATTTAATCCCTTTGTCTCTTGATATAATACATGTCCGAGATTCGATCATCGGTATCCAAATACCTAGTTTGATCTCGTTATCGACATGCACTCTTTTCTCGTTCCCGTGATATAACATTCTAGTGATCACATCACTTGCTTGCAAGCTATCTCAATGTGATATCACCGAGAGGGCCCGGAGTATATCTATCCATCATCGGGATTGAAAAATTCCACTCTTGATCCATGAGCCTCAACATAACACCTTCGTTGTACTGAACCCATCTTTATAGTCACCCTGTTACGGTGTGACGTTTGATGTTATCAAGATACTCTTCCGGTGTTAGCAATTAACATGATCTCATGGTCTAAGGATAAAGATTACTTCGTATGATGTTATAGTAATGTAAACATAATGACTTGATCGTAATGCTATACTTCGGATGAATGTTCATCACATTATTTCACAAATGTTGTGACCTTGTTATTAACAACATGCAATGTCCATGATCAGGAAACCTTGATCATCTTGTTAACCAACAAGCTAGTCTATAAGGGAGGCATAACTAGGAACCCTTTTTGTTTATTAAACACACATGTATTGATGTTTCCGATCAATACAATTCTAGCATGCAAAATAAACATCTATCATATATAAGGAATATATAAGAACAACTTTATTATTGCCTCTCAGGGCATATTTCCTTTAGTCTCCCACTTGCACTAGCGACAATAATCTAGTTCACATAGTGATAAATCTAACACCCATGGAGTTCTGGTGTTGATCATGTTTTTCCCTAGGGAGAGCTTTAGTCAACGGATCTGCTACATTTAGGTATGTGTGTACTTTAAAAATCTTTATATCTCCATCCTTGACATGCTCGCGGATGGAGTGAAACCGGCGCTTAATATGCTTGGAATTCTTGTGAGACCTCGGTTCCTTGGCGTTTGCTATGGCTCCATTGTTGTCACAATGGATCACCATTGGGTCCAATGCACTAGGAACCACACCTATTTCTGTAATGAACTCTTTCATCCAAACCGCTTCCTATGCCGCTTCTGAAGCAGCAACATATTCCGCCTCCGTCGTTGATCCAGCCACCACAGGTTGTTTGGAAATCCTCCAACTAAGTGCTGCTCCGTTCAAGAGAAATAAGTATCCGGATTGAGACTTAGAGTCATCTGGATCGGTGTCAAAGCTAGCATCGACATAACACTTAGCGACTAGCTCTTCTTCACCTTCGTATATAAGAAACATATCCCTAGTTCTTCTCAAGTACTTGAGGATGTTCTTGACCGCTATCCAGTGTTCCGAACCTGGATCAGATTGGTACCTACTAGTCAAACTAATAGCATGTGCCACATCCGGTCTTGTACATAGCATGGCATACATAATAGAGCCTATGACCGAGGCATAGGGGATCTTATCCATTATCTCTCTTTCTTCTGCCGTAGCCGGACTTTGAGTCTTGCTCAATGTCTTGCCTTGCAACATAGGTAAGAACCCCTTCTTACTTCCGTCCATATTAAACTTCTTTAATATCTTATCAAGGTATGTACTCTATGATAGCCCAATTAGGCGCCTTGATCGATCTCTATAGATTTTAATGCCTCATATATATGACGCTTCACCAAGGTCTTTCATTGAAAATTTGCTGTTTAGATAACTTTTAACATTGTTTAAAAGATCTATATCATTTCCAATCAATAATATGTCATCCACATATAATATCAGAAATGCCACATTGCTCCCACTCACTTTCGTGTAAATACAAGCCTCTCCATAAGTTTGGACAAATCCAAACTCTTTGATCACCTCATCAAAGCGGAGATTCCAACTCCACGATGCTTGCTTCAGTCCATAGATGGATCGCTGAAGTTTGCATACCTTATTAGCATCCTTAGGATCAACAAAACCCTTAGGTACTATCATATACAACTCTTCTTCAATACTACCATTGAGGAACGCAGTTTTGACATCCATCTGCCATATTTCATAATCGAGATATGCAGCAATTGCTAACATAATCCTAATCGACTTAAGCATCGCTACGGGATAGAATGTCTCATCGTAGTCAACTCCTTGAATTTTTCGAAACCCTTTGCGACAAGTCGAGCCTTATAGATGGTCACATTACCATCAGCATCAGTTTTTCTTTTGAAAATCCATTTATTCTCAATGGCCTGGTTCTCGTACATGGATTCCATCTCGGATTTCATGGATTCTAGCCATTTGCTGGATTCCGGGCTCATCATCGCTTCTTCATACGTCGCAGGGTCATCCATTTCATCAACCATGAAATTCAAAACAGGATTGCCGTACAGTTCAGGAACTGCACGTGTCCTACTTGACCTGCGAGGTTCGGTAGTGTCCTCTTTCGGAGTTTCGTGATCAATATCATTAGCTCTCTCTTAATTAGGTGAAGTCAACTCTGAAACAATTTCCGGTGCTGCGCTACTCGCCATTTCATGAAGAGAAGGTTCAATAACCTCTTCAAGTTCTACCTTCCGACTACTCACACCTTTCGCGAGAAACTCCTTCTCAAGAAAGGATCCATTCTTGGCAACAAAAACCTTGCCCTCGGATCTGTGATAGAAGCTATACCCAATTGTTTCCTTAGGGTATCCTAGGAAGACGCATTTTTCAGCTTTGGGTTCGAGTTTATCCGGCTGAAGTTTCTTCACATAAACGTCGCATCCCCAAACTTTAAGAAATGACAACTTAGGTTTGTTTCCAAACCACAATTCATATGGTGTCGTTTCAATGGATTTAGATGGTGCCCGATTTAAAGTGAATGCAGCTGTTTCCAGTGCATAACCCCAAAATGACAGTGGCAAGTCAGTCAGAGACATCATAGATCGAACCATATCCAATAAAGTACGATTATGACGTTCCGACACACCATTACGTTGTGGTGTTCCGGCAGGCGTGAGTTGTGAAACTATTCCACACTCTTTCATGTGTGTGCTAAACTCATAACTTAGATACTCACCTCCACGGTCAGACCGAAGAAATTTGATCTTTCTATTACGATGATTTTCCACTTCATTCTGAAATTCCTTGAACTTTTCAAATGTTTCAGACTTGTGTTTCATCAAATAGATATACCCGTATCTAGTCAAATCATCCATGAAAGTAACAAAATAACGATATCCACCTCGCGCTGACACACTCATTGGTCCACACACATCAATATGTATGATTTCCAATAGATCTGTCGCCCGTTCCATTGAACCGGAAAACGGTGTTCTAGTCATCTTGCCCATAAGGCATGGCTCACATGTATCAAATGATTCAAAATCAAGTGATTCCAAAAGTCCATCAGAATGGAGTTTCTTCATGCGTTTTACGCCAATATGACCTAGACGGTTGTCTCACATATATGCAGATATATCATTATCAAGTTTAATCTTTTTAGCATTAACAATATGCGTAATATTACTATCGAGATCCAATAGAAATAAACCATTCAACACAGGTGCATGACCATAAAAGATATCATTCTTATAAATCGAACAACCATTGTTTTCGGATTTAAAGGAATAACCACTTTGCATCAAACACGATTCGGATACAATGTTCATGCTCAGTGAAGGCACCAAATAACAATTATTTAGGTTTATAACTAATCCCGATGGCATATGGAGAGGTAGCGTCCCGACGGCGATCACATCAACTTTTGATCCGTTGCCGACCCGCATCCTGACGTCATCCCTTGCTAGTTGTCGCTTGTTCCGCAGCCCCCTGAACCGAGTTACATATATTAGTAACCGATCCTGTATCAAATACCCAGGTGCTACTTCGAGTACTAGTCAAGTACACATCAATAACATGTATATCACATATACCTTTGTTTGCCTTGCCGGACTTCTTGTCCGCCAAATACTTGGGGCAATTGCGCTTCCAATGTCCAAACCCCTTGCAGTAGTAACACTTGGTGTCAGACTTAGGGCCAGCTCGAGGTTTCTTTTCAGGTGTGGCAATAGATTTTCCACCCTTCTTTCCCTTGTGCTTGCCTTTCTTGTCCTTCTTGAAACCGGTGGTATTATTGATCATCAACACTTGATGTTCTTTCCTAATGTCCACTTCTGCAGTCTTAAGCATTGACAGAAGCTCGGGAAGAGACTTCTTCATGCCCTGCATATTATTGTTCATCACGAAGCTCTTGTAGCTAGGTGGCAGAGATTGGAGAACACAATGTATGCCTAAGTCAATGGGAATCGTTATTCCCAAGGACACAAGCTTATCGGCGTACCCAGACATTTTGAGTAGGTGCTCACTAACGGAGCTGTTCTCCTCCATCATGCAGCTAAAGAACTTTTCAGAAGCATTATAACTCTCTACGGCAGCATGGGTATCAAAAATCATTTTCAACTCTCCCATGGTATCAAAGGCATTGCCATTTTCGAAACGATTTCGAAGTTCTGGCTCTAGCCCATACAGTATGCCGCAATGAACTAAGTTGTGGTCCTCCTGACGAGTCATATAGACATTCTTTTCCTCGTCAGGGGCATCAGGAGCTGGTGGGGGGCCTAGCGGCGCCTCTAGCACATATTGCTTTTGTGCAGCAGTGAGGAGAATCCTCAAATTCATAGCCCACTTGGTGAAGTTGCTACCATTCGCAGCAAGTTTCTCTTTCTCCATGAACACATTGAAATTAAAAGCAGGTGGTGCCATCTACAACAGAATTTGTAAAGTTTATTTAGACTAAGTTTATGATAGAGTGAGTTCAACTAATCAAAATTACTAATGAACTCCCACACAAAAACGACATCCCTTGTGTCCTTTTGGCGATTACATGAACTAAATCCACTACACCAAGTCCGGTCAACACGTGAGTTGATGTAGCTTCAAAGGAGAGCATCTATATGGGCATCATATCAACTATATGACTCATGCTTAACCTTTCGGTCCGTGTTCCCAGGCCATGTCTGTACATGCTAGGCTCGCCAAGTAAGAACCTTAGTATTCGCGTGTGTAAAACTGTCTTACACCCGTTCCTATGAAAGCGTAGATTCGAGTACACCCGATCATCACGTGATGTCTCGAAACACGATCCACAGAACGGTGCATACTTAAGGAAGAACACATTTTTATCTTGATGTGTAAATGAGGGATCATCTTACAATGCTACAGAAAGCGCCAAACTAGCAGTATAAGATGCTAACATCTAATGTGTAAAGTGAGATGATATGGTTCATGCATTTGATCTCTATCATTTGCATCGTGGTATGATCTCTATCATTCCTTTGTGTGTAAGGCCAAGATCTATGGAACTTACATGTTGAATGTGTTGTAAGAGTATCTATCATACATCTACTTACAACAATACCATATCAAGACACTAGCCCAGCAACGATCTAAACTAGACGCCTCTAATTTATCAATTGCAAGTTTTACGTGGCTTAGGGCTTTCAGAGATAGAACCGTTCTTACCTACGAACATGAACCACAACAAGGATAACCAAGTTATTAGCAACTCGTTGTAAATCAGATATTGACTATAGTAGGAGAGACAGACACCCGCCAGCAACTTATGCAAAACAAGTTGCATGTCAGTCGTGGAACCGGTCTCATGTGCGATGACATGTAAGGTTGGTCCGGGCCGCTTCATCCCACTATGCCACCAATATCCAAAATACATAGAAGATGCAATAACATGATCATCATCGCCCACATATAAACATATGTGTACTACCCGTGCAAAGCACCTACGCATAGATCAGGCTCTGATACCACTGTTGGGTCCGCAACATAGAAAACAAAAAATTTCCTACGATGAGAACTACACGCCAAGATCTATCTACTAGGTACAAAGCAACGGGTGGACATACATCCATCGAGAACTTACCCTCGAAGACAACGAGTTTTGTTAACGAGTAGGAACTCGTGGTTGATGTAGTCGTACACTTGCCGATCTCAAGATCGTGAGGAAGTCCGAGCGCCGCAACTCAGCAGCGCATCCGTACTCGCACACACATTCAAGCCACCGGAAAACCTCCACCTCCTCGCTCCAGCGATCCAGCGGAAGCAGGAACTCCTTCTAGACGAAATGCCACCAGGAACATGTATCTTGCTAATCCGAGACCATGGGGGAATAATTCTAGAGGGGGAGAGAGATCCTTCACAAGGAGGTGTATGGAAGAAGGAGGGAGAGGGTGGCCTTTTATAGGAGGAGGGGGGTACCCCCTTCCCCATGGCCAGCGCATGGGGGGTGACCCCTCACCTCCCCCATTCATGTGGTGGTAACCCCTCCACATTAAAATGCCTCTTCACATTCCCTTTTAAAGTCCCCACTTTAAATGCATTAAAATTCTCTAAGCTTAATGCTCTCTCATTTAATGAAACTCTTTTATTACATTTATTCAGAATTTTGTTAATTACTTTAATAACAAACATTCACATATAACCCCTTGCAATATTTCAATATCACATGCAGAACCACTTTCTGCAATTTCACCCGAAACAATTCCTGCGCTTTGCAATTCTTTCGTCTGAAACATATGTGCTCCAAAATGGTGTCCGGTAACTCTTAAGTGTGTCACCCTATGGTTCGCGAATAATGCATACATAATTGAGAATCCTCTCAGATCAATAATCAGAAGCGGGACCTGGAGATCCATACTGACTACTGCATATTCAACGATGACTTCTGTGATCGTGAGAACCTTTAACGCTTGTAATTTAATCCCTTTGTCTCTTGATATAATACATGTCCGAGATTCGATCATCGGTATCCAAATACCTAGTTTGATCTCGTTATCGACATGCACTCTTTTCTCGTTCCCGTGATATAACATTCTAGTGATCACATCACTTGCTTACAAGCTATCTCAATGTGATATCACCGAGAGGGCCCAGAGTATATCTATCCATCATCGGGATTGACAAATTCCACTCTTGATCCATGAGCCTCAACATAACACCTTCGTTGTAGTGAACCAATCTTTATAGTCACCCTGTTACGTTGTGACGTTTGATGTTATCAAGATACTCTTCCGGTGTTAGCAATTAACATGATCTCATGGTCTAAGGATAAAGATTACTTCGTATGATGTTATAGCAATGTAAACATAATGACTTGATCGTAATGCTATACTTCGGATGAATGTTCATCACATTATTTCACAAATGTTGTGACCTTGTTATTAACAACATCCAATGTCCATGATTAGGAAACCTTGATCATCTTGATAATCAACAAGCTAGTCTATAAGAGAGGCATAACTAGGAACCCTTTTTGTTTATTAAACACACATGTATTGATGTTTCCGATCAATACAATTCTAGCATGCAAAATAAACATCTATCATATATAAGGAATATATAATAACAACTTTATTATTGCCTCTCAGGGCATATTTCCTTCAGGTTATTGTTGTGCCCTTCCTGAGTTTCAACCTCAGCGGGCGGATCAATCTGGGATTCGGCCTCGCTAGGGATATCCACTCTAGATTCGATTCGAGCCACGAGGTCTGCTTCAAGTTCGGCCTTCTCCACTATCTCCGCAACGGTTGCGGGCTGGGTGAGATTAGGGTTTTCTGAGGTCCGGAACTCTGTCGCCTCCACGGACAAAGGGGACCCAGAAATTTCTTCTGCCTCTATCATCACCGCTTGGGTGGGTGGGGCAGGTTCAGCGAATCCTATGTACACATCGATCTCGCTGAAAGACATGATGGTGTAGGTGGTCACGACTTCCCTAGCCAGAATCCAGGTCTCATCGAGGACGATGAGAGGGACGTCACTGGCATAGAGGATTCAACCGACGGCGATAGTCTCGCTGATTCCAATTCTTGCAGATTCCGCTCGGAACGCAGATCCGAAGCTCACTTGCCCCACGGTGGGCACCAACTGTCGTCGGATTGATGACAAGTATGCCATGAGGGGGTCCTCGGGGCGTGTGGAAGAGAGGGGTATGATATATACGGTGTTCCGGGACGGTGAGCACACAAGTTTACCCAGGTTCGAATCCGTCGGCTTTGGACGGATCCTACTCCTGCTAGCAATCCAGTAATACGGCAGAGCCGAAATATGGGTTACAAGGGTTTCGGCTGTGCGAGTTGAGATTGTAGACTATTGTCAGGGTGCCCTAAAGGCTCTCCCTAGGATGACTTATATAGATATCCGGGCTAGGGTTTACATGAGAGATCTATCCGGCTACGACTATGAGTCGGTTAAAGAGTACATCTTGAACTACAAGTAACACTATGGGCCTATGTCGGTAAGTCTTCTGGGCCTTCCCGTAGCAGGACCGGACTCTGTCTCTTCTCCCTGACTAGGCCGCCCGTGAAGCAAAGCTCTAACCCTAAGTGGGCCACCCTGGTCAGTGAGGCACACTGAGGATAACCGGAAAGTATATGCCCAACAATAATCAAAATGACAAGGCAAGCAGACAATGAGAATCTCAGCGATCTTTTAATTTGCTATTTGCATAGGTTTTTATTGAGGATGCTTCATAGACTGCTCATTATGGTTATAGTGCAAGTTTCCACCATGATTAGGCATGGCTTAGGCTAGCGGCCCAGGCGTTTCTCTAACACACATACAAACTCCATGATCTTACAAGTTCCCCTTTTATTTCACACCGCTAGGATCCATAAGCAAAAGAATCATGATATCAATGGAATAATAAGTGCAATGTTGAAAGCGTTCCCCATGATACATGGTTTTGATAACTTCAACTCATAAAGCGCAAGCATATACGCAACAAAGATGGACACAATGGTTCAAGTTTATTAAGTGCAAGAAAATAAAGTGTGCCCTCAAGTTCGTGACAGCTTTAATCACTAGTTTTCACATAACAAGTTTAATTCAGAAGGTAGATAAAAGTATGAATATACTTGGAATAGAAAATGCTAATAGGTAGGTATGGTGGACTCTTTGGGATAACTTGGTTTTATTTGGAGTTAGATGCATGAGTGGAACTCATACTTGGTTATGGAGGCTAGCAAAAGACTAGGAGCGACCAACTAAGAGAGCAATAATGCCCATAATCATGCAAAGCGACAAAATATCATTAATTTAAAGCATAAAGTGATATTACAAGTCGAAAACTAAAGGATCATAAAGGCTATGGTGACTTGGGATAGTCATAACATGGTGTGAGCATGCGCCAAGTCAACCCAAATAAAGCATCAAAGGAGAATACCACAATACTATGCTTTAATATGCTAAAACAACGCATGATTCTTTCAAGGCACATTAAGAAATCTCAATTGTTTATAACATGTCATGCTAAAGCAAAAATCACTAAGCATAAAGCCAAAACAATATCAAGCATGACATGACAAAGCATAGACCAAATTAAAAAACAAACTCCTTTTTACCACTTAAGCATGAACTTTTCCTACTCTTTTCCAATCCAAACCAACCTATTTGAAAACTAATGTATGAAAGAGGGCATCCAACCAATTTATTCAAGCAAACTAAGCAAACCAAGCAAAACAAAAACCAAAATGAAGACGCTCCAAGAACAACACAACTATGCATGAAACAATAAAAATGAAGTGTTTGGAAGAAACCTGAGAATTTTATTGATGAAGAAGGGGATGCCTTGGGCATCCCCAACCTTTGACGCTTGTACTTCTTGGATATCTCTTGGGGTGACATGGGTTGGCATCCCCGGGCTTGAGCTTTAGTCCATTCTTCATCTCATTACATCACTCTTTCCTTACACCTGAAATTTTTCCTTCATACAAAACTTCACACAATCTTTATTAGCAACATTAGTGTACTCAAGATAATAAGTCTTTGGGTTCAGTTTCAACACCAATAAAACTTCCATTAAAACACAAGCTACTATAGCACTTCTCTTAAAAAGCTCAATTCCCTAAAGAGAACCCAAAAAGGAATCAACAAGAAGCAAATGCAAATAATGGCCGAAATTTGTCAAAATAGACCAGCAGGTAAAAACCATTTTTTCGAAGACCTTCTGCTGATCAAACCGATAAGTGTTGAACTAACGAAAGTTGGATAACAACCTAGGGCAGAAGCACAAACAATCACAGCTCAAACCAACGTACAGAGATTTTACACGAATGTTTACAACGAAGCACAGAAATCTGTTTCGAGACAGCAACTTTCCCAAGCATTAGTTCTCTCTCATTAGAGGTTACTCTTGGCACAAAAAGCAAATAAAAAGGATAAGGAGTGGTTATTATAGTGGTAATAACTTCGAAGACTCTTATAAATTTTTGGGTTATCTCCCAATAAGTGCTTTTCTTTAACGCCTTTGAGCTAGGCATAAAAATTTCCATGATGCTCACATAAGAAATATGAATTGAAGTAAAAGAGAGCATCAAGAAGCAAATTCAAAACACATTTAAGTCTAACCCACTTCCTATGCATAGGAATCTTATACGCAAATAAATTCACAAAGAACAAAGTGACAGGCATAGGAAGATAAAACGAGAGTAACTTCAAAACTTTCAGCAAATAGAGAGGTGTTTTAGTACCATGAAAACTTTTACAACCATATTTTCCTCTCTCATAATAATTTTCAGTAGCCTCATGAATAAACTCAACAGTATAACTATCACAGAAAACATGCTTTTCATGATCGACAAACACATAATTTTTATCAAGCTCAAAAATAGTGGGATCAAAACCTTCAAACCCACTTTTAACAAATTTATAACAAGATGACTGATCAATCTCATTTTCAATAGTAGTACAATTAATATTATCAATCAATATAGGACCATCATCTAGAGCTTTATTAGAAACATTTTCAAAAGAACTCGCAGGAACATAATATTCATCCTCCGTTGGTAAGCATGGGGGACAATCAAATAATGTAAGGGGTAAAGAGTTACTCTCATTAGAAGGAAGGAATGGGTAGATCCATTCTTCCTCCTCTTGATCATCACTCTCCTCCTCTTTTCCATCCAATGAGCTTCTAGTTTCAGCAATTTCTTCTTCCATAGGCTCCTGCAAGGCATTAGTCTCTTCCGCTGGTGGAGAGCACCTATTACGATATTCAAGAATATAGCCATTTTCTTCCTTGGAATTATCAAAGCAAAATTTAAGTATATCATAAACCTCATATTTATAAGGTGCATTTTCAATATTTTCAAGCAAATACGCTAGTTCGAATGCACCCTTCCAAGCAATAAATTCTTCAATTTGTTCCACATCATAAAAGTCATAATTTCCCTTAACATAAGAAGATATGGTAACATCATCATTATACTCACATTGAAAAGGGAGGTGTTTATACCTCTTATAGCAAAAATATTTATCAAAGCAATAAGTAACATTATAAGTAGAGCACACGTTTCTAGCAATGGTATACAATTTATCAATTTGTTCCCATAAGTGTTTCCCTTTTTGTGACAAGCGGTGTTCCTTATAATAATATTTTTGTCCTTCGGTGAACCCACCTTGCCAATTATATTCAGTTTCAAAGAAACTAACCATTGATAGAAAGCATGATAAAGCAAGAAAATAACATACCAACGAAAATAACAACTATAGTAGGAACTAGTTTTTTTTATATTTTTGATAAAAAGAACAAGCAAAAAAAGCAGAAATAAACTAAGCAAAACAGAAAACAAAGTAAAGAGATTGGTTATGAGGGACTCCCCTTGTGAAGATGTCCTTGACTCCCCGGCAACGGCACTAGAAAAATACTTTGATGGCGCGTGGTTGACATGGGAGCTTCTTCTTCAATCCGCGGCAACGGCGCAAGAAGAATAGCTTGATGGCCCAAAATATATCGAGCTCGTTGGGGAACCCCAAGAGGAAGGTATGATGAGCACAGCAGCAAGTTTTCCCTCAGTTATGCAACCAAGTTTATCGAACCAGTAGGAGCAAGGAAACACCTCCAAGGTGTTGTTTTCAACTTGGAATTCAGCACAACACAACCATAGCACTTTGCCCCCAACTTACAGTGAGGTTGTCAATCTCACCGGTTTTGCTGAAAACAAAGGATTAAACGTATTGTGTGGAAGATAGTAATTGCTTGCAGAAAGTAAACAGGAAAGAGTAAATAGATTGTAGATTGATAGTAAAAGAAAGGACCGGGATCCATAGTTCACTAGTGGTGATTCTCCCTAAGATAGATGACATGTTGGGTTAACAAATTGCAGCGGGGAAATTGACAAACATCGAGAAAGCATACATGCATATACTAATCATCTTGACACCTATGAGATTTGATTGGGCATTACAACATTATACATAGACCATAATCCAACTTCATCTATGACTAATAATCCACCTTCAGGTTATCATCCGAACCCCCTCTAGTATTAAGTTGCAAGCAACAGATAATTGCTTTAAGCATTGCGTGTAAAGTAAACAATACGATTGTTCTATGAACAAAGGATTGATGTTTTCTCCCTAATAGCAACATCACATCTAGTACCTTAGAGATTTCTGTCACTCCCCCAGATTCCTAGAGGCATGAACCCACTATCGAGCATAAATACTCCCTCTTGGAGTTGATAGCATCTACTCGGCCACGATATCTACTAACAACAGAGAGCATGCAAGATCACAAATAACAAAGACATGGTAGAATCAATAATCAATCTGAAATAGCATCTCAATATCCATCGGATCCCCGCAAACACAACATGTAGGATTACAAATAGATGATGTTGATCATGAACGGAGCTCATAAGATCTAAACATGGTAGCACAAAGGAGAAGAACCAACCATCTATCTACTACATGGACTCGTAGTCCAGGGATGAACTACTCACGCATCACACCGGAGGCCTGCATGGTGATGAAGAAGGCCTCTAGGGTGAATTCTCCCCTCCTGCAGGGTACCAGGAAGAGCTTTAGATCCCTCCCGATCTAGGCATGGAGATGACGGCGGCAATAAACTCTTTCGTGGAATTTTGATCGGGTACTTAGGGTTTCTGTATCGGAGGCATCTTATAGGGGAAAAGGGAGGCCGAGGGGATGCCCTAGGAGGCCACATCACCCCCTGGCGCGGGCCAGGCCCGGCCGCACGGCCAGGTGGTGTGGCCGGCCTCTGACCCCTCTCCATCTCGTATTCTGGCTCCATGTCCCCCTCGGTGAAATATTGACTTTGGATTTTGTCCCGTCCAATTCCAAGAATATTCATTTTCTAACTTTCCCGGAACTAAAAACAGCAGAAAACAGGCAGCTGGCACTGTGGCATCTTGTTAATAGGTTAGTCCAAGAAAGTGTATAAAAATACTCCAAAGTGTGGACAAAACATAAGAAAGTAGATATGAAACAAGCATGGAACATCAACAATTATAGATACGTTGGCAACGTATTAGGGCTTGGATGGGAACGGCGACTGCCATCGATGCCTCGACAGGGGCCTGGACAGGGACGACGACTGCTTTCAACGTGTAGAGGGGCACCGGGATGGAGACAAGGGCCTCAACCCTGGTGGCCTTGGAGGTGACGATGGCCACCGCATCCTCCTCTGCCATCACCGGAGCGGATGGGGTTTTCTCTGGAGTTTGCAGAAGCTGATGGGACAGTGGATAGGGTTGCGTGAGGAGAGTGAGCGAGAGCGAGAGTGGGTATGCGGAGAGGGAGAGGTAGAGGGGTTCTATAGTTAAGGTGAAGGGAAGGCACGTTTCATTGCACCACCGTGCACCACGCCTCGTAAGCTACTGCACCATGCACCGCGACACGCGTACGGTATGTCACGTTTTTTCCCGGGCCATGCATGGTAGTTCTGTACTCAGCCGCATGCAAAGGGCGCAGACTCGATGAAGGCGGAGACGTGAGGTCACCTCAAGGCCCCCCTCCTCGAGACCAATTTCTCAGCTCTTCGACCTCCGGCTAACACGTGGAAGTTTCTTATGGTGGGGCCCAGTTGGAATTGAGATTGAGAGCACACTATGTAAAAATGGGATATGTCTTATTAAAATCAAGTGGCAATAAATTGCAGCTACCCATCGATGACCGTGCAGTCGATGACCCCGTTGCCATGTGCATGTCTTGTGGCGTAGTAGTAGAACTAGTAGGCTTTTCAGACATGATTAAACATGACATGACCACTCGACGACTTTTTCCATGGACGACTTCGTGTTCCTTCTTATAGAAGTCTCACTGCAAGAGACGTCCGTGATGTCTCACGGTGTACTGTGAAGGGCACGACGCGTGCAACGATCCTTGTTGGATCACACAGGATCAACGGTGGGTGCGCATGATCCGCGTGAAAACTATGACAACCAATCAGGGTGTAGCACATAGAGTGAGCACAAGTTTGGGCTTCCACGAAAGAGAGAGGGCAAAACTGAGTAGTATCAAAAAACCAAGGGCAATACTGAGTGTGGTGTTCTTTTCATAAACCACATGGATCCACTAGATTTCATTGCATGTGTGTTCTTTTCATATACCACATGGGTCCACTAGATGTCACTCCATGTGTGTGTGTGCATGTGGGTGTGTGTCAGTGTGCATCATTGTGGTTTTGGAAAAGAACACATGCAATGATGCCATTCCAGCATGTGGTGTTCTTTTCATAAACCACATGGATCCACTAGATGTCATTGCATGTGTGTTCTTTTCATGAACCACATGGATCCACTAATGTCATTGCATGTGTGTTCTTTTCATAAACCACATGGATCCACTGATGTCATTGCATGTGTGTTCTTTTCATAAACCACATTGATCTATTAGATGTCATTGCATGTGTGTTCTTTTCATAAACAAAATTGATCCACTAAATGTCATTGCATGTGTGTTCTTTTCATAAACCACATGGATCCACAGATGTCGTTGCATGTGTGTTCTTTCCCAAAACCACATGGATCCACTGGTGCCACTCTAGCATGTAGTGTTCTTTTCATAAACCACATGGATCCACTTATGTCATTGCATGTGTGTTCTTTTCCAAAAAGCACATGGATCCACTAGTGCCACTCCACCATGTGGTGTTCTTTTCATAAACCACATGGATCGACTAGATGTCATTACATGTGTGTTCTTTTCATAAACCACATGGATCCACTAGATGTCATTGCATGTCTGTTCTTTTCATATACTACATGGATCCACTAGATGTCATTGCATGTCTGTTCTTTTCGTAAACCACGTGGATCCACTAGATGTCATTGCGTGTGTGTTCTTTTCATATAACACATGGATCCACTAGATGTCACTTCATGTGTGTGTGTGCATGTGTGTGTGTCAGTGTGCATCATTGTTGTTTTGGAAAAGAACACATGCAATGATGCCACTCCAGCACGTGGTGTTATTTTCATAAACCACATGGATCGACTAGATGTCATTGCATGTGTGTCCTTTTCATAAACCACATGGATCCACTGATGTTATTGCATGTGTATTCTTTTCATAAACCACATTGATCCAGTAGATGTCATTGCATGTGTGTTCTTTTCATAAACCACATTGATCCACTAGATGTCATTGCACGTGTGTTCTTTTCATAAACCACATTGATCCACTAGATGTCATTGCACGTGTGTTCTTGTCATATACCACATGGATCCACTAGATGTCACTGCATGTGTGTGTGTCAGTGTGCATCATTGTAGTTTTGGAAAAGAACACATGTAATGATGCCACTCTAGCATGTGGTGTTCTTTTCATAAACCACATAGATCCACTAGATGTCATTGCATGTGCGTTCCTTTCATAAGCGACATTGATCCAGTAGATGTCATTGCATGTGTGTTCTTTTCATAAACCACATTGATCCAGTAGATGTCATTGCATGTGTGTTCATTTCATAAACCACATTGATCCACTAAATGTCATTGCATGTGTGTTCTTTTCCAAAACCACATAGATCCACTGGTGCCACTCCAGCATGTGGTGTTCTTTTCATAAACCATGTGGATCCACTAGATGTCATTGCATGTGTGTTCTTTTCATAAACCACATGGATCCACTAGATGTCATTGCATGTGTGTTCTTTTCATATACCACATGGATCCACTAGATGTCACTTCATGTGTGTGTATGCATGTGTGTGTCAGTGTGCATCATTGTGGTTTTGGAAAAGAACACAGGCAATGATGCCATTCCAGCATGTGGTGTTGTTTTCATAAACCACATTGATCCACTAGATGTCATTGCATGTGTGTTCTTTTCATAAACCACATTGATCCAGTAGATGTCATTGCATGTGTCTTCTTTTCATAAAGCACATTGATCCACTAGATGTCATTGCATGTGTGTTCTTTTCATAAACCACATGGATCCACTTATGTCATTGTATGTGTGTTGTTTTCCAAAACCACATGGATCCACTGGTGCCACTCAAGCATGTGGTGTTCTTTTCATAAACCACATGGATCCACGAGATTTCATTGCATGTGTGTTATTTTCATAAACCACAAGGATCCACTAATGTCATTGCTTGTTTGTTCTTTTCCGAAACCACATGGATCCAGTAGATGCCATTGCATGTGTGTTCTTTTCCAAAACCACATGGATTGTTGGTGCCACTCCAGCATGTGGTGTTCTTTTCATAAACCACATGGATCCACTGATGTCATTGCATGTGCGTTCTTTTCCAAAACCACATATATCCACTGGTGCCACTCCAGCATGTGATGTTCTTTTCATAAACCACATGGATCCACTGATGTCATTGCATGTGTGTTCTTTTAATAAGCCACATTGATCCAGTAGGTGTCATTCCATGTGTGTCCTTTTCATAAACCACATTGATCGACTAGATGTCATTGGATGTGTGTTCTTTTCATAAACCACATGGATCCACTAATGTCATTGCATTGTGTTCCTTTCCAAAACCACATGGATCCACTAGTGCCACTCCAACATGTGGTATTCTTTTCAGAAACCACATGGATCCACTGATGTCATTGCATGTGTGTTCTTTTCCAAAACCACATGGATCCACTGGTGCCACTCTAGCATGTGGTGTTCTTTTCATAAACCACATGGATCGACTAGATGTCATTGCATGCGTGTTGTTTTCATAGACAACATGGATCCACTAGATGTCATTCCATGTGTATTCTTTTCATATACCACATGGATCCACTATATGTCATTGCATGTGTGTGTGTAAGTGTGCATCATTGTGGTTTGATGGCCCAAAATATATCGAGCTCGTTGGGGAACCCCAAGAGGAAGGTATGATGAGCACAACAGCAAGTTTTCCCTCAGTACGAAACCAAGGTTATCAATCCAATAGGAGCAAGGAAACACCCCAAAGGTGTTGCTAGATGAACATTGGCAGGGCGCACTACCGGTGCCAGCAGCAACGTGCAGACCTGCACAACACAACCACATAACTCTGTCCCCAACTTGTGATGAGGTTGTCAATCTCACCGGTTTTGCTGAAAACAAAGGATTAAACGTATCGAATGGAAGGAAGTAATAGTTTGCAGAAAGTAAACACAAAGCAGTAAATAGTTGATTGTAGATTGATGGTAAAAGAAAGGACCGGGGTCCATAGTTCACTAGTGATGGCTCTCCTTAAGACAGATCACATGTTGGGTGAACAAATTACAGCGGGGCAATTGACAAACATCGATAAAGCATACAAGCATATACTAATCATCTTGACTCCTTTGAGACTTGATTGGGCATTACAACATTATACATAGACCGCCATCCAACTTCATCTATGACTAATAATCCACCTTCAGGTTATCATCCGAACCCCCTCCAGTATTAAGTTTCAAGCAACAAATTATTGCTTTACAAACTACGTGTAAAGTAAACAATACGATTGTTCTATGAACAAAGGATTATTGTTTTCTCCCTAGTAGCAACAACACATCTAGTACCTTAGAGATTTCTATCACTTCCCCAGATTACCAGAGGCATGAACCCACTATCGAGCATAAATACTAACTCTTGGAGTTGCTAGCATCTACTTGGCCAAGATAGCTACTAACAACGGAAAGCATGCAAGATCACAAATAACAAAGACATGATAGAATCAATAATCAATCTGAAATAGCATCTCAATATCCATCGGATCCCCACAAACACAACATGCAGAATTACAAATAGATGATCTTGATCATGAATGGAGCTCACAAGATCTAAACATGATAGCACAAAGGAGGAGAACCAGCCATCTAGCTACTACATGGACCCGTAGTCCAGAGAAGAACTACTCACGCATCACACCAGAGGCTTGCATGATGATGAAGAAGGCCTCCAGGGTGAATTCCCCTCTCCGGCAGGGTGCCAGGAAGAGCTTCAGATCCCTCACGATCTAGGGATGGAGATGACGACAGCTACAGACTCTTTCGTGGAATTATGATCGGGTACTTAGGGTTTCCATATCTGAGGCAATATATAGGCGGAAGGAGAGGCCGAGGGGGTTCCTGGGCTAGCCACACCACCCCCTGGCGTGGGCCAAGCCTGGCCGCGCGGCCAGGTGGTGTGCCCGCCCTCTGGCCCTTCTCCGTCTCGTATTCTGGCTCCAAGTGTCCCCGGTAAAATAATAACTTTGGCTTGTGTTTCGTCCAATTTCGAGAATATTCATTTTCTGACTTCCTGGAACCAAAAACAGCAGAAAACATGCAGCTGGCACTGTGGCTCTTGTTAATAGGTTAGTCCGAGAAATCATATGAAAAGTACTCCAAAGGGTGGAAAAAACACAAGAAAGTAGATAAAACCAAGCATGGAACATCAAAAATTATAGATATATTTGCAATGTATCAACATCCCCAAGCTTAACTCCTGCTCGTCCTCGAGTAGGTAAGTGATAAAAAGAAAGAATAATTTTTGAGGTGACATGCACCATCATAAACTTGATCAAAGTATTTGTAAAACATTTAAAGCTAGCATTATAGTACTTCAATCATAGCATGAAAGACAAAGTTCTAGCGATAAGGCAAATAAACTATGTTGCAACATGAAAAGGCACAAACAAAATATTCATGAATAACAATGCTTTGCAAGACGTTTGTTTGTTTCACATAAAGAAAACATAGCATAATGGCATTCAGGTTGTCCCTCATAGAGTAGCAAACATAAATGCATAGGACACCTTCAAAAGTTCATAAGAGTGACTAGATACAAATAGTTTAAAACAAGCAATATCAACTTATGCATCAATCAAGTAGTCTTGGGACAATGCACATAGAACTAATAATGGCCACTACACTCTCAAAGTAAGTGCATGAAGGTAGAAGGTGGAGACTCAATATAAAAGTGGAAGAAAGGCCTTCATAGAAGGATGCAGAGATTCAAGTTTCATAAAGAGCTTCCAAAAATTATGGTACTTAATAGCTTTCAGCTCTCATTGCCCCTATCATAAGCATCTTGAAGGTGATTAAGGTTAAAGTGAACAAACTATGGTGTACATGCTTCACGAAGTATAAGTTAGAAATCTCATGTCCCTTGAATACGAGGGCCGCTCCTCATGCTACTCAAGTTTAGTCACTGGTAAGTTCTTGTCATCGTAAGTACATGTGTATCATAGAGAACCGCCAACAGGGTACCCCTTGCCAAATGATACGGAAGAATCCCCAGATCAAAATGACAAGGCAAGCAGACAACGAGCATCTCAGCAATCTTCTTATTTACCATGGGAATATGGTGCTTTTTTCTCTCTTTCCTCTTTTCATAATCTTTTTTTTTCTTTTTCTCTTTTTTCTCAATATAAGACTCTTTTTCTATAAGAAGAATGCTTCATAGATAGCTCATTATGGTTACGCAGCGGGTTTCCACCATGTCAGCATGGATTAGACCAGGGGCCCATGCGTTTCTCTAACACATATACATAACTCCATGGACTTACAAGCTCCCCTTTCATTTCACACTGACGACATCCATAGACAAAAGAGCATGATATCAACTAGGTACAAAGTACCCGTGCAATGTTGAAAGCGTTCCCCATGACAACATGGTTCTGCTAATCCCCAATAAATAAGTGCAAGCATATACAACATAGACAACACAATGGTTCAAGTTTATTAAGGGCAAGAAAAGTAAAGTGTGCCATCAAGTTCGTGAGAGCTTTATCACTAGTTTTCTCATAACAAGTTTAATTTGGAAGGTAAACAAAAACATGAATATACTTGGAATAGCATATGCTAATAGGTAGGTATGGTGGACTCTTTGGAATAACTTGGTTTAGGGAGTTGGATGCATGAGTGGAACTCATACTTGGTTGCGTTGGCTAGCAAAAGACTGGGAGCGACAAACTAAGAGAGCAATAATGGCCATAATCATGCAGAGCGACAAAACATCATTGATCAAAGCATAAAGTGATACTACAAGTTGAAAACTAAAGGATCATAAAGGCTATTGTGACTTAGGATAGTGATAAAATGGTGTGAGCATGCGCCAAGTCAACCCAAATAAAGCATCAAAGGAGAATACCACAATAATATGCTTTAATATGCTAAAACAACGCATGATTCATCCAAGGCACATTGAGCAATCTCAATTGTTTATAACAAGTCATGCTACAGCAAAGAATACTAAGCATAAAGCCAAAACAATATCAAGCATGCCATGACAAAGCATAGGCCACAGTCAAAAACAAGCTCTCTTTAACACTTAAGCATGAACTTTCCTACTCTTTTCCAAACCAAACCAAACTATTTGAAAACCAATGTAAGAAAGAGGGGGTCTAACCAATTTATTCAGAAAACTAAGCAAACAAAGCAAAAGAAAAACCAAAATGAAAACAAAAAAGAAGACGCTCCAAGAATAACCCAACTGTGCATGAAACAATAAAAATGAAGCGTTTGGAAGAAACCTGGGATTATTATTGATGAAGAGGGGTATTCCTTGGGCATCCCCAAGTTTTGACGCTTGTACTTCTTGTATATTTCTTGGGGTGACACATGTGGCATCCCCAAGCTTGAGCTTTAGTCCATCCTTCATCTCATTACTCATTCCTTCCATACACCTGAAAGTTTTCCTTCATACAAAACTTCACACAATCTTTATTAGCAACATTAGTGTACTCAAGATAATAAGTCTTTAGGTTAATTCTAACACCAATAAAACATCCATTAAAACACTAGCTACTGTAGCACTTCCCTCAAAAATCTCAATTCCCCAAAAGAACTCAAAAAGGAACCAACAAGAAGCAAATGCAGAAAATGGCAGAAATCTGTCAAAACAAACCAGCAGGTAAAGATGAATTTTTTCGAAGATCTTCTGTTGCTCAAATCAAAAAGTGTTGAACTAACGAAAGTTAGATAACAACCTGGGGCAGAAGAACCAAAATTCATGCCTTAAAAGGACGTACAGAGATTTTACACAAATGTTTACGGTGAAGCACAGAAATCTGTTTTAGGACAGCAACTTTCCCAATCATTACTTCTCTCTCATTAGAGGTTACTCTTGGCACACAAAGCAAATAAAAAGGATAAGGAGCGGTTATTACTGAAGTAATAACTTCCAAGACTCATCTAAAAGTTTTGGGTTATCTCCCAATAAGTACTTTTCTTTAACGCCTTTAAGTTAGGCATAAGAAGCAAGAAAAAGAATCAAGTGTTCTCAAATGAAGAAGCTTTAAGATCAAATTTCGTTTTCATAGGAGAGGCAAAAGAAATATTCTCTCTCTTCTTAGGGAAATGTTATATACCTTTCTTGAGTGGGAGTTGATATTTAATGGTGCTTTCTTTCATATCAATAATGGCACCAACAGTTCTAAGAAAAGGTCTTCCCAAAGTAATAGGACAAGAAGCATTGCATTCAACATCCAAAACATAGAAATCAACGGGGACATAGGCATTGTTAACCATAATAAGAACATCATTAGGACTCCCCATGAGTTTCTTTTTAGAATTATCATCAAGTGGGACATTTAAATAACAATCTTCAAGTGGAGGCAAATCAAGCATATCATAAATCCTTCTAGGCATAATAGAAACACTACTATCAAGATCACATAAATCTTTGAAATCAAAATCATTCACTTTCATATTAATGATGGGTTCCCAACCATCTTCTTGTTTTATAGGAATAGAAGCTTTATGTTCCATCTTTTCTTCTTTAATCTTTATGAGAGCATCAGTACTGTGTTTTGTAAAGGCCATGTTCATAGCACTAGCATTAGGACTTTTAGCAAGCTTTTGTAGGAACTTAATAACTTCAGAGATATTGCAACCATCAAGATCAAAATCAAATTTATCATCTAAAGTAGTAGAACTATTACTAGCCTCAACACTAGTGGTGGTGATAGTAGAAACACTAATGCTTCTAGCAATTTCATCTTCTCTTTCCCACTTACCATGTAATTCAGCTAATAGTCTAATATTTTCATCAATTCTTACTTGTATGGCATTAGTAGCTGCAAAGGGATTATCATTAGTTTCAGGTTTAGCAGCCATTTTATTCAAAGAAGTTTGAGCTTCAGCAAGTGATGCTATATTTCTTTCAGCATTAGAGAGTTTTTCCTCAATAGTTTTGTTGAAAGAAGTTTGTTTACTAATAAAGTCCTTAAGCATAACTTAAAGTTCAGAGGGTGCACTCATATTATTGTTGTAGGAATTTCCATAAGCATTACCATTGTTAGGAGGATATGGCTTATAATTGTTGTTACCAAAATTGTTGCTGGTAGGCATTGTTGCTAAAATTGTCATTTCTTATAAAGTTCACATCAACTTGCTCTTCTTGAGCAACCAAAGAGGCTAAGGGAACATTATTTGGATCAATATGGGCTTTCCCATTAACAAGCATAGACATAATAATATCAATCTTATCACTCAAGGAGGAGGTTTCTTCAACAGAATTTACCTTCTTACCTTGTGGAGCTCTCTCAGCATGCCATTCAGAATAGTTAACCATCATATTATCCAGAAGCTTTATTGCAGCACCCAAAGTAATGGTCATAAAGGTAGCTCCAGCAGCAGAATCCAATAGGTTCCTTGAAGAATAGTTCAATCCTGCATAAAAGGTTTGGATGATCATCCAAGCAGTCAGTCCATGAGTGGGACAATTCTTTACCAAAGATTTCATTATTTCCCATGCTTGAGCAACATGTTCATTATCATATTGTTTAAACTTCATTATTTCACTTCTCATAGATATAATCTTAGCAGGAGGATAGTATTTTCCAATGAAAGCATCTTTGCATTTAGTCCAAGAATCAATACTATTCCTAGTTAAGGAATTCAACCATTCTTTAGCTTTTCCTCTCAAAGAGAAAGGAAACAATTTAAGCTTAATAATATCTCCATCTATATCCTTATGCTTTTGCATCTACAAAGTTCAACAAAGTTATTTAGATGAACAATAGCATCTTCATTACCAATACCAGAAAATTGTTCTCTCATAACAAGATTGAGTAAAGCAGGTTTTATCTCAAAGAAAGTAGCTTCAGAAACAGGTGGAGCAATAGGTGTGCTCATAAAATCATTGTTGTTGGTGCTAGTGCAGTCACACAACTTAGTATTTTCCAGAGTAGTCATTTTTTGTGTTTTTGATAAAAAAGCAAACTTGTAAAACTAATTGTTTGGGTTTTTGATAAAGAAACAAGCAAACAAAGCAAAAGTAAACTAAGCAAAACAAAAATAACAAAATAAAGAGATTGGTTATGAGGGACTCCCCTTGTGAAGATGTCCTTGACTCCCCAGCAACGGTGCCAGAAAAAGAGCTTGATGGCCCAAAATATATCGAGCTCGTTGGGGAATCCCAAGAGGATGGTATGATGAGCACAGCAGTAAGTTTTCCCTCAATACGAAACCAAGGTTATCAATCCAGTACGAGCAAGGAAACACCCCAAAGGTGTTGCTAGCTGAACGTTGGCAGGGCGCACTACCGGTGCCAGCAGCAACGTGGAGACCTACACAACACAACCACATAACTCTGTCCCTAACTTGCGATGAGGTTGTCAATCTCACCGGTTTTGCTGAAAACAAAGGATTAAACATACACTACAAGAAATGTGCTAACTGGTGACCCCAAATATTGGTCACTAAAAGGTCATAATAATCCATCTATGACCTTTCTATGACCAAAACGAGTAGGTCACATACCGAACGTCACTATAGATAACTCATGTCGTTGTATTGGGAACGGCAGTGCCTGAAGAGGTTAGATAGAGGTGTAGGGACTAGCAGGGAAGCTATCGACGGCGTCCGCAGGCGGGATTGGATACAAGCAAGCGTAGCTGGACGCAGGAAGTACCTAGGTTCAGAGCCCTCATGGTGAGGTAAAGCTCCTACTCCTGCCTGATCTGACTATGTGGGATATACGAACTACAAGTGCTCCTCGAGCTGTATTTGCTAGCTACTGCCTTAAATGCTATGAGACCAACCCTTTCTACTAAGGCCCTGCCTCTCCTTATATAGGCAGAGAGGCAGCGGTCTCACTAGCCAATCCGACTGGCGGGCCCCACAGGCGGGTCCCGGTCGGCTGGTCATCTACAGTATCCCGTATGGTATGTCACGTCGGAGTGTGAGTGGTATGGGTGTCGTGGGCACAGTGGACGCCATGCGAGCCCGTCATCAGCATCGGGCCACTGTTCCCGCGTCATCCCCGCAAAGTCTTCGGTATGGTCGGGTAGTTGCTAGTCTTGTCATCGTACAGGGCGTACCGTGCACTCATACGCACGTCGTCCTGTCTCACTGATTGGGTCTGGCTACATCGTCGTAGCCGGCTACTTCTTGCTGCTCCGGCTACCGCACGGTAGCCGGCATGTCCTGCCCTGTCCAGCTATGCTTGGTCAGCTGGACGCGATTCGACTGCTTGGTTCTTGTCCGGTTGGGGTACCTGGGGATCATCCCCCTGACACTAGCCCCCGAGCGCGTGTCGATTCCGCCCTTAGGTGAAATGTGCACGTGCTCCTTCCTGTTTTTGAACTTGTGTCCGGCTGACTTCTTTTATTTGGCAGATCTTCGCTTGCATCCTACGCGAGGAGGGTGAGGCTCCTCTTGAGGAGTTCACGCCTGACTTTCCCGAGCCGCGCGCTCGGTGGTCCGGCGAGGAGTCGAACGGGGATGGAGATGCCTTTCCCAGCCGGAATGACGAGCCGGCTGCCGACCCGCACGCGGAGGTTCATAAGGAGGAGGAGGCCGCGCCGACCATGGATCCGGCGACGTGCTCCGTGACGGACGGCGAGGCAGGTGGGAGCAGCTCCAGTCGTTCCAGCTCTCGCCGGCCCGTGACGGAGGAGCCGGATCCCAAGAGGAGCCGGTCCAGCACCCTGCTGCCGAGCCGTCTTGGCCGGAAGAAGGGGCCGCCCCCAGTTGTGCCGGGGTACGTTCCTTCTCCCACTTTTTCTTTCGGTGTTTTCTGTCTTCTTTCCTTTTGCCTCTTTTTCTGACTTTGGTTTATTTACCTTTGCCTTCTGCTCCTTCTTCTTAGTTCATTGGTATCTTTCAGAGCCGCGAGCCTGACACGAACGCTGACTGGGTCGCCGCCCCGTGCCCCGACTGCGCCAGCCAGTGCCCTTCCTTCTTTTGCGGTGCTGCCTCCGCCTCCCCCTCGAGCTGAACCGGCTGCCTCTGCTGAGCCGGAAGGTCCCCAGCCGGAGGCGGAGTCCTCCCAGCCGGATGGCTCTTCTGCAGGTGCACGGGAGGCTGCCGGCAAGGAGCTCGTCGTTGTTGGTGATGACAACTCCGACGAAGAGCCAGGGGAGGAGTGGAGAACGTCGGTAGTTGCTGCGAAGGAGTCCCTGGCTATCAATGCGTGGACGACGACGCTTCCTCCGCCGCCTCGCTGTCGGACCTTGCCGCTACGCTCGAGCTGGCGGTGAAGGAGATCCAGCTGCTGGAGGCCACAGCCGGCGGGAACCGGTCGTTGGAGCAGAAGCTTGCTGCCGCCAACGGGACTTCCTAGAGTAAGCTTGCTTCACCCGGCTTGCTTTTTTGTACTAATAGCCGGTTTTGTTGCAGCCATCCTCATGTGCGCTCAGCGCGAGATCGATCGCTTGAAGAAAGCGAACGACCGGCTGAGCAAGTCCAATTCCACTCTGCGGCTGCAGAATAAGGATTGGCACGCGAGGGTAGACGGTCTGGAGGCCACCATCAAGGAGCGCGATGCCTCGCTCGTCAGCCGGGCCGAAGCCTTTACCCTTCTCGAGGCCCAGAACAAGGACTAAGAGAAGGAGATCAAACGACTGGTGACCAAGGAGAAGGCTCTCGTGGAGGAGCTGATGCATGTCGGCCACACGGCTAAGGGTAAGTTCCCTTTTCCGTCTTGTTTCTTTCCGGATCCGGTAGCCGGATCGGACCCTTTTTTCTGACAGCCTTTTACCCCGGCATAGACCTGTTGGCCTACAACCGGCTGCAGGAGAACTGGCCCGGAGCGCAGCCGACAGCCTAGGAGCTCATCGTCCTTCTTGGCGAAGAAGCTGCCAAGCTTCATCAAGCGGCACGGGACGTCTTCTCCTTCATGTGGCCGGAGGCTCCGGTTCCGGAGACGATGGCACAGCTGGCTGCGAAGGTGGGAGAGGTGCCGGCTGCGGTGGACCGGCTGCGGGACTTGGCGGCGTGAGCCGGAGCGGAGATGGCACTAGCCCTCATGCTCTCCTGGTACAAGGACGCCTGCGTCGAGAAGATCAACGGTGGCTTCCGTGTCGGCGTCGATCTTGCCGCCATCCGCCAAGCCCATCCGGAGCTCTATGGATCCGCCATCAAGATCGCCGACTACGTGGACCCCGACGAGGTGCTCACCGACTCGGAGTCCGTCGGTACTCCTGATGTGGAGGGCCCGATGCCACCGTCCACTGGCACCGCACTCGGATCAAGCTCCGCGCCGCCTCCTCCGCCCGAAGCTTCCTCCGGCCAAGATCTTCCTCACGGCAAGGGTCCTGCCACCTAGTCGATGCCCCGGGATGCCGGGTGTATTTGTCTTGTCTTGGATATGCGTATAACATGTCTATCTGTACCGGCTATCTCTGATGTCGGGTAACTTGTGGGAGCTTCGTCTCCCTTTTGCTTGTTAATGTTGAACTCTTGAGTTTCCTTTAACTTGTGCCTGGAATTTTCTTTTGATATTTTGCCAGCTAACTTTGTCTGGCTAACTTTGCCTGGCTACGCCCATCTAGCCGGGGGAACTACCATTCCAGTGGGGGCACGCGAGCACACCCACTAGGTGTAGCCCCCGAGATTCGGAGTAGCTAGCGTAGCCAAGTGCTTCGAATCTTCCTTATTTTTCCCAAGTCCTCTAACTTTGCCCGATTAGGCTCGCTTTAGTCGGCTACTTTTCGCTGGTTGAACGCCTTCAGCTGGGGGAACTAACATTCCAGTGGGGGCACGCGAGCGCACCCACTGGGTGTAGCCCCGGAGATTCGGAGCAGCTGACATAACCAGGTGCTTCGAATCTTTCTTGTCTTCTCTTGCTCCTGCCCTTGCCCTCACCTGGGCTCCGAATGGCCGGCTAAACGCCCTTAGCGGTCAGGAACTACAAGATTCCACTGGGGGCACGCGAGCGCCCCTAGTGGGTGTAGCCCCCGAGATTCGGAGCGCTTGATGAAGGCAAGGACTTCGAATCTTCTTCCCTTTTCCTGAATTCCGACTCAAGGTAGTCGGACAAGAATGTACATACACATACACACATGTCCTCATAGGTTAGTAGGTTAGTCTGCCAAATTGTAGCCAGAAAATGGCTTGTTTTTTCGAAAACTAGCTTGTGCCTCTCTAGACACTTAGTCGCTTTCCCGTGTGCTCTGCTGTTTTCGCTGCGTCCTTGTCGGGCAGCCGGCTTGCGGTCTGCAACCGGCATCGAAGAGAGCTGACAGTACATTGCCCACGGTACTAACGGCTTAGCAGCCGGATTGGTTCGAGCTAGTTGTAGGACCGGTATGCCCGGCCTGCCGTGTATCCTCCCTGTTTTTTGTGTGGGATGCCTCGGGCTTTTGCTCTTGCTAGCCGGACAACCGGTTTGTGGTCTGTAGCTGAGACGAAGAGTGGGCCTCTGACATCGTCGCACACTACTCAGCCGGTTTGTTCACTTAGTAGGCCGGGCCAGCCGGCGAGCCCCCGGGTAGGGGTTGCCGGAGCCAGAAAATTTGAACCGGAAAACGGATGCACACATATTTCTGGCAAGAAGCCCCCGAGATTCTCGTAGGGGTCTGCATTTTCATTTATGAGGTTTTTGTTGGAGATATGCCCAAGAGGCAATAATAAAAGTGGTTATTATTATATCTTTATGTTTATGATAAATGTTTACATCCCATGTTATAATTGTATTAACCGGAAACATTAATACTTGTGTGTTTTGTAAACATAAGAGAGTCCCTCGTAAGCCTCTTGTTGAACTAGCTTGTCGATTAATGGATGATCATGGTTTCCTGATCATGGACATTGGATGTCATTAATAACAAGATCATATCATTAGGAGAATGATGTGATGGACACACACCCGTAGTAAGCATAGCATAAGATCAAGTCATTAAGTTCGTTTGCTATAAGCTTTAAAATACATAGTAACCTAATCCTTCGACCATGAGGTTATGTTAATCACCATCACCGGATGGGTACTTTGATGACATCAAACACCGCTTCATAACTGGGTGGTCATAAAGGTGTCATTGGGTATTCTGAAAGTATGTGTTGAAGCGCATGGACCAAGATTGGGATTTGTCCATCCATATGACGGATAGATATGCTCTGGGCCCTCTCGGTGGAATGTCATCTAGTTAGCTTGCAAGCATGTGACTAGGTCACAAGGGATGACATATCACGGAATGAGTAAAGAGTACTTATCAGTAACGAGGTAGAACTAGGTATGGAGATGCTGACGATCAAACCTCGGATAAGTATAGTATCGCGTGACAAAAGGAATTGGTTTCGTATGTAAATGGTTCAATCGATCCCGAAGTCATCGTTGAGTATGTGGGAGCCATTATGGATCTCCAGGTCCCGCTGATGGTTATTGATAGGAGATGTGTCTCTATCATGTCTACATATTCACGAACCGTAGGGTGACACACTTAAGGTTCGAAGTTGTTTTAAGTAGATATGGAATGTGCGTTGGAGACCGAATGTTGTTCGGAGTCTTGGAATGGATCCGGGACATCACGAGGAGATCCGGAATGGTCCGGAGAATAAGATTCATATATTGGGGATCATTTTCTAAGTTAGGAAATGTTCCGGAGTGTTTGTATGGAGATTCTAGAAGGTTTCAGAATGTTCTGGAAGGTTCTAGAGGATTTCTTGGAGTTTGCTTGAAAACCAAGAAAGGGTCAAAGGAAACCTAGTGGGGCAAGACACGGATTCATGGGGGAGGAGGACTCCTCCCCCTTCCCACCGCCGGCCATAGGAGGGGAGTCCTACTAGGACTCCCCCTCCCCAGGCGCGCCTCCCCCCCTTAAATAGAAGGGAAGGGGCGCCCCCTCTTGGCCCTCTCCCATATAACTCCAATCTTTGCCGTCTCTCTCCTCCACCTTTCTTCTGCACAGGCATAGGCGAAGCCCTGCAGAATTCTCTACTCCACCACCACCACCACGCCGTTGTGTTGCTAGGATTCCGTGGAGAAGATCTACTACCTCCGCTGCTTGATGGAACGGGGAGAGGAAGGTCTGCTTCGACTCCGCACGTGTGACCGACTGCGGAAGCGCTGCCGAATCGCGGCGCCGGAAGGATCGTCCACTTGACCGACTGTGGAAGCACTGCAGGAACGCGACGCCGGAAGGATCATCCACACGATCTTGAGATCGGCAAGTGATCGACTACATCAACCACGAGATCTAATCTCGTTAACGCTTTCGGATCTACGAGGGTTAGTTCCTTTCTATCTCGTTGCACATGTCTAATAGATTAGATCTTGGCTTTTATATAGATTAGATCTGGGTTTTATTCGTTCTTGCGGTAGAAATTTTTTGTTTTCCATGCTACGAACCCACCAGTTTTCGGGATACATACACTGCCTGGCGACTAGGTGTAAAACGGGCGCAGCAGAGCCGCATTCCAGGGACGCTCGATCTCCTCGTCTGATTTGTCCATCTTGTTCTTGCGCGGTTGCTGCGCGTCGATGAGGTAGTAGGAGTCGTTGGGCAGCACCCGGCTGATGATGAAGGGGCCCTCCAAGGGTGGCGACAGCTTGTGCATGCCCTTCGTGTCTTGCA
The DNA here is from genome assembly GCA_910589775.1 of Avena eriantha. NCBI lineage: Eukaryota > Viridiplantae > Streptophyta > Magnoliopsida > Poales > Poaceae > Avena > Avena eriantha. Next base: position 433,911,065 of record OU342744.1, read on the forward strand.
CCAGCCGGAGGACGAGGTCACCCTCGCGGAATGCGACCGGGCGGATCCGGCTTGAATGGTAGCGACGTAGTCGCTGCTGGTACAGGGCTGATCTGGACAAGGCCAGCTCGCGGGCCTCCTCTAGGAGGTCCACTCCATCCTCCCGCGCCTCCTGGTTGGCTTTTTCGTCGTACAGGAGCTTGCGTGGGGAGTCAAATTTGATGTCGGCGGAGAGGCGGCTTCCGATCCGTAGACCAGGAAGAACGGCGTGTAGCCGGTTGACCTATTTGGCGTGGTGTGGAGGCTCCAGAGCATAGCCGGAAGTTCTTCGATCCAACATCCGGGTGACCGCTCCAATGGCTCGATGAGGCGTGGATTGATGCTGGCTAGCACCAAGCCGTTTGCTCTTTCGACTTGCCCGTTGGACTGCGGGTGTGCGACGGAGGCGAGGTCCAGCCGGATGCCCTTGTTGCTGCAGAACCGGGCGAAGGCCCCCTTGGCGAAGTTCATGCCGTTGTCGGTGATGATGTTGTTGGGGTAGCCGAAGCGGTTGATGATGTCGTTGAAGAAGGTAACGACTGTCGCCCCATCCAGCTTTCGGATAGGCTTGGCCTCGATCCACTTTGTAAACTTGTCCACTGCTACTAGCAGGTGGGTCATGCCCGCGCGTGCTCGCTTGAAGGGGCCGACCATGTCGAGGCCCCAAACTGCGAAGGGCCAGGTGATCGGTATGGTCTTGAGCACCGAAGTTGGCATGTGCCTGAGCTGCCCGAAACGCTAGCACCCATTCCACGCGCGGACCAGCTGCTCAGCATCCTCGAGGGCGGTGGGCCAATAGAAACCATGGCGGAATGCCTTGGCGACTATCGCCCTTGACGAAGCGTGATACCCGCACTCGCCCCGGTCGATATCCCTGAGTAGCCGGTGGCCCATGTCCACATCGACGCACCTTTGGAAAATGCCGGATACGCTGCGCTTGTACAGTTCGCCGTTGATGATGGTGTACGTGTGCGCGCGGCGCCGGATTTGCCTGGCCTCCACCTCGTCATCCGGGAGTTCTCCATTGGCGATGTAGTTCATGAAGGGTTGTGCCCAGGGTGGCACTTCCCGAATGACGAGGACGCTCCCGTCCTCCGGTTGATGGACGTAGGGGGGTCGTCCGGGTGGCGTACCCGGGACGACAGCCCCCGAGCTGCTTGACGAACCGGCAGCCCCCGGGCCCTACGAGCCGAAGGGCACCGCTTGGCCTGAGTTGGTGCGGGTCTTCTTTTTTGGCGGCTCTGTCGGCTCCGCTTTTGCCGCTCCATCAGCCGGAGCGCTCCCTGCCTAGGTGATGGAGTTCGACTCCGGTGACGGGTTGATGGACGGCTTGCGTAGGTGCTCAAAAGGAGGCCCCAGGTGGGATCACCTGCCTGGTGGATCCGATCTTGGAGAGCGCGTCGGCTGCCTCGTTGTTCATGCGGGGGACGTGGTGGAATCCGCATCCGTCGAAGGAGGTGCTGAGCTTCTGGATGTGGAACCGGTAGAGGGCCATGTTTGCATCTCTGGCGTCCCATTCTCCGTCCACTTGTTGCACCACCAGATCCGAATCACCGAAGCACAGGATCCGGTTGACGCCGATCTCCTTGGCTAGCCGGAGTCCGTGCACCAACGCCTCGTATTCGGCTACGTTGTTGGAGGCCTTGAAGTGGATCCGCAGCACGTACTCCAGCCGGTCCCCCTTGGGCGAGGTGAGCACGATGTCGGCTCCCAAGCCCCCGAGCATCTTTGACCCGTCGAAGTGCATCTTCTAGTGGTCCGAATCCGGAACTGGTGGGAGATACTGGGTCTCAGCCCAGTCGACGAGGAAGTCCGCCAATGCCTGCGACTTGATTGTGAGCCGAGGCTCGTATTGGATGGAGTAGGCGGCGAGCTTGATGGCCCATTTGGCGACTCGGCTGGTGGCGTCTTTGTTGCCGATGATTTCCGAAAGGGGTGCGGTGCACATGACCTTAATCGGATGCTCTTGGAAGTAGTGCTTGAGCTTCTTGCATACCAGGTACACGTTGTAGAACATCTTCTGGTAGTGGGGGTAGTTCTGCTTGGAGAGGGAGAGAACCTCGCTGAGGTAGTAGACGGGTCTCTGAACCGGCTAAGCCTTGCCTTCCTCGGGGCGCTCCACCACTAGGACGACACTGATGACCCGGCTGATGGCTGCTATATAGAGCAACATCGGCTCCTTGCTAGCCGGCGTGGCTAGAACCGGTGATGTGGATAGCATGCGCTTGAGGTCGCGAAACGCGGTGTCGGCCTGCAAAGTCTAGGAGAACTTGTTTGTCTTCTTCATCAGCTGGTACAGCGGGAGTGCCTTCTCCCCAAGCCGGCCGACGAAACGGCTGAGGGAAGCCAGGCATCTGGTGAACTTTTAGACTCCAAGTAGGTTACTGGGCGGCTGCATCCTCTCGACGGCCGCGATCTTCTCCGGGTTCGCCTCGATGCCTCGCTGTGATACGAGGAAACCGAGGAGTTGACCGGATGGCACTCCGAAGACGCACTTCTCCGGGTTCAGCTTCATCCGGTACTGGTGGAGGTTACCAAATGTTTCTCCCAGATCCTCAAGGAGGGTGTGCTTCTCCTTGGTCTTGATGGCCACGTCGTCCATGTAAGCGTGCACGTTTCGGCCTATCTGCGAGTGCAAGCATTTCTGCATGCATCGCTGATAGGTGGTGCCTGCATTCTTTAGGCCGAAAGGCATGGTTACGGAACAGAAAGCCCCGTAGGGGGTGATAAATGATGGCTTAATCTGATCAGCCGAGCTTAGCTGGATCTGATTGTACCCGGAATAGCAATCTAGGAAAGACAACAAATCACAGCCGGCCGTCGAATCGATGACTTGATCGATACGGGGCAAGGCGAAGGAGTCTTTCGGGCACGCCTTGTTCAGGCTGGTGTAGTCGATACACATGCGCCAGGTCTTGTTCTTCTTCAGCACCAGGACTGGGTTCGCCAACCAGTCCAGGTGGTACACTTCCATGATGAACCCGGCTGCACGGAGCCAGTGATCTCGTCACCGATTATCTTCCTCTTCTCTTCTACGAACCGGCGCAGAGGTTGCTTGACCGGCTTGGCATCTGGACGCACATGAAGTGAGTGCTCGGCGAACTCCCTCGGCACACCCGACATGTCCTTGGGGGACCATGCGAAGATGTCCCGATTCTCACGGAGGAAGTCGACGAGCGTGCCTTCCTATTTGCTATCCAAGACAGCACCAATGGTGACGAACTTAGTCGGGTCGGAGGGGTCGAGCAGGATCCTCTTCGTCTCCTTTGCCAGCTGGAAAGCTCCTTCTCCAGCCGGTTTGCTGCTAGCCGGAATGTCCTGCTGGGCCATGGCCACATTCCGCATGATCACACGCTTTTCTTAGGCCATGATGAGGGCCTCTGCCAGTTTGGAACTGGCTGAGGCGCACTCCATCGACCGCCTGAAGCAGCCGGCGATGGTGATCACGCCGCGGGGTCCCGGCATCTTCGTCTTGAGGTACGCGTAGTAGGGGATGGCCATGAATTTGGCGAGGGCGGGGCGCCCGAGGAGAGCATGGTAGGAGCTCGTCAGGTTTACCACCTCGAACAAGATTGGTTCGCGGCGGAAGTTCTCCTCGGTCCCGAAGATGACGTCCAACTGGATTTTCCCCAGCGGGGTGCAGGCTGGCCCCGGCAGTACGCCGTGGAATGTCGTGGTAGTCGGGCGCAGGTCGCTCTCGCGAATGCCCAGCTTCTCTAGCGAGAACTGGTAAAGGAGGTTGAGGCTGCTGCCACCGTCGATGAGGACGCGCGAGAATCGGCAGGTACGCGCGTTGGAGACGATGAGGGGGTCGAGCACCATGGCGTAGCCCCCGGGAGTCGGCAGATGCTCAGGCTGGTCTGCCCGGCTCCAGGTGATGGGAGTTTCCGACCAGTTCAGGTACTGGGGGGCCAGAGAGACGATGGCATTGACCTCCTTTGAGCATCGCCTATGGCTGTGCTTGTCGTCCTGCTCCGTCTCGAAGATGTGGTAGGCGGCGTGTGGCTGGGGGTAGCCGTTGTTGTTGTTGCTGCCATTACCTGTCGGCTCCTCTAGCCGGTGGTGGAGGTCCACCCGGAGGAGAAGGGGGGAGACGAGGCTGGTTGCCATGGTCCTTTAGCTGGCGGGTCCAGCTGCAGTTCCGGGTGGTGTGCGTAGCCGGCTTGAAGGGACCGCTATGCCACTTGCACGGGCCGTCAAACATCTGGTCGAAGGTGAGCCGTGGCTTCTGCCTCCTTGCTTCATTAGCCGGCGCGTCGGGCGCGCCCTCCACAACATTGACTTGCCGCGCGTGGTAGCGAGGCTTCTGTTGTCTGGCCTGGCAGTCCCCATGGAACCGGTTGTCGTTGTCGTGGCGTCGAGAGGATCCGGCTTCTCCAGCCGGATTGCTTGGTTGGTCGCGAGCCAGATCCGTGGGAGTCGGACGCCCGTCCGCGTTTACTCGGAGGGGCTTCTTCATGGCGGCATCCGCCGTGGCGTACTGGTCCGCAACCGTCATGAGCTCTGCCATGGTTTTCGGCTCATCACACAGTAGCCGGTGGCGAAGCATGGTGCCTTCCCGGCAACCCTCGATGAAGAAACTGATGGCTTGGCTCTCTAGGATGCCCTCGCAGGTGTTGCACAGCTCCGTCCACTTGGCGAGGTACTCGCGGTCGGTCTCGCGCTCACCCTGGACGCACAAGGCTAGGTCGCGCGGGCGCCCTGGACGTTTGTACGTGCCGTTGAAGTTGCGGACGAACACCTTCTTGAAGTCAGGCCAGGCGTTGATGCTGTTGGGCACAAGGCTGTTGAGCCACGTCCTTGCTGATCCGGTTAGCATGAGGGGAACGTAGCGCACGGTTGTGCGCTTGTTCCCATGGGCGATGCCGACTGCCGTAGCATAGTCGGTCAACCAGTCTTCCGGCTTCATGCTGTTGTCGTACTTGGGGGTGTAGGGAGAATTTGTCCGGAACAAACCGGACCGGTAGAGTCTTCCTCCTCCGTGATGCGCGCTTGAGCGAGGAGCTCGATGCGGTCGTGGGCATCCGGACAATCCGGGTTGGGCGCTCCCACCCGGCCCGAGAGACGGGAACCGGCTAGTCTAGGCGCTCCGGTTAGCAGAGGGGGAGGCGGCGGGTTGATGTTCACCGTCTTCTCCTGGCACGGCTGGCCCATGTTGCCAGAGCTGCGACGCCTGCTGCGGGCCCTAGCCGGCTGAGGGGAGGACACCTGCTGGGTGTCGCGCGGTGCGCCCCTACTGTTGGCAGGCAGCTTGCTTCCCCTAGAGTAGCTGGGGTCCTCCTGCATCTGCCAGTTGGCATCAGCCTGCTCGTCCGCGATGCGGAGGAGCTCCTGCACGCGAGCATGCTGGCGGGCTCGCTCCTCGCCCTCCAGACTGGGGAGTTCTTCCGCCGTGGCTCGTGCCGCGCGCAGGTTCTTGATGGGCGTGCTGTAGGTGGGCCAGATAGGGGCGGGTGCGGGATCCGGCTCCCCATCCTTCTCCATCCTACCGCCTAGCTCGCCGCCCCAGCGCCGCACCTGGCCACGCCGGCTTGGCTCCGCGGTAGTCGGAGTGAAACCGTGCGCGCGGTCGTACTCACGCCGGGTGATCTCGAGTTGCTTGCGGGCTGCCGCCAGCTCCATGGCCTCCTGGAGGGGGATCTGTCTCTCCATGGTGAAGTTGGCCTCTGCCTCCTCTGGGTTATCCCCGAGGTTAACCGGCGTCAGGAGCCGATCGATGGCATCCTCCACCGGGTTCCGAGGCTACGGAGGAGCAGAAGTTCCGACCTCGTCCATGCCTCGCTCCCGTGGCTGGAGGGGATGAGAGCTGGAGCCGGCCATCATGACCTCCACGCCGCAGGATGCGGTAGAGGCGCTACCGCCTGGGCGTGGCAGCTCCGCGACAGAGATGATTTCCCTAGGGAAATGCTTCGGGACGGTGGCAATGTAGACAGGGAGGTCGCCGAATTGCAGGACGATTCCGTTCGCCGAGAAGGAGGTTCCGGCAAAGTAGGAGGCGTTGTCGATGACGCAGTCGAATTTGCCGAGCGTGAGCACCAGGCCGGAGGCCACGCGCTCACCGGCTGAAGTGCAGGGTCCCGTGCGGAACGTGACTCTGGTCTAAGCCATCTTGCCCCATGGTGGGCGCCAACTGTCGTTGTATTGGGAACGAAAGTACCTAAAGAGGTTAGATAGAGGTGTGGGGACTAGCAGGGAAGCTATCAACAGCGTCCGCAGGCAGGATTGGATACAGGCAAACGTAGCTGGACGCAGGAAGTACCCAGGTTCGGAGCCCTCGTGGTGAGGTAAAGCTCCTACTCCTGCCTGATCTGACTATGTGGGATATACGAACTACAAGTGCTCATCGAGATGTATTTGCTAGCTACTGCCTTAAATGCTATGAGACCAACCCTTTCTACTGAGGCCATGCCTCTCCTTATATAGGCAGAGAGGCAGCGGTCTCACTGGCCAATCCGACTGGCGGGCCCCACAGGCGGGTCCCGGCCGGCTGGTCATCCACAGTATCCCGTATGGTATGTCACGTCGGAGTGTGAGCGGTATGGGTGTCGTGCGCATAGTGGACGCCGTGCGAACCCGTCGTCAGCATCGGGCCACTATTCCCGCGTCATCCCCGCAAAGTCTTCGGTATGGCCGGGTAGTTGCTTGTCTTGTCATCGTACAGGGCGTACCGTGCACTGATACACACGTCGTCGTGTCTCACTGATTAAGTCCGGCTACATCATCGTAGCCGGCTACTTCTTGCTGCTCCGGCTACCGCACGGTAGCCGGCATGTCCTGCCCTGTCCGGCTGTGCTTGGTCAGCCGGACGCGATTCGACTGCTTGGTTCTTGTCCGGTTGGGGTACCTGGGGATCATCCCCCTGACAACTCACGACCTTTTTTTTGATTTGGTCATGGACTACTATGACCAAAATAGATGGTCGTAGATTCTTTAACCAATTGTTTTGGTCACATGCCATCTACCCCGTCCACGTCAGATCTTACGTGGCCAATCCTACATGGCAACTCTATGACCAATCGAAAAGGTTGTAGATTGAAATTAGCCCGATCCAGTTCGGTGCTTTACATGGGCCAAGCCCAATAATTCATCCTTTTTTCTAGGCTTTTGCATTCCATTTCATTTTTGGGTTTTTTTCCTTGTTTCACCCCTTTTATTTCAATATTCGGATATTATATATTGCTTTTTTCTAAAATGATATCTACTTTGGGACATGGCCTTTATAATCCCACAATGAGCCAAATTCTGTATACAGCCGAAATTAATAATAAAATTGTTTTCCAGCAAGTATACACAGGAAAGCACATTACATAGCACATAGGTTTGCATCAAGTACAGAGCACATAGCTTCCCATTACATCATAAGGTTCACAACACATACAGACTACATTCCAAAACTTCCGCAGCTGCTGATACTCATTTCAGTGATCTATTTCATTATAGCAGGCATGCACAATACATTTGCAAAAGATATCTGGCACACATTCAAAACATGTACAAGTTCACCAAGGCACAAACCTCGAAGATGTTGTCAAATAAGGTATTGCAGCTACTTGTTGATCTTGATCTTCTCTTTTCTTGAAATACTCCAGCTCCAGGTTGTTCTTTACATTAATATGGAAATGATGTGATGGCCTTCCAGAAAAACCTGTGAACAAAGAGAATTTCTATATAAAAAATAGTAGAGAAACCCTTGTGTTGATTCAAATGATTGATAAGCATACAAAATTTAACATGACAAAGAGTAGTCAAATAGCTAATCGTTAGATAGCTATCATGCAAGCAACACATATTTTTATTGCACGAAAGGTTATATGCAATGAAATAGGATATCAAACAGGGGCAATTATTTCACATTTCTTTTTTGCTACAACCAATGCATACATGGACCTGATATTAAAAATAGTACTCCCTTCAATCCATATTACTTGTCACTGAAATGGATGTATCTAGACATGTTTTAATACTAGATACATCAATTTCAACGACAAGTAATATGGACCGGAGGGAGTATTAAGTTTTACAGAATTAGACGACCAATAGTGGCATACATAATCAAACAACCATTTTGCAAGCAATATAAGTTTACAGAATTTAACATTACAAAGAGTACTCAAACAGCTTCATGGCACATTGAAAAAACTAAACAAGGTATGCCTGCAGAATTGTACCATCAACCAACCAGGATTCAAATATGATCGAGCTATTTTTTTCTCTCTGCACCTAGATCCATCTCGTGCTGTTGCTAGCCATAGAACCAATGTCACTGACTCAAAAATGAAGCATATAGTCACTCCAACATACTACAATAGCTAGATTAGGGACGTGAATTTGCATAGCACAACATTAGAATATTATAGCATGGTCTAATTCATTTGACAATGGAAAGTGGCACTTATCATTTATAAAGGTGGGAACATAGGTAAAAGAATATCAGGGTTATCGCAGCTGGTACCTAGTAATACACTAGTAAGAATATCAGGGTTATCGCAACTGGTACCTAGTAATATGCTATCAATAATAATAAACCCTAGCACAAAATTTTCTAAAACATAGTTCTTCAGAGCTTAGCTGAGCCACCTAAGTTTATCCATTACTTAGCTGGTTAATATAAACCAAAACATAGGGGACATATGAGAAGCACTACCTTAAACAAAAGGTTAACATGAATTACGTAAAATTTCATTCCTCCTTGATTCCTAGAGTCTGAATGCTTCTACCATGTTGTTACACCAAAACACCAACACATTTTTCAAGTGTAATGCTACAAATTATATAAATCATCAAAGAACAAGGGAGACTTAAGTTTCACCCTTTGTTTTTCTACATTAGTAGGATTAATAAATGTTTCAAACTGGCAGACAGTCATAAATCTAGGCTAAATTATATTTAGAAAGAAATGTAAAACCATCTATATGGAGAAGCTGTCACTTTGAAACTGACAGAAAATATTCATGTAAGTGTGAGTTTCTAAAAGGAAATGTAAAAAATCATGTATGAAGGCCTAACAATGAAACTGTGAGTTTCTAAAAGGATCACACATATAATTGTTACTTATGTGTTATGCCCTCTAACTGTTTGTACTTGACAAAACATTAGAATATCAGATTTTCATGTATATCATGAATACTCTGGTTTGGTTTGAGATCTGTACTAACTTTACCTGCATAGAAGAACATCTAAATCAAAATTGAAAGTCACTCGCACTTGGAATCGAATTAGTATGAGTAAACAACTAAACATTAGTGGTAAATAATTGGTGTATGTATACTGAATATATACTCGTATGCTGAAGTGTTTTAGAATGTAATTTAAACATGAGAATATAACCTTTCTTAAAAACAGATGAGAAAGTACACATAACCGTAGACCAAAAAATGATTTTTTTTCTCGACAATCTCATTTCTGCATAATAGCAGTAAGATACTACCAATTGCTACACACAACACCATCTTGGAACATGGGGGGGTCTTCCTAGTACAATAAAACTCAACTTCATCATCTGGTCCATATACATAAGGATGCGACAGAATCGGCAAAATATAGAGCCGTACACTATGGTAGAGAAGCAGAAAACATACCAGGAAACAGCTGCAGGAGGTGCTATTTGGTCGAGTAAGCGCTATACTCTAGTAAATTTAGTTCATCTCATCTTCAATAGTTAAAATATTGATAACAACGAGTTATTACGTGCTCAGTTTTAGAAGCTATTATCAAGCAATATAACTAATTAAGCAATAGAAAGGTTGATATACCAAAAGAATTTGCGTGTCTCAACTAACCCAGATTGTCCTACTAGTAATTCTAAATAACAACGTAGTGAGAATAGACTAGCATCTTGGAAAGGTAGGATTACACCCACTAATGTTTCCAATAAAAAAACTACGCTTGTAAAAATGTATGCCCACTACATATCTAGACTAGATGAACAAGTCACATAATGACACATGTTGAATAGACAAACATAGTAACGTTGTTCCAACAGAAACATAAGATTGTTGTTTGAAAATTTACATGTTACTGCAATTTATTGACTGCAAGTAAACTGGTTTACCTAACTGTATCTTTGAAACTGATAGAAAATATTCATGTAAACTTGCATACCTATAGTACTCATATTCATGTAAAATGAATCTTGGAGAATGACTAAAAATATTGATCTTGGGAGTCCAATATTCAAAGTAGAAAATGAGAATACACACTAAATGAATCTTTATACAGTACTGAATGTGAAAACACAAGAATTGGTGATCCAGTGATACACGCTGAAATGAATATAACACTTCATATTTGAAATAAATAAATTCACTTTAACAAAAATTCCAAGTTACCGTAGCATAGTTTTAATGCAAGTAGACTCAGTACTCCCCAATACTAATCAATCCTTAAATTTGAATCTAGCTATTGTATGCAAGAAACTTTGCATTCATGAACAGGAGTACTAACCAATTTGTCTATTAGTACTGTCCAAAACTAAGATACTTCCATAGTACAGCCTTTCCAAAACTAAACTAACAGGAGTAACTCAGAACATCCATGAGCATAAGTAAATCGGACACCATTACTGCATAAACATGAGTAAATTTGTTATTGTTAGTTATATTAACATTCATTAGAATAGGCATGAACATGAGTAGACGCCCTCCTCATCGGCAAATTAGATCACACCGTCAAGGCGGTGGTTCTCGACCACCTCCAGCACAACACCGTTACCGCCTTCAGAGACCACTAGAACAGGCGATGTGCCGAAAATCCTAAATCAGTCAGGCAACAGTAAAGTTAATAAGTTGGATCTTTATGCATCATCTAATTTCATCCAATAAGTTAGAACGTTATGGAGTGCTAAATCACTGGTTATGACCTACTGATTCTGCAAGAAGCTAAAATACAATTAATTTGATATGTGTAATGCTAGTAACGCCTTGGATGAAGTTTTGATCGTCGACACTGTTCAAGCAACCTGATGGTAAACTAGTTTTGCCATCCTAGAAATAATACTAGATCTTATGAGGTATCACTCAATCAATAATTCGAGAGTTTAATTAAATTGTACAATTCTTACACGCATGCGACTGAATCTGAAAGCGAGAATTCGAGAAAATGACGGGCACCTGATTTTGCGTAGGCGGTCGAAGAGGTGCGGGGAGTAGAGACCCTCATCGTCGGCAAAGTAGAATACGCTGTCGAGGCAGTGCTTATCGACCACCTCCAGCCCCGTGTTCATCTAATTCGCAACCACCTCCAGCCCCATGTTCCCGTCCTCGACGATGACCTAGGGCACGGGCGGGTGGACGAGGCACACCATCCATTATGTACAAGAGAAGATCCAGGGCCCGTCTGCAAGAAGGACCTTCACATCCTAACCGCCGTTGGTGAAGCTAGCGTACTGGACGACAGTGGCAGCCATCGGGTCGAGGTAGAGCCTGTCTCGGGGACCATCGGTTGCGGCTGCTCCTCCTACGCTTGCAGCCACGCTGCCTTGTGAGGGACAGGAAGGCGCCAATCTCCTCCTCTATGCTTCCAGTCGCCTCCGGAGGAGAGGATGGAGAGGCCCTCCATCGTCACCACGTGCCTCGACGCCTCGTCGATGGAGGAGATGAGGAGATCGCAGATGCTGCTCGCGATCGTCTGTGCCGGGTGGAGGAGATGTCCTTTGTCGCTTGCTCATGTCCGACATCCTATATGGAGGATCTAGGGAAGGTCTGTGGCTTCCAGATCCGACGAACGCGAGGCCAATGGCTAGTTCTGGAGGGGAGGAGTGGCGGCGGGGAGCGGTGGTGGGGTGGGATGGTGGAGAGAAGAGAGGGGGTGGCGGCGGAGGATAATACATTAGGGTTTGGGAGACGTGATGTTGGGTTATGATTTCGGTTTGCCCACGGAGACAAAAATGAAATTTTCGTTCCCTCGTTGGTGAGGCATGGGCGGGCATCCAATTTTCGATCCCGCATGGCTTCGTGCACGAATTTATTAGTCAAGACTCAACCAACCACTATGACTACCACCGAGACCCACGCTTTGATGTTTCACGATTTCACTGTTTTTTAGTATTATATAAGTTGGGTGTGTGTTTTTATATATTTTGATTGTTCCGTAGTCTAAAAACTCAACGTAATATGCGGGTCAACAAGTCAATGTGTGGGTCCTAGTTGTCAGTGGCAGATCCAAATCTAGTATTATCTAGACACATAAGAGAAAATTAACACATAGACATGACACATAGGCAAAAGCGCCGAGGTGGTCGTCCAGTCATTTCAACACATAAGAAATTAGCAATGATGACCATTAAATTGGTCGTAGTTGTTTAAAATTAAGGTCGTAATTAAGTGTTGGACATTTTACGACCAATTCATGTATGGAAATTGTGACCTTTTTAACAAAAAGTGTCGTAACTTTTTAGGGTATGGACCCTCCCAAATGACTTACGACCATTTGGTGCGAGATTGTCATAGATCTATGACTAATTTTTCCACGGTCACTATGAAAAGGCCACAAGTTAACACATTTCTAGTAGTGGTATCGAATGGAAGGAAGTAATAGTTTGCAGAAAGTAAACACAAAGCAGTAAATAGTTGGTTGTAGATTGATGGTAAAACAAAGGACCGGGGTCCACAGTTCACTAGTGGTGGCTCTCCTTAAGATAGATGACATGTTGGATGAACAAATTACAGTGGGGCAATTGACAAAGATCGAGAAAGCATACAAGCATATACTAATCATCTTGACTCCTTTGAGACTTGATTGGGCATTACAACATTATACATAGACCGCCATCCAACTGCATCTATGACTAATAATCCACCTTCAGGTTATCATCCGAACCCCCTCCAATATTAAGTTACAAGCAACAGATTATTGCATTACGAATTGCGTGTAAAGTAAAGAATACGATTGTTCTATGAACAAAGGATTGTTGTTTTCTCCCTGGTAGCAACAGCACATCTAGTATCTTAGAGATTTCTATCACTTCCCCAGATTACCAGAGGCATGAACCCACTATCGAGCATAAATACTAAATCTTGGAGTTGCTAGCATCTACTTGGCCAAGATAGCTACTAACAACGAAAAGCATGCAATATCACAAATAACAAAGACATGATAGAATTAATAATCAATCTGAAGCATCTCAATATCTATCGGATTCCCGCAAACACAACATGCAGAATTACAAATAGATGATGTTGATCATGAACGGAGCTCACAAGATCTAAACATGATAGCACAAAGAAGGAGAACCAGCCATCTAGCTACTACATGGACCCGTAGTCCAGAGATGAACTACTCACGCATCACACCGGAGGCTTGCATGATGATGAAGAAGGCCTCCAAGGTGAATTCCCCTCTGCGGCAGGGTGCCGGGAAGAGCTTCAGATCCCTCTCGATCTACGGATGGAGATGATGGCGGCTATAGACTCTTTCGTGGAATTTTGATCGGGTACTTAGGGTTTCCGTATCAGAGGCAATATATAGGCGGAAGGAGAGGCCGAGGGGGTGCCTAGGCTGGCCACACCACCCCCTAGCGCGGGCCAAGCCTGGCCGTGCGGCCAGGTGGTGTGGCCGCCCTCTGGCCCTTCTCCGTCTCGTGTTGTGGCTCCAAGTGTCCCACAGTAAAATAATAACTTTGGCTTTTGTCCCGTCCAATTCCGAGAAAAATCATTTTCTGACTTCCTGGAACCAAAAACAGAAGAAAACCAGCAGCTGGCACTGTGGCTCTTGTTAATAGGTTAGTCCAAGAAATCATATGAAAAGTACTCCAAAGGGTGAATAAAACACAAGAAAGTAGATAAAACCAAGAATGGAACATCAAAAATTATAGATAAGTTTGCAATGTATCATGGTTTTGGGAAAGAACACATGCAATGATGCCTCTCCAGCATGTGGTGTTCTTTTCATAAACCACATGGATCCGCTAGATGTCATTGCATGTGTGTTCTTTTCATAAACAACATGGATCCACTAATTTCATTGCATGTGTGTTCTTTTCATAAACCACATTGATCTAGTAGATGTCATTGCATGTGTGTTGTTTTCATAAACCACATTGATCCACTAGATTTCATTGCATGTGTGTTCTTTTCATAAACCTCATGGATCCACTGATGTCATTGCATGTGTGTTCTTTTCCAAAACCACATGGATCCACTGGTGCCACTCCAGCATGTGGTGTTGTTTTCATAAACCACATGGATCCACTAGATGTAATTTCATGTGTGTGCTTTTCATAAACCACATGGATCCACTGATATTATTGCATGTGTGTTCTTTTGAAAAACCACATGGATCCACTGGTGCCACTCCAACATGTGGTGTTCTTTCCATAAACCACATTGATCAAGTAGATGTCATTACACGTTTGTTCTTCTCAGAAACCACATGGATCCACTAGATTTCACATGTGTGTTCTTCTCATAAACCACATGGATCCACTAGATGTCATTGCATCTGCGTTCTTCTCATAAACCACATGGATCCACTAGATGTCATTGCATGTGGTGTTCTTCTCATAAACCACATGGATCCACTAGATTTCATTCCATGTTTGTTCTTCTCATAAACCACATGGATCCACTAGAGTTCATTGGATGTGTGTTATTTTCATAAACCACATGGATCCACTAGATGTCATTGGATGTGTGTTCTTCTAATAAACCCTAGCAGCAATGACATCTAGTGTGTGTGCGTGGTGGCCGTTAGATTGTAACCTTTGCCCCCAATGGTGGTCCTTAGACCGAGTCTTCTAGAAGGAACGCGCTAACACACTTGTTGTGCATGATGATTGTTACGTACCGTTTGATCGGCGCGCTTGGACGATTGGGATGGTTCTTCGTAAGAGCGATCCGCGAGTAGGCTATTCTGTGACATGATTGGCCATGCTTACTGTCCGCTTGCTCTGGACAAACTGTCAACACCGCACGCTCCCCTTTTGCGAGTGTCACGAGTTCCGTGGGCCGCATGCCAATGCCACGTCCCCTTTACTTCTCTTCCACCCCATACTTATCTTCCTTCCCCTTGAAGCCACTTTCCCCACTTCTCTCCCATCCTGCTGTAGCCATAAGCCGACGGTGCCTCCAACCATCTCTCCCGCAGCCACCCTAGTACCCCACCCCCTTCTCGCCATGGGTTCAAGGGGGGTGGTGAGGAAACGCGTCTTGACAATAGAGACGGTGATTTCGATGTGATTCGTCTCATATATAACATCTATGGCCATTTATCTATTTTGAGCTAGATCTACTCTGTTTAGTCATGCACGTATGATGTGTTAGGACAACCCGACGTTGTACGACTCCGACTGTAACGGTTTAGCGGAGGAAGACAGTGTGGAGGAAGACAGTCCTCTGCTATGTAAACATGGATATGTCCCTGCTAAATTTGTAGCGTTCGAAGGACGAAACGTAGGCAGGAGGTTTTTAGGGTGTCAAGGACATCGTGCAATGTTGCAATGCAGAAGTTGTGGTGTTGTCAAATGGGTAGATCCAGAGTGGCCCAAATTAATGCAGAAAACACTAGACAAACTATGGGATATGACTGTTGAGTTGAAAGAATCCATAGTCAGCTCACTTCTTGAGAGTGCTGAGATGAAGTTATTTGACCATGTTGACACAACCAAGCTTAACCGAGATCTTAGGAGGGTGCAAGACAAGGTTAGCAAAGTAGAGAAGGAGAGGGACGTGGCGTTGGCCCTGAAGGCTAAAGCATAGTAAGAACTGACTCAAGCAAGGAATGAACTTCACCAGGCCAAAGTCCTGGAGTTCACAACTACGAGTATTGACAAGCCCATGAGGTAAATGCAGAGAAACGATTGAAGCTGTGCAAGGAAGATGCTAGAAGGACGGAGTAGACGATTCGATCCTTGCTCTTGCAGGAAGATGCGAATCGGGCTAATATTAGGAAGATCAAGGAGATGTGTGATAACTAGTTCTATTTAGCTTGAGCTCCGTACTTTTATAAGTTGTAATAGTAGTACTTGTTGACCTAGCGGTTTGAACTAGTGGTCTCGGAGTCCTGGGAGAAGAAAAATTGGTCGCTCGTTAATCTGTCTTAGCCCTCCATTACTTCCTTTTGTCTGATGATGGTGGTATTATGACATTGGTAGTTTGTTTAAACGTGATCTAGGTAGATTGTGCCACATGCAAATGGCATAGCCACAATTTATAAAGTGGAAGCACGTACACCCTGTTACTGGAGATCCGGGAGCTTCGCCAGATGCAGGGATGTAGGAGCAGGGATGTGGTGAGATAGACGGGCTCAAGATTAGGCCAGAAAGTGGTACCGATTTCCTCATTATCTAGGCATTATCGATTGCCATTGTTGTTTATGTTGCCATGTCGTTGTGCAGCAGCTGAAATAAGTTGTTGTTTCATGGAGTGTAGCAGCTTAATTAATTTATTTCCGTGCCACTAATATTCTATCGTATTTGGAGACCTCTTCCCTTAAAGAATTTAACCGAATTACATATATAGGTTCAAGTTCAACACATTATTATGCATCTTCATTGCCAGCAGGCTTCTTCCCTTGCATGGGTGCCAAGCCTTCATGTCCACTGGCTTCTTCATTTCCTGCCTTCTTCCTCTTCCTCGGTGCCAATTTTCTTAGCTTCACGTACTCTGCATTGCCGGGACAATCAACACCAGAATCGTGTCCAGCATCATCACTCCACTCGTTTTTATTTTCTTCCAGCGACAAAATGACTGACCCGGCAATCATGTTTCTAACCTTGCGGCGCTTCCTATCAAAGAAATAGGACTGTTTCATAACTGCCTAATATCTACAGAGTAAACAAAACAAAACTTACAATTCAGCACAAACATGCGAACCCCAAGAGACTTTTGCTTACCAGGAGCTAATTGGGTTCGAGGGACCACCCTGTCCAAGAATAGAAGGGCGGCTCCCAATTGCAGCAGCTTCCACATCCAGTACATCACAATTCAGCTCAAACATGCAAGCCGAAGCATACCTTTTCATCAACCCAATTAGCTGACTGTCACACGTTAGAGGAACCATGATGCCTCATTCATCCATGAAGCTGAACTTTGCAGTCTGCTTCAGACCTATTTCAGCATGATTACGCAGAGCAGCAACCATACTAGGGGTAGTGCAGATCTGTGCATGCGCTTCTTCCATCATGATACAATGGTGTCCATACTACTTGCCCTTCACCCTTGCTGATTTAGATTCGTAGCTGAAGAGGGCTACCATAACCAGGTAAGGGTGGTCCCCGGAGATCCCACTTGACAGAAAACTATGGACAAAATATGTTTGTCAGCGTTGGGCTAGCAAACAATTTTAGGTTCAACAGCCAGCTAGCAGTTATAGTTAGTGCGAATAGCAAAGAGAAGGGTAGCTCACCCGCATGTAGCCAGAACTTCTTCTTCCTTGGTAGTAGGATATGCCATCCTCCAAGCTGCTCAGCTCGTCGGTGGTGGAGGCGGGCTAGAGCCTCGTATCGGCGACTACGACATGCAGCATTGGAGCTCGGGATCAGCGAATCGGCACAACAACTAGGCACAGCAACTTGGCGCTAGAAGTCAAATGTCCAAAGTGATCATTCTACCTGGAGGGTGGATTTTGATGCCACCAGAGCTAGGGGAAAGGAGGGAATGGATTTGTGAAATTGGTTAACGCACCAAGACACTTAGTTCCTCGATTGTCCTAAGAGGTTGCCACGTTGGCGCTCGCATCACGGACAGATGACCGACATGTGGATCCCAACCGTCTACTTCACGGGGCAGTTTAACGGAATGTTTGAATTTTGGTAGGGGTAGATGAGTTTGCCTCGAAATGGCCCCCCTCGGTAGTTGGCAGCCCAACTTTGCGAAACACGGCAATTACATGCAACTTGGGTACCGCGATGCACTCGCCAGGGAACTTTCGGGCCGCAAACCAACAAGCCCGTTTATGTGGCATTGCCATCTTGGTCACAGCAGCGTAAATCACATGAATAAGCTTCATTCAGATGGACTTCTTGAATCATTGGATTTTGAATCTCTTGATAGATGTGAGTCATGCCTTATGGGCAAAATGACCAGGACATCCTTCTCCATCATGATGGAGAGGGTTTTGGACCTACTAGGAATCATACATACGGATGTGTGCGGACCAATGAGCATCTCAACGCACAATGGTTATCGTTATTTTGTTACCTTTACTAGTGATTTGAGTAGATATGGATATATCTACTTGATGAAGCACAAATCTGAAACGTTTGAAAAGTTCCAGGAATTTCAGAAGGAGGTAGAGAATCCTTAACGAGAAAATCAAGCATCTTCGATCTGATCAAGGAGGTGACTATTTGAGTATGAGTTTAAAATGCACTTCAAGGACTATGGGATCATACCACAGCTCACGCCAGCCGAGACACCACAGCGTAATGGTATATCGGAACGGCATAACCGTACTCTACTAGATAGTGTGTGGTCAATGATGTCTTTGACTAATTGGTCTTTGTCGTTTTGGGGATATGCATTAGAAACTGCCGCTTTTATTTTAAACTGAGCACCATCCAAATCTGTGGAGACATCCCCATATGAGATATGGTATGGCAAGAAGCCAATGTTGTAATTTCTGAAAGTTTCAGGATGTGAGGCTTACATCAAGAAACTATAGCCTAACAAACTCGAACCCAAAGTGGAAAAATGTATCTTTGTGGGATACCCAAGGGAAGCTGTTGGGTACACATTCTACAACTAGGCCGAAGGAAAAACGTTTGTCGTGAAGAACAACACCTTTCTTGAGAAAGAGTTTCTCGCTAAAGGACTTACTGGAAGGAAAATTGAGCAAGATGAGGTTGTTGATCCTTCTTTCCAAATTCTGAGTAGCGCAACGGAAGTTGTTCCAAAACTACCCTCCAACA
This sequence comes from Avena eriantha, assembly GCA_910589775.1. NCBI lineage: Eukaryota > Viridiplantae > Streptophyta > Magnoliopsida > Poales > Poaceae > Avena > Avena eriantha. Next base: position 433,929,927 of record OU342744.1, read on the forward strand.
TGGAAGAATAATCAAATGATGATGATGATCAAAATAACCACATCAAAACTCCATAGGTTCACAAGTCTACAAGAATACATGCCACTCTTGATTGGTACAATAGTCTTGTGATGATTGTCATTCTGAATGAATAGGAAGAACCTACAAACTACAAAGAGGCTATGGAAAGTGCTGATTCTGAGAAATGGCTACAAGCCATCAAATCCTAAATAGGATCCATGTACAAAAACCAAGTTTGGACCTTGGTAGATCTTCCGGAAGGCCGCAAGGCCGTGGAAAATAAATGGATCTTTAAGAAAAAGACAGATGTGAATGGTAATGTGACCATTCACAAAGCTCAACTTGTCGCAAAGAGGTTTCGACAAATTCAAGGAGTTGACTACAAGGAGACTTACTCTCCCGTAGTGATGCTTAAAGATGTCCGTATTCTACTAGCAATTGTTGCTCATTTTGACTATGAAATTTGCTAGATGGATGTCAAAACCGCATTCCTAAATGGTCACATTGATGAAGAGTTGTACATGATGCAACTGGAAGGTTTTGTTGATCCTAAGGATGCTAGGAAGGTATGCAAACTTCAGCGATCCATTTATAGACTAAAGCAAGCATCTCAGAGCTAGAACCAACAGTTTGATCAAGTGATCAAGAGTTTTGGATTTGTCCAAAATCAACAAGAGTTCTGTGTTTACAAGAAAGCGAGTGGGAGCTCAGTGGTTTTCCTATTAGTATATGTGGACGACATATTACTTATAGGAAATAATGTGGAACTTATGGAAAGCGTGAAATTATATTTGAGCAATCAATTTTCCATGAAGGACTTAGGTGAAGCTGCATACATATTAGGCATCAAAATCTATAGAGATAGATCAAGATGCCTGATTACATTAAGTCAAAGTACTTACCTTGAGAATATTTTGAAGAGGTTCAAAATGGAAGATACCAAAAGGGGTTTGGTACATGTACCAAAAGCTAGCACACTAAGTTTGACTCAATGTCCGACAACGGTTGTTGATAGAGAAAGGATGTCTTACATCTCCTATGCCTCAGCCATAGGATCTACCATGTATGCAATGCTAAGTACTCGACCTGATGTGGCATTGGCTCTTAGTTTGGTGATAGAGAAATGATGTCTTACATCTCCTATGCCTCGGCCATAGGATCTACCATGTATGCAATGCTAAGTACTCGACCTGATGTGGCATTGGCTCTTAGTTTGGTGAGCCGATACCAAAGTAATCTAGCAATGGATCACTAGACAGCTGTGAAAATATCCTAAGGTATCTCAAGAGAACAAAGGATATGGTCCTAGTCTATGGAAGCAATGATGAAGCTCTAAACGTAATTGGTTACGTGGATGCGAGCTGGCACTCTGATCCTGATGACTCGAAGTCTCAGACGGGATTTGTGTTTCTAGTGAATGGTGGGGTGGTAAGGTGGAAGAGCAAGAAGCAACCAGTAGTAGCGTAGTCTACAATAGAGTCGGAATACATCGCTACTGCTGATGCGGTGAATGAAGTTGTTTGGCTAAGGAATTTCATCATTGAACTAGGAGTTATTCCAAGTGTGCAATACCCCATGACGATCTATTGTGACAACACGGGAGCTATTGCAAACACAAAGGAACCAAGAACTCATACCATGGCCAAATACATCAAGCTACGGTTTCACGTCATCCGACAGAACATTGACGAAGGTGAAATCAAGATTTGCAAAGTGCACACGGATCTGAATGTTGCAGATCCTCTGACTAAAGATCTCCTACAAGACAAGCATGAGTAACACTGGGATGCCATCGGTGTTAGGTTCCTGCCCATTGTAAACTAGATTAATTTGTACTCTAGTGCAAGACTGAAGGATATATGCCCTAGAGGCAAATAATAAAGCATATTGTTTGATATATCTCTTATGTTCATAATATGTTTCATACTGTGCGATAACTGTATTAATACGAAACGTACACATGTGGTATGTAAACAAACCAAGTCTCTAGTTACCTCTAGCGAACTAGCTCATTGGTCATGAGGATGATCTAGGGTTTCAAGATCATGGGCATTCATGCCAATTTACAATGAGGTCATGTCATTGGTTGAATGATATGATAGACAAACATCCGACAGTTGTATCTTAACGAGATCTAGTTACAAAGATCACCTTTAATGATAAACAAAGGAAACTTTGCAACCTGATCCTTAGACTGTGAGATAATGCAAATCACCATTCTGGAGGGAGCTTAGATGGTATCAAGTATCATACTATGACTGGATGATCAAAAAGGTGCCACTCAGGTTTCCCAAAGGGGTGCGTAGAAGAGTACATATCAAGACCAGGATTTCCCAATCCATGTAACATATAGATACATGTGGCATCTCGATGACATTGCATTAATGAAGCTTGCAAGCATGTGATTGGGTCACAGAATGCAACGACATGGAACGAGTAAACAAGTTCATCGATAACGAGATCGAACGAAGGTATGGAGATACTGAAGATCAAGTATCGGATGAACTAGGTATCAAGTGGCAAAGGCAATAGGAAACAGCGTTAACGGTTCGAGCGATAAGATTCATGCAATGCACGGGGGTCATTATGGGCATCCAGGTCCCGCTGATGATCATTGATATGAGAGAGGTCTCAATCATGTCTAGAGTGTTCCCGAACCGAAGGATGTCACACTTAAGGGTGGAGACGCATAGGGATAGATGCGGTATCGTAGGAGAAATAGAGAAAGAGAAACCAGAACAGTTCTGGGTAACACCCGATGTTGATCGGGGGGTCCAGAAAGAGTTCGAGAGTGAAGTAATATAATAATATGTGTATTTTATATTAATTGGTTGAACTAATATTAAAATATTTATTTTATTTTATTTTTATAGGCAGCCCATTGCTAATGGGCCTCACCCGGAGGGGAAGCCCAAAGGGGCAAGGCGCCTAGGGAGAAGAGCCAGCCAGCCAGGGCTTGGTGGGCTGCCCAAGTGGGGCCCACCTAGGGCCGGCGGCTCCCCCTTGGTGGCCGACTGCTTTGGGGGTTAGTTCCACACCGTCTACCCCTTGGGTGGTGCCCCTCCCCTCCACTATATATAGGGGGTCTCCCCCAACCTTGAAATCATCCCATTCTCTCTTCTCTCTCTCTCTCTATCTCTCTCATTTCTTTTGACAATTTCTCTGTAATATTGGAGAGGACCTCGAGGGTTTTGAGTTCTCCATTTTCACACTACCATTTCTCTGTGATCTTCGGTCTGCCATCTTCCTCTTTTGCTACTCGGCTGGATCGGTGCCCGGGAGACACCGCCTACACCGGACGTGTGTAATACTTCAGAGGCACCACACTTGGGGTGCTTGGAGCTGCTCGTCTTCATCAACAGAAACCTTCTTGCGTAAGGCGTTCCTCGGTCTTCAAGTGAATGAATACCATCTTTATTTTCTATTCCTTATGTCTACATAGTATATATCCTGGTATTAGTGTTCGCATAGTTAGAATTTTTTTGTTTTCTACTACGGAACCCTAAAATTAGCACTAAACATAATAGCAGACTTATCACGGTTGATCATTTGGCCTAAAACCAACTCATAGGCATGCAAGATGTTGTTGATTATGTGAGCCCCTTGGTATGTCGCCTCCACTAGCAAGAGAGAGTCTTCGGCAAAGAGAAGGTAGCTCACACTTGGTGTCGGTCTTATACCCTGCAGCTAACCATTCCTACCAATAAATTCTCTTATAGCAGTAGTTGCATGTTGGAAAATAGAGGTACCGAGAGATGACCATAGTAATGAACTTGTGCGGCTGAAATACTGTTATGACCCATGCCCTTTGTCATTAACATGTTTGGTGAAATTGGTCCATAAATCAAATTGAGGTAGACATATTCTCCACACTTCATGCTTGTGTATGAAAATTTTGTTGACAATAAGATAGTGCTTATGTGTAAGATATATATGCAAACTATTTTGTAAGCTTTCCAAAAATTAAAGTGGCTCTACTACATTTAGTTCGAATCTTGGAATATGAAGATCTATACTTTACATATATTGAGTTGATCATGTGGAGTTCACTTGAAAATGATCAAGTTGTATGCCTCTACTTCCAACCAACTCTTATATCGGTTCCATAAGTTTTCATATGTTTGCCTAGTGCAAGGGCTATAACTTTGTGGGTGTGCTAAGTTGTTGTAACTGAAAATTGATTTGTTCATCCCCATATATTAAGAAAAAAATGTTAATGCAAGAGCCTTCTAACCTATGAATATACAGGTTCATATTGGCATATGATGATATTTTTAAACTGTATTTTTACATAGTTGAAGCATATAACTTATTGTATTTATTTGTTGAGCTATGCTCAGATAATTCAGAAAACTCAAATTCTATATACTTTTAGTTATGCATGAGAATACACACTTGATTACTGATTTACCCTTGAGAGACTCGTGTGCATGTGTTTATAAATGCTGAGTGACTTTGCTACTTTGAAGTTGGAAGAATATATATGTCTATGTTGTATGCTCAAGTACGATTGTTTGTCTGTTTTTAAATTGGCATTGCGATAATACTTTCATGTTATTTGCTAGAAGCTAGTGGCCAATGGGTTGGGTCAGTGTTGAGTGTGCATGGGTCCTTACAGACCTTCTGTTGTTCTGGTTCAAATCTGAATATTTTTGGGTTATCTGTTTGTTTCGGGAAAACCATGTGAAAGAAGATACTAGCAGTGACAAGGACTAGTATATAACCATTAATGATAAGTTCCTATCCTCGGCCCAGAGTTAGATAAAAAAGCAAAACCTCAGTACCTTTTGATCCTCCTTTTACTAGGCATTGTTCCATTGTCACTTTGTATCTTCTTCATGGTTTTAGATTGCCGGTATCAAGAAAGTTGCTCCGCCTTGCACCATGCTAATGTGTGCTTAAATTATTTTGGATGCTAATTTGTCAAAAAACTGCATTGATTCTATACATTATGCCATTCTATTTTAATGCTTTGGTGAAGATGATATGCACCTACTGAAGGAGATATACCCCAGAGGCCAATAATAAAGATGATTCTATTTACATATATATAATTAGTTTATAATATTTTTGTATCATGCTATAATTGTATTAAGTATAAACATTAATACAAGTGTGGTATATAAACAAACCACGTCCCTAGTATCCTCTAGACTAGTTCGTTGGGCAACCGATGATCGAGGTTTCCTGATCATGGACTTTACCATGTCAACTAACAACAAGGTCACTTATGAAGTGATGTACAACACTCAACCCCTAGTATTACAATGTGATCTAGTCACAAATTTCAACATTTATATATCTAGCAAAGCGTAGTGATTTAGTCCTTCGACTATGAGATCATATTAATCACTATGTCCCAAGGCTGCTTTGATCACATCAACTGTCATGTCTAGGTGTTCTAGAGGAAATTTTGACCATAAAGGTTCTATTAATACTAATAAAGGTAACCATAAAGGTGTGCCCCTTCGAACCCCGCAGGGGGAGACCCCCTAGACCCCCCTTAGTCGTAGCGCCTTTTGTATCACGTTAAGGTTCATAGGTGCTGTTGATTTCACATGATCCGGTAGAATGTGATTCTATGCACAACTTATTTTTGCAGGATGTATGTGATCAGTGTTGCCCAAAAATGTATGTGATGCATGTATGTATTTTCTTGACCTGCGTGTTGTGAGTAGGGCAACACGGCTGGAGCCAAATGTGTTGTCAATTATTGTAATGGCCTACGTGCCAACTTGTGATGATCCCAATACCATGTAATTTTGATTACTATCTGTTAGGAGTAATAGCTTGTATTAGTTCTTGGAGAACTCATCACTTGGAGGATGGCTCGCATAAAGCATGAAGATGGAGATCATCATGGTGGACAGGTTCTATGGCGATGGAGATCACCATGAGAAAATAGGCCATACTGTATCACATTTATGTGAATGATGTTCTTATACGTTTTACTACTATGCATGCTTAGATGATAGAAGTAGAACGATCTCTTACAAAGTTTAAGTTAAACCATGCCCTCCCAACCAAACCTTGCACCATCCTATGCCATGTACAATCGTTGGTGGGTCTATGAAATTAGGGTGCCGCGGTTTTCCTTGGCTGGATGGGTTTGTATCGGATACCTACACGCATAAGGGTTGGTGAGCTTAACAAGGTCATCTTAACAGTTAAGGACCTTGGGGCATAAAGGTTGGGCGACTAGTTTTGACATAGAGATGGCACCCAACAACAAGAGTCATATATGATATGATTAGCAAAGAGTTGCTTACCGATTTACCTTGTCTTCTAGCAGTGATGCTAAAGCTCACTAGTCGACTTATTAATTGTAGATCTTGAATCACTTAGTATCAATAAAGGGATGTTGATTTAAGTGGGAGTATATGCTATTAAATAGTTTAATATGTTTTACTCTTTCATGGTTACATGGCTTAGTATTTTGCATGTTTTTATGTTGCAGATCAATGGCACCAAACACTTCATCACCTTTTGCTTTGCGTTCGATTCTTGATAAAGATAAACTAAATGAAACAAACTTTTCGGACTGGGTTTATAACCTGAGAATTGTTCTTAGGTCTGATAAAAAGGAAACTGTTCTGCATACCCCAATCCCGGATGAACCTGCTGATAATGCAACTGCTGCCCTTAAGAATGCCTACAAGAAAGCATGTGATGAATCTCTTGAGGTTAGCTACCTTATGCTTGCATGTATGGAACCTAATCTTCAAAAGCGGTTTGAGGATCAGGAAGCATACGATATGATCGTCGTGCTTAAGGACATGTTCCAGACTCAGGCTAGGACTAAGAGGTACGATGTTGCTAAGTGCTTTGTGGAATGCAAGCTGGCAGAGGGAGAAGTTGTAGGCCCCCATGTGATCAAAATGCTTGGTTACAGTCAGACTTCGGAAAAGCTTGGTTTTCCATTAGGCCAAGAGTTGGCTACTGATTTCATGTTGGCATCTCTTCCATCTAGCTATGGGCATTTCATTTCGAACTACCATATGCATGGGGTGGAGAGGGGCCTTAATGAATTATGTGGGATGCTTAAAACAGCAGAATGTGACATCAAGAAGAGTGCAGAGAATATCCATGCGATGGCTATGCAGAACAAGCCTAGCTTTAAGGAAAAGGGCACTCCTTGGCAGAAGAAGAAGGGCAAGGCTAAGGATACGATCCCTAAGCCAAACCCTGCACCCAAGCAAAAGGCTGGACCTGCAGGAGACACTGCGTGTTTCTTTTGTCATGAATATGGCCACTGGAAGAGAAACTGCAACAAGTACCAGGCTTCTTTGAAGAAGAGTGGAAGTAAGAGTACTTCCCACTCATGTACGCTTGTTGTAAACGTTGTGGACATTTTTATCGTAGATTCTTATGTTAACTCTTGGGTATTTGATACCGGATCGGTTGCTCATATTTGCAATTCGATGCAGGGGCTAATAAGGACTAGAGAAGTGCAGAAAGGCGAAGTGGATTTTCGCGTCAGAAATAAAGCAAGAGTTGCTGCATTGTTCGTCGACATCATGCAACTTCACCTTTCGTCAATTTATTATGGAGTTAAATAATTGTTATTACATTCCTAGTATGGGGTGAAACATTTTATCACCTTCATGTTTGATGAGGGATGGATATTCATTCGCGAGTACAAACAATGGTTGTGTAATCTCTAAGAATGCTATGCTTGTGGCTGATGCTCCCATTGTGAATGGGTTATTTATTTTAAATCTTGATGATGCATATGTTTACAATGTTAGTGCTAAAAGGCTTGGGCCTAATGATTTGAGTCCTACCTATTTATGGCATTGTCGTTTGGGGCATATTAGTGAAAAGCGCATGAAGAAGCTCCATGGTGATGGTCTTCTAACTATGTTTGATTTTGAATCATACGAGACATGTCAAGCTTGTTTACTTGGAAAGATGACCAAGACTCCTTTTACGGGTTTTCCCGAGAGAGCGACAGACTTGTTGGAACTCATACATACTAATATATGTGGACCAATGAGCACGACAGCGAGAGGAGGATATCACAACTTCATTACTTTCACTGATGATTAGGCTATGTCTACTTGACGAAGCATAAGTCTGAAACTTTTGAAAAGTTCAAAGAGTTTTAGAGTGAGGTAGAGAATCAACGTGGCAAGAAAATAAAGGCCTTGCGATCTGATCGTGGAGGTGAATATTTGAGTCACGACTTTAGCAATCATCTTAAGAGTTGCAGAATTGTTCCACAGCTCACGCCGCCCGGAACGCCTCAAATAAACAGGGTCTTCGAACGGCGTAATCGAACTTTGTTGGACATGGTTCGATCGATGATGAGCCAGTCGGATTTACCATTATCATTTTAGGGTTACGCTCTAGAAACAGCAGCTTTCACACTAAACAGGGTACCGCCTAAATCCGTAGTTAAGACACCATATGAGATGTGGACTGGAAAGAATCCCAGTTTGTCTTTTCTAAAGATTTAGGGTTGTGATGCTTTTGTCAAGCGACTTCAGTCGGACAAGCTAACGCCTAAATTGATAAATGCATTTTTGTGGGATACCCAAGGGAAACCTTAGGGTATTACTTCTACAACCGAGAAGAGGGCAAAGTGTTTGTCGCTCGTAGCGGTGTTTTACTTGAGAAAGAGTTTCTCACAAAGGGAACGAGTGGAAGGTCGGTGCGACTTGAAGAAGTTCAAGATGATCCAATCGGGGATGCTTCTACGAGTGATACTATTGTAGCAGAACAAGTTGAGGAACCCGTGGCAATAGAAGCACCACAACCACGAAGGTCGGCGAGGCTCCGCGAAGCGCGGGAATTAGTATATTTAGAAAATGATGACCTTCGACCTATGCAGAAGCGATGGTGCACCCAGACTCTAAGAAATGGCTAATTGCCATGAGATCTGAGATAGAGTCCATGGGAGACAATCAAGTTTGGAACTTGGTTGACCTGCTTGATGGTTTCAAAGCCATCGAGTGCAAATGGATCCATAAGTTGATATGGATGGAAATGTTCACATCCATAAAGCTCGACTTGTTGCAAAAGGTTTTTGACAAATTCAAGGAGTTGACTACGGCGAGACTTTCTCGCCCGTAGCGATGCTTAAATCTATACGGATCATTCTAGCCATTGTTGCATATTTCAACTATGAGATATGGCAGATGGATGTCAAGACGGCTTTCTTAAATGGAATCCTTACTCAGGACGTGTATATGATGCAGCCCGATGGTTTTGTCGATCCAAATAATGCTGGAAAGGTATGCAAACTTCAAAAGTTTATTTATTGGCTGAGGCAAGCATCTCAGAGTTGAAACATTCGATTTGATGAGTTGTAAAGGAGTTTGGCTTCATCAAAAACAAACAAGAACCTTGTGTGTATAAGAAAGAAAGTGGGAAATCTCTTGTATTTCTAATCTTGTATGTAGGTGACATATTACTGATTGGAAATGACATTCCTATGCTCGAGTTTGTTAAGACCTCATTGAAAAATAGTTTTTTTTGAAGGACTTAGGGGAAGCGGCATATATTCTAGGTATCAAGATCTATAGAGATAGATCAAGGAGGCTAATTGGATTAAGATAGAGTACATACATTGATAAAGTGTTGAAACGGTTCAGCATGGAAGAGGCTAAGAAGGGGTTCTTGCCCATGTCTCATGGCATTAAACTCAGCAAGACTCAGTGTCCTTCGACCACTGATGAGCGAGAGCGTATGAGTAGGGTTCCATATGCTTCGGCTATTGGATCCATCATGTATGCAATGACATGTATTCGCCCAGATGTTTCCTATGCTCTAAGTGTTACGAGCAGATACCAGGCTGATCCAGGTGAGTCACTGGATAGCGGTAAAGAATATCCTTAAGTACTTGAGAAGGACTAAGGATATGTTCCTAGTTTATGGAGGTGAGGTTGAACTTAGTGTAAAGGGTTACACAGATGCGAGTTACCTTAATGACTCGGGTGACTCCAAATCGCAATCAGGTTATGTGTTTGTCATGAATGGTGGTGCTATGAGCTGGAAAAGTTCCAAGCAAGATACAGTGGCCTCCTCTTCAACAGAAGCTGAATATATTGCCGCCTCGGAGGCTGCAAAGGATGCAGTTTGGATTAGGAATTTCCTGATCGCTCTTGGTGTGGTTCAGGGCGCGTCCAATCCATGGACATTTTGTCATGTTATGCAAAATACATACGGACTCAAATGTTGCTGATCCCTTGACAAAGCCACTCCCGTAGCCTGCGCATGAAGCGCACACAAGAGAAATAGGTATTAGATTCTATCTAGATTGACTCTAGTGCAAGTGGGAGACTGAAGGAAATATGCCCTAGAGGCAATCATAGAGATGATTGTATTTCATATGTATCCATGAGTTTTTATAATGTTCCTTGAATATCCATATATCAGGCAACTTGTATTGATTGGCAATTATGTGAATTATTTGTGAAACTCTTTACTTCTATGGTTATCTAATAGTTGTCCCTAGTCAGAGTTCATGTGAGGACACACGTGAATATTATACTAGCACATCGATTGGTTGATGACTATGTTTCGCAAGTCATAGATATGGTGATGTCAAACCAATGATGTGAACACATGTTATGAACATAGGGTTGGACTGACCCAACTTGAGACTGGCAATTATACTGGCAACTCTCTTTACACATTGTGTACGTTTTGTCCTTAGACCTGAGATTGTCGCATGTACTTGAGATGTGGATCGACCTACTTTGGGGCTATCAAACACTACTCCGTAACTGGGTAGTTATAAAGGTAGCTTTCGGGTTTGTCCCGATACATGCTGCAAGGCATCGGTCAATCAAGATGGGATTTGCCCCTCTCTACTTGAGAGAGATATCTCTGGGCCGCTCGAGTGATCGGATCCAGAAATGCATGGCTGTGCTACATATGGTTAAGAGTTAACCTAGTAAAGGGATCCAAATCACAGTATCGAGAAAGAGAGGTCAGCTTGGAGCTAGACCAAATATCGTAGGGCAAAGGGAAAGACATGTACTCTACCTTGTGATGGTTCGTCCGAATGATCTTTATATACGTTTAGGAGTTGGCACATCTTGCTAGAGGCCGCTACCAACTATTGATGGAGTAAGTGTACTTGTGTCATGTCTATACGTGTATGAACCTATAGGGTCACACACTTTAGGGGTTGGAAACCTAATGAGGATTGGATCCGAATAAGACCAGACTTAGGCTGCTAATGAGCTGCTAATGTAGAAGCCCACCAGGGATGCCTATATAAGAGAGTGAGGAGAGCTGAATAGGGTTGAGCATTCCACCCAGCTACCACTCCTCTTACGTCTATCTTGCACGTGCGGACCTAGCAGTCTGCCGTATGACCTTCCACTCCGGACGTGTGGATACCTCGGAGGTACTGCAGCTGTAGCACTTGGACGAGCCGCGCAAGGGGAGCTGCTCATGGGACGAGGACAAGGAGGATACGTAGAACATCTACACTATCGCGACGTGCTTCATCGAGTTCTGTAACTGCGCGTCTAGTGGTAATCCCGTGATCTATGACAATAGTATTCCTGGTTGACGCGGTAGAAAATTTTGATTTTACGCTAGTGTAGCCTACCCGTAACCCTACAGTTCCAAGTAGGCTATACTATGAACATCTATTGTATGCCAATAGTGTCAACATAGTATTGACTCAAGGAATTGAAATCTCACCAGAAGACTTAATTTGTACAATGATATCTCATCGAGAATGAGCAATGCGTAGTGACGTATAGACATGCAAATACACACAAAGCTGAAAATGTCAGTTCTAGAGGTTGGCTTACCACAAGAAACATGTATGGATAACACCAGAATGCCATTGGTGTTAAAATACGTAGAACAATAACTAGATTATTGATTCTAGTGTAAGTGGAAGACCGAAGGAGATTGTGACACCCTTGGGATCAGGGTTAAACAAATCCTGGACCTCCATCTGACATAAGACCCTAAATCTCGGAAGCATACAGATAGTGACCTACTACACAAAAATTATTACAGTGAGCTCATAATTGAGCATAGAACCAAAATATTACAAGCAAAGGTCATTAACCAAAAACATCAAACAAAGGAAGGCAAATTACGCTATTAAGTATCGCAAACTTAACAAATGGCCTAAGAGTCCTAAAGCATAACAATGAAGTCCCAATCCATAGATTTCAGGCTACGGACCGGGAATCCCAAGCTACTCGTTGATGTCGATGTTGTAGCGAACTCATCTTCTGTCGTAACACTTACTCTGCTCCAAAAGTATCAATAAAGCAAGGCCGACTACATGGTGTACTTCGCAAGACTTATGGATGGTGGGGTTCATTTGCATAAAGCTAACTTTGTTCGTAAAAAAGGTAGGAGAAGTTCGACTAATAGAACCTTTTAAAAGGGGATAAGAAAGTGATATCACTAGTTTTGATTTTCTCTCGATATCCACCGAATCTTTATCAGCTGTACTTACTAACTAGGATCACCCCCTCGATCTCTGACAAAGCATCCTTAGAACACACTTTACATATTTCCCAACTTTTACGATTAGGTTATAGTTCTCTATGATCATCATGTCCGTTTCCAAGTCGTCCATAACCGCGGACACGGCTTTTTGAAAATATTAATACCCTGCAGGGGTGTACAACTTTACCCACACGTACCAATCTTCAGTTAAATCCACTTAAGATTAGCCCTCTTCCTTGGAAGGCTGGCAGAGGGTGGTTGGACATGACCTTTACATTGCTTTCGCCGAGACCATGAGTCACGCCCTAAGGAGATGTCGCTGTGACGGGTCAAGTCCTGAAGCCGGTCCCTAGAGATGTGCACAGGGTTCAAGATTGCGGAGGTTGTGCCTCTCTTGTTCTCGGCCACGCTTACCTACCTGTATGAATGCACCACATTCACCGCCTTCGAGAACAATCAAAATGCATATGTCGAATGGAACACCCGAACTATGTGACTCGTGAAATCTACTAAGCAGGTTAGTTGGTCAATAGGGTTTCCAGGCCCCCGTGTGGCTATATGCTCGTCTTGGTTGAAGAGGTAAGAACTCAGAACCTAGTGGTGGCAAGTATGGGACTACAAAGAGCACAACCCATCGTGGCCTCCTATACAAGTCTTAGCATGTTTAACTTACATCTCTGATCATACCACGTCATCCTGTCCAACTAGGTTCATTCGTAGCTCTGATTCATCAACTCGATGAACCATCGGTAAGATCTAAGCTTGGCTTTAAATAGCTCTAGCGAAGCTCATAAGCCAAATCCTAGTTATGCTAGGAGTAGTGGATTAGGGAATATAGGCTACAAAGGGAACATGCATCAGATAGGATTACTCTATCTATCGATAAAAGACTTTAGAATCGTATGCACATGGCAAGAATTGAAATACTTTGAAAATCGTAGGATTATATCATGCGTAGGGCTATGCTTGCCTTTGCCTATTGATACTCAGATATAGATCTTTAGGATTCATCAGATGGACTTGTTTATCGATAACCTTTGACGGTGTTGATCTCGATCTTCAATCTTGGACTCGATCTCGTTACTCACATCAACTCCGAGGTCTACCGAGAAGAAGCAGAAACACCGAAAAGGAAATCAACAATCAACACATGGAATAGATGCAATACTCAAATAATAATGATGATATGACAAGTTAAAGTGTATTGAAATGAACCCTAGTACATGCTTGTCCATTTTAAACAGTGTCCGAGGGGTGCAAACCCTAGAATAGGGGGAGCCTCGGAGTCACCTACGGGGTTCAATTGGTTCTTCAAATTAAACTTGCAATTAAAGTTGTTGAACAATGCATGATTTTGATGTTATGGTGTAGATCTCATTTTTTGAACATTTTGATATAGTATTCATATTTTTCTGATTTAAAATGAATTAGTTATGAATTTTACAAGATTTAAACATTTTCTGAAATTATTAAACCAATTAAATAAGCTTTTATTGCGCAAGGCTGACGTCAGCAGGGGCGTTTAATATTTTTACACCACCACTGGGTCTAGCCTCTATGGCTGACTGTGGGCCAGGAGCCACGTCGTCTGCCATACTAGCAGTCAGCGAAACACGCCGACGTGACGTCACGGTGATCTCATCACGATGGCCAATGTCAGGTGATCACCAGAGACAGTGCTGGTGTGCTCCCGGGATTGTGGGGCTAGGTGCGTTCGAACCAGGGCTTCACGGTGGGCTAGTTAGTGGCGACGCCGCCGGATTTGGTCACCGAAGTGAGCTCCACGGCGATGAGCCGCGACGGGGCTTGCAGAGTATCGTCGGGCGACGGTTACAGAGCGAGAGGGGAGGATGGAGGGTTCCTTTAGGACCAGGAGCTCACCAGGAGCATGCCAGGCTTGATGGCGGGGCGAGGTGAGGTTGGGGTCTACGACGAGGTGGCCGACGGAGCACGTCGGGGTCGGGGAAAGAAGCGGCCGATGCAAGCGATGGCGGCCTTCCTGGCCCGATTCACTCAGACTGGAGGAAGATGGCATCATGGTGGAGCTCGGGGCGGTGTCAGCAGAGGCCGGAGCTGGCGGGGCACGTCGACAACCGTAACTAGGGTTCTGGCTGAGCTTGCGAGCGCGAGCGAGGGAGAGCGCGTGGGAAAGAGATAAGACCATAGAGAGGGAGAGACGTGTGACGCGGTTCTTATCTCCACCTCCAGGTGGCGGCGCATCGTAGCGGCCGATTGAGATCAACGGTGGCACGGCAGCTACCGAGCAGCTTAGCGTCGTCGTCGAAGACGATGATAGAGGCAAAGCCGAAATGGTACAGGCCGACGGCGGGCTGCCGATGGACTTGGTGGGCTGTGGAAAAGCTTGCAGGAAGGGCTACTGCACGGCGCGGGAGGTTAGCTGGGCTTCGTCCTAGTTAGGTTAGGGTTATGTTTTTATTTCTGAAAACATTTCTCTTTTTCTGGTTTCTGTTTTCCATTTCTATTTCCAAATTCTTTTTTGTTTTGAGTATTTTAGAAATACTAGAAGATTTATAAAATATGGAAATACAGCAGGGTCCTCCTATCCAGTTTGGGCTCCAAACATTTTGAGTTTTCAAAATTCAAAACATTTGAATTGCTTTTAAAGAGAGGGAGGGAGAACTAGGGTTTAGGGTTTTTTATATTTTCTTCTTCCATGCATTTATTTATAAAATATGGAAATACAGCAGGGCCCTTCTATCTAGTTTGGGCTCCAAACATTTTGAGTTTTCAAAATTCAAAACATTTGAATTGCTTTTAAAGAGAGGGAAGGAGAACTAGGGTTTAGGGTTTTTTTATATTTTCTTCTTCCATGCATTTATTTATGCATTTATTTAGAAAAGATGATGCTCATGCTATGCCCAAATCAAACCCTAATTAGTATTAATAGAACTAGGGGTGTTACGGAGATATGCCCTAGAGGCAAATAATAATGATGTTTTTACTGACATATATATAATTAGTTCATAATAGTTTTGTATCATGCTATAACGGTATGAAGTGGAAACATTAATACATGTGGTATATAAATAAACCAGGTCCCTAGTATCCTCTAGACTAGTTTGTTGGGCAGCTGATGATCGAGGTTTCCCGATCATGGACTTTACCACATCAACTGACAACGAGGTCACTTATGAAGTGATGGACAACACCCAACCCCTAGTATTGTAATGTGACACAGTCACAAACTTCAACATTGTGATATGTAGCAAAGCGCAGTGATCCAGTCCTTCGATCATGAGATCATAAATCACTGTCTCCCGATGCTGCTTTGATCACATCAATTGTCATATCCGTAACTAGGTAACCATAAAGGTGTGTGTCAGGTATTTCAGAGGAACTTTTGAGGCTTATGTAGTAAGACCGGGATTTTCCCATCCGACTGTCGGATAAATACCCTAAGCCTACTCGATGAGATTACATCTACAAGTTTACAAACATATGATTAGATTATAGAGATGTAATATCACGGGAATGAGTAAATATGTTTGTCGGTAACGAGATCAATCCAGCTCCAGTCCACTCGACCTAGCTAGCAAATAGCAACGCATGAAACACGCGAACTCACTCAAATAGTACTGCTAGGAAACAAGATCCAAACAGAAGGTGCCACACTATCCGGTGAACAGTCGGCGAAAGAGGAAATACGAGGCCCCATCCCACGCATGCTTGAAAGAACAGGACACACCACACCATACGACATTGATTCACACGCTTTTGAGATTCTCTCTCACCCGTTTCGTCTCCCGCGGCCGGCCAGCCAGCCAGCCCGATAGCTACGTGTTGGAGAGATCGAGCTTCTCCGGCGGCCGGCGCGTACGTGTACGCGCGCGGACCAAATGTCTACAACCTTTTTTTATAAGACCAGGGCTGTCTACAGTCTACACTATATAGCTTAGCCCCAAAGCCAAAGGGTCGATCGGTCAGCTGCGAGCTAGCTAGAAGACCAAGGTATACGTACACATTCTATTGGATCGGGAGCCTTTGAAGCGAGCGAGTCGGCAAAACAATGCAGTGTCTGCCGTTTTGTTCTTTTCTTAGGGATAAATTAATGTACTGTACGTACGTACACGCAGACAATAATCACGGTTTTAGAGATGGGCTTTTAGTAAGAAAACATGCCCAAGCAGAAGTCGATTATAGTAGACAAACGCAGCATGCCCAAGCAGAAGTCGATTATAGCATGCGCGCGCGCATGCATGCGTGTCCTGCCAAAAGCTAGCTGCAAGCGACTGCATATATGGGTATCTTGCCGTTTAAGTCGCGGCGGTTGCCCACAGCGCGTACGTCCGTCCGTCTTGCCGTTCAACTAGCTCGTCTCGTCTTTCTCTACTCCCAAACACGCGCGCGAGTATACGCGTACACGGCCGGGCGCGAGATAGAACGATCCATCTCTCCGTCCATCCATCGACCGTCTCGATCTCGACCGAGCGCGGGCGTCGTCGTCGACGGCGACGGCGACGGCGACGTGCGGTTCGCGAGTGGTGCTGGTTCGTCGATCTCCATAGTCTTTGCGGCGGTGCCGCCCCACTGCCCCACTAGAGCAGAACAGGAGAGCGGCGGCTTGGCCCTGTGCGTTCGTGAGCCGCTGCGTCAGCGGCCCGCCGCCCGGCCGTCTCTTTCCCGGCAAGGAATAAAAATATGGTTCCGCACGCCCGAGCGGCCACCTAAAAGCGATCAAAGACACAAAGAGGGTCTTATGCATGCACCGCCCAACGGCTATAACCACCGGGTCGTCTACTGCTAATAACCGCCTATCTTGGTGGTAGATTTTTACCAAGCTAGGAAATCCAGTATGGTCATTAGCCATTGCTAATCTGCTACCAGTCCACTACTCTACTGCCAGTAGGAGCTAAGCAAAGCTCCGCCTAGTCTTACTTTTTGCCAACCAGATTTATACTCTATCAATCTCGGAATAAGTGACTCAACTTTGCCAAGATATGCATGTATGTAGACATGTTTTGTAATTCGATACATACGAGTGTCTAGACAAAGTGAAGTCACTTACTTTGGATCAGAGGGAGTAATAAAATTAGTGAATTCTTGTTGGATGGCATATAGTTGCACATGATTAATTACACTCACTGGGCAGCGAGTCTCTAGATTCGCCATCCAAATTAACAAGATTGTATAGCTCTTTTCAGAACTCTAGTCGCCGCCTCCAGATCCAATCTCCCCTCCGTCTCCGACCACCATTCTAATGTCATGGGATGAAGAGGAAAGGATTTTAGTCTCTCATCATGTGTTACAATTTTGTTTCCTTCATTCTGTCTCGATGACATGGTCGTGTCGCTCAGAAAATGATGGTGGTGTTGTCTGGAATAGAAGTCCTCCGACTCCAATCCTTACCCGATGACGCTTGATTTCGAGTTGCCGGGGAGTTGTGAGTTTTGTCCCCGTTGGTCTTCATAGACGACGAGTTTGTTCTTGCTACTTTCTGTTAGCGTGGCTCCAAGGGTACCATCAGTTTTAATAACCCCTTCTTTCGACTCCACTAGTGGAAAACGGGCCTCCAGTCCCGGCCCGTAAGGGGCTTTAGTCCCGGCCCTGGTAACCGGGACTGGAGGAGCGGGATGAAAGGCCCACCAATTAGTCTCGGCCCTCTTACCAGCCGGGACTAATGGGCATCCACGTGGCTGTCTCTGTGGGCGCTGGGTGCCCCCCAATTAGTCCCGGTTCGTATTACGAACCGAAACAAATGGTTCTCTGCCGCGGTAGAATTTTAGGCACTTTCCCTGCCGCGGCAAAGAATTTAATTTGTATTCTTTTTTTTCATTTCAAAATAGTTTTCTATGCTACCACATACCGTACATGTTCGTGCATACATAAGATAACTTCTCTTAAGATCGAGCATACAAATATATACATGATAGTTACACATGAAGATCACAATTATCGGGACTAGAGCCCGTCTATTCAATTACACGGTCGGGGATCATCGGTGCCTATTCACACTAAATTCTCCGACGTCATCTATCATCTCGTTCATCAAGAATCCTGCCAGTTCTTCAGCAATTGCTACTACGCGTTGCTGAGGTAGGAGATGATCCCGCATTTTCTCGAACTATATAAGAAAAGGAGATCAATATGAATATCAATCATGATAACAAAAAGTGACAGTAATAAAAAATAATGTTATAAATGTATTGCTTACATCGACTCTATAATCATTCAGCTCACTGGTAAACGTGCGAATGAACTTGCAAACGTAGAATCCACATAGATTCGTCCCCTGTGGCTGCCTCGCGCACTTTACGAGAATAGAATTCAATCAAAATAATAATCATGCATCATAATTGTATTGAAACTAGAAGTAAAGAGATACGCCTACTACTTACCGAGACCGGCTTAAACGTTAGCTTCTCAGTAAAGTCACCTGTAACCGCACTCTTGAACTGGTTCCAAACCCTACCCGGTAAAGAAAATGAATGAGTTATTTATTACGTGATACCTCAGGAAATGAACGAAAGAGACCGCTGTAGCGCAAAAATTACCTCTGGAGCATGTCCTGCATGTCACTAAACTGTTCCAGGGGTCTCTTTAATGGGTCCATGACTTCAATTCTTCCCTTATCAAGTTGAATGTCCATGAGAATCCAGTGAAAACTGTACACGTTTATATATACATCAGTAACTCATCAATTACACTTAACATCGAGTAAGCAAAAGAGAATGTGTACAATAGAGTAAGACACTCACGCGAAATTGTAAGGAAACAGTATGTGGTCACAGAAATTTTGCTCAGTTAGAAACCTTAGAAGGTTTTCCTGTGTTTCCTCGGGTTTTTCTTTTAGCGTCCGACAATGTATTTTATCTGGGTCAATGAACCCAACACTGAAGATTGACCTTCTTTTACATTCCATGATCTTCATTCTGCATAATAATAGAGTACAAAAGGATATAATTAGGATAATTACATGCAATGAACTGAACAACTGAAAAAAATGAACAGCTTATATATAGACAGTGAATTCAACAACTTACAGACAATAGCAACTCATGAGACTTTTGTCGATGGCGTCGAAAGTGTAACTGAAAGAGTTCTGAAAACTCAACATGGACCTCTTCTTCTCGGAAGTAGTAGTCATGTGGGACTTTCGCCACGATCATTATTCTCTCCTCCTTTACGGCTTTCAAGTACCATTTATGCAAACTCCGCATTTGTGTTGGTAGTTGTTGGAACTACTCAAAGCTGACCAGAGGATTCCCTGGGACATATGTAGGGACTACCTGAGCCTTGTGTAACTTGTCGTCCTGGGAACCTAGCAATTCCTCAACAGTCACATTCATAGCGGTCGCAAGCTTCTTAGCTTCTTCCATATCCTGCTGGGGAGTGTCATAGGATACCACCTTGAGGGGTGGGGTTGATTTTTTGGCCTGTTCCCCGAGCTGGGGGAGGTCCTTTCTTTTCCCGGTTGCACTTTGACTTGATGATTTGCTCCCGCTTGCACTTCTACTTGATTTGCTCTTCTTCACTTCCTTCTGAAGTGTGCGTCGATAGTCATCTGGCTTATGGTGCAAGTCATATTGCGATTTTGTGTTCAGAAAAGAAAGTGCATACGCTTTTTGCTTCTCGATGTATACCGGGGCGGGCTCGGGTTTCTTCTTTTGAAGCTGCGCAACACATTCAGCCTTTACGATCATGTCGGTTTCCTCGTCAGTATGATCGTAAGGTTTGATAGAAAGATTCTTATGAGGTACTCTTGGGAGGGGCGACATTTGTCGTTTTGGGCTCCTGCGTCGTTTAGTACTAATCGGAGGCTGCGGCGGAGATCGAGATGGACTCGGGCTGTGGTGGTCGTAGTCATGGGGTGGGCTTCTTGGAGGTGATGGAGGTGAAGGTGACATGCGACCACTCGGAGGCGGTGTTGGCTTTGGCGTCTAGCCTGGAAGCTTGATGTTGTTCTTGTCCCATAGAATGATACCACCCAGTACTTCTCCGAGTGTCCTCTCACCTTTAGGTCCAGGGATGTCAAGCTCCATTGAGTCCCACCCCATTGCGATTTCATCCACACCAACTTTAGCATAGCCAGTTGGAATCTCACGGCCATGCCAGCGTGCGCCAGGTGAACAAGGTAAAGCACATCCGACCGCCACCTTGATGGATATGTTCTTCACCTTCTGATGGAGCTCACAAGATGCCTGCTCCTTGATTCCATCCACGGGGTAGCCGGGACCGCCATCTACCATACGTGCATCGTCAGAAGGGACCTCCGATTCAGCCACACTGCTTTTCCGCTGAGATGGGACGGCGGTAATATTGAGTACAGGATCTTGCAGGCGCACTGCTCCTCGAAGTTCGTCAATCTGTTGCTGATGCATTCGAAGTGTTCCTATCAACTCGGTGAACTTGTCTCCCTCCTCCTCCTGCCGTCGCCTCTTTGCTCTCTCTCGGCTCCTATAAGTATCTCTGTCTTTGGGAAACCCCATCTCCCACGTATAACTAGGGCCAAGGCCTCGTACACGTTCTCCGTGTTCGTCATTCCCGAGGACCTTTGTCAGCAAGTCTTTCTCTCTACCGGGATGGAACTTTGTTGTCCCCGCTTTAATCTCCTTCACCACTTTCTGCCATGTATCCCGGGGTATCCTAATCCCGTCACTGCAAATAAGGTCCCCTGTACTTTCGTCATACTCACTCCCATGTCCAAGGAACCAATTCCTTGCCCTCAGATCCCATTCTTCGCGTATTGGTTCTGGAGTGACCCCTTTAGCAAGCAGCTCATTCTCTTTAGCATCCCACTTTGGCATGGCAGCTGCGTAGCCCCCTGGCCCCAGGTGATGGTGATATTTCTTCATCGCGGCATTTTTCTTGTTTTTTCCGAAATTTCCATAGCAGGTTGTGACTCCTTGTACTTCACAAATGCATCCCAGTTAGCCTGCTGCTTCGTTAGATAGCACTCAAATTTAGGAGCCTTCTTCGTCTTCTGATACTTTTGCCATAATGCTTTCTTCTAGTTCTTGAATAGTTCGGCCATCTTCGTAAGAGTCCACTGCTTGACTTTCTTCCTCAATGCAGTTGTGTCGGCATCATCCTCACATTCTGGCAGGGTGAAATGTGTCATGAGGTCATTCCAAAGACCTTCTTTGCACCTGTCGAAGACATACTCACCCTCTTTCGCCCCTTTGGTCTTATTCCACTCTCGAACGGTGATCGGGATGCGATCCCTAACCATAACTCCGCATTGTTGTTTAAATACAGTTTTAGCCTTTTCGAGTTCCACCGGTTCACCCCGTGGTGATACCCGCGTAATTGTATAACGCGTAGATGCGTCCAACTTTTTGGCCGGGCCTCGTTTAGAATATTTTTTGCTCGATGTGGAGGCCTAAGAGAAGAAACATTCGTCAATTTATATATATATAAAACTCAGTTAATGCATCTACTAATCACCAGACTTCATATATATACCTCGCCGTCGGCTTCTCCACCATCGGAGCCGTCGGCTTCTCCTTGATCATTTCGGTCGACCTCCTCTCCCTCGCCGGAGGGGTTCAGATAAATCGACGGAGATTCGGGTGGATCAACATGGGGGGTGTCGTTGATCATATCCTCAAGAATTTCTTCCTGTGCTAGGTCTCTCTGGATTGGATCCATAGTTTTCTACAAAATGCACAGAATAACATTTTTCATTCAATATTGCTGCATAAAATAACACTAAACAATAATATGAACACGCAATTTTAGTGATGCCCTAACCCTAACCCTAAGTCCGGGCGGCCTGCAAGCACCACCACCCTAACCCTATCTCCGGGCGGCCCGCGAGCACTACCACCCTAACCCTAAGTCCGGGGGCCCGCGAGCACTACCACATTAACCCTAAGTCCGGGGGCCCGCGAGCACTACCACATTAACCCTAAGTCCGGGTGCCCACGAGCACTACCACCCTACCCCTAAGTCCGGGCGGCCCGCGAGCACCACCACCCTAACCCTAAGTCCGGAGGCCCGTGAGCACTACCACATTAACCTTAAGTCCCGGTGCCCGCGAGCACCACCGGACTTAGGGTAGTTATTTCTTTAGCTTATCTTTATTTAGCACTGATGCTTGTCTGTCTCAATCGACACTATAATACTACATACTATATAATATACTACTATATATATTATTACTAGTAATAAATATATATACACAAACATATATATACTATATTTATATACTAGTAATAAATATTACAATATAAAAAAGATACAAGAAATACTAGTAATAATTCTATCTATCTATTACAAAAAACATACTAGTAATACAAGTAATAATTCTATCTATCTATTACAAAAAAAATACACTAGAAATACTAGTAATACAAAAAATATAAAAAAACAAGTAATAATTCAATCTATCTATTACTAATAATTCTATCTATCTATTACAAAAAAAATACACAGAAATACTAGTAATACAAAAAATATAAAAAAACAAGTAATAATTCTATCTATCTATTACTAATAATTCTATCTATCTATTACAAAAAAATACACTAGAAATACTAGTAATACAAAAAATATAAAAAAACAAAAAATGGCCGGCGGCCGGGGTAGCGCCCGGGCTCGCTGGGGGGAAGCGCGCGGCCGGTCGCGGGGCGCCGCCCGGCCTACTCGCCTACAGTGCCGGCGCCGCCACGCCGTCGCGTAGCCGCCGGACGAGGGAGCGAAGGGGAGGGGGCGCGGGGTACCTCTGGCAGGGGTGCGCGCGCGGCGGCTGGAGTGGCGGTGGCGGTTGGGGGCAGTGGCGACGGCGGTTGGGGTAGTGGCGGCCGGAGAATCGGGCGGCCCGCCGGCGTCTCAGGTCGTCCTTTGCGCGTGGGGGGTGCTCTGCGTGGGGAGAAGAAGGGACGCGCAGAGCGCGAAATGTATAGGGTCTTTAGTCCCGGTGCGTGATACGGACCGGGACTAAAGGTCCCCCCTTTAGTCCTGGTGCGTGCCACCCACCGGGACTAAAGGGTTTTCGGTCCAGCCCAACAGGCGCGTGCCAACGCCACACCTTTAGTCCCAGTGTGTAGCACGCACCGGGACTAAAGGTCCCTTTTTCAAAAAAAATCACCTTGGTGCGCGCCCGTTTAAAAAAAATCAATTAGCATATTATTTAAACATTTGAATTTTACAGTTTTTGCATACTTATGAATTTGAGAAAAATTTCAACATGAAAATTTCTTGAATTTGAATAACTAATCCAAATATATTTTCTATTTTATAAAATAATTATTCTAACTAGTGAAACTAATAACCATTTTGCCATTTTCAACTTAAAAATGCATTAAATATTATATTTTGCATATTTTTGAATAAGTGATTCAAATCAATTTTCTGTTTTATAAAATAATTATTCTAACTAGTCAAACTATTAACCATTTTGCCATTTTCATGTAATTCTGACGCTCCGGTGGTCTTTCTCCGGCGAAACCCTAGACCGGGGGCCCGGATCGTCTACCCCGCCTTATTTTTTCCCGCCCGTTCTCTTCCGGATCGTATCCCCTTTAGGGTTTAGGGTTTAGGGTTTAGGGTTTTTGGTTTAGGGTTGTTTTTGGTTTAGGGTTTAGGGTTTTTGGTTTAGGGTTTAGGGTTTTAGTTTGGGGTTTAGGGTTTAGGGTTTTTAGTTTGGGGTTTAGGGTTCCCTCCTCTGACTTAGGTTTTAGGGTTCTCTCCTCTGACGTAGGGTTTAGGGTTTAGACTCATATCTGCCGTCTCTCTCCACTCTATCCCATGGCTTCCACCATACCTCTAACCCCAGGGAGGCGGAGATGGAGTCTTTTACGGGCTAGCAGGAAAATATTTTCCGAGGCGGAACTTCCGAAGATGCCATAGGGCGTGTGCACCAAGGGCATCTTCGAGAAGTTCCGCCACGGGAGATTTGCCAACCCTTTCCTCCATCCATGGGGATGAAACTCTCCATCCATGTTGGCTTGGTCGTTGCCATAGCACATCTAGACTCATATCTGCCGCCTCTCTCCACTCTATCCCATGGCTTCCACCATACCTCTAACCCTAGGGAGGCGGAGATGAAGTCTTTCACGGGCTAGCAGGAAAATATTTTCCGAGGCGGAACTTCCGAAGATGCCATAGGGCGTGTGCACCAAGGGCATCTTCGAGAAGTTCCAACCCTTTCCTCCATCCATGGGGATGAAACTCTCCATCCATGTTGGCTTGTTGAGTTGCTTGCCATGGCGTATCGATGCTCCTTTTATAGGCACGGCGCCGCTTCTACTTTGTCTTCTTCCTCCGACAGGGTGTCGTGTGCTACATGCTTTATCTCATCGAGCAGTGCGTCCACCCATGCGTCCTTATCCTACTGATAGCTTTAGTCCCGGTTTGAGCCCCCACCCGGTACTAAAGGTTACCCATGCATCCTTATCCCACCGACAGTTTTGTTAGATGACACAAAAACCACCTTTAGTCCTGGTTGCACCCACCAGCCGGTACTAAAGGTTAGCCACCCCCCAGATAAGGCCCTCCCAGATAAGCCTCCCCCAAATAAGGCCCCCCCATCTTTTGTCCCGGTTTGAGCCCCCACCTGGGATGAAAGTTTCCCGCGCCACCGCGTTCCCGTGCTTTCCACCGGTTCCCACCTCTGTCTTCCCGCCATTTCTTCAGTGTATATATGTACGCTTGGCATCCATTTACATATCACATCTAGACTCATCATTCTCTTCCCATGGCTTCCATCGTATCTCTAACCACCCGGGAGGCGGAGGCGCTTTGCGCCTCGAACTACCCCTGGCCACCGGGCTACCGCGTCCCCACCGGCTGGATGCTGAGCGCTGGAGGCGTGCCGGTCCCTCCTGTCCCTCTAGGTGTGGAGCGCCGGATGGCCATCACGAACCACTAATACCTCGAGCTCACGCCAGAGCAGCGGAGGAATCCCAACTGGCATCCCGACTATTTCCCGACTTGGGAAGCCTGCTTTATTAATCGGCATGAGGGCGCTCGCCAGGCACGAGGAGGACGGCCCACCTCCTTCGAACTTCAACGAGGCCGGCCATCGGCTGTGGTGGCGCGGCCGGACTCTCCAGAGTGTCATGGCCTACAACACGACCGGCAATAACCCCCGCCTGCGGTACCCTCAAATCCAGCCCACGCGTGCCCAACCTTCAAGGTTCGACTACGGCGACCCCGACGACGACAGCGACGACGGCACCGACGACTACGACGACTACAGTGGCGCGTATTACATGGCTAGGCAGGAGCATGACTGAATCACTCCAACCATTAGGCATGTTTCTTAATTTTTAGTTGTGCTATGTATCCTTAGTGTGGGTTCCTTCTCTTGTGATGGTTCCTTCTCTTTGTGTGATCACCTACCGCGGCTCAGAACGTCTAGTTTGATTGAGCAAGATGTATTACATGAAAGGGGACCTTTATGTCTCAAATAAAAGGTTTAATACATTACATAGATTTATGTCTCAAATAAAAGGTTTAATTACATAGATTTATGTCTCAAATAAAAGGTTTAATACATTATTACACATCACCAACATCTAGTGTTGTGGTTTTCTTCTGCACCGTAGCCATGGAGAATCTTCATCATTTAACAGGATGCTTGGGTCAGTTTTCACTTTGAAGGGCGGAATTTCATGAAACTTATTGTAATCTTCTGACATGTCTGTCTTGTCATCCACTCCCACGATGTTTCTTTTCCCTGAAAGAACTATGTGGCGCTTTGGCTCATCGTATTCTGTACTCTTTTGCTAATCTTTCCTTTTTCTCGGTTTGGTAGACATGTCCTTCACATAGAAAACCTGAGCCACATCGTTGGCTAGGATGAATGGTTCATCCATGTACGCAAGATTATTGAGATCCATTGTTGTCATGCCGTACTTTTCGTCTACATGTACCTCGCCTCCTGTCAGCTTGACCCATTTGCACCAAAACAAAGGGACCTTAAAAGTAGGTCCATAGTCAAGTTCCCATAATATGTGTCAATCTGCCCATTGTCATCTGTTGCATCAAAGCGGACAACACTGTTTTGGTTGGTGCTCTTTTTATCTTGGGCGATCGTGTAAAATATATTCCCATTTATCTCGTACCCTTGGAAAGTACATATAGTCGAAGATAGTAACCTGGCCAACGAGTACAACTCATCTCCAACAGTGGTGTTATTTATGAGATGTGTCTGCAACCAATTGCCAAAATTCTTCTCGCCTTCCCCTTTAATCAAGGTTTCAGGCTTCCCCGGGTTTTCGGAGCGTAGAATATTCTTGTGTTTCTCGATATACGGAGCCACCACGGTGGAATTGTGTAGAACTGTGTAGTGTGCTTGAGTGAAAGAATGCCCGTCCCTACATACCGTTGATTTCCTTCCTAGTGTGCCTTTTCCAGTCATCCTCCCCTCATACTGAGATTCAGGAACACCAATCGGCTTAAGGTCAGGAAGAAAGTCAACACAAAACTCAATGACCTCCTCTATTCCATAGCCCTTGGAGATGCTTCCTTCTGGCCTAGCATGGTTATGAACATATTTCTTTAAGACTCCCATGAACCTCTCGAAGGGGAACATATTGTGTAGAAACACAGGACCGAGAATTCTACTCTCTTCGACTAGGTGAACTAGGAGGTGCGTCATAATATTGAAGAAGGATGGCGGGAACAACAACTCGAAGCTGACCAGACATTGGACCACATCAATCTGTAACCCTGATAGACTTTCTCGATCGATTACCTTCTGAGAAATTGCATTGAGGAATGCACACACCTTCACAATGGCTAGTCGAACATTTTCTGGTAGAATTCCCCTCAATGCAACCGGAGCAATTGCGTCATAAGCACATGGCAGTCAGGAGACTTTAGGTTTTGAAATTTTTTCTCTTTCATATTTACTATTCCCTTTATATTCGACGAGAAGCCAGACGGGACCTTGCTACTGAAAAGGACTTCAAAAAAGATTTCCTTCTCTTCTTTGGTAAGAGCGTAGCTAGCAAGTCCTTGAAACTGCCCTGGATGCTTGTCGTCTCGTCCTTTATGATGTTGCTGGTCCTCCTGTGCTGCCGGGGTATCTTTTGACTTCCCATACAAGCCCAGGAAGCCTAGAATATTCACGCAAAGATTCTTCATCAGGTGCATCACGTCGATTGCAGAGCAGACCTCATACACTTTCAATAGGGTAGCTCCCAAAATACAGATTTCTTCTTCCACATGGGTGCGTGTCCGGTAATGGGGTCTTTCGGAACAGGTTGTCCTCCAGGACCCTTTCCAAAGATTACATCCAAATCCTTGACCATACCAAATACATCAGCACCACTACGGGGGACAGGCTTCGTCCGGGTTTCTGCCTTGCCATTGAAATGCTTGCCTTTCTTCTAAGGGATGACTGGGCGGAAGAAAACGACGATTGTACGGGTACACATTCTTTCTACATTTATCCAGATATATACTTTCAGTCTCATCTAAATAGTGCATGCATGCATTGTATCCTTTGTTCGTCTGTCCTGAAATGTTACTAAGAGCAGGCCAATCATTGATGGTTACGAACATCAACACTTGTAGGTCAAATTCCTGCTGTTTGTGCTCATCCCACACACGTACACCTGATTTGGCCCACAACTGTAGAAGTTCATCAACTAATGGCCTTAGGTACACATCAATGTCGTTGCCGGGTTGCTTCGGGCCTTGGATGAGCACTGGCATCATAATGAACTTCCGCTTCATGCACAACCAAGGAGGAAGGTTGTAGATACATAGAGTCACAGGCCAGGTGTTGTGACTGCAGTTTTGCTCCCCAAAAGGATTCATGTCATCGGTACTTAGACCAAACCATAAGTTCCTTGCGTCACCAGCAAAGTCTGGGAAGTCTCTCTCGATTTTTCTCCACTGCCGACCATCAGCAGGGTGCCTCAACATCCCGTCTTTCTTACGGTCTTCCATGTGCCATCGCAACAACTTGGCATGCTCTTTATTTCTGAACAAACGTTTCAACCGTGGTATTATAGGAGCATACCACATCACCTTGGCAGGAACCCTCTTCCTGGGTTGCTCGCCCTCAACATCTCCAGGGTCATCTTTTCTGATCTTATACCGCAATGCAGTGCATACCGGGCATTTATCCATATTCTCGTACTTCTCACCGCGGTAGAGGATGCAGTCATTAGGGCATGCATGTATCTTCTGCACGTCTAATCCTAGAGGGCAGACAAGTTTCTTTGCTTCGTACGTACTGGAGGGCAATTGGTTATTTCTTGGAAGCAGCTTTTTCATTATTACTAGCAACTTTTTAAATCCCGAGTCAGTCATACCGGTCTCTGCCTTCCACTTCAACAATTCCAGTGTGCTACCCAGCTTCTTCTGGCCATCTTCACAAGTTGGATACAGCAATGTGTTGTGGTCCTGTAACATCTGCTCGAACTGCAACCTTTCCTTTTCTGTGTCGTAGTCTCGCCTTGCATCACTAATGACCCGACCAAAATCATCAACGGGCTCATCTGGTTCCTGTTCTTCACCCCCTTCTTTTTCATTATCTTCAACTGCGGTATCATCGTATTCAGGAAACATAGATCGGTAGTTGCCATCATCGTCGTTCTCTTCTTCATCGCCGTCTTCCATCATAACCCCTCTTTCTCCGTGCTTGGTCTAAACATTATAGCCGGACATGAAACCGGACCGAAGCAGGTGGCTCTGAATGACTCTTGAGGAAGTGTGAGCCTGCTCATTCCGACATTCAATACATGGACAACACATAAAACCATCCCGCCGCTTGTTCGCCTTGGCCACAAGGCAAAAAGAACGTACGCCTTCTCTGTAAGCGTCAGAGCGTCGGTCACCGTACATCCATGGGTGGCTCATCTGCATCATACAACCATGCATATATATCAAACGCAATCACGATGCTTAAATTAGTACCGCGCAGTCAAAACGAGAAAATAGTTGCTAACCTTTTAGGACACTTCAAAACAAAGAGGAGAAACCTTAAGTGTCGCTCTGACACCTCATATCATATTTTGTCTTGTGTAAACTCAAGTGGCATCGCTCTAATAGGCATTTCACCGAACACCTCTAGTGCATATGCAGAAAAAAAAGTTAGCACAAAGTTACCCACCTCTCATATAGGAAAAAAACAAGAGAGAGTGGAGGGCTAGGTGCATATATATAGGGCCAGGCCATTAGTCCCGGTTTGAGATACAAACCGGGATTAAAGGTTCTGTCAGGAGCACGCGCGCCGACTCAGACCCATTTGTCCCGGTTTGTATCTCAAACCGGGACTAATGCTTCCTTACGGACCGGGACATAGTGCCTCGGCCTTCTCGGACCGTCTGGTTCGGACCATTAGTTCCAGCCCCAGCCACGGCCGGGACTAATGGCTCGAACCAAAGGCCAATTTTTTGCTAGTGCTCTGTGAGCAAAATCGATGTCCTAGTCTAATGATGCTACCGTGGCTGCCTCCTTAGATCGGCGCAAAGACCCTGCCGATATGCTTTGCACTATTGCCGATCTCCGTCGTATGCGGTGATCCACTATTGCGTCGATTCAAATTATCCTTTATTATTTAGTGGGTGATTTTTCAGTGTTGTCGATCACAAGCGAGACCTGATATGGCTTTGGCGAGAACTTCTAGTAGTACGATCTTGGTTGTATTTTCTCTTTGTTTAGAGCTTTTCTATGTCTGTGGGTTCAGTTACTAATTATCTGGATGTAAACGTTGTTCTCTTTATCTAATAATAAAAATGTATTAATTTTTTTTTTAAAGATTGTGTAGCATGTCGACATTTTTTTTTTGCGCTAGTAGCATGTCGGCATTAATTGGGAAGGAGGACGTAAGAGATTATTATCGTAGACTACGGATCGACAATGAGGAGCAGTACATACATAAGGGTGAAGCTCTGACTCGCATGCCAAAAGACATGGATGTAGTAGGTATTGGTACTATACTAGCAAAAAGAAAATAGGTAAATGCTATGCAAATATTGATCTCTGATCCAGTAATTGCTTTTGGTAGGAAAACTTTCCATTGTACAAAAAAAAATCACACATGAAGATATTCATGAGATTGTAGTAGTTACATAAAAACTCAGAAAAAAATGTATCCACGTGATTAATTTGTTTTGCATACACATAAAATATGTTGCTATAACTTTCTTTTTGTTTACGCGTTATTACTCATATATACTACTCCTATATGGTAGAATGGAACTGCCAATTCCTAATAATGTTTCAAAAGCATGAAGCTAGTGATATGCTAGTAACTATATAAGACGTGCTTAAGAGGACACCATCAACGTGATAAATTACCCACTCGCTCGCTCTCTAATGGGTTTGAATCGGTCTTCTAGGTATAGCTTTGACTGAGCAAAGTTAGTGCACGTCACTTTATTATGTCGCCCGTGTGTGATGATAACAAAATCGCTATGTTGCTGCGAAAAGGGCCCCCCATAGTGCGCACTAGAGAGATAAAATGTGTAGACTAAGAAAAGTGCAGAGGGAAGATGACAGAAAGGAGGATCGTAGTGGGGCTTGGGAATGTGCTGATGGCTACTTGATGTGATGGCGAGATGGATCGACCGTGACACGCGCTTTTGTTGTCTTGCACTAGATTCTCACCACCTCCTGTGCTTACGTCGTGCCAACGAGAAAAACGGCTCATGCTTCCTCGTTCCTCAAGCATTCTAGCTGGTTGCGTGATACCGCGTTGTGGGTGCATTTCCTCCTCTACGCCAGCTTGTGTTCAACTTTTGAAAACTGCAGTATCATAGTCAGAGACGCATTCGATTCGTTTGTTTCTAAATAGATGCCATGTATGATTTCGGTCTAGCTAGAAAATAAATATCGTACGAAAGTATATATTATGTTAGTCGTACTAATATTTTTCTGCGGAAGAGGCCTAATGCCACATATTATCTAGAACCAACCCTTACAAGAACATCCTTATAAGAAAAAGAAATACTTGAAAAGTGCAGCACCATCTTCATTTTACATCCCTCGATGTCGTTCCGTGAGCAAAGCTCACTGCCGCCTATGGTCCTCCGATGTAGCGAAGCTCGTGACGGAGAAATCTTGAAAACCCAGGCGCTTGTAGAAGCAGCGTCTAGAAAGTCATCGACGTAGACCAAAAGATGCCGACGACCACGATCTTGGTAGATCGTCATCCTGGGGAAGCTAGAACCGAGGTGGGCCGGGAGATAATCCAAACTCTAGTCATATAGAGATGGGGAACACAAAAACCGCAACTTCCCCGATGAAGTGTACCTGACTAAGATTCATCATGGGGAGGCAGAATTTACAGACACCGGTACACTGCAAGATCATCCCCGCCATAGATAGACAATTACCACGCCAAACCTAATGCCCGTGGAAGCTCCTCCAGGGAAGACCATCTCTTTGGAGTGGGATGGAGGATTGTTTTGTCATCGCCGTTGATGCCCCTTCACCAAAGATGAAACACTCAAAAATATTACGAGATTGGACACCCAATCCGAGGTTCCCACACCCTCCGACTGTCGTAGTGGCCGGTGAAGGGTAGGAAAACTGGCGGCACCGACGGCCAAGGGGAGAGATGATTGCCTCCTAGTCACCTTCCCGTGAAAAACCTAGAAACATGCTTCGCGTATGATATCACTTCTTTTTAAAATATATATAGTTTTAATAATTAATTAAAAGCTTAAGCGTGAAGGCCGCGACGCATGCTGAGGGCATCTGCCGCGCAAAGGATGGGCACACTGCCACTGGTGCTGGGCCTCTATGGGTCTGCGCCGCTGCTTGTGGGCCAGGGGCAATGTTCGTGCGCCACAGCTGGCGGTCTGGCCTCTCCACCTGTAGGCTCCCTCTCAGTCTTTCCTCCTCCTTCCACTCGCTCACCATGAGTGCTAGGGTTTCCGGCCATCGCTCGCCTAGCTGTGGCTGCCCACGGCCCATCTCTCCTCCCTGCCTCCTTGTCCATTCCTTACCGTCGCCGGCCACCTCGGATTTTGCCCCCATCTGCCATCATTTCCGCTGCTCTGAGTTGGAACGACCGGGAGTTTGAAACCCTGCCGCCTCCGGGTCGCTCCCATGCGACCCCGAGCCGCCCACGCCGTCGTCGCAAATAACCTCCTCCCCGCGCGCTCGTATTGATTATGTCCGAATAGTACATTAAAATTGAACACTTAAATGATAAGCTTAAGATATATAAAAAAAACTCCATTTTACATGGATACGGTTCAGATCATTGGTAGCGTGCATGCAAAATTCATGTCTTGGAAATGTATCATGATTTTCATGATGCTTTGTAAATCTTGTATTATCATATTTTTCCCCGAGGGGTGTCTCTTTCTCATTTAACAAATGTCTTTAACTTTGGATTAAGAATTGGTCAAATACTAGGGAATCTGAAACTCTCTTAACCGATATTCAAGAGAAAGGATTCTAGAAACATTAATAGAATTAGAAGAACTTTCTATCTTGGATGGGATAATAAAAGAGAAACTAAAAACACATTAACCATTGTTTATAAAATGTTCTGGCAGAGGGGAAGGGAGCCAAATTGTACCACACGCCTACATCTTGGACACATTTACAAAATCGTGCAATGAAATGAGCCACGGGTCTAATATAATAGTCCTCCGGTTACATCTATATAATTAACTCGATGCATGAAAGAACTAGATGATTTGGAACTAAACATAAATCTTGATTTAGAGATAAATAAGGTCCTAATCTAGAAGACTGAAAGGTCAAATAATTTCAAAAGATCCACCAAACTTGTATTTTTATATTCATGAAATACCCATCATTGTTACAACGTTTTTAATAGATTCCTGCACTCATATAAAGACCATGCAAAACAACACGCCTAACACAACACATATGCATGTTTGGGACCTACGAAGAATTTACTAATTATAAATTAAATTATATGGTGTGATGCATGTTTCCATGGGTTGGTGGTTACTTGTTAGTGCAAATGGAGGCGGGTTGTTTTCTGGCATGTCCCAATGCATGTCGGCAGTACACGAGACGATATTCTTGGATGTTGTTAGTGGTATTTGAGATGCATAGCTTGGCAACACACAAATGATGTTCAGCTCCACTACACTCTCTAAAAAGCTAGCACAAGCACAACATGGATTAGGCCTGCCCCCAAGATGTTGGGCCCACGTGCATATTTAGTGTTTTCTGATCGCATACTTACATATATATGCAATGCACGTATGGTATGCCCTTGCCGACTTTAGTTTCCTCTCGGCAAGCAATTACCACTAGCACATTTGCCTCATATAAATCTAGTTTTTATAATAATTCCATTTTTGTAGATTTTTTATAGCTTTGCGTTAATAGTCACTAGTAGGCTTTTGGAGAGGCCGCTTAATCAAAACTGAGTTGTTACAATTGTTTAATGTTAATACCATACTTACACACTTCAAAGATCAATATTAAACTCAGACTCATCTTAAATTAGCTCGAATGCATAACACATTATCCTAACAACATGTAAAAATCTAGTGCATGTTAGGGTCATCCTAGGTCAAACTTTGTAAAGTTTGACCAAGTTTGTAGGAAAAAAATACCAATATCTTCAATACAAAATAAATATATAATATTTCACGTGGATCTAATCATATTGATTCAATATTATAGATGTGTCAACATTTTTATATAAACTTCATCAAAGTTAACAGTTTGGTTTAGAATAAAACTTATAATGCACTACATTTTTACATGGAGGGAAAGGTTCGAAATAAATATTTTGACATGGAGGGGGTACTAATTTCAACAATGTAGTATTATCTTAACGCGATGAAGATATGCCACATTAGTTACTGAGAATAAAGTTTAAGGCTCCATATGAACTGAGATTAGTTGGACTAGTAACTATGTGCTAGTTAAATTGTTGGTTGTTTTTAGAAAATTTGGTTTCTACTATTTATTTTCTAATCAATATGGATATATCTTTTTGTGGAGGGCATATAAGATCAAAATAATAGATGCAACATGAGTGGACAATTGTTAGTAAACCCTATTTTTTAAATGGGGGATCATCCCAGCCTCTACATCATGGTGATGCACACACCCCTTTTATTATGAAGTTTGGAAGATTCAGTTGAGTACAATCATGGATGGCAAAGGGTTGAGACATGTATCAACCATCTGAAGAAAAGAAGCAACAAAAAGCTATCCATTCTGAATTCGGCTAGTACGCTGCAACTAGTAGCCAGGTAGTAGAAATCACGTGCAACCTTCAGCCGGTGGTTGCATCCAGTATTCATAGATTTCCGTTGATCCAGCGAGAGAACATATGACCTTAGTTAGATCCAGTGGGTAGCCATTGAATATCCTGCAAAAAAATTATACCCTTTTCCTTGTTGCAAACCATGCCATTTCTGTATGTCCATATATATGTACCAACATAAAACCGAAATCCCAATACATATTCGAGCTTTATTCTTTTTATCAATCCCATTCACTAGATACCAACATATTAGTAATATGTGTTGGTGGTGGTAAATTATGGGTAAAGTAGATCATGCGCCAGATAATACGTGCAAAGGTACATGATTCCATTCTCTCTTTGCTAAGTTATCTTTTGTTAATAGGACTTTGCTATTTCAGGAACCACATGGAAATTTTATCTTAAGCGGGACTTTTAACTTTCACAAGTACTTACATAAAAATCTTGTACTCCCTCTGTCTCGAATTAGATGTCGGAGATTTGTCTAAATTCGTATGTATTTTATACACTAAAATATGTCTAGATACATCCGAATCTAGATAATTCTCTGACATCTAATTCGAGATAGAGGAGTGTATGTCCGTCCATTGATTCTAGATACATAGACCCTTTTTTAGTAAACCCTATTTAGCTGCACCTAATTAGATTTATAAAAGTAAGCAATATAGTTTATTCCATACTCTTATATGCAATAACTTGAAAACTAAGAATGAGATGCACAAGTATTTGGCAAGGTCCGACTACTCCAAAAGAGTAGCCAAAAGGATATGCATGTCGTCAACCGCGGTCAAGGACAGGAAGGAACAAAATAAGAGAGTAGCCGGCCGGTCCCTCTTTTGGTCTTAGTGGCTATAGCCTCCTTTTGTATCTAGGGGGCAACTTCACTTCACTAAGGTAGGCCAATGCTGCTTTTTTTTAAATGAAAAATTGTCAAAAAAACGAAAGTGAGTAGGCCAATGGCATTCGTGAAATAAGCTCTTAAATATGTGGACATTCTCTTTCAGCACTTCTTTAAATAGAGCACTCCACTGGTCCATCCCACCCCCCACTTACACACACTAACACGCGCACTCGCAAATTGCGATCTTTCCACTGCGCGTGCTTCCCTCGTAGCTCTCAGCACCAATCTGCTAGCTAGCTAGCATCACAGCTCATCGCCGGCCATGGGGAACTGCCTGGTGATCCAAGACAGAAAGGAGATCAACGTGATGGGCGTCGTCGACGGCGAGATCCTCAAGGCGCTGCCGGCGCCCCCCTCAAAGGGCGCCGAAGCCGACGCGCTCCCGGCGGGCGACATGGGGCAGCTGTACCGCCTGTTCCCGGCCGCTGCCGGGAAGGTGCCTTCTGCCGCGGACGACGACCAGGGCGCTGTCGTGAGGGTGAAGCTGGTCATCAGCAAACAGGAGCTCAGGAGGATGCTTGGAAAGGACGAACAGGCCCTCTCCATGGACGACATGGTGGCTCTCATGCGAAGACGATCGGAGGAGCAGCGGCGGCAGCAGCAGATCAGTTGCTGTAGAGGGTGGCGCCCTGCCTTGCATAGTATACCTGAAGGCAGCGGTGATCTATTCTACTAGCAGAAGATATGAACTGGTTGTTTTTGGGAGCTTGCTGGAAAAAGTGCATATATGGATAATAAGCATAAGAAATATGCATATTTGTATGTATATAATTATATAGAGATAGACACAAAAGATGGGGTAGGTTTGATAGGAGTTTTGAGATAGGGGTTATCTTCATGTTGTCTTGTTGCATGGTTTGCATGCGTGCATGTAAGGCAAGGTAAAGATAGTCCTGGAAACCAAAGACAATATAACCTTCGAAGTTTATGGCATGTAATTGTTATGAAGCTTAATTTGTATGTCATGCATATGATCTCAAAGTGTTCTTGCTATGTGTCTGTGTTTCTTAATTCTCATTGTTTTCCTTTTTTTTAAACGAATTTGCTATTTCCACGAGATTATTTCTAAGTCGATGCTGATAGAAATTACATCTCATCATTGTGATTCATACATCTACACTAATAGACGAGAAGGTATTTGGCGAATATGAATGTTGACTAAGCATTTCTAAATCAACTAAGAGATATGATCTGTATAGAAGTTAGAACATAGTGTAATATGTATATTCTAAAATATTAAATAAATTAGTTTATATCATTGCATCATCCGACCCAAATTTGATGTAAAAATTAGGGACCGTGCATACAATAATTGATGCCCGTAGACCTAGCTAGTTTCATGCTTTACTATCAATCAAATCAAACACGTAGGAGGCATGCATCATCTCGTATGAGCTAGATACGTCAATAGTTTTTCGCAAAAAAAATAATATATACATCAATAGTTGGGTCGACTACATCTACTTTCTAGCTATATGGTGGAGCACCATGATACATATTCTAGAAATTCTAGTGGGAAGATTAACAATAGTAGTAACCTAAGACGTGAGTAACTTTCCGGAGGGAGATATTTCTCCATGCTTATGATTACTTGTCTTCAACCAAATCTGGTCTTGATCATATGAACGATATATGGTGGATCGATTCATGATTATGGTAGTCCACTTAGATTAGTGAAAGTGACTTTTAAGTCAAAATTATTTTATGCTTGGTATTTCCAAT
Organism: Avena eriantha; assembly: GCA_910589775.1. Classification (NCBI taxonomy): domain Eukaryota; kingdom Viridiplantae; phylum Streptophyta; class Magnoliopsida; order Poales; family Poaceae; genus Avena; species Avena eriantha. The sequence continues at coordinate 433,967,117 of OU342744.1, forward strand.
AGTACCGACGGACATTCTGAAACTTGGGCTCTGTTTGGATGCAAAATATGTTTTCAGCCATAATTTTTGGAACCAGAGTTTGCGAAGTTGTAGCTCTGAAATACCAAAGTCTACAGATAACACAATATTTTGAAGTATTCACAAATCCATGGGGTGCGTAGTGTTGAAAATATGAGCAAATTATCGTATGATTTAATATATAAAAACAATAGATAAAGCATGATTAATAATATAACGATAAAAGTAATCATGCAAATTAACTTCTATATAGATTGTAAATAGCAATTCTAAACCGATTGCCACACATAATATAAGAGATATAATTTGTAGTAAGTTGGTTCTTGGCTCAACTCATTACTGCAACGGCACGAGCTCGTTGTGACGAGGCAGGCGGAGAGGAGGAGGAGCACGCGTGTACTACTCTCTTCTTTGTTGGACAAATAAATAAGAGATTTATTTCTTTCCTTAGCTGTTAACAGCTGTGTACCAGGTCCTCCCGATGGTGTAGTACACCACGGTAATGGGCCTGATTTATTTACTTTTATTGTTCCTGTAATCGCTCCTTCTACTCAGCCACGATGGGGTATTTAACACGTAACCGACGCCAGGTAGAGGTGATCGTTCAACCAACATAGTAATCAGAGCCCTTCTCTTCCACGACGTCTCTCACTGACAAAACACCTCGAAACAAAACCGATCGTAATTGATCGAACCCTCCCTCCCTCCCACGATGACGAACCCAGGAACATCTCTAGCGGCGGCTGATACGTCCAAAATGTATCTACTTTTCCGAACACTTTTGCTATTGTTTCTCCTCTAAACTTGTGTGATTTGGATACAACTAACACGGACTGGCGCTGTTTTTAGCAGAATTACCTTGGTGTCTAGTTTTGTGCAGAAAATCAACTATCAGGAAAAATCCCGGAAAATATGCCAAAAATCATATTTCACCAGAAGACTCAAGGAGCCAGAATACGAGATGGAGAAGGACTAGGGCCTGGCCACACCACCTGGTTGCGCGGGCTAGGCATGGCCGCACCAGGGGGTGGTCTGGCCGCCCCAGACACCCCGTCGGCCTCCCTCTTCGCTTATAAGTTGCCTCCTGACCTAAAAACCCAAGGGGGCGACGTTTTTCCAGAAAGAGTTCCGTTGTGCCACCACCACCAGATTCCGCGATTCGGAACCAGAAACTCTGTTCTCGCACCCTATCGAGACGGGGAATCGGAGGAGATCATCGCCATCATCATCACCATCGCTTCTCCATCGACCATCCATGTTTCTCCCATCTATGTGTGAGTAATCCCCCGGTGTAGGCTATAGGGATGGTACGGATTGGATGAGATCGTTCATGTAATGGCATTGGATTATTAGGGCATGGTGCCTAGTATCTATTATTAATGCTTTTTAACTTTATTGCAACTTGTTATTCTTAATGCTTCTCACTAGGGCCTGAATGTCATGATTTCAGGTCTGAACATGTTATTGATTCATTATGATAGTATTGTTTATGGTCTTACCTGCAAGTTGTATACACACGTTATTGTCCGGAACCAATGGCCCCGAAGTGACAGAAATCGGGATAACCGGAGGGAATGGCTTTGATGTGAGGATCACATGTGTTCACGGAGTGTTAATGCTTTGCTTCGGTGCTCTATTAAAAGGAGCACATTAATTGCCAGTAGTTCCCTTGAGGCCCCGTTGCAAACGGGCTGGCAGGACAAAAGATTTTGTGCAAGTTCTCATTGCGAGTACGTATGACTATATATGGAACACATGCCTATGATTATTTAGTACTTGGATGCTTTATCTTATTTATCTGCAATTGCCCTATGTTCTGATTGCTATATGAATTGTCTTGTCCATGCAACGCCCGTCCATCCATCTATATGCCTACCGCGTTTTAATCCTACTATTTACTGCAATTCTTACTACTGTCATTACTTTTACTACTCCTATTACTTTGCTATTGCTACTACAAAACTGTTGCTACTGATAAACTATTGTGAGCAAGATTGTTTCCAGGTGCAGCTGAATTGACAACTCAGTTGTTAAGGCTTATAAATATTCTTTGGCTCCCCTTGTGTCGAATCAATAAATTAGGTTTCACTTCCCACGAAAATACTGCGATACACCCCTATACTTATGGGTCATCAAGACTATTTTCTGGCGCCATTGCCGGGGAGCATAGCTTTATTTATCAAGTCCACTTGGAATCATTATTGTTCGCTGCCATCCATCCATCATGGGTAAGTCTCATGATGACAAGGTCCCTATTTTACCATCCACTACAAGGAGAGGTACGGTTCTGAACACCTCTGTTGCTCTTGATTTATCATCTGTTATGAGTAAACTCCTTACACCACCACATACATATTCTACACACACAGCTACTACTGCTGAATCTGAAACTTCTGATACTTATGATGCTGCTTCTACTGTGCTTGATAAGAGTGGTTCATTAGGTCCTTTCCTAGATGCTACGATTTCTAGAACTAAAGCTGGAAATACTGAAACTCCTAATGAAGACACTACTACACCTGTTAGTTCACCTGAGTCTAGAGAGAGCTATGATATTGAAGACGGTTATATTGAGATAACTAATACGTCCATTTTGCATCACTATTCTATGTCATAATTCACTGTTATTCATTGATATATTTCGTATTGAGGGGTGGTACTTATGTTATTTCATCTGTTTTTGCATGGTTGATGACTTTTGGAGCATGGACCGCTGCAGTCAGGATTCTGATGGAAAAGGTGTTGTTTGGAGGCAAAATTCGCGAAGATTAGAAAATCCGAGAAAATATACGGAAAATCCTATTTTTCTAGAAGACGAAGAAAGCCAGAAGGGGGGCTAGAGATGGGCCACAGGGGGCCCACACCATCCCCTGGCGCGGGCCAGCCTAGGCCGCGCCACCAGGTGGTGTGGCCGCCCTGGTCTACCCCTGGCACTCCCCTCTGGCGTATATTATCCTCCCGAAACCCTAAGACTCGGGGAGCGACCACAGAAAGATTCCCCCGCCTCTGCGGGGCGGAAAACACCGAGAGAGAAAGATCTCTCCGGTAGACATATTTCTGCCGGGGGAATTCCTTCCTGGAGAGGGGAGATCGTCGCCATCAACACCACCATCAAGCTGGACTTCATCAGGATCATCATCATCATCATCACCACCATCATCACCATCAGCACCCTCATCACCATCTCCATATTGCTGTAGCAACTGCGTTGAATCTTGCATAGTTCATAGGGGTAACTTTCCCGGTGTTGATTACTCTTTGCAGTTGATGCTATTGAGTGAACCATTGAATTATTGTATATGTTCAGATTGTTATACATCATTGTTCCATCTCTGATCATGATCCATATGATGTCTTGTGAGTAGTTCGTTTTGTTCTTGAGGACATGGGAGAAGTCTTATTGTTAGTAGTGGAATTGCGTTGAGAAAGATTCAATAGTTTGATATTTAAGTTGTGGTGTACTTCTTCTAGTGGTGTCATGTGAATGTCGACTACATGACACTTCACCTATATGGGCCTAGGCGAATGCATTGTGTATTTGGCTACTAATCGTAGGGGTTGCCGGAGTGACAGAAACATGAACCCCCGTTAGGAAACCATTGCATAAGGGATGTATGGGTCTTAGAGTTAAAAGCTGTGGTTAGGTTTCTACCTTAATTACTTTCTTGTACTTACGGATATTTGCAAGGGGTATAATCACAAGTATGTATTAGTCCTAGGAAGGTCGGTACATTAGCATAGGTTCACCCACACAACACTTAGCAAGCTAAAGAAGATTAATCAACTATATGAAGCGAAAGCACTTGACAGTCTTCCCATGTGTCCTCGAGAACGTTTGGTCATCTTTAGTAATACAACCGGCTTGCCTTTGATGCATAAAGGATTGGGCCACTTGCTGCATTCATTCCTACTGTCTTTTATTTACTCGTACTTTGTTTACTTGCTTTATCAAAAACCCCTAAAAATCCGTTTGCTAAGTATTTGCAGAGAATTCCTGATCCATACCACTAGCCAGCACCTTCTGCTCCTCGTTGGGTTCGACACTCTTACTTATTGAAAATACTGCGATACACCCCCTATACTTGTGGGTCATCAAGACTATTTTCTGGCGCCGTTGCCGAGGAATGAAGTGCTATTGGAGAGTGGAACTGGTAAAGGAAACTTCTACTGTTTGTATTGTTTACTACTGCTAGTTGCTTTATTTTCATTATGGATAATTCGCTGAGTTTCTTATTTGGTAATGCTACTACCACTGCTAAGGTAGTAGATAAGCCACCACCTACTCAGAATGATGTTTTTAAAATACCTACAAGAATTATTGATCGTGTTATGGATAACTACTATGTTGGGGATGGAACTGTCCATCCCGGTGATCATTTACTCTTTATACACGAATTATGCGGGTTGTTCAAGTGGCAGGTATTACTACAGATCAAGTTAAGAAGAAGTTATTCTCATTATCACTGAAAGGAAGAGCTGAGGAATGGTATAAGCTGCTGAAGAATGGTCAAGCTCTGGAATGGGAGGAAATAGTGCCTCTCTTTTATTCAAAGTTTTATCCTCCTAGTGAGATTCATAAAGATCGGAATCAAATATACAACCTTTCGCCTCTTGATGGAGAGAGTACAGCTCAAGCTTGGGGAGATTAAAGTTACTAATTCTCAAATGTCCCATTCATGAGCTCCCCAACAATATTATTATCAATAACTTTTATGCAAGGCTCCCTCTACATGACAAGGATCTATTGGATGCTTCTTGTGCTGGGTCATTCACTCGCATGGAAGAAGAAGTTAAATGGGATCTTCTGGACCGTATTCAAGATAATGCTAAAGCTTGGGAGAATGACAAAGGTAGAAAGTCAGGTATAAATTATGATTATGAATGCATTGAATCTTTTATGGGAACTGATGACTTTCAAAATATTAAAAATGCTTATGGTCTAGACTCTCAAGCTATTGCTTCTTATTTTAAGGCTTTTGCTTCCTACATTGAAGTGCCTAAAACGAAGTGGAATAAGTATCATGAACCTTATAAAGATATTGCTAAGAGTGTTCCTGCAAGAAACACTAAAGTGTATACTGCTAATCATGTTTTACCTAAACCTTACATTGAGAAAATGCCTTTTCCAGTTAAGATGAAGGAACTATGATGGCTAGTATGGTAGATGAAAGTACAAGTAAAGCTGTTGAACCTGATAAACAAAAGGTTGATGAACCTATAATAGCAAATGTGAAAGACTTTGTTACTAAATATGAAAAAGAGGGACACACTATCCTTTGTAAGGATACCTCTAATATTGTTTCAGAAAGTAGTGTTATGAGAGCTAGTATTCCTGTGTTTTCTATTAGAATAAGTGATCATTGCTATGATGGCCCTTGTGATAGTTATATTGTTAAGTTTATGCATGATACTGAAAGTTACTATGAGAGATGGAAAAGTGTTCTTATGTATCTCAATAATATCAAGTTTCCTTGTTTTATGCTGAGAGTTTTTATGTTGCACTTCTTTTGCCTTCCTATGCTTGTAGCCTCTGGTTTCAACAACTTGTTTGTTTACAAAATTCCCTTGCATAGGAAGTGGGTTAGACTTAAATGTGTGTGTGTTTTTGCCTCTTAATGCTCTCTTTCACTTCAATTCATATTCCTGAGTGAGAATCTTAAAATTATCATGCCTATCTTAATGGCTATAAAGAAAGAGCTTTCTGGGAGACAACCCAATTTGCTTTTGCTTTCAGTTTGTTTTTGTTTATTTGAGTAATGGAAGTTATTACTTCTGTAATAACCGCTCCTTACCTGTTTTGTTTGGTTTTTGTGTCAAGATCAACCTCTGATGAGAGAGAAGTAAGATTTGGGGAAGTTGCTGTCCCGAAACAGATTTTTGTGCTTCACCGTAAAAATTCGTGGGAGATCTCTGTATGTTGGATTGAGCTATAATTTTTTGTGCTTCTGACCCAGGTTGTTATTTAACTTTCGTTAGTCTTGCACTTTTTGATTTAAGCAACAGAAGATTTTCGGAAAAATTGATCGTTACCTGCTGGTCTGTTTTGACAGATTTTGCCACTCTTGCATTTGCTTCTTTATTCGATTTCCTTTTTGAATTCTTTTTGGGTTTTCAGAAGGAGTTGCTACAGTAGCTTATGTTTTGATGGTTTTCATTTGAAGTTGGACTCAAAAGGTTTTATCACTTCATATATACTAATTTTGCTAATGAGAACTGTGTGGAGTTTTGTGTGAAAGAAATTTCCAGGTAGTGGAGATAATGGTGTAATAAGGAAGAGAAAGGTTTTATGACTCAATTAATAAGTGTATGAAGATGAAGATACTGATGATTATTCAAGTGGTGACTCTGGAAGAACCTACTAGATACCAAATTCAGAGACCTGAGAGTCTGTTTTCAAATAGGTAACGGTTCTGGTAAGAAAAGTTCCGTGAAAATACCATCCAACTATATTTTTGCAGTTTTCAGTGAATATGGGAAGCTACAAAGCGAAAAAGGGACGGAAACAGAGCCAGGGTGGCTCACACCACCCTGTGGCGCGGGCCCTCCCCTAGCCGCGCCACCAGGTGGTGAGTCCACCCCGGACTCCGCCTCCGACCTGTTTTCACCTAGTACCTTCCTCTTGTTATGAAACTTCGTAATATATAATCTCCCGGGTCTTCCGAGGTTCGTATATCGTGTTTTTGTTTCGATCTATTTCTGCCAGGACATACTCTTTGAAGGTTTAGAAGCACCATGGTGTCCGCCAAGGATAAAGGAAAGGAGCCTATGGAGGAAGACCTCCAAGACCCCAGGAAGGAGAAGGAGATCCAGAGTGAAGGTGAAGAGGAGCAAGGCCAACATCCGCACACCGGCACTACCATTGCAAGCATTGGAGTGGTGACGAAACCTTCCAGAGTTAGAAGGACTGCACGGATGCAGACTGGGGGGAAAGCCCCTCGTCACAGTTTGGCTCCGCGGTCACTTCCTCCACACACCAAGAATCCTTTCCATACCCTTATCCATGAGCATCAATACCAGAATATGCCCAAGGGGAAATTACCCTCCAATTGGGATTTGCCTCGTTCTAGCCATGCAGGAAAAGAAGACTTCAAGGAGGAAGAGTGGGGAAAGAATAGCAAGAGCTGGAATTCTCAACCTGATATGATCATGAGCCGCATTGAGCAAAACTCACAGTTGATTTGTAATCTCACCTTCGAGATTTAGGACTTGGGGAAACTGATCAGAGAGCTCATAGAGAGGATACCACCACCACCGAAGGAGTAATTCGTCATTAGGTTTGGCATCCCCTTGGTTTGTTCCAAGCTTGGGGGAGTGCCACGGTATCACATCACTATCTTCTATCTTTTTACCTTTTTAGTAGAGTCATATCATGAATAGAGAAGTTATTATGTAGGATGGTTTGCATTATGGAAGTGTCCCCTCTCTCGTTAGATATGTATCCCTTGGTGTGAGTTGCCGTTATGGAATATTAATGAGAAGTTCTATCATTTACTCTTTTGCATAGCTTATATTAGTTTTCGATTCATGGTTATATGATTGATTTTGTTGTTAGTATTGGATCACTTTGGGATCATTGAGTTAATTTAGTTGGTTTTGGCAAACCTGGCTCGGTCAGTAGCACACTATTTTTGAGAGTTGAATGAAAAAGATAAAAGTACTCTAAAAGAAAAATAATTTCATCATCTTTCTTTCTTGATTTTCTCATAAGTCTAATATTCTCTAGTTAAGATCTTTTGTGCTTCCAAGGAAGATTAGATGTTTGTTTTTATCACTTATATGTTTGTTTGTTTCCTTCAACTCTTGTACTTGCTACCTAGCCTTGCTACCCAAAAACCTGTACTGAGAGGGAATTCTTCTCGTCCATCCACTCTTTTAAACCAAAACCTATGCCATTTGTGTCCACCGTACCTACCTATTAGCATTATTGCTATTCCAAGTAAATTCTTGTTTTATCTACCTCCCAAATTAAACTTGGTATGTGAAAAATAGTGATTAAAGCTCTCACGAACTTGATGGCACACTTTACTTTCTCTCATCTAATAAACTTGAACCATTGTGCCCATCTATGTTGCGTATATGCTTGCGCTTTGTGAGTTGTGAATTAGCAGAACCATGCTGTCATGGGGAACGTTTTCAACATTGCACTGGTACTTTGTACCTAGTTGATATCATGTTCTTTTGTCTATGGATGTCGTCGATGTGAAATGAAAGGGGAGCTTGTAAGTCCATGGAGTTATGCATGTGTGTTAGAGAAACGCCTGGGCCGCTGGTCTAATCCATGCTGACATGGTGGAAACCTGCAGCGTAACCATAACAAGCATCTATGAAGCATTCTTCTTATAAAAAAAGAGTCTGATATTGAGAAAAAGAGAAAAGGAAAAAAAGATTATGAAAAGAGGAAAGAGAGAAAAAAGCACCATATTCCCATGGTAAATAAGAAGATTGTTGAGATGTTTGTTGTCTGCTTACCTTGTCATTTTGATATGGGGATTCTTCCGTATCATCGGGCAAGGGGTACCCCATTGGCGGTTCTCTATGATACACATATGCTTACGATGACAAGAACTTACAGGTGACTAAACTTGAGTAGCATGAGGAGCGGCCCTTGTATTCAAGGGACATGAGATTCTCAATTTACAACTTTTCAATGCATATCCTCATATTTGATCACTTTAACCTTAATCACCTAAAGATGCCTATGATAGGGGCAATGAGAGCTGAAAGCTAGTAAGTATCATAATTTTTGGGAGCTCTTTATGAGACTTGCAATCCCTGCTTCCCTCTACGAAGGGCCTTTCTTTTACTTTGTAGTTGAGTCGGTAAACCTACTCCCTTCTATCTCAGTAAGTATTTTGAGTTGTTGTGTTTCATTCATTCATATGATGATTTATTCAATCATGTTTCTTATGTTCCTTGTTTTGCACATTGCTCTTATCTTGATGTTTACTGCTTTGAAAGCTATCATTGAAAACCAGCTATTTGTGAACTCCAGCAAATTATCAACTATTCTTCGACCAAGAGCTAAGTTTGCCATTACCAATTATGATTCACTTTATGTATCTTTATTGTGTTTCCTTTACCCATTACAAGTTGAGTTATATAATAGTGAGTTGTCTTCTATTATGATCTATGTATTTGATGAATGTGATGCTTCTTGTCCGTATTCTTTTATCGACTCTTCACTCCATAAACCTGAGGCCATGTTTATTGAGCTCAGTTTCGCTTGGGGACAAGCGAAGTCTAAGCTTGGGGGGAGTTGATACGTCCATTTTGCATCACTATTCTATGTCATAATTCACTATTATTCATTGATATATTTCGTATTGAGGTGATACTTATGTTATTTCATCTGTTTTTGCATGGTTGATGACTTTTGGAACAGGTGCTGCTTGGAGGAAAAATTCGCGAAGATCAGAAAATCTAGGAAAATATACGGAAAATCCTATTTTTCCAGAACACAAAGGAAGCCAAAAGGGGGGCTGGAGATGGGCCATAGGGGGCCCACACCACCCCTTGGCGCGGGCCAGCCTAGGCTGCGCCACCAGGTGGTGTGGCCGCCCTGGTCCACCCCTGGCACTCCCCTCTGGCATATATTATCCTGCTGAAACCCTAAGACTTGGGGAGCGACCACAGAAAGATTTTGCCGCCTCTACGGGGCGCAAAACACCAAGAGAGAAAGATCTCTCCGGCAGACAGATGTCTGCCAGGGGAATTCCTTCCTGGAGAGGGGAGATCTTCGCCATCAACACCACCATCAAGCTGGACTTCATCAGGATCATCATCATCATCACCACCACCATCATCACCATCAGCACCCTCATCACCATCTCCATATTGATGTAACAATTGCGTTGAATCTTGCATAGTTCATAGGGGAAACTTTCCCGGTGTTGATTACTCTTTGTAGTTGATGCTATTGAGTGAACCATTGAATTATTGTTTATATTCAGATTGTTATACATCATTATTCCATCTCTGATCATGATCCATATGATGTCTTGTGAGTAGTTCGTTTTGTTCTTGAGGACATGGGAGAAGTCTTGTTATTAGTAGTGGAATTGTGTTGAGAAAGATTCAATAGTTTGATATTTAAGTTGTGGTGTACTTCTTCTACTGGTGTCATCTGAACGTCGACTACATGACACTTCACCTATATGGGCCTAGGGGAATGCATTGTGTATTTGGCTACTAATCGTAGGGGTTGCCGGAGTGACAGAAACCTGGACCCCGTTAGGAAACCATTGCACAAGGGACGTAAGGGTCTTAGAGTTTAAAGTTGTGGTTAGGTTTCTACCTTAATTACTTTCTTGTACTTACGGATGTTTGCAAGGGGTATAATCACAAGTATGTATTAGTCCTAGGAAGGTCGGTACATTAGCACAGGTTCACCCACACAACACTTAGCAAGCTAAAGAAGATTAATCAACTATATGAAGCGAAAGGACTTGACAGTCTTCCCATGGGTCCTCGAGAACATTTGGTCATCTTAAGTAATACAATCGGCTTGTCCTTTGCTGCATAAAGGATTGGGCCACTTGCTGCATTCATTCCTACTGTCTTTTATTTACTCGTACTTTGTTTACTTGCTTTATCAAAAACCCCTAAAAATCTGTTTGCTAAGTATTTGCAGAGAATTCCTGATCCCTACCACTAGCCAGCACCTTCTGCTCCTCGTTGGGTTCGACACTCTTACTTATCAAAAAATACTGTGATACACCCCCTATACTTGTCGGTCGTCAATGACCGATGAATTTATTAAAGAATGTCAAAACAACCATGATAGGAGTGTTGCTAAGAGTCTCCTTGAGAGGCGCACTATAAAACCCAAATTGTCTCCTAATGCTAAGTTTGCTGCATCTCGCATAAACATTAAAAATAAAGATTATGATTTCTCTCTTGATCTATCTTATATAGCTATTGTTGAGAAAGAACCTTTTTGTGGGACTAAGAATGAAAGTGCAGTAGCACATATGACTAAGCTTTCTACCATGAGTGGCCTGTTTTCTGATGATATTAATATGTACACCTACTTTGTTGCTAAAATTTTCCCTTTCTCATTGAAAGGAGAAACTAAAACTTGGTTTAATAATTTACTTCATGGATCTATTGATAGCTCTGATTGCTTGATTAGTACTTTCCTGCAGAAATATTTTCCTCCTAGTGCTAGACATGCTATTTTGTAGGAACTTTTCGATTTTAAACAGGGAGAAGAAGAGATATTGCCTGAATCATGGGCGAGGTTTTGTGCTTTGATTCATGCACAAGCTGGATGTCCCTTACGTAAGAATGAGCTTCTTGATATATTTTATAATGGACTAACTGAAGAATCCAGAACATACCTGGATAGTTGTGCTTATTGTGTTTTCAGGAATAGGACTCCCAAGGAAGCTTAGGAATTAATGGCTAAAATAAGCAAGAACTATGAAGATTGGACTCCTCCTGAACGAGCTATACCTGAAACAATTATACCTGAACCAACTATCCCTGCGCCTACACCAACATCAAAGAAGAGGGGAGTTATTGAACTAAATTATGAAGTGATGAGGGAAGCTAAGAAATGTCTTAAGGAGAAGGGAATTAAAGCTGCAGATGTCAAGAACTTACCTCCTATAGAAGAATTATGTAAGCCAATTCCCCACTCATCCACTATTGAGGTACACTCTCTCCAACATTTTGATGAAGGTGATATCCCTTACTCTAAACCTCCTGATCAATGCTTAGAAGAATTCAATATTTTTATTGTTAAGCAAGATAATTTTAATTAAAGGGTGCAAAATCATTTAATGGAAAACTCTAGAGCTATTGTTGAGTTAAAAGATATTGTGGAAAGAACCTCTAATGATGTTAAAATGCTTGTTAAACATTTTCAAATGGTTCAAACTCAAATTGATCAGCTTATTAAAGTGCAAAAAGACTTGCTAGTTAATGCTGCCAAAGAAAAACATGCTTATTGAATTAGAACTAGAAGTGGTGCTGCTACCCAGGGTCCTCTATATCCTGAGGGGAATCCTAAAAGAATTGAGCATGATTCTCAACAAGCTGAAAATAGTGGTACTACTCCTAAGAAAAGAAAAAAGAAACATAAAGCTGTTGTAGAACCCTCTGAACCTGCTAAAGATCCTAATAGCATATCTGTCTCTGATGCTAAAACTGAAAGTGGTAATGAAGAAAATTATGTTCTTGATAAAGAAAAAGTTGAAGAAGAACCTGAAAGGCACACTAAGAATACTAAATACACTAAAGAATATTTTGTTGCTAAGAAACATGGTAGTGAAAGAGAGCCTTGGGTCCAAAAACCTATGCCTTTCCCTGATAAGAAACACAAGTCAAAGGAAGATGAACACTATAATAAGTTTTGTGAGTGGATGAAACCTTTATTCTTGCAAATTCCTTTGACCGATGCTATTAAATTGCCTCCTTATTCAAAGTATATGAAGGATATTGTCTCGAATAAAAGGAAGATCCCTAATGAAGAAATTTCTACTTTTCTTGCTAATTATTCCTTTAATGGTAAGGTTCCAAAGAAACTTGGAGATCCAGGGATTCGAACTATTCCTTGCTCTATTAAAAATAGTTATGTTAGAACTTCTTTGTGTTATTTGGGAGCAGGAGTTAGTGTCATGCCTTTTTCTCTCTATAAGAGACCTCAACTGGAAAAACTGATACCAATTGATATATCTTTGCAAATGGCTGATAAATCTACCACTATTCATGTTGGTATATGTGAGGATGTACCTGTTCAAGTGGCTCATAATTGCTTGATATTAACTGATTTTGTTGTGCTTGAAATGCCTGAAGATGATAATATGTCTATTATTCTTGGGAGACCTTTTCTTAATACTGCAGGAGCTGTTATTAATTGTAATCAAGGAAAGGTGACCTTTAATGTTAATGACAAAGAGCATAATGTCTATTTCCCCAAGAAAATTGATAGGACTTATGGTTTAAATTCAATTGAACATGTTGAGGGCATTCAAGTTGGAGAAATATATTGTCCCATACCAAGAGAAAAATTTGAAACTATTATGATTGGGACCATTGCTATCAAGGTTGAGGTAACATAATCATTAGTGGAACACAAAGTTTTGTTACATATAAAACTGTTTTGGTAACAAGACCTGATCAACCTTGTTAACAAAGGGATTTTAATGAACAAAACAAAGTTTTCACCATGATTATCTTTTGTTTACTTTTATTTTATCTTTTCTAGTTTTTGCTTTCGTTTAGTTTACTTTTCTGTTGTTAGTTGCTTGCTTGTTAGAGTGTCTTGGAACTTCTGAAATTTTAGTTTTTTTTTGTCATTGCATCATTCCAAAAACCTTTTTCTGCCAGAAAATCATTCATCTATACCTGAAAATTGCTCAAAATAAAGTGTCTCGGAAAATTCCAGAAAATTCATATTAAATTTTTACGTGAAAAAAGGGGCAGAGAAGTGCCTGGGAAGTACCAGGGGCCCACCAGGCAGGCACACCACCTGGTGGCACGGCCAGCCCAGGGGCGCACCTGGCCATGGTGTGGGCCACCCCTGCCCTCCACTCACTCTCTCACTTGCCGCTGCTCTCTCTCCCCCGAGAAAACACCAGTTCATTGCTCGAAATCGCATTCTTGCTGTTCTTGCCCTCGATTTTTCGATCTCCTTGATCAACCCATCTTTGCTGCTGAAATTTGGAGCATTTGTTCTCCGGTATGTGACTCCTCCGCTTGTCCAAGTAGATTTGTTTTAAGTGGTTTATATCTTGAGTATTTTGATGCTGTAGGTGACAGGTTATGAGAGTTTTTAAGCTTGTTCAATGCTTAGAGATATTGTTTTGATGCATGTTTAGGCCTCTATAAGTCCCTATGAGCAGTGCCCTTCATTATGTATTCACTTTGCAATCACTTGTTTAATGGATGTTTAAATTTCAGAATATCAAAGATGAACAACCACAACTTTGGAGAAATATTTGAGAGGGACACACCTAGGAGGTCAAGGCCTTCAAGATCAGCCTCTCATTTTAGGCCTTCATACAACGAAGATCTCATGGCACCACGCTTTGGCAATGAAGGATATGAGGGGAATACTCACCCATCTACTTTTCCTTGTTATACCTTCTTACAAGATGCAGGAATTCTCGATGATTTCTTACTATTGATTCAGAGGGTTGGTTTGACCTCATACATGGAAGATGAGAGTGAGCAATATGCCGTGCTCACCAAAACTTTTGTTGAGAGTTTCGTTTTCACTAACACCCCCTATCAGTCAACTGTTTCTTTCAGAATTTATAATCTGCCGTTTACCATGCCATTGGAAAGATTTTGTAGCATTATAGGTATAGGCATGACAGGGACCGTGAAGAAGATTCATGGGCGACCCGCTGATTTGCTAGAACTCTATCGAGGTGTGACTAATGATGATGACCGCGTAGCCCAGCGCGGGAAGATAAGAAACATCCAACTCCCAGCTCTTAGATACTTTGCCAATTATCTTGCTACTAGCATTCTTGGTAGGGAGAATACGAGTAATATCTCTAATTATCATTTAGCCTTCCTCGTTGCTGTGCTTAATAATGATACTCGGTACAATCTTGGCTCTCTCATCACTCGCCGCCTAGCTGCTAGGGGACCTATTTATGGGGGAATCATCGCTTCACATATGGTTAATGCATTAGAGCTTTCAGTGGATCCTAATGATACTATATGGGCACCACAAAGGCTTGACCTTGCTGCCATGAAAACACATCACTTCGTCACTACTGACTCTGATATGGATAGTTTAGTATACAGGATGTTGCCGCAATCTACTTTGTTCAGTGTTCACAGGAGGCCGTGGTCGCGCTCCAAGGAGGAGGTGGACGAGCAGCTCTGCTTGCTTGGTTTCCATAGGCAACACCAGGAGGATGTGCCCTCCTACGATTACTCTGCGCACTACGGTGGGGCATCCTCGAGCTCGCACCAGGACAAGGGTACCTCCTCACCGTACTACGGAGGTGTGCCATCTTGGCCAGCTTGGGATTGATACCCACTTAGGCCAAAAGCCTAAGCTTTGGTGGAGGTACACCGACATCATACTCATCTCCATATCATGTTTAGTCGGTACTTTGTATATTCATGTTTCGTTCTCTTTTTAGTTTTCGTTCTCTCTTTGCTTTTGCTTTCTAAAACACAAAAATACCAAAAATATTTCTTTTATTTTCTCTTTTTTTTGCCTATTTTTGCCTTGGTTTGCTTTTCCTTTTTTTGCTTTGTTTGAACTATTCGAAAAACCCAAAAATATTTTGCTTTGCTTGTTCTTCTTTGGTTCTTGCTTTTAAAAATCGAAAACACCAAAAATATTTCTTGTTCTTCTTTGGTTTTGTGAGTTTGTTGCAGGGTTCAGCAGTCCTCAGTGGAATTTGGTTTCATGTTATTATTCAAGCCACAGAAGTGAAGGGCAATAATGAGGATTAATGACAACTTGAGGTGTGGTAAGAGGCTGGTAACGAACTCTATTTGTTTTCATTTTTGTACATATACTCATCATTTGTGGGCATGCTTAGTCTGTTCATGTAGGGTGTATGTTATTTATGGATGCTTAGTAGTTCTTGCTTTCTTATGATTAGCTCCAGCTCGCTAATAATTTGTAGCATGCCATTTGAATGTTTGCTTGCATTGCTCTATTCATAACTTGGTATGACACTGTGGTATCCTCCTCTGAATGTTTCACTTGAATCGACTTGGCACATGCTCATGCATGCATATGACTGAAACAATAATCAGTTAAGCCTCGATGAACTATTTTGCCTCAGGGGTCTTGAATCACTTTCATGCCATGATTAGTCATGTTTTGTTGCAAGCATGATTATGACAATTACTGCTCTCTCATTTGTTGCTCCCTTACTATTGCTAGCCTTCACTTGCACTGAGTATGCTCTACTCGTGTTTCCAACTCCCTAAAACCAATATTGCCAAAGTGTCCACCATACCTACCTATTAGCATCCTTTGCTATTTCCGTGCATATTCAATATGCCTTGTTTTCTTCCGAATAAAATGTTTGATTGCTATGAGAAAGTTAGTTAGTAAAGCTCTCAAGAACTTGATGGCACACTTTACCTTCTTGCACTTAATAATCTTGAACCATTGCGTCCATCTTTGTTGCGTATATGCTTGCTCTTTATAAATTGAAGTTACCAGAACCATGTACCATAGGGAAAGCTTTCAACATTGCACGGGTACTTTGTACCTCGTTGATATCATGATTCTTTTGCTCATGGATCCCGATGGTGTGAAATAAAAGTGGAACTTGTAAGATCATGGAGTTTGTACATGTGTTAGAGAAACGCCTGGGCCGCTAGCCTAAGCCATGCCTAATCATGGTGGAAACTTGCAGCATAACCATAATGAGCATTCTATGAAGCATCCTCAATAAAAACCTATGCAAATAGCAAATAAAAATATCATTGAGATGCTCATTGTCTGCTTGCCTTGTCATTTTGATTATGGGATAACTCCTGTATCATGTGCAAGGGGTACCCCGTTGGCGGTTCTCTATGATACATATGTACTTACAATGATAAGAGCTTACTTGTGACTGAATTTGAGTAGCATGAGGTCCGGTATGTTAGGTTCGTGATACATTGCAAATGTATCTATAATTTTTGATGTTCCATGCTTAGTTTTATCCACTTTCTTGTGTTTTGTTCCAACTTTGGAGTACTTCAATTATGATTTCTTGGACTAACCTATTAACAAGAGCCACAGTGCCAGCAGCCTGTTTTCTGTTATTTTTGGTTCCAGAAAAGTTAGAAAATGAATATTCTTGAAATTGGACGGGACAAAAGACAAAGTGCCTATTTTTCCAGAAGGGATCAAGTGCCAGAATACGAGACGGAGAAGGGCTGGGGGCCGGCCACACCACCTGGCCGCGCGGCCAGGCCTGGCCTGCACCAGGGGTGGTCTGGCCGCCCCCAACACCCCTCGGCCTCTCCTTCCGCCTATAAGTTGCCTTCGAGACGAAAACCCTAGGTACCCGATCAAAAATCCACGAAAGAGTCTGTAGCCGCCGTCATCTCTGTCCCTAGATCGGGGGGATTTGAAGCTCTTCCCGGCACCCTGCCGGAGAGGGGAATTCACCCTGGAGGCCTTCTTCATCACCATACAAGCCTCCGGTGTGATGCGTGAGTAGTTCATCCTTGGACTACGGATCCATGTAGTAGCTAGATGGCTGGTTTCTCCTCCTTTGTGCTTTCATGTTTAGATCTTGTGAGCTCCGTTCATGATCAGGATCATCTATTTGTAATTCATACATGTTGTGTTTGCGGGGATCCGATGGATATTGAGATGCTATTTCAGATTGATTATTGATTCTATCATGTCTTTGTTATTTGAGATCTTGCATGCTTTCCGTTGTTAGTAGCTATCTTGGCCAAGTAGATGCTAGCAACTCCAAGAGTTAGTATTTATGCTCGATAGTGGGTTCATGCCTCTGGTAATCTGGGGAAGTGACAGAAATCTCTAAGGTACTATATGTGTTGTTGCTACTAGGGAGAAAACAACGATCCTTTGTTCATAGAAAAATTGTATTGTTTACTTTACACGTAGTTCGTAAAGCAATAATCTGTTGCTTGCAACTTAATACTGGAGGGGGTTCGGATGATAACCTGAAGGTGGATTATTAGTCATAGATGCAGTTGGATGGCGGTCTATGTATTATGTTGTAATGCCCAATCAAGTCTCAAAGGAGTCAAGAAGATTAGTATATGCATGTATTGCTTTCTCGGTGTTTGTCAATTGCCCCGCTGTAATTTGTTCACCCAGCATGTTATCTATCTTAAGGACAACCACCTCTAGTGAACTATGGATCCCGGTCCTTTTTCTTTACATACAATCTACAATCTTTTACTGCTTTGTGTTTACTTTCTGCAAACTTTTACTTCTTTCCATTCGATACGTTTAATCCTTTGTTTTCCGCAAAACACGGTGAGATTGACAACCTCATCGCAAGTTGGGGACAAAGTTCTGTGGTTGTGTTGTGCAGGTCTCCACGTTGCTACTAGCACCGGTAGTGCGCCCTGCCAAAGCTCAGCTAGTAACACCTTTGAGGTGTTTCCTTGCTCCTACTGGTTCGATTAAACCTTGGTTTCATAACTGAGGGAAACTTGCTGCTGTGCTCATCGTACCTTCCTCTTGGGGTTCCCAACGAGCTCTACATCAACCACGAGCCATCAACACTTTTCTGGGCATCGTGCATTGAGCCATCAAGTGATTTTCTAGCGCCATTGCTAGGGAGTCAAGGACATCTTCACAAGGGGAGTCCCTCATCACCAATCTCTTTACTTTGTTGTTTTTGTTTTCCTTAGTTTTCTTTTTTGCTTTGTTTGCTTGTTTTGTTCTTCAAAAATCCAAAAAACATAGTTCTACAAGTTTGCTTTCTTATTTGAAAACCCAAAAAAATGACTACTCTTGAAAATACTAAGTTGTGTGACTTCACTAGCACCAACAACAATGATTTTATGAGCACTCCCATTGCTCCACCTATGGCTGAAAATACTTTCTTTGAGATAAAACCTCCTTTGCTCAATCTTGTTATGAGAGAGCAATTTTCTGGTATTGGTAATGAAGATGCTGCTTCCCATCTAAATAACTTTGTTGAACTTTGTGAGATGCAAAAGCATAAGGATATAGATGGTGATATTATTAAACTGAAATTGTTTCCTTTCTCTTTGAGAGGAAAAGGTAAAGAATGGTTGAATTCCTTAACTAGGAATAGTATTGATTCTTGGACTAAGTGCGAATATGCTTTTATTGGAAAATACTATCCTCCTACTAAGATTATATCCATGAGAAGTGAAATAATGAAGTTTAAACAACTTGATAATGAGCATGTTTCTCAAGCTTGGGAAAGAATGAAATCTTTGGTAAAGAATTTTCCCACTCATGGACTGACTGCTTGGATGATCATCCAAACTTTTTATGCAGGATTGAACTATTCTTCAAGGAACCTATTGGATTCAGCTGCTGGAGGTACCTTTATGACCATCACTTTGGATGCTGCAACAAAACTATTGGATAATATGATGGTTAATTATTCTGAATGGCATACTGAGAGAGATCCACAAGGTAAGAAGGTAAATACTGTTGAGGAAACCTCCTCCTTGAGTGATAAGATTGATATTATTATGTCTATGCTTGTTAATGGGAAAGCCCATATTGATCCAAATAATGTTCCTTTAGCCTCTTTGGTTGCTCAAGAAGAGCAAGTTGATGTGAACTTCATAAGAAATAACAATTTTGGCAACAATGCTTATGGTAATAATGCTTATAGGAACAATTTTGGTAACAACAATTATAAGCCATATCCTCCCAACAATGGTAAATCTGAATAACCTAGTGAAGGTAGAATTTTGGAAGTTGAAAGAGCCACTAAAAACTTTATGCAAATGCAATATGAGCAAAATAGACTATTTGCTAAAACAATGGAGGAGCAATCTGTCATTTTGAAGAACATTAGCCATCAACTTGAGAGTCTAACTAGGGAAATTCCTAGTTTACAATTGAAACTCTCTAATGCTGAAAGAAATATATCATCTTTGTCTGAAGCTCAATCTTCATTGATTAATAAAATGGCTGCTAAACCTGAAACTAATGAGAATCCCTTTGTAGCTACTAATTCTATACAAGTGAGAATTGATGAAAATGTTAGACTATTAGCCGAATTACAAGCTAAGTGGGAAAGAGAAGATGAAAATGCTAGAAACATTAGTGTTTCTACTATCACTACCACTAGTGTTCAGGCTAGTAATGTTCTACTACTTTGGATGATAAAGTTGATTTTGATCTTGATGGTTGCAACATCTCTGAAGTTATTAAGTTCCTATAAAAGCTTGCTAAAAGTCCTAATGCTAGTGCTATGAACATGGCTTTTACAAAACACATTACTAATGCTCTCATAAAGATTAAAGAAGAAAAGATGAAACATAAAGCTTCTATTCCTATAAAGCAAGAAGATGGTTGGGAACCCATCATTAATATGAAAGTGAATGACTTTGATTTCAACGCTTTGTGTGATCTTGATAGTAGTGTTTCTATTATGCCTAGAAGGATTTATGATATGCTTGATTTGCCTCCTCTTGAAGATTGTTATTTGAATGTCCGACTTGAGGCTAATGCTAAAAAGAAACTCATGGGGAGTCTTAGTGATGTTCTTATTATGGTTAATGATTCCTATGTTCCCGTTGATTTCTATGTTTTGGATGTTGAATACAATGCTTCTTGTCCTATTACTTTGGGAAGACCTTTTCTTAAAACTGTTGGTGCCATCATTGATATGAAAGAAGGCACCATTAAATATCAACTCCCACTCAATAAAGGTATAGAACACTTCCCTAAAAGAGAGAAAATATTTCTTTTTCTTCTCCTATGAAAACAAAATTTGGTCTTAATGCTTCTTCATTTGAGAACACTTGATTCTTTCTTTGCTTCTTATGCCTAACTTAAAGGCGTTAAAGAAAAGTACTTGTTGGGAGATAACCCAAGAGTTTCAGTTGAGTCTTGGAAGTTATTACCTCTGTAATAACCTATCCTTATCCTTTTTATTTGGTTTTTGTGCCAAGAGTAACCTCTAATGAGAGTGAAGTAATGATTGGGAAAGTTGCTGTCCCGAAACAGATTTCTGTGCTTCACCGTAAGCATTCCTGAGAGAGCTCTGTACATCGGATTGAGCTGTAATTTATTGTGCTTCTGTCCCAGGTTGTTATCTAACTTTTTTTAGTTCAACACTTTTTTATTTGAGCAACAGAAGGTCTTATAAAAAATTCGTATTTACCTGCTGGTCTGTTTTGATAGATTTCTACCATTTTCTGCATTTGCTTCTTGTTAGTTCCTTCTTGAGTTCCTTTGGGGAATTGAGCTTTTTGAGGGAAGTGCTACAGTAGGTAGTGTTCTAATGGAAGTTTATTTGGTGTTAGAACTGAACCTTGAGACTTATTTATCTTAGGTGCAATAATGTTGCTAATGAGATTGTGTGAAGTTTTGTATGAAGGAAAAATTTCAGGTGTATGGAAGGAATGAGTAATGAGATGAAGGATGGACTAAAGCTCAAGCTTGGGGATGCCACACGTGTCACCCCAAGAAATATCCAAGAAGTACAAGCGTCAAAGCTTGGGGATGCCCAAGGCATCCCCTTCTTCATCAATAAAAATTCCAGGTCTCTTCCAAACGCTTCATTTTTATTGTTTCATGCACAATTGTGTTTTTCTTGGAGCGTCTTCTTTTACGTTTTTGTTTTGGTTTTTAGTTTTCTTGGTTTGTTTAGTTTTCTGAATAAGTTGGTTGTACCCCCTCTTTCACATTTTGGTTTGCAAATAGTTTGGTTTGGTTTGGAAAAGAGTAGGAAAGTTCATGCTTATGTGGTAAAAAGAGCTTGTTTTTGACTGTGGCCATGCTTTGTCATGCCATGCTTGATATTGTTTTGGCTTTATTCTTAGTATTATTTGCTGTAGCATGACTTGTTATAAACAATTGAGATTGCTTAATGTGCCTTGGATGAATTATGCGTTGTTTTAGCATATTAAAGCATAGTATAGTGGTATTCTCCTATGATGCTTTATTTGGGCTGACTTGGCGCATGCTCACACCATGTTATGACTATCTCAAATCACCATAGCCTTTATGATCCTTTAGTTTTCAACTTGTAGTATCACTTTATGCTTTGATCAATGATGTTTTGTCGCTCTTCATGATTATGGCCATTATTGCTCTCTTAGTTTGTCGCTCCCAGTCTTTTGCTAGCCTCCACAACCAAGTATGAGTTCCACTCATGCATCCAACTCCCTAAACCAAGTTATTGCAAAGAGTCCACCATACCTACCTACTAGCTTATGCTATTCCAAGTATATTCATGCTTTTGTTTACCTTCCACTTGTTATGAGAAAACTAGTGATTAAAGCTCTCACGAACTTGATGGCAAACTTTACTTTATTGCCTATAATAAACTTGAACCATTGGGTCCTTCTTTGTTGCGTATATGCTTGCGCTTTATAAGTTGAAATTAGCAGAACCATGTTTCATGGGGAACGCTTTCAACATTGCACTTGTACTTTGTACCCCGTTGATATTATGTTCTTTTGCTTACGGATCCCGGCGATGTGAAATAAAAGTGGAACTTGTAAGATCATGGAGTTTGTATATGTGTTAGAAAACGCCTGGGCCGCTAGCCTAAGACATGCCTAATCATGGTGGAAACTTGCAGCATCACCATAGTGAGCACTCTATGAAGCATCCTCAATAAAAACCTATGCAAATAGAAAATAAAAAGATCGCTGAGATGCTCATTGTCTGCTTGCCTTGTCATTTTGGTTATGGGAAAGCTCCCGTATCATGTGCAAGGGGTACCCCGTTGGCGGTTCTTAATGATACACATATACTTACAATGACAAGAGCTTACTCGTGACTGAAGTTGAGTAGCATGAGGATCGGTCTTCGTAAGTAAGGGGCATGAGATTTCGGTTTATAACTTGTCAAGCATATCCTCTTAGTTGTGTCACTTTAACCTTAATCATCTTCAAGATGCTTATGATAGGGGAAATGAGAGCTTAAAGCTTTAAGTATCATAATTTTTGGAAGCTCTTTATGAGACTTGAATCCCTACTTCCTTTTTACAAAAGGCCTTTTTTCCACCATTATATTGAGTCTCCACCTTCTATCTTTATGCACTACTTTGAGAGCATAGTGGCCATTCTTAGTTTTATGTGCATTGTCCCAAGACTATTTGATTGATGCATAACTTGTTATTGCTTGTTTGACACTATTGTATCTAGTCACTCTTATGAACTTTGAAGGTGTCCTATGCATTTATATTTGCTACTCTATTGAGGGACAAGCTGAATACTTTTATGCTATGTTTTCTTTATGTGAAACAAACAAACGTCTTGCAAAGCATTGTTATTCATGAATCTTTTGTTTGTGCCTTTTCATGTTGCATCTTAGTCTCTTTGCTTATTGCTAGAACTTTGTCTTTCATGTTATGATTGAAGTACTATGATCCCAGCTTTGAATGTTTTGCAAATACTTTCATCAAGTCTTTGATGGTGCATGTCACCTCAAAAATTATTCTTTCTTTTTATCACTTACCTACTCGAGGACGAGCAGGAGTTAAGCTTGGGGATGTTGATAGATTGCAAATGTATCTATAATTTTTGATGTTCCATGCTTGGTTTTATCCACTTTCTTATGTTTTGTTCCAACTTTGGAGTACTTTTCATATGATTTCTTGGACTAACCTATTAACAAGAGCCACAGTGCCAGCTGCCTGTTTTCTGCTGTTTTTGGTTCCAGGAAAGTCAGAAAATGAATATTCTCGGAATTTCACGGGACAAAAGCCAAACTGCCTATTTTTCCAGAAGGGATCAAGTGCTAGAATACGAGAAGGAGGGAGACCAGGGGGCCACCACACCACCTGGCTGCGCGGCCAAGCCTGTCCCGCGCCAGGGGGTGGTCTGGCCGCCCCCAACACCCCCTCGGCCTCTCCTTCCGCCTATAAGTTGCCCTCGGGACGAAAACCCTAGGTACCTGATCAAAAATCCACGAAAGAGTCTATAGCCGCCGTCATCTCCATCCCTAGATCGGGAGGGATCTGAAGCTCTTCCTGGCACCCTGCCGGAGAGGGGAAATCACCCTAGAGGCCTTCTTCATCACCATGCAAGCCTCCGGTGTGATGCATGAGTAGTTCATCCTTGGACTACGGATCCATGTAGTAGCTAGATGGCTGGTTTCTCCTCCTTTGTGCTTTCATGTTTAGATCTTGTGAGCTCCGTTCATGATCAAGATCATCTATTTGTAATTCATACATGTTGTGCTTGCAGGGATCCGATGGATATTGAGATGCTATTCCAGATTGATTATTGATTCTATCATGTCTTTGTTATTTGAGATCTTCCATGCTTTCCGTTGTTAGTAGCTATCTTGGCCAAGTAGATGCTAGCAGCTCCAAGAGTTAGTATTTATGCTCGATAGTGGGTCCATGCCTCTGGTAATCTGGGGAAGTGACAGAAATCTCTAAGGTACTAGATGTGATGTTGCTACTAGGGAGAAAACAACAATCCTTTGTTCATAGAACAATCATATTGTTTACTTTACACGCAGTTCGTAAAGCAATAATTTGTTGCTTGCAACTTAGTACTGGAGGAGGTTCGGATGATAACCTGAAGGTGGATTATTAGTCATAGATGCAGTTGGATGGTGGTCTATGTATTATGTTGTAATGCCCAATCAAGTCTCAAAGGAGTCAAGATGATTAGTTTATGCATGTATTGCTTTCTCGGTGTTTGTCAATTGCCCCACTGTAATTTGTTCACCCAGCATGTTATCTATCTTAAGGAGAGCCACCTCTAGTGAACTATGGATCTCGGTCCTTTTTCTTTACATACAATCTACAATCTTTTACTGCTTTGTGTTTACTCTCTGCAAACTTTTACTTCTTTCCATTCGATACGTTTAATCCTTTGTTTTCCGCAAAACATGCTGAGATTGACAACCTCATCGCAAGTTGGGGAAAAAGTTCTGTGGTTGTGTTGTGCAGGTCTCCACGTTGCTACTAGCACCGGTAGTGCGCCCTGCCAAAGCTCAGCTAGTAACACCTTTGGGGTGTTTCCTTGCTCCTACTGGTTCGATTAAACAATGGTTTCATAACTAAGGGAAAACTTACTGATGTGCTCATCATACCTTCCTCTTGGGGTTCCCAACGAGCTCTACGTTGAAAGTCGAGCGCATCAGTTCGCAGCATAGAAAACAAAAAATTCCTACGATGGGAACTATACGCCAAGATCTATCTAATAGATACAATCAACGAGTGGATATACATCCATAGAGAACTTACCCTCGAAGACAACAAAGCTTTGTTAACGAGTTGGAACTCGTGGATGATGTATTTGTACACTTGCCGATCTCAAGATCGTGATGAAGTCCATCAGGTCTGGCTCCAGCACATCCATCAGATCTAGCTCCAGCAAGTCCAGCACCACCAAGTCCAGCACCGCAAAGCAGCAGTGCATCCGTTATCGCACACTAGGCCGGTACCCCGACAACCTCTGTCCCTCGCTCTAGCAAAGCAGTGGAAGCAGCAACTCCTTTTCAGATAAAGCCACCGGGAACATGTATCTCGCTAATCCGAGACCATGGGGAATAACTAGAGGGGGATAGAGATCCTTCATTAGGAGGTGTGGTTTATGAGGAGGAGAGGGAGGCCTTTTATAGGGGAGAGGGGGAACCCAAGGGCCATGGCGTGGCAGCCATGGTGGTTCCCCCACCTCTTCCACATTCATGTGGGTGGAGCTCCCACTCCCATAAAAAGCCTCCACTCAAAATTCCACTCACACATGCATCAAATTTCCACCAAATTTAATGCAAGCTCTCATTAAATAAAACTATTTATTTATTTTATTCAGAATATTGTCAATTACATTAATTAACAAACATTCACATAAAACCCCCTGCAACATTTCAATATCACATGTAGAACCAGTTTCTGCAATTTCAGCCGAAACAATTCCGGTTTCCATCGAAATGATTCCAGCGCTTTCTTAAATCTTTATATGAAACATATTTGCTCCAAATGGTGTCGGTATCCCTTAAGTGTGTCACCCTACGGTTCGTGAATAATGCATACATGATCGAGACCCCTCTCCGATCAATAATCAGCAGCGGGACCTGGAGATCCGTACTGACTCCCACATATTCAATGATGACTCTTGTGATCGTGTGAACCTTTAACATCGTAACTAGATCCCTTTGTCTGGTGATATATTACATGTCCGAGATTCGATCATCACCATCCAAATACCTAGTTTGATCTCGTTACCGACATGCACTTTTTTCTCATTCCCGTGATATAGCATTCTAGTGATCACATCACTTGCTTGTAAGCTATTTCAATGTGATATCACCGAGAGAGCCCAGAGTATATCTATCCATTATCGGGATGGACACATCCCACTCTTGATCCATGAGCCTCAACATAACACCTTCGTAGCACTGAACCCACCTTTATAGTCACCCTGTTACGGTGTGACGTTTGATGTTATCAAGATACTCTTCTGGTGTTAGCAATTAACATGATCTCACGGTCTAAGGACTAAGATTACTCCGTATGATGTTATAACAATATAAACATAATGACTTTGATCGTAATGCTATACTTTGGATGAATGTTCATCACATCATTCCACCAATGTTGTGACCTCATTATTAACAACATCCAATGTCTATGATCAGGAAACCTTGATCATCATGTTAATCAACGAGCTAGTTTATATGAGAGGCATTACTAGGAACTTTGTATTTTGTTTATTAAACACACGTGTATTAATGTTTCCAATTAATACAATTATAGCATGCAAAATAAACATTTATCATAAACATGGAATAAGATAATAACCACTTTATTATTGCCTCTCGGGCATATTCCCTTCAGTCTCCCACTTGCACTAGAGTCAATAATCTAGTTTGAAAAACTTCGCGTATTGAACACCTATGGCTTTCTGGTGTTGCATATATGCGATTGCTAGTGGTTAACATAATCTCTAGATCTGATAGTTTCAGGTCCGTGTGTATTTGCATGTATTTGCGTCTCTACGCATCACTCATTCTCAAATGAGATGGCATTGTATAAATTTGGTCCTTTAGTGAGACCTTTAGTTCGTTCGGGTTAAAATATGTTGATATTATTGTCATACAATATATGTTCGTAGTATTACCCCACTTTGAACCACACCTAGTTTGATAACAAACTACATAACACAAATGCCCTCCTTTGCTGCTACGATAGTAGTCATATACTTAGCCTTTTGTTGTAGTATCCGTCAAAATGTTTCAACTTTGGAATTCATCCAAATCCATCATGGAACATCCTTTCCATTACATTGTGCCACCCATAGTCTAAATTGAGATAAATTTAATTTGTATCTTGTGACAAAACTAGTATCAATGTAACACTTTACAATGAACTACCTTTAACTATTTGTCACTTATACATGATATATTCTTAGTTCTTCCAAAGCTCGTAAGAATATCTTTACTATCGTCCAATGATCATCTTATGAATCATTCTGGTATGTGCTCATAACATTTAGAGCATAGGACATATCTGGATATATACATGTCACGGTATAATCGATCAAAATATTTATGTGATTTTACTCACCAAGTGTTGAAACACTTGAATCTTGATACAATCCTTTCCATGCAGCAAAAACCTTTCTTGTTGTTTCCATATTGAACCCTTTCAATATCTCATATATGTACGTCTGGCATAACCATATTAGCGCCTCAATCTATCCATATAAACATTGATGCCAAATATTCCAGTTTTGCCCAAGTCTTTCATCAAAATCCTATTTTAATGAAATTCTTAACTTATGTCAATACAAGATACATCATTTCCAATCAACACCATGTCCTCTACATAATGTATTAAAAATATGTCTCAGCGCTCCCACTTAATTTCTTGCAAATGCAAGCATCTTCATCATCTCCGATGAAATTAAACTCTGTTAACATTTTCATCATGGTGAAGATTCCAACTCCGCTACGCTCACTTCAACTATTGAAGTTTGCATGCCCTTTTAGCACCCTTTGAATTAACAAAACCCTTCGGACCATGTCATGTACACGTCCTAGGTAACCATTCTATTAGAAGAACCTTGTTTTGTTTATTCAACTACCATATACCAAATTATATGTAGTGGTTTCTACATTAATCCGTCAAGACTAAATATCACTATGAAAGATCAAATCTTGTCATAGTCAACTCCTTGAACATTGTCGTAAACTTCTTTCTGACATGTCGACTATTTCACAGATGTTAAACATCCATGTCTATTTCTTTATAGATCCAAACACAACCGATAGGCTTCATGCCTTTCCGGAGGGTCTTCCAAGTTCAGAAACTTGATTTCTCGTGTATGGATACTATCACGGATTCTATGACTTCTAGTCACTTTATGGAGTCAGGGCCCATCATCGCTTCTTTGCATGCAGTCGGTTCATCATTGTCAAAACAATAATGACTTTTGTTTCAAATCTTACAATTTGATTCTTACCGACCCACATGGTTCAATAGGAACTCTAATCTCCAAGATCACACCCTTTGTAATCACGGGAGCCATGAACATTGTGGCTACCACCGGGACACTTTTCGGCGCTGCGCTACTTAGCACATATAGCTAAGGTTTAACAACCTTATCAAAGTTCTATTGTCCCCCCACTTAACTTTTCACGAAAAATTCCTTCTCAAGAAACTTGACGTTCCAAGCGACAAACTCTTTTGTCCTCGGTGTTATGGAGGAATTCCCAATAAATTCTTTGGGATATCCTACAAAGACGTGCTTATCTGACTTTGGTTGTAAACATTTAACTTATGCATAGCATACCAAAATTTAAGAAAAGACAATTCGTGTTTTATGCCAAACCATAACTCGTATGGTGTCATTTCAATGGATCACGATGGTGCTCTTTCTAGTGTAAAAGCGGTAGTCTCTAAAGCTTTAATCCTTAAAAAATAATGGAAATTTTATAAATGACACCTTTGATCTTACCATGTCAAACAAGGTTTGATTTGATCTCTCGAACATACCATACTCCTATGGTTTATCGGGAAATGCAAATTCATGGAACAATTCCTGAAATCTTAGGTGTTTTGCTAAACTTGTAACTCAAATATCTTCTTTTATGATCAAATCATAAACTCTTTTATTTTCTTGTTACAATGATTTTTCACTTCATCTTGAAAGTCTTTGAACAATTTTCAAATGTTTCATACTTCTTCCTTATTAAGTAAATATATAGATATATTCACTCAAATTTATGTAGAGAAAGCATATGAAGCCAAAAGATCCATCGCATATGGCTACACATAATGGACTATATACATCAACATGCATAATATCCAATAAATTAGTCATTCGTTCCTCTTTGGCCTATGGACGGAGTTTCAATTATCTCGAGGAAAGTTTCAGAAGCGTCAATTGATCAAAATCAAAAGACTCCAAAAATCGATCAACATGGAGTTTCTTCATGTTTACTTTCCAATATAATTCAAACAACGATGTCACTTCATAAGTGATCCTCCAATCATTTGTCTTACGACATTTTAGCAATAATGTTTATGGATGTGATTTCTCCAACTAGATTTGTAAAAGTTCATCCATCCTTTATGGAATATGGTAATTATTTGAACAACCATCGTTCTCGTAATACCGGAACAAAATAAAAATTATTAAAACAAATCTTGAAGGCTAGGTTTGACGACAACGAAAAACACAATAACACTTTATTTGTTTTCGATGAACATCATCACTTATTCTCTTGCTAGTTACTTAGGCCGTTGCAGTTCATGAATTGTGTAGTTATGTATGACACTTCACACCAACCAATTCGGTATCCAATACTTCAGAACCACATTGTTTAATAAGAAAGGAATACAGCCATAACATGTATATATTCTATATACCTAAGTTGGACATCTCCAACCTTTTCTTTTCTGTCAAATATTTTATATATTCTCTTTCAACAATTCCTTTTCTTTTAAAAGAATCTATCAACGTCAATAGTGGTGTCATTTACATGACACATAGTACAAAGTGTATATAGTCAAATACTAATACCTTTGGACTTGCACTTTTAAGTGGATCACCATCATCAAATGTTTGGTGTTCTTTCAAAAATCCATTCTTTAGTAATCTATTAGTGTAGTAAACATTTTACTTACATCTTCTATTCATCCTTATCATGACAACTTTCATGATCAAGCTACTATAGCCTAGAAGGAAGAATCGCGAGTATAATGTTAGTTCCCAACACCTTTTTGGGAGATCCGGATGCCTAACATCTCCATCCTTCACAAATTCTCATATAATATGAGAACATGTATTTTGCTAAATTATACTCTATCATAATGCAACCAAAAATTGTTTCAGATATCACAATATCTTCCACACATGATGGTTCCTGAAACAATTCTTTCAGCTCCTAGATAACCTTGATATTAAAACAACTTTTGAATATCAATAATCATGGAGGCAAACATGATACTTTAGATACTAACATTGGAATTCTTACTCTTGATTTAATACTACTTATTAAACTTCATGGAGTAAATAGAGTTTGCTGAAAGTTTACAATAGGACTTCTAAACTTTAAATTGATATCCGAAACAATACGATACCAGTTCGTAAAGTAAATATCCAGAATTCAATAGTTCTATTATCTCAATTAAAACTAAGCATAAGGTAGTGAACAAATGCCAATGACTACAACAAATTATGCAAATTCACTTCGATTTAGTTTATGACAAACTGAGTTCGACTAATCCAAATTATAAATGAACTCCCACTCAAAAACGACATCCCTCGTGCCTTTTTGGTGATTACATGAACCAAATCCACTACACCAAGTCCGATCATCACGTGAGTCGGTGTAGCTTAAAAGGCGAACATCAATATGGTCATCACATCAACTATATGACTCATGCTTAAGCTTTCGGTCCGTGTTCCGAGGCCATGCCTGTACATGCTAGGCTCGCCAAGTAAGAACCTTAGTACTCGCGTGTGTAAAACTGTCTTACACCCGTTGGATGAAAGCGTATAGTCGAGTACACCCGATCATCACATGATGTCTCAAAACACGATCCATAGAATGGTGCATACTTAAGGAAGAACACATTTTATCTTGATATTTAAATGAGGGATCATCTTACAATGCTACTAAAAACGCCAAACTAGCAATATAAGATGCAAACACCTAATGTGTAAACTGGGATGATATGGTCCATGCATTTGATCTCTATCATATGCATCATGGTATGATCTCTATAATTCCTTTGTGTGTAAGGCCAAGGTCTATGGAACTTACACGTTAGGTGTGTTGTAAGAGTATCTATCATACATCTACTTGCAACATTACCATATCATGACACTAGCTCAGCAACGATCTAAACTAGACGCCTCTA
Organism: Avena eriantha; assembly: GCA_910589775.1. NCBI lineage: Eukaryota > Viridiplantae > Streptophyta > Magnoliopsida > Poales > Poaceae > Avena > Avena eriantha. The sequence goes on from OU342744.1 coordinate 433,998,091, forward strand.
ATTTATCCATTGCAAGTTTTACGTGGCTTAGGGCTTTTCGAGATAAAACCGGTCTTAGCTACTAACATGGAACCACAACGAGGATAACCAAGTTGTTAGCAACTCGTTGTAAATCAGATATTGACTATAGTAGGAGAGACAGACACCCGCCAGCCACTTATGCAAAACTAGTTGCATGTCAGTCGTGGAACCGGTCTCATGTGCGATGACATGTAAGGTTGGTCCGGGCCGCTTCATCCCACTATACCACCAATATCCAAAATACATGAAAGATGCAACAATATGATCATTATCGCCCACATATAAACATATGTGTACTACCCGTGCAAAGCACCTACACATAAACTTGGCTCTGATACCACTGTTGGGTTCGCAGCATAGAAAACAAAAAATTTCCTACGATGAGAACTACACACCAAGATCTATCTACTAGATACAAGCAACGGGTGGATATACATCCATAGAGAACTTACCCTCGAAGACAAAAAATCTTTGTTAACGAGTTGGAACTCGTGGATGATATAGTCGTACACTTGCCGATCTCAAGATCGTGATGAAGTCCAGCAGGTCCGGCTCCAGCACATCCATCAGATCCAGCTCCAGCAAGTCCAGCACCACCAAGTCCAGCACCGCAAAGCAGCGGTGCATCCGTGATCGCACACACGTCTAGTACCCTGACAACCTCCATCCCTCGCTCCAGCAAATCAGCGGAAGCAGCAACTCCTTTCCAGATAAAGCCACCGGGAACATGTATCTCGCTAATCCGAGACCATGGGGATTAACTAGAGGGGGAGAGAGATCCTTCACGAGGAGGTGTGGTTTGTGAGGAGGAGACGGGGGCACCCAAGGGCCATGGCGTGGCAGCCATGGTGGTGCCCCCACCTCTACCACATTCATGTGGTTGGAGCTCCCACTCCCATAAAAATCCTCCACTCAAAATTCCACTCACACATGCATTAAATTTCCACCAAATTTAATGCAAACTCTCATTAAATAAAACTATTTTATTCAGAATATTGTCAATTACATTAATTAACAAACATTCACATAAAACCCCCTGCAATATTTCAATATCACATGCAGAACCAGTTTCTGCAATTTCACCCGAAACAATTTCGGTTTCCATCGAAATGATTCCAGCGCTTTCTTAAATCTTTATCTGAAACATATTTGCTCCAAATGGTGTCGGTATCCCTTAAGTGTGTCACCCTACGGTTTGCGAATAATGCAGACATGATCGAGACCCCTCTCCGATCAATAATCAGCAGCGGGACCTGGAGATCCGTACTGACTCCCACATATTCAACGATGACTCTTGTGATCGTGTGAACCTTTAACATCGTAACTAAATCCCTTTGTCTCGTGATATATTACATGTCCGAGATTCGATCATCGACATCCAAATACCTAGTTTAATCTTGTTACCGACATGCACTCTTTTCTCGTTCCTGTGATATAACATTCTAGTGATCACATCACTTGCTTGCAAGCTATTTCAATGTGATATCACCGAGAGGGCCCAGAGTATATCTATCCATCCTCGGGATGGACAAATCCCACTCTTGATCCATGAGCCTCAACATAACACCTTCGTAGCACTGAACCCACCTTTATAGTCACCCAGTTACGGTGTGACGTTTGATGTTATCAAGATACTCTTCCGGTGTTAGCAATTAACATGATCTCATGGTCTAAGGACTAAGATTACTCCGTATGATGTTTTAGCAATATAAACATAATTACTTTGATCATAATGCTATACTTCGGATGAATGTTCATCACATCATTCCACCAATGTTGTGACCTCATTATTAACAACATCCAATGTCTATGATCAGGAAACCTTGATCATCTTGTTAATCAACGAGCTAGTTTATATGAGAGGCATTACTAGGAACTTTGTATTTTGTTTATTAAACACACATGTATTAATGTTTCCAATTAATACAATTATAGCATGCAAAATAAACATTTATCATAAACATGGAATAAGATAATAACCACTTTATTATTGCCTCTCGGGCATATTCCCTTCATGGTACTCGTAAGTAAGGGGCATGAGATTTTAGCTTATAACTTGTCAAGCATATCCTCTTAGTTGTGTCACTTTGACCTTAACCATTTAAAGATGCTTATGATAGGGGCAATGAGAGCTCAAAGCTAATGAGTACCATACTTTCAGCATTTGGAAGCCTTTCAAACTTTTCAAAACCTTTTTCATTTCCTTGTTGAGTAACCACTCATTCTATGCGCACTTTCTTGAGAGCATAGTTGTCATTCTTAGTGTAATGTGCTTGTCTCAAAACTTGATTAATTGTGCTATGACTTTGATGCTTGTATCTTTGATATCTTTACTTCTAGTCTTCACTTGAACTTCAGAGGTGCCTTGGCTTTACAATCAAAGGCAAGCAAGATACCACTCTATCATACCTTTTTATGAACATTAAATGTTGCTTATGTTTATGTTTCATGCTACTTATTATTTTTGAGTTGGAATCTCTTCATAGCTTGCAATGACTATTAAGTAAACTTAGTTGCATACTCCTTATTATGAATTGACTGAGTAGTTGATCACATGCTAAGAATATATATACATCTTATGAAGCAAATGTGTTCATGAAAGTTTCTTTTATCACACTCAGTTTTCAAGTGAATTTCTCGAGGACAAGCAATAAGCTAAGCTTGGGCGAGTTGATACGTCCAAAACGTATCTACTTTCCTGAACACTTTTGCTATTGTTTCTCCTCTAAACTTGTGTGGTTGGGATACAACTAACACGGACTGACGCTGTTTTCAGCAGAATTATCTTGGTGTCTAGTTTTTATTTAGAAAATAAACTATCAGGAAAATTCCCGGAAAATATGCCAAAAATCCTATTTCACCAGAAGACTCAAGGAGCCAGAATACGAGACGAAGAAGGGCTGGGGCCTGACCACACCAGCTGGCCGCGCGGGCTAGGCCTGGCCGCGCCAAGGGGTGGTCTGGCCGCCCCAGGCACCCCCTCGGCCTCCCTCTTCGCCTATAAGCTGCCTCCTGACCTAAAAACCCAGGGACGTACGACGTTTTTCCAAAAAGAGTTCCGCTATGCCGCCAACACCAGTTCCGCAATTCGGAACCGAAACTCCGTTCTGGCACCCTGCCGGGACGGGGAATTGGAGGATATCATCGCCATCATCATCACCATCGCTTCTCCATCGACCATCCATGTTTCCCCCATCTATGAGTGAGTAATCCCCCACTGTAGGCTATGGGGATGGTAGGGATTGGATGAGATCGTTCATGTAATTGCATCGGATTTTTAGGGCATGGTGCCTAGTATCTATTATTAGTGCTTTTTGACTTTGTTGCAACTTGTTATGCTTAATGTTTGTCACTAGGGCCCGAGTGCCATGATTTCAGATGTGAACATGTTATTGATTCATTATGATAGTATTGTTTATGGTCTTACCTGCAAGTTGTATGCACACGTTATTGTCCGGAACCAATGGCCCTGAAGTGACAGAAATCGGGATAACCAGAGGGAATGGCTTTGATGTGAGGATCACATGTGTTCACAGAGTGTTAATGCTTTGCTCCGGTGCTCTATTAAAAGGAGCACCTTAATTGCCAGTAGTTCCCTTGAGGCCCCGCTGCAAACGGGCTGGCAGGACAAAAGATGGTGTGCAAGTTCTCATTGCGAGCACGTATGACTATATATGGAACACATGCCTATGATTATTTAGTTCTTGGATGCTTTATCTTATTTATCTGCAAATGCCCTATGTTCTGATTGCTACATGAATTTGTTGGAGATATGCCCAAGAGGCAATAATAAAGTGGTTATTATTATATCTTTATGTTTATGATAAATGTTTACATCCCATGCTATAATTGTATTATTAGGAAACACTAATACATGTGTGTTTTGTAAACATAAAAGAATCCTTAGTAAGCCTCTTGTTAAACTAGCTTGTTGATTAATGGATGATCATGGTTTCCTGATCATGGACATTGGATGTCGTTAATAACAAGATCATATCATTAGGAGAATGATGTGATGGACACACACACCCATAGTAAGCGTAGCATAAGATCAAGTCATTAAGTTCGTATTGCTGTAAGCTTTCAAATACATAAAAAACCTATTCCTTCGACCATGAGGTTATGTTAATCACCATCACCGGATGGATACTTTGATGACATCAAACGCCACTTCGTAACTGGGTGGTTATAAAAGTGTCATTGGGTATTCTGAAAGTATGTGTTGAAGCGCATGAACCAAGATTGGGATTTGTCCATCCATATGACGGATAGATATGCTCTGGGCCCTCTCGGTGGAATGTCATCTAGTTAGCTTGCAAGCATGTGACTAGGTCACAAGGGATGACATATCACGGAACGAGTAAAGAGTACTTATCAGTAACGAGGTAGAACAAGGTATGGAGATACCGATGATCAAACCTCGGATAAGTATAGTATCGCGAGACAAAGGGAATTAGTTTCGTATGTAAGTGGTTCAATCGATCGCGAAGTCATCGTTGAGTATGTGGGAGCCATTATGGATCTCTAGGTCCTGCTGATGGTTATTGATAGGAGATGTGTCTCTGTCATGTCTGCATATTCACGAACCGTAGGGTGACACACTTAAGGTTCGAAGTTGTTTTAAGTAGATATGGAATATGCGTTGGAGACCGAATGTTGTTCGGAGTCTCGGATTGGATTCGGGACATCACGAGGAGATCCGGAATGGTCCGGAGAATAAGATTCATATATTGGGGATCATTTTCTAAGTTAGGAAATGTTCCGGAGTGTTTGTATGGAGATTCTAGAAGGTTTCGGAATGTTCTGGAAGGTTCTAGAGGATTTCTTGGAGTTTGCTTGAAAACCAAGAAAGGGTGAAAGGAAACCTAGTGGGGCAAGACACGGATTCGTGGGGGAGGAGGACTCCTCCCCCCTTCCCACCGCCGGCCATAGGAGGGGAGTCCTACTAGGACTCCCCCTCCCCAGGCGCGCCTCCCCCCCTTAAATAGAAGGGCAGGGGCGCCCCCTCCAAGCCCCGCTCCATAACTCCCAATCTCTGCCGCCTCTCTCCTCCTCCTTTCTTCTGCACAGGCATAGGCGAAGCCCTGCAGAATTGCCTACTCCACCACCACCACACCGTCGTGCTGCTGGGATTCCGTGGAGAAGATCTACTACCTCCGCTGCTCGCTAGAACGAGGAGAGGAAGGTCTGCTTCGACTCCGCACGTGTGACCGATTGCGGAAGCGCTCCGAAACGCGGTGCCGGAAGGATCGTACACTTGACCGACTGCGGAAGCGCTGCTGGAACGCGACGCCGGAAGGATCGTCCACACGATCTTGAGATCGGCAAGTGATCGACTACATCAACCACGAGATCTAATCTCGTTAACGCTTTCGGATCTACGAGGGTTAGTTCCTATCTATCTCGTTGCACATGTCTAATAGATTAGATCTTGGCTTTTATCTAGATTAGATCTGGGTTTTGTTCGTTCTTGCGGTAAATTTTTTTTGTTTTACATGCTACGAACCCATCAGTGGTATCAGAGTCGTATCTATGCGTAGATCTATTGCACGAGTAGAACACAATGTTTTGTGGGCATTGATGCTTTTGTTGTCAGTGTCTTAGCGTGTACTTTGCATCTTGCGTCTTGGTGGGATGAAGCGGCTCGGGCTAACATTACATGTCATCGCACATGAGACTTGCTCCACGCTTGACGTGCAACTTGCTTTGCACAAGTGGCTTTGCGGGTGTCTGTCTCTCCCACCATAGTTAAGATTCAATTTACAATGAGCATCTGACAACACTTGTATCAACGTTGTGGTTCATGTTCGTAGGTAAGATCCGTTCTTATTCGAAAGCCCTAAGCCACGTAAAACATGCAAAGAAAATTAGAGGCGTCTAACTCGTTTTTGCAGGGGTTTTGTGATGTGATATGGCCATTATGTGATTGTGATTATATTTGATGTATGCAATGATCCTTATTGTAATATGGCAACCGGCTGGAGCCTAATGGTTGACTTTAAATTTTTTTTAAGACCTGCGTGTCTATTTCATCATGTAATAGCTTTATTCCAAGTAGTTGTAATAGTTGTTGGTGGTGATGGACAACCATGAAGCGGCACCACGGACCTTGACGCCACGCTGGTGATGATGGAGATCTTGTCCATGCTTTGGAGATGGAGATCAAAGGCACAAGAAGAAAGGCCATATCATATCACATATTATGAATTGCCTGTGATGTTAATCCTTTATGCATCTTGTATTGCTTAGATTGCGACGGTAGCATTATAAGATGACCCCTCTCACTAAATATCAAGTAATAAAGTGTTCGTCCTTAGTTGGCACCGTTGCTAAGACTCGTCGTTTCGAAGCATCTCGTGATGATCGGGTGTGATAGACTCTACGTGTGCATACAACGGGTGCAAGCCAGATTTGCACATGCAGAAACTAAGGTTAACCTTGACGAGCCTAGCATGTACAGACATGGTCTCGGAACACAGAATACCGAAAGGTAAAGCATGAGTCATATGGATGATATGATGAACATGTTGATTGTTCGCCTTTAAAAGCTACATCATCTCACATGATGATCGGACTTGGTGTAGTGGATTTGGTTCATGTAATCACTAAAACAACTTGAGGGATGTTGTTTTGAGTGGGAGTTCATTTGTAATTTGGATTAGTCGAACTCAATTTATCATAAACACAATCAAAGTGAATTTGCATAGTTTGTTGTAGTCATTGGCATCCGTTCACCACCTTACGCTTAGTTATAGTTGAGATAGTGGAACTATAGAAATTCTGGATATTTGCTTTACGAGCTGGTATCGTATTGTCTTGAGTGTCAATTTAAAGTTTAAAAGTCCTATTGCAAACTTTCAGCAAACTCCGTTTACTCTGTGAAGTTTAATAAATAGTATTAAATCAAGAGTAACAATTCCAGTGTTAGTATCTAATGTATCATGTTTGCCTCCATGATTCTTGATACTCAAAAGATTGTTTTTAATATCAAGTTTATCTAAGAGCTGAAAGCAATGTTTCAGAAACCATCATATGTGAAAGGTATTACGATATCTAAAACAATGTGTTGGTTACAACATGATAGAGTATACGTCCTCATATTTGATGAGAATTTGTGAATGTTGGAGATGCTAGTCGTCCTAATCCTCTAAAAGGTTTTGAAAAAGAAACATTATACTCGCAATTCACCTTTATAAGCTATAGCAGCTTGATCATGAAAGTTGTCATGATAAGGATGAATAGAAGATGTAAGTAAAATGTTTACTACACTAATAGATTACTAAAGAATGGATTTTTGAAAGAATGCCAAACATTTGATGATGGTGATCCACTTCAAAGTGCAAGTCCAAAGGTATTAGTATTTGACTATATACGCTTTGTACTATGTGTCATGTGAATGGCACCACTATTGATGTTGATAGATTCTTTAAAAAAAGGAATTGCTGAAAGAGAATCTATAAAATATTTGGCAGAAATTATAAGGTTGGAGATGTCCAATTTGGGTATGTAGAAGATATACATGTTATGGTTGTATTCCTTGCTTGTTAAACAATGTGTCTCTTAGGTATTGGATACCGAATCGGTTGGTATGACGCGTCATACAGGACAACGCAATTCATAAACTACAATGGCCTAAGTAACTAGCAAGAGAATGAGTGATGATGTTCATTGAAAACAAATAAAGTGTTATTGTGTTTTTCGTTGTCATCAAACCTAGCCTTCAAGATTTGTTTTAATAATTGTTATTTTGTTCCAGTATTACGAGAACAATGGTTGTTCAAATAATAACCGTATTCCATAAAGGATGGATGAACTTTTACAAGTCTAGTGGGAGAAATCACATCCATGAACACTATTGCTAAAATGTCGGAAGACAAATGATTGAAAGATCACTTATGAAGTGACATCGCTGTTTAAATTATATTTGAAAGAAAACATGAAGAAACTCCGTGTTGATGGAATTTTGGAGTCTTTGATTTTGATCAATTGACGCATGTGAGACTTCCTTCGAGATAATTGAAACTCCGTCCATAGGCCAGATAGGAACGGATGACTAGCTTATTGGAAATTGTGCATGCTGATGTGCATAGTCCATTATGTGTAGCCATATGCGATGGATCTTTTTGCTTCATATGCTTTCTCCGAAAATTTGAGTGAATATATCTGTATATTTACTTAATAAGGAGGAAGTATGAAACATTTGAAAGTTGTTCAAAGACTTTCAAGATGAAGTTAAAAATCATTGTAACAAGAAAATAAAGAGTTTATGATTCGATCATAAAGGAAGATATTTGAGTTACATGTTTAGCAAAAACACCTAAGATTTAAGGAATCGTTCCATGGATTTGCATTTCCCAAAACACCATAGGAGTATGGAGTGTTCAAGATATGTAATGAAACCTTGTTTGACATGGTAAGATCAAAGGTGTCATTTATAAAACTGCCATTATATATTAAAGATTAAAGCTTTAGTGACTACCGCTTTTACACTGAAAAGAGCTCCATCGTGATCCGTTGAAATGACATCATATGAGTTATGGTTTGGGATAAAACCCGAATTGTCTTTTCTTAAATTTTGGTATGTATGTATAAGTAAAATGTTTACAACCAAAGTCAGATAAGCACGTCTTTGTAGGTTATCCCAAAGAATTTGTTGGGAATTTCTCCGTAACACCAAGGACAAAAGAGTTTGTTACTTGGAACGTCAAGTTTCTTGAGAAGGAATTTTTCGTGAAAAGTTAAGTGGGAGGACAATAGAACTTTGATAAGGTTGTTGAACCTTAGCTATATGTGCTAAGTAGCGCAGCACCAGAAAGTGTCCAGGTGACGGCCGCAATGCTCATGGCTCTCGTGATTACAAAAGGTGTGATCTCGAAGATTAGAGTTCCTATAGAACCGTGTGGGTCGGTAAGAATCAAATAGTAAGATTTGATAAGCAAGTCGTTATTGTTTTGACAATGATGAACCGACTACATGCAAATAAGCGATGATGGGCCCTGACTCCATAAAAATACTAGAAGTCATGGAATCCGTGATAGCATCCATACACGAGAAATCAAGTTTCTAAACTTTGAAGACCCTCCGGAAAGGCGTGAAGCCTATGGGTCGTGTTTGGATTTATAAATAAATAAGACATGGATGTTTAACATCTATGAAATAGTTGACATGTCAGAAAGAAGTTTACGACAATGTTCAAGGAATTGACTATGATAAGAATTGATCTTTCATAGTGATATTTAGTCTAGACGGATTAATGTAGCAACCACTACATATATTTTGGCATATGGTAGTTGAACAAACAAAACAAGTTCTTCTAATAGAATGGTTACCTAGGACGTGTACATGACACGATCCAAAGGGTTTTGTTAAATTCAAAGGATGCTAAAAGAGTATGCAAAACTTCAATGGTTGAAGTAAGGATAGCGGAGTTGGAAAATCTTCACCATGATGAAAATGTTAAAAGAATTTAAATTCATCAGAGATGATGAAGATGCTTGCATTTGCAAGAAATTAAGTGGGAGCGCTGAGACATATTTCTAATACATTATGTGAAAGACATATTGGAAATGATGTATCTTTTATTGACACGGGTTAAGAATTTCATTTCGATGAAAGACTTAGGCATAACCCAAATTAGGCATCAATGTCTATATGGATAGATTGAGGCGTTAATATGGTTTTGCCAAATGTACATAGATAAGATGCTGAATGAGTTCAATATGGAAACAACAAGAAAGGTTCTTGACGCACGGAAAGGACTGAATCAAGATTCGAGTGTGTTGACACGAGATTCAAGTGTTTCGACACTTGGTGAAATCACAAGAATATTTTGATCAATCATTCTTTGAGATGTACACATCCAGATATGTCCTATGCTCTAAATGTTATGAGCATATACCAGAATGATTCATAAGATGATCATTGGACAATAGTAAAGATATTCTTATGAGCTTTGGAAGAACTAAGAATATACCAGGTATAAGTGACAAATAGTTAAAGGTAGTTCATTGTAAAGTGTTACATTGATACTAGTTTTGTCACAAGATACAAATTAAATTTATCTCAATTTATACTATGGGTGGCACAATATAATGGAAAGAATGTTCCATGATGGATTTGGATGAGTTCCAAAGTTGAGATATTGTGACGGATACTACAACAAAAGGCTAAGTATATAACTGCTATAGTAGCAGCAAAGGAGGGCATTTGTGTTAAAGTAGTTTGTTATCAAACTAGGTGTGGTTCAAAGTGGGCTAAAACTATGAAGATATATTATGTGACAATAATATCAACATATTTTGAGCCGAAGGAACTAAAGGTCTCACCAAAGGACCAAATTTATACAATGCCATCTCATTGGAGAATGAGAAATGCGTAGAGATGCAAGGACATGCAAATACACATGGACCTGGAAGTGTCAGATCCAAAGATTATGTTTACCACTAGCAATAGTGTCTATACAACACCAGAAAGCCATAGGTGTTGAATGCACAAGTTTTTTAACTAGATTATTGACTCTAGTGCAAGTGGGAGACTGTTGGAGATATGCCCAAGAGGCAATAATAAAGTGGTTATTATTATATCTTTATGTTTATGATAAATGTTTACATCCCATGCTATAATTGTATTATTAGGAAACACTAATACATGTGTGTTTTGTAAACATAAAAGAATCCCTAGTAAGCCTCTTGTTAAACTAGCTTGTTGATTAATGGATGATCATGGTTTCCTGATCATGGACATTGGATGTCGTTAATAACAAGATCATATCATTAGGAGAATGATGTGATGGACACACACACCCATAGTAAGCGTAGCATAAGATCAAGTCATTAAGTTCGTATTGATGTAAGCTTTCAAATACATAGTAACCTATTCCTTCAACCATGAGGTTATGTTAATCACCATCACCGGATGGATACTTTGATGACATCAAACGCCGCTTCGTAACTGGGTGGTTATAAAAGTGTCATTGGGTATTCTGAAAGTATGTGTTGAAGCGCATGAACCAAGATTGGGATTTGTCCATCCATATGACGGATAGATATGCTCTGGGCCCTCTCGGTGGAATGTCATCTAGTTAGCTTGCAAGCATGTGACTAGGTCACAAGGGATGACATATCACGGAACGAGTAAAGAGTACTTATCAGTAACGAGGTAGAACTAGGTATGGAGATACCGACGATCAAACCTCGGATAAGTATAGTATCGCGAGACAAAGGGAATTAGTTTCGTATGTAAGTGGTTCAATCGATCGCGAAGTCATCGTTGAGTATGTGGGAGCCATTATGGATCTCCAGGTCCCGCTGATGGTTATTGATAGGAGATGTGTCTCTGTCATGTCTGCATATTCACGAACCGTAGGGTGACACACTTAAGGTTCGAAGTTGTTTTAAGTAGATATGGAATATGCGTTGGAGACCGAATGTTGTTCGGAGTCTCGGATTGGATTCGGGACATCACGAGGAGATCCGGAATGGTCCAGAGAATAAGATTCATATATTGGGGATCATTTTCTAAGTTAGGAAATGTTCCGGAGTGTTTGTATGGAGATTCTAGAAGGTTTCGGAATGTTCTGGAAGGTTCTAGAGGATTTCTTGGAGTTTGCTTGAAAACCAAGAAAGGGTCAAAGGAAACCTAGTGGGGCAAGACACAGATTCGTGGGGGAGGAGGACTCCTCCCCCCTTCCCACCGCCGGACATAGGAGGGGAGTCCTACTAGGACTCCCCCTCCCCAGGCGCGCCTCCCCCCCTTAAATAGAAGGGCAGGGGCGCCCCCTCCAAGCCCCGCTCCATAACTCCCAATCTCTACCACATCTCTCCTCCTCCTTTCTTCTGCACAGGCATAGGCGAAGCCCTGCAGAATTGCCTACTCCACCACCACCACACCGTCGTGCTGCTGGGATTCCGTGGAGAAGATCTACTACCTCCGCTGCTTGCTGGAACGAGGAGAGGAAGGTCTGCTTCGACTCCGCACGTGTGACCGACTGCGGAAGCGCTGCCGAAACACGGCGCCAGAAGGATCGTACACTTGACCGACTGCGGAAGCGCTGCTGGAACGCGACGCCGGAAGGATCGTCCACACGATCTTGAGATCGGCAAGTGATCGACTACATCAACCACGAGATCTAATCTCGTTAACGCTTTCGGATCTACGAGGGTTAGTTCCTATCTATCTCGTTGCACATGTCTAATAGATTAGATCTTGGCTTTTATCTAGATTAGATCTGGGTTTTGTTCGTTCTTGCGGTAGAAAATTTTTGTTTTACATGCTACGAACCCATCAGAATTGTCTTGTCCATGCAACGCCCGTCCATCCATCCCTATGCATGGCGCGCTTTAATCCTACTGTTTACTGCAATTCTTACTACTGTCTTTACTTTTACTACTCCTATTACTTTGCTATTGCTACTACAAAACGGTTGCTACTGATAAACTGCTGTGAGCAAGATTGTTTCCAGGTGCAGCTGAATTGACAACTCAGTTGTTAAGGCTTATAAATATTCTTTGGCTCCCCTTGTGTCGAATCAATAAATTGGTATTCACTTCCCTCGAAAATATTGCGATACACCCCCTATACTTGTGGGTCATCAGCGGCTCTTGGTGGCCCTCCGTCGGAGAAACTATCTTTGGCCAACTTCTTCTAATAGAAGGCCCAGATTCTGTCGGTTGTGCCTGGCGTGCAGGCCATGGGGCTGCTTGACGGCACCGACCCCGCGCCCGCCAAGACCGTGGAAGTTGAAGATATGGAGAAGAAGAAGGTGATGGTCCCGAATCCCGCCTATGGGGTTTGGATCCCCCGGGATCAACAGCTCGTAAGCTACCTCGTCAAGGCCTTCTCGCCGAATTTATTCACGGATGTTCTTGGCCTAGAGCATGCGGACGAGATCTGGGAGGCTCTCGACACCAAGTTCTCTGCCCAAACCAAGGTGCCGTTCGGATCGCTGCGGGCTGTCCTCATCAACCTCAACAAACCGGACCTCTCCGTCACTGACTACATCAATAAAAAGAAGGTTGTTGCCTCTGAACTTGCCTCTGCTAGGCAGGTTGTTCCCGATGACGAGTTGAAAGAAGCTCTCCTCTCAGGCCTACCAAGTGAGTACAATGGTCTTGTTGCTGCAATTAATGCTAATCCCTCCTCCACCTCCGCTGATGTATGCAATTAGCTCCTTGCCTATGATCATCGCCAAAATATGCTCGCGAAATCGGAGGATGTTGCTGCCCCGTTCACCTCCTCGGCCAATGTTTCTACCCGTCATGGTGGTGGTGGTGGCTACCGATCTGGCTATGGCGGCGGTGGTGGCTATCGCCCACACGCCGGTGGTCAAGGTGGTTATGGTGGAGGGGGTGGACACCGCAGTCACCAACAAGGGTGTCCTCCACGTCGCATGGATGGCCATGATGTTGGCTGTCATCACCAAGCCAAGGGAGGTCGGGGGCGTGGACGTGAAACCGCATCCCCTCTCCAACTCAAGATGATACCTGTCAAATCTGCAAGAAATATGGGCACCCCGCAAGTGAGTGTTGGTGGCGCTATGGTGATGATGATCACGATGATGATTCCCATCATGAAGAAAAGGGTGCTCTTGTTGCATCCTACGGGGTCGATACAAATTGGTATATGGACTCGGGCGCCACAACTCATGTTACTGGAGAGTTGAACAAGCTCTCTACACATGAACAATATAAGGGGCATGATCAAATCCACATGGCTAGTGGTCAAGGTATGGAAATTAAACATGTTGGTAACTCCATTATTCATACTCCTCATAGTTCTCTTTGGCTTCACAATATCTTACATGTTCCTAATGCTTCCAAAAGCCTTCTATCTGCTCATAAAATTACTCTAAATAACAATGCTTTTGTTGAATTTCACCCTCTCTATTTTTTGATTAAGGATCGGGACACAAAAGTCATGTTTAGAGGCCCGTGTCATGGTGGCCTATATCCCCTTATGCCTACATCCATGGAGACCAACAAGCACGCCTTCCTCACCATCAAGCCTTCATCTTCTACATGGCATCGTTGTCTCGGACATCCGTCCTCTTTCATTGTTCAACAAGCTCTTCGAAAAAATAATCTTGCTTATTCCCCTGAAATAAATTCGTATGTATGTGATCCTTGCCAACAAGCAAAGAGCAAACAATTGCCTTACCCCATTTCTACTAGTATTTCCACTGTACCTTTGGAACAAATTTTCTCTGATGTTTGGGGGCCTGCCCCACAATCAGTTGGAAAACACTCATATTACTTAAGTTTCATTGATGATTTTAGTAGATTCTCCTGGATTTATTTTCTTAAGAAAAGATCGGATGTTTATCAAGCCTTTTTAAACTTTCAACAATATGCCAAAAGAAAATTTGGCCGCAAAATTATAACCATGCAAATGGACTAGGGTGGCGAATATGAAAAACTCCATTCCTTCTTCCAAAAAGTTGGTATAACACATCATGTCTCATGCCCTCATGCTGATCAACAAAACGGCTCTACGGATAGAAAACACCGTCATATAGTTGAAGTTGGTCTCTCACTTCTTGCAAATGCATCTATGCCTCTAAAATTTTGGGATGTAGCTTTTATCACCGCCACATATTTAATCAATATGCTTCCTAGCAAACCTCTCAATTTTCGGACCCCTACCAAGATGCTTCTCAATATCAAACTAAAATATGAATCTCTCCGAGTTTTTGGATGTGCTTGTTGGCCGAATCTTCGCCCCTATAACAAACATAAGCTATCTTTTTTATCCAAAAATGTGTTTTCCTTGGCTATAGTACCCTACACAAAGGATTCAAATGTCTAGATGTAACCACCTGGAGAGTCTATATTTCTCGTGATGTTGAAAACATTTTTTCGTTTGCTCTCCTACACCCAAACGCAGGTTTTCGCCTCAGCCAAGAACTTCTCCTTCTTTCGTCTCCCGTGATTTCCACTCCTTCTACTATTGGGGGTATGACTAATGATGACCACATGCATTTTTTACCTGCCCCTAACCATACCCAGGTACCCGAGATCAGTGGAGAAGCTTTAGCCTCAAACCAGCTATCCCACACGGAAGACATAACTGAAAACAGAGAAGAAACGGTCTCAAACAGCCCAGATTCACACCCTACACAAGAAGACATCAGTGGCACTGATATTGGGGCAGATTCTCCTGCCCTGCCACAAATATCCGCCTCAGATCCCGCTACTGGATCAACTCTAGGATCTGTGCCAACAACTCGCGTCGTCTCGTCGCTAGCGGTCGCCAGCCCTATGTCGCTTCCTGTAGTCTTGGACCAGACATCACCTCCCCACCAATCATGTCCCGTTGGGTCTGCTATGGGGCCACCCTTCTCCTCGTGTCCCGCACCGCGTCGACTTTTCCCTACGGGCGACACGATGACACGTGACTTCCGCCACGCCAACTCAACACCCACAGTTACCGTGGGGATAGCTCGACCCTGCTCATCTGAATCCTCTGTGACACAATCCACTGAAGAAACACGCCTTCCACAGCGGGATCTCCTGTGCCGGATCTGCATGGCACCGAATCTGGTACCTCCGGATCTGGTGCCTCCAGATCTTCTACGTCCTCACCAGCTGCACCTCCACATGCACCGCAACCAGCTCCTGGAGGCAGGACTCATCTACAAAAAGGTATTAGGAAACCTAAATTTTATACTGACGACACTATTCCATATGGTCTGTTCACGTCTATAGGTGAACCGAGCAAATTATCCAAGGCATTGGGTGATAACAAATGGAAGGAAGCTATGGAATAGGAGTATGATGCACTCATTCAAAATAAGACGTGGCATCTGGTTCCTCCAAATTCGAACAAAAATATTATTGACTGCAAGTGGGTGTATCGAATCAAGAAAAATGTGGACAGAACCATAGATCGATACAAAGCAAGACTTGTAGCTAAAGGATTCAAGCAACGCTATGGCATTGATTATGAGGACACATTTAGTCCGGTTGTTAAAGCAGCTACTATCCGACTTGTTCTAGCTCTCTCTGTCTCTCAAGGATGGAGTCTACGACAACTTGACATCAAGAACACGTTCTTACATGGTGTTCTGGAAGAGGAGGTTTACATGAAACAATCGCCTGGGTTTGAAGATCCCCATGCTCCACACTTTATTTGCAAACAAGACAAGGCATTATATGGTCTCAAACAAGCTCCTCGTGCATGGTATTCTAAACTCAGCTCTAAACTCATTGATGTTGGTTTCACTCCTGAAAGAACATTTCATGTTTTCCTATGTTTTTTGTGTTAGATAACAATACTGTGGAGATTATTCATGTGCGCTAAGTGTGCAGGAAGCTTTGAGGGGGGCCGGATTATCCGTCCCACCAAGGGCCGGATAATCCGGCCTACCTCATTGCTCAAAGGGAGCCAAGGCGCGTCGCTCGGTATCCGGTCGGATTTTCTCCCGTAAAATCCGAACTGGGGCGGTTTTTCCTCCCCAGGCCGGAAAATCCGGCTGTCACATGGGCCGGATAATCCGGCGTCCAGTGTTTGAGCAAAAGGAGCCCAAGCGCGTCGCTCGGTATCCGGTCGGATTTTCTCCTGGAAAATCCGAACTGGGGCGATTTTTCCTCCCCATGCCGGATAATCCGGCCTTCACGTAGGACCGGATAATCCGGCCCCTAGGAGTTGATCAAGGGCAAGCTCGGCGTGACGCTCTGATAGGGGGCGGATTATCTACCGGATATTCCGAGTCTGGGGCAGTGTTTTCCCCAGGCCGGATAATCCGACCCTCACTTGGGCCGGATAATCCGACCCTCACTTGGGCCGGATAATCCGGCCCCCAAAGTGTCCAACAGCTGGTTTCTGAAGGGGGTATAAATACCCCTTCTTCCCCAACGTTCAGGCTTCTTGATTCATTCGAAATTGTCCAGACATTGTGCAAGAGCTCTCATTCTCGATCTCCCAATTCAACCACCCAAAGGTCTTCATCTTTGGGGGAATTGAAGGAGGAGAAGTTCATAATCATCATCACGAATCAAGCGCTTTAACTCCTCTCCATTCACTTGGAGAAATCCCTGATCTAGTGTTCTTGTCAATACCTAGATCTTGTTCATTGTATTTGATAACTTTGTTCTTGTGGCAGCTTGTTGCCATTTTGGGAGCCTCCAAGTTGTTTGTGGAGTTGTTGCCCCGCTAGTTGTGTAAAGGCGCTAGTGCCCGCCTCGAAGGGTACCTATAGTGGAAAGGTGGATCAGGCCATTGGTGGCGGGATCCATTGGAGAACAGGGTGAGGCCTATTGTGGCGTGGTGGTCTTAGTACCGCACACCCCTCCAACGCAGACGTACTTCCCTTAACAAGGAAGGAACTGCGGTCAAACAAATCTTGTGTCTCTGCGTGCTTCACTACGGTTTACCCGTTCCTGTTCCACTCGCTCTTTACTCGCTAGTAGATAGGTTTGCATATAGGGAAATTCCACCTAATAGTTTATCTAGAGAATTTACCCTTTGTGCTAAGCCTAAAATTGAAAAAGTATTAAAATTTGGTGTAGCACCTATTCACCCCCCCCCCCATCTAGGTGCCCATATGATCCCTCTCAATTGGTATTAGAGCCCCGGCTCTTAATTCGGGCTTAACCGCCTAAGAGTAGTATGGGTACCAAGGATGATGGGAATGAGGCTGTGGATAAGGTCACAATGAATGATCTCAAGACGTTGGAAACAACCTTGTTGAAATCCTTTGAGGCCAAGATGGAGGAGATGAATCAAATGATTGATCGCCTCACATCATCCATAGCCCCATCTCCATCCTCCTCTGAGGCTGACACACCATCATCTAAGGAAAAGGGTAACACCGGATCCAAGGATGATGATGCGGAAGGTGAAAAACTTAATGGTTCCACCTCCGAGAAGGGAAGTGGTAAGGAGGAATATAGTGAGGTTCGCCACGTATATTCCCCCGACCCACCTATCCCTCATCCTCATATAACCAATAGGGGTGAATCACCCAAGCTCACTGCATCCTCTTTCAATCAATGGCAATTCTTAATGAAATCTCATGTTTGCAGCTCCTCTATTGAACTTTGGAGGATTATTGAAGAGGGTCTTCATATTGGAGATCAAACCAACCTAACAAGAAGAGAAGTTGTGGACAGCCAGTTGAATGCCACCGCTCTCCACATGATACAGCTGGGTGTGGGTCCCAAGGACATGCCACACATTGAACATCTCAACACAGCTAAAGAAGCTTGGGATGCTCTTACAGATCTCTTTATTGGGAATGAAAGCATGAGAAGGAACAGGTATGATGCCCTTAGTAATGAAGCTGAGGGATTCTACATGTTGGATGGTGAAAACCATGAGGACATGTATAGAAGACTCAAGGGCATCGCAACAACATTTAGAAATCATGGGGCCACTCACATTGATGATGCATGGATAAAAAGGAAATATGTGAGTGCCTTAATGCCTTTCGAGCCAACGTACTTGAAGAGCCTGCAAGGTAGACATAACTACCATCAAATGACATCCAATGAAGTCATGCAAGAAATGGCGTCATTCAAAGTGGCAGCAAAGAATGCTGAAGATGCCCGTGCTCGGGCCAATGGAATGCAAAAGGGTGTCAATGTGGCTCTCAAAGCCAATGTTGCTGAGCAAGAGGAAGATGAAAAAGCTTTTGAGGGGGCCTCCATGGACTGCTCCGATGAAGTCAAAAGTGCTCATTGTGAGTACATGGCGTTTTATGCAAGAAACTTTTGGAAGGACCCTGTCAAAGCCAAGTCGGAACTTGAGCACAAGAACGGGTCAAATGGAAGAAGAGAAAGTGGCCCAAGATTGAGAACTTGCTACAACTGTGGAGATAGAATGCACTTTGTAGCCGAGTGGCCATATCAAAATAGAGAAGACAATGGTGGTAGGCTCATTCTTAAAGAGAAATCTAAAGCACCTAAGAAGAAGCCATTTATTAAGAAGAATGGCCCCTTCAAGAAGCAACCCAAGATCGTCTTAGTTGCACAAGAAGAATATTCCTCTGCAAGTGAAGATGAAGAGGATGATGATAGTTCCCGCGAGGTGGCTGCTATAGCCACCACATCGACTCCTTCCTCTCTCTTCGACTCGCCAAACGAGAACGTCATCAACAACAACGCCACTTGCCTAATGGCAAGAGGGTCCGAGGTATCAACTTCTAGCTCTTCATTTCCTAAGACTAACATAATTTTGGATATGGATGATCATGACAGTCTTAAAATGAAAGAAGAAGTTATTGCTTTGGATACTTTTTTCACTAACCTGCAAGGTGAGCACAAACTCTATTTTGATGCTCTTATGAGTCAACTTGCTCAAGCCAAAGATTTTCTTGAAGAAAAGGGAAGAATGGAAAGAGAAGATGCCTTGGAGATAGCTTCTTTGAAGAATGCCTTGGAAGAGGAAGAGGAAGCTCGAGTATCTTTGGAAGAGAGACTCGAATCCATTGAGGAGTCACAAGAACAAGTTGTGGCTCAGCTCATCAAAGAACGTGACCATGCTCTTGCCAAGGTAAAGAAACTAAAGAAAGAAAAGATTGACTTTGGGGCTGTTCATGCTAGACTTTTGGAGAAGTTTGATAATCTTGAAAGTGCTCACAAGGCATTGAAGAGTGATCGTTCTACTTTAAATGAGTCTCATGAACAGCTCCAAACTCAATTGAAACGGTATGATGTGCCAAGTACCTCCACTTCATCCTCTAGAAAAGAAGACCTTGCAAAAAGTTCTCAACACAAAGGTAAAGAAGTTATTGATGAGATACTGAGCAAGCAAAGGACAAACAATAGTAAAGAAGGTCTTGGTTACATCCCCAAGACAAAGAACAAGAAAAACAAGAAGAAGAAGAAGAAGAAGAAGAAGAAGAAGAGCAAGACTGCTCAACCAAAGACTAGCAACATTACCAATGACAAGACTAATTATGATGGTTTTGCAGGGGTCAAGAATCCTAACTTTGAGCTATATTGCGATTATTATGGTGATGTTTATGCTAGTTATGTAGGCCTTTATGATTGTTACATTCCTTGGTCTATTTGGGTTCCCAAGACCCTTGTTACTAACATGAGAGAACCCATTGAAAAATGGGTACCTAAAACCAAGAAGTAATTTTCTTGCAGGGCTATGCTTTCGGTGGTTCTAAATGGGTACTCGATAGCGGTTGCACGAGTCATATGACCGGAAGCAAGGAGATCATCACGGATATGCGGCCAAACCTTGATCACATAACCGTCTCCTATGGTGACAAGTCAAAATCTAAGGTATTGGGTCTCGGCAAAGTTGTGGTGGCTCATGATATCTCTCTCATGGACGTCATGCTTGTTGAGACCCTCGGGTACAATTTACTTTCAGTTCGCGCCCTTGGTAAGATGGGCTTTGCAGTTTATATTGATGCTGATTTGGTGGTACTCTTGTGGAGCAAGTCTCTAAAAGTCGCTTTCGTGGGATATGTCGAAAATGACCTATACGTGGTGGACTTTTCGGGGAAAACCACTACAGGCCCGATGTGCCTTTTCGGAAAGGCTGACGCGGGTTGGCTATGGCATCTCCGACTAGCCCACGTCAATATAAGAACTTTGCAAAGTCTCCACAAGGGTGGCCACATCCTTGGACTAAAACAAAATGTCTCCTTTGCCAAAGATCGTGTTTGCAGGGCGTGTGTTGAAGGGAAAATGCATGACTCACCTCATCGAAGGAAAACCATTATCTCATCAAAAAGGATTTTGGAGCTCCTTCATGTGGACCTCTTCGGACCTCCATCTCATGCAAGCCTCGGTGGGAAGAAGTATTGTCTAGTGATTGTTGATGATTACTCAAGATACACTTGGGTTTATTTCTGCAAGTTGAAGAGTGAAACTCAACAAACAGTCATCGACTTCGCCAACGAGGTTCAACGTCAACACAACATCCTCATTCTGGCTATAAGAAGTGATAACGGCTTTGAGTTCAAGAACTACACCTTAAATGAGTTCCTAAGTGAAGAGGGGATAAGACATCAATATTCCGCTGCGTACACCCCTCAACAAAATGGTGTAGCCGAGAGGAAGAATCAAACTCTAATGGATATGGCAAGATCAATGTTAGCCGAATTTAAATCTCCATATAACTTCTAGGCTGAAGCAATCTCTACTACTTGTCATTCATCCAACCGATTATACCTCCGCAAGATCTTGGACAAGACTCCGTATGAAATACTTACCGGTAACAAGCCAAACATCTCATACTTTTGGGTATTCGGGTGTAAGTGTTTCTTTCTTATCAAGGGAGTTCGTTTATCTAAGTTTGAATCTAAGGCTCTAGAAGGTATTTTTGTTGGTTATGGTGCCGAATCCCACACTTATAGAGTCTACAATAAGCTCTCCGGAACTGTTGTAGAATCTTGTAGTGTGGTGTTCGAGGAAAATGACGGTTCCCGTGCGGAGCAAGTTAGTGTTTGTGATGCAGATGTTGAAATACCCCAAGATGCCATAAGAAGAATGGGTGTGGGATTTTTCCGCCCCATTGAGGAACCCCTTGTGGTGGATCGGGAAGGACAATGCTCTTCCCATGAAGAGCCCTCATCTACACATGCACAACATGTTCCCACCATGGGAGCAAATTGTGCACCATCTCCATCAACTGCTGAAGGTCAAGGCATTCCAGAAAACTCCAGGCCGGATTATCCGGTGGACACCGGATTATCCGGCCACCCCGCTCCAGTTGACCATTTTGCTCCTGGCGGTGAAGATATCAATGCAAGCCCCAGGCCGGATTTTCCGGAAAGCCCCGGATTATCCGGCCCCTCGCCAGTTCAAGAAAGCCCCAGGCATCCTGATGGAGCTGATACAAGTACTCCTAGGCTAGATTATCCGGCCTCTCCATCGGCCAGATTATCCAGCCCTGTCTCACCTGTTCAGCAGCTTCCTGTTACGGCTACTGACTCACCTCAAGGGCACGCGTCACCTGTTGCTAATATTCCAGTTCCTGATCAAGGTCGAGTAAATGCTTCCAATGAAGATTCAAGTGATGAATCTACTTCTCCAAGAGACAACAAACTTATTGAACTTCATCGCAAGGCTCGATCTGATTGAAACCTTGAGTTGAGGGGTCACACCCTCGACAAGGTTGTTGGTGATCTTCGACGAAGGGTCTCTACAAGAAGAGAATTAGCCAGTTTTGGTGAGCATCAAGCTCATATCTCTATGGTGGAACCTAAGAAGGTCTTTGAAGCTCTTGAAGATCCAGACTGGGTTATTGCTATGCATGAAGAATTGAATAATTTCGAGCCCAACAAAGTCTGGAAACTCGTGGAGAAACCCAAAGATTGCCGCAATGTTATCGGCACCAAGTGGATATTTAAAAACAAGCAAGATGAGAATGGCATTGTTGTGAGGAACAAGGCAAGACTTGTGGCACAAGGTTACTCTCAAGTTGAGGGCATTGACTTCGGCGAGACCTATGCTCCAGTGGCTCGCCTTGAGTCCATCTGTATCCTTCTTGCTTATGCTGCCCATAACAATTTTAAGTTGCAGCAAATGGACGTCAAGAGTGCCTTCCTTAATGGTCCTCTACGTGAGTTGGTATATGTAAAGCAACCCCCGGGTTTTGAGGATGCTAACTTTCTGAACCATGTCTACAAACTCGATAAGGCACTCTATGGCCTTAAACAAGCCCCACGTGTGTGGTATGAGCACCTTAAAGAGCTTTTGTTAGATCATGGCTTCGAAGTTGGGAAAATCGATCCCACTCTTTTTACTAAGAAGGTTAAGGGGGAGCTCTTCGTATGCCAACTATATGTAGACGATATCATCTTTGGTTCTACTAATAAAGCTTTTAATGATGAATTTTCAAAGCTTATGACTGACGGGTTTGAGATGTCTATGATGGGGGAATTACGGTTCTTTCTTGGATTCGAGATCAAGCAACTTAGAGAAGGAACTTTTATTAATCAAGCAAAGTACATCCAAGACATGCTCAAGAGATTCAAGATGATGGATCTAAATGGGGTCGCCACTCCGATGCAAACAAAATGTCATCTTGAACTTAACCCACATGGTAAAGATGTGGACCAAAAGGTATACCGGTCCATGATCGGCTCTCTTCTTTACCTCTGCGCATCTAGACCCGATATCGTGTTGAGTGTGGGAGTGTGTGCAAGGTATCAGGCAGCTCCTAAAGAAAGCCACTTAGTGGCGGTCAAGAGGATCTTTCGATATTTGGTTCATTCCCTTAACTTTGGTCTCTGGTATCCCAAGGGCTCCAATTTCTCTTTATGTGGTTATACTGACTCAGATTGGGCTGGTGATAAGGATGATCAGAAATCCACTTCTGTAGCTTGTCAATTATTGGGAAGATCTCTTGTATGTTGGTCATCTAAAAAGCAGAATTGTATTTCTCTCTCCACCGCCGAAGCTGAATATGTTGCTGCTGCCAGCGCTTGCACTCAATTATTGTGGATGAGGCAAACTTTAAAGGAATACGGTGTCAATTGTGACAAAGTTCCTCTTTTATGTGATAATGAAAGTGCAATCAAAATTGCGTACAATCTTGTTCAGCACACAAGGACGAAGCATATTGAGATTCGGAATCATTTTATTCGAGACCATGTTGCTCGTGGCGATATTGATCTATCCTTTGTGAGCACGAAGAACCAACTTGCGGATATCTTTACAAAGCCACTTGATGAAGCAAGATTCTGCTACTTGAGGAATGAGCTAAATATCATTGATTCCAGGGGCTTGTCTTGATTACCCATGCACATCTCAATCCGTCTTTGGTCTAGGTGTGGGCATGGATATAGGGGGAGTGTGGTCCTAACTCATTGGGCTAACCCCCCCCCCCCCCCCATAATGCCAAAAGCAAGATAAATCATTTCTCTTAATATCATTTTGTGATATGTGAGCTTATTGATGAGTATTGGTCGTGAACCCAAGATATATCTTCGCGGTGTCACACCATACACTCCAACAAGGTGGCTTCGGCCACCGCCCTCTCCCTTGAGGAGAATTGGATCTTTTTGGCTGTTCTTTGCTATCTCATATTCTTATGGGAATCACACACAATCTTGGCTTTTATTTGATTTGGATCTTGCAATTTTGAGTGTCTAGTACCATCTCAGTTTGGCTCTCTTAATCCTAAGCCTTTCCCTACCCCTAAGCCATCTATTATAGCACACAAGTCCCTTGTACACCTTGTGGGGGTGTTGTTTGGGGACGCGAGGGCCTGGTTCTGTGTGCAACAGAATTCCAGATTTGAGGCCGGATAATCCGGCCCAAGTGTAGGCCGGATAATCCGGCCCTGCCGGATTTCGTCTAAAAAGGGCAAGGATCGGGGGGAAGAGCTCATAACGAGCAGCACTTCTCCCCCAACCCTCTCATCCTCCTCAGCCGCCGCCTGCCGTCCCCCACCCTCCCCGGAGCCTCTCCGGCCACCGGATTTTCTAGGCCTCCCCGGATCTTCTTCTCCGTGCCTCCGGGTACCTTCTCCTCTGCGTTCTTCCTCCAATGAGTGAGGGTAACTCCCTCTCTCCCCATCTTTGGCTAGATGTGTTACTTGTTGGGTGGAACGTTGTCTAGAAGGATGTGTTTTCACATAGAAATCGTAGTCTTGCAGTTTCTAGGCCCGATCTACTTTTTTGCATTCAATCTAGGTGAAATCGAAATTTTCTGACAGATTCAATTCTGGTTCAGTTTCACTATGGAGTATGCATTGAGTAGATTTGTCCTATGAACTTTTTGATTATTTTTCCCATGCTCTCTCCTGGACTTGTGTCTATGCTTATCCCCTTGCTATCGCCCTTATTCTCCTCGCAGGTGGTTCCAGTGTTCCCAAGACCTACAAGCACCGCCCTCGCGCCAAATACTCTCGGGATGACGGACAGGGTAACTTAGTGGACGAAGTTGAGTTGAGGAGAAGAAAGAACGAAGAGAAGCGCATGGCTGAACAAGCAAAGAGGACTAGGACGGGGGTGTCCAAGAGGAAGGGCAAGGAGCCCAAGATCAACTACAGGACTTTGGATGCGGTCACCTATTCCTCCATCCGTCACCGTGACTTGTTTGCTGAGCTGCCTCGTGATGATGAGCTGGGGGATACTCGTTTTTGGTGTGCAGAATAGAAAGGTATCTATGAAGATGTGTATGCCAGGCTGAACATTAGGCCTATGCACCCACTGGTACTTGTTGATGCTTTGGAGTAGGCTCATCTTGTGGATGCGATGTTTGTGGCTGAGAGGATAGGGCTGCACCATCTCATGTCTCTCCAATGCTCCTTTGACTCTGAGGTGGTGAAGCAGTTCTTCTCCACTTTGGTTATTTGTGGGGATGAGCGTCGCACTATGAAGTGGATGACTCATGACAGGCCTATGACTGCTGATTTTCACGTGTTTGCTGAGGTTCTCGGATACTCTTTCCGCAGCAGGGATAGAGCCAGTGGCCAGCGCATCATCACCCAGCTGAAGCACAACAAAGATGCAGTTCTCTCTCCTTGCAAGGGTCAGTACGAGGCATACGAGCAGTGCCATGAGTTGGCTCACTCCTAGCAGCTCATTCTCCACCATGTGTCCGGTGATTCGGGTGATCCTCCGGCTCCTACTCCTCCCACACCGTATGCTTGGTGGAACTCTTCCTCCGGGTTGAACTATGGTGAGCTGGAGCGTCACTTGTTCCCCTCTGCGCCTGCTGCTGATGATGAGGATGAGGAAGGTGACACCGAGGAGCTTGAAGATGAGGATGAGGATGAGAATGAAGACGAGGACGAGGACGAGGACTACGAGTGATCCCATGGGGTGCTAGCATCGCTCTTCTCCCTTTTTGGTGTCTCGATGCCAAAGGGGGAGAAGTAGTTCTATTAGGATATTCATGGATTTGCATGGGTCGGGCATAAGCACTTGCATTTTTCTATTCGTCGTCGTTTTCTTGCTTATGCCCATTTAGTGTTGAACTTTAAATTTGTGGTTCGTGGTTGTTTGAGACTCTATGTGGTTGTCTGGATTTTGCCTATGGATTTCATCTCATGGATTATGCTTATGGATCTATCCAAAGATCTATCTATTCATATCCTATTGCTGGAGGTTTTTATCACGGAAGGCGCTTATATTGGTTATCCGGTAATAATTGTGGCTTATGTCAAGGATGCCTTCCCTCTACCTCGGTGGTATGTTTATGTTGCTCATATGTCTATGGAATAGATTCACCTACTTGTGTGCATTTGTATTCCAATGCAAAATTCTATTATGCACACATTGAGGGGGAGTCTCTTTCATGGTTATTACTGTTTGTCTTGTGACTTTCTCCTGCAAATCCTAGTATTGTCATCTAACACCAAAAAGAGGGAGATTGAAAGAACATTTCATGTTTTCCTATGTTTTGCATGTTAGATAACAATTCTGTGGAGATTATTCATGTGCGCTAAGTGTGTAGGAAGCTTTGAGGGGGGCCGGATTATCCGCCCCACCAAGGGCCGGATAATCTGGCCTACCTCATTGCTCAAAGAGAGCCAAGGCGCGTCACTCGGTATTCGGTCAGATTTTCTCCCGGAAAGTCTAAACTGGGGCGGTTTTCCTCCCCAGGCCGGATAATCCGGTTGTCGCATGGGCTGGATAATCCGGCCCCTAGTTTTTGAGCAAAAGGATCCCAGGCGCGTCGCTCGGTATCCGGTCGGATTTTCTCCCGGAAAATCCGAACTGGGGCGATTTTTCCTCCCCAGGCCGGATAATCTGACCTTCACATAGGACCGGATAATCCGGCCCCCAGGAGTTGATCAAGGGCAAGCTCGGTGCGACGCTCTGATAGGGGGCGGATTATCTGCCGGATATTCCGTGTCTAGGGCGGTGTTTTCCCTAGGCCGGATAATCAGGCCCTCACTTGGGCCAGATAATCCGGCCCCCAAAGTGTCCAACGGCTGGTTTCTGAAGGGGGGTATAAATACACCTTCTTCCCCAATGTGCAGGCTACTTGATTCATTCGAAATTGTCCAGACATTGTGCAAGAGCTCTCATTTTCGATCTCCCACTTCAACCACCCGAAGGTCTTCATCTTTGGGGGAATTGAAGGAGGAGAAGTTCATCATCATCATCACGAATCAAGCGCTTCAACTCCTCTCCATTCACTTGGAGAAATCCATGATCTAGTATTCTTGTCAATACCTAGATCTTGTTCATTGTATTTGATAACTTTGTTCTTGTGGCAGCTTGTTGTCATTCCGGGAGCCTCCAAGTTGTTTGTGGAGTTGTTGCCCCGCTAGTTGTATAAAGGCGCCAGTGCCCGCCTCGAAGGGTACCTATAGTGGAAAGGTGGATCAGGCCTTTGGTGGCAGGATCCATCGGAGAACAGGGTGAGGCCTATTGTGGCGTGGTGGTCTTAGTACCGCCCACCCCTGCAACACAGACGTACTTCCCTTAACAAGGAAGGAACTACGGTCAAACAAATCCTGTGTCTCCGCGTGCTTCACTACGGTTTACCCGTTCCTCTTCCACTCGCTTTTTACTCGCTAGTAGATAGGTTTGCATATAGGGAAATTCCACCTAATAGTTTATCTAAAGAATTTACCCTTTGTGCTAAGCCTAAAATTGAAAAAGTATTAAAATTTGGTGTAGCACCTATTCACCCCCCCCCCTCTAGGTGCCCATAGGATCCATTTCAACTCCTTCCAAGGCAGACACATCTCTCTTCATATACCACAAGTCAGGTATCACTATATTCATGTTGATTTATGTTGACAATATTATTGTGACTAGCTCTTCAGATTAGGCTATTTCGGCACTTCTCCATGATTTGAGTGTGACTTTTCCTCTCAAAGATCTTGGTGCACTAAATTTTTTCTGGGGATTGAAGTCAAGAAAACACAAGATGGGCTGCTTCTAACCCAAGAGAAATATGCAAAATATCTCATAGAATGTGTTGGAATGATTCATTGTTCCTCTTGTCCTACACCGCTCTCCAGCTCCGAGAAATTATCCTTAACAGATGGTACTACTCTCGGTCCTAAATACATCACCCGCTATAGGAGCATTGTGGGCGGTCTCCAATACCTGAAACTGACTCGCCCGGATATATGCTTCTCTGTTAACAAAATTTGTCAATTTCTCCATGCTCCCACAATAGTACATTGGACAGCAGCGGAACGGATCCTGCGATACATATAAGGTACCATTCAAAAATCTCACTCCAGTCAACTTAGTGCTTTTTCAGATGCCGACTGGGCTGGCTGCCTTGATGATAGACGCTCTACTGGAGGTTTTTCCATCTTTTATGTCCCCAATTTAATCTCGTGGAGTGCTCGCAAGCAAACCACAGTGTCACGCTCGAGTACTGAAGACGAATACAAATCTCTTGCAAATGTCACCGCTGAAATTATCTGGGTCGAATCTCTCCTCAAAGAACTTGGTATAACTCTCAGGGACAAGCCTCGTCTATGGTGTGATAATCTTGGTGCCACCTATTTGTCTGCCAACCCAATTTTTCATGCCCACACCAAACACATTGAGATTGATTTCATGTTGTTCGTGA
The DNA here is from genome assembly GCA_910589775.1 of Avena eriantha. Classification (NCBI taxonomy): domain Eukaryota; kingdom Viridiplantae; phylum Streptophyta; class Magnoliopsida; order Poales; family Poaceae; genus Avena; species Avena eriantha. The sequence goes on from OU342744.1 coordinate 434,026,566, forward strand.
GCGAGTTACCCGGAAGCTACTTGACATACGATTCATCTCAAGCAAGGATCAAATTATAGATGGGTTCACAAAAGCTCTACATATCAAGGAGCTCGATGAATTCAAGCGTAATCTCAACCTTTCAATTCATTCCAAGGCTTCGATTAAAGGGGGTATTGGACAAATAAATAAGAGCTTTATTTCTTTCCTTAGCTGCCTTGTAACAGCCGTGTACCAGGTCCTCCCGATGGTGTAGTACACCACGGTAATGGGCCTGATTTCTTTCCTTTTGTTGTTCCTGGAATCGCTCCTTGTACTCAGCCACGATGGGGGCTCTTCCCATATGTAATTAACACGTAACCGACGCCAGGTAGAGGTGATCGTTCAACCAACATTCTTCACATGCTTGTACAAGTGATGGAGCAGCCTTCCTTATCTTTCTTTACTATTAAATGGGAGTTGGTAGTCGTAGTCGTCCTCAAACATCAAACATTGGACAAATCTCAACCGTCAAATCGCCCTCAAACACACCCATCAAACACTAGAAGAATCTTAACAGTCCATTTACGGGCGTGCAACCCATTTGTAACCAACATTCAATCAATCATGGGGATACCATCGATCAAGGAAATATTAATCACTTCCGCAAGAAAAATAAAATATTAATCTCAACAAATAAGTTGGAAAGCAATCACGCATAATAACTTGGAAAGGTAGCCTCTCCCGGGTCATAACATCCTACTATACGCTGATCTCGTTATCAATTTGTCGCTCCAAAAAATGTCGCGACAATCTTGTTGTCAAATCCACCAAATTGTCATACAGATGGCCGCAAGAAGTGAGATCATCTTCACAACCATCACCTCGAACAATCGACAGGCCCCGCCACCTCCCGTCGCTTCCCATTCCACCAGGATCTCTTCCTCTCCCTATGCCTCCTCCTCCTCTTTAGCTTCCAATGCATCCATGCTGGTAGCCGACTATCCAGCCATGCCGCCGCTGCAGGATATCCTCCATCTTACCCTCGGCGGTGGTGGCGCCCGAGGAGGATGACGAAAGAACGAGTGTGGATGTTTGGCTCAAGCCGTCACTGATGCATACCTCCTCCTCCCGCCCAAAGCATACTAAGAACCTCCGTCTCGCAACGATGGGAGACGTGCATCCGGTGCTGAGATCGGATGGTGCTTTCAGATTCCCTCAATTAAAGGCTCGTTCTTCACACATAGCTACATCATGTCATTTATCTCGCAGGGTATTGGTAGTCAATACACAATACCATCATGTAGAACTCATAGCCATATTAGTTAGTTTTACTTTGGAAAGTAGTAAACATCTCCATCCAAGTGATGTTGATCATTTGCCATGTTGATCAACTTCTAAATCTGGAGCTATCACCATCAGTGTTACTTCTGAAATCCTATACCTGACATTGAAGATTACGTGATTTGGGGTATTTCTTGTGATGCATGTTTATAGTTTGGCATGACTCTGCTCTTTTTCCTGGTGGTGTTTGGCTAGGCTTTCATCAATGAAGGGAACTAGAATCTCTTTGCATCTGGGAGACAGTGAGGTGCTAGGCACACACATCATTTGATCATAGGAGCTGAGAGGTAGGATGTATTCTTAGATTGCTTAATTCAACAACTGAAAATATTGAGCTGCATATCACACATTTAGGCGAGTTTTCTATAATTGAGGAGCCAAGGGTACTTTCACAGGAATTCCAAAGATCTAATTCTAAATTCGGAAAAACTATATCGAGTTCTATAGTATTGTCGTCTAAAATCTAGAATTGTGCTTCTTTTTTCATCCCATCATCAACAATAATATTATTATCGATCATTTATAGTTTTTCCACATGAATAGCTAATGACCCACAAGTATAGGGGATGTATCGTAGTATTTTCGATAAGTAAGAGTGTTGAACCCAACGAGGAGCAGAAGGTGCTGGCTAGTGGTATGGATCAGGAATTCTCTGCAAATACTTAGCAAACGGATTTTTAGGGGTTTTTGATAAAGCAAGTAAACGAAGTACGAGTAAATAAAAGACAGTAGGAATAAATGCAGCAACAATCCTTTATGCAGCAAAGCACAAGCTGGTTGTATTACTTAAGATGACCAACCGTTCTCTAGGACACATGGGAAGACAGTCAAGTGTTTTCGCTTCATATAGTTGATTAATCTTCTTTAGCTCGCTAAGTGTTCTGTGGGTGAACCTGTGCTAATGCACCAACCTTCCTAGGGCTAATACATACTTGTGATTATACCCCTTGCAAACATCCGTAAGTACAAGAAAGTAATTAAGGTAGAAACCTAACCACAACTTTAAACTCTAAGACCCTTACGTCCCTTGTGCAATGGTTTCCTAACGGGGGTTAAGGTTTTTGTCACTCCGTCAACTCCTACGATTTGTAGCCAAATACACAATGCATTCCCCTAGGCCCATATAGGTGAAGTTTCATGTAGTCGACGTTCACATGACACCACTAGAAGAAGTACACCACAACTTAAATATCAAACTATTGGATCTTTCTCAACACAACTCCACTACTAACAACATGACTTCTCCCATGTCCTCAAGAACAAAACAAACTACTCACAAGACATCATATGGATCATGATCAGAGATGGAATAATGATGTATAACAATCTGAACATAAACAATAATTCAATGGTTCACTCAATAGCATCAACTACAAAGAGTAATCAACACCGAGAAAGTTTCCCCTATGAACTATGCAAGATTCAACGCAATTGTTACAGCAATATGGAGATGGTGATGAGTGTGCTAATGGTGATGATGGTGGTGGTGATGATGATCCCGATGAAGTCCAGCTTGATGGTGGTGTTGATGGCGACGATCTCCCCTCTCCGGGAAGGAATTCCCCTGGCAGAAATCTGTCTGTCGGAGAGATCTTTCTCTCTCGGTGTTTTCCGCCCCACAGAGGCGGCGGAATCTTTCTGTGGTCGCTCCCCGAGTCTTAGGGTTTCGGGAGGAATATATATGCCAGAGGGGAGTGCCAGGGGTGGACCAGGGCGGCCAAACCACCTAGTGGCGCGGCCTAGGCTAGCCCGCGCTAGGGGGTGGTGTGGGCCCCCTGTGGCCCATCTCCAGCCCCCCTTCTGGCTTCCTTCGTCTTCTGGAAGAATAGAATTTTCCGTATATTTTTCCGGATTTTCTGATCTTCGCGAATTTTGCCTCCAAACAGCACTTGTTCCATCAGAATCTTGACTGCAGCGGTCCATGCTCCAAAAGTCATCAACCATGTGAAAACAGATGAAATAATAGAAGTATCACCTCTCAATATGAAATATATCAATGAATAACAGTGAATTATGACATAGAATAATGATGCAAAATGGACGTATCAACTCCCCCCAAGCTTAGACTTTGCTTGTCCCCAAGCGAAACTGAGCTCAATAAACGTGGCCTCGGGTTTATGGAGTGAAGATTCGATAAAAGAATACGAACAAGAAGCATCACATTCATCAATACATAGATCATAATAGAAGACAACTCACTATTACATAACTCAACTTGCAATGAGTAAAGGAAACACAGTAAGGATACATAAAGTGAATCATTATTGGTAATGGCAAACTTAGCTCTTGGTCGAAGAATAGTTGATAATTTGCTGGAGTTCACAAATAACTGGTTTTCAAAGATAGCTTTCAAAGTAGTAAACATCAAGATAAGAGTAATGTGCAAAACAAGGAACATAAGAAACATGATTGAATAAATCATCATATGATTGAATGAAACACAACAACTCAAAATACTTGCTGAGATAGAAAGGAATAGGTTTACTGACTCAACTACAAAGTAAAAAGAAAGGTCCTTCGCAGAGGGAAGCAGGGATTGCAAGTCTCTTAAAGAGCTCCCAAAAATTATGATACTTACTAGCTTTCAGCTCTCATTGCCCCTATCATAGGCATCTTTTGGTGATTAAGGTTAAAGTGACACAACTAAGAGGATATGCTTGACAAGTTATAAGTTGAAATCTCATGCGCCTTACTTATGAGTACCAAACCTCATGCTACTCAACTTCAGTCAAGAGTAAGCTCTTGTCATTGTAAATACATGTGTATCATTGAGAACCGCCAATGGGGTACCCCTTGCACATGACACATGAGTTATCCCATAATCAAAATGACAAGGCAAGCAGACAGTGAGCATCTCAGCGATCTTTTTATTTGCTATTTGCATAGGTTTTTATTGAGGATGCTTCATAGAATGCCCACTATAGTTATACTGCAAGTTTCCACCATGATTAGGCATGGCTTAGGCTAGCGGCCCAGGCGTTTCTCTAACACACATATAAACTCCATCATGTTACAAGTTGCACTTTTATTTCACACCGCCGGGATCCATAAGCATAAGAACATGATATCAACTAGGTACAAAGTACCAGTGCAATGTTGAAAGCGTTCCCCATGATACATGGTTCTGCTAACTTCAACTCATAAAGCGCAAGCATATACGCAACAAAGAAGGACCCAATGGTTCAAGTTTGTTAAGTGCAAGAAAAGTAAGTGTGCCATCAAGTTCGTGAGAGCTTTAATCACTAATTTTCACATAACAAGTTTAATTTGGGAGGTAGATAAAACAAGAATTTACTTGGAATAGCAATAATGCTAATAGGTAGGTATGGTGGACACAAATGGCGTGGGTTTTGGTTTAAAGGAGTGGATGCACGAGAAGAATTCCCTCTCAGTACAGGTTTTTGGCTAGCAAGGCTGGGTAGCAAGTATAAGAGTTGAAGGAAACAAACAAACATACAAGTGATAAAAGCAAATCATGCAATCTTCCTTGGAAGCACAAAAGGTCTTTACTAGATAACACTAGACTTATGAGCAAATCAAGAAAGAAAGATGATGAAATTATTTTTTCTTTAGAGTACTTCTATCTTTTTCATTTAACTCTCAAAAATAGTGTTGCTACTGACCGAGCTAGGTTTGCCAAAACCAACTAAATTAACTCAATTATCCCAAAGTGACACCAATACTAACAACAAGATCAATCATATAACTATGAATTGAAAACTAATATAAGCTATGCAAAAGAGTAAATGATAGAACTTCTCATTAATATTCCATAACGGCAACTCACACCAAGGGATACATATCTAACGAGAGAGGGGACACTTCCATAATGCAAACCATCCTACATAATAACTTCTCTATTCATGATATGACTCTACTAAAAAGGTAAAAACATAGAAGATAGTGATGTGATACCGTGGCACTCCCCCAAGCTTGGAACAAACCAAGGGGATGCCAAACCTGATGACGAATTACTCTTTCGATGGTGGTGGTATCCTCTCATGTTCGTTCGACTTCCAGGGTAAGGGCTTCCCATCAACAAAGGGCATCGTGGTTTCCAGCATCCTGAAACTTGCAGCAGCACTTATGCGTTTAAACCTAACCTCATACTCACAGTTTTGATTTTGAACGTCATAGAAATGTGCTTGCAGTTTGTTGGTTGTTTGGCGGAGTGAGAGGACTTCATCCTTGAGTTCAACAGTCTCCTTTTGGTACTCGGCGATGAGTTCGGAACAAATCTTATGGATGATATCCACTTCGCGCTCCGCCATCTTCTTGTACCTAAAGACTTCTTGCTCCGGTGCTTCCATCCTGTCCTCCAGACTTCCTTCACCTTTAGGGCCTTGATACATTGCAAATGTATCTATAATTTTTTATGTTCCATGCTTGGTTTTATCCACTTTCTTGTGTTTTGTCCACACTTTGGAGTACTTTTCATATGATTTCTTGGACTAACCTATTAACAAGAGCCATAGTGCCAGCTGCCTGTTTTCTGCTGTTTTTGGTTCTAGGAAAGTCAGAAAATGAATATTCTCGGAATTGGACGGGACAAAAGCCAAAGTTCCTATTTTACAGGAAGTCATCTAGAGCCAGAATACGAGACGGAGAGGATCCAGGGGGCCACCACACCACGTGGCCGCACCAGGGGGTGGTGTGGCCAGCCCAGGCACCCCCTCGGCCTCCCTCTTCGCCTATAAGTTGCCTTCTGACCTAAAAACTCAGGGGGGTCGATGTTTTTCCAGAAGGAGTTCCGCTCCGCCGCCACCACCAGATTCCACGAAACAGCACCAGAAACTCCGTTCTGGCACCCTGCCGGGACGGGGATTGGAGGAGATCATCACCATCATCATCACCATCGCTTCTCCATCGACCATCCATGTTTCCCCCATCTATGAGTGAGTAATCCCTCGATGTAGGCCATGGGGATGGTAGGGATTGGATGAGATTGTTCATGTAATGGCATCAGATTGTTAGGGCATGGTGCCTAGTATCTTTTATTAGTGCTTTATGACTTTGTTGCGACTTTTTGTGCTTAATGCTTGTCACTAGGGCCCGAGTGCCATGATTTCATATGTGAACATGTTATTGATTCATTATGATAGTATTGTTTATGGTTTTATCTGCAAGTTGTATACACACGTTGTTGTCCGGAACCAATGGCCCCGAAGTGACAGAAATAGGGATAACCGGAGGGAATGGCTTTGATGTGAGGATCACATGTGTTCACGGAGTGTTAATGCTTTGCTCCGGTGCTCTATTAAAAGGAGCACCTTAATTGCCAGTAGTTCCCTTGAGGCCCCGCTGCAAACGGGCTGGCAGGACAAAAGATGTTGTGCAAGTTCTCATTGCGAGCACGTATGACTATATATGGAACACATGCCTAGGATTATCTAGTACTTGGATGCTTTATCTTATTTATCTACAATTGCCCTATGTACTGATTGCTATGTGAATTGTCTTGTCCATGCAACGCCCGTCCATCCATCCCTATGCCTACCACACTCGAATCCCACTATTTACTGTTGTCTTTGCTTTACTACTGTTGTTGCTTTACTACTCCTATTATAAAACTGTTTCTACTGATAAACCGCTGTGAGCAAGAGTTTTTCTAGGTGCAGCTGAATTGACAACTCAGTTTTTAAGGCTTATAAATATTATTTGGCTCCCCTTGTGTCGAATCAATAAATTGGGTTTCACTTCCCTCGAAAATACTGCGATACACCCCCTATACTTGTGGGTCATCAGGCCTCGAACCTCTTTTATCCGGAGTTCCCCATCTTCAAGCAACAACTCCTTGGGATGAATCTTCAACTCTCTCATGTATGGATTGATGATATCCTCTAAGGAATTTTCCTTGGCTGGTCCAGAGGAAGACACTGTAGCTCCAAATCTGGGACTCTACCTGTCAGAAACAGATCGAAACAAAAACATGACGAAAATACGATATACGAACCTCGGGAGATCTGGGTGAAGGGAATATGCCCGAGAGGCAATAATAAAGTGGTTATTATCTTATTCCATGTTTATGATAAATGTTTATTTTGCATGCTATAATTGTATTGATAGGAAACATCAATACATGTGTGTTTAATAAACAAAAAGGGTTCCTAGTTATGCCTCTCTTATAGACTAGCTTGTTGATTAACAAGATGATCAAGGTTTCCTGATCATAGACATTGGATGTTGTTAATAACAAGGTCACAACATTAGTTGAATGATGTGATGAACATTCATCCGAAGTATAGCATTATGATCAAAGTCATTATGTTTATATTTCTATAACACTATACGAAGTAATCTTTATCCTTAGACCATGAGATCATGTTAATTGCTAACACCGGAAGAGTATCTTGATAACATCAAATGTCACACCGTAACAGGGTGACTATAAAGATGGGTTCAGTGCTACGAAGGTGTTATGTTGAGGCACATGGATCAAGAGTGGAATTTGTCAATCCCGATGACGGATAGATATACTCTGGGCCCTCTCGGTGATATCACATTAAGATAGCTTGCAAGCAAGTGATGTGATCACTAGAATGTTATATCACGGGAACAAGAAAAGAGTGCATGTCGGCAACAAGATCAAACTAGGTATGGATATACCGATGATCGAATCTCGGACATGTAATATATCACGAGACAAAGGGATTTAGTTACAAGTGTTAAAGGTTATCATGATCACAGAAGTCATCGTTGAATATGCAGGAGTCAGTATGGATCTCCAGGTCCCGCTTCTGATTATTGATCTGAGAGGAGTCTCAATCATGTCTGCATTATTCGTGAACCGTAGGGTGACACGCTTAAGAGTTATCGGACACCATTTTGGAGCACATATGTTTCAGACGAAAGAATTGCAAAGCGCAGGAATTGTTTCGATAGAAACCGGAAATTGTTTCGGGTGAAATTGCAGAAAGTGGTTCTGCATGTGATATTGAAATATTGCAAGGGGTTATATGTGAATGTTTGTTAATTAAAGTAATTAACAAAATTCTGAATAAATTTAATAAAATAGTTTTATTAAATGAGAGAACATTAAACTTGGAGAATTTTAATGCATTTAAAGTAGGGACTTTAAAGGGGAATGTGAAGAGGCATTTTAATGTGGAGGGGTTACCACCACATGAATGGGGGAGGTGAGGAGTCACCCCCCCCCATGCGCCAGCCATGAAGGAGGGGCACCCCCTCCTCCTATAAAAGGCCACCCTCTTCCTCCTTCTTCCTCACACCTCCTTGTGAAGGATCTCTCTCCCCCTCTAGAATTATTCCCCCATGGTCTCGGATTAGCGAGATACATGTTCCCGGTGGCATTTCGTCTGGAAGGAGTTGCTGCTTCCGCTGGATCACTGGAGCGAGGAGGTGGAGGTTCTCCGGTGGCTTGAACATGTGTGCGAGTACGGATGCGCTGCTGAGTTGCGGCGCTCGGACTTCCTCACGATGTTGAGCTCGGCAAGTGTATGACTACATCAACCACGAGTTCCTACTCGTTAACAAAACTCGTTGTCTTCGAGGGTAAGTTCTCGATGGATGTATGTCCACCCGTTGCTCTGTACCTAGTAGATAGATCTTGGCATATAGTTCTCATTGTAGGAAAATTTTTGTTTTCTATGATGCGGACCCAACAGTGGTATCAGAGCCAGATCTATGTGTAGGTGCTTTGCACGGGTAGTACACATATGTTTATATGTGGGCGATGATGATCATGTTATTGCATCCTCTATGTATTTTGGATATTGGTGGCATAGTGGGATGAAGCGGCCCGGACCAACCTTACATGTCATCGTACATGAGACCGATTCCACGTCTGACATGCAACTTGTTTTGCATAAGTGGCTGGCGGGTGTCTGTCTCTCCTACTGTAGTCAATATCTGATTTACAACGAGTTTCTAATAACTTGGCTATCCTCATTGTGGTTCATGTTCGTAGGTAAGAACGGTTCTATCTCAGAAATCCCTAAGCCACGTAAAACTTGCAATTGATAAATTAGAGGCGTCTAGTTTAGATCGTTGATGGGCTAGTGTCTTGATATGGTATTGTCGTAAGTAGATGTATGATAGATACTCTTACAGCACACTCAACGTGTAAGTTCCATAGACCTTGGCCTTACACACAAAGGAATGATAGAGATCATACCACGATGCAAATCATAGAGATCAAATGCATGGACCATATCATCTCATTTTACACATTAGATGTTAGCATCTTATACTGCTAGTTTGGCTCTTTCTGTAGCATTGTAAGATGATCCCTCATTTAGATATCAAGATAAAAATGTGTTCTTAAGTATGCACCATTTTGTGGATCGTGTTTCGAGACATCACGTGATGATCGGGTGTACTCGACTCTACGCTTTCATACAAATGGGTGTAAGATAGTTTTACACATGCGAGTACTAAGGTTCTTACTTGGAGAGCCTAGCATGTACAGGCATGGCCTCGGAACACGGACCGAACGGTTAAGCATGAGTCATATAGTTGATATGGTGCCCATATAGATGCTCGCCTAGCTTCACAGACTCACGTGATAATCGAACTTGGTGTAGTGGATTTGGTTCGTGTAATCACCAAAAAGGCACGAGGGATGTCGTTTTTGAGTGGAAGTTCATTTCTAATTTGGATTAGTCGAACTCAATTTGTCATAAACTAAATCGAAGTGAATTTGCATAATTTGTTGTAGTCATTGGCATCTGTTCACTACCTTATGCTTAGTTTTAATTGAGATAATAGAACTATATAAATTTGGATATTTACTTTACGAACTGGTATCGTATTGTTTTGAATGTCAATTTAAAGTTTAGAAGTCCTATTGCAAACTTTCAGCAAACTCTATTTACTCCGTGAAGTTTAATAAGTAGTATTAAATCAAGAGTAAGAATTCCAATGTTAGTATCTAAAGTATCATGTTGCCTCCATGATTCTTGATATTCAAAAGTTGTTTTAATATCGAGGTTGTCTAGGAGCTGAAAGAATTGTTTCAGAAACCATCATGTGTGAAAGATATTGTGATATCTGAAACAAAGTTTTTGGTTGCATTATGATAGAGTGTAATTTAGCAAAATACATGTTCTCATATTGTATGAGAATTTGTGAAGGATGGAGATGCTAAGCATCCGGATCTCCCATAAGGTTTTGGGAACTAAAATTATACTCGTCATTCTTCCTTATAAGCTATAGTAGCTTGATCATGAAAGTTGTCATGATAAGGATGAATAGAATATGTAAGTAAAATGTTTACTACACTAATAGATTACTAAAGAATGGATTTTTTAAAGAATACCAAACATTTGATGATGGTGATCCACTTCAAAGTGCAAGTCCGAAGGTATTAGTATTTTACTATATACGCCTTGTACTATGTGTCATGTGAATTACACCACAATTGATGGTGATAGATTCTATTAAAAGGAAAAGGAATTGCTGAAAGAGAATCTATAAAATATTTGGCAGAAAAGAAAAAGTTGGAAATGTCCAGCTTAAGTATACATGTTATTGTGTATTCCTTGCTTGTTAAACAATGTGGTTCTTAGGTATTGGATACCGGTATTGGATACCGAATTGGTTGGTATGAAGTGTCATACAGGATAACGCAATTCATGAAATGCAATGGCCTAAGAAATTGGCAAGAGAATAAGTGATGATGTTCATCGAAAACAAATAAAGTGTTATTGTGTTTTTCGTTGTCGTCAAACCTAGCCTTCAAGATTTGTTTTAATAATTGTTATTTTGTTCTGGTATTACGAGAACAATGGTTTTTCAAATAATTACCGTATTCCATAAAGGATGGATGAACTTTTACAAGTCTAGTGGGAGAAATCACATCCATAAACACTAAAATGTCACAAGACAAATGATTGAAAAATCAGTTATTAAGTGACATCGCTGATTAAATTATATTTGAAAGAAAACATGAAGAAACTCCATGTTGATGGATTTTTGGAGTCTTTGATTTTGATCAATTGACGCATGTGAGACTTTCCTCGAGATAATTGAAACTCCGTCCATAGGCCAAAGAGGAACGGATGACTAAATTATTGGATATTATGCATGTTGATGTATATAGTCCATTATGTGTAGCCATATGCGATGGATATTTTTGCTTCATATGCTTTCTCCAGAAATTTAAGTGAATATATCTATATATTTACTTAATAAGGAAGAAGTATGAAACATTTGAAAATTGTTCAAAGACTTTCAAGATGAAGTGAAAAATCATTGTAACAAGAAAATAAAGAGTTTATGATTGGATCATAAAGAAAGATATTTGAGTTACATGTTTAGCAAAACACCTAAGATTTGAGGAATTGTTCCATGATTTGGATTTCCCGATAAACCACAGAAGTATGGTATGTTCGAGAGATCAGATCAAACCTTGTTTGACATGGTAAGATCAAAGGTGTCATTTAAAAAATTGCCATTATGTTTTAAGGATTGAAGCTTTAGAGACTACCGCTTTTACTAAAAAGAGCACCATTGTGATCCGTTGAAATGAAATCATATAAGTTATGGTTTGGGATAAAACACGAATTGTCTTTTCTTAAATTTTTGTATGCTAAGCATAAGTAAAATGTTTACAACCAAATTCGGATAAGCACGTCTTTGTAGGTTATCCCAAAGAATTTCTTGGGAATTTCTCCATAACACCGAGGACAAAAGAGTTTGTTACTTGGAACGTCAAGTTTCTTGAGAAGGAATTTTTCATGAAAAGTTAAGTGGGAGGACAATAGAACTTTGATAAGGTTGTTGAACCTTAGCTTATGTGCTAATTAGCGCAGTGCCAGAAAGTGTCCCGGTGGCAGCCACAATGCTCATGGCTCCCGTGATTACAAAGGGTGTGATCTCGGAGATTAGAGTTCCTATTGAACCGTGTGGGTCGGTAATAATCAAATAGTGTGATTTGATAAGCAAGTCGTTATTGTTTTGACAATGATGAACCGACTACATGCAAAGAAGCGATGATGGGCCCCGACTCCATAAAATGACTAGAAGTCATAGAATCCATGATAGTATCCATACACGAGAAATCAAGTTTCTGAACTTGGAAGACCCTCCGAAAAGGCGTGAAGCCTATCGGTCGTGTTTGGATCTATAAAGAAATAAGACATGGATGTTTAACATCTACAAAATAGTCGACATGTCAGAAAGAAGTTTACGACAATGTTCAAGGAGTTGACTATGACAAGATTTGATCTTTCATAGCGATATTTAGTCTTGACGGATTAATGTAGCAACCACTACATATAATTTGATGTATGGTAGTTGAACAAACAAAACAATGTTCTTCTAATAGAATGGTTACCTAGGACGTGTACAAGACACAGTCCGAAGGGTTTTGTTAATTCAAAGGGTGCTAAAAGGGAAACCAAACTTCAATAGTTGAAGTAAGCATAGCGGAGTTGGAATCTTCACCATGATGAAACTGTTAAAAGAGTTTAAATTCATCGGAGATGATGAAGATGCTTGCATTTGCAAGAAATTAAGTGGGAGCGCTGAGACATATTTCTAATACATTATGTAGAGGACATATTGTTGATTGGAAATGATGTATCTTGTATTGACACAAGTTAAGAATTTCATTAAAATGAGATTTCGATGAAAGACTTGGGCAAACCCGGAATATTTGGCATCAATATCTATATGGATAGATTGAGGCACCAATATGGTTGTGCCAGACATACATATATGAGATATTGAAAGGGTTCAATATGGAAACAACAAGAAAGGTTCTTGTTGCATGGAAAGGATTGTATCAAAAAAATTCAAGTGTTTCAACACTTGGTGAGTAAAATCACATGAAGATTTTGCTCGATTATACCATGATATGTATATATCCAGAATGTCCTATGCTCTAAATGTTATGAGCACATACCAGAATGATTCATGAGATGATCATTGGACGATAGTAAAGATATTATTATGAGCTTTGGAAGAACTAAGAATATATCATGTATAAGTGACAAATAGTTAAAGGTAGTTCATTGTAAAGTGTTACATTGATAGTAGTTTTGTCACAAGATACAAATTAAATTTATCTCAATTTAGACTAAGGGTGGCACAATTTAATGGAAAGGATGTTCCATGATGGATTTGGATGAGTTCCAAAGTTGCGACATTGTGACGGATACTACAACAAAAGGCTAAGTATATAACTGCTATAGTAGCAGCAAAGGAGGGCATTTGTGGTAAGTTGTTTGTTATCAAACTAGGTGTGGTTCAAAGTGGGCTAATACTATGAAGATATATTGTGTGACAATAATATCAACATATTTTAACCCGAACGAACTAAAGGCCTCACCAGAGGACCAAATTTATACAATGCCATCTCATTTGAGAATGAGTAATGCGTAGAGACGCAAAGACATGGAAATACACACGGACCTGAAACTGTCAGATCCGGAGATTATGTTAACCACTAGCAATCGCATATATGCAACACTAGAAAGCCATAGGTGTTCAATACGCAAAGTTTTTCAAACTAGATTATTGACTCTAGTGCAAGTGGGAGACATAAGGGAATATTCCCGAGAGGCAATAATAAAGTGGTTATTATCTTATTCCATGTTTATGATAAATGTTTATTTTACATGCTATAATTGTATTGATCGGAAACATCAATACATGTGTCTTTAATAAACAAAAAGGGTTCCTAGTTATGCCTCTCTTATAGAATAGCTTGTTGATTAACAAGATGATCAAGGTTTCCTGATCATAGACATTGGATGTTGTTAATAACAAGGTCACAACATTAGTTGAATGATCTGATGAACATTCATCCGAAGTATAGCATTACGATCAAAGTCATTATGTTTATATTGCTATAACACTATACGAAGAAATCTTTATCCTTAGACCATGAGATCATGTTAATTGCTAACACCAGAAGAGTATCTTGATAACATCAAACGTCACACCGTAACAGGGTGACTATAAAGATGGGTTCAGTGCTACGAAGGTGTTATGTTGAGGCTCATGGATCAAGAGTGGAATTTTTCAATCCCGATGACGGATAGATATACTCTGTGCCCTCTCGGTGATATCACATTAAGATAGCTTGCAAGCAAGTGATGTGATCACTAGAATGTTATATCACGGGAACGAGAAAAGAGTGCATGTCGGCAACAAGATCAAACTAGGTATGGAGATACCTATGATCGAATCTTGGACATGTAATATATCGCGAGACAAAGGGATTTAGTTACAAGCGTTAAAGGTTCTCACGATCACAGAAGTCATCGTTGAATATGCAGGAGTCAGTATGGATCTCCAGGTCCCGCTTCTGATTATTGATCTGAGAGGAGTCTCAATCATGTCTGCATTATCCGCGAACCGTAGGGTGACACGCTTAAGAGTTATCGGACACCATTTTGGAGCACATATGTTTCAGACGAAAGAATTGCAAAGTGCAGGAATTGTTTCGATAGAAATCGGAAATTGTTTCGGGTGAAATTGCAGAAAGTGGTTCTGCATGTGATATTGAAATATTGCAAGGGGTTATATGTGAATGTTTGTTAATTAAAGTAATTAAAAAAATTCTGAATAGAGCATTAAACTTGGAGAATTTTAATGCATTTAAAGTAGGGACTTTAAAGGGGAATGTGAAGAGGCATTTTAATGTGGTGGGGTTACCACCACATGAATGGGGGAGGTGAGGAGTCACCCCCCATGCGCCGGCCATGAAGGAGGGGCACCCCCTCCTCCTATAAAAGTCCACCCTCTTCCTCCTTCTTCCTCATACCTCCTTGTGAAGGATCTCTCTCCCTCTCTAGAATTATTCCCCCATGGTCTCGGATTAGCGAGATACATGTTCCCGGTGGCATTTCGTATGGAAGGAGTTGCTGCTTCCGCTGGATCGCTGGAGCGAGGAGGTGGAGGTTGTCCGGTGGCTTGAACGTGTGTGCGAGTACGGATGCGCTGCTGAGTTGCGGCGCTCGGACTTCCTCACGATCTTGAGATCGGCAAGTGTCCGACTACATCAACCACGAGTTCCTACTCATTAACAAAACTCGTTGTCTTCGAGGGTAAGTTCTCGATGGATGTATGTCCACCCGTTGCTCTGTACCTAGTAGATAGATCTTGGCATATAGTTCTCATCGTAGGAAATTTTTTGTTTTCTATGCTGCAGACCCAACACCGGGGGATTATATATTACGAAGTTTCATGACATAAGGAAGGTACTGGGTGAAAACGAGTCGGAGGCGGAGTCTGGGGTGGACACACCACCTGGTGGCGCGGCCAGGGGTGGGCCCACGCCACAGGATGGTGTGAGCCACCCTGGCTCCGTTTCCGTCCCTTTTTCGCTTCGTAGCTTTCCTTATTGGCTAAAAACTGCAAAAATATAGTCGGATAGTATTTTCACGGAAATTTTCTTACCAGAACTGTTACCTATTTGAAAGCGGACTCTGCAGGTCTCTGAATTTGGTCCTTGATAAATTTTTCCTGAGTTATAACTTTAAAGGCATCAACATCTTCATTATAAGAATCCCCAACAATATAGTGTTTGAGTCGCTGCCCATTCACTACTTGTGCCGTATTATCTTTTAAAGAAGAATTTTTTATTGCTGCTGAACGGTATAGTTCTTCAATAATGAAAGGTCCTTCCCATTTTGACAGTAGCTTTCCTGCAAAAAATCTGAGACGAAACCTATACAATAGAACTTTCTCACCAACATGAAATTCCCTCTTAAGTATTCGCTTGTCATGCCATCTTTTAACTTTTTCCTTAAAGAGCCTAGCATTTTCATAGGCTTCACTCCTCCATTCATCTAAAGAACTTAAGTCAAATAATCTTTTCTCACCAGCGAGCTTACAATCTCTATTTAGTTCTTTAACTGCCCAGTAAGCTTTATGTTCTAATTCTAAAGGTAGGTGACAAGATTTCCCATAAACCATTTTATAAGGGGGCATCCCCGTAGGATTTTTGTAGGCAGTTCTATAAGCCCATAAAGCATCATTCAACTTTTTAGCCCAGTTTTTTCTAGATCTATTAACAGTATTTTGCAAGATGGATTTAATTTCTCTATTTTATAACTCTACTTGCCTGCTAGTTTGGGGGTGATAGGCTGAAGCAATTCTATGATTAACATCATATTTAGCAAGGGTCTTTCTAAAACCACCATGAATGAAATGAGAACCCCCATCAGTCATGAGATACCTAGGCACTCCAAACCTAGGAAAGATAACATATTTAAGCATTTTTATAGAGGTTTCCCCGTTAGCACTCTTCGTAGGAATGGCTTCTACCCACTTAGTAACATAATCAACAGCAACAAGAATATGAGTATAACCTTTTGAGGGAGGGAAAGGACCCATAAAGTCAAATCCCCAACAATCAAAGGGTTCAATAACTAGAGAGTAGTTCACAGGCATTTCATTGCGTCTAGAAATATTACCAACATGCTGACATTCATCACAAGATAAAACAAATTTTCTTGCATCTTTAAAAAGCGTAGGCCAGTAGAAACCTGATTGTAGCACCTTTTGTGCAGTTCTATCTCCTGCATGATATCCTCCATAAGCACTACCATGACATTTACGCAATATCTCCTTTTGTTCATATTCTAGAACACATCTTCGCATAATACCATCCACTCCTTCTTTGTATAAGTGTGGGTCATCCCAAAAATAATGCCTCAAATCATAGAAGAATTTCCTTCTTTGTTGAGCTGTAAAAGTTGGAGGTAAATACTTGGAGACAATAAAGTTAGCATAATCAGCGTACCAAGGGCTCCCTCGCGAGCTTACCCCTACTGCGGCTAATTGCTCATTTGGGAAACTATCATTAATAGGCATAGGGTCAAAAGAGATGTTTTCCAATCGAGATAAATTATCAGCTACAGGGTTTTCAGCACCTTTCCTATCTACTATATGTAGATCAAACTCTTGTAAAAGCAGCACCCATCTAATAAGCTTAGGCTCAGCGTCCTTTTTCGTCATAAGGTATTTAATAGCAGCATGATCAGTATGAATGGTGACTTTTGAGTCTACAATATAGGGACTAAACTTATCACAAGCAAAAACGACAGCTAGAAGAAATTCCTTTTCAGTAGTAGCATAATTCCTTTGAGCAGCGTCTAAAGTCTTACTAGCATAATGAATAACATTTAATTTTTTATCAATTCGTTGCCCAAGGACAGCACCTACAGCAAAATCACTAGCATCACACATTATTTCAAAGGGTAAACTCCAATCAGGTGGTTGAACAATAGGGGCTGTAGTTAAAGCCTTCTTAAGAGTTTCAAAAGCTCCCTTACAATCATCATCAAAAACGAAGGGTGCATCTTTTTGAAGAAGATTAGTGAGGGGTTTTGAAATCCTAGAAAAGTCTTTAATAAACCTTCTATAGAAACCAGCATGACCAAGGATACTACGAATACCTTTGATGTCTCTTAGGCATGGCATCTTCTCAATGGCCTCAACCTTAGCTCTATCAACTTCTATGCCTCTTCCAGAAAGTTTATGCCCAAGGAAAATCCCTTCATTAACTATGAAGTGGCATTTCTCCAAATTAAGAACAAGATTAGTTTCTTCACATCTCTGCAAAACTTTATCAAGGTTGTGCAGACAATTATCAAAAGAAGTTCCATAGACAGAAAAGTCATCCATGAACACTTCTACAATTTCCTCACAAAAACCATGAAAGATAGTAGACATGCACCTTTGAAAAGTAGCAGGAGCATTACATAAACCAAAACGCATACGTCTATAAGCATAAGTTCCGTAAGGGCAAGTAAAAGTAGTTTTTTCTTGATCTTGTTGTTTAACAGCAATTTGAGAGAAACCAGAATAACCATCAAGAAAACAAAAATGGGTCTTTTTAGACAGTCTTTCCAACATTTGATCAATAAAAGGAAGCGGGTAGTGATCTTTCTTAGTAACTTTATTGACTTTTCTAAAATCAATGCACATCCTATAGCCTACTACTATTCTTTGAGGAATAAGCTCATCATTATCATTAGGAACAACGGTAATACCTCCTTTTTTAGGAACACAATGAACAGGACTAACCCATTCACTATCAGCAATAGGGTAAATAATACCAGCATCAAGGAGTTTCAATACCTCATTTCTTACCACTTCCTTCATCTTAGGATTTAAACGTCGTTGGTCCTCTACTACTGGCTTTGCATCTGGTTCTATGTTGATAGAATACTGACATATAGTAGGTGAAATCCCTTTTAAATCATCCAGAGTATAGCCCATAGCTCCCCGCTGTTTCTTCAAAACCTCCAATAACCTTTCTTCTTCCTTTCCTAAAAGTTTAGAGCTAATAATAATATGATATATCTTTTTATCATCAATATAAGCATATTTAAGATCATCCGGGAGAGGTTTTAGATCAAAAACTGGATCCTTTTTAGGTGGCAACGTGGTACCCAAGTCTTTTACAGGCAAGTTATGCTTAAGCATCTTAGGTTAATCACGGAGAATCTCATCAATCTCATTCCTTTCTTCCATGAAGATTTCACTTTCATGATCTTCCATAAATTGCTGCAAAGCATTGTTTGGAGCAAGAGAAATAGAAGCAAGTTGTTCAACTCTAAAATCCTCATTATGGGTTTCCTCTTCACAAGGTTCTTTAGCGAATTTCAAGAAATTAAACTCATAAGATTCCCCATCAAACTTAGTCAAGATTTTCTCCCTTTTGCAATCTATAATAGCTCCACAAGTACTCAAGAAAGGTCTACCAAAATTAATAGGATAAGTTTTACTAGCAGCTGAACCAAGTACTAGAAAATCAGCAGGGTACTTAATCTTACGACAAAGAACTTCCACGTCTCGTACAATACCAATTGGAGAGATGGTCTCTCTATTAGCAAGGTGAATAACCACATCAATCTCTTCCAATTCGTAGGGACTGATTTCATGCATAATTTCTCTGTAAAGCTCATAAGGAATAGCACTGGAACTTGCACCAATATCACATAAACCATAATAGAAATGATCACCAATTCTAACATAAAGCACAGGGACACTAGATTTTTTAGTTCTATTAGGATGTGAAACAATGTTAGAAGCATCCTCACAAAAGACTATGTGTCCATCTTCTATGCTTTTAGGGACAAGGTCTTTCACAATTGCTACCACAGGTTCAACGTTTATTTGTTCATCAGGTTTTACAGTTCTCTTTTCACTTTTGGTGATTACATTAGTTATCATAGGATGATCATTTACCTTATCTGGGAAGGGAATCTTCTCAATATAAGGTTCAGGTAAGATGGGATCAATAGTGCAATACTCATCACTCCCAACAGGAACATAGTCAACACTATCTTTATAAGGTTCATGGTACTTGTTCCATCCCCTTTTTGGATTTCAATATAAGAAGCAAAGGCCCTAAAGCAATTTGTAATAACTTGTAAATCAAGCCCATAAGCATTTTTTATATTTTGAAAGTCATCAGTTCCCATAAAAGATTCAATGCATTCATAATCATAATTTATACCTGACATTCTACCTTTGTCATTCTCCCAAGCTTCAGCATTGTCTTGAATATGGTCCAGAAGATCCCATTTAGCTTCTTCTTCCATGCGAGTGAATGATCTAGCACAAGAAGCATCCAATAAATCCTTGTCATGTAGAGGGAGCCTTGCATAAAAGTTATTGATAATAATATTGTTGGGGAGCTCATGAATGGGACATTTGAGCATTAGTAACTTCAATATCCCCCAAGCTTGAGCTGTAATCTCTCCATCAAGAGGCCAAAATTTGTATATTTGATTCTGATCTTTATGAATCTCACTAGGAGGATAAAACTTTGAATAAAAGAGAGGCACTATTTCCTCCCATTCCAGAGCTTGACCATTCTTCGGCAGCTTATACCATTCCTCAGCTCTTCCTTTTCAGTGAAAATGAGAATAACTTCTTCTTAACTTGATCTGTAGTAATACCTGCACACTTGAACAACCCACATAATTTGTGTATAAAGAATAAATGATCACCGGGATTGACAGTTCCATCCCCAACATAATAGTTATCCATAACACGATCAATAATTCTTGTAGGTATTTTAAAAACATCATTCTCAGCAGGTGGTGGCTTATCTACTACCTTAGCAGTGGTAGTAGTATTACCAAATAAGAAACTCAGCGAATTATCCATAACGAAAATAAAACAACTAACAGCAGTAAACAATACTCACAGTAGAAGTTTCCTTTACCAGTTCCACTCTCCAATAGCGCTTCACTCCCCGGCAACGGCGCCAGAAAATAGTCTTGATGACCCACAAGTATAGGGGGTGTATCGCAGTATTTTCGATAAGTAAGAGTGTCGAACCCAACGAGGAGCAGAAGGTGTTGGCTAGTGGTATGGATCAGGAATTCTCTGCAAATACTTAGCAAACGGATTTTTAGGGGTTTTCGATAAAGCAAGTAAACGAAATACGAGTAAATAAAAGACAGTAGGAATAAATGCAGCAAGTGGCCCAGTCCTTTATGCAGCAAAGGACAAGCCGGTTGTATTACTTAAGATGACCAAACGTTCTCGAGGACACATGGGAAGACTGTCAAGTCCTTTCGCTTCATATAGTTGATTAATCTTCTTTAGCTTGCTAAGTGTTGTGTGGGTGAACCTGTGCTAATGTACCGACCTTCCTAGGACTAATACATACTTGTGATTATACCCCTTGCAAACATCCATAAGTACAAGAAAGTAATTAAGGTAGAAACCTAACCACAACTTTAAACTCTAAGACCCTTACGTCCCTTGTGCAATGGTTTCCTAACGGGGGTTCAGGTTTCTGTCACTCCGGCAACCCCTACGATTAGTAGCCAAATACACAATGCATTCCCCTAGGCCCATATAGGTGAAGTGTCATGTAGTCGACGTTCACATGACACCACTAGAAGAAGTACACCACAACTTAAATATCAAACTATTGAATCTTTCTCAACACAACTCCACTACTAACAACATGACTTCTCCCATGTCCTCAAGAACAAAACGAACTACTCACAAGACATCATATGGATCATGATCAGAGATGGAATAATGATGTATAACAATCTGAACATAAACAATAATTCAATGGTTCACTCAATAGCATCAACTACAAAGAGTAATCAACACCGAGAAAGTTTCCCCTATGAACTATGCAAGATTCAACGCAATTGTTACAGCAATATGGAGATGGTGATGAGGGTGGTGGTGATGATGATGGTAATCCCGATGAAGTCCAGCTTGATGGTGGTGTTGATGGTGACGATCTCCCCTCTCCGGGAAGGAATTCCCCCAGCAGAAATCTGTCTGCCAGAGAGATCTTTCTCTCTCGGTGTTTTCCGCCCTGTAGAGGCGGCGGAATCTTTTTGTGGTCGCTCCCCGAGTCTTAGGGTTTCGAGAGGAATATATACGCCAGAGGGGAGTGCCAAGGGTGGACCAGGGCGGCCACACCACCTGGTGGCGCGGCCTAGGCTGGCCCGCGCCAGGGGTGGTGTGGGCCCCCTATGGCCCATCTCCAGCCCCCTTCTGGCTTCCTTAGTCTTCTGGAAAAATAGGATTTTCCGTATATTTTTCTGGATTTTCTAATCTTCACGAATTTTGCCTCCAAACAGCACCTTTTCCATCAGAATCCTGAATGCAACGGTCCATGCTCCAAAAGTCATCAACCATGCAAAAACAGATGAAATAACATAAGTATCACCTCTCAATACGAAATATATTAGTGAATAACAGTGAATTATGACATAGAATAGTTATGTAAAATGGACATATCAATAGCGTAGACATATTTAGTATCATATGCCATCAAAGATAGAATATCATGAGATTCAATTTTACATTATTAGCGGTGAGTTTTGTGAAGAAATATATCGTGGTAGACTTTAGATAAAAATTCATAACTTATAACATTGAATTTTAGATTATTAGAAGTGAGTTTTTCTGAACAAATATATTGCATAAGCAGAGAATTAGATAAAAGTTCTTGAGTGCATTTTAGCTCTACAGTTTGTACAACGTTTTTATTCATGGATTGACAAAAAGTATGTTGCAGGCAGCTTCACAAGCTTGTGCCGCCTCGGGTGCCCATGTACCTTTACTATATCTCTTATTTCTTTATTTTTAGCCTATTTAAGTCACTGGATCCCTATATATGGTTTAAATATGTACATTTGGATCAACCTCCATCTAGCATTTTGTTAGAGAGAACTGAGGAGCATATCACTCATAGAAGGTCGTAGTCCCACACTTCTGGAATAGGATCAAGGATAGCATCTAGTTGCAACAACAAAGATGAGTGTGTCCATTACAAGTCCCAAAACCAATAATGATGATGTTTAATTTGATATGTGGCGTCGTTCTCTAGAATAGTACATCAAATAGTTCTCTGAAATAGTAGATCTGATATACTTAATTTTTACCACACAATATGATTACAATGGCATGTTACTTTGTAGTGCGTGAAAAAATTACAAACTTTCTCTTTTGGTTAACCTAGGAGACCTTGATTCATGATGGAGGACAGTGGGTCAAGTCAATTATCAAGAAAGATGACAACCTAGGAGTTGAACTAGCTGATGTTTTTCCTAAAGTTTGAGCTAGTCGGTGTCATTCACATAAATGGCATGTTATATCCAATTACCTGCTTGCTTGGCCATGAAAAAATCATGTTCTTATTAAGATCCTCCAGATGTAACACATACTGCATTTCCACTAATGCTATAGGGTGAAATCGTAGAACTACTTCTAGAACCATAAAGTTTGATGGTCCAAAAACTTTAGATTATTTTTTGGTAATGGAACTTTAGAATTTACATTTCGTGCTGATGATAGATAAATTATTTTGGTGAGGTTGCAAAATAACAGAGGAGGATAGTGGATCCTTGGATCCAATTGGTGACCTTGGTTCATAACACACAAAGTAGCCTACTATTTCTGCACTTCTCCATTGTAGTATTAGTATCGGTTTGTTATTGGAATAATATTTATGGTTTGGAAGTTTGGGATGTCTTGTAGGATTAATGCATCATTGTCACAATCACTGGCCTTGGCATTACTGTCGTGCTTTATAACATATCGGGATGAAGATTGGGTGCATCGGGATTGGGATCTTGTACAAGAGGATCATCAAGAGTATTCTAGGCGGGGCACCAGAAAGTTGTTCCTGATCCAGGTATGTGAAGTAGTAAGTTGTTTTCTCCTTTGGCTGAAG
The DNA here is from genome assembly GCA_910589775.1 of Avena eriantha. NCBI lineage: Eukaryota > Viridiplantae > Streptophyta > Magnoliopsida > Poales > Poaceae > Avena > Avena eriantha. The sequence continues at coordinate 434,050,009 of OU342744.1, forward strand.
CATACATTTAATATCTTTGAAAGTTTGACAATCCATAAGGTGCTTAGTTAGAGAAACCTGAAAGAAGTTCCACACGTGTTCTTTCCAGAAACTTTATTTAGTCACTTATGTTGCATGGTAATTTTCAACATGATATGGTTTAGTTGGATCTATTGGCGCAAAAACTGACTATAGCCAAAGCAAGCCCGGTATCTGACGATATTATTGTTAGTTTTGTAGCACAACAACTATGCAACAGATCAGATAGAGGAGACCTGTGATACCACAACTCACATGGTGTAGTTTTATGGGGTACGGGGTAGTTGTTGGAGAACAAAGAAGCAGGACGAAGACAATTTTGTACATGTCTCCTAATCATAAAAATCTACATATTATATTCTTAACTTTGTGAAGTATGCAATGCTAACCTAGGAACAAACCGTCATGGTCATGTCTTTATATTAGCAACTGCAGGATTTGAGTCTTCTTGGATACACACTTTAGATTTCTTGCTTCTTACAAGTTTGGAGTTGGGTACGAACACCCGTTGCTTTAGGGGGACATAGAATCGTGGAGCTGCAATAGCTTGACTTGAAGCCTCCAGATGTGAAATTGGTAAATAAATATCGATGAAGGGGATGTAGCTAGGTTATGCACAATTGAATTGAGAGGAAAAAGGTGGGGACAGGAGGAAGATGTTATGGGCCGGTGTGATAGAGGTGTATGGCCACATTGTGATGGACGTGATGTCCTGCGATTCTTATCTTTCTCTTTTTGCAAGGTTTTTGCAAGGAGGAAGTTGTGGAGACATGCAAATATATGTCATACTCTCTAATAAAAATCATTTGTATCATATTTGCAATTACTACCCGATGCCCCATCTCTTTCTGACAATTTGCTGGTCATTGATACATTGCAAATGTATCTATAATTTTTGATGTTCCATGCTTGGTTTTATCTACTTTCTTGTGTTTTGTTCCAAATTTGGAGTACTTTTCATATGATTTCTTGGACTAACCTATTAACAAGATGCCACAGTGCCAGTTGCCTGTTTTCTGCTGTTTTTGGTTCTAGGAAGTCAGAAAATGAATATTCTCGGAATTGGACGGGACAAAAGCCAAAGTTCCTATTTTACCGGAAGACTCACGGAGCCAGAATACGAGACGGAGGAGGGCCAGGGCCTGGCCACACCCCCCCCCCCCCCTAGGCATGGGCTAGCCTTACCCGCGCCACCAGGTGGTGTGGGGCCCCCTGGCACCCCCTCGGTCTCCCCTCTCGCCTATAAGAGCCTCCCGATACCAAAACCCTAGATCGTCAACCAGAAATCCACAAAAAGTTCCGCTGCGCCGCCGCCACCGAACGGGAGATTCGGGGAACAGAAAGTCTCTGTTCCGGCACCCTGCCGGGACGGAGAAGTGCCCCCGGAGCCATCTCCATCGATCTCCACCGCCATCTCCATCACCATTGTTGATTCCCATGATGAGGAGGGAGTAGTTCTCTCTCGAGGCTAAGGGTTCTACCGGTAGCTATGTGTTCATCTCTCTCTATGCATGATCATATTGTGATCATGAGATTGTAATCTATAGATCTACCTTGCTACTCAAGTGCTTTAATAGATCTCTACTCTCCCCATGTGTGTGAAAGTGACAGCGTGCACACCAAGGTGGCACTTAGGCTAGAGATTAAAAATACTTGTTATGTGTTATATTTGGAGTTGGATGTCTTTATGAAATTGTGGTGTTTGTTGGAACCATCTAGTACTCAAGGTGACAGTGTGGGGTTTTCTAGATGGGAAAGACTTACTTTAAGGAGTGTTGTTATAACCCGACCATCGATTAGAGTCTCCAACCGGAGAGTAGTTAAGAGTAGTATCATGAAGATAATATATTTATATGAGAGTGTTCACTAGCGAAAGTATGATCCCTATGCCATGTTTCTTAGCATTGAAACACCATTTGCAACTAGATATGTTACATGTTTGCTTGTTTCCTTCTTTATTTCAGTTTGCCTTTAGTCTTTTCCCACGTCAACCACACGCCATCAAGTTATTTTCTATCACCGTTACCACTTATAATTATCCATACCACTTGTATTTCACTATCTCTTCGCCGAACTAGTGCACCTATACACCTGACAAGTGTATTGGGTGTGTTGGGGACACAAGACACTTCTTGTATCTTGATTGCAGGGTTTCTTGAGAGGGGATACCTTTGACCACTTCCTCCCTGAGTTCGATAAACCTTGGGAGATCCACTTAAGGGAAAACTTGCTGCTGTTCTACAAACCTCTACACTTGGAGGCCCAACAACTGTCTACAATAATAGAAGTGCGTAGACATCAAGCTATTTTCTAGCGCCGTTACCGGGGAGGTAAGGTAAAAGGTACTCACATCCTCCGGTGTGAGTGCTCGAAGTTATTTCCTTTAGATTCTGCAATTTTGTCTTTTTGTTTCTTGGTTTCACTAGTTAGGCTTAATGGAAAACAACAACAAAATTAGAGAGCTTTATAGTATTTATCTTGAGTTAGGACATGAAGTGTTTGAAGAGAAAATTAAAAAACCTATGGAACTTTATTTGCGTGCTAATAGCAATGTAATTATTATAAATTCTTTGGACACCATTATTGCTAATGCTATGGAAAAGTCTAAGCTTGGGGAAGCTAGTTTTTATAAAAATGATCTTTTTAGTTCCCCAGCTTTGGAAGATAGCTATTCTATTGCTTATGATGATACCAAACCTCCAATATATGATGATTAAAATGATGAATATGATATTTTCAGTCCACCTACTATTGAGGAGAAAATTAATTATGATTACAATATGCCTCCTATATTTGATGATTATGGTGATGAGAATAATAATGATAGCTATTTTGTTGAATTTGCTCCCACTACGATTAATAAGAATGACTATACTTATGTGGAGAGTAATAATGATTATATGCATGTGGCTCATGATAAGAATATTTCATGTGATAGTTATATTGTTAATTTCATTCTTGATGCTACTGAAAGTTATTGTGAGAGAGGGAAACATGGTTTTATGCATCTCAATAATATTAAGTTTCCCCTCTTTATGTTGAAAGTCTTGAAGTTGCATTTATATTGCTTTCCTATGCTTGTTGCTTTGTTCTTTCATGACTTGTTTCTTTACAAGATTCCTATGCATAGGAAGTGGGTTAGACTTAAAAGTGTTTTGAATTTTCTTCTTGATGCTCTCTTTTACTTCAATTCATATTTCTTATGTGAGCATCTTCTCAAACTATCATGCCTAACTTAAAGGCGTTAAAGAAAAGTACTTATTGGGAGATAACCCAAAAGTTTTAGATGAGTCTTGGAAGTTATTACTTCTGTAATAACCGCTCCTTATCCTTTTTATTTGCTTTTTGTGTCAAGAGTAACCTCTAATGAGAGAGAAGTAATGCTTGGGAAAGTTGCTGTCCCGAAACAGATTTCTGTGCTTCACCGTAAACATACCTGAGAGAGCTCTGTACGTCGGATAGAGCTGTCATTTTTTGTGCTTCTGCCACAAGTTGTTATCTAACTTTCGTTAGTTCAACACTTTTTTATTTGAGCAACATAAGGTCTTCGAAAAAATTCGTCTTTAGCTGCTGGTCTGTTTTGATAGATTTCTGCCATTTTCTGCATTTGCTTCTTGTTGGTTCCTTCTTGAGTTCTTTTGGGGAATTGAGCTTTTTGAGGGAAGTGCTACAGTAGCTAGTGTTCTAATGGAAGTTTATTTGGTGTTAGAACTGAACCTTAAGACTTATTTATCTTGAGTGCACTAATGTTGCTAATGAGATTGTGTGAAGTTTTGTATGAAGGAAAAATTTCAGGTGTATGGAAGGAATGAGTAATGAGATGAAGGATGGAATAAAGCTCAAACTTGGGGATGCCACACGTGTCACCCCAAGAATTATCCAAGAAGTACAAGTTTCAAAGGTTGGGGATCCCAAGGCATCCCCTTCTTCATCAATTAAAATCCCAGGTTTCTTCCAAACACTTCATTTTTATTGTTTCATGCACAGTTGTGTTGTTCTTGGAGCGTCTTCTTTTTCGTTTTCGTTTTCGTTTTTCATTTGCTTTGGTTTGCTTAGTTTTCTGAATAAATTGGTTGGACCCCCTCTTTCATACGTTGGTTTGCAAATAGTTTGGTTGGGTTTGGAAAAGAGTAGGAAAGTTCATGCTTAAGTGGTAAAAAGAGCTTGTTTTTGACTGTGGCCAATGCTTTGTCATGCCATGCTTGATATTGTTTTGGCTTTATTCTTAGTATTCTTTGCTATAGCATGACTTGTTATAAACAATTGAGATTGCTTAATGTGCCTTGGATGAATCATGCGTTGTTTTAGCATATTAAAGCATAGTATAGTGGTATTCTTCTTTGATGCTTTATTTGGGTTGACTTGGCACATGCTCACACCATCTTATGACTATCCCAAATCACCATAAGCCTTTATGATCCTTTAGTTTTCAACTTGTAGTATCACTTTATGCTTTGATCAATGATGTTTTGTCGCTCTGCGTGATTATGGGCATTATTGCTCTCTCGTTTGTCGCTCCCTTACTATTGCTAGCCTTCACTTTCACTGAGTATGCTTTACTCATGTTTCCAACTCCCTAAAAACAAATATTTCCAAAGTGTCCACCATACCTACCTATTAGTATCTTTTGCTACTTCCGTGCATATTCAATATGCCTTGTTTTCTTCCGAATAAAATGTTTGCTTGTTATGAGAAAGTTACTTAGTAAAGCTCTCAGGAACTTGATGGCACACTTTATTTCCTACACTTAATAAACATGAACCATTGTGAACTCTCCATGAAATTTATATGCTTGCAAATTATAGGCTGGGGATTAGCAGAACCGTGTTGTCACGGGGAATGCTTTCAACACTTGTAAATATATACCCAGTTGATACCTTGCTCTTTTGTTTGCGGATGTCGTCGGTGTGAAATAAAAGGGGAGCTTGTAAGTTCATGGAGTTATGTATGTGTGTTAGAGAAATGCTTGGGCCGCTGGTCTAATCCATGCTGACATGGTGGAAACCTGTAGCATAACCATAATGATATCTATGAAGCATTCTTCTTATAAAAAAAGAGAGATAGCTATTGAGAAAAAGAATAAAAAAGAGATTTATGAAAAGAGGAAAGAGAGAAAAAAGCACCATTTTCTCATGGTAAATAAGAAGATTGCTGAGATACTCATTGTCTGCTTGCCTTGTCATTTTGATATGGGGATTCTTCCGTATCATCGGGCAAGGGGTACCCCATTGGCGGTTCTCTATGATACGCACATACTTACGATGACAAGAACTTACCGGTAACAAAAGTTGAGTAGCATGAGGAGCGGCCCTCGTACTCAAGGGACTTGGGATTTTCAGTTTATAGTCTGTCAAGCATATAACTCAGATTGGACCTCACTTTCACCTTAACCACATTAAAGATTCTTATGATAGGGGCAATGAGAGCTCAAAGCTAATGAGTACCATACTTTCAGCATTTGGAAGCCTTTCAAACTATTCAAAACCTTTTGATTTCCTTGTTGAGTCTCCACTTATTCTTTGAGCACTTTCTTGAGAGCATATTGGCCATTCTTAGTTCTATGTGCATTGTCCCAAGACTTGTTGATTGATGCATACCTTGATATTGCTTGTTTTAAACTATTTGTATCTAGTCACTCTTGTAAACTTTGAAGGTGTCCTATGCATTTATGTTTGCTACTCTATGAGGGACAAGTTGAATGCCTCTATGCTATGTTTTCTTTATGTGAAACAAACAAATGTCTTGCAAAGCATTGTTATTCATGAATCTTTTGTTTGTGCCTTTTCATGTTGCATCATAGTTTCTTTGTCCTATAGCTAGAACCTTGTCTTTCATGTTATGATTGAAGTACTATGATCCCAGCTTTGAATGTTTTACAAGTACTTTGATCAAGTCTTTGATGGTGCATGTCACCTCAAAAATTATTTCTTTCTATCACTTACCTACTTGAGGACGAGTAGGAGTTAAGCTTGGGGATGTTGATACATTGCAAATGTATCTATAATTTTTGATGTTCCATGCTTGGTTTTATCCACTTTCTTGTATTTTGTTCCAACTTTGGAGTACTTTTCATATGATTTCTTGGACTAATCTATTAACAAGAGCCACAGTGCCAGCTGCCTGTTTTCTGCTGTTCTTGGTTCTAGGAAAGTCAGAAAATGAATATTCTCGGAATTGGACGGGACAAAAGCCAAAGTGCCTATTTTTCCAGAAGACTCCAGGAGCCAGAATACGAGACGGAGGAGGGCCAGGGGCTGGCCACACCCCCTCCCCCAGGCGCGGGCTGGGCCCGGCCGCGCCAGGGCATGGTGTGGTGGCCCTAGGCACCCCCTCGGTCTCCCTCTTCGCCTATAAGAAGCCTTCTGACCTAAAAACTTCGAGGGGTTCGACGTTTTTCCAGAAGGAGTTCTGCTCCGCCGCCACCACCAGATTCCACGAAACAGCACCAGAAACTCCGTTTTGGCACCCTACCGGGACGGGGAATTGGAGGAGATCATCGCCATCATCATCACCATCGCTTCTCCATCGACCATGCATGTTTCCCCCATCTATGAGTGAGTAATCCCCCGCTATAGGCTATGGGGATGGTAGGGATTGGATGAGATCGTTCATGTAATGGCATTAGATTGTTAGGGCATGGTGCCTAGTATCTTTATTAGTGCTTTATGACTTTGTTGCGACTTGTTGTGCTTAATGCTTGTCACTAGGGCCCGAGTGCCATGATTTCAGATCTGAACATGTTATTGATTTATTATGATAGTATTGTTTTTGGTCTTATCTGCAAGTTGTATACACACGTTGTTGTCCGGAACCTATGGCCCCGAAGTGACAAAAATCGGGATAACCGGAAGGGAAATGCTTTGATGTGAGGATCACATGTGTTCACGGAGTGTTAATGCTTTGCTCCGGTGCTTTATTAAAAGGAGCACCTTAATTGCCAGTAGTTCCCTAGAGGCCCCGCTGCAAACGGGCTGGCAGGACAAAAGATGTTGTGCAAGTTCTCATTGCGAGCACGTATGACTATATATGGAACACATGCCTAGGATTGTCTAGTACTTGGGTGCTTTATCTTATTTTTCTGCAATTGCCCTATGTTCTAATTGCTATGTGAATTGTCTTGTCCATGCAACGCCCGTCCATCCATCCCTATGCCTACCGCACTCGAATCCCACTGTTTACTGCTTTTGTTACTACTGTCTTTGCTTTACTACTGTTGCTGCTTTACTATTCCTACTACAAAACTGTTGCTACTGATAAACTGTTGTGAGCAAGATTGTTTCTAGGTGCAGCTGAATTGACAAGGCTTATAAATATTCTTTGGCTCCCCTTGTGTCGAATCAATAAATTGGGTTTCACTTCCCTCGAAAATACTGCGATACACCCCCTATATTTGTGGGTCATCAGTGGAGCTTATGCGTCATACTCCTTGGTATTTCATGAGTTTATTAGAGAGTGACCAATTCTCATATATTGCAACATTTAAAGGCCAAACTCATATATGTGTATTCTTGAAAAGATGTTATGTAGAACACATCAAGAGTAAAAAATAGCGCTAATTGTTTCAGCTCAAACTGCTATCCTATGAGGCAGGCTCCGTTGTGGGCCATGACGAAAGATTCCAGACCATGTACGGGTGTCGTGCTTGCCGTCATACCCCGCGTAGCAGGATGGTGGACCGCGCGCGCGCCATTGGCCTGCCGTCAGCGTAGGGGCAGAGTTTCGCTCCGTCGAAGGCGTTTCAGGCGCGACACGCCTCCGCATGTGCCGGTTGTCGGGACCCCTGTAGCCGACGTGGCGATGTGGGCCTGTACTAGCCATGGTTTATCGTGGACATGGGGCCAACCTAGATCCGATATGGGATCATAAACCCATGCTAATCGCGGCTTCTCACGAATGTGGGGTGATGACCCACAAGTATAGGGGGTGTATCGCAGTATTTTCGAGGGAAGTGAAACCCAATTTATTGATTAGACACAAAGGGGATCCAAAGAATATTTATAAGCCTTAACAACTGAGTTTTCAATTTAGATGCGCCTAGAAACAATCTTGCTCACAACAGTTTATCAGTAGCAAAAGTTTTGTAGTAGCAATAGCAAAGTAATAGCAGTAGTAAAAGAAAAGACGGTAGTAAGAATTGCAGTAAACAGTAGGATTAAAGCGCGGTAGGCATAGAGATGGATGGATGGGCATTGCATGGACAAGACAATTCATATAGCAATCAGAACATAGGGCATTTGCAGATAAATAATATAAAGCATCCAAGTACTAGATAATCATAGGCATGTACCAGATATAGTCATACGTGCTCGCAATGAGAACTTGCACAACATCTTTTGTCCTGCCAGCCCGTTTGTAGCGGGGCCTCAAGGGAACTACTAGCAATTAAGGTGCTCTTTTTAATAGAGCACCGGAGCAAAGCATTAACACTCCATGAACACATGTGATCCTCACATCAAAGTCATTCCCTCCGGTTATCCCGATTTCTGTCACTTCGGGGCCATTGGTTCCGGACAATAACGTGTGTATACAACTTGCAGGTAAGACCATAAACAATACTATCATAATGAATCAATAACATGTTCAGATCTAAAATCATGGCACTTGGGCCCTAGTGACAAGCATTAAGCATAACAAGTTGCAACAAAGTCAAAAATCACTAATAATAGATACTAGGCACCATGCCCTAACAATCCGATGCCATTACATGAACAATCTCATCCAATCCCTACCATCCCCATAGCCTACAGGAGGGGATTACTCACTCATAGATGGGGGAGACATGGATGGTCGATGGAGAAGCGATGGTGATGATGATGGCGATGATCTCCTCCAATTCCCCATCCCGGTAGGGTGCCAGAATGGAGTTTCTGGTTTTGAATCACGGAATCTGGTGGTGGCGGCGCAACGGAACTCTTTCTGGAAAAACGTTGACCCCCTGGGTTTTTAGGTCAGGAGGCAACTTATAGGCGAAAAGGGAGGCCGAGGGGGTGCCTGGGGCGGCCAGACCACCCCCTGGCACGGCCAGGCCTAGCCCGCGCGCCTAGGTGGTGTGGCCAGGCCCCAGCCCTTCTCCATCTCGTAGTCTGGTTCTTTGAGTCTTCTGGTGAAATAGGATTTTTGGCATATTTTCTGGGACTTTTCCTGATAGTTGATTTTCTGCACAAAAACTAGACACCAAGGTAATTCTGCTGAAAACAGCGTCAGTCCGTGTTAGTTGTATCCAAATCACACAAGTTTAGAGGAGAAACAATAGCAAAAGTGTTCAGGAAAGTAGATACGTTTTGTACGTATCAACTCACCCCAAGCTTAGCTTATTGCTTGTCCTCAAGCAATTCAGTTGAAAACTGAGTGCAATAAAAGAAACTTTCACGAGCACATTTGCTTCATAAGATGTATATATTCTCAGCATGTGATCAACTACTCAGTCAATTCATAATAAGGAGTATGCAACTAAGTTTACTTATTAGTCATTGCAAGCTATGAAAAGATTCCAACTCAAAAATAATAAGTAGCATGAAACATAAACATAAGCAACATTGTAATGTTCATAAAAAGGTATGATAGAGTGGTATCTCGCTTTCCTTTGATTGTAAAGCCAAGGCACCTCTGAAGTTCAAGTGAAGACTAGAAGTAAAGATATCAAAGATACAAACATCAAAGTCATAGCACAATTAATTAAGTTTTAAGACAAGCACATTACACTAAGAATGACAACTATGCTCTCAAGAAAGTGCTCATAGAATGAGCGGTGACTCAACAAGGAAATGAAAAAGGTTTTGAAAATTTTGAAAGGCTCACAAATGCTGAAAGTATGGTACTCATTAGCTTTGAGCTCTCATTGCCCCTATCATAAGCATCTTTAAATGGTTAAGGTTAAATTGACACAACTAAGAGGATATGCTTGACAAGTTATAAGCTAAAATCTCATGCCCCTTACTTACGAGTACCGGACCTCATGCTACTCAACGTCAGTCATAAGTAAGCTCTTGTCATTGTAAGTACATATGTATCATAGAGAACCACCAACGGGGTACCCCTTGCACATGATACAGGAGTTATTCCATAATCAAAATGATAAGGCAAGCAGACAATGAGCATCTCAGCGATCTTTTTATTTGCTATTTGCATAGGTTTTTATTGAGGATGCTTCATAGAATTCTCATTATGGTTATGCTGCAAGTTTCCACCATGATTACGCACGGCGTAGGCTAGCGGCCTAGGCGTTTCTCTAACACATATACAAACTCCATGATCTTACAAGTTCCACTTTTATTTCACACCGTCGGGATCCATGAGCAAAAGAATCATGATATCAACGAGGTACAAAGTACCCGTGCAATGTTGAAAGCTTTCCCCATGGTACATGGTTCTGCTAACTTCAACTTATAAAGCACAAGCATATATGCAACAAAGATGGACGCAATGGTTCAAGATTATTAAGTGCAAGAAGGTAAAGTGTGCCATCAAGTTCGTGAGAGCTTTACTAACTAACTTTCTCATAGCAATCAAACATTTTATTCGGAAGAAAACAAGGCATATTGAATATGCACGGAAATAGCAAATGATGCTAATAGGTAGGTATGGTGGACACTTTGGCAATATTGGTTTTAGGGAGTTGGAAACACGAGTAGATCATACTCAGTGCAATTGAAGGCTAGCAATAGAAAGGGAGCAACAAACGAGAGAGCAGTAATTGTCATAATCATGCTTGCAACAAAACAGGACTAATCATGGCATGAAAGTGATTCAAGACCCCTGAGGCAAAATAGTTCATCGAGACTTAACTGATTATTGTTTCAGTCATATGCATGCATGAGCATGTGCCAAGTCGATTCAAGTGAAACATTCAGAGGAGGATACCACAGTGTCATACCAAGTTATGAATAGAGCAATGCAAGAAACATTCAAATGGCATGCTACAAATTATCAACAAGCTGGAGCTAATCATAAGAAAGCAAGAACTACTAAGCATCCATAAATAACATACACCCTACATGAACAGACTAAGGATACCCACAATGATGAGTATATGTACAAAAATGAAAACAAATAGAGTTCGTTACCAGCCTCTTACCACACCTCAAGTTGTGATTAATCCTCATTATTGCCCTTCACTTATGTGGCTTGAATAATAACATGAAACCAAATTCCACTGAGGACTGTTGAACCCTGCAACAAACTCACAAAACCAAAGAATAACAACAAATATTTTTGGTGTTTTCGATTTTTAAAAGCAAGAACCAAAAAAAAGGAAGAACAAGCAAAGCAAAATCTTTTTGGGTTTTTCGATTAGTTCACACTAAGCAAAAAGGGAAAAGCAAATCAAGGCAAAAAGAAGCAAACAAAGAGAAACAAAAGAAATATTTTTGGTCTTTTTGTGCTTTAGAAAGAAAAAGCAAAGAGAGAACGAAAACTAAAAAGAGAACGAAACATGAATATACAAAGTACCGACTAAACATGATATGGAGATGAGTGTGATGTCGGTGTACCTCCCCCCAAGCTTAGGATCTTGGCCTAAGTGGGTATCAATCCAAATACGAGTAAGGGTTCCAAGAAGGCGGGTCATTGTAAGAATGATCTTGGTAAGGCCCTTGTGAAGATGAAGAAGCTCCCCAATCATAGGTAGGCTGCTGATAAGAAGACTCCCCCTCATTCGAGGGCTGGACCGAATCATCTATAACCTCCCTTCTAGTATCATGCTCCTGTTGAGAGAGCTCTCCCAAGTACGTATCAAGCTCCTCCTCTGTGAGTGACCATCCTACCTTGGCATCAAGATTAAACAAAACAGGTGCAGGCAAAAGAACAAAACACTCAGACTTACTCCTTCTCCAACCAGCCTTGAGAAAGGTTATTTGATAAGACAACTCGCTCAAATTATCCCAAGAAGAAACAAATTTATGTTGTATCATGGAATTAAGATCAAGCCTTTCTATGGGAAACTGTAGGTCTAGATGATGAGGCACTAAACCATGAAAAGCTAATAAACGAGAGGCAATGAGGCCTCCACAAATTCCACCTTTCTCGCGGTTAGTGGCAAGATGGAAAGCTATCAGGGCACCTAAGTTATAAGTCCTATCTCGTTTTAGAGCAGCTGAGATGAATGCTAGATCATATGAGGATAACTTATTAGCAGTTTTCCTAGCGAGGACACACTTGGCAATAAAGTAAGCAAAGTAGCGAATAGATGGGAGATGAATGTTACGGATTTTCCCATTCTCCTTTGAGAAGTTGCTCCCTTGGCAAATCTCCGCGTACAAGTCCATGAGTGGTGCAGGTCGCTCTTTAATCCTTCCACATGATCCCCACTGAGGTACCTTAATAGCTGCACAAAAGTCATCAAGAGGAAGGTCGACGACTATATTGTAAATTTTGTAGTGGACCATGGGGTTAGGCAAAGAGTAACTAAATTGAAAGTCCTGCACTACAGACATAGTTAGATTCACAAATTGACCAGGCGCATCCTCCACAAAGTGCTCCAATCCTGTATTAGCAATCAAAGTATGGAAGTCCTGGGAAATTCCTGCAGCCCTCATGAATTCGAAGCATGGATAGATGGAAGGAAAAACTTCCTCCTCTCGGTGAACCTTCATAACCTCAGGCACCCTCAGTTCATGATGGTTGAGTTGATGCTCATTCATCTTCTATTCTGAAATTTAAACATCCATTACACAAGTGGTTGCAAAGTGAATATATAATGAAGGGCACTACTCATAGGGACTTATAGAGGCCTAAACATGCATCAAAACAATATCTCTAAGCATTGAACAAGCTTACATGCTCTCATAACCTATCACCTATAGCAGCAAAATACTCAAGATATAAACCACTAAACACAAATCTACTTGGACAAGCGGAGGAGTCACATACCGGAGAACAAATGCCCAAAATTTCAGCAACAAAGGTGGGCTGAGCAAGGAGATCGAAAAATCGAGGGCAAGAACAGCAAGAACACGATTTCGAGCAATGAACTGGTGTTTTCTAGGGGGAGAGAGAGCAGTGGCAAGTGAGAGAGTGAGTGGAGGGCCAGGGGTGGCCCACACCATGGCCAGGCACGCCCCTGGGCTGGCCACGCCACCAGGTGGTGTGCCTGCCTGGTGGGGCCCCTGGTACTTCCCAGGCACTTCTCTGCCCCTTTTTTCATGTAAAAAAAGGGGCAGAGAAGTTCCCAGGCACTTCTCTGCCCCTTTTTCACGTAAAAAGTTAATATAAATTTTCTAGAATTTTCCGAGACACTTTATTTTTGAGCAATTTTCAGGTATAGATGAATGCTTTTCTGACAAAAAAAGGTTTTTGGAATGATGCAATGACAAAACAAAACTAAAACTTCAAAAGTTCCAAGACACTCTAACAAGCAAGCAACTAACAACAGAAAAGTAAACTAAACGAAAGCAAAAACTAGAAAAGATAAAATAAAAGTAAACAAAAGATAATCATGGTGAAAACTTTGTTTTGTTCATTAAAATCCTTTGTTAACAAGGTTGATCAGGTCTTGTTACCAAAACAATTTTATATGTAACAAAACTTTGTGTTCCACTAATGATTATGTTACCTCAACCTTGATAGCAATGGTCCCAATCATAATAGTTTCAAATTTTTCTCTTGGTATGGGACAATATATTTCTCCAACTTGAATGCCCTCAACATGTTCAATTGAATTTAAACCATAAGTCCTATCAATCTTCTTGGGGAAATAGACAGTATGATCTTTGTCATTAACATTAAAGGTCACCTTTCCTTGATTACAATTAATAATAGCTTATGTAGTATTAAGAAAAGGTCTCCCAAGAATAATAGACATATTATCATCTTCAGGCATTTCAAGCACAACAAAATCAGTTAATATCAAGCAATTATGATCCACTTGAATAGGTACATCCTCACATATACCAACATGAATAGTGGTAGATTTATCAGCAATTTCCAAAGATATATCAGTTGGTATCAGTTTTTCCAGTTGAAGTGTCTTATAGAGAGAAAAAGGCATGACACTAACTCCTGCTCCCAAATCACACAAAGCAGTTCTAACATAACTATTTTTAATAGAGCAAGGAATAGTTGGAATCCCTAGATCTCCAAGTTTCTTTGGAACCTTACCATTAAAGGAATAATTAGCAAGCAAAGTAGAAATTTCTTCATTAGGGATCTTCCTTTTATTCGAGACAATATCCTTCATATACTTTGAATAAGGAGGCGATTTAATAGCATCAGTTAAAGGAATTTGCAAGAATAAAGGTTTCATCCACTCAGAAAACTTATTATAGTGTTCAGCTTCCTTTGACTTGTGTTTCTTATCAGGGAAAGGCATAGGTTTTTGGACCCAAGGCTCTATTTCACTACCATGTTTCTTAGCAACAAAATCTTCTTTAGTGTATTTAGTATTCTTAGTGTGCCTTTCAGGTTCTTCTTCAACTTTTTCTTTATCAGGAACATTGATACATTGCAAATGTATCTATAATTTTTGATGTTACATGCTTGGTTTTATCTACTTTCTTGTGTTTTGTTCCAACTTTGGAGTACTTTTCATATGATTTCTTGGACTAACCTATTAACAAGATGCCACAGTGCCAGTTGCCTGTTTTCTCCTGTTTTTGGTTCCAGGAAAGTGAGAAAATGAATATTCTCAGAATTGGACGGGACAAAGCCAAAGTTCCTATTTTACCGGAAGACTCATGGAGCCAGAATACGAGATGGAGGAGGGCCAGGGCCTGGCCACACCATGTGGTGGCGCGGGCTAGCCCTGACCGCGCCACCCGGTGGTGTGGGCCCCCTAGCCGCCCACCGACCTTGCCTATTTGCCTATAAGTTGCCTCCTGAGGCATAAACCCTAAAGGGTCAAGCCTACAGCCACGAAAAGTTCCGCAGCGCTGCCGCCACCGAAAAGGAGATTCGGGGGGACAGAAAGTCTCTGTTCTGGCACCCTGCCGGGACGGGGAAGTGCCCCCGGAGCCATCTCCATCGATCTCCACCACCATCTCCATCACCGTTGCTGATTCCCATGATGAGGAGGAAGTAGTTCTCTCTCGAGGGTAAGGGTTCTACCGGTAGCTATGTGTTCATCTCTCTTTATGCATGATCTTATTGAGATCATGAGCTTGTAATCTATAGATTTACCTGGCTACTCAAGTGCTTTAAGAGATCTCTGCTCTCCCCAGGTGTGTGAAAGTGACAGCGTGCTCACCATGGTGGCACTTAGGCTAGAGATTACAAATACTTGTTATGAGTTATATATGGAGTTGGATGTCTTTATGAAATTGTGGTGTTTATTGGACTCATCTAGTACTCAAGGTGCCAGTGTGGGGTTTTCTAGATGGGAAAGGCTTACTTTGAGGTGTGCTGTTATAGCCCTACCATCGATTAGAGTGTTCAACCGGAGAGTAGTTAAGAGTAGTATCATAAAGAGAAGATATTTATATGAGAGTGTTCACTAGTTAAAGTATGATCACTAGGCCTTGTTTCTTAGCATTGATACACCGTTTGCAATTAGATATGTTACATGTTTGCTTGTTTCCATCTTTATTTCAGTTTGCTTTTAGTCTCTTCCACGCCATCAAGCTATCTTCTATCACCGTTACCACTTATAATTATCCATACCACTTGTATTTCACTATCTTTTCGCTGAACTAGTGCACCTATACACCTGACAAGTGTATTGGGTGTGTTGGGGACACAAGGGACTTCTTGTATCTTGATTGCAAGGTTGCTTGAGAGGGAATACCTTTCACCACTTCCTCCCTGAGTTCAATAAACCTTGGGTGATCCACTTAAGGGAAAACTTGTTGCTGTTCTACAAACCTCTACACTTGGAGGCCCAACAACTGTCTACAAGAATAGAAGTATGTAGACATCAAGCTATTTTCTGGCGCCGTTGCCGGGGAGGTAAGGTAAAAGGTATTCACACCGAAGGATTAAAGAAGAAGAACCTCTCACGGCAAACGCCTATTTTCTGGCGCCATTGCCGGGGAGGTAAGGTAAAAGGTATTCACACCGGAGTATTAAAGAAGAAGAACCTCCCACGGCAAACGCATATTTTCTAGCGCTGTTGCCGGGGAGGTAAGGTAAAAGGTAAACACATCCTCCGGTGTGAGTGCTCGAAGTTATTTCCTTTAGATTCTGCAATTTTGTCTTTTTGTTTCTTGTTTTCACTAGTTAGGCTTAATGGAAAACAACAACAAAATTAGAGAGCTTTATAGTATTTATCTTGAGTTAGGACATGACGTGTTTGAAGAGAAAATTAAAAAACCTATGGAACTTTATTTGCATGCTAATAGAAATATTGTTAGTATGAACTCTTCGGACACCATTATTGCTAATGCTATGGAAAAGTCTAAGCTTGGGGAAGTTGATTTTGATGAGCATGATATTTTTAGTCCCCCAAGCACGGAGGAGGAAATTTACTTTGATGATACTCTGCCTCCAATATATGATGATTAGAATTATGAGTATGATATTTTTAGTCCACCTACTATTGAGGAGGAAATTAATTATGACTACAATATGCCTCCTATATTTGATGACTATGGTGATGAGAATAATAATGATAGCTATTTCGTTAAATTTGCTCCCAGTACAATTAATAAGAATGACTATGCTTATGTGGAGAGTAATAATCATTTTATGCATGTGGCTCATGATAAGAATGTTTATGTGATAGTTATATTGTTAATTTTATTCATGATGCTACTAAAAGTTATTATGAGAGAGGAAAACATGGTTTTACGCATCTCAATAATATTAAGTTTCCCCTCTTTATGTTGAAAATTTTGAAGTTGCACTTATTTTGCTTTCCTATGCTTGTTGCTTTGTGCTTTCATGACTTGTTTCTTTATAAGATTCCTATGCATAGGAAGTGGGTTAGACTTAAATGTGTTTTGAATTTGCTTCTTGATGCTCTCTTTTACTTCAATTAATATGTCTTATGTGAGCATCTTCTCAAACTATCATGCCTAACTTAAAGGCGTTAAAGAAAAAGTACTTATTGGGAGATAACCCAAAAGTTTTAGATGAGTCTTAGAAGTTATTACCTCTGTAATAACCGCTCCTTATCCTTTTTATTTGCTTTTTGTGCCAAGAGTAACCTCTAATGAGAGAGAAGTAATGATTGGGAAAGTTGCTGTCCCGAAACAGATTTCGGTGCTTCACCATAAAAATTCGTGTAAAATCTCTGTACGTCCTTTTGAGGCGTGAATTTTTGTGCTTCTTCCCCAGGTTGTTATATAAGTTTAGTTAGTTCAGAACTTTTTGATTTGAGCAACAGAAGGTCTTCGAAAAAATTCGTCTTTACCTGCTGGTCTGTTTTGACAGATTTCTGCCATTTTCTGCATTTGCTTCTTGTGGATTCCTTTTTGAGTTCTTTTGGGGAATTGAGCTTTTTGAGGGAATTGCTACAGTAGATATTGTTCTAATGGAAGTTTATTTGGTGTTATAACTGAACCTTAAGACTTATTTATCTTGAGTGCACTAATGTTGCTAATAAATATTGTGTGATGTTTTGTATGAAGGAATAATTTCAGGTGTATGGAAGGAATGAGTAATGAGATGAAGGATGGACTAAAGCTCAAGCTTGGGTATGCCACGCATGTCACCCCAAGAAATATCCAAGAAGTAAAAGCGTCAAAGCTTGGGGATGCCCAAGGCATCCCCTTCTTCATCAATAAAAATCTCAGGTTTCTTCCAAACGCTTCATTTTTATTGTTTCATGCACAGTTGTGTTGTTCTTGGAGCGTCTTCTTTTTTGTTTTTGTTTTGGTTTTTAGTTTGCTTGGTTTGCTTAGTTTTCTGAATTAATTGGTTGGACCCCCTCTTTCATGCATTGGTTTTCAAATTGTTTGGTTTGGATTGGAAAAGAGTAGGAAAGTTCATGCTTAAGTGGTAAAAGGAGCTTGTTTTTGACTGTGGCCTATGCTTTGTCATGCCATGCTTGATATTGTTTTGGCTTTATGCTTAGTATTATTTGCGGTAGCATGACTTGTTATAAACAATTGAGATTGCTTAATCATGCGTTGTTTTAGCATATTAAAGCACAGTATAGTGGTATTCTCCTTTGATGCTTTATTTGGGTTGACTTGGCACATGCTCACACCATGTTATGACTATCTCAAGTCACCATAGCCTTTATGATCCTTCAGTTTTAAACTTGTAGTATCACTTTATGATTTGATCAATGATGTTTTGTCGCTCTGCATGATTACGGCCATTATTGCTCTCTTAGTTTGTCGCTCCCAGTCTTTTGCTAGCCTCCACAACCAAGTATGAGTTCCACTCATGCATCCAACTCCTTAAACCAAGTTATTCCAAAGAGTCCACCATACCTACCTACTAGTTTATGCTATTCCAAGTATATTCATGCTTTTGTTTACCTTCCAAATTAAACTTGTTATGAGAAAACTAGTGATTAAAGCTCTCACGAACTTGATGGCACACTTTACTTTTCTTGCCCTTAATAAACTTGAACCATTGTGTCTTCTATGTTGTATATGCTTGCACTTATTTGTCGGGAATTAGCAGAACCATGCTTTCATGGGGAACACTTTCAACATTGCACTTGGTACTTGTACCTAGTTGATATCATGCTCTTTTGTATATGGATGTCGTCGGTGTGAAATGAAAGGGGAGCTTGTAAGTCCATGGAGTTATGTATATGTGTTAGAGAAACGTCTGGGCCGCTGGTCTAATCTATGTTGACATGGTGGAAACCTGCAGCGTAACCATAATGAGCTGTCTATGAAGCATTCTTCTTATAAAAAAAGAGTCCTATATTGAGAACAAAAAAAGAGAAAAGAAAAAAAAAGAGATACTATGAAAAGAGGAGAGATAGAAAAAGCACCATATTCCCATGGTAAATAAGAAGAATGCTGAGATTCTCGTTGTCTGCTTGCCTTGTCATTTTGATATGGGGATTCTTCCGTATCATCGGGCAAGGGGTACCTCGTTCGCGGTTCTCAATGATACACATGTACTTACGATGACAAGAACTTACTGGTGACTAAACTTGAGTAGCATGAGGAGCGGCCCTCGTATACAAGGGACATGAGATTTCTGACTTATACTTCGTCAAGCATGTACACCATAGTTTGTTCACTTTAACCTTAATCACTTCAAGATGCTTATGATAGGGGCAATGAGAGCTGAAAGCTGCAAGTACCATAATTTTTGGAAGCTCTTTATGAGACTTGAATCCCTACTTCCTTTTACAAAGGCCTTTCTTCCACCATTATATTGAGTCTCCACCTTCTACCTTTATGCACCTACTTTGAGTGCATAGTGGCCATTCTTAGTTCTATGTGCATTGTCCCAAGACTAGTTGATTGATGCATACTTTGATATTGCTTGTTTTAAACTATTGTATCTAGTCACTCTTATGAACTTTGAAGGTGTCCTATGCATTTATATTTGCTACTCTATTGAGGGACAAGCTGAATACTTTTATGCTATGTTTTCTTTATGTGAAACAAACGTCTTGCAAAGCATTGTTATTCATGAATCTTTTGTTTGTTCCTTTTCATGTTGCATCATAGTTGCTTTGCTTATTGCTAGAACTTTGTCTTTCATGTTATGATTGAAGTACTATCATCCCAGCTTTGAATGTTTTACAAATACTTTGATCAAGTCTTTGATGGTGCATGTCACCTCAAAAATTATTCTTTCTTTTTATCACTTACCTACTCGAGGACGAGCAGGAGTTAAGCTTGGGGATGTTGATACATTGCAAATGTATCTATAATTTTTGATGTTCCATGCTTGGTTTTATCTACTTTCTTATGTTTTGTTCCAACTTTGGAGTACTTTTCATATGATTTCTTGGACTAACCTATTAACAAGATGCCATAGTGTCAGTTGCCTGTTTTCTGCTGTTTTTGGTTCCAGGAAAGTCAGAAAATGAATATTCTCGGAATTGGATGGGACAAAAGCCAAAGTTCCTATTTTACCGGAAGACTCATGGAGCCAGAATACGAGACGGAGGAGGGCCAGGGCCTGGCCACACCATGTGGTGGCGCGGGCTAGCCCTGACCGCGCCACCAGGTGGTGTGGGCCCCCTGGCCGCCCACCGACCTGTCTCTTCACCTATAAGTTTCCTCCCGAGGCATAAACCCTAAAGAGTCAAGCCTCTAGCCACGAAAAAGTTCCGTAGTGCCGCCGCCACCAAAAAGGAGATTCGGGGGACAGAAAGTCTCTGTTCCGGCACCCTGCCGAGACGGGGAAGTGCCCTCGGAGCCATCTCCATCGATCTCCACCACCATCTCCATCACCGTTGTTGATTCCCATGATGAGGAGGGAGTAGTTCTCTCTCGAGGCTAAGGGTTCTACCGGTAGCTATGTGTTCATCTCTCTCTCTATGCATGATCGTATTGAGATCATGAGCTTGTAATCTACATATCTACCTTGCTACTCAAGTGCTTTAAGAGATCTCTGCTCTCCCCATGTGTGTGAAAGTGACAGCGTGCTCACCATGGTGGCACTTAGGCTAGAGATTACAAATACTTTTTATGAGTTATATATGGAGTTGGATGTCTTTATGAAATTGTGGTGTTTGTTGGACTCATCTAGTACTCAATGTGACAGTGTGGGGTTTTCTAGATGGGAAAGGCTTACTTTGAGGTGTGCTGTTATAGCCCTACCATCGATTAGAGTGTTCAACCGGAGAGTAGTTAAGAGTAGTATCATAAAGAGAAGATATTTATATGAGAGTGTTCACTAGTGAAAGTATGATCCCTAGGCCTTGTTTCTTAGCATTGATACACCGTTTGCAATTAGATCTGTTACATGTTTGCTTGTTTCCATCTTTATTTCAGTTTGCTTTTAGTATCTTCCACGCCATCAAGCTATCTTCTATCACCGTTACCACTTATAATTATCCATACCACTTGTATTTCACTATCTCTTCGCCGAACTAGTGCACCTATACACCTGACAAGTGTATTGGGTGTGTTGGGGACACAAGAGACTTCTTGTATCTTGATTGCAGGGTTGCTTGAGAGGGAATACCTTTGACCACTTCCTCCCTGAGTTCGATAAACCTTGGGTGATCCACTAAAGGGAATTCTTACTGCTGTTCTACAAACCTCTGCACTTGGAGGCCCAACAACTGTCTACAAGAATAGAAGTGCGTAGACATCAAACATCATTTTCTTCATTGCCACTTTCAGTTTCAATATCAGAGACAGATATACTATTAGGATCTTTAGCAGGTTTAGAGGGTTCTACAACAGGTTTATGTTTCTTTTTTCTTTTCTTAGGAGTAGTACCACTATTTTCAGCTTGTTGAGAATCCTGCTCAATTCTTTTAGGATGCCCCTCCGGATATAGAGGATCCTGGGTAGCAGCATCACTTCTAGTTCTAATTTCATAAGCATGTTTTTCTTTGGCAGCATTAACTAGCAAGTATTTTTGCACTTTAATAAGCTGATCAATTTGAGTTTGAACCATTTGAAAATGTTTAACAAGCATTTTAACATCATTAGAGGTTCTTTCCACAATATCTTTTAACTCAACAATAGCTCTAGAGTTTTCCATTAAATGATTTTGCACCCTTTTATTAAAATTATCTTGCTTAACAATAAAAATATCGAATTCTTCTAAGCCTTGATCAGGAGGTTTAGAGTAAGGGATATCACCTTCATCAAAATGTTGGAGAGAGTGTACCTCTATAGTGGATGAGTGGGGAATTGGCTTACATAATTCTTCTATAGGAGGTAAATTCTTGACATCTATAGCTTTAATTCCCTTCTCCTTAAGACATTTCTTAGGTTCCCTCATCACTTCATCATTTAGTTCAATAACTCCCCTCTTCTTTGATGTTGGTGTAGGCGTAGGGATAGTTGGTTCAGGTATAATTGTTTCAGGTATAGCTGGTTCAGGAGGAGTCCAATCTTCATAGTTCTTGCTTATTTTAGCCATTAATTCCTCAGCTTCCTTGGGAGTCCTATTCCTGAAAACACAATCAGCACAACTATACAGGTATGTTCTGGATTCTTCAGTTAGTACATTATAAAATATATCAAGAAGCTCATTCTTAGGTAATGGACATCCAGCCCATGATTTAGGCAATATCTCTTCTTCTCCCTGTTTAAAATCAAAAGTTCCTGCAAAATAGCATGTCTAGCACTAGGAGGAAAACATTTCTGCAGGAAAGTACTAATCAAGAAATCAGGGCTATCAATAGATCCAGGAGGTAAATTATTAAACCAAGTTTTAGCTTCTCCTTTCAGTGAAAAAGGTAAATTTTAGCAACAAAATATGTGCGCATCTTAATATCATCAGAAAACAGGCCACTCATGGTAGCAAGCTCAATCATATGTGCTACCGCACTTTCATTCTTAGTCCCACAAAAAGGTTCTTTCTCAACCATAGCTATATAAGATAGATCAAGAGAGAAATCATAATCTTTATCTTTAATGTTTATGGGAGATGCGGCACTCCTATCATGGGTGTTTTGACATTCTTTAATAAATTCATCGATCATCTGAGTATAACCGTCTTCAATATCATAGCTCTCTCTAGACTCAGGTGAACTAACAGGTGTAGTAGTGTCTTCATTAGGAGTTTCAGTATTTCCAGCTATAGTTCTAGCAATCGTATCATCTAGGAAAGGACCTAATGAAC
The DNA here is from genome assembly GCA_910589775.1 of Avena eriantha. Taxonomy (NCBI): domain Eukaryota; kingdom Viridiplantae; phylum Streptophyta; class Magnoliopsida; order Poales; family Poaceae; genus Avena; species Avena eriantha. The sequence goes on from OU342744.1 coordinate 434,072,626, forward strand.
CACTCTTATCAAGCACAATAGAAGGAGCATCATAAGTATCAGAAGTTTCAGATTCAGCAGTAGTAGCAATGTGTGTAGCATATGTATGTGGTGGTGTAAGGAGTTTACTCATAACAGATGGTGAATCATGAGCAACAGAGGTGTTCAGAACCGTACCTCTCCTTGTAGTGGATGGTAAAATAGGGACCTTGCCATCACGAGACTTATCCATGATGGATGGATGGCAGCGAACAATAATGATTCCAAGTGGACTTGATAAATAAAGATATGCTCCCCAGCAACAGTGCCAGAAAATAGTCTTGATGACCCACAAGTATAGGGGGTGTATCGCAGTATTTTAGAGGGAAGTGAAACCCAATTGATTGATTCGACACAAGGGGAGCCAAAGAATATTTATAAGCCTTAACAACTGAGTTGTCAATTCAACTGCACCTGGAAACAATCTTGCTCACAGCAGTTTATCAGTAGCAATAGTTTTGTAGTAGCAATAGCAAAGTAATAGTAGTAGTAAAAGTAAAGACAGTAGTAAGAATTGCATTAAATAGTAGGATTAAAGCACGGCAGGCATAGAGATGGATGGACGGGCGTTGCATGGACAAGACAATTCATATAGCAATCAGAACATAGGGCATTTGCAGATAAATAATATAAAGCATCAAAGTACTAGATAATCATAGGCATGTATTCCATATGTAGTCATACGTGCTCGCAATGAGAACTTGCACAACATATTTTGTCCTGCCAGCCCGTTTGCAGCGGACCCTCAATGGAACTACTGGCAATTAAGGTGCTCCTTTTAATAGAGCACCAGAGCAAAGCATTAACACTCCGTGAACACATGTGATTCTCACATCATAGCCATTCCCTCCGGTTATCCCGATTTCTGTCACTTCGGGGCCATTAGTTCCGGATAATAACGTGTGTATACAACTTGCAGGTAAGACCATAAACAATACTATCATAATGAATCAATAACATGTTCAGATCTGAAATCATGGCACTCGGGCCCTAGTGACAAGCATTAAGCATAACAAGTTGCAACAAAGTCAAAAAGTACTAATAATAGATACTAGGCCCCATGCCCTAACAATCCGATGCCATTACATGAACCATCTCATCCAATCCCTACCATCCCCATAGCCTACAGCGGGGGATTACTCACTCATAGATGGGGGAAACATGGATGGTCGATGGAGAAGCGATGGTGATGATGATGGCGATGATCTCCTCCAACTACCCGTCCCGGCAAGGTGCCAGAACGGAGTTTCTGGTTGCGAATCGCGGAATCTGGTGGTGGCGGCGCAGCGAAACTCTTTCTGAAAAAACATCGAACCCCACTGGGTTTTTAGATCAGGAGGCAACTTATAGGCCAAGAGGGAGGCCGAGGGGGTGCCTGGGGCGGCCAGACCACCCCCCTGGTGCGGCCAGACCTAGCCCACGCGGCCAGATGTAGCATCCCAATTGTCTAACAATTGCAATGCTACTAGGCTAGTCTATATATGCTACTTCCTACATATAATTAGTTGCATCATTATTATATCATGCTCATGTCATCATGCCACCTTGCATTTGAGCATCATCATATAAAACCTTTTCATTTGGTTCTTATCTCATATGCATTATTAATTGTAGTTGCCTCTTGATACATTGTATTTGATTCTTCATAAATGCTTGATGCCCAAGTTGAGTTGGGGCATATCTTTTATTAACTCCACCACCTTTCTTTGTCACCACCCTATAATTCCACCATCCAAACTATATGTGGGCATTTGCACATCTTTTGGCTCTTGTCTAGCTCACATATATTTAAGATGGATCCACTTCTACTTCCACATGCTCCCATATATGCATCATGTTGTTTTCACAATATTGATATGTGGAGAGCCACATGGCCCCCTTTGTATGCTATGTGAGTAGAACTCCGCCATAAGCTTACATATGGGTTGAATTTGAATAAATGCTCATGTGAGAATATAATTGTGGCTATATTTTTGTCTAGTGGATCACACACACAAGCTTGGCCACCATCTCTTCATTGCATGTTCTTTTATTTAGTCCATATGAGAAGCAAGCTTGTGTATTTTGGGTTTGGCCTTAATTCAAATATTGACATGCATGCAAGAATATATGACCATGATTGAAAATAGTTGTTTTCACAACTAGAATTAGTGGCATTTATTACTTGTGCATGGGCCATGCAAGCTTCCTCTCTCTCCTTTTTCAACCTATTTGATTTTTGCTTTGGTTTTGGAAGAGTTTTGAGTAGTTTGTTTTCAAACTAATAAAATAAATAAAAGTACACCTACCCTATCTCTACATCATGTCATACTACATGCAATATTAGTCTCTAATCACATGTGATATCAATGCCACTAGTGACCTTTCTTTTATTCAAAGTCTTTTGCACTTGTATGCTTGTTCAAATTTTGATCAAATCCTATATCTACACTCCATCTACCAAGTTTTCCTAGCTAATCTAGCTATCTAAATAAAGACTCCATCTCTAATATTTATTTATTTTGGCTCTTGATCTCTGCCTAAATCATTGACACTAAATCCGTCTAAAGTTTTGTCTAAAACTAGTCTCATCTAGACTAGTTTGGACTATATAAAAACTCCAATATTCTTCTTTTCCAAAATTCGGGTCATGTGTACATATGTGTACATATACACACCACACTCACTCTAATCTAATCTTGCCAAAAAAAACCTCACGTGTATGCATGCAAACACCTACACACGCATACATGATCTGCTTGTTTTTTTTGTTTTTGAGCCACACATACACATGCCAGCTAGCTCTAACCCTATCTATATGGTGAAGCCATAATTCGAAATTTGATCAGCCCCAACCCATCGAACCTTGTCCATCTGATCCTGGCCTTGGTGCAACCCAATCGGCATCCTCTCTGCTGCTGCATGGTCTCGATCGGAACAGCCAACAGATGCTCAGTGGGCGCGGCCTCCCTGTTCCTCATCCTTCCCCGGCAGAGCGTGCCGAGCACGTGAGACTCGCCCACGTCGTGCGCGTGATCACTTGCCAGCTCCCTGCCTCCTGTCCACAAAAGTAGAGCAACACGCATCATATCCTCTCAACTACTCCCACATCTGAATCTCACCATCCCTCTCCTCTCCTACTCGAGTCTGAACGCCCTAGACACAGATCCTGCCGCCATGGTCATGGGCGCACCGTCGATCCCCTGTAGTTGGAACCTTGCCGAGGTGCCCTAGAGGTGCACTAGGAGTGCTAGGAGTTGCTCGGTGCCTGGGACATGAAGGAGGAGCAGCAGCACCTCAACACCGTCTCCATGCATGCCTTCGCCACCATCTCTGTCTCGTCGGCCTCGTCCAGCAGGGCTGGCAAGGTGAGCTCCACCACCTCGTCTCCCCTCCCCTTGCTGTGCTCTTGACCTTCGTCGCCGCACCCAGCCAACGCCTTGCCGCGCCCACACACGCCGGACAACGCCCAGCCATGCAGCAGCGCCGTCGACCCTCTGTTTCCACCTTTTCCCTGGCCTCCTCAGCTCGCCTCCGGCTCCACTCTTTGGATTAAGTCGAAGACGACACACCCTGTAGCTCTCAGTAACATCCAACGAAGATGGGTCAAATTAACTGTTTTCATCCGTTCGTTTTCGTCTATGTTTTTCACCTCTGTACATCACAAGTTTCCGAGATCGTCCCAACAGGGTAGACGATACCATCAGTACGTACATGTAGCCCCTTGTCCCCTCTTTCTAACTCCGCAAATCTCGTTTAATCTCGTGGTCTATATCTCTCAATATCATCAGCCAAATTGGGCAACACCATGCTATTTTCCGTTCATCAGTTGTCTGTCAGCAGATCACGGTAAATCTGTCTCGAACCCCGATGAATTAGCGAGCTCCACAGATGATCTCCGACGATTTTCTTCGTATCTATCTAATCTCATATGCCCTATCTACGCTTAGGAACAATCGGAAACTTAACTGAATCAAACATGAGCTCGTAATCATCCGCCAATTTTCGTTCCATCTCCTGTCAGTCTATGTACATGAGATGCAGTCTGTTTTCCTGCTACGTTCTCGATTTTATTCCGTCTTCGACCGTTGCTCTCCGGCGTAACCTTTACCATTAATCTCTTCTCCTGTGTCCCAGCTTTCCATAGCACTAAACGGCGCGCACAACGGAGGTCCGTAGCTCCATGAATCATCCTCAAAACTTCGCCCGATCTCACAGTTTCTGCTGACGAAATTCAGTTCTTCGCGTCAACACTAAACAAAAATTCAGAAAACAGTTTTTAATATTGTTTTTATGCTGCCAAAACACCACTAGAAAAGCGTGTTCCCTTCCGAATCTGTGAACACCCTAAATACGAAAGTTGTAGATCTAGTACTTGTCCACAAATAACTCTTCTACGGCAAACTCTATTTCATTCTAGTTTTGTCTCCAGGATCAAACCAAGACAGAAGATGTTAACAGTCCTCTGTTCTAGTTTTTCTGTTATCAGTTGGCCTCCAAAATTACTCCAGAACTCATACTTCCTTACCATTTTTGAAAATCTTGTAAACACCAAAGTTGTAGAGCTCATCCCCCTCTACAACTCTGCTCTTATCAAAAAATTTAAATTCCCAACAGATCTTTCTTCACGATCAGTCCAAATCAGAATGTTTTAAACAAAACTAGCAATTTCAAACATGGAAGTTTGACCACATTCTAAAAGTAGGGTCTGTACTGTTTCGGAAAAACTCAAAACATCAAATTTGTTTGTTTTTAAATTCTTAATATGAATATAATCTTTGTTTTAATTGTGCCATGTTGGAAAATAATAAATATTTTTCAGGATATTAATAAATGCTTAAATCATGATTAAATCTCAACTTTTTATTGATAAATCAAAGTAATACAAATAATATATGTTTTTGAATCAGAAAAATGTGAGGATTTCAAATATGTCATCCAAAATAATGTTTGACTAATTTAAATTTTAGAAATTGTTTAAATTGCAATAAATATGCCTTTTCTCAATTAATTAATAAATTTAATTCTATAACTCCAAATTTGACAAATAATATATCTAAATCGATCAGCGCGACGAGCCCGTTCTAACTACGCATTCCATGATATGAATTAAAGCATGCATCATATAAATATTAAAGAATCAGAACTGTTTATGGTAATAAAACTTGACCAAATAATTAATAAAATGATTTATTCTTGTCCCCACACCTCAACCTTGCCATGCTACATTATTGCCATGTAAATTGTGCATCATTCATCATGACATGCTTGGTTGCTTGTCGCATTTTATTTATATGCTTGTCCACTTTATTTATGTTGGCCCTTGTTTGTTTGGTTCTTCTTTCGAATAGACGCCGAGCAGGGAAATTTACAGGAATTCCTGGAGTACTACCCAGATCCATCCCTCGCTTCAACTGAGCTTCCAAGAAAGCACTACCACATGCTTGCATACATATAGTACCTATTGCTTCTATCTTATTATTGCATCATGGAGTCGCGAATGCATTAAATTGAATCCCAAGTACTGCATAGCCTTTACTTTTAAACCCCACCGAGCTTGTTCCTCCATCCCATGAGCCATTAGTACAGGAGTTGTTTGAGCCATGCGAGTCGTACAATAGCATGTGTAGGGTATGTGAGTGTCTGATGGATAACGAGGTACCTAAATAACTTAACCTGAGTAGTAATGGGATAACTAATGAAAGAGGCACCGGTGGGCAATATATGTCATTTGGTTTTTATGTCCACTTGTGTCCCGTAGGACCCCGAGTACTTGATTCCTGTTCCTTGACTATTCGCACTATCCACATCCGGGAGGACTTGTGGACCTCCCTGAGCCAGAGCTTGATTCATTTCTATTTCTTGAGGCCGCAAATTAGTTTGGAGTTTTATTTACTATCTTGTACTTATGCCATGTTACTATTTTATTAAGATTGTGCATGGAGCACCTGTACTATTTTGGATGCGGAGTGTTTTCGCGGTATCGACAAGCCCAGTCACATTTTCGGGTTCCCAGTCGTTTACAGCCATTGACGCAAACCTTGGGTCCGTCTCGGAGTCGGCCAACTTCGTTGCGGGTAGCTTAATGGGGTAGCCCCCTGAAATATTTTATGAATCCTGTGATCGTTTTGTCATGAATGCCTCATTGGGTTTTGAGTTGGTTTTTCTGAGGTTGATCGAGTGTGCGTTGCTATTTGTGCACCCCTGCAGGGTGAATCTTTCTGAAAGCCGTGTCCGCGGTTATGGACGACTTGGAGCACAGTTTCTCAATCATAGACAAGCATAACTAAAGTACCGCTTTTAATTTGACTAAATATCTGACTAGTAATTAGTGCAATACTCATGAAATAGTTAATAAAACTGCCAACGGGTGGGTTGTTCGTCCGCTTTCTTGTTGATAAACGAGAAGGAGGATAGATCTGTCACTTTATACTGTTATAACTGTTGTTTCTAATTAACGGACATCCGCCTATCATTGGTTAGGCGGATGGTTAGCGAGTATCTATAGACTTGTTAGTTATTAACTTTTGCTGCAATTGCGTCACCCCAGGTATATGTCCCCTTTAGAGGCATAAAGACTTGCTGAGTACCCCTAGGGTCTCACACGATAAATTGTTTGATTCAGATGAACATGTGTATTCGCAAGATGGATACTAGGTGGAGGAGACAGATGATGTTGGCAACTATCACTCGGTGTAGAGATTCCGGGGATGGGGATCCGTGAGATCTGTGGGCGGGATGTGCTTATTTATGTGGCATCTTATGCCGATTTGCTTCTTATCCGTACTCGGATCTTGTTTCCCGCTTCTGCTTGCTACTCTGCTGATTGATGTATGAGGAGCTATCCTATACTATTATCTCTATCTAGGATATTTGGATCTTGCCGTATGGCGTTGCAATATTTCTATTTGTTTTAGATGGTATGGCTCTGAGAACTGTTGTAAGGTAGCTTGCATACATACTCACTTGTGTATGTATTTGATCTCTTTGCCTGTTGCCTACGCCGCTTGCTCTTGTCCCGATGTTCTTAGAAGTGGTTAGGGCGGTCGACGGGCCTACACGTGGGTGGCCCTAGGGCCCCGCTGTAAAATTCCTTAACCACTTTTGGTTCATCCAGGCTTGAACTTAGAGAGTAGGGTCCGAGGTTGTTACAATTGGTATCAGAGCCATTCCGCCCTTCAGGGTCTCAGCCAAAATGGTCGTTGTCAGTCTAGCAAATATTTTTGGTAGTTATGTATACCAGGAAAAAACAAAACACGAGAGTAGGAATGCTTCCATTTTTCTTCTTACCCACCTACCCTTTTCTGGTAAGGAAGTGTAACATTTTCAATCCTCTTCTAAAATTCAAAATAGGATTCACGTGTTCTGGGTTCCGTAGTACCATAGAACGTGTGTGTGTGTGTAATTCCTTTCTACCTATTGCAACCAACCTTGTTGTCACAATCTGCCTTTGGTTATCAACTGTTGGTACATTCCATACTGACAGGCTTTTGTAAACCAACGTCATCTATCCGACTCCTTGTTAACCGGCGCAATCTTGTCAAGGGTGTTCTTCCTTCCAGCATGCTTTCACAGAATGTGGAGTTGCTAATCTCTATCTGATAAGTGGTTTTGCGCATCTATTGGTAATTTAATGCCCAAAAATGCGGAAAAAATTTCTTTGATACATCTGTGTTTCCACACTCCTCTTCAGTCGTGTGTGAAACATTGTCTATCTTTCTTTTATCAACATGATCATGCTAACTCATTCTTTTGTCACCGGCGCTTAATCCTGGAGTTTTACTTCATCATCAATTCTTCTGGGCTAAATACATAACGTGTGTCGATCCGACGCATGTGATTGTAATTTGGTTCTCGGCATAGCTATATGACACTTATCATGAGTGGAATAGGGTCAATACTATAAATCCAATCCTCCAAATGATGGCGGTTATCTCCTGTGATTTTGAGTTACACCGTGATCATATCTTTACCATATGCAAGTATCTTTGTCAATCCGGAGGTTTCTCAAGGCACTATGGTGGTCTATCATCTATTTATCATGCTTCACATCTTTTTGAACTCCATATCTGCAAGATTCTCTTTGATACAGGAGAATCACATCTTTTCATTTCTGATAGCTTTGCTTAAGGTATGAGCTATCATCGTTTCTTTATCCAAGATCTCTTTACCTTTGTAACCGGTGATCCGATCAATAATGTGAACCATGTGGCATTTCTTGTTCTCTTCCGAAGGACCAGATAATCTATTCTACCAATGCATCTTTCCAACATGAATCCTTGCTCGTAACGTTGATATTTCAAATAGCGTTGAGCTCAAAAAGTGTTTCGAGCATTTGTTCGGGTCTTCGCCTCTTGAACTTGGTATTTTTTGAATATCTTGTTAATCCATGGTGGTATATCTTGATGATATGCTTGCCATTCTATCTCAATAAAACACCATCTTCTCTTCTCTCAAGCTTTGTGAACACTGCCTGTGTGCAAAGTTCTCAAAGTGTAAATTCTGGCTCCTGCAAGTCACCTATCTCGACCACGTCCTTCTGCTAAAGACATCGTTTCAATTCTGGAATCAGCAAGTCCATTGTTAATTCCATCCTCCACCCTCGACCAAAACCCAGAGTTTTTCCTTGTTGGCAAAGTTATCATCATCGTTTCGCCGAAGTTTCCTCAAGACTGCTAAATCTCTCGCAATCATTTCAAGAAGAACATGGAGTTCTTTTCACCTCTGTCTCGTCAAGTAATCTTTTGAAACCCTCTTGTTTAATCTTCTATGCTCAATCCACCGGAGGCCATGAAGACTTTTCAGATCTTTTGTAATCCTTTTGTTCAAGCTGGTGTTATCCTTTCTCTACCTATTGAATCTTGCAGTTGTTCTCCATTATCTTCTTTCATATCTTTCCGGTGTTTCTGGATCTTCTGACATGACGACAACATCATCATCTCTATCTATCTTGGATTCGACGAATCATTTGCATCATATCTTTGTTTTTCTTACGGAGTTCCATGAGTTCTTTTTGTCAAGATTTTTAGTCTGTTTCGGTAGTTAGGTTGCATAATTTTCCTATTCGGGTACGGAGTAATGCTTTGGGTGCGGGATGGAGTAGCTACCATACCACTACTCTTATCATTCTCTTTTGTACAATGAATTGGCGGATTAATGCGATTTCACTCATTCCACGGAAGTCAGAAGTGGCCTTTATTCCTCGATACTTTACGTCCGTCCTTGTTTTCCGGAGTGCTCTCTCGAAGAATATAATCAATAATCTCTTGTTGGTGATCTCGTCTTTTTCTACACGGAGCAAAATCTTCAATGATCTGGTGGAAGCAAATGCAAAATCTTCTCCGGCCTCTCCTTTCTACCGGTGCTCGACATCGTCAAACAAGATGGATGGAAGATATCTCTGACTTCATCTATCAAATCCTTATTCTGTCGGTAAAGCCAATTATGGTTGATGCCATTAATCACAAATCTGTTCCACTTCCTCTCAGGATTCCACCATAACTAGCATCACCTCTTTCTCTTGAAGATATATTGGCGCACCTCAATTGCGTGATCCTTTGGTTCTTACTGGCACAAGGAGAATCTAATCCGACAACGTCTAACCCAAATCTCTTCCATTGATATCAAGGAACTTTATTGTATGAAGGCAACAATGTTTCCCCAATCTGCATTCCTTTAATCTTTGGGAAGATACAATGTTATTTTCATAGTGGTTGATAACTTCTCCAAAGCAGCTCTTTTCTTCCGGCGAGACAAAGATTCATCTTCTCTTATATCTGTAAATCTCTAATCCTAACGGTGTGTCTTTTCTTTCTCCATGGTACATCGTCCTTTCTAATTCTTTCAACAAGTGGTTCTTTTCTTTTATCGTGTTTCTCGAGAGCACCGGAGCTATGTTCATCCTATCGCTCTAGTCTCACAACAATTCTCCAGTTCCTTCTTCCTCTTGTTTCTATAGCAAAACGCAAGACTCGCAACAAGTCTAGCAAGTTTTTGCAAGGTGCAGTGGTCGCACCATTCCGTGTTCATCCTTTTGGGAACGTGAAGGTCACCTTCATTCCGAACACCCGCCTCTCGTCTTGTCTTTTTCTTTTCCTAGGAATCTCGGGGCGAGATTCTTGTTTAGTGGGGGAGAGTTGTAGCATCCCAATTGTCTAACAATTGCAATGCTACTAGGCTAGTCTATATATGCTACTTCCTACATATAATTAGTTGCATCATTATTATATCATGCTCATGTCATCATGCCACCTTGCATTTGAGCATCATATAAAACCTTTTCATTTGGTTCTTATCTCATATGCATTATTAATTGTAGTTGCCTCTTGATACATTGTATTTGGTTTTTGATAAATGCTTGATGCCCAGGTTGAGTTGGGGCATATCTTTTATTAACTCCACCACCTTTCTTTGTCACCATCCTATAATTCCACCATCCAAACTATATGTGGGCATTTGCACATCTTTTGGCTCTTGTCTAGCTCACATATATTTAAGATGGATCCACTTCTACTTCCACATGCTCCCATATATGCATCATGTTGTTTTCACAATATTGATATGTGGAGAGCCACATGGCCCCCTTTGTATGCTATGTGAGTAGAACTCCGCCATAAGCTTACATATGGGTTGAATTTGAATAAATGCTCATGTGAGAATATAATTGTGGCTATATTTTTGTCTAGTGGATCACACACACAAGCTTGGCCACCATCTCTTCATTGCATGTTCTTTTATTTAGTCCATATGAGAAGCAAGCTTGTGTATTTTGGGTTTGGCCTTAATTCAAATATTGACATGCATGCAAGAATATATGACCATGATTGAAAATAGTTGTTTTCACAACTAGAATTAGTGGCATTTATTACTTGTGCATGGGCCATGCAAGCTTCCTCTCTCTCCTTTTTCAACCTATTTGATTTTTGCTTTGGTTTTGGAAGAGTTTTGAGTAGTTTGTTTTCAAACTAATAAAATAAATAAAAGTACACCTACCCTATCTCTACATCATGTCATACTACATGCAATATTAGTCTCTAATCACATGTGATATCAATGCCACTAGTGACCTTTCTTTTATTCAAATTCTTTTGCACTTGTATGCTTGTTCAAATTTTGATCAAATCCTATATCTACACTCCATCTACCAAGTTTTCCTAGCTAATCTAGCTATCTAAATAAAGACTCCATCTCTAATATTTATTTATTTTGGCTCTTGATCTCTGCCTAAATCATTGACACTAAATCCGTCTAAAGTTTTGTCTAAAACTAGTCTCATCTAGACTAGTTTGGACTATATAAAAACTTCAATCTTCTTCTTTTCCAAAATTCGGGTCATGTGTACATATGTGTACATATACACACCACACTCACTCTAATCTAATCTTGCCAAAAAAAACCTCACGTCTATGCATGCAAACACCTACACACGCATACATGATCTGTTTGTTTTTTTTGTTTTTGAGCCACACATACACATGCCAGCTAGCTCTAACCCTATCTATATGGTGAAGCCATAATTCGAAATTTGATCAGCCCCAACCCATCGAACCTTGTCCATCTGATCCTGGCCTTGGTGCAACCCAATCGGCATCCTCTCTGCTGCTGCATGGTCTCGATCGGAACAGCCAACAGATGCTCAGTGGGCGCGGCCTCCCTGTTCCTCATCCTTCCCCGGCAGAGCGTGCGAGCACGTGAGACTCGCCCACGTCGTGCGCGTGATCACTTGCCAGCTCCCTGCCTCCTGTCCACAAAAGTAGAGCAACACGCATCATATCCTCTCAACTACTCCCACATCTGAATCTCACCATCCCTCTCCTCTCCTACTCGAGTCTGAACGCCCTAGACACAGATCCTGCCGCCATGGTCATGGGTGCACTGTCGATTCCCTGTCGCTGGAACCTTGCCGCGGTGCCCTAGAGGTGCACTAGGAGTGCTAGGAGTTGCTCGGTGCCTGGGACATGAAGGAGGAGCAGCAGCACCTCAACACCGTCTCCATGCATGCCTTCGCCACCATCTCTGTCTCGTCGGCCTCGTCCAGCAGGGCTGGCAAGGTGAGCTCCACCACCTCGTCTCCCCTCCCCTTGCTGTGCTCTTGACCTTCGTCGCCGCACCCAGCCAACGCCTTGCCGCGCCCACACACGCCGGACAACGCCCAGCCGCGCAGACAGACGCGCAGCAGCGTCGTCGACCCTCTGTTCCCACCTTTTCCCTGGCCTCCTCAGCTTGCCTCCGGCTCCACTCTTTGGATTAAGTCGAAGACGACATACCCATCTCACCGTAGCACAAAACGGCATCCGAATCCGTCGAGAAACAGGACCGTGATCATCTAACGAAGTTGGTTTTATCTCAATGTAAGCCACACATCTGTCCGTCAGTCTCGCACGCACTGCAGTGCCTCTTTTCGTGAATTTTTGCCGTCCTACTCGGTTCGTTTCCATCGCCGAGATCCACACACCTATAAAGAGGGCAAAGTCATCTTTCCGATGCAACCAACCATGGCCCAATCCGAGCCCTGTAGCTCTCAGTAACATCCGACGAAGATGGGTCAAATTAACTGTTTTCATCCGTTCGTTTTCGTATGTCTTTCACCTCTGTACATCACAAGTTTTCGAGATCGCCCCAACAGGGTAGACGATACCATCAGTACGTACATGTATCCCCTTGTCCCCTCTTTCCAACTCTGCAAATCTCGTTCAATCTCGTGGTCTATATCTCTCAATATCATCAGGCAAATTGGACAACACCATGCTATTTTCCGTTCATCAGTTGTCTCTCAGCGGATGACGGTAAATCTGTCTCGAACCCCGACGAATTAGCGAGCTCCACAGATGATCTCCGACGATTTTCTTCGTATCTATCTAATCTGCTATACCCTATCTACGCTTAGGAACAATCGGAAACTTAACTGAATCAAATATGAGCTCGTAATCATCCGCCGATTTTCATTCCATCTCCTGTCAGTCTATGTACGTGAGATGCAGTCTCTTTTCCGGCTACGTTCTCTATTTTATTCCGTCTTCGACCGTAGATCTCCAGCGTAACCTTTACCATTAATCTCTTCTCCTCTGTCCTAGCTTTCCATAGCACTAAACGGAGCGCAAAACGGAGGTCCGTAGCTCCATGAATCATCCTCGAAACTTTCGCCCGATCTCACAGTTTCTGCTGACGAAATTCAGTTCTTCGCATCAACACTTAACAAAAATCTAGAAAACAGTTTTTAATATTTTTTTATGCTGCCAAACCCCCACTAGAAAAGTGTGTTCCCTTCTGAATCTGTGAACGCCGTAAACACGAAAGTTGTAGATCTAGTACTTGTCTACTAATAACTCTTCTACGGCAAACTCTATTTCGTTCCAGTTTTGTCTCCAGGATCAAACCAAGACAGAAGATGTTAACAGTCCTCTGTTCTAGTTTTCCTCTTATCAGTTGGCCTCCAAAATCACTCCAGAACTCATACTTCCTTACCATTTTTGAAAATCTTGTAAACACCAAAGTTGTAGAGCTCATCCCCCTCTAAAACTCTGCTCTTATCAAAAAAATTAAATTCCCAACAGATCTTTCTTCACGGTCAGTCCAAATCATAATGTTTTAAACAAAACTAGCAATTTCAAACATGGAAGTTTGACCACATTCTAAAAGTAGGGTCTGTACTGTTTCGGAAAAACTCAAAACATCAAATTTGTTTGTTTTTAAATTCTGAACATGAATATAATCTTTGTTTTAATTGTGTCATGTTGGAAAATAATAAATATTTTTCAGGATATTAATAAATGCTTAAATCATGATTAAATCTCAACTTTTTATTGATAAATCCAAATAGTACATATAATATATTCCGTCTTCGACCGTTGCTCTCCGGCGTAACCTTTACCATTAATCTCTTCTCCTGTGTCCCAGCTTTCCATAGCACTAAACGGCGCGCACAACGGAGGTCCGTAGCTCCATGAATCATCCTCAAAACTTCGCCCGATCTCACAGTTTCTGCTGACGAAATTCAGTTCTTCGCGTCAACACTAAACAAAAATTCAGAAAACAGTTTTTAATATTGTTTTTATGCTGCCAAAACACCACTAGAAAAGCGTGTTCCCTTCCGAATCTGTGAACACCCTAAATACGAAAGTTGTAGATCTAGTACTTGTCCACAAATAACTCTTCTACGGCAAACTCTATTTCATTCTAGTTTTGTCTCCAGGATCAAACCAAGACAGAAGATGTTAACAGTCCTCTGTTCTAGTTTTTCTGTTATCAGTTGGCCTCCAAAATTACTCCAGAACTCATACTTCCTTACCATTTTTGAAAATCTTGTAAACACCAAAGTTGTAGAGCTCATCCCCCTCTACAACTCTGCTCTTATCAAAAAATTTAAATTCCCAACAGATCTTTCTTCACGATCAGTCCAAATCAGAATGTTTTAAACAAAACTAGCAATTTCAAACATGGAAGTTTGACCACATTCTAAAAGTAGGGTCTGTACTGTTTCGGAAAAACTCAAAACATCAAATTTGTTTGTTTTTAAATTCTTAATATGAATATAATCTTTGTTTTAATTGTGCCATGTTGGAAAATAATAAATATTTTTCAGGATATTAATAAATGCTTAAATCATGATTAAATCTCAACTTTTTATTGATAAATCAAAGTAATACAAATAATATATGTTTTTGAATCAGAAAAATGTGAGGATTTCAAATATGTCATCCAAAATAATGTTTGACTAATTTAAATTTTAGAAATTGTTTAAATTGCAATAAATATGCCTTTTCTCAATTAATTAATAAATTTAATTCTATAACTCCAAATTTGACAAATAATATATCTAAATCGATCAGCGCGACGAGCCCGTTCTAACTACGCATTCCATGATATGAATTAAAGCATGCATCATATAAATATTAAAGAATCAGAACTGTTTATGGTAATAAAACTTGACCAAATAATTAATAAAATGATTTATTCTTGTCCCCACACCTCAACCTTGCCATGCTACATTATTGCCATGTAAATTGTGCATCATTCATCATGACATGCTTGGTTGCTTGTCGCATTTTATTTATATGCTTGTCCACTTTATTTATGTTGGCCCTTGTTTGTTTGGTTCTTCTTTCGAATAGACGCCGACCAGGAAAATTTACAGGAATTCCAGGAGTATTACACAGATCCATCCCTCACTTCAACTGAGCTTCTAGGAAAGCACTACCACATGCTTGCATACATATAGTACCTATTGCTTCTATCTTATTATTGCATCATGGAGTCGCGAATGCATTAAATTGAATCCCAAGTACTGCATAGCCTTTACTTTTAAACCCCACCGAGCTTGTTCCTCCATCCCATGCGCCATTAGTACAGGAGTTGTTTGAGCCATGCGAGTCGTAGAACAGTATGTGTAGGGTATGTAAGTGTCTGATGGATAACGAGGTACCTAAATAACTTAACTTGAGTAGTAATGGGATAACTAATGAAAGAGGCACCGGTGGGCAATATCTGTCATTTGGTTTTTATGTCCATTTGTGTCCCGTAGGACCCCGAGTACTTGATTCCTGTTCCTTGACTATTCGCACTATCCACATCCGGGAGGACTTGTGGACCCCCCCTGAGCCAGAGCTTGATTCATTTCTATTTCTTGGGGCCACAAACTAGTTTGGGGTTTTATTTACTATCATGTACTTATGCCATGTTACTGTTTTATTAAGATTGTGCCTGGAGCACCTGTACTGTTTTGGATGCGGAGTGTTTTCGCGGTATCGACAAGCCCAGTCACATTTTCGGGTTCCCAGTCGTTTACATCCATTGACGCAAACCTTGGGTCTGTCTCGGAGTCGGCCAACTTCGTTGCGGGTAGCTTAATGGGGTGGCCCCCTAAAATATTTTATGAATCCTGTGATCGTTTTGTCGTGAATGCCTCTTTGAGTTTTGAGTTGGTTTTTCGAGGTTGATTGAGTGTGTGTTGCTATTTGTGCACCCCTGCAGGGTGAATCTTTCTGAAAGCCGTGTCCGCGGTTATGGACGACTTGGAGCACAGTTTCTCGATCATAGACAAGCATAACTAAAGTACCGCTTTTAATTTGACTGAATATCTGAGTTGTAATTAGTGCAATACTCATGGAATGGTTAATAAAACTGCCAACGGATGGGTTGTTCGTCCGCTTTCTCGTTGATAAGCGAGAAGGAGGATGGATCTGTCACTTTATACTGTTATAACTGTTGTTTCTAATTAACGGACATCCGCATATCATTGGTTAGGCGGATGGTTAGCGAGTATCTATAGACTTGTTAGTTATTATCTTTTGCTGCAATTGCGTCACCCCAGGTATATGTCCCCTTTAGAGGCATAAAGACTTGCTGAGTATCCCTAGGGTCTCACACGATAAATTGTTTGATTCAGATGAACAGGTGTATTCGCAAGATGGATAATAGGTGGAGGAGACAGATGATGTTGGCAACGATCACTCGGTGTAGAGATTCCGGGGATGGGGATCCGTGAGATCTATGGGCGGGATGTACTTATTTATGTGGCATATTATGCCGATTTGCTTCTTATCCGTACTCGGATCTTGTTTCCCGCTTCCGCTTGCTACTCTGTTGATTGATGTATGAGGAGCTATCCTACACTATTATCTCTATCTAGGATATTTGGATCTTGCCGTATGGTGTTGCAATATTTCTATTTCTTTTAGATGGTATGGCTATGGGAACTGTTGTAAGGTAGCTTGCATATATACTCACTTGTGTTTGTATTTGATCTCTTCGCCTATTGCCTACGCCGCTTGCTCTTGTCCCAATGTTCTTAGAAGTTGTTAGGGCGGTCGACGGGCCTACACTTGGGTGGCCCTGGGACCCCGCTGTAAAATTCCTTAACCACTTTTGGTTCATCTAGGCTTGAACTTAGAGCGTAGGATCCTAGGTTGTTACACCAGGTGGTGTGGCCAGGCCCAGCCCTTCTCCGTCTCGTATTCTGGCTCCTTGAGTCTTCTGGTGAAATAGGATTTTTGGCATATTTTCTGGGATTTTTCCTGATAGTTGATTTTCTGCACAAAAATTAGACACCAAGGTAATTTTGCTGAAAACAGTGTCAGTCCGTGTTAGTTGTATCCAAATCACATAAGTTTAGAGGAGAAACAGTAGCAAACGTGTTCCGGAAAATAGATACGTTTTGGACGTATCATGGGACCATCCAAAGACGAGGTGGCAAAGTAGACCCATGTTGTCTGTCATCTTAGACCGTAGATGAGGCGGGTAGTTGCGGGCGGAGAGGCAAGCTGACAGCATAGACCTTAGACGACGTTCACGGGTTATTGCGGTGAGATCGTACTATCGGTACCGTTTGGAGATGAGTTGGCAGCGTAGATCATACACATACGCGGGCTCTCACGGCGATATCAAAACTTTGGGATCTATTCGTTGCCAAGCTAGGAGCGTGGATCTTAGACATCTGCGGGTTCTCGCAGCCACGCCGTGTAGTTTCGCGCCATGCTCAGTGAGTGGATTATAATACCCCCCCTCCCCCCTCGCATTTTTCTCTCGGCACGATGCTCTAGATTAGGTTCTCTCCTCTTCCACCTCCTCCTCCTATTTTAGCTTTCTTCCCTCGCCATCCGTGTGCGACGATCCAGTGAGCACACCGGTGCTGTCGGCACGGGTGTCCATAGGTTGGCTAGATGGCGGTGCACGCAGCGAGTATAGCCTCTCGCATTCTAGTGTGGTCGTAGGCCGGGTATCCCTCTCGTGTGTTCCATCTCATCTAGGTTGTTGGCGGTGCTGCTCGAACCATGGGCAGTGGTGATATGGCTATCGACTAAGTTTGACAATGATGCCTCCAACAACAAACTTGTCCGGTAACACACACATGGAGTGCTCAAGTTTTTTGGCAAGTGACTATATCTCATGATCCTGCTTAACTACGAAGTGCTCATCAGTTATATTGTAGTTATAGAATTACTTCATGACATACAACTTAGTGCCAGCATCTGGGACCCGAAATTTGGTCTCAAGCGCATCCCACATAGCCTTGCCATAATCAAGTGATGTATAAGGATCAACAATGTTCTTGACAAGAACACTTAATAGAGATGCCTTAAAGAGGTTATAAGTTTTGTCAAACTCTGCCTCCTGAATTGGAGTGAGCTTACCCTCAGGTTTGCCAAGAGTGGCACTATATCAGCTGGTGGTCTGAAACCAGAGTAAAACTCTAACGTGCCACCTCTTATAGTGCATACCCTCAAAGATCGACGACTTCATAGTCGCGGCAAAGCCACTTGGATTAAATTGCTTTTGTTGAAAATATGAGCAATTTATCATATGATTTAATCCATAAAAACAATATATAAAACATGACTAATAATATAATAATAAAAGTAATCATACAATCCAATTGATAGATTGTAAATAGAAATTCTAAACCGATTGCTACACATAATGTAAGATATATAATTTGTAGTAAAAGAAACTTGATATGAAGAATGCATAAGATGAAGAGGAACCACTCGTGTTGGTGTTGTCAGAAATGCGGTAGCGCTTCTTAAAAACTGTATCGCCTTTCTCCCGTACAGGTTTGCAAGAGACGGGGCAAAAGTAACACGTACACGAGGCATATGTTGGTCCTCGACTCGGCTCATTCCCACAACCTGCGTCGCAAGCATCACGATGAAGCAAGTCCGTGGCGAGGAGGCCAACGGAGGAGGAGCCTCCATTATAAAGAGGTCAAATTCAATAAACAACGGGGATGAATTAACTCCTTGCCCTCCCATGTCGCTCCCCTCCTGTGGTGGCTCCGGAGGCGATAGCCCCAAAACCCTAAAAGCTCCTCCCTATCCCCACGCTTCTGGCCATTGCCGCCACTGGCACCAGCAGCGGTGGCGGTGCCCACCTCGTTGAAACTAACGGAGGGCAGGAGAGGGGCACTCTGTTGCGTCGCATGGGAGGTGGTGCGGCATTGTTGGGGGACTCAAGGCGGCTCAGACTTGTGGATGGTGCCTGAGTTCCAGCGGAGCGGCGATGAGGAGGTGGCTGCACGAGGTCGTGGTGGCCGCCGTGCAGCCCACGGCACGCGATCTGGGGTGCTGCTGGGTCGCGATCTAGACCTCAGGGGCACAGATCAGATCCGGTGGCGTCCAGGTTGGGATTCTGGTTCGAGGGTCTTCGATCCTAAACCGAGCCTTCCTACTACTGCTTTGTCTGCTCCTTTTGTTTTGGATAATGACTAGCGGCATGGGGGCCTGCTCGTCTGCTGAGAATAATGGCGGCAGTCCTAGGATTCCTCTTGCGCCAAGACGAGGATCGACTTGTTGCTTGTCCTATTTGATCTGGTCGGAGTGGCGAGTTCCGGAAGGCTTCGACCACAAACTCCCATCGGCGAATAATGCATGGAGATTGCCAGATTGGAGGGATTCGGTCGTGCGCACTCATGTTTTACTCTGACCGTTTGGGTTTAGAGGGAGCGCTTCGAAGCTCGCTTGGCTATTAATATCATGGGGCATGTTCTCATTCCATGGTGCTAGGGGGAATGTTTATGGAGATCGAGATCTAAGGACCGACAATGGTGGTTCGAGTCTAGATGGTGAAGAGGAATTTTCTTGGTGACTCATGATTTGGAGCAGTGGCATGCAAGTGGTGGCGACTACACATGAGGTTCATAGTCCTTCCTTTTAGGGTGAAAACCCAGGGTCTGGCCTTAATTGGTTGTGCCCAGCAATGGCATTGTTGAATGTATTGTTTTGAGAGCGCGGATTTTCTTCCTTCAGGGTGAAAACCTAAGATCTATGATCAGGCGATGACGGTGTTTGTGCACTGTTCCCTTCTTGGAGGCGTCTCTTTTGGAGAAGCTAGACTTCTGGTGATGTCTTGATGGTGGTTGTACCACTGTTTCAATGAATGGGTCACTGTAGCGGGACTTTTCTTTTTTGTAATTCTTCTTTCTTTTTTGGTTGTGCATCTGTATGGCCGCTAGGGCAATGCGTTGTTGCAGAGGCTGGATGTAACTAGTATCGTTTGATATTAATATATGCTCCTTTCCAAAAAAAACTAGCAACGTGAGACTAAACTTTTGTCACACATCTTGCCATGCATGAATGGGTGAAATGGTCATTTAACCACCTTCGTGAATTATTGCTAACAATAAATGGGTTGGGCCATATTTTAGGGGAAAAAATCAACATGTTGTGCATGTAGTATTTAGTAGAATATTTTCTTTTATACATTTGACCTTGAGGCAACTAAAACAAAAATTCGAGGAGTTATAACCTCAAGTACCTAAGTGCATTGATATAAGTGTTATCGGTAGCTTTCTTATCAGCATGTATGCTATGTGTTCGTGCGGTAGTTTTGTTTTGGAATGACCTTGGTCATGGTAGTATTAGGTCAAGCAACACTAAGGATGGAAATTTTATCCACGGATTCGGGTATCCACGGAAATTCGACCCGGTGGGCAAGAGTATGGAGGGCTAATTATACCCACGGATTTCATGCGATAGATACCCGCTAACTCATGGGGTGGGAACATGCAGAGGTTTTTCCCTATGGATATCCATGACACATGGGGCCCATATCTTAGGGACATACTTTGTTTTGCCCATTAGATGTGCGAGACTCATTTAAAGGCCTAACCTCCCCTTCCCCAACCCGAAAGGCCCAACTAACTCTAACTTGCTAACCCTGACACAATTTGCACGAGGCACCCCACACGACCACACTCGATGTCATGTTCGGCCCTTCCGTTCCCATAGAGCCGCCACTAAAATGATATTATACTATGCTGATGTAAAGCCATGGATATCCATGGATACCAGAGTAGGTTTGAATTTGGGGCGATATACAGGCCTTTGGATACCTTAGTGGGTAGGCTAGAGTGAGGCTGATGGATCTAGATTTGGATATGGTTTTGATCTAACCACCTAAACCTGCCCCATTGCCATCCTCAAGCAGCACTTCTACAGCTCCTGGTGATATACATGAACGCTCTGAATGAAGGGAATATGCCCGAGAAGGATCCCTCTCCCCTATAAAAGGAGGTGGTGGCCTCCTCTCCTCACACACCTCCTAGTGAAGGCTCTCTCTACCCTATAGCAAAATTCTTCATAGCTTAGGATTAGCGAAGTACATGTTCTCGGTGGTTTCTCTGAAAAGGATCTACTTTTTTGCTGGAGCGAGGATTCAGAGGTTGTTGGGATGCCAAACGTGTGTGTGCCATCACATTTGCACTGCTACTTTGTAGCGATGGACTTCAACTCGACCTTGAGATCGGCAAGAGTATGACTACGTCACCCATGAGACCAGATTTCGTTAAAATACTTTTCGGTCTTCAAGGGTAAGATCTGTCTGGATGTATATCTATCTGTTGCTTGCATCTAGTAGATAGATCTTGGTGCTTAGTTGTTCATATCGTAGAATTTTTTTTGTTTTCTACGCTCCAAACCCAACACCGAATGCTAGTATTCGAGTCAACTGAGTGGAGTAGATCGACCACCGATGAGAGGAGAGAACATACAATAATGTTGTCTTCTCCATTTTAAGAAAGGTGTGTTGCTATATTTTTTATCTCTACCTAATATAGAAAACTCAAAGATGTTTATCTTCGATTCGCCCCCTTGCTTTTTTTCTTCTTGTTCATAGGTTGTTTGACCATCCAGACCTACCTTAACCGCAAGGTCGTCTTCCGCAACTCCACAAGATCTAATGCCATATAAATCTATGTGTAGTGTAAAAGGAAGAAAACTATGCCTAAGAGTAAGGTGCAAAAAATTGGAATTGGAGTATCAATCAGTTTCTGTGTTTATTCTGTTACCAAACTGGAAAAAATCCCGGAATTAGTTGGTCAGTTATGTTGTTGGGCCAAGTTGCCGGAATAGCTCATTGAGTTTTTGCGCAAGTCCACCCGGTAAGTTCAAACTCCCATCAGGTTGCTTTCTTCAGGCCTTTGGAACAAATGACGAGTATAAATCAACACAAGAAATTTTAGTTTCTAGAGGAACAAATCACATCTATACGGAGGAAAAAAATAGACCAAGTGGAACAAGATTTTAGTGGCTCTGGTACACGACTACAGATGGAAACAGGAATTTTAGCTCATAGAGGAAGAAATCACACTTGTACGGAGGAATAAAAATTTAGATCAAGTGGAACAAAAATTCATTGCTTTTGGAACAAATTACTATTAGAGGAGGAAATAAAATTTCGGTTAAAGTGGAACAAAAATTTATTGCCCATGGAACAAATCGTGAATGCTCCAGGTAACAAAACTTTATACTAAGTGGAATAAAAGTTTAATCACTTGCAAAACTGAACTACAACTACAAAGAGGGACACACGTTTTTAGTAGGTGGAAAAAATTAACTCTCTCTCGGAGTACATCAGCTCTCTCCATACTAAAATTTGGACCAAATGTATCAAAGTTGTAGCTAGCGTTAAATAAATCCTATAGTCATAGGTGGAATAAAATTTCAGCGCACCGTAAAACACATCTCAACGTATATGGAACAAAAAAATAGAATTTTAAAGCCATGAAACAAATAACGAATAACAAAATGGAGTAAAACAATATGAAAATCGTGAAATAAAAATATAAACCTACCTACGAAAAACCATAATAAATTAAATTAAAAAGGAAAAATAGAAGGAAAAAGAAAAGGAAAAATAAAGCATGAAGGGAGGAAAAAAGAAACAAAAAGGAAATAAAATGAGAGAGGGAAGGTGGCCTGAATTAGAGCGACGAGAAAATTCACCTACGGACTTAGAGCAACTCTAGCAGTTTCCTTATAAACGCAAAATCCTTATTTTTTCGGCGGCTATACAGTTTGTGGTCCAGTTCGTGAGCAACAAAGCCTACAACCCGGCCTATAAATGCGATACGAAGCAATAGAAATCGCCCCCAGCCACTATATATTTGGTTTCGGTTGGTGTTTGCGGGCCATAAACCCTGACTGCCTCCGTCTCCCACCGCGGCGCAGTCCAGCCGCCTCCATTGGAATGGCGCCCCCTCTCTGCTCAGCAGGGGCGAGCCTTTCGCTGCTTCTTCAAGATCCTCCGCGGTCGCGGTACCGATCCCAGCCGATCCGCCGACAAGCACGCACGCCTCATTGGCCTCCACGACGGCGAGGAGGGCTCGTGGAGCTCGGCCGCACGCATGCTTGCGATGCCGCTGCCGAACAAGGAGCCCGTCGACACCTCCTCCGACGAGGAGCTCGTCGACAAAGACGTCGTCGTGGCCGCGGGGAGGAGGAGGCCCTCTCCCAGCTGAACTTCGTCGATGACGACCAGCTCGAGCGTGTCACTATGCTGGTGATGTGGCAGAGCGCCCACGAGGCGAAGGCGGCCACGGATGTGTAGGAGGTTCCGCGCATAAAAACAATAAATTTTACTCTAAGCTCTTGAACCCCTGAAGTTGTCAGGACCTATCTATTAGTAATACAGTAACGGCAGGGGCTTTTCGCGAACTTACCCTTGAAAACCGAAAAGCCTTGTCAACGCTCAGGAGTGGTTGATGTAGACAAGCCGAAGCCGACCTCAAGGTCATGATGAAGTCCTTGCGCTCCTTCAAGCTCTAACGACTTGAGTGCCTCAAGTGTGACACCTCGTGGGAGTTACACACGTCCGGTGCCTGACGATGACTCCCGCTTCCCCGATCCAGCAGTAGTTGCGGAAGTAGAGCTCCCGGATCCGAATCTCGTAGCGCGATGGCGCTCCGCGATGAAGATGTCTCTCGCTCGCGCAGTCTAGACTTGGGACCACGGTCACGAGAGAGAGAGAGGGGGAGAAAGAAAATATCAATTAGAGGTCCTCCCACAAGTGGGGAAACCTTTATTGATTATTGGGTGTATTTTCTAGGCCAATATACCCCACTATATATAGGGGGAGCGGAGGTACTACCTCCCCTCAACTCCCGGGGTGGAACTAAAGGAGAGGAGGGAGGGAGGAGGTGGCCGCCGGCCACTAGTGGGCCCCGCGCGGGGGGGCTTTGCCCAGCCGGCCTCCCCTTGCCCCTTCTCCCCTTTCTCCTTTTCCCTAATGGGCCCTCTCCCTCCAGAATTGGCCCATTAAGCCTTTTGACCTTTTAATTTATTTTCTCTTTATTAAATAATTATGAATAAATGATTAAATCAATATTTAACATTCATTCACACATTATCTAATCTCCGTGGTCATGGAACACCTTCCACCTCCACTCCAGACATCCTCCGGACTTACCGAAACCCTTCCGGTTTTCTCCCTTCTTTTTTCTGCGATTCTACCGATCCTATAAACACTCTCTAAGCATCATCAAGCCCTTAAGCGTGATACCCTACGGTTCGGGAACACTCCAGACATGTTCGGGACACTCCCGCACCAATGATCAACAGAGGGACATGGATGACCATGTGACCCCTGTGCATTCCACGAAGATCTTTCGTCGTTTGAACCGGTGACAGTCGTGTCTTATTCCCTTTGTCACTCGATACTTGCATTGCCCGAGACCTGATCAATGACATCTTCATGTCGATTTCAATCTCGTTACTGAACAATGCTATTTGACTCGTTCCGACAAGTGATATCCCCGTGATCTAATCACACGCTGCGCAGCTATTGGATATAACTTCTCCGAGTGGGCCCTTGAGTATCTTCCCGTCACATGGACGGACAAATCCCGCTCTTGACATATATTGCCTCTACGGTTTCCTCCGAATACCTGAACACACCTTTATAACCACCGTTTTACCAGATGGCGTTTGATGCTATCTAAGCACTCTCGGGAGTCAGTGATTGATATAGCCTCACGGTCTAAGGAATAGTCTACGAGGATCCTTTTCTAATCATCGTAACTTGAACTTCATGACATGATCGAATCACGATGTTTAGGTTGAGTATTGGTTCATCATCTCATTCTCATAATGAGATGACCTCATTTCCAACTGGCATAAATGCCACATGATCAGGAAACATGATCATCTGTTGACCAATGAACCAGTGACTAGAGTTTCACTGGGAACCCATGGTTTGTTTATATATCACATGAGTATTGATGTTTCCACTCAATACATTTATAGCATGATATAAAACTTAATCATAAACTATATGAAATATGATAATAGTCCTTACTACTATTTGTCTCTCGGGCATATTTCCAACAGTCTCCCACTTGCACTAGAGTACAAATACACTAGCTGCATTTGTTCTTAATTATTGGCACCATATAACCGGTACCTAGAACATGTTTGCTCATGGAAGAGGTTGAGTCTTGGTTCTGTACTTTACTATTCCATATCCTTTGCAACTTACTAATGCCACTTTGATTGACATTAATATTCTATCATCATATGACAGCATCTGTGTGTATGCATCGTTGCTATGGCAGCAGAACGAGGCATGATTCCAGGAACCTACAATGACGTTAGATCAACCTCGAGGGCTTTCTCATGGGCACTGTGCCCTGGGACACATCATTCTATATTAAAAGCGAATTATCCCCGCCATAACATTATACAATACTTTAGATGGTACCGTTATCTATTCATAAATGTATTCATCGAAACACTAGTGCACTCGGTGCAACTTTCGATGTTTTGTTCACCTCGCTTCCTATTTGACTTCAATTGGTATCTACAGGAGTTTCCAACATATTCCCTTATAACATAACTCTTTATTCTTTAAGATATGTTATCCTTTATGGATTTGGAAAGTATATCTACAGTTCTCTACTAGACACTGCGGACAAACTTAGCTCAATGTTCTGTGATTCGAACTTAATCACTTTCAAATGTTCCTCAATTGGATCACTTATTATGCTAAGTTATCATCATGGTTTACTAAGATAGAACCTATGTCTTAACATAGTGGATGATGATCATCCTTTTCTTTCTTTCAACCATTGATGTTTAAACTTAACGCTATTCCTAATTTGAGTCATTAAGGACTAGTTCCTTAATTAACTTCTATTCTGAAACAGCTTTC
This sequence comes from Avena eriantha, assembly GCA_910589775.1. NCBI lineage: Eukaryota > Viridiplantae > Streptophyta > Magnoliopsida > Poales > Poaceae > Avena > Avena eriantha. The sequence continues at coordinate 434,098,540 of OU342744.1, forward strand.
ATAATCCTTTAAGGAATGCTACATAATATCATAATACATCTATTATCAACTTCTACATCTTATAAATCCTTATTTATAAGTATTTGCGCTTTCATCCTTAACTTACTTTAAGAATTACTCCTATAAGTTCCCACTCAAACTATGTTGCTAACATGTTTGGGTACGAGTTAGTACTCTTACTCAAACACTGTTCCTACATATTTGAATTTGAGACTTATGTTGCTCCCACTCAAAAAGATGTCAATCACATATTGTTTCAGGAAGACTTTCATAGCTCCCACTCAATTTTATGTAAATTGCATATCTCCTTTACTATTTTGAATGACTTCAAAATCCTTTGATCAAATATCAAACTTGAAGATTTATTATGAGATACTAGTACTTTACTAGTTTTAAATCCACTAGACATTTCGCACACTTGAATCAAATTTATTTGAACTTGTCCAATACTTGACAAATTGTGCTTTTGTCATTCACCCCCTTTTTCCTACTATGGCTTTGCAGTCATTTGGGAAAATTCCAAGTAACCCCTTTTACTTGTGAGATTCAGCAATGAATTGCTTTCTAATCTCAAGGGAATTTTGTTATTAGGATTTCTCATAATTCTAGTTTACCATTATTTCCTTTATAGTTCGTAGGTATGTCATATTCCAAAAATCATGACAAATAATTCACAAATGTTTCCATACTAGATATGGATTTACATTTTGAATCCTACTTCATATAGTGAAAAACAATAGTGGAGGGGAAAACACAATGATCAAAATCATTGATTCTTTCCTTCCGTGAAGAGAATTGTTCAGGAATGCTGTCCGTTGCGCTTCTCAACACTCTAATGCAGGGTTTTGAATCCTCATCGTGTTTTACACTAATTTCCATTTGCTCCATAATTGAGAAACATCACCGAAGTGAGCTTTCTCAAGAATGCACCAAAATCCAAGCAATACAAATCTTGCTTTCCTTTTGGTTTGAGATATGGGTTTTGTATTCAAAGTTTCCAATGAATACTCTACAAGGACTTATTCGCTATTGTTTTGGTTATATCGAATAACCCTAAAACTTTCACGAATTCAAATGGTTCACCAATTCTAATTGAGTGCTAACTATTTCTAAGCTTATGGTCTCTACATATACTCTACAATGATTTATTTAGTGTCTTCTATTCAACCCCTTTGATATCTAATATCACATTGTGATGCTTTGTATTTTGACGTTTCAAAACACTTTGCATTTCACAATTTCTTTCATGCCATCCTTATAAAGTTGAATTTCATTACTATTGATCAAATCATAGTAATTAGATTCTCTTTTATACTTATACCCTTTGTTGATGAAACACTTTGATCAAATCAAATAGTTTCATATTCATGTTTCCTTTGGTAAACTTCTTTAATCATTTAAACAATCATTTAATGATAATTACCATTTTCGTTAAAACACAATACATCGAATATGTATTCTATTTAACAATTTTGTAAACACTTTGTATTCAAGTAATACATGGTGTTCAAGTTATTTTGCTGAACTTAGGCATGATTTATATGTGACAAGAAATCGAATGACTTTCACATATTATCACATAACTTTGAATTCAAACAATGGTTTCATTCATTAATGAAATATCATTAAGTTGGGTATTTTAAACAAGGCATTTTAATGTTTTACAAATGTTCATGCATTATCAATTAGTTTCAAACAACACGGATAATTCACATATAATCAAACAGGATATGAACACGAATAGAAATCATTCATAAAAGTAGAACAACTGTTTGTTACAAAATTATATGAATAGCCGTCTCACGAAATGTGAGACACACTAAAAAGTTCACAATCTCTTGATTACATTAATCATCCTAAACATAAACTAAGTGATAAATGTCGAGGGAGAGTGTCGTCGGCCGTCACCATCATGCTTGCCATCAACACGCAACGTCACCTCCTCTCCAGCAAGCACCTCTATGCAGAAGGACCTGTTTTCACCAAAACAGAACAAGTATCAGATATACTTAACACTGCAATGTGTTTGCAAGATTATAACATTTATAAAACTGTATATCAAATATATACCTTGGTCATCGATGACCTCTCCGGCGATTGGCTCAACCTTTACGTTCTAAAAACGTAATATGAACTCATGGAAATCCAATGCTTTCATATCACCACTCATGATGCTACTCCGAACATGTCCTTTGTAGCTGGGAGGCAATGACCGAAGCAGTACGTCTATCGCAAATGGATCAGCCATCCAGTAATCCACGAAGTGAACCAGTCTCGTGTGTGCATCAAGCATGCGCTCCAAGTGACTCTTCAGACATGTATGCTCCTCCATCTGTATGGAAAGGAACTCTCCAAGCAACTCGTGCTTCCACATGCGCACATGGCCTATGAACTCTGCTCTCAGCTAATCCACCATCGAATATGGGTCAAGATCACCCATGAGCGGATGTAGTTCATCCACCATCCCGTAACACATTATTATCTGAATGTAGGTGGACATCTCTTGGCGATAGTAGCGGTCTGCCAGCTCTTGTGGGGTCTCATAGTAGTTTGGCTCAGTCAAATCCATCGTGTGGCGTATGTAGTCTACCACATGATTCCTAGTAAGGAGATTATCTAGGCGCACAAGCCAACTAGGGAAGTTGGATCCATCAAGTCTAAGTTTCTCACCCTTTACCCAATCCTTAATCTCAAAGTAAGCTTCATGGTGAACCATCTACATTTATAATTGCAAAAGAAATTTAGACTAAGTTTATAATTAAATGAGTTAATAATAACTCCACTCAGAAACACCTATCCCCAGTGAGGGTTCCTAGTGATAACACGACCCCTATCAGCCACATCTCCCCCGATCGTCACGGCCATCAATGTGGGTTCAAGGGTGGACGCTAAACGTCGGTCACATCATTCATGCGACTCGTGCTCAATCTTTCGACCATCCGCGTTCCGAGGCCACGCTTCTCTAGCGTGCTAGGCTCGCCAACTCAACCTTAGTGTATTATCTGTGCAACATGGCTTACACCCATTGTATGTGAACGTAGATATGTCTGACACCCAGGCCTGTCACCCTGGATCGCCTAATTCCAAAGAACTTTCTTGGTGGTGCACACTAAGGGGGAACACTGTAACTACCTCGGTGAATTACGCTCTTAGTTAATGCCTAGATGAACGAAAGTGGTTAAAATAGTACGGTGGAGCCCAGGGCCACTCACGGTAGACCTTTCGGCCGTCCTAACCACTTTCAGACAACGGGACAAGAACGAGCGGCGTAATCGGCAGGCGAAGGGATCAACTACATACACAAATGAGTATGTATGCAAGCCACATACAACAGTCCTCAGAGCCATTCCATCTAAAAGAAATAGAAATATTGCAACGCCATACGGCAAGATCCAAATGTCCTAGATAGATATAATAATTTAGGATAGCTCCTCATACATCACACATCAGAGTATCAGGCGGAAGCGGAAAACAAGATCTGAGTACGGATAAGAAGCAAATTGGCATAAGATGCCCCATAAATAAACACATCCCGCCCACAGATCTCACGGATCCCCGTTCCCGGAATCTCTACACCGAATGATCGTTGCCAACATCATCTGTCTCTTCCACCCAGTATCCATCTTGCGGGTACACTTGTTCATCTGAATCAAACAATTTATCGTGCGAGACCCTAGGGGTACTCAGCAAGTCTTTATGCTGCTAAAGGGGACACAACCTGGGGTGACGCAATTGCAGCAAAAGATAATACCTAACAATTCTACAGATACTCGCTAACCTTCCGCCTAACCAATGATAGACGGAAGTCCGTGAATTAAGAACAACAGTTATCACAGTATAATTAACAGATCCATCCTCCTCCTCGCTTACCAACGAGGAAGCGGACGAACAACCCCATCCTCCGTTGGCAGTTTTATTAACCATTCCATGAGTATTGCACTACTTACTAGTCAAGTACTTAGTCAATTTAAAAGCGGTACTTTAGTTATACTTGTCTATGATCGAGAAACTGTGCTCTAGGTCGTCCATAACCGCGGACACGGCTTTCAGAAAGATTTACCCTGCAGGGGTGCACGAATAGCAACACACACTCGATCAACCTCGGAAAAACCAAATCAAAACCCAACGAGGCATTCACGACAAAGCAATCACAGGATTCAGAAATATTTCAGGGGGCCACCCCATTAAGCTACCCGCAACGAAGTTGGCCGGCTCCGAGACGGACCCAAGGTTTGTGTGGACGGCGGTAAACGACTGGGAACCCGAAAATGTGACTGGGCTTGTCGATACAGCGAAAACGTGTCACGATCCAAAACAGTACAGGTGCCCCTCGCACAATCTTAAATAAAACAGTAACATGGCATAAGTACAGGATAGTAATAAAGCCCCAAACTAATTGTGGCCCCAAGAAATAAGAATGAATCAAGCTCTGGCTCAGGGGGGGTCCATAAGGCCTCCCGGATGTGGATAGTGTGAATAGTCAAGGAACAGGAATCAAGTACTCGGGGTCCTACGGGACACAAGTGAGCATGAAAAACCAAATAGCAGATATTGCTCACCGGTGCCTCTTTTATTAGTTATCCCATTACTACTCCGGTTAAGTTGTTTAGGTACCTCGTTATTCATCAGACACTCACATACCCTACTCATGCTTTTCTACGACTCGCATGGCTCAAACAACTCCTGTAGTAATGGCTCATGGGATGGAGGAACAAGCTTCGGTGGGGTTTAAAAGTAAAGGCTATGCAGTACTTGGGATTCAATTTAATGCAATCGCGACTCCATGATGCAGGAATAAGATAGAGGCAATAGGTATTGTATGTATGCAAGCATGTGATAGTGCTTGCCTGGCAGCTCAGTTGAAGCGAGAGATGGATCTGGGTAATACTCCTGTGATTCCTGGTAATTCTCCTGCTGGGCGTCTATTCGAAGAAGAACCAAACAAACAAGGGCCAACATGAATAAAGTGCACAAGCATATGAATTAAAATGCGACAGGCAAACAAGCATACCATGATGGATGATGCACAATTTGCATGGCATTAAAGTAGCATGGCAAAGGTGAGGGGTGAATACAAGAAATAAAGCATTTTGGCATTTATTTACCCAAGTTTTATTGTCATAAACAGTTCAGATTTTTAATAACAACATGATGCATGCTCTCATTCAGAACAAGGACTGCATAAATAGAACGGGCTCGTCGCGCTGATCGATTTAGACATATTATTTGTTAAATTTGGAGTTGTAGAATTAAAGTTATTAATTAATTAAGGAAAAGGGCATTTTATTGTAATTTTAATCATCTCGAAAATTTAAAGTGTTCAAACATTATTTTGAATGGCATATTTGAATTCCTCACATTTTTCTGATTCCAAAACATATATTATTTGTATTATTTGGATTTGTATTTTAAAAATTATTTGAATCTGAATTGAATTTGAATTTAAATCAATTTGAAAAAGGTTTAATTTAAAACAGACAGCCAGGAAAACTTTTCTTACTCAGACAGCTTCAGCCACCGTCACTGACGGGTGGGCCTTGCGCTGACTGGGGCCACGCGCGCGAAAATACTTTTTCTACTGCGGCCTGGCTAGCCCACTGAGGCTGACATGCGGGCCCAGCGGCTACGGGCCCACGCGACAGTGGGGATGCCCCCAGAGGCTGACAGGTGGGGCTAGGGCTGGAGCGCGGGTTACGCCTGAGAAAGCAGAGAGACTTTCCTGCAAATTACTAGTGCGGCTGACAGGTGGGGTCTCTAGGAGCGCGGGTTAAGAGCGAAATAAAAAGGGGGGGCTTAATGTAAATTACCACTGCCCTGGTACTGTTCTTCGTGTTCATCGTCTGACGAGAAATCGGCGCGCGGTGCGGGCGGGGGATCGAACCCAGGTCGCGGGCGTGCGCGCTGAGGGGGCTAACCAGTGTGGCGGGGCGAGGGGAGTTGACAGGAGAGAGTTTGGGGCCTAGGTAAGCTCGCTGCGGGGCGGAAAACCTGCAGACACCAGCGAGCTCTGGCGCACGATGGACGTTCGACGAAACGAACGGCGGGGCTAGGGCGGTACGGCGAGGCGGAACATGTCAGGGAGGTCGAGAGGCTCACCGCGTGGGAGACGGTGGTGTCGGATCGGAGCGAGGAGCTGCGGAGCGGCGAGATCACTGGCGCCCCGGATCTAGGGTTTGCTGTAGAGCGGCGAGGTACTGGCGGTGCTGGGGCTCCCTTCTTCGCGTTGGCGTGGACAGGGTGATGCAGTGGAGCGTCCTCGGCCTTCCCGGCCACCTCCACGTCGCGCTGACCAGCTGGAACGACGGAGGCGAGGTGGTGCTGGCGGCGACCGGCGGCAGGTGCTGGGCGTCGGGGAGGAAGAAGGGGAAGAAGAGGGCCGGCTCGGGGTGGATCTGGGCGAGCCAGGAGAGGCGTGTGGGCGAGGGAAAACGAGAGAGAGGGAGGAGGGGCAGCCATGGCAGGGGGTAGATAAAGTGGCCTCGGTTGCCACTTTTTCCTCCTCCTCACATGGCGAGCTGGGCTTGTCCTGGGGCTGGGCAGCGCAGAGGGGAGGCTGCAGGTGGACCAGGAACGGCGTGGTGGCTGCAGGGTGGGGCTAGCACGCGGTGGAGAAAGAGAGAAAGAAGAGGGGGGTAGCTCGGGCTAGGTAGATGGGGTAGCTCGGGCTAGGGTTTGCTTAGGTTAGATAGAGGGTTAGGGTTAGCTGAGGTGGGCCAGGGAGAGAGAGGGGATTAGGCATGGAGGTCATGCTAGAGAGAAAGAGAGAGTGAAAGAGAGAGTGAAAGAGAGAGTGAAAGAGAGGAGGCTTAGGGTTTAGTAGAACTAGGTTTAGGAGAAAATAGAGAGAGAGAATAGCTAGGTTAGGTTTTATTAGGTATTTAGATTTTAATTTTTTGTTTATGAGGCCATACCAAGAAGGACCATGGAGCTTGATCTTGCTTGAGCTAATGTGGAAGAGAAACAAGAAATAAAGAGGAAGAAAAGAAATAGGTGGAAAGAGTCTCATATGATCATGCATGTAGAAAATAAAATAAAAGAAAGAGATGTGGGTGAGACTATGAGGATGGTGGAATGGTAGGAGATGGTTCCCCAAGATAGGATCCATTAAATCAAAAGAAAAACCAATGGGGGAAAAGGTGGTGAAGAAGTTTGCATGGCCCATGCAAAATAATAATGCCATGATTTATTTTGTGAAAACCATAATAATATGATGGCATTATTCTTATGCATTTCCCATAAGTGGAATAAAAGCCAAGCAAAGGATAAGTAGGATTAGATCCACCCCACCACATGAGCTAGGGTAAAATCAAAAGAAAAGAATTGCAAGCTCATGGACTAGTAGGATGGTGGAATTATAAAGTGGTGAAAAGAAAAGATAATGGAGGTGAATAAAAGATATGCCCCCAACTCAACTTGGGTATGTAGACAATATATCAAGAACCAAATACAATATCAAGAGGCAAATACAATTAATAATGCATGTGAGAGAATAACCAAAAGAAAAGAGTTTTATATGATGCTCAAATGCAAGGTGGCATGATGACATGAGCATGATATAATTATGATGCAACAATTATATATATGAAGTAGCCAATATCTTACTAGGACAAGTAGCATTACAATTGTTAGACAATTGGGATGCTACAAACACAATCGTTGGTTATTTTAATAGGGATCTTCTTATTAGGCTACCGTCGAGTATCTAATACTAGCACACAATAAGACATACAAACAATAACATTGAATGTAAATGCTATGTGATATGGTCCTTCACGTCGTGATCTCCATCCACCGTCACCGGGTTCCGGCGACGTAGACACTAGGGTACTAGTGTCATTCCGGCGTGGTAGTTCGTCACCTTCGTGACTATCTACTACTATCCAACAAAAGGTAATTACTTTACCTTTGCCACAACCATATCACAAAGCAACGCCCCCTGCAAAACAAAGTTAGACGCATCTACTTTATCTTTGCATGTTTTACGTGGCTGAATGGGCTTTCGTACGAGAACCGTTCTTACCTACGAACTTTCAGCACAACGTTGATCAAGTAGTTGTCTATACTACACCCCTTTCGGGGCCCTCCGTTGTAAATGGCATACCAACTAATGCGAGAGAGACAGACACCCCCCTAAGCCACTTTATACGGTACAAGTCGTATGTCAAGCGTGGACCAGTCTCGCGAATGAACGCGTAAAGTTGGTTGGGGGCCGCTTCATCAAGCATTACTAAGGTATAATAAGTACATATGGGAGGATAACAACTAAAAGATCAACGCCCACACGCTACATCTCGTGTGTTCTACCCATACTAGCATTACTACGCATAGATCTAGCTCTGATACCACTGTAGGGGTTCCGCGCATAAAAACAATAAATTTTACTCTACGCTCCTGAACCCCTGAAGTTTCCAGGACCTATCTATTAGTAATACAGTAACGGGAGGGGCTTTTCGCGAACTTACCCTTGAAGACCGAAAAGCCTTGTCAACGCTCAGGAGAGCATGGTTGATGTAGACGAGCCGAAGCCGACCTCAAGGTCGTGATGAAGTCCTTGCGCTCCTTCTGGCTCCAACGACTTGAGTGCCTCAAGTGTGACACCTCGTGGGAGTTACACACGTTCGGTGCCTGACGATGACTCCCGCTTCCCCGATCCAGCAGCAGTTGCGGAAGTAGAGCTCCCGGATCCGAATCCCGCAGCGCGATGGCGCTCCGCGATGAAGATGTCTCTCGCTCGCGCAGTCCAGACTTGGGACCACGGTCACGAGAGAGAGGGGGAGAGAGAAAATATCAATTAGAGGTCCTCCCAAAAGTGGGGAGACCTTTATTGATTATTGGGTGTATTTTCTAGGCCAATATACCCTACTATATATAGGGGGAGGGGAGGTACTACCTCCCCTCAAGTCCCGGGGTGGGACTAAAGGAGAGGAGGGGGAGGAGGCGGCCACCAGCCACTAGTGGGCCCCGCGCGGGGGGGGGGGGGGCTTGGCCCAGCCGGCCTCCCCTTGCCCCTTCTCCCCTTTCTCCTTTTCCCTAATGGGCCCTCTCCCTCGAGAATTGGCCCATTAAGCCTTTTGACCTTTTAATTTATTTTCTCTTTATTAAATAATTATGAATAAATGATTAAATCAATATTTAACATTCATTCACACATTATCTAATCTCTGTGGTCATGGAACACCTTCCACCTCCACTCCGGACATCCTCCGGACTTACCGAAACCCTTCCGGTTTTCTCCCTTCTTTTCTTCTGCGATTCTACCGATCCTATAAACACTCTCTAAGCATCATCAAGCCCTTAAACGTGATACCCTACGGTTCAGGAACACTCCAGACATGGTTGGCACACTCCCGCACCAATGATCAAAAGAGGGACCTGGATGGCCATGTGACCCCTGTGTATTCTACGAAGATCTTTCGTCGTTTGAACCGGTCACAGTCGTGTCTTATTCCCTTTGTCATTCGATACTTGCATTGCCCGAGACCTGATCAATGACATCTTCATGTCGAGTTCAATCGTGTTACTGAACAATGCTACTTGACTCGTTCCGACAAGTGATATCCCCGTGATCTAATCACACGCTGCGCAGCTATTGGATATAACTTCTCCGAGTGGGCCCTTGAGTATCTTCTCGTCACATGGACGGACAAATCCCGCTCTTGACATATATTGCCTCTACGGTTTCCTCCGAATACTTGAACACACCTTTATAACCACCGTTGTACCAGATGGTGTTTGATGCTATCTAAGCACTCTCGGGAGACAGTGATTGATATAGCCTCACGGTCTAAGGAATAGTCTACGAGGATCCTTTTCTAATCATCGTAACTTGAACTTCGTGACATGATCAAATCATGATGTTTAGGTTGGGTATTGGTTCATCATCTCATTCTCAGAATGAGATAACCTCATTTCCAACTGGCATAAATGCCACATGATTAGGAAACATGATCATCTGTTGACCAATGAACCAGTGACTAGAGTTTCACTAGGAACCCCTGGTTTGCTTATATATCACACGTGTATTGATGTTTCCACTCAATACATTTATAGTGATATAAAACTTAATCATAAACTATATGAAATATGATAATAGTCCTTACTACTATTTGTCTCTAGGGCATATTTCTAACAGGATGAGCATCACCGCAAGGAGGAGCTCGTCGAGCTCCTCCTCTAGTAGGGTGTCGCGGCCGAGCGCCAGCACCTCCACCGCGCGAAGGAGTGGAAGCCCATCGCCGAGGAGCAGGCGCTCCTCGAAGTTGACCTCGACACCTGCTTCGACGAGGAGTGAGCGGCACTACTCCGCACGCTAGCTCCAGTGAACAATGCCCGGAGAATTTTTGTAAAAATTGGGATTAGATCCCTGGCACAAGCCCCCCTATGTAATCAAACAATACCTATGTTTAATTAGTCTAAATTTGGTTCAAATTTGTCTCCGTTCTTCGCCGTTGATCATCTTAATTTTGCCACAAAATTCTGTTCCCCTTTGCGACTTTGTTTACAGATTGTAAATACGTGCTCTGTTCTGCACGACGCCACTTCGAGCAAAAAAAAGAATCTTATAGCGCCTTTATATTAAATATTACAGAAAATCTATTCTCAGACCGGTTGCTGGTTGTCCAAACCTAGCAGGAGGTGTGAACGCACGTTGTTAGCTAGCTTAGAATCAAACTGAAAATTTAAAATATCTTATAGATCAAATCGTTTGTTCGATTTATGATTTGTTTTCATTGTTGGACTAGTCGTGATGAGATCTTGAAAACTAGATCCCATGTTGATCGATTTCGCTGAAAAAAATTCGGACCAAACAGTTAACCACCCCTAACACGTGAGTTGTCCTTGTCATAATATGTAAGTTATCCATCCTATTACACATAAGTTACTCACCATATAAACGTGTTGAGTATATTCATTCTCGTATACGTGTTGAGCAAGATTAATTGGAACAAGGTAGTCTAGGTGTTAGGATACCAAGACTTTATCACCGTCGATGTGTTAGCATAGACGAACGATGAAGACTCGGTACCCTAACACCCTTCGAGGCTTCATCAGCCGTACGTCACGGTAGCAGCGACGGGGATGAAGCCAAGCCGCTAGAGTACTATTGCACGTTACGTTGTTCACTATGACTTAGAATGATGAATGATGTGACATAAGACCCTATTTATTATATCGTATGTAAAACATGTTTAGATTTAATTTAAAAAAATATGTTTGATGTTTGATGTGGTAGCCTTTCGAGATTGATCCGCACGTACGTAACAAGAGCGGTGACGGACGATGAAGCCGAGTCGGTAGAATAACTTTTATATTTATCTGTGAGTAATTTTTTATAGTGGTGAACAACTTACATGTATTTGATGGGTAACTTACATACTGTAGACTGGATAACTCTCGTATTACTGGTGTGTGACTTTTGGGGCAAACAAAATCGTGTTAGCCACCCCTAACACGTGACTTATCCATGTCATAATAGTTAAATTATATATCCTAATATATATAAGTTACCAACCATATAAATGAGTTGGATGAAGATGATCCCGTATTTCTCATGTGGGTAATTTTTGTATTTTTTCCGTCTCATAAAATCTCAATCACCCCAGGAATTTTAGTTTAGTTAATTAAATATGAGCTATAAGCTAGTTCAATTGAGACCTAGTAGCCTAGGTGTTAGGGTACCGAGACTTCCTCATCCTCGATGCGTTAAGGCTCGGTATCCTAACATCCTTCGAGGCTTCATCACCCGCACGCCGCGGTAGCGGCACAGACAATGAAGCCAAGTCGTTAAACTATTGATTGGACGTTACGTTTCTTTACTACGACGTAGGATGGTGGATGAGTGAGGTATAAGACCCTACTTATTATATCATATATAAAAAGTTAGATTTAGTTCTTTTAAACAAATTATGCTTGATGTTTGATGTAGTAGCCTTTCAAGGTTGAGTAGTCTGTACGACACGAAAATAGCGGCGGACGACAAACCCGAGCCGCTAGAATAACTTTTATATTCTATCTATGAGTAAAAAATTATAGTACCGAATAACTTACATTTAATTGAGTGGATAACTTATATGCTGAAGCTGAATAACTCTCGTATTAATGGTGGGTAATTTTTAGGACAAAAAAGTCATATTATTAGTCAGAGCATACATGTGGGACATCACTCGTGTAGGTTGTCGGAAAACCCGCCGAATTATGTAATTTTCTTAGAACGATTGCTAGATACTTTTCCTGCAACCATAAAAAAGGGTCTCCATGCAGATGTTTTATACGGTGGGTAACTTACATAGTACACATGGATAACTTATATGTTACACGTGGATAACGATTTTGGTCGAAAAAAATTCATGAAACATATTAACATGGGATCTAGTTTCAAAAATCTCATTGCAATTAGCCCAACGGTGAAAACGGATTTTTAATCAGATAAATGGTTTGTGCTATAAAACTTTTTCAAATTTCTAATTTTGCATTAGATGCTGATGATATTAGAGTTTTTTCGGAATGCATGGGTGGGACTGCCTTTTGCCATGCATGGGGCCAGAATTTTCTCTCCATACATGCATGCATGCATGCGGGTTAGAGGGATCACTTGGTTGTGCTAATCACACGGACTGTCAGAATTGTCCATCAGGTTTTGCCAATTCTAGACCAGTCGCCAGGTAGAAAAGTCCAACATTATAGTTTGCATATAAGGGGACCGCTAGAGTTGATCTTAGGAGTACATATGTACTAGACGGACATGCAAGCTTTGCTTTGCCGCCTGTACAATATTGTGGTATTGGATGGACATGCGAGTTTCGCCTCACCGCCTGCACAACGTTGTCGCAAGGCGCGTCTAGAGCAATACATTTGGTAGCGGTTTGTTCTGTTATGTTTTGATACCTACGGTTATTTGGGATTAGCTATGTTAAGAAGGTCATAATGAGATATTAAAGGAAGTAGCGGGTCTTGGCCTTGATATATTAGACCATCAATATTTGCAAAAGTTAGTATCCGTTCATATAGTCACAATCACAATTTATAAAGTGATTATATTATAGCAAATAGATTAATATTAAACAATTGGAACCTTATGCACCAACATACCACCTTGATCGTCCATGAGTGAGAGGAGACGATTCATCCCCTACAATCGCACACACTTCAACCTAAAATATCTCAGAGGTGTAAGGACCAAGAATACATCTAAAAGAAAGCACTATGTGCGTGTTAGACATATATATTGTCATAACAAAGCCAAGGTTCATACATACTACGTTAGGAGCGGGAATACAAATTACTCCGATAAAAATCGTGGTGTACCTTGATATAATATCACATGAGAGAGATACTAGCCAGTTCCATTTGCATCATAAACATACAGAGAAAAACAATAGATCGGTCAATGCCGTATATGTGTGGCTATATTTGGTATCACATGTAATTCCACCAGGATATATATATATATATTAGAAGAACGCAAACTCAAAGTAAAAATCTCAAAATACAAACCCAACAACGTCTACACTTGTTTTTTCCAGCTTCTGCAGAACAAAGAGAATTACAAGTTTAGTTATAGAGGTGTCATAGACATGCAACCTACCAAACCTTATTTTCAGAATTGAGGTTCAACTCAGCCTAACTCCCTAATATTTCTAGGTATTCTTCTGTTGCTCTAGAAGTTCCTGTGGCCAACCTTCCATAATTCTTTAGCATTCGACTCCTGTATAAAAACAATATTTGAATCATGGTCTGCAGCAATATTCTGAACCAACGCTTGTTTAAGTGTACATCGTTCTGAATACTTGCACTTGGAAGAGAGAAGCAAAGGAAAACAAATTAGTTAGTCATTGATATACAAAGAACATCTACATATTAAGATTTCTCTGTGTAAGAAAGACAATAGGATGATACGGAGAGCACCTGATCACCTCAGGCGAAGCGGGCGATGTGCATTTTTAGACAGTAGTCATTGGTGGAGCTCATCACCCCTGTCGTGCGAGAGAAGAGAAGGCGGTGATACAGCTCAACACTGGAGTTGAGGAGGATAACCTACAATAGAGCAAAGTATAATCAGACTTTAATGAGGATCAAACTGCCTAATTGATCTCGCTCATTTATTTTCCCTGTTATTGATAAAAATTTCTCAATGCCACATTTTACCTGCTAGAGAAAAACGTAAAAAATACAAAAGCGTCTATCTGGTTCATAAAAGCATAGGTTCTTCAACACATATTTATACACACCACAATACCATAGAAAATTAGAAGTGAATGCACACCATGATTCCGCAGCAAATTAGACAAAACTCAATTATGGAACAAATACCTTGTGATATCCTTGTTTTGGAAAATGCAAGTCAACTTGAAATGGTGGGAAGACATATCAATCCATCTGCACAAAGAGATAATTCGTGAATGTGCCAATATTACAAAAAGCTAAAACCTATATCCATACGAACCTAAGTTTACTTCCTTACAAATATGTAAGAGTTGATCGACTTAGAAGAGTTGCAAAAATAAGTAGGAGAAGGCGTCAAATCAGATAACCTGATGAGATTGCTCGTTGATCCCCTCCATATCGAAGTATGGAATGCCCTTTCCAACCAAACACCACCATCGCAGCTCCTCCTGCCTACATGGTCAGGGTCATGTCCCCATCATACTCAACTGGGTATTGAATGGGACAGAGATATAGCACAACACACCGCAACATCATACAGCCTCACCACATATAACACAATTGAAGGAAATATTCCCTGAGAGGCAATAATAAAGTTGTTATTATGTATTCCTCGTATATGATAGATGTTTATTTTGCATGCTATAATTGTATTGATCGGAAACGTCAATACATGTGTGTTTAATAAATAAAAAGGGTTCCTAGTTATGCCTCTCTTATAGACTAGCTTGTTGATTAACAAGATGATCAAGGTTTCCTGATCATAGACATTGGATGTTGTTAATAACAAGGTAACAACATTTGTGAAATGATATGATGAACATTTATCCAAAGTATAGCATTACGATCAAGTCATTATGTTTACATTGCTATAAACATCATACGAAGTAGTCTTTATCCTTAGACCATGAGATCATGTTAATTGCTAACACCAGAAGAGTATCTTGATAACATCAAACGGCACACTGTAACAGGATGACTATAAAGATGGGTTCAGTGCTACGAAGGTGTTATGTTGAGGCTCATGGATCAAGAGTGGAATTTGTCAATCCTGATGACGGATAGATATACTCTAGGCGCTCTCGGTGATATCATATTAAGATAGCTTGCAAGCAAGTGATGTGATCACTAGAATATTATCATGGGAACGAGAAAATGGTGCATGTCGGTAACGAGATCAAACTAGATATTTGGATACCGATGATCGAATCTCGGACATGTATTATATCAGGAGACAAAGGGATTAAGTTACTAGCGTTAAAGGTTCTCACGATCACAGAAGTCATCGTTGAATATGCAGGAGTCAGTATGGATCTCCAGGTCCCGCTTCTGATTATTGATTTGAGAGGAGTCTCAATCATGTCTGCATTATTCGCGAACCGTAGGGTGACACACTTAAGAGTTACTGGACACTATTTTGGAGCACATATGTTTCAGACGAAAGAATTGCAAAGCGTAGGAATTGTTTTGATAGAAACCAGAATTGTTTCGGGTGAAATTGCAGAAAGTGGTTCTGCATGTGATATTGAAATATTGCAAGGGGTTATATGTGAATGTTTGTTAATTCTGAATAAATTTAATAAAAGATTTTATTAAATGAGAGAGCATTAAACTTAGAGAATTTTAATGCATTTAAAGTGGAGACTTTAAAAGGGAATGTGAAGAGGCATTTTAATGTGGAGGGATTACCACCACATGAATGGAGGAGGTGAAGGGGAACCCCCTTGAGGCACCGGCTATGGGGAGGGGAACCCCCCTCCTCCTATAAAAGGCCACCCTCTTCCTACTTCTTCCACACATGTCCTTGTGAAGGATCTCTCTCCCCCTCTAGAATTATTCCCCCATGGTCTCGGATTAGCGAGATACATGTTCCCGGTGGCATTTCGTCTGGAAGGAGTTGCTGCTTCTGCTGGATCGCTGGAGCGAGGAGGTGGAGGTTGTCCGGTGGCTTGAACATGTGTGCGAGTACGGATGCACTGCTGAGTTGCGGCGCTCGGACTTCCACCCGATCTTGAGATCGGCAAGTGTACGACTACATCAACCACGAGTTCCTACTCGTTAAAAAAACTCATTGTCTTCGAGGGTAAGTTCTCGATGGATGTATGTCCACTTGTTGCTCTGTACCTAGTAGATATATCTTGGCGTATAGTTCTCATCGTAGGAAAAATTTTGTTTACTATGCTGCGGACCCAATAGTGGTATCAGAGCCTGATCTATGCGTAGGTGCTTTGCATGGGTAGTACACATATGTTTATATGTGGGCGATGATGATCATGTTATTGCATCTTCTATGTATTTTGGATATTGGTGGCATAGTGGGATGAAGCGGCCCGGACCAACCTTACATGTCATCGTACATGAGACCGGTTCCACGACTGACATGCAACTTGTTTTGCATAAGTGGCTGGCGGGTGTCTGTCTCTCCTACTATAGTCAATATCTTATTTACAACGAGTTGCTAATAACTTGGTTATCCTCGTTGTGGTTCATGTTCGTAGGTAAGACCGGTTCTATCTTCGAAAGTCCTAAGCCACGTAAAACTTCCAATTGATAAATTAGAGGCGTCTAGTTTAGATCGTTGTTGGGCTAGTGTCTTGATATGGTATTGTTGTAAGTAGATGTATGATAGATACTCTTACAACACACTCAATGTGTAAGTTCCATAGACCTTGGTCTTACACACAAAGGAATGATAGAGATCATACCACGATGCAAATGATAGAGATCAAATGCATGGACCATATCATCTCACTTTACACATTAGGTGTTAGCATCTTATACTGCTAGTTTGGCGCTTTTTGTAGCATTGTAAGATGATCCCTCATTTAGATATCAAGATAAAATGTGTTCTTCCTTAACTATGCACCGTTCTGTGGATCGTGTTTCGAGACATCACATGATGATCGGGTGTACTTGAATCTACGCTTTCATAAGAACGGGTGTAGGGCAGTTTTACACACCTAAGGTTCTTACTTGGCGAGCCTAGCATGTACAAACATGGCCTCGGAACACAGACCGAAAGGTTAAGCATGATTCATATAGTTAATATGATGCCCATATAGATGCTCGCCTTTGAAGCTACATCAACTCACGTGATGATCGTACTTGGTGTAGTGGATTTGGTTCATGTAATCACCAAAAAGACACGAGGGATGTCGTTTTTGAGTGGGAGTTCATTAGTAATTTGGATTAGTTGAACTCACTCTATCATAAACTTAGTCTAAATAAACTTAACAAATTTTGTTGTAGATGGCACCACCTGCTTTTAATTTCAGTGTGTTCACGGAGAAAGAGAAACTTGTTGCGAATGGTAGCAACTTCACCAACTGGGCTATGAATTTGAGGATTCTCCTCACTGCTGCACAAAAGCAATATGTGCTAGAGGCGCCGCTAGGCCCCCCACCAGCTCCTGATGCTCCTAACGAGGAAACGAATGTCTATATGACTCATCAGGAGGACCACAACTTAGTTCATTGCGGCAAACTATATGGGCTAGAGCCAGAACTTCAAAAGCGTTTCGAAAATGGCAATGCCTTTGATACCATGGGAGAATTGAAAATGATTTTCAATACCCATGCTGCCGTAGAGAGTTGTAATGCTTATGAAAAGTTCTTTAGCTGCATGATGGAGGAGAACAACTCCGTTAGTGAGCACGTACTCAAAATGTCTGGATACGCTGATAAGCTTGTGTCCTTGGGAATAACAACTCCCATTGACTTAGGCATATATCGTGTTCTCCAATCTCTGCCACCTAGCTACAAGAGCTTCATGATGAACTATAATATGCAGGGCATGAAGAAGTCTCTTCCCGAGCTTCTGTCAATGCTTAAGACTGCATAAGTGGAGATTAGGAAAGAACATCAAGTGTTGATGATCAATAAGACCACCGGTTTCAAGAAGGACAAGAAAGGCAAACACAAGGGAAAGAAGGGTAGCAAATATGTTACCACACCTAAAAAGAAACCCCGAGTTGGCCCTAAGTCTGACACCGAGTGTTACTATTGCAAGGGGACTGGCCATTGGAAGCGCAATTGCCCGAAGTATTTGGCAGACAAGAAGTCCGGCAAGACAAACAAAGGTATATGTGATATACATGTTATGGATGTGTACTTGACTAGTACTCGCAGTAGCACCTGGGTATTTGATACGGGATCGATTGCTAATATATGTAACTCGGTTCAGGGGTTGTGGAACAAGCGACAACTAGCAAGGGATAAGGTCATGATGCGAGTCGGTAATGGATAAAGAGTTGATGTGATCGCCGTCGGGACGCTACCTCTCCATATGCCATCGGGATTAGTTATAAATCTGAATAATTGTTATTTGGTGCCTGCACTGAGCATGAACATTGTATCCGGATCGTGTTTGATGCAAAGTGGTTATTCCTTTAAATCTGAAAACAATGGTTGTTTGATTTATAAGAATGATATCTTTTATGGTCATGCACCTGTGTTGAATGGTTTATTTCTATTAGATCTCGATAGTAGTATTACTCATATTCATAATTTTGATGCTAAAAGGATTAAACTTAATAATGATATATCTGCATATATGTGGCACTGCCGTCTAGGTCATATTGGTGTTAAACGCAGGAAGAAACTCCATTTCGATGGACTTTTGGAATCACTTGATTTTGAATCATTTGATACATGTTAGCCATGCCTTATGGGCAAGATGACTAGAACGTCGTTTTCCGGTTCAATGGAACGGGCGACAGATTTATTGGAAATCATACATACTGATGTGTGTGGACCAATGAGTGTGTCGGCGCGAGGTGGATATCGTTACTTTGTTACTTTCATGGATGATCTGAGTAGATACGGGTATATCTATTTGATGAAACACAAGTCTGAAACCTTTGAAAAGTTCAAAGAATTTCAGAATGAAGTGGAAAATCATCGTAACAGAAAGATCAAATTTCTACGGTCCGACCGTGGAGGTGAGTATCTAAGTTACGAGTTTAGCACACACATGAAAGAGTGTGGAATAGTTTCACAACTCACGCCTACCGGAACACCACAACGTAATGGTGTGTCGGAACGTCGTAATCGTACTTTATTGGATATGGTTCGACCTATGATGTCTCTGACTGACTTGCCACTGTCATTTTGGGGTTATGCACTGGAAACCGCTGCATTCACTTTAAATCGGGCACCATCTAAATCTGTCGAAACGACACCATATGAATTATGGTTTGGAAACAAACCTAAGTTGTCATTTCTTAAAGTTTGGGGTTGCGATATTTATGTGAAGAAACTTCAGCCGGATAAATTCGAACCCAAAGCGGAAAAATGCGTCTTCATAGGATACCCTAAGGAAGCGATTGGGTATACCTTCTATCACAAATCCGAGGGCAAGGTTTTTGTTGCCAAGAATGGATCCTTTCTTGAGAAGGAGTTTCTCGCGAAAGGTGTGAGTAGTCGGAAGGTAGAACTCAAAGAGGTTATTGAACCTTCTCTTCATGAAATGGCGAGTAGCGTAGCACCGGAAATTGTTTCGGAGTTGACTTCACCTAATGAAGAGAGAGCTAATGATATTGATCATGAAACTCCGAAAGAGGACACTACCAAACCTCGCAGGTCAAGTAGGACACGTGCAGCTCCTGAACTGTACGGCAATCCTGTTATGAATTTCATGGTTGATGAAATGGATGACCCTGCGACATATGAAGAAGCGATGATGAGCCCAGATTCCAACAAATGGCTAGAAGCCATGAAATCCGAGATGGAATCCATGTACGAAAACCAGGTTTGGACCTTGGTAGACTTACCTCACGATCGAAAGGCCGTTGAGAATAAATGGATTTTCAAAAGAAAAACTGATGCTGATGGTAATGTGACCATCTATAAGGCTCGACTTGTCGCAAAGGGGTTTCGACAGATTCAAGGAGTTGACTACGATGAGAAATTCTCTCCCGTAGCGATGCTAAAGTCGGTTAGGATTATGTTAGCAATTGCTGCATATTTCGATTATGAAATATGACAGATGGATGTCAAAATTGCGTTCCTCAATGGTAACATTGAAGAAGAGTTGTATATGATACAACCTAAGGGTTTTGTCGATCCTAAGGATGCTGATAAGGTATGCAAACTTCAGCGATCCATCTATGGACTGAAGCAAGCATCCCGGAGTTGGAATCTCCGCTTTGATGAGGTGATCAAAGAGTTTGGATTTGTCCAAACTTATGGAGAGGCTTGTATTTACAACAAAGTGAGTGGGAGCAATGTGGCATTTCTGATATTATATGTGGATGACATATTATTGATTGGAAATGATATAGATCTTTTAAACGGTGTTAAAAGTTATCTAAACAACAAATTTTCGATGAAAGACCTTGGTGAAGCGTCATATATATTAGGCATTAAAATCTATAGAGATAGATCAAGACGCCTAATTGGGCTATCACAGAGTACATACCTTGATAAGGTATTAAAGAAGTTTAATATGGACGGAAGTAAGAAGGGGTTCTTACCTATGTTGCAAGGCAAGACATTGAGCAAGACTCAAATTCCGGCTACGGCGGAAGAAAGAGAGATAATGGACAAGATCCCCTATGCCTCGGCCATAGGCTCTATAATGTATGCCATGCTATGTACAAGACCGGATGTGGCACATGCTATTAGTTTGACTAGTAGGTACCAATTTGATCCAAGTTCAGAACACTAGATAGCGGTCAAGAATATCCTGAAGTACTTGGGAAGAACTAGGGATATGTTTCTTGTATACGGAGGTGAAGAAGAGCTAGTCGCTAAGTGTTATGTCGATGCAAGCTTTGAGAGCGATCCGGATGACTCTAAGTCTCAATCCGGATACGTATTTCTCTTGAACGGAGCAGCAGTTAGTTGGAGGAGTTCCAAACAACCTATGGTGGCTGGATCAATGACGGAGGCGGAATATGTTGCTGCTTTAGAAGCGGTGCAGGAAGTGGTTTGGATGAAAGAGTTCATAATGGAACTAGGTGTGGTTCCTAGTGCATTGGACCCAATGGTGATCTATTCTGACAACAATGGAGCCATAGCCAATGCCAAGGAACCGAGGTCTCACAAGAATTCCAAGCATATTAAGCGCCGGTTTCACTCCATCTGCGAGCATGTCAAGGATGGAGATATAAAGATTTGTAAAGTACACACGGACCTAAATGTAGCAGATCCGTTGACTAAAGTTCTCCCTAGGGCAAAACATGATCAACACCAGAACTCTATGGGTGTTAGATTTATCACTATGTGAACTAGATTATTGTCTCTAGTGCAAGTGGGAGACTGAAGGAAATATGCCCTGAGAGGCAATAATAAAGTTGTTATTATGTATTCCTCGTATATGATAGATGTTTATTTTGCATGCTATAATTGTATTGATCGTAAACGTCAATACATGTGTGTTTAATAAACAAAAAGGGTTCCTAGTTATGCCTCTCTTATAGACTAGCTTGTTGATTAACAAGATGATCAAGGTTTCCTGATCATAGACATTGGATGTTGTTAATAACAAGCTCACAACATTTGTAAAATGATGTGATGAACATTCATCCGAAGTATAGCATTACGATCAAGTCATTATGTTTACATTGCTATAAACATCATACGAAGTAATCTTTATCCTTAGACCATGAGATCATGTTAATTGCTAACACCAGAAGAGTATCTTGATAACATCAAACGTCACACCGTAACAGGGTGACTATAAAGATGGGTTTAGTGCTACGAAGGTGTTATGTTGAGGCTCATGGATCAAAAGTGGAATTTTTTAATCCCGATGACGGATAGATATACTCTGGGCCCTCTCGGTGATATCACATTAAGATAGCTTGCAAGCAAGTGATGTGATCACTAGAATGTTATATCACGGGAACGAGAAAAGAGTGCATGTCGGTAACGAGATCAAACTAGGTATTTGGATACCGATGATCGAATCTCGGACATGTATTATATCAGGAGACAAAGAGATTAAGTTACTAGCTTTAAAGGTTCTCACGATCACAGAAGTCATCGTTGAATATGCAGGAGTCGGTATGGATCTCCAGGTCTCGCTTCTGATTATTGATCTGAGAGGAGTCTCAATCATGTCTGCATTATTCGCTAACCGTAGGGTGATACACTTAAGAGTTACCGGACACCATTTTGGAGCACATATGTTTCAGACGAAAGAATTGCAAAGCGTAGGAATTATTTTGATAGAAACCGGAATTGTTTCGGGTGAAATTGCAGAAAGTGGTTCTGCATGTGATATTGAAGTGTTGCAAGGGGTTTTATGTGAATGTTTGTTAATTAAAGTAATTAACAAAATTCTGAATAAATTTAATAAAAAAGTTTTATTAAATGAGAGAGCATTAAACTTAGAGAATTTTAATGCATTTAAAGTGGAGACTTTAAAAGGGAATGTGAAGAGGCATTTTAATGTGGAGGGAGTTACCACCACATGAATGGAGGAGGTGAGGGGTCACCTCCATGAGGCGCCGGCCATGGAGGGTGTACCCCCTCCTCCTATAAAAGGCCCCCCTCTTCCTCCTTCTTCCTCACACCTCCTCGTGGAGGATCTCTCTCCCCCTCTAGAATTATTCCCCCATGGTCTCGGATTAGCGAGATACATGTTCCCGGTGGCATTTCATCTGGAAGGAGTTGTTGCTTCCGCTGCATCGCTGGAGCGAGGAGGTGGAGGTTGTCCGGTGGCTTGAACGTGTGTGCGAGGACGGATGCGCTGCTGATTTGCGGCGCTCGGACTTCCACACGATCTTGAGATCGGCAAGTGTACGACTACATCAACCACGAATTCCTACTCGTTAACAAAACTCGTTGTCTTCGAGAGTAAGTTATCGATGGATGTATGTCCGCCCGTTGCTCTGTATCTAGTAGATAGATCTTGGCGTGTAGTTCTCATCGTAGGAATTTTTTTGTTTTCTATGCTGCGGACCCAACAACAATGTCCTAAATATCGAACGACAGGGAGACCGGGCACCAAGTTCCCTCGCATTCCTCTTCTAGCTGACATGTGGGGGTGAAAGTTTGGAGCTCGCCTCGGGTGATGGAGGTGGGGATCTGGCACGGGCTTTGTGGGTCGTGACAACCGTAGTTCCATGGGAGGGAGGACGGAGCAGACGGGAACCACGGATCAATCGAGTTCCTGGAGGTTCCTGATAGATCTCATATTATTGTTAGCCTCCATCCCTAACTATGATTTCCTTTCCACCAAATTGGCTTTGCCATTTCTTGATCAGAGAGTAAAATGGCCCCCGCTTCTTCTGAAAGAAAACATGGGTGTTGAGAGATAGGACAGTAAGAAAGATAACACACCCACCTTGCGTGGAGCAACAGCACACACCGCCTGCCAGTTGTCCACCACGCACGAAGCTATCCTCACCAGCCCACAAAAATGCAGAGCGGCATAGGCCTTGCAGAGGTAGCATGCCCGGCAAGTGGCCTCAAATCAGCCACAGACCGGAGGAGGCAACCCTTTGGAGAATGGGAGGTGAAGAGAACACACCATGGGAAAGGAAATTGTGCATTGGAAGAACCTAAGGCACCGCCTGCAAGCTCTGGGCGATGCCTTGCTGCGGGGATGAGCGACCAAGAAGCGGAGACCGGCGAGGGCAAGTACCTAACGACGGAGATTGACCGTGGGGGAGGAGCTGCCCGGGAAATAGGGTCTGGTGGGGAGGAGGGGCTCTGGGGCAGAGTCCCGGCCGTGGTGGGATGTCAGAGACAAGAGGAGCATATGCGTAGGTGTCATCTCAACCTTGTATAACTGCTGCTTTATCCATGCTAGGGTTTCACGCAAGGGGTTGCGCTGGGTCTAGAGGGGAGGAGATGATGGGAGAGAGGTTACCGTGAGTGGAGGGGGCGGAGGAAGCGGAAGGGCGGCACACGTTGCTGAGGGAGATGGAAGAGGGACTGGATGGGCGGGAGCTCGAGACTAGGGAGCTCGGGTGGAGCAGAACGGGATCGATATGAGGGTGGGGGCGGGGATGGGAGGAACCAACTCGTAAGACTTCGGTCAACACCCGAAACTGCATGGTTGAGATGACTCAAAATAAAGATCAGATGACCACAAACGTGCGCGCGGGCAGATGGTATCAGATGACTCGCTTTTGCTCACGCTTTTAAGCTATAATATAATATAATGTGCGGTATCGAAAAACGTGCACAATGGATGAAGGCAAATCGAATTAACACGGTAATGGGCCAAGCCCATAATCAGAACCGTTAAGTGAAACGATGGTTCTTGTCGCGCGCGCCAGGGAGTTGTTTCCTCCAGATCTGCTCGTCCTCGTGACACCGTTGGCCGCCAGCTAATCAGGAACTTTTTTTGAGGGAACTAGTAAAATGCCCGTGCGTTGCCACGGATCACAATTCACATAACAAAAAATATAAAGATGATTAAAATCAAACAGCATGTTGATATTGTAATATTATTTCTAATATACAGACTATCTCTATCTCACGAGACAAAGCAGTTTCCCGACAGTAGTAGGCAAGAGAGTGGAAAAGTCCATCAGGCTATTGGACTATTTCATGATCCTTATCTTTTTTCCGAATTTAAGCTGGAGAATTCCATTCTACATGTCAAAAGAGATCAGATAGAGTAAGGGATGAAAAAAGATTTTTGCATGCACTATGTATAAGTCACGAGAAGGTTAGGACTAAACGAACATATCTGGATAGTCGCTATCAAAATCAAAAGGAGTTAGTCTGGTCGTGGTCCCAAAATTCCTTTTCATATATGGGATTTTGGTTCCACGAAAATTGCAGATTATAGCGTCCAACTGTTTTCATATATAAATTTAACAGAAAGTTCATTAGAAATATATTTATATACAAATAGAATTACATTTATATATGATTTTTGCAAGGTGAGATAAGTAACTATAATATGAAGAAATACAAAAATTCTCTATGCTCCAAGTACAAACAAATATTCTAATTTAAATCTCTCTCATGTGTCTTATCTAGCTGACCAAGTGATCTCTTCATCCTCTTCTCCCAAATGCCACCAGTCTCCTCCAAAACTCTCTAGGGTCGCTTCTCCCTATCCTAGCTTGATGGCACCACCACTCTCTCCCTTCTCTACCCTCACCGACAGGTGCCTCTGCTTCCCGCTCCCTCTCCATCTTCCCAATAATGGGTATCAGTCATCATTTCTTATCTATATCTATTGTCACTGCTCCCATTCAAACTTTGTGTACATTTGGATCACAACTCTTCTTGATAAAATTCAAGTAGCAATCTAAAGATGCTACAATACATTTAGAAGCTACAACTTTTTAACATATTTAGTCTTAAGCTACCACCAAGGGCCATCAGCACGTCAACTTTTGATTCACTAAAATAAATAGAACCAATACATAAGTTAGAAATTTAGCAAAGTAACAACAAATAATATTTTTCCAATAGGAAGTTTATATGGTCAGTTCATGTCCATTTCATATTTTCGAGTTCCAATCTTACTGTCCCTTGACAATATCATTCACCTGTATAGCTTCTAACTCTTTCTAACGTAAATTACATTTCTTTTTACAACCGAGTCCTCAATTTATGACCAAATCCATGCTCAGAATACTCATTTGGTCTCTATGACTACTTGATGCACTACTGATTGCCAAATCAAGAGGTCAAGATAAACCATTCTAGAAGACCTATTAGCTGCGCCAGATGTCACGGAGTCCAATCCAATGCTCTTCCCACACATGGATTGCAAATAAAGATAATTATTGAGTTACTGGTGCAATGAAATAAAACTTTTCAGCAGATTCATGTTTATTTTGTTCACCCTTGGTAGATATCAAGTAAGTTACTTCCTCTGTCCTGAAAAGGATGTCGCAAGTTTATCTAAGTTTGGATGTACCAAGACACTATTTAGTACATATGGATACATCCAAGTTTAATAAATTTGCGATATCTTTTTTTGGGACGGAGGGAGTATTACCGTGGAGCTGCTAATGAAAGATCTCATCCTTAGATGAAAGAGTAGTTTTTCAGTATTGGTTGCTGTGTGCCACCACCTCCCATCTATCCTACACATTCCGTCAAGATTGTCACTGTGAATCTATAGTCAAGATGCATAGGGGGGACCTTACCGTTTAGATGTTCATACTCCGCATCTTTATGGAGAATTAAATTTCACCAGGTCCATGTCGGAGACAGTGGGCAGTCGTCACACCATTCGTGTAGGTCGCTACTTATACGACAAGTAGTCATCAAACAATGCTTAAAATTTTAAATTATCTCAACAGAAGGAATACCATTAAATATTTTCTATTTCATAATTGTCACCCTTTAGCAAAAAAACGCATCATACATACTTTTTTACGGTAATAAATTGTCTGTGCCTTGCAACGGAGTATAAAAATCTACTCCCTCCATTTTAAAATATAGACACTAAAAGATGTCCAGATATATTCGCTTCACAAAAGCTAAAACATCTTATATTTTGAAACGAAGGGAGTAATGGTCCCTACACATTAAAAGATGCCTAGATATATTTGCTTCACAAAGCTAAAACATCTTATATTTTGAAATAGAGGGAGTAATGGTTCTGCATTGATTCGTGTCAAACATGTAATTTCAGGATTGCAAGATACCTAGCTAAATGTCTGTGCATTGCTACGGAATATCATTAAATATGCACACACACCAATCAAACAATCATCCCAATTTATCCTATGAACACTTTTCTCCATAATCCAACAACAAGAATAACAATGCACATCAATTTGATCACCAAAAATTAAACAGAAAGCCACAGGTTGCTTTCAACTACGAACAATGTTTTTCTACAAACAATACTGGTGTCACAAACAGCAATACCAGAATTGCTAACTGCCAAAGGAACAAAAAGAAGTGGATTGGTCGCAAAGGTGGATAAATCTACACTTTTTATTCATGTCTTGCAATACATCAGATGATTAGCCCGTTGCTGGGAGTGGCGTTATAGAGGGGCCGACCTCGCCAAATCCTGCGCAAAGGTTGTTTATTTCCACCTTAGTTCATCTACTCCTAGATTTTAAGCTCTTATCCAAACATGCAAATAATTATGCTTGTAGAAATTCAGGGCCCAATTCTAATTAAGTTTAGTTGGATGCGTGGATTGTTCCTCGCTGAACTGTGCAGCGTTGAACTGAACAGAGCTAGACTCAGTACTGGTTTCACAACCTAAAAAAAGATATTATTATTCATCAACATTTAAGATTGAACAAATATAAATATAATCATATAACTTGGATCAACAAATATTCATGGCTATTATAAAAAAGATAAGGTACACAAATACACACAATCACAAGCGGCTGGGTGCTATGCACTTGGTGGGGGCACATATCTCAAGCAAAAAAATTGCATTTAAGCAAACACTAAATTTAGAAGCAATACTGTACTGGATCATTTAGAAGGAAGCAACTTGGGCCCTGCTGAAGGACCAGTTCTCTATCTAGGAGTACTAATTTTTGCATTGAAGGTACGATACAGTACTAACTTGCTTGCGCAGCTTCTCACCAAAAATGGAGCAACTCACATCTGGAAGTCATGACATAGTGGGAAAAGCAATCAGAAAACATGGTTGTTTATTTCCACCTCAGTTCATCTACTCCTAGATTTTAAGCTCTTATCCAAACATGCAAATAATTATGATTGTAGAAATTCAGGACCCAATTCTAATTAAATTTAGTTGGATGCATGGACTATTCCCCGCTGAACTGTGCAACGTTGAACTGGACAGAGCTAGACTCTAGTACTAGTTTCACAACCTAAAAAAATATATTATTATTCATCAACATTTAAGATTGAACAAAGATAAATATAATCATATAACTTGGATCAACAAATATTCATGGCTATTATAAAAAAAGATAAGGTACACAAATACACACAATCACAAGTGGCTGGGTGCTGTGCACTTGGTGGGGGCACATATCTCATGACTTAAAAAGGGTGCTGACATAAGTAATATGAGCCTATCTTCATCACAGACTTAACATGGGTCGTGGCAAATATAAGTAGATTTTTCATAGAGGAAAAGAAACCAGGTGCTTGCAGATGGTGCATCAGGATATGAAAAAGATCAACACGAATCAAGTATTCTTCTAAGTAGAACCATCACAGTGCATCAGATCTCGGCGCTGGATACCATGATTAACAACATAATAACGAATAATAATTTTCAAATGCATATGTATTGGATACCTGTGATTAAGAACATAATATTATGTTTCTAGAAAAGGAAAAAATTAGAGAAGCTGGCGTTAATGTCTTGTTAAACCTGAGTCAGTAGGATGAACACCTGAGCATTTCATTCTTCTGGATGTGGTTCTATACTTGTTCTATTACCTATAACTAAAGTATGAAGAACCAACTACATACGCACAAATTTTAATGCAATCGCCATTAAAAGTGCAAAAGAATGGATATACTATGTTCTTGAAGAGTAAATAACTTGTTTGCATTCTAGAAAAGAATCCTTCTTGCAAAAGATAGTGTTCACCGAACTGCTTGCGGTTATGCTCCAAGAATGTGGTTCATTCTCAATGCTA
Organism: Avena eriantha; assembly: GCA_910589775.1. Classification (NCBI taxonomy): domain Eukaryota; kingdom Viridiplantae; phylum Streptophyta; class Magnoliopsida; order Poales; family Poaceae; genus Avena; species Avena eriantha. The sequence continues at coordinate 434,127,218 of OU342744.1, forward strand.
ACACAGTAAAATTCTTTGTTTAAAAAACACAATAAAATTCTTAAATTAAAGTCATGATTATTGTTTTATATCAGATCAAACAACACAAACACTTATATGATATAGAATGGAATGGGAATATGAGCTGATGCAAAGGTCACTTATTTGTCTTGATGCTTCCAGATGTCTCCGCCCTCCTTTTCGCCTTCCTACCGAACTCCCTTCTCCTTCCCTTGCTCTACTGAATTTCGAAAACCCTCATTTCCATGAAATATAAATTGCAGGAGAGTTAAGTACAATAAAAAATCAATACACTGAAAAATTCGCAACGAACACAAATCTTTTTGTCTCCAACTCCATTCTGTGTCCATGGATCCAGTTCCAACTAATCCTTACTACACAAGCGACCAAGCAGCAGCGCCATGTGACACCTTCTAGCCGGCCGCCGACTTACCCATAGAGGCGCATACGACACTACGACAGCTCTACAGCAAGATGGTGAACGGCACTACGGCAGCTCTACGACAATATGGTAAACGGGAGGACTACTGAAATAGGACCCCGACAAGGTTTCCTCCTCTGGTTCCCCTCCTCTCGTTACTTGATCAGATCGTATTGTCATCAGGCATCAGTTATGCGCTGCAGCAGCATGCTCAGCTCCATAACTGCAAGAAAAAGGTTGAAAATCAATGGCCAATTTATTGGAATCTAGGATATAAACAAAGATATATGAAAACAATAAGGAACGTTAAGGCTATGACATCCTAAGGTGCTACTAAATGGAAGGATCTTATCAACGTCCATGAATGCGAAGATCGAACTGCCGAATTGGCAAAATTCGGTGCTATCATAGTATCCGCTAAGTTCACGGGCTGGGCTAATGAGAATTTAGTTGAATCCAACCAACCATCGTGATTCCAAACGAAGTCAGGTATAAATACTATGCAAAAATAATCCCTTGGTAATCAATTTTCCTTCATAGCTACTATATGCTAAACTTCTCCTGTAAACTTTCTTGTTTTGACGGAAGTAGAATAAACTTCTCATGTAAACTTTCACCTCCTGCTACATCCATTTCGTGCTTCACACCACAAGAAACAAGTTTCAAAGTTTACCCATGTATCCAAATTATATAGGAAAAATTATTGAGAGGACACTGGATAGGAAATTTAAGTATAAGTTTGCCTTGAATTGAGTTACCTAGTTCCTAGCACCTAATTAACATCAGCAGACAAGCGATCAGTGAGGAATGATCCATGGGTATAATGCAAATCAGCAATAATCATAGTTTGCTAATAAGTTAAAATCTTATAAGATATTTAAAGAATACCTGATTTATCACGCTGCCAAATCTATTTTTTATGTCCAGTAGAGATTCCCTAGACCCCTCTGCACTGTAGTTGGGAACTGCAGAAATGTTGAAGTATACCCTATAGAAGCAGGATCAAAAAATACAATAGCAAGATACCGCATTGTTTGAACTACCCTGCAGTAAGAGAAAAAAATTAGACTTCAATAGTTGCTGGAAATTGAGAGGTGAAAACTGATAGCCTAAATCATCATTTTCTACCTTGGTATCAATTACCTAAAAAATAAACAGTGAAGTGAAGTCAATTAGCCACAAGACCTTTTCCGGTAAAAAGAGTGAAACTTTTATTTTACAAAGACGGCCTAATGAAAGTGGAATCTGAGTGAGAAAACAATAGATTTAAAATATAACTACCAAATCTAACCAAGAAAAGATTATACACCCTATTAGGCATGAATTTGAGAAATTTAGGATGTTGTGGGGAAAGTAGAATCTAGGCATCATGCCTTTCGTGTGTAACAGAGCAGATAACTGAGTGTTCTTAGAAGAAACAAAAACTGATTTTGTTAGCCATAGGGTATCATGTGAAACATCTGATACAATGGGCTTGAGAATATAACAGGAAATTGTAGGAAATGGGGTACTTTCCTGCGTGGTAGGGCAAGGAGTGACTGCCCAATGTGGCACCAATCCATGGTAGTACAGATCCTCCCCTCAGCAGCCACGCCGATGAAGGCAGCTACCCGATCCGCTTGATACTACTGTTGGCAAATCTCCTCCTCCACTGCATCAAAAAAAGAATTGATTAATTGATTGGGGGTAAAACGTGATACTGGATTGCAGCATGGTCCGAAATTGGGAGCTGAAGAGAGATTCAATCCGTTTGATCGGAGAGGGCAGGGATCACGATCTTGAGGACACTGCGATGCCTGCTGGACACAGTTTCATTGGCGAAGAAATCTGAGGAGATTGCCCCTATTCAGTAGAACGTACCGCAACGCGTCGCACGGCCATTTGTCCACTCCCCTTCCATGAGGTCGACCTCCATCGTCTTGGGGGCGGTCGCTGAAGCGATGACCACGGAGAAAATAATGGTGATAATACTGATTTGATCGTTGACTGAGCTAACTCACCAAAAAATACCTCTTTTTTGTGTGTTGGGGTGGAGGGGTTGCGGAACGAGCGGGACGAAGGAAGCTAGCGTGCGTGATGCAGAAAACGAAACCACTGTTTTCTCAAGTGATTCAGGTGGGAGGGTAAAATGGTCTTATTTAAAAAGTGTTGACGAAACCAGCGACCAGAGGAAACAGAGATAATTCGTTCTTTTTAAGTAGTAGAGATTTCTAATCAAGAACTTGGTGGTGCACGCAAATTGCCTACCGTCAGCTTCACCGCCTCTCCTCTTCCTGAAACGTAATTCCTTTTTTTTCTGAAACACGAAAAACGTAATCTCTGTTAACCGATAATCCTGCAGTAAGTCTTTGCAAAACCTTTCCTTTCTGGACCTTAATTGAAACCGGAAATACCAACAACTTACCATCCAGAGACAGATCGTGTGTGCCAGGCTGCCTGTGCGCCCCTCCAGCTCCAAATCTCCTCTCGCCTCCCAAGTCAGAACTCGAAGACTCCGTCGACGCCGGCTGCCCCGCTACGCTCAGCTCAGCTCAGGCCACCGCGCTCGGTCGATCGTCTACGCCGGCCTACTCGTCGACGCGCCATCTAGGGGGCAGAGCCGTCCGACCAACCAGTCCCGAGGTACGCCGGCCGGATCCCACTCCAAACCTTAGCTCAGCTGTGCTTGGATCAGTTGGGGGTTCCGACTTCCGACGAGTTGGAACTGGACCTGGCGGCGCGGATGCCGCACTGCTTTAGTTCAACCAAAAGCTCTGAGTAGTTGCTGCGTGCGCGCGTCTGGAGTAGGAGTCGCGATCAGTCACGAGCTGCGTGTATTTGAGATGAACAACTCAGGATGTAGAATATAGATTAATTATCTTATTTCACAGTATGTTTGCTATGCAAGTTTTGTTACACCACTCTTGATGGTATCAGCTGTTAGCTATCTTCTAATTGTCAGCTTACCTGATGCTGATCCAAAATTAACCTATATCGCCACACAGACAATCAGATTCCTCATGGCCCAAGATCTCGCGTACTAGCTGCGCGCATAAGTATCAATGACTACAGGCTGTGTGAATCCTCGTTTAAATAGCTGGGTGCAGGGCGGTAGATCTCTTCCTCTGCAGCAGAATTGTCGTTTTCCTGTTATCTCCGAAGCTCTTTTGCCTGGGCGTGTGGCATGCCGCTTGATCAGCCATCTTACAGTTGTCCATGCTCAAGGTTCAGTCTATCTGTTTTAGTTGGGGGCTTGCTGCTCTTGTTTGTGTTTCATGGTTATAGTAGGCTTGCTATGATGATTACTACTACATTCCTGGCGTTTTATCGCTGTTGGTCACTACCTCCACGCGGAAATAGATGGTGCTTAGAAAGTACACAATCAAATTTCTCTATTTTGATAGCTAGTTAGTAAAAAAACTATTCAGCTTGGTTAGGTAGAAATGGTGTCATTAGATTCCTAAATTCCCATTCCACCGTCAAATCTGAACTGAACATGTTACAAGGTGCGGAAAATCCAGTTAATAATAACATAGGAAGCCTGTGGCTATATTGGTAGTCATGTTCATGGAAAAAATCTTGGACGGTGAAGGGAAGGGAAGAGAGTAGAACAAAAAACCAAGGAAGTAAGTAATCATCCACATATTATCCCAATATGTCAATGCTAAGCATTAGAACACATATTATGCTTTTAGTACAATTTTAGTCAATCGACTAACATCAGGAGTATCTTAATTGACTAATGAATAATTTATGGGTATGATCACATTGTAGACTGTTGACATATTTTAACCTTTTATTTGTATCACATATGGTTGTTCACTAGACTTACCACTGGTGATATTTGTTCTCTATTTCAGGGCATCCCATCATGGATGGGGCAAATGATGCAAATCCGTCCTGTAAACTCCACACAAGACTGAGACTCTGGGAGTTTGCAGATCGTTATATATTTGAACCAATTGATGGTCTTGCTGACTTCTATTTGTCCATTAGCCGGGCTAATGGATCAATGAATTTAGTTGAAGAGTTGCCACCACGTAGTCCCTCCATGAATCCTAAGGTCCGAACGGTGTATGGTGTGATAGGAGTACTCAAACTTGCAGTTGGGTCGTATTTTCTGGTGATCACCGACCGTGATTGTGTGGGATCCTACTTGGGACATGCAATTTTTAAAGTGACAGGACTGAAAGTTCTTTCCTGCAATAACTCGCCTAACACTTCTTCTGAGCAGGTCTAAAAATGCTTATTTGCTCCTAGTTATATCTTTTCACCTATACTCCATTTAAACATCCTAGTGAACCGTGAGCAGAAAAAAATGGAATCTGAAATTTCGGAACTCCTGGACGCTGCAGAGAGGACCATGGGCCTCTACTTCTCCTATGATATCAACTTAACACTTAAGTGAGTATCTTGCTTACAAAACATTGCCAGTTACACTCTGTGTCTTACAGTCGAGTCATTTGAATTATGAATGCAGCGAGGTTATAATACATTATGCATTGTCTCAGCTATGTTTACAGTACAGACGTCTTCATGCTTATTTTTTTTTCTTATTTTCTCACTGTAATTGGCATTATAATTATGCCCCTGATATTCCAGTTCACAGAAGCTATGTGATATAGATGATGAGTTCAAATCACGTCCTCTTTGGAGACAGGTTTGATTCTTTCTCATTTATGGTTCTAGAAAGGCCTGATAATTTTCCATTGTTTCTTGTAATATGCGAGGCTTTGTTGGTAATCCTTTAATTCTACATGTAGTACCAGCACGGGCCCATCTTTGCTAACTGTTTCCTGTTGCACCTTCAGCTATCAGTATAATACTATTCTTGCTCAGATGAATGAACATTATTCTTTTCAGGCAGAACCGAGATTTCTATGGAATAGCTACTTGCTGGAACCTCTAATTGAGAACAAAGTAAGAATAATTTTACCATTTACTTGATTTGCTATTTACCATTTACATGAATATCTGCAAAGTATTTGATTCCTGCTTTTTTCCCCGTTAACAGCTGGACCAGTACTTATTGCCAGTCATTCAAGGCAGTATCCTTGTCTTATCATTGCATATACACAAGATGATATATTTTTATTTGAAACTTGGTTAATCCTTCCTGATAATATGAGCTGCTGCAACTTAACTAAATATCAGGTTTTCAGAATATCCATGCAGAAGTTGGGTCAGAGAAGGTAGATGTGACCCTCATTGCACGTAGGTGCACGGGTAGGATAGGTGAGGTTAATGAGGCATCAAAATAAGATTGTTCATAAGTTTCCTTCAGTTAATGTTACTGATATACATTTTAATGTGTAATCATTTTTTTATAGCACTATCTTTTTCAAGAACATGCAAAAGATTTGTTATAACTTTATATCCTGATTATTGTTCTCCAGAAACTCAATCCCGTGTGATCGAACAGTAGTTTATGAGATTAATTATTTAACTGAAGGTACTCGTATGTGGAGGCGAGGAGCTGATCCAGAGGGTTATGCCGCAAACTTCGTTGAATCAGAGCAGATAGTGCAATCAAAAGGGTATACAGCATCCTATGTACAAGTAAGTTTCTTCCGACTTGCAAACAATTTCATCATTTCCTTCATTTTAAATATGTGCTAATAGTCTTCGTTAGGTTGTTCTGGGTTGTTAAAATAAATTATTTGACTACCTTTAGATATCTTGACAAAATTATATGTTTTGTAGGTACGAGGTTCTATTCCATTCTTGTGGGAGCAGATTGTTGATTTGACATACAAACCTAGCTTCGATGTTGTTAGACAAGAGGAAGCGGTGAACTCTCTCAACTTATCCTTTGTTTTGATGACCTTGTTGATGTACACCAATGTCTTTCAGTGAACTTGCTTTTCTGTAATGCTATCTTTTGTCTCCTCTTAATTTTTCTTGGGCTTCTTTCTCTGTTTTTCAGCCACGTGTACTTGAGAGGCACTTTAATGACTTACAAAAGAAATATGGAGCTGTCTTGGCTGTTGATCTTGTCAACACAGTAAGTACTGTGCTCTTGGACTTCTGACTCAATTTAATGTTCTGTCCAAACTAAGAGGTATTTGCTTCAGAAAATAGTATCACATATGTGTTGTGCTCCCGTTACTGTCTGTTTAACAAATCAGATTCAAATTCTACATTATAAGGATTGATGAGTCCCCATGATTATTTGTTTACTTGCATATCATTTATTTCTTTGGCATATTTATTTGTTGATGTAGAAGTAAATTGTTCCTTGAGCTTATGTTATGTAGAGCTTTAGTAATTTTGTATCATAAGTGATGAAATGTTTATTGACGGGTTTCCTTTAGGACAGAGCACTTCGAATTCTCCCCGAGTGATATTGGCCTGTTAACTTTATTCTGTTTTCCATGTAATGTTCATCCTGTACCTTTCTTAATTCCTATATGGCTATATTCAGACTGGGGGTGAAGGGCGACTTCGTGAAAGATATGCAAAATCCATTGAACCTATTCTCAATGATGATTTAAGGTAATACTTTATTTTGCTGTTTGTACCTGCTGTGGAGTTATCATATCAGGTTTTAGTAGGTATGTGTGTATCTAAGTTTGTCTCTTGCAGATATGTACATTTTGACTTCCATCGTATTTGTGGTCATATTCATTTCGAGCGCCTTTCTCAGCTGTATGAGCAAATTGAGGATTATCTGAAGAAACACGGGTATGTTGCCAGAATATATACTATCATGTGTTCCATGACGTACTACATTACTACTAACATTTTTGCACATTTAAGTTTGATTTTACTTGGTTGCATATTTTTCACTTTTCTGTAATCAGGCAATCTCTTAACCATTGAGAGATTCATTCATGTTCATCCCTTTAAGTAGCACAAGTATTATTGCATGAATATATAGGGTTCATATGATATGATATGCTTGCTCTTTGAGGTCTTCCAAGATTGTGCAACTTATATTCAAGGCAGGGATCATTGATGCACTAGTAGTTTTGTCTTTCTATCTTACTGTAGCTGTTAATTTGTTCACTGCGCTTGCTACTAAAATAATTTATCTATTTGTGGTGCTTGATCCTTACTTTTACAATATAAAAAGTGCTACCATCATATACCCACAATCATGTGCTCTTCTTAGCAAACAATGATTCCTTTTCTACTGCACTTCTGAGATTTGAGTATGGGTTGGAGCCTTGGGAGCATTAGTACATCTGTTGCTTTTGGTAAACAGAGTTCCTGGCAGAGTAGAAAAAATGAAATGCATCTACAAGTGTGTTAGCAGTTGGCCATACTCTTGGTAACTGTCTTGTATAGCTGTTCGTGATTTCTTTCATAAGGAAGAAAGGAAAAAAAAGCTGAGAGTTTTTGTACTATATGTTCGCTCATGATTAAATTTTAGAGATTCTTATATCTCTGGATGGTATTGCTGATAATGTTATGGCAAAGGTACTTCCTACTGAATGAGAAAGGTGAGAAAATTCAGGAGCAGGATGGCACTATCAGAACAAATTGTATCGACTGTTTAGATCGAACCAATGTAACTCAGGTACATGGTTTCAACGTCCAAGTACAGCTTTATGTCTATATCATATAGATCTCAAGTTCAACAAAAAATTTGATATTAAATAACAATTCTGAATTAATTTGTCACGCCTCCCGCATTATAGTCACATGGGCTTTAGTTTATCAAATAACTTGTAGTTTCCAGTGCGAAGGATCAGAGATGATGACAGGGGGGGGGGGGGGGGGGTAGGGGTGTGACCGTTTGGATAGGAGACCTTTTGAAACCTTCTATCCAAAACCTGGTGTTGTGAAGAACTGATGAGAATTAACATTGGACAATTCAATTCCCAATAATCTAGCATTAACTAAGTGCATGGTGCGCCAACACCCTTTATCTAGGTCGAGGCAATCCTAGTTTTATTTTACATCAGGCATTCCTTCCTAGGCTTACAAGCAAGCAATGAAATTCTAAAAATGTAAAAGCACAAACTAAGGAACAATATGCAAACCACAAAAGGAGCCAATAATCTGCTTCCTAGTCCACATCGAGGAAGCTCAAGTGAACTGAGTCAGCTAAGATCGATGTTCCTCCACCCCAGGGATGGCGAGCACTGGGTCACTAACAAGACTGCAGTCTGCATCTAGGATGATTCGTCCCAGTCAAGTTATCTATTCTCCTAAGTAGTTTAATTAGTTATGCAGGATACAAATTAACTATTTGATATATTATCTAGTAGCTGGGTAGGTTATATTGAGATTGATTCTTGAGAGTCATCTATATAAGGAAGCCTTCTCATCTCCAAGGCTACGTAGTTGTTAGACAATCACTCCCTCATCCCTGCCCCTTTGGTGGTCACGCTGGTTGGCTCAGGGATAACTAGCCATTATATTGCTTCTATATTGATCGATCCTTCTGTGATGGGACTTAGTCCATTACACTTGCTCTTTCATAAGTACTATTTCTCTCCCCTCTGTCAAACTTTCAGTTCTTCACCTGTATATCTGAACTTCTCTAATAATTTCTGCTATGAAAAAACAGAGCATGATTGGGAGAAGAATTCTGGAAAGCCAACTTCAACGAATAGGGGTTTTCAGTGTTAGCGATACAATAACCAAGTATCCACCTTTTGATGCAAGCTACAAAGTTTGTGAGTATTATGTTTATATTTTACTAACCTGGGTTCTTCTCGTCTAGTCATTTGTACTCCCTCTGTTTCATATTACTCTGTGCGTTACTGTTCATCATGCAAAACAAGGCGGCCCATTTCTCTCTCATTTTTCATCAAAAAAATTCTATAATTTTTGGAATGGGTAGAGTAAACACGGAGCTACACATCCCAAAAAACCGAGGAGCAAAAAAGTGAAAAATGAGAGAGAAATCGCCAACCTCGTTTTGCGTGCACTGTAGCACCGCGCAAGGTAAACTGGAACAGAGGGAGTATGTATTTCTATGTATCAACAATGTTGCTGATATGGAAAATTCATTTCCCAGTGTGGGCTAATCATGGAGACGCAATAAGCATTCAGTACTCTGGGACTCCCGCATTGAAGGGAGATTTTGTTCGGTAAGCCCCTATAGAAGGAAATTTTGCATTTTCTTATTGTTAAGTGCATTACATTTGCATCTATTGCTAATCTTAGTTCCTCCCTTTTCCAGAAATACTAAGAACTATTTTCAGTTTTGCATTATAAAAGGAATATTAGTATTTTTCACCACCTTGATTATGTCCACGGCTGAACCACCGTTGTGGCAAAACTCCATACGAGTCTTGTTTGAGAAAAAAATACTCTTTACTCGTCCATGGTGCAAACCCTCCATCATTGTGGGATTAGAATACCCTTTAGGTAGTGTCTCTTTGTTAGCGTCAATAACTATTAATGAAAAAGGCCCTAAGATAAAACACTAACATATTTATGTGAGGCTGGTTAATTGATATGCTTCCATTTTTGAAACTATCCTAAATTACGGCTACTTAATTTACGCTCATTTTTATTGCCTATTTGGACACTTGCGCAGAAACACAGTGGTGATGATATATCATGTTCTCTATATTTTACATTATCGCTTTTTGTCTATACAAGGTATGGGAAGCGAAGTGCCCAGGGAATTTTAAACGATCTCCAGTATTCACTTGCTCGATACTATTTGAACAACTTTGCTGATGGGACAAAGCAGGTATGCAGCTGACTTCGTATGCATGTGATACTCAGCTGACTTCGTATGCATGTGATACTCAGCTGACTTCGTATGCATGTGATACTCTTTTGATTCATCATCTTGATGGTGCCCCTAACGTCAAATCTCGGTAGTACCGCGGTAATATTTAATTGTCGTTTTATATGCTTGAATAGTAGGAATATATATCTTGATGTGGGGTTGAAACCAGAAAGCGCTGAAATTATTTATGAGAAGTGGCAACTTCTGCACCTCAGATTGGGAAGACACTCATGGGGACTGCCACCTACGCTGCCTCGCATCGGTTCTCTCGGACCACTGTCCGCTGATCCTCGACTGCGCCCCCATCCCGCCTGGCCATCGTCGATTCCGCTTCGAGGAATTCTAGCTTCGCCTCGACGGGTTCCGAGACACAGTGGACAACGCCTGGCACTCGGTGAATGACCTTGATCCCTTCCGTCGCCTCGCAATCCGCCTCCAAGCCACGGCTCGCAAGCTAACGAGTTGGAGCGCAAAGTCGGTGGGGAATGTGCGCATGAAACTCGCAATTGCCAGGGAGCTCATTCTGCGCTTCGACATAGCCCAGGAGGCTAGAACTCTCTCACCTCATGAAGCATGGTTCCACAAGCAACTTAAAGCCACATATCTCGGACTCGCATCCCTCGAGCGCACCATCGCACGACAACGTGCTCGCATCACGTACCTGAAGGATGGTGACGCCAATACAGCATTCTTCCACCGGCAATGCTCCTACCGCAGACAGAAGAATAGGATCCATGCACTCCTCGTTGATGGTCAGACGATAAATGACCAGGCAGGCATGGTGCACGCCGCTTTCATGCATTTCGATGGGCTGTTGGGCACTGATGTAAACCGAGACTGCACTCTGGACTTTACTAGGCTCATTGAGCCCAACCCCACGCTGCAGCAGCTCGACGCCCCCTTCTCCGTTGACGAGATTTGGGACACTATCAAGCAACTGCCCGCCCACAAGTCGCCTGGCCCGGATGGATTTACTGCCGAATTCCTTCGCGCCTGCTGGAGCACCGTCAGGCAAGATTTCTTTGACGTCTTCCAGCAGCTATTCGAGCTACGTGGGCGTGGCTTCCACCGGCTAAATCAGGCTCTGCTCACACTACTGCCCAAGCACGCCGACGCCAGTACCCTGGGAGATTACCGGCCCATTAGCTTGATACATCTGGTGGCCAAAGTCTTCACCAAGATGCTATCACTACGCCTTGCGCCGAAGCTGAACAACCTCGTCAGCATCAACCAGAACGCATTCATCATGGGTAGGAGCCTCCACGACAACTTCGTCCTAGTCAAGCAATCTGCACGACTACTTCACCAACTCCGAACCCCCCGCGTTCTTCTGAAGCTGGACCTTGCCCGTGCCTTCGACAGCATCTCTTGGGCCTTCCTCTTCGAGATTCTCCGGCAGTATGGATTCACTGATCGCTTCCTGGACTGGTTGGCAATCCTCCTTTCATCTGCTAATACGCGTGTGCTGATCAATGGCGAGTCAGGACTTCCAATCTGGCACCGACGTGGGCTCCGCCAGGGCGACCCTCTATCGCCGCAGCTATTTGTGCTCGCGGTTGATGCGCTTGGACGCTTAGTCCAGCTGGCACTCCAGGCCGGCATACTTCAGAAGCTACACCCACGGCGACACGTCCCCGCGTTCTCCCTGTACGCGGACGATGTCGTTCTATTCTGCCACCCCACGACTGGGGACTTGACAGCCATCAAAGAGATCTTACAACTCTTCGGCCGCGCTTCAGGCCTACAGGTCAACTACAACAAGAGCACTGCCTCCCTCCTTCACTGCGACCAGCAACTCGCCATGCTTGTGACAAACCAGCTCGGCTGCCCCATCGTGGACCTTCCAATCACATACCTAGGGATCCCCCTCACCATACACAAGCCGTCCGCTACCCAGCTTCAACCTCTGATCGAGAAAACAGCGGCACGCCTGCCCACCTGGAAGGCACAACTGATGAACAGATCTGGGCGGCTTGTGCTCATCAAATCGGTGCTTAACGCCATCCCCCTCCACCAACTCATGGTGCTGCCCCCCCCCCCCCCCCCCCCCCCCCCCCCCCCCCCCAAGAAAGTGCTGAAACAACTACGACGGATTGAGAGAACCTTTCTTTGGGAAGGCAGAAAAGAGGGTGAAAGCGGCCACTGCTACGTCAGTTGGGACAAAGTCTGCCGTCCACAGTCACACGGGGGCCTCGGGGTTCTGGACCTTGAGCGCGCCGGCATCGCCCTCCGGGTCCGGTGGCTCTGGCTATCCCGGACAGACGACTCTCGTGCCTGGCATGGCCTGGACCTCCAATTCTCCCCGGAGGAGCGGGCGATCTTCTTCGCTTCCACGACGATGACTATCGGCAATGGTCAAAAGGCCCTATTCTGGGAGGACCGATGGATCGATGGACGGGCTGTTCGTGAGATTGCACCCCTCCTATACGAGTGCATCCCAGCCCGAAGGCGCAGCCAGCGCACGGTTGCACATGGCCTGGACAACAATAGCTGGGCCAGAGACATCCACGGCACGATTGGACTGCCGGAAATTGGGAAATACCTGCAACTTTGGCAGCACGTAGCCAACACTCACCTCTCAACCGACAACGACCGCCTCGTTTGGAAATGGACAGCCAGCGGCACCTACACCGCGCAATCCTGCTACCGAGCCATGTTCCATGGCTCCAATGCCGCCAGAGCCTGGAAGCTCATCTGGAAGACTTGGGCACCGCCGCAGGTTAAATTCTTTCATTGGCTTGCGGACCAAGATCGCTGCTGGACTGCAGAGCGCTGCGCACGCCACGGGCTCCAACACCACCCACGTTGCTTACTCTGCGACCAGGTACCAGAGACGATCCACCACCTGATCATGGCTTGTCCCTTCGTCCAGCAAGTATGGCACGATGTCCTTGCATGGCTACGGATTCCTTGCCCTCCCCCCGGCGCCAACGACACGCTTGACGATTGGTGCAGCGCGGCTTGGCAAGCGACTCCTAAGCCAATGCGCAAGGGAATTGCCTCCATTGCCCTGCTCGTGCCGTGGATGACATGGAAACACCGCAACGCCTGCGTCTTTGACAATGCCAGGCCCTGCTCACTCGCTGTTCTGAACGCAATCAAAGACGAAGCCATCCTTTGGGCCAGAGCTGGAGCCAAGGGTCTTCGCGTCGTCCTACCCACCACTTGGGATGTTCACTGATTGTATTTTTTCTTTTTTCGTTTGTGCGTTGCCTCTTAGGAGGTTTGTAAACAACAACTCTATCTTTCCAATGAAATGAAACGCAAAGGTCCTTTGCGTTTTCCCGAAAAAAAAGAAGTGGCAACTTGCATGGTATTAGTTGTTACCGACTATAATCGATTTTCGAGTGGTGAAGATTTTGCACCAGTGCTAGATGAACTGATGGCATGACCTGTAGTTTGCCATACACATGGAAAATGATTTAAAAATGAACTAACATGTTTGAAGAGGGCCATGCTGACCAAAAGGAGCATCCTCAATAAAGGAAATTCTTGTCACTGAAGTTTCCAAAATCTAACAAGGCAACATTTATTGAACTTTGTTCCAACAGAAAAAACGAACTAGAGTGGTGCCGTGTGGGTGCCTCATTTTTTTCTTTATTTGTTGTCTTGTATAGGATGCCATGGATCTTCTCCAAGGACGTTACGTCACATCTGTTAGTCGGGACATGGCAGCTCCGACTAAAGCAGGATACCTGGAGAGTTATGCGGTGGGTACAATTTTGCTATAGCTTGCTCTTACAATTCTGAATTTGTTACTGGAAAATTGGAAATTCCTATTTAGTATTCTAGTATTGGTCAGCTCTGGAATATCCATGCATTTACCTGATATGCACGTGGGCTTGTTGGTGTGTTGCTACTAGGCATACGTGAATGCAGACACTTGGTATAGGTATATACAGTTATGGGAGACAGCTAGAGTTGTTACTGAAATGGGTTTCAGATCTTTTCACAATAGAACAAATCTCTCACTTGTGTGATTCCCTTTTTACAGTCCGTCCGTATTGCTTTTGCACTGGTTTCTGGAGCTCTTCTGTTCATGATGATGTCACTGAGACAAGGTCAGATTTCTGAATCCACTGAAAACCTGAAACAGACATACTTGGGTGTTTTTGTCAAATTATGTCAATTATTGCTCTCTGAGATTTGCTTGCAGTTTGTCAACCAGCAACTTTTGATGTCTGTTTTTGTATGTACTCACCAATGTTTACTTAAAGAGAACTATGGGGTTGCAATCGCACACACATAAGGTTTGCCATAAAATTTCAAAGTGGGGAACAGGAAGTATCAAAAACCAAAGCCCCCAAATATACTCCCTCCTTGCCAAAATGTAGTGCATATGAGTTTTTATAGAAGTCAAATATGTAAAGTTTGACCAAGTATGTAGAAAAAATCATCAACATCTAGAATACCAAATCAATACCATTAGATTCAACATGATGTATATTTCCATATAATATACATTTGGTATTCTATAGATATTGATAACTTTCTCAACATACTTGGTCAAAATTTGCATCGTTTGACTTTTGGAAAAACTTATATGCACTACATTTGGGCAAGGGGGAAGTACATCTTAGCACTAGTCTTGGTCCCTTTAGGCTTATTTGTTCACAATGTGGCTTCTCGATTTGCTACCTTGGTAGTATTTTGTTTGCACATCATAAACATGAGTATGTTTAGGTTTCGGTCATTATCGGCCTAAATCAAGTTTGGACAAGTTTCTTGTAGTTATTTTCATGTTTTGGCAGATCAATAGAAGAATAATGCCATTACTTCAAAATGTATGCCTGGTGGGTTTAACTGCGGCACCTGTCAAGTTTTTTTCCTGGAGATTTTGGAAGTTTTAGACATTTGATTTTTATAACCATCCTTGATTTTGACTAATGAAGAAAATGCAGACCCATAATAGTTGACTCAAATTTGTCTAGATTCGGATGTATCTAGCACTATATGGGTCGGCGGGACTACATAAAATCTAGATTGATGCATGTGCAAACTGTATCAAAATATCGACTATTTCGGTTTGCAAGTTGTAACTTGATTCTCCCTGCTGATTGTAACAAAAATGCCATTCTTATTCATGGAAAATGCATACATGCAAGTAACAACTCTACTGCAATCTCTCTGCAGCTCGAAATGATGCTCGCCATTTATTGCTGTCACTTCTGTGGGCTGCTCTTTGTATTGGCATCACACACTTTGTCAGAGCCAATGGTCGGGTGTTCACAAACCGACCTCGTTTTCACAAGTCACGGGATTGATGGAAGCAAAGAAACCATTTTGGGTGCCAAGTACGCTGCATGATAGATTATTAGTCGTCAAAAAATGGCAGGGTTTTTTGTGTATGAAGATCTAATTACCACCGATTCTCTTGAAGACTCCTATATTCTTGATTCCTTCATGTTCATAATGGATTGTTGATCAGTAAGCAGCTGTTCATAGTTGCCACAAATTACTTTGAATACGGTACACGAGCTGATATTTGCAACTTCTCTTGTTACGCTGAAGCTGGAAAATTATGTTATTCCAGAGCTTCAGTTATGCAGACCGAAATCTCCATTTTGTAGGCATTGGTCAGCTGACCCGGTGTAAGTGCGCTTCTTTGTTCTGTGCGGCAGACCTGTATACGTTGTGCAATAATCTTGGAAATAATAGTTTTGTTTTCCTTCTTGTGAATGGAACTCTGTGAGATTGTGCGTAGTATAAAGTGGCATCCCAACATCTCATGTTGTGTGTGGCAGGCTTGAAGCTTATTCATACATTAGACCACATGTTTGTGCGGTTTCACACTTTTCATGCGTCTTCTTGATTTTCTTTCTAGAGTAAAATTCAGCGTTAGTACCTAAACTTGGCACCACTTTTCGATACGGTCATCGACCTCAGGAATATGCAATTTACGGTCACTAAATTCGGCAGGTGTGTCACTGATTCTGTATAGGAAGGTATTTGCTGACGTGGCACAAAGTGGACCCTCTGTGTCAGCCTCTACCACACATACAAGAAACAAATTTATAATAATAAAAATCAAAAGGGCTCAAATGCAAAATTGCCAAAAGATAAGGTTGTCTCTTCTCCCCGCGTCTCTAGCTCGGGTGGTCGGTGTCCAGCGCCGCCCTCCCCGTGTCTGGCTTCGGCAGCCGGCGGCCAGCGCTGCCCTCCCCGCGCATGTGCTGCTCTCCCCTTCTTACTAGAACTCCTTCGCGCTCCGTCCCTATCTCGCCCAGAATCGGAGAAGAACGTCAGCGCGCGGCTCGGCCTCGTCGGAGCAATAGCGGTGACAACGCTTGTGCGAGCTATTTCGGCCGGGAGGGGTCGCGAGCGAGCTGTTGCTATATTTTGGTACGTTCATATGCTGCTAATGCTGGGCGTCGGAGATAGGGAGGGAGGGCACGGGGAGGAGGAGGTGGCCGGAGCCGAGTGCCCGACCCCGTGCTCGTGCTGCTCCGTACGGGCAACCGACGTGGGGAGGCAGGGTCGCCCGCATCTGGTGGGGGAAGAGGCATGGGGAGGCAGGGTCGTTGGCGTCTGGTGGGAACAACAGAGTTCGCCGGAATCGAAGATGCCGACGGCGTTCGTCTCCGTCCTTGTCGAGGGAGGCCCTCAGATGCTCGACTTCAGTTGGGGTGCAGGGGCTATGGAGGGTGCCGCCGGACCCCAGCCGTAGGTCACCGCCCCGCCGCTCAACTCCGCTCCACCGTCACCAGTCAGGGAGCTCCACCACCGGCCCCACTCCTCTGCCCCATCCCCGGCTCCAGCTCCCCGTTTGGAATCCCGCCCCAGCGCCGCCCAGTCTAGAATCCCCCTCCGGCCGCTGGTTCCTAAGGAGTAGAGGACGGCGGCGGCGTCCTGGCCGTCATCGGCATGACCCCCAAATCGCTGGGTCAATTTACCCACGCATTAGCGGGAGGTAGGGGATGGGGTGGGACCGGGATGGTAAGGGGCTGCCAGCTGGGACCCCAGGGCCCCTGTCAAATTATTTTTAGTCAAGGGGGCTTTTGCAAAAAAATTGGTTACAAGAGAGTGGTCAACATGCTGCCACATCAGCGAATACATCACTCTACGAGCTCCAGTATAGAGCCAGTGACCGTAATAAAACAGCTGCCGTATTCAATGACCGTATATCGCGTATTTCTGAGGTCGATGACCGTATCGAAAAGGGGTGCCAAGTTCAGGTATTTTACTCTTCTTTCTAAGTACATTTTTCTACTTCTGGTGTCCATAGGAGGGAATTTCTCCTACTCCAGTGTGCACATATAAACCTCTATTTTCCAGTCGACGAGTCTCCTTTTCTGGCTGTTTGGCCGGGCTCTGCAATTCTGCATCACCGGCGGCTTGCTCCCATGCTGACAGTAGACCCAGGTCTTCTAAACGGAAACGGGGAGCTATTTTCGACGAAAATGGTAAAAAAAATCGGATAAACAAATATGGAAATTTTTCCTAAATATAACCATATATGTTATAGTACTTTGTGTTGCTGATTTTCCCTGCTTTTATTGGGGCATCGAATATACTAGATGGATAAGCGCGTTTCGCCGCGCCGTTTATAGTGCATTCTGACACTTGGTGGTATGGTTAATTTGCAAATGTTTTCTGATAGGACTTTTTGGTTTTTTAGTGTAGCCGGTAAACAAATACGCCAATAGGTTATAGTCGGTTGTGATCAAGTAGTCTCAAAGAAACAAAACTATGACCGTTTTTTAAGCAAAGCCGTCGGATCATGCTTCCGCGCGTCGTTCTCATCGCCACCTTGTCTTCTTCTCGGCCTCCAGCTTGACCCGAAGCACGGGAAGCAGCTCATCCAAGCGCACCTTCCCATGTCGAAAGCCTCCTGCTCTAGCTGTCGGAGTCAAAAAAATATGCCGTGGTATGTATGCTGCACCGCTGGTGACCTACCCTCGTGCAGCCGTGTCGCAATGGACTATTGGCGACGCCTCCTTCATGTACGCCATCTAGACCTAGCCGCCACTGCGGGATTGAGAGAGAGGCGTTGGCTTTTTTTAACAGAAGTGGAGAGGCGTTGCAGTTGATGCAGCGAGAGAAAAGCAACTCTATAAGACCCAAATTGACCGCTGAAGTAGGCCCAACCTCATGCGCAAATGAACAAACCACCGCGCACGACACGGGCCAACAACCAAAGATACCGCAAGCGACAAGTCGCGATGCAAGTGGGACGGTTCGCGTGAGCCCTCTTACGCACCGTATGCGCCCGTGAAGAATAAGGGGGACTTCACGGCAGCTCGCAAAAAGTTTCGTGGTGGCTGTTTTTGCCCACTTAGTTTCGCATGGTATTACTTCTTCCGTCTCGAAATACATATCTTAGATTTGTCTAGATTTGGATATATATAAATACTATTTATATATTATAGATACATTCAAGTTTAAGAAAGTTCCCGACATTCTAGTTTGAAACATGTGTGGTAGATTTGTTCTAAATTTGGAATATATCTAGACACTATTTAGTATAGGTACATTTAAATTTAAACAATATCACACTTCCTATTTTGAGACGGAAAAGTATAACGTATCAGTATACATATATGCTTGTCTAAAAGGTGTATTAGCAACTAAGCGTACATACGGTCAAAACATACATGTGAAAAGGGGCAAAGGTGTACTCATAGCTAAGTGTACGAAGCAGATGAGGTCGTGGTGCAGCAGCCAAGACGGCGGAAGTCTGGCGACGGCGCACGAAAATTTGGCGTTTAGGGGACTCCATCGACTCACCACGTAGGATATACGGGTCAGGTTGATAGTCCCACATATTTTTATATTTGTGCGTATGATTTTATGTGGGTAAAGCCCGCCCCCGCTTGCAGCCTAAGTGGCAAGTGCCCTCAAATCAGCTGAAACTCATCAAGCTTAAGCTATAGATATATACAGTGAGCGTCTTAGCATCTATGTAAAACTATTTATGTGAACTTATGTGTTTATTAAAGTATTAAATTATGTGTGTCACTTTATGTCCAGTTGTTATTTGTTGAAATCGTGAGCTATTGCTTGTCTTTTATGCGTTCTTTTTATGTATAGTCCAAGATATTATGCAACTATTATATTCCGATGAATGTCTCGTATTGTATCCGTTCCATATTCGTCTCCGGTGATTCCGATTCCGTGTTTGTTTTCGGAATTTTGTTTTCATTTCCGATTCCGGCGACATAAGAGGTTATATCAGTTCCATATTCGTCTCCGGTGATTCCAATTCCGTTTTTGGAATTTTGTTTTCATTTCCGATTCCGGCGACATAAGAGGAATAAAAACGAAACACATGTTTCCGTTATGTTTTCAACCCTACTCTAGCTTCTTCCTCATCAAACATTAGGGGCCAATGAAGTGAGCTGATGCGCCTCAAGCAGAGGCCACAGACCTAAGAAATGGATGGAGCAAAGCCGTGGTCCAGTTACGATACCACCTTTGTGTAAACTGTACATGTATCTTTTTTTCAAATTTTAAACCAGAATTCAAGAAAACAGAAGTCAAAAGCATATACAAATGTAAGTTCATCAACACATATTTCACCCCGTCTCATCGCAATCATCCCTCTTTCCAGCAGCTAATCAAACGCTGCATAACTAAGCTAAGCTAAAATGCCACAACCCACACAAAGGTGATAGTGTACTGCTCTCAACAGGACAATCATCAAGAACGCAGAATTTCGAAACCGGGAGCTATAATCACAGGCGATCAAGCTCCCCTCCACACCACGCTCACGCAGCTATTCTACATTTACCAAGTCTCCACGGAGATTCGCTCTCTTCCACTGCTCAAACTCAACCAGGATCTTACGGCATACGTAAGCTGGCATGGTTGCGATCTTTTCGAAAACTCTGATGTTGCCTTCCAGCCAAAGACGCCGCGCCACCAGTACGATCAAGGCGTTCATCTCTTTGCGATGCTTGACGTGCACAGCCTCTGCTACCCTACTCCACCAATCCTGAATCGAATCCTCCACTGTAGGTGTACTGCTCTCAACAGGACAACAAAACCATGCATTAAGAACGGCAAATATACTACTACTACCTCTGTTCCATAATATAAGCCTTTTTAGAAAGCTAAAACAGTTTGCTAAAAAGGCTTATATTGTGGAACGGAGTAGATGGCAAGCGAGAAATCTGTCCAAGGTTATTGTATGCTGCTACCTGCTATGGTATATGATGGTGGGAGAAAAACGTATACGGAGTATATGTTCAGGCGTGCATTCTCTTCACAACGTCATGGAGATTGGAGAACATGGATGCATGTCGGTTCCATTGCCATGGGAATACCTTCGCCTGATTTAGAAACCTAAAGCATGCTAGAGTAATCCATTCCATGGGTGGCAATCCTAAGAGGCAATCCAAACGATCTTGATGGAGAAGGTTCTACCGAACATGAGCCCGCACTCTCATCTGCGATGATGGCGGGACTACTTTGGCTGAAAAGCATCCGGACTGTATGTCTTGAAATATCAGAAATGTCTGGAGAGAGCTACCAGGCTTCATGTAATGCGGACCTGGCATTGTAAGTTGGAATGTGTTGAGTTCCTTCATGAGCAGCAATGTCGTGATTCTACATTGTTAGAAACATTACCTGGAGTATTACTTCACAGTGTACATTTTCTATTAGAGCAAGTGGAGCACTGTATGCCTCGCTCCTCCATCCAGAGGCAACATTCTGCAACTATAAAAAAAACCATTGAAACAGCTTTTATCATAAACATTGCAGTATCAGATAACAGCTACATCATTCAGTAAATTCATTTGAGTAAGGTTGCACAGAAGTAGTTCAAGACATATTACCACTCACCTGTTTGTCAGAAAATTGACTTGTACGGGGGAACAGTGATCCACACGCCAACACCGACTTGTCCAAATTATATATTCAAAATTCGGGTCAGGATCAGTAGAAGTGACGAGAAAATATGATCGTTGTCAGCACAAGTCCCACCTCACTTATATTTCACTGCATACGCGCCCTTTTTTCACAGAAAGAAGCCAAACAGATATCCAGTAAGACCAATCATCAGATACTGAACTATATACGGATTGACTGCACATAACACAACACACACTTCAGTGTGTTGCTAGCGGTGTTTGGTGGCATGCTGAAGTGGTGGGTAGGGCCAATCCCCAAAATATGGATTAGATCAATACTATGCAAGGAGAATTAGGCTCTGAAGTTTCTTTGCAGCCTCATGCCCCAGAGAGGGGAACACTTAACCATTTCAAGGATGTTGGAGACCTCGCCCAGCATGCTTCGCATAGCAGCCCTGTTCTGGTGATGCTTCATGATGCTTTGAGAAGGGATGAACCCTCAACACAGTGCATGCTGGTCTTTGACAGAATCCACTACACTATGCATATGATCAAAAAGTTTGTTCAACATCTCGTATATCTCATTTGCCTCACAGTGAGACGTATCGTCAGCAACAAACATGTGCTTTGCACTACGCACCTCGATCCAACTGCAAGCTTGGTCCTTCCTCAGACCCTTCCCTTTCATAAGTGCCCTGACATGGCGAGCATCATCCCACTGACCTGCCGCTGCGTAAATGTTTGATAACATGACATACCGACCACTGTTCCCAGGCTCCAATTGGAAGAGGAACTCCGCGACTTTCTCCGCAATCTCAATATTACCGTGAACACGGCATGCACCAAGGAGTGCCCCCCACGACCCAGCTGTACCTGGACCGATCCTGGACGACAAGCCTTTGATGAACTCGCTTGCTTCTTCCAGCTGACGGTTCCGACCAAGAGCATCTATGAAGGAGGCATAGTGTTCAGCCCTCGGTTCAACACCATGATACTGCATTGATTCAAGAATCCGACGGCCATCAGAGACTCGACCGGCATGACTGCAAGCTGTTAGGACAGCAAGAAAAGTGACATAGGTCGGCTGTACTGCAGCTTCAAGCATCCTCTTAAACATGCCAAGTGACTGCTTACCCTGGCCATTGTGCGAGAACCCTGTCACCATGGAGTTCCAGGAGATGAAGTCCCTCTCAGGCATACGTTCGAACACTATCATGGCTGTCGTCATGTCACCACACTTGGAATACATGTCAATGAGGGCATTGTGGATGAAAATATTGAAAGGGTCTGAACCAATGCAGTGACGCAAGATGAAGCCATGCACTTCCTTCCCTCGCGTAACAAGCCCAAGCTTGGCACATGCACCCAGACACGACACTAGAGCAAAGGGTGTTGGTGCCATCCCCTCGCCCAGCATCTGTTCAAACAGTTCCAGAGCAGCATCCTCCTCCCCATTCTGCTCGTGCCCAGAGATGAGTGCTGTCCATGCAATCGTGTCCTGCTCGGGCATCATGTCAAATACCTGCACTGCCTCATCGAGCCTCTTTGCCCGGCAGTACCCTGCGATCATTGATGTCCAAGAGACGGTGTCCCGGATGCTCATCTGGTTGAACAACATCCTGGCGTCCTCCATCCTCCCAGCCTTGCTATAGGCGTCCACCATTGCATTGGCCATAATGACCGTCACCTCCAGCCCTGACACCACTACCACGCCGTGCAACTCTCGGAGTGGCCTCATGGCTCCCATTCCAGCGCATGCGCTCGCGACGCTGACGACCGCAAAACGGTCGATGGCCACCTCTGGACCCAGACACCTGTCCCTGGCCAACCGGGCGAACACAAGGAGCGCCTCCCCCTGCCGTCCGTGCCGCGCGAGGGCCGAGATGACGGTGTTGTAGGAGACGGCGTTGCGAGAGGAGGCGGGCATCTCGTCGAGCAGGTGGAGGGCGTCGGGAAGGGTGGCGGGGCCGCGGGAGAGCGCCGCGAGGAGGTTGTTGTAGGTATGCGCGTTCCTGTGCGGGAGGTCTTCGAAGGCCGCGCGGGATGCAGCCGGCGACGGAAGCGTGGCGTAGAGCTCAACTAGGCGGTTGGAGAGGAGGGTGTGGTGGGTGAGCGCCGTCTTGACGAGGAGTGCGTGCGCGGCGCGGCCGAGGCGGCGGACGTCGCCCATGGAGATGGCGCGCACGATTAGAGTGAGCACCGTCGCGACGTCGACGCCGGCGAGGGCGGTAGGCATAGGAGCGGGGAGACATGGCGGCGTGTGGAAGGCGAGCGGTGGCGGGAGACGGCGCATGCCTGACGCAATGAGCAGCGGCAACTGCCGGCCCGGCCCATGATACGCATCGAGTGAAACGCAATAATGACTTACGGACTGGATGGCTCACGGAAAGAATACGCATCGAGTGAAACGCCTCAACTTATGCACCCGTTGCAGGAAAATCCTATACACCGCACCCGTCAGTGCCTACCGGACACCGCACACCCCTACTTCATTTTTGGGCCCGGCCCATGTAGTGTTTCGTGTTTTTTTGTTCGTTTTTTCTGTCTGGTTTCCAGTTCGGTTTTTCTAGTTCGGTTTTGCATTTCAGTTTTTCCAGTCCAGGTTTTTCGGGTTTTTTGGTTTTTTTCCCACTTGATTTTCTCGTTTTCCTTCTGTTTTTTCTCCTTTTTCGTTCTGATTCATAAAACATCAAATATAGAAAATGTTCATACTGGAAAAAAGTTCAAATTTTAAAAATATTTATTTATTCAAAATTATTTAGAATTGCAAATTTTGTTCATATTCAAATTAAATAATGTTCAGATTTTAAAAAGTTCATATTTGAAATTTTGTTCAAATTTTAAAATGTTTAGTTTTTTAAATAAACTTTTTCAAAAAATATTTTACTTCTTGAAAATTATTCAGATTTTGAAAATAGAAATGTTCGGATTTTGAAAAAAAGCATAAAACACAAGAAAAAACAGAGGAAAAAGAACATAATTACCTGTTCATGTTGGGTCGTGGCCCAACCAAACCCGCGGACGACAGGGTGTGCGACGCCTCTTATAGGAGCACCCCCTTGCACCCATAGAACGTGAGCCTTTTGGATTGAGAATACTATATTGAGAAAATGGCACAGAACTATCACATTTGAGCCAACATTGATACATAACTATCGACTTCGCTTTTTTTTACAAAACTACCAGCATTAGGGAATGAGCGTGACACATACCACTGATCGTTTGGTTTGGCCGTTTTAATTTGTTTTTTACCTATCGGTCCTACTATGAGGTCCACGTGGCAAGGGGTGGCAAGGGATGACGATGACGCGACTGTGTCTCTGCTCGAGCACACGATAAAAATGCCATCTCAGGTTCAAACATAAATGATCTCCTCTCTCGCTCGCTTGCCTGATGCCACCCTCACAACCAACACTCCCTCCTCCGTTGCCGCTGCCAGAGTTCTACCTGGCCGCCTAACATGTTATCGTGGGGAGACAACGAGGAATCGTCTCAGGACCACAGCTGAAAGGATACAGATATCACCTAAGGGGGGGGGGGGGGGGTTGAATAGGCGGTTTAAAAACTTTTTTGAGATGGGCTTAACAAAGACAGAATTAAACTAGCGTTTACTTTGTCAAGAACAAAACCTAGAACAACTAGGGTTCACCTATGTGCACCAACGACTTATGCTAAGCAAGACAACCAACTATGTGATAGCAAGATATAGACTTCAAACACGAAGACTATCACAAAGTAAGGTGCATAAGTAAGAGCTCGGGTATAGAGATAACCGAGGCACGCAGAGACGACGATTATTACCGAGTTCCTCCCAACAATGGAGTACATCTCGTTTGGAGAGGGGGTGGTATCAAACCACCAACGCCACAAAAGGCCTCCCTTATTCTCCGATGAATCTCACCCTAGTGGGATCGATCCACCCTTCCACTACCGGCAACCTTCGAGGTGGTAGCCGGCACCTTTACAACAAGTTCGAGGCACACATCCACAACTTAATTGGAGGCTCCCGAATACAAGCAAGCTGCCAAACAATCAAAGACAAGCTTGTAAGAATCAATTCAAACCAAAACAAGGCTTAGGGTTTCCAATGAAACCCTAGAGTAAGGGGCCCTCAAGTGAATGAGGGGGAAATGAAGATCTCTCTTGGTGAAGCTGTAGATCAAGGCCTCCTCCTTCGATTCCCCAAAGATCAGCGAGTTTGGGTGGTTGGATGAAGAGATCTTGGAGTTTTGGTGGCTCTAAAATGGTGTTCTTCAGTTTCTGGAACAAGCTTCTTGAGGTTGAAGAAGAGGTCCCCTATTTAAAGGCCCATTGATTTCTGACCGTTTTCTGACCGTTGGAGAAGAGTCAGACCGGAGACTCCGGCCTGCACACCAGAGACTCTGGTCTACACCGGAGATTCTGGCCCATCTCCGGACCAGCCTCCGGTCTAACCACACCGGAGACTCCGGTCAGTCTCCAGACCTTGCTCCGGACCACCAATCTGGCTGACCCAGGTCTTCAACTTTGATCCACTCCGGAGACTTTTGGGGAAACTCCGGACCACACCGGAGACTCTGGTCTGAAAAACCTGCCACAGACAAAACTGATGGAAACATTAAAATTGTAACGATCATAACATTTGCATCCGGACTCCGATTGACCTGAAACCAATTTTGTTGGAAAGGGGGTGACAAGAGCTACCCAACAAAAAGTCGAAATATTGGATACCACCAAGAGAGAACATTTCATGTATTATGATGTGAGATACCTCTCTTGGTGAGAAACCGGAAAAACCTCCAAGATCAAAAACGCAATAAGGTATAAGGGGAAATCCGCTTTTGATGAACTAGAGCTTGTTATGAATATTACCACAAGCTCTAGGACCTCACATGGATAATATCCAAATAACAACCAAGAAAGATGATGCCAAGAATGCAAAGGTTTGATATCTCTATCCGAAGGATATGATCAAGTTACTCATTCGAGAGCCCCTCTTGATAGAACGGTTATCTATCCTACAAACCGGTCTCTCCACCTAGCACCACGAGACCGGTAAGAAGTAAACCCTATCAAGACCATACCTTTTCCTTGCGCATATTCCACTTGAGCTTGATGATGATGATCTTCTCCACCTCAAGATGGAACACCTTTCTTGATTGGTTGCGCTAGCTTGGGGAAGACTTGCAAATTGCTCCCCATACTCCACAATGGTAGAACTTCTCTTTTGGGCATATCATCTTCCCATATCCATGATCAGCATGGGATGGCAAGCTACAAGCAAATGATCTCTTCGAGATGACTCATCTTGAACTTGCACATCATTTCTTCTTTCTTCATTATGTTGGTGTCTTGAAGGTACATAAGAGATATCACTCCAACTTTATTCTTCAAGACACACTTGCTATAGGCCCAACTCTTACTTGACCAATCTCCGAATCACTCATTGAAACCTTGGTCAACACTTGATCTTCTCTACTTTCTTCTTCTCCCAACCTTGAGGCCAACATATGGTTCAAGCATTGCCTATGGACAAATCCTACAAGTAAAACTCAATGCAAACATAAGTCCATAAAGATTGTCATTAATTACCAAAACCACACATGGGGCACACATGCACTTTCAACAGCAATGCTACCAACAAGGTCATTCACCATTTTTCTGAATTCTAGGGTTAGGATTTCTATGATTTGGGGATTTAGGAATTGGGGATATATCGAATACTCAGAGTTAGATATTCTCTCGACCGCAATGTAGTACATTCTATTTCTTATGGCATAAATACCATTTACAACTCAGAGTGGGAAGGGTTAGCTGATGGAGCATCACCTCCTCGTTGTAAATGTTGAGCCATTACCACAAAGTTTGTAGCTTGGGAAGGATGTGAAATAGGATGGAAGTTTTTTGGATGTGCTGGGCAGGTTAGTGACTTATTTGTGATAATTCATCAAGCAATGCTTATTCATCATTCAAAGTAGCAATTGAATTATGAACTAATGAAAATTAAAATGGTCGATGTTTCTGTAGTTTGGAGAATGTTGTGATTATGTTAAATGGGTAGATGGAGAATGACTATTGTCGTCTCCGTGGAACCACGGGTATCCTGGATCCAATAGGTGGGCTGTGACTCCATGTGAAAAGGACCCCAGGGATGTTCTCAGTTGGGATCCTTCATGGGAAACCGGGGATGTTCTTAGTCGGGATCCTTCTTGGGAGTCCGGAGATGTCCTCCCTGGGAAGTAGAAGTATTCTACAAGCAACCTTAGGATAGAGACAGACTGATCGAGCTTGTCGTACCTTGCACCCCTAACCAAACTAAAAGGGGACCTGCCATCCCCGATGTAAAAACCTTGGACATGACATCTGGCGCGCCACGTAGGGGGTGCACTCGCGGCGACCTCAATTGGCACTTCTGAAGTCTCCCTCCTCCATGCCGAGGGGTTCAGGAGGAGCCGCCCGAGGCGAGTCAGGATATGCTTCTTGGAAAGGCGCAGCGTGCCGAGCACTGAGCGTCGTCGACTTCGAGTAAAGGGTGTCACGCACACCTCGATGAGCGGAGAAAAAACACCGTCGTGCTCACGTTCACGCTCAAACAGCCCCCCACAAGTAGAGGGGCACGTATACTACTTGAGGCGTGTCTGCTCCTCCATCCTACTTCACCACTGTGGAGGCACGGCTCCGCCCAAGCAGGAGTGGCATACATTGAGGACTACCTGCCTTTTCGGGATGGCTCAAGGGCCCTACGCATGCCTCAAAGAGTACATCTGGTGCTTCTTCATCACCCTGAACGCTTTTTCATCACCCTCAGCGCTCAAGATACCCTAGTTGGCCATCGACGCCTTTCATCGCGGCATGCCAACATGCCGCTGAGACGAGAGCTGAATGGCAGAAACATTGACACCTTGACGGACCTACTCGTCCCAACCGACCATTGCGCCTGAGCCAAGGAGGGTGGAGCGACTAGGCTTCAAGGGGAAGCAACTGCACTCCTGACCCGGCCAAGGACCCACAAGACTTGTGGCAAAAATTGGAGCTCTAAAGTTTTACTCCAGAACCAGAGTGCACGTGACTCACCTTCCCCGCACCCTTAAAGTAAGGAATTGGGGTTGTCACCCTCGTCAGGATCGGCTCCCTAATCAAGAAAGTCATTGAGCGGTCTTTGGGGCACAACGCACCCGCACCACCTGTGGCATGTGGTCCGAGCTTCTCCCGAGTACCGCAGGGTGAGGGTTTGCTCCCTCAGGGTTCTTGGTTTCCGAACCCTGATTCAACATTTCCCTGACTCCTAAATGAAGGTTAAATGCATGTCCTCAATACAAGAGCGCACCAAGTCGTTTGACTTTGAGGGCAGGCTAGGCAACACCTAAATGGTTCTTGTCTTTTCCCCTTCCCGTGACATGAAGCGGGGAAGGCGTAGGGAAATAGCTCGCTCACAGAGGACATGATCCCCAGTAAAAAGTGTGCCCTCCCATGGTACAATGCAAGTCACCCCAAGGAGCACGACGTGTTGGCTAACCAAACCTAGGGCGCCGCGCCCGAGAGGCACATCGAAACGTTGCCACTTTCTCACTCGGGGGCTCCAGAAAAAGGGCATCATGTCTCGGGCTGACATGGGACACACACACATGTCTAGGTTTGTCCTACCAACATGCGGTTCGTGTAACGACCTTGGGTTGCTACGGGGGTGCCTATCCGGGCTTGCCCATAGTTTGTCTTGCATGTTGGTTAACGTGCACGTGAGCAAACTACATGGGGTTGTTGTAACTACCTCGGTGAACTACGCTCTAAGTTGCATGCCTGGGTGAGCGAAAGTGGTTAAAATAGTACGGTGGGGCACAGGGGCCACTCACAGGTAGACCTGTCGGTCGTCCTAACCACTTCCAGAACATCGGGACAAGAACGAGCGACGTAGTCGGCAGGCGAAGGGATCAACTACATACACAAGTGAGTATGTATGCAAGCCACCATACAATAGTTTTCAGAGCCATTCCATCTAAAAGAAATAGAAATATTGCAACGCCATACGGCAAGATCCAAATATCCTAGATAGAGATAATAGTTTAGGATAACTCCTCATACATCAAACATCAGAGTATCAGGCGGAAGCGAAAAACAAGATCCGAGTACGGATAAGAAGCAAATCGGCATAAGATGCCACATAAATAAACACATCCCGCCCACAGATCTCGCGGATCCCCATCCCCGGAATCTCTACACCGAGTGATCGTTGCCAACATCATCTGTCTCCTCCACCCAGTATCCATCTTGCGAGTACACCTGTTCATCTGAATCAAACAATATATTGTGTGAGATCCTAGGGGTACTCAGCAAGTCTTTATGCCTCTAAAGGGGACATATACATGGGGTGACGCAATTGCAGCAAAAGATAAAACTAACAAGCCTATAGATACTCGCTAACCATCCGCCTAACCAATGATAGACGGATGTCCATTATTTAGGAACAACAGTTATAACAGTATAATTAACAGATCCATCCTCCTTCTCACTTACCAACGAGAAAGCGGACGAACAACCCATCCGTTGGCAGTTTTATTAACCATTACATGAGTATTGCACTATTTACTAGTCAGGTATTTAGTCAGATTAAGAGCGGCACTTTAGTTATACCTGTCTATGATCGAAAAACTGTGCTCCAAGTCATCCATAACCGCGGACACGGCTTTCAGAAAGGTTTACCCTGCAAGGGTGCACGAATAGCAACACACACTCGATCAACCTCGGAAAAACCAACTCAAAACCCAACGAGGCATTCACAACAAAGCGATCACAGGATTCAGAAATATTTTAGGGGGCCACCCCACTAAGCTACCCGCAACGAAGTTGGCCAGCTCCGGAATGGACCCAGGGTTTGTGTGGACGGCGGTAAACGACTGGGAACCCGAAAGTGTGACCGGGCTTGTCGATACAGCGAAAACATGTCACGATCCAAAACAATACAGGTGCTCCACGCACAATCGTAAATAAACAGTAAAGCATGGCATAAGTACAGGATAGTAATAAAGCCCCAAACTAATTGTGACCCCAAGAAATAGAAATGAATCAAGCTCTGGCTCAGGGGGGTCCATAAGGCCTCCCGGATGTGGATAGTGCGAATAGTCAAGGAACAGGAATCAAGTACTCGGGGTCCTACAGGACACAAGTGAGCATGGAAAACCAAAATGCAGATATTGCTCACCGGTGCCTCTTTCATTAGTTATCGCATTACTACTCAGGTTAAGTTGTTTAGGTACCTCATCATCCATCAGACACTCACATACCCTACACATGATGTTCTACGACTCGCATGGCCCAGTCAACTCCTGTAGTAATGGCTCATGTGATGGAGGAACAAGCTTCGGTGGGGTTTAAAAGTAAAGGCTATGTAGTACTTGGGATTCAATTAAATGCAATCGCGACTCAGTGATGCAAGAATAAGATAGAGGCAATAGGTACTATATGTATGCAAGCATGTGGTAGTGCTTGCCTAGTAGCTCAGTTGAAGCGAGAGATGGATCTGGATAGAACTCCTGTGATTCCTGATAATTCTCCTGCTGGGCGTCTATTCGAAGAAGAACCAAACAAACAAGGGCCAACATAAATAAAGTGCACAATCATACGAATTAAAATGCGACAATCAAACAAGCATGCCATGATGAATGATGCACAGTTTACATGGCAATAATGTAGCATGGCATGGTGAGGTGTGGGGTACAAGAATAAAGCATTTTATTATTTATGTGGTCAAGTTTTATTGCCTTAAACAGTTCTGATTTTTTTAATAATGACATGATGCATGCTACAATTCAGAACATGGAATGCATAGTTAGAACGGGCTCGTCGCGCTGATCGATTTAGACATATTATTTATCGAATTTGGAGTTGTAGCATTAAAGTTATTAATTAATTAAGAAAAGGCCTTTTTATTGGATTTAAACAATTTCGAAATTTTAAAGTGGTCAAACATTATTTTGAATAGCATATTTGAATTCCTCTTATTTTTTCTGATTCCAAAACATATATCATTTGTATTATTTGGAAATATAATTCAAAAGTTATTAAAAACAGATTTGAAATCATATTTAAATCATTTCTGAAAATGTTTTAATTAAAACAGAAAAATGCCAGACTTTTTATACCGAGCAAAACTTAGCCACTGTCACAGACATGTGGGACCTAGGTTGACTGGGCGAAGCTGCGCGGCGGAATCATTTTATACCGCGGGCTCAGCCAGCCATAGCCGCTGACAAGCGGGACCGGCGTTCGCGCGGACCCACACGCAGGCGGGCGAACGGGGCACAGCCACGTGGCTCGGATGGGGACGGCGGGTTGAGGTTTTTGGAACCTAGGGTGCTTTTCCATAAAAAGGCTGAAGGGGCTGACTGGTGGGCCTGGTGTACCGCGGGTTGAGGAAGAAATAAAAAAGGGGTTTTCTGCAAGATGACCACATACCCACTATTTCTCTTCCTGAATTAACTGACGAGAGAAATGTGCTCGACAGCGGACAGAGCGCGGCGCGGGGGATCGAACCCGCGACCTACGGCGCTCGCGCTGAGAGGTGGAACCAGTGCGGTGGGTGAGGGGATGTTGACGGGAGGAGGCCAGGCGGCTAGGTAAGGCGTGATGCGGCGCGGAGACGGGCAGACGCTAGCGCCTGCCGCTGCACCGAGTGTGCTCGGTGCAACGTCTGGCGAGGCCAGAAGGTTACGGCGAGGCAGAGGATGTCAGAGAGGAAAAAGGGCTCACCGTGAGGTGGACGACGACGATGGATCGGGCCGGGGAGCGACGTAGCGGCGAGGACGCAGACGCCGGCTAGGTTAGGGTTTGCGGTGGCCGTCGACGTCTAGCGGCGAGCGGGGACCGTCTCCTCCTCGCTGGGGCACGCAGGGCCGACGCCGTGGATCACCTCCGCTTCCCCGACAACCAAGATCGCCACGCCGCTGGCTGTTTCGTCGAGGAGATGGAGGAGGCCGACGGTGGTGCGCCGGGGTGGTTTGGAGGTAGAAGGGAAGGGGAATGGGTCTGCAGCGCGAGGCCAGGGGGAGAGTTTTGGTACGGCAGGGGCGTCAGGGGGAGGATAAGAAGGAGGGGCGAGGGAGAGGTGCCGTGGGGGCTCGGGTTGAGGAAAAAGGTGGCCTCGGCCACCTTTTGCCTCTCCCTCACGTGCAATCGTGGGGAGGCTAGGGCAGGCAGCTGCAGGTGGGGCTCGGCTGGGAGAGAGGCCAGGCTCGGGCTGGTGGGGCTGCATGGTAGGGAGAGAGGGAGGAACGGGTTGGAGCTAGGTAGGAGGGAGCTCGGCTAGGGTTGGATAGGAGGGGGTAGCTTCGGCATAGGGAGAGAGAGAGAGCTGGGGTGGGCCCTGCCGGCAGAGAAAGGGAGTGAGAGATGCCTCGGCATGGTGAGAGTAGGGTGGTGAGGGTGGCATGGCAAGAGGTTGGTTAGGGTTAGGGTTTAGAGAGAGGATTAGAGAGAGGGGGTTTAGGGTAGGGGTTTAGCTATGATCACACTTGATCATGCATGGATGGAGGGTGAAAAGGAGAGGAAGGTGAGGGTGAGAGAGAGAGAGAGAGAGAGGTTTTGATGCACATGGCAAGGTAAGGAGATCAAGATGGTGAGGGTTTATGGTAAAAGCAAAAGAATAGAGCCAACATGAATGGACTCTCAAAGAACCATGCTCCACTTCCAAAAATACAAGAAAAACCAAAAGGAGGGGATGATGGTGAGATTTGCATGGCCCATGCATGAATAGTAGATGCCATATTTAATTTTGTGAGAACAAAATTAAATCCCATGGCATTTATTTCCATGCATTCCCAAATATGGAATTAAAGCCAAGCTAAAGGAATTAAAAAGGATGTTCCAAGTGGAGTAGATGGAGATGGTCATATTTGAATATAATTAGGACATGCTAGTGTGTGTATTCCACTAGGTGCATAATATCCTCAAAAATATTCCAACATGAGCATTCACTCAAAATCAACCCATATGGAAGCTTGAAAAAGGGGTACCACTCATATAGCATGCAAAGATGGCCATGTGGCTCCTCATATATCCATAATGTGAAAACAATATGGTGCATATATGGGAACATGTGGAAGTAGAAGTGGATCCATCCCAACCCACATGAGCTAGAGGTAAAACCAAAAGAAATGCAAAGATCACATATAGTTGGATGGTAGGATTTTAGGGTGGTGACAAGAAAGGTGGTGGAGTTAACAAAAGATATGCCCCCAACTCAACTTGGGCATCAAGCATTTATCAAGAACCAAATACAATATATCAAGAGGCAAATACAATTAATAATGCATAAGGAATAAGAACCAAATGAAAAGGGTTTTATATGATGCTCAAATGCAAGGTGGCATGATGACATGAGCATGATATAATTATGATGCAACAATTATATGTAGGAAGTAGCAATTATATTACTAGACCATGTAGCATTACATATGTTAGACAGATGGGATGCTACAACTCTCCCCCACTAAACAGGAATCTCGCCCCGAGATTCTAGGAAGAAGAAGACACGAAGAGGGTAGGATACTTGGCACGGAGCTCGTCCTCGCGTTCCCAAGTGGATTCATCAACGGAATGGTGCGACCACTGCACCTTGCAGAACTTGATGGACTTGTTGCGAGTCCTTCTTTCTGCGACTTCTAGAATTTTTATGGGGTGTTCTTGATAAGACAAATCTTCTTGGAGATTGATGAGTTCATGGTCCACGGTCCTGCCGGGATCCTTGAAGCACTTCTTGAGTTGAGAGATATGGAAAACATCGTGGACCTTGAGTTTTTTAGGGAGCTCAAGAGCATAAGCAACTTCTCCTCTTCTTCCACGAACTTTGAAAGGACCGATGTATCTAGGAGCCAGCTTTCCTTTGATACCAAAACGGTGCGTGCCCCTCATGGGAGTGACACGAAGGTAAACGAGATCACCAGGGACATACTCCATGTCCGTGTGCTTTCTGTCATAGTTGCTCTTCTGGCGACTTTGAGCAACCTTCAGGTTTTCAAGAATGATGTGAACCTTCTCCTCCGCTTGAGTTACAATGTTGGGGCCAAACAATGTTCTTTCACCTGCGCCCGACCAACCAATCGGAGTTCTGCATTTGCGACCATAGAGAACCTCAAATGGTGCCATCTTTAGACTTTTTTGGAAGCTGTTGTTATAAGAGAATTCAGCATAAGGAAGACATTCTTCCCACTTCATGCCGAAAGAGATAACGCAAGCACGGAGCATATCTTCCAGAATCTGATTGATCCTTTCAACTTGTCCTTGCGACTGAGGGTGGTAAGCTATGCTAAAGTTCAATTTTGTTCCCAAAGCATTTTGGAAACTTCCCCAGAACTTGGAAGTGAAGATGCTTCCACGGTCTGAGCTGATCTCAAGAGGAACCCCATACAGAGAGACAATTCTATTGATATAGAGCTCAGCCAACTGAATTGCAGAGATTGTTTCCTTGACGGGAAAGAAGTGAGCCACTTTAGAAAGCCTGTCGATGACAACAAAGATTGCATTGTTGCCCTTCTGTGACCTTGGAAAACCAGTTATGAAGTCCATCTCTACTTTCTCCCATTTCCATTCCGGAGGCTTCAATGGCTGTAGAAGACCGGAAGGTTTCTGATGGACAGCTTTAACTCTGCGGCAGACATCACACTCGGAGACATACTTGGCACAACATTGTTTCAACCCAGGCCACCAATATTGTGTTTTCAAGTCCATGTACATCTTAGTGCTGCCAGGGTGGATAGAAAGAACAGAATCATGTGCCTCCTTAAGAACTTGCTCTCTTAAACCCGGGTAGTTCGGAACAAACATCCGGTGTTCAAAGAAAAGAGTGCCCTGGTCGTCAACGTGGAAGGACTCATACTTCGGAAGTTGAATGTTGGGGATGATGTTTTTAGTGTAAGGATCACCAATTTGAATGGAACGAACTTTTTCTTCCAAGAGAGGGGTTTGCCAGAAGGTTCAGAAGATACCCTTGATCCACAATTTCAAGGTTGAGTTGACGGAATTCCTCGCACAAGAGAGGCTGTTGTTCTTCCACCATGAGGTTGTTGACATAAGCTTTTCGGCTGAGAGCATCAGCCATCACATTAGCTTTGCCCGGAGTGTAGTTGATGGTCAAATCAAAATCATTAATTGCTTTAACCCACCTCCTGTGATGAAGGTTGAGGTCAGGTTGTGTGAAGATGTATTTCAGACTCTTGTGATTAGAAAAGATCTCACAACGGTTGCCAAGCAAGTAATGCCTCCATACTTTCAAAGCAAAGACAACTGCTACGAGTTCGAGGTCATGTGTAGGATAGTTGATCTCATGCGTCTTCAACTGTCGAGAGGCATACGCAACAACTTGTTTTTCTTGCATCCGGACCGCACCCAATCCTTGCAAGGAGGCATCACAGAAAATCTGGAAAGGCTTTGATGTATCTGGAGGAATCAAGACTGGTGTGGAAGTGAGCTTCTCTTTGAGTGTTTCAAAGCTTGCTTGACATGCAGGAGACCAAAGGTATTTCTTGCCTTTCTTGAGGAGATCGATAAGAGGCTTCACAATCTTCGAGAAGTTCTGAACGAAGCGACAACAGTAACTAGCCAAACCAAGGAAACTCCGGACTTCTTTGACATTTTTGGGTGGAAGCCAGTCAACAATTGTCTTAACAGTTTCTGGGTTGATGGCAATGCCCTTGGCGGAGATGACGTGACCAAGGTAGGTGACTTGAGGCAGCCAGAATTCACACTTGGAGAACTTTGCATACAGGCGGTTCTCACGCAGCTTGTTTAGGACACACCGAAGGTGTTCTTCATGTTCTTCCTTTGACTTAGAATAGACTAGAATGTCATCCAGATAGACCACAACGAACTTATCAAGATACTCCATGAAAACCGAGTTCATAAGCCTCGAGAAGGTGGCAGGTGCGTTGGTGAGACCGAAAGACATGACCGTGTACTCATACAGGCCATAGCGGGTGGTGAAAGCTGTTTTGGGAACATCTTCCTTGCGAATCTTGATTTGATGATATCCACTTCTCAAGTCAAGCTTAGAGAAAACCACAGCTCCAGCTAGCTGATCGAAGAGATCATTAATCCGCGGAAGGGGATATTTATTCTTGATGGTTTTAGCATTGAGAGCCCGATAGTCAACACAAAGTCTATCAGTCTTGTCTCGCTTCTTCACGAAGATGGTTGGGCTACCCCAAGAAGAAGTACTGTGCTGAATGAATCCCAACTTCTCTTGTTCATCAAGCTGACATTTGAGTTCAGCCAATTCAGCAGGACCCATTTTATAAGGCCGCTTGGAGATAGGAGCCGTACCAGGTTCAAGTTCAATCACAAACTCGACCTCTCGATCAGGAGGCATACCTGGCAACTCTTCAGGAAAAACATCTGGGAACTCACAGACCACAGGAACACTCTGAATAGCTTCCATAGCATCATCATTCAGAGCCACGAAAGAGAAAAGCTGAATTGCAGGAGTCAGACTTGGAGAATAGACTATATGGCCTTCAGGAATTTTCAGAGAAACCAAGCATTCAGCACGATCAATCACAGCTGTATTTGCTGTTAACTAATCCATGCCCAAGATAACATCAATGTCAGAACTGCCCAGAATAATTAAGGAAGCCGGGAACGAAGAGCCACCAATCTCAATTTGATTGCCATGACTGATATGAGCAGCCCTCATGTTTGACCTAGGATATTGTACCACAAGACGATGCAATAAGGGAACCATAGCCAGATCATGCTCATGCACAAACTTGTGAGAAACAAAAGAATGCAAAGCACCAGAATCAAACAAAACTCGTGCAGGGAATGAGTTAACATGAAGCATACCCATCACAACTCCAGGTGCATGCTCTGCTTGAGCGACGTTGACACAGTTGACACGAGCAACCGTAGACCCGAGCTTGGTGTTGATGTTGAGAGCCCGAGGTGGAGGTGCACGAACCATAGAAGAACTTGCCGCAGGTCTTGGAGGTGGTGGAGGAAGAGCTTTGTTGTTCATTGGACAATTCCAGTG
The DNA here is from genome assembly GCA_910589775.1 of Avena eriantha. Lineage (NCBI taxonomy): Eukaryota > Viridiplantae > Streptophyta > Magnoliopsida > Poales > Poaceae > Avena > Avena eriantha. Next base: position 434,164,102 of record OU342744.1, read on the forward strand.
CTGATGCCCAGTGTTTCCACAAGTGTAGCAAGCACCAGGTGGACGTGGAGAAGCGTAGCCAGGGACTCCGCCATGCGCTCCAGGGTAGTTGTGGTTGTAGCCCCTAGGAGCCGCGGTGAAGGAGTTTGGTGGCCTTGCCGCGTAGCTTGACGGTCTTGGTGGAGCCGGGAGCGACGGTGGGATGTTAGGAACCCACACGCGGCTCTTAGAAGGAGCTGTCATAGCTGAAGAGCTTACTGGATCGCGGCTGTGTTTCTTGGATTCCTCAAACACTTGCCTACTTGCTTCTTCCTGCAGAGCTGTATGTTGGAGTTCTAGAAAAGACCCCGGCCTTGCATGAGTGATTGCATATTTGATGGATGCATTGAGTCCTTGCCTGAACCTCTTTTGCTTCTTCTTGTCATCAGAGATCTCATCGCCACCATACTGAGAAAGGTTCATGAAGTTCTGATATAGGTATTGACATTGTCATTGCCCTGCTTGAGGTTGAGAAACACTTCCTTCATCCTTTCCATGACAATTTCTGACAGATATTGCTCTTTGAAAGCCGCAGTGAATTGCTCCCAAGTAGGCTGAAAACCAGAGTGGTCTGCCTTCAGGTAATTTTCCCACCACAGAGCTGCATCTTCTTTCAGAAGGTGCGTGGCACATTTTACCCATTCTTGCTCAGGAACATCCGCAGTCATCAGCAACCTTGACATTTCACGCAGCCAATCATCAACATCAAGTGGCTGATCAGACACCTCAAATTGACGTGGGTTGAACTTCAGAAAACTCTTGATGTCTCCTCGCTTGGGAGGTGGAGGGTAGCGGAACAAACTCATTCCTCCTGACACTTTCTTCGAATCACTGCTGGTTCTGCTGCATTGCTCCCAAGGCATTAGCAATACTTGCCAACGCAGCCCCCAGTTCAGGTGGTATGTCCTCCTTAGAACGGCGTGGTGGTGCCATCCTGTGATTGATATAAAACACAAGTCAGTACTATAATGGAGAATAATAATAATCCAAAATAGTACCAAAATGGAATTAACCAAGATTAAAGGATACAATTCACTGATATGATATTAAAATATCAACAAAGTTCAAGGCACCTAGAAGATACTAAGCATAACGCACACGACTGAACAAGGAGTGTGGTACCAAGCTAACAAAGAAAATTTTTCCACAATTTTCGGCATTAAAATACCACTATATGCGCAAAACCACTTAACGAATCAAGATTAGTAACTCTACCAATTCAATATACAAGAGCGAATGATAAAAGTAGTGGTATGGTCGCGACTCCATCCCGCACTCAAATCATTACTCCGCACATGAATAAGTAAAACACATATCCCAACACCTTCTTGTTAAGATGAACCTAAAGATTAGTAACTATGGAAACGAACACCCCAACAAGATAGCATCGGATAACAAAGAGTAAGATAGATCGCACCGGTATACAACGAATCAGATAGATCGCGTCGGTTTACAAAGGCCTGTCGGTATGGAATGTACCAACAGTTGATAACCAAAAGGCAGATAGAGATAACAAGTTGGATGCAACAGATAGACAAGGAATACACACACACACAACCTATGGTACTACGGAACCCCGAACACGTGAATCCTAGTTTGAATTTTTAGAAGAGGATTGAAAACGTTACACTTCCTTACCAGAAAAGGGTGGGTGGGTGGGTAAGAAGAAAAATGGAAGCAATCCTACTCTCACGTTTTGTTTTTCCCTAGTATACATAGCTACCAAAATATTTGCTAGACTAACAACGACCATTTGCCTGAGACCCTGAAGGGCGGGATGGCTCTGATACCAATTGTAGCTACCTCGGTGAACTACGCTCTAAGTTGCATGCCTGGATGAGCGAAAGTGGTTAAAATAGTACGGTGGGGCCTAGGGGCCACTCACAGGTAGACCTGTCGGCCGTCCTAACCACTTCCAGAACATCGGGACAAGAACGAGCGGCATAGTTGGCAGGCCAAGGGATCAACTACATACACAAGTGAGTATGTATGCAAGCCACCATACAATAGTTTTTAGAGCCATTCCATCTAAAAGAAATAGAAATATTGCAATGCCATACGGCAAGATCCAAATATCCTAGATAGAGATAATAGTTTAGGATATCTCCTCATACATCAAACATCAGAGTATCAGGCGGAAGCGGAAAACAAGATCCGAGTACGGATAAGAAGCAAATCGGCATAAGATGCCACATAAATAAACACATCTCGCCCACAGATCTCGCGGATCCCCATCCCCGGAATCTCTAGACCGAGTGATCGTTGCCAACATCATTTGTTTCCTCCACCCAGTATCCATCTTGCGAGTACACCTGTTCATCTGAATAAAACAATATATCGTGTGAGACCCTAGGGGTACTCAGCAAGTCTTTATGCCTCTAAAGGGGACATATACCTGGGGTGACGCAATTGCAGCAAAAGATAAAACTAACAAGCCTATAGATACTCGCTAACCATCCACCTAACCAATGATAGACGGATGTCCGTTATTTAGGAACAACAGTTATAACAGTATAATTAACAGATTCATCCTCCTTCTCGCTTACCAACGAGAAAGCGGACGAACAACCCATCCGTTGGCAGTTTTATTAACCATTACATGAGTATTACACTATTTACTAGTCAGGTATTTAGTCAGATTAAGAGCGACACTTTAGTTATACTTGTCTATGATCGAGAAACTGTGCTCCAAGTCGTCCATAACCGCGGACACGCTTTCAGAAAGATTTACCCTGCAGGGGGTCACGAATAGCAACACACACTCGATCAACCTCGGAAAAACCAACTCAAAACCCAACGAGGCATTCACGACAAAGCGATCATAGGATTCAGAAATATTTCAGGGGGCCACCCCACTAAGCTACCCGCAACGAAGTTGGCCGGCTCCGGAACGGACCCAGGGTTTGTGTGGACGGCGGTAAACGACTGGGAACCCGAAAGTGTGACCGGGCTTGTCGATACAGCGAAAATGTGTCACGATCCAAAACAGTATAGGTGCTCCACGCACAATCGTAAATAAACAGTAAAGCATGGCATAAGTACAGGATAGTAATAAAGCCCCAAACTAATTGTGACCCCAAGAAATAGAAATGAATCAAGCTCTGGCTCAGGGGGGTCCATAAGGCCTCCTGGATGTGGATAGTGCGAATAGTCAAGGAAAAGGAATCAAGTACTCAGGGTCCTACAGGACACAAGTGAGCATGGAAAACCAAAATGCAGATATTGCTCACCGGTGCCTCTTTCATTAGTTATCCCATTACTACTCAGGTTAAGTTGTTTAGGTACCTCGTCATCCATCAGACACTCACATACCCTACACATGCTGTTCTATGACTCGCATGGCTCAGTCAACTCCTGTAGTAATGGCTCATGGGATGGAGGAACAAGCTTCGGTGGGGTTTAAAAGTAAAGGCTATGTAGTACTTGGGATTCAATTTAATGCAATCGCGACTCAATGATGCAAGAATAAGATAGAGGCAATAGGTACTATATGTATGCAAGCATGTGGTAGTGCTTGCCTGGTAGCTGAGTTGAAGCGAGAGATGGATCTGGGTAGAACTCCTGTGATTCCTGATAATTCTCCTGCTGGACGTCTATTCGAAGAAGAACCAAACAAACAAGGGCCAACATAAATAAAGTGCACAATCATACGAATTAAAATGCGACAATCAAACAAGCATGCCATGATGAATGATGCACATTTTACATGGCAATAATGTAGCATGGCATGGTGAGGTGTGGGGTACAAGAATAAAGCATTTTATTATTTATGTGGTCAAGTTTTATTGCCCTAAACAGTTCTGATTTTTTTAATAATGACATGCTGCATGCTACAATTCAGAACATGGAATGCGTAGTTAGAACGGGCTCGTCACGCTGATCGATTTAGACATATTATTTATCGAATTTGGAGTTGTAGAATTAAAGTTATTAATTAATTAAGAAAAGGCCTTTTTATTGGATTTAAACAATTTCGAAATTTTAAAGTGGTCAAACATTATTTTGAATAGCATATTTGAATTCCTCTTATTTTTCTAATTCCAAAACATATATCATTTATATTATTTGGAAATATAATTCAAAAGTTATTAAAAACAGATTTGAAATCATATTTAAATCATTTCTGAAAATGTTTTAATTAAAACAGAAAACTGCCAGACTTTTTATACCCAGCAAAACTTAGCCCTAGTCACAGACATGTGGGACCTAGGTTGACTGGGCGAAGCTGCGCGACGGAATCATTTTATACCGCGGGCTCAGCCAGCCATAGTTGCTGACAAGCGGGACCGGCGTTCGCGCAGACCCACACGCGGGCGGGCGAACGGGGCATAGCCACGTGGCTCGGACGGGGACGGCGGGTTGAGGTTTTTGGAACCTGGGGTGCTTTTCTGTAAAAAGGCTGAAGGGGCTGACTGGTGGGCCTGGTGTACCGCGGGTTGAGGAAGAAATAAAAAAGGGGTTTTCTGCAAGATGACCACATACCCACTGTTTCTCTTCCTGAATTAACTGACGAGAGAAACGTGCTCGACAGCGGACAGAGCGCGGCGCGGGGGATCGAACCCGTGACCTGCGGCGCCCGCGCTGAGAGGTGGAACCAGTGCGGTGGGTGAGGGGATGTTGACAGGAGGAGGCCAAGCGGCTAGGTAAGGCGTGATGCGGCGCTGAGACGGGCAGACGCCAGTGCCTGCTGCTGCACCGAGTGTGATCGGCGCAACGTCCGGCGAGGCCAGAAGGTTACGGCGAGGAAGAGGATGTCAGAGAGGAAAAAGGGCTCACAACGAGGTGGATGACGACGATGGATCGGGCCGGGGAGCGACGTAGCGGCGAGGACACAGACGCCGGCGAGGTTAGGGTTTGCGGTGGCCGTCGACGTCCAGCGGCGAGCAGGGACCGTCTCCTCCTCGCTGGGGCACGCAGGGCCGATGACGTGGATCACCTCCGCTTCCCCAACAACCAAGATCGCCACACCGCTGACTGTTTTGTCGAGGAGATGGAGGAGGCCGACGATGGTGCGCCGGGGTGGTTTGGAGGTAGAAGGGAAGGGGAATGGGTCTGCGACGCGAGGCCAGGGGGAGATTTTTGGTACGGCAGGGGCATCAGGGGGAGGATAAGAAGGAGGGGCAAGGGAAAGGTGCCGTGGGGGCTCGGGTTGAGGAAAAAGGTGGCCTCGGCCACCTTTTGCCTCTCCCTCACGTGCACGTTGTGGGGAGGCTAGGGCAGGCAGCTGCAGGTGGGGCTCGGCCGGGAGAGAGGCCAGGCTCGGGCTAGTGGGGCTGCATGGCAGGGAGAGAGGGAGATAGAGAGGGAGGAACGGGTTGGAGCTAGGGTAGGAGGGAGCTCGGCTAGGGTTGGATAGGAGGGGGGTAGCTTCGGCATGGGGAGAGAGAGAGAGATGGGGTGGGCCCTGCCGGCAGAGAAAGGGAGTGAGAGATGCCTCGGCATGGTGAGAGTAGGGTGGTGAGGGTGGCATGGCAAGAGGTTGGTTAGGGTTAGGGTTTAGAGAGAGGATTAGAGAGAGGGGGTTTAGGGTAGGGGTTTAGCTATGATCACACTTGATCATGCATGGATGGAGGGTGAAAAGGAGAGGAAGGTGAGGGTGAGAGAGAGAGAGAGAGAGAGGTTTTGATGCACATGGCAAGGTAAGGAGATCAAGATGGTGAGGGTTTATGGTAAAAGCAAAAGAATAGAGCCAACATGAATGGACTCTCAAAGAACCATGCTCCACTTCCAAAAATACAAGAAAAACCAAAAGGAGGGGATGATGGTGAGATTTGCATGGCCCATGCATGAATAGTAGATGCCATATTTAATTTTGTGAGAACAAAATTAAATCCCATGGCATTTATTTCCATGCATTCCCAAATATGGAATTAAAGCCAAGCTAAAGGAATTAAAAAGGATGTTCCAAGTGGAGTAGATGGAGATGGTCATATTTGAATATAATTAGGACATGCTAGTGTGTGTATTCCACTAGGTGCATAATATCCTCAAAAATATTCCAACATGAGCATTCACTCAAAATCAACCCATATGGAAGCTTGAAAAAGGGGTACCACTCATATAGCATGCAAAGATGGCCATGTGGCTCCTCATATATCCATAATGTGAAAACAATATGGTGCATATATGGGAACATGTGGAAGTAGAAGTGGATCCATCCCAACCCACATGAGCTAGAGGTAAAACCAAAAGAAATGCAAAGCTCACATATAGTTGGATGGTAGGATTTTAGGGTGGTGACAAGAAAGGTGGTGGAGTTAACAAAAGATATGCCCCCAACTCAACTTGGGCATCAAGCATTTATCAAGAACCAAATACAATATATCAAGAGGCAAATACAATTAATAATGCATAAGGAATAAGAACCAAATGAAAAGGGTTTTATATGATGCTCAAATGCAAGGTGGCATGATGACATGAGCATGATATAATTATGATGCAACAATTATATGTAGGAAGTAGAAATTATATTACTAGACCATGTAGCATTACATATGTTAGACAGATGGGATGCTACAGTTGTCCCCCTTGTAATGAAAAGCCTTGTGCACCGGTTGGGTCCCATAGCACAAGCACTATATCTAGAAGCAATCCCCGCGGATGAATATGAATGAGTTGATCTTTCATGTACTCGTTTCAATTATCATCCATCTAGGATGCTTTGTTAATGGAGAGTCATGTTTTGTTGGTCATGTGTCCTTCTTGTTTTCATTCTCCCGAGAGGAATTCCATGGATGAACACCTTCGCGTAAAAATGGTTCCCCTGCAAAGGAGGCCATCATGCTCCTGACTCGTGGACTAGGCCCCTATAGAATATCTTGGAGCTCACGTCACCTTCTTTTACTCGTATGTCTGGAAGGCATCCGGGATTAGTACCTCCCTGCTATGCAGTTGAAGGTAGGCAACTATTGGGCTTCAGGTTCAGAGTTGCAACCGGTACCTACCTTTCCCTAGTTAACCAAGGAGTAATTAGGACTGACACCTCCCCGCTGAGCAGTTGGAGAGAGGCAACGGTTGGAATTGGATCAAGAAGACAAGTCATGGTCGATGTCTACCTTACCCTGGTTGCCCAAGGATTAGCTAGGATCGGCACCTCCAAGCGATGCGGCTCGAGAGAGGCGGGGACCAGGCTCAAAGCCAGAAGATAAGTCCTGGTCGATGCCTACCTTTCCCTAGTTACTCGAGGGTTAACTAGTATTGGCACCTCCCCGTGGTGCGGCCCGAGAGAGGTAGCGACTAGGCTCAAAGCCAGAAGATGAGTCCTAAGTTGATGCCTAACTTTCCCTAGTTATCTGAGGGTTAATCAGGATTAACACCTCCCCACGATGCGGTCAGAGAGAGGTAGCAACCAGGCTCAAATCTAGAAGACAAGTCATGGTTGATGCATACCTTTCCCTAGATACCCGAGGGTTAACCATGATCGGCACCTCCCCGCGATGCGGCAGGAGAGAGGTAGCGACCAGGCTCAAAGCAAGAAGACGAGTCATGGTCGATCCCTACCTTTCCCTGGTTAACCGAGGGTTAACCAGGATTGGCACCTCCCCGTGATGCGAACGAAGAAAGGCAGCTACCAGGCTTAAAGCTATAAGATGAGTCCTGGTCAACGCCTACCTTTCCCCGATTACCCAAGGGTTAATCAGGATCGACACCTCCCCGCAATGCGGCTAGAGAGAGGCAGCGACTAGGGTCAAAGACAAAAGATGAGTTCGGTTAATGCCTACCTTTCCATGGTTACCCGAGGGTTAACCAAGATGACACCTCCACGCTGAGTGGATGAAGAGAGGGAATGATAAAATCCAAAGCAATAAGCGGATGCAACGATCATCACCTACCTTTCTTGGGTTGACTCGGGGCTAACCAAGACTAAAACCTCCTCGCTGCAAGGCTAGAGAGAGGTGGAAAACATGCTTGAAGTGAAGATGATGACCGTGGAGGACAAGGCATAATCTTCGTCTTTCGGAAATGAAAGGGTAATTGCCCATATGTGTGGTTTTGGTGATTAATGACAATCCCTATGGACTAATGTTTTCATTGAGTTTTATATGAAGGAATATTCCATAGGTCATGCTTGTAGTCCATGTGTTGGATTCAAGTATGTATGCCATGAAGATAAAGATATACCTTGAGTATTGGCATCAGGATCATCGAGTTGAAGAAGAGTATGATATGATCAACATCTTTAGAGTGTCATCTCAATAGAAGAATTCAAGATATGGCTCTAAGTCAGTGTCATGATAGCCTCATTAGTTGAGCTATGGTTGACTAAGATTTAGAGCATGTAATCAAATGAAGAGTTCTTTATGTACCTCAAGATATTGAGATGGAGCATGAGAAGATACTTGGTTGACCAATACAAAGAGTGAAGATTAGATTCAAGCTTGGTCAACACGTGAAGCATAAATAATGTACCACGTGTCTTGTGGTATGGTAAGCTTATCAATTATGCTCCATGAACTAACCCATTATATATGTGTGTTTGTGTTATCTATGTTGGTTAGGTATCTTTTCATGGGCATGCTTCAAAAGTGAAGATCTCATATAGCCCATGAGAGGATGACATCAAGTGGTGATCATCATCAAGGTTGAGAAGGGCAAGTTCAAGATAAGGATCTCGAGAAGATCATTTGCTTGAAGCTTGCTGTCAATATTGGTGATAATGGACATGTGAATACGTGTCTTAATGAAGTTATCCCATAGTGGTGTATGGGGTATCAAATTATGAGTCTTCACGAAGCAACAATGATCAAATGTTGCATTCTGACTTGGATGGAGCTTTAAGCATTGTCATCAAGATAAAGAGATATGTGCAAGGCAAAGGTATGGCCATGCTACATTTTCCTTTTACCAGTCTCAAGGTGGTTGTTGGGAGACCGGGTTATAGGATAGATAGCCGCACTATTAAGAGGGGCTTTCGGTTGGGTAACTTGATCACATCGTCATAGGGAGTTTAATCCTTTGCATACTTTGCATCTTCCTATTTTGTTACTTCTTGGTGTTTATTCATGTGAGGTTCTTTATCTTGTTGCTAGCTCTTCAACAAGCCCAAATTCATCGAAAACGGAATTCGTATGTATCTTCTATGGCGTTTTCGAGTTTGAAGGTTTTACCGGTTCTTCTTATAGGGAGACTTCATGCATTTCTTCATTTGGTTCTATCCTCCTTTGTTGTACTATGATGTTTTTATGCACCATCTTGTAGAGCTTGTTGTCCTCGTCAAAACAAGCCCAAGATCATTGAAATTGGAGTCCGGATGCAAAAGTTATTGTGTTTTTTGTGAAGTCCGTTTCATCCCGGTTGTAGATCCGGTTCAACCGACTCCCACACCAGACGGTCCGGCGCCAGCGCCGGTTAGACCGGATTTTCTGGTTTTCGCAACCGAGTCTATTCCGAGTTGGCAAACAGAGCAATTCCGATTTGTAGGCCGGTCCTCCGGCCTGGGGACCAAGTTTCCCGGTTCTGGGGCCAGTCCAACCGACTTTTAAACCGAGTTTTCACAGATTTCCTCCCAACGGCCATATTTGGTTTCCCCTATAAAAGGGGGTTCTTCCCCCAACGTTTTTGTGTGTTCTTGAGCTCGAAATTGACCTCCATTGTTGACCCTCTTAATCTTGCTTCCTCTCCCTTCCCTCCTATGATTCTTGCATCTTTTTTAGGGCTTTGGAAGAGGAGATCTAGATCTACAATCCCCACCAATCAATTCCTACTCTAAGTGAGGGTAACCCTTTGGATCTAGATCTTGGAGTCATTGGTTGACTTCCACCATTGTTCTTCCTCTCTAATTCCTCCCTAGCACTTGTTGCTTTGGTGGGATTTGAGAGTGAAGGATTTGAGAACCCTTGGTGTTCTTGGTTTGCATTCTTGCATAAGTGTTGAGCTCTCCATTATGATTTGTTCGAGTGAGATACCGTGAGCTTGTTACTCTTGGAGGGTGACCTCCTAGTTGGCTTGGCGGTTGGTGCCGCGGTGTCCTCTTTGTGGAAGATTGTGAAGATACCCGGGCTTCTCCTTCGTGGAGCTTGTGAAGTGGTTGTGGAGCTTGCCATCTCGGGAGTGGAGGAAAAGCTAGACATAAGGAAAGGGCCTATTCCTTCGTGAGATAGACTCAGAGAAGAAGGTGAGCCTTCGTGGCGTTGGGAAATCCTTCGTGGAATACCACACCTCTCCAACGTGACGTACCTTCTTGTAAGGGAACACGGGAATACATCTTCATCTCCGCGTACCTCGATTATCTCTATACCCGAGCTTACTTTCCTTGTGATAGCCATCGTGCTTAAAGTACTTATATCTTGCTTATCACTTGTGGTATATTTATCTTGTGTTATCTTGCTTAGCTTAACTTGTTGTTGGTGCACTTAGTTGAGCCTAGTGTATTTAGGTTTTGTGCTTGTAAAATAAACGTTAGTTTAATTCCGCATTCTATCAAGCCAAAACCGTAATAGTTTTGAAATTGCCTATTCAACCCCCTCTAGGTGACACCTCTATCCTTTCAATTGGTATCAGAGCAATGTATGTCCTTGTTTAGGCTTAACTGCCTAGAGTGTAAAGATGTCGGCTAGTAGTATAGTGCACAATGACACAATTATCTTTGATGGCACAAATTATGCTTTGTGGAGAAATTGCTTGCTTTGTAATCTTCGGACCTTGTGTCCAAATATTGAGTGATTTCTAGATGTAGCTTTTTCTGCTCCAATGGATCCTCAAAATCTATCTTTAGAGGATGCGGAAAATTTACATCTCGAAGCTCAAATATCTAATGATCTTATTTTCTCCTTGAGCCCCAGAATTAATTTGTTCTTAACGATTGTAAAGCACAAGTCGTCTCATGGGAAGTGGACCAAGCTTAAAGAAATATTTGGTGGTTCCATTTCTCATATTGTGTGGCATCCCGCTAAAACCACTACTAGAAAATCGCGTTGTTTTTGTGCATCGCATCGTCATGACCGCATGCTCATGTCATCATGCCACATTGCATTTGAGCATCGTCATCATCATGCATGGTTTTGTCTAAAACTATTTTCGAAAAGTCTATTTTTGTTTTCCAAATACCCCGTCTTTAATTCAAATCAAAAACACCGGGCTTGTCCGGAAGATTTCATTTTGTCTACCAACAGATTTCAAAAGCCCTGTTTTAAATAATAAAATTATTTGTTTATTTTTGGGAGGCAGCCCGCCAGGCCCGAAAGCCCGGCCGGCCACCTCCAAGCCCTAAACTAAAACCTAGTCTAATTCCTAATCCTACCCAAACCCTTTTTTACCTAAACCTAAACTACCCAGCCCCTCCAACTCACCCCAACCTATTCCATACCGCCACCTCACCTCCTGGCCCCACCCCTCTCCACACAACGCACACAGACACAGCAGCGCACGCGACACGCCTCACGCGGTCAACCAGCCTTCCGCCCCACCTGCCGCTCCCGGGCCCACCACATCGCCACCCACCCACACGCCAGCACCCGACCCGCCCCGCACGGGATCCCCTGCTGTCCCGCGGTACGCCCCAACGTGTACCACACACGCACGCAATGCCGCGGCCCCACCAAGTCCCGATCCCAGCCCTCGACATGCTCCCGTCCACCTGTCCTCGCTTCCCATCGTCACCACCAACCGCCCCAGCCCCTTCCCATCGTCACCACCAACCGCCGCCCCTGGCCTCGACCCCCCAGCCACCTCGCGCGGCCGCCTGAGTCTGGGTGCCTCTCCACCGCCGCGGCTCTCCTCCCCGTGCGCCTCGGCCTCTGCGTGTCCCTGCCGCCGGGCCCCTCTCCTCCGGTTTCCGTGCCTTCCCCTTCTGTCCGCCGCCAGGGCCGGCACCCGCGCCCGAGCCGCCGCCTGCCACGAGCCCACCCTCGCCTGGGACCTCCTCTGTGCGCCTCCTCCCCTCCCCCAGGTCGCCGCCACGTTCCCCGCTTTTTCCTCCCCTCGTGAAGCTCCGACCCCGCTCACCGGCGGCCCCTGCAGGCCCTCGCCGTGCCGCGTCCTCTCTACCCCAAGCCGGCCGCCGCCTCGCCTACCTTGGCGCCTTCTCGCGGGCCCAGCGCTCCGCTGCCACGTCCTTGGAGCACCTACAGCCGCTGGTCGTCTCCCTTGTGGTGCTCTGCGACCCCGTCACCGTCGACCCTCCGCGTTGCAGGGCTCTTCCGGTCGACCTTCCCTGGGCTCCTCGTCATGTCCCTGTCCTGCTGCGCCCCACCACAGCTCGAACCGCCTCCGTTGAGGTCCTCGTCGTCCTCGAGCTCTCTCCGCAGACCGTCTTCGCGCGTCCGTCGTGTAGCATCCCAATTGTCTAACAATTGTAATGCTACTTGGTCTAGTAATATAAGGGCTACTTCCTATATATAATGGTTGCATCATAATATTATCATGCTCATGTCATCATGCCACCTTGCATTTGAGCATCATATAAAACCCTTTTCCTTTGGTTCTTCTCTCATATGCATTATTAATTGTATTTGCCTCTTGATATTGTATTTGGTTATTGATATATTGTTCAAATGCCCAAGTTGAGTTGGGGGCATATCTTTTATTCAACTCCATCACCTTTCCTTTCACCACTTTATAATCCCACCATTCCATCTACCCATGAGCTTGTATTTCTTTTTCTTTGGATATTTATTCTAGCTCATGTGGGTGGGGTGGATCTAATTCTCTAATTTCTTTTGCTTGGCCTTTTTCCATTTCTTGGAAATGCATAAGAATAATGCCATATTATTAAGATTGTTTTCACAAAATAAAACATGGCATTTAATAGTTTGCATGGGCCATGCAACCATCATCACCACCTTTCTCCCATGGGTTCTTCCTTTTGTTTTAATGGTCCTTTCTTTGTAGAATCATCTACATCATATCTCCACCATTCCCATGATCTCATCAACATCATTTTCTTTCCTTCATGCATGATTCCAATAAGGCCTTTACCCCATGAACCTTTGTCTTCCTCTTTTACTTGGAATCTCCTTCACCTTAGCTTATGCTAAATCAAGCCCTCATGTTTCTCTTGGTATGGTCTCATAAACAAGTTTTCTTTAAACCTAAACCCCTAATCAAAACTAACCTAGCTCTCTCTCTCTATTTTCCCTAAACCTAGTTCTACCTTAAACCCTAACCTCTACGACACCTCTCTCATCTCTCCTTTCTCTACCATGCTGATCTCCATGCCCTAGTCTCTCTCTCTCCCTGGCCCACACCCCATCTACCATCTAACCACCCCAAACCCTAGCTACACCCTAGCTCACCCGAGCCCCCTTTCCTCTCTCTCTACCTGCCGTGCCAGCCCTACCCAGCAGCTACTCCCCACCGTCCCCACCTGGCAGCCCACCTGCCCTGACCTGGCTGCCCAGGTCGAGCCCCAGCTCGACCACGTGATCAGGGAGAAGGAGGAAAGGGCCGAAGCCACTTTATCTCGGCCATGCCCACACGCCACCTTCCTCCCCTTCGCTCTTCCCTCCTCTCACACGTCTCCTGGCTCGCCAGATCTACCCCAGGGTCGCTGCCTTCCTCTCCTTCCTCTCCCGACGACGCCCATCTCTTGCCGCCAGAACCGCCAGCATCGCCGTCTACCTCTCGCTCCTACCGACGTGCGCGACGTGGAGGTGATCGAGGAGAAAAAGAGCAGTACCCTGCTTCGCCCTGGACACGCTGACGCGAAGGAGGAGCCCCAGGTCCACCTGTACCAGCGCCGCCCGACACAAACCCTAGTTTCTGGTTCACCAGCTCCGCCGACGCCCTGCTACGCCTCGTCCCGATCCGCCGCCGTCAGCCACCCCGCGGTAAACCCCCCTATCGCCTGGACAACCTCCGCCTCGCTGTCGCCGTCTAGCGCCGCCGTTCTTTTCGCCAAGTGCCTTCGGTGCACGATAGCCGCTGCCGTCTGCTCTGCGCCGCGCCTCGCAGAGGCATATCTAGCCGCCGCCCGCTCCTCCGTCATCCTCCCGTAAGCAGCCGCACTGGCTATCACCCGCAGCATGCGCGCCCGCGACGCGAGTTCGATCCCCGCACGCCGCACCCCGCATCGGTCGATCTCAGACCTGTCCGCGGTTCAGAGAAAGCAGAAGAACAGTACCGTGGTTTCCCCCTTTTTGCAGAAAACCCCCCCTTTTAATTCTCGCTCAACCCGCGGTCCGCCGAGCCCACCAGCCAGCCTCTGTGGGAATTTTACAAAGAGCACCCTGTAGATTCATAGCCTTAACCCGCGGTCCGGTACACCCCCTCCTGTCAGCCACGGAAGAATCACCCACTGTCACGTGGGCCCGTGGCCATCGGACCCACCTGTCAACCTCAGTGGCTAGGTAGCGCTGTAGTGAGAAACACATTTCTTGTGCACTGTGTGGCCCAATCAGCCGCTGGCCAACCCGTCAGTGACTGTGGCTGGGTCGAGCTGGGTGACAAAAGTTTTCCCTGTTGTCTGTTTTATTTAAACCTTTTTCAAAATTGATTTAAATTCAAATTCAAGTCAGATTTAAATAAATTTTAAAATACAAATCCAAATAATACAAATAATATATGTTTTTGAATCAGAAAAATGTGAGGAATTCAAATATGCCCTTCAAAATATTATTTGAAACTGTAAATTTCGAGATGATTAAAATTACAATAAAATGCCCTTTTCTTAATAAATTAATAACCTTAATTCTACAACTCCAAATTTGACAAATAATATGTCTAAATCGATCAGCGCGACGAGCCCGTTCTATCTATGCACTCCTTGTTCTGAATTGAAGCATGCATCATATCATTATTAAACATCTGTACTGTTTATGACAATAAAGTGGACCAAATAATTAATAAAACGCTTTATTTCTTGTATCCACACCTCACCCTTGCCATGCTACTTTATTGCCATGTAAATTGTGCATCATTCATCATGGCATGCTTGTTTGCTTGTTGTATTTTAATTCATATGCTTGTGCACTTTATTTATGTTGGCCCTTGTTTGTTTGGTTCTTCTTCGAATAGATGCCCAGCAGGAGAATTACCAAGAATCACATGAGTACTACCCAGATCCATCTCCCGCTTCAACTGAGCTGCCAGGCAAGCACTACCACATGCTTGCATACATACAGTACCTATCGCCTCTATCTTATTCTTGCATCATTGAGTCGCGATTGCATTAAATTGAATCCCAAGTACTGCATAGCCTTTACTTTTAAACCCCACCGAAGCTTGTTCCTCCATCCCATGAGCCATTACTACATGAGTTGTTTGAGCCATGCGAGTCGTAGAAAAGCATGTGTAGGGTATGTGAGTGTCTGATGAATAACGAGGTACCTAAACAACTTAACCTGAGTAGTAATGGGATAACTAATGAAAGAGGCACCGGTGAGCAATATCTGCTATTTGGTTTTTCATGCTCACTTGTGTCCCGTAGGACCCCGAGTACTTGATTCCTGTTCCTTGACTATTCGCACTATCCACATCTGGGAGGCCTTATGGACCCCCTGAGCCAGAGCTTGATTCATTCTTATTTCTTGGGGCCACGATTAGTTTGGGGCTTTATTACTATCCTGTACTTATGCCATGTTACTGCTTTATTTAAGATTGTGCGAGGAGCACCTGTACTGTTTTGGATCGTGACACGTTTTCGCTGTATCGACAAGCCCAGTCACATTTTCGGGTTCCCAGTCATTTACCGCCGTCCACACAAACCTTGGGTCCGTCTCGGAGCCAGCCAACTTCGTTGCGGGTAGCTTAATGGGGTGGCCCCTGAAATATTTCTGAATCCTGTGATTGCTTTGTCGTGAATGCCTTGTTGGGTTTTGAGTTGGTTTTTCCGAGGTTGATCGAGTGTGTGTTGCTATTCGTGCACCCCTGCAGGGTAAATCTTTCTGAAAGCCGTGTCCGCGGTTATGGACGACATGGAGCACAGTTTCTCGATCATAGACAAGTATAACTAAAGCATCGCTTTTAATTTGACTAAGTACTTGACTAGTAAATAGTGCAATGCTCATGGAATGGTTAATAAAACTGCCAACGGATGATGGGGGTTGTTCGTCCGCTTCCTCGTTGGTAAGCGAGGAGGAGGATGGATCTGTTAATTATACTGTTATAACTATTGTTCTTAATTCACGGACATCTGTCTATCATTGGTTAGGCGGATGGTTAGCGAGTATCTATGGAATTGTTAGCTATTATCTTTTGTTGCAATTGCGTCACCCCAGGTTGTGTACCCTTTAGCGGCATAAAGACTTGCTGAGTACCCCTAGGGTCTCACACGATAAATTGTTTGATTCAGATGAACATGTGTACCCGCAAGATGGATACTGGGTGGAGGAGACATATGATGTTGGAAACGATCATTCGGTGTAGAGATTCCGGGAACGGGGATCCGTGAGATCTGTGGGCGGGATGTGTTTATTTATGGGGCATCTTATGCCGATTTGTTTCTTATCCGTACTCGGATCTAGTTTTCCGCTTCCGCCTGATACTCTGATGTGTGATGTATGAGGAGCTATCCTAAATTATTATCTCTATCTAGGATATTTGAATCTTGCCGTATGGCGCTGCAATATTTCTATTTCTTTTAGATGGAATGGCTCTGAGGACTGTTGTATGTGGCTTGCATACATACTCATTTGTGTATGTAGTTGATCCTTTCGCCTGCCGATTACGCCGCTCATTCTTGTCCCGATGTTCTGAAAGTGGTTAGGACGGCCGAAAGGTCTACCGTGAGTGGCCCTGGGCCCCACCGTACTATTTTAACCACTTTCGTTCATCCAGGCATGTAACTAAGAGTGTAATTCACCGAGGTAGTTACAATTGGTATCAGAGCCATCCCGCCCTTTAGGGTCTTAGCCAAAATGGTCGTTGTCAGTCTAGCAAATATTTTTGGTAGTTATGTATACTAGGGAAAAACAAACGTGAGAGTAGGATTGCTTCCATTTTCTTCTTACCCACACACCCACCCTTTTCTGGTAAGTAAGTGTAACGTTTTCACTCCTCGTCTAAAATTCAAACTAGGATTCACGTGTTCTGGGTTCCGTAGTACCATAGGTTGTGTTTGTGTGTGTGTGTGTGTGAATTCCTTGTCTATCTGTTGCATCCAAATGTTATCACTATCTGCCTTTTGGTTATCAACTGTTGGTACATTCCATACCGACAGGCCTTTGTAAACCGACGCGATCTATTCTGATTCGTTGTATACCGATGCGATCTATCTTATTCTTTGTTATCCGACGTTATCTTGTTGGGGTGTTCTTTTTCGTAGTTACCAATCTTTAGGTTCATCTTAAAAAGAAGGTGTTGGGATATGTGTTTTACTGATTCATGTGCGGAGTAATGATTTGAGTGCAGGATGGAGTCGCGACCATACCACTACTGTTATCATTTGCTCTTGTATATTGAACTAGTAGAGTTACTAATCTTGATTCGTGAAGTGGTTTTGCGCATATAGTGGTATTTTAATGCCAAAATTTGCGGAAATTTTTTCTTTGTTAGTTTGTGTACCACACTCCTTGTTCAGTCGTGTGCGTTATGCTTAATATCTTCTAGTTGCCTTTAACTTTGTTGATATTTTAATATCATCTCAGTGAATTGCATCCTTTAATCTTGGTTAATTCCATTTTGGTACTATTTTGGATTATTATCATTCTCCATTATAGTACTGACTTGTGTTTTATATCAATCACAGGATGGCACCACCACGCCGTTCTAAGGAGGACATACCACCTGAACTTGGGGCTGCTTTGGCAAGTATTGCAAATGCTTTGGGAACTATGCAGCAGAACCAGTAGCGCTTCGAGGAAAGCGTGAGGAGGAATGAGTTTGTTCCGCTACCTCCACCTCCCAAGCGAGGAGACATCAAGAGTTTTCTAAAGTTCAACCCACGCCAATTTGAGGTGTCTGATCAGCCACTTGATGCGGATGATTGGCTGCGTGAAGTGTCAAGGTTGCTGATGACTGCGGATGTTCCCGAGCAAGAATGGGTCAAATGTGCCACTCACCTTCTGAAGGGAGATGCATCTCTTTGGTGGGAAAATTACCTCAAGGCAGATCTCTCGAGTTTTTAGCCTACTTGGGAGCAATTCACTGCTGCTTTCAAAGAGCAATATCTGTCAGAAATTGTCATGGAAAGGATGAAGGAAGTGTTTCTCAACCTCAAGCAGGGCACTAACAATGTCAATACCTACATCAGAAACTTCATGAACCTTTCTCGTTATGGTGGCGATGAGATCTCTAATGACAAGAAGAAGCAAAAGAGGTTTAGACAAGGCCTCAATGCTTCCATCAAATATGCTATCACTCATGCAAGGCCGGCGTCTTTCCTGGAACTCCAACACACAGCTCTGCAGGAAGAAGCAAGTAGGCAAGTGTTTGAGGAGTCAAAGAAACACAGCCGTGATATAGCAAGCTCTTCTGCTATGACAGCTCCTTCTAAGTGTCGTGTCTAGGTTCCTAACACCCCACCGCCGCTCCCTGCTCCACCAAGACCTTCAAGCTACGCACCAAGGCCACCAAACTCCTTCACTGCGGCTCCCAGGGGCTACAACCACAACTACCCTGGAGCGCCTGGCGGAGTCCCTGGCTACGTTGCTCCACATCCACCTGGTGCTTGCTATACTTGTGGAAACACTGGGCATCAGCACTGGAATTGTCCAATGAACAACAAAGCTCTTCCACCACCACCTCCAAGACCTGCGGCAAGTGCTCCTATGATTCGTGCACCTCCACCTCGGGCTCTCAACATCAACACTAAGCCTGGGTCTACGGTTGCTCGTGCCAACTGTGTCAACGCCGCTCAAGCTGAGCATGCTCCTAGAGTTGTGATGGGTATGCTTCCTGTTAACTCAGTTCTTGCACGAGTTTTTTTTGATTCTGGTGCTTCACATTCTTTTGTTTCTCACAAGTTTGCGCATGAGCAAGATCTGGCTATGGTCCCTTTATTGCATCGTCTTGTGGTACAATCTCCTGGGTCAAACATGAGGGCTGCTCATATCAGCCATGGCAATCAAATTGAGATTGGTGGCTCTTCGTTTCCGGCTTCCTTAATTATTCTGGGCAATTCTGATATTGATGTTATCTTGGGCATGGATTGGTTGACAGCAAATGCAGCTGTGATTGATTGTGCTGAACGTTCGGTTTCTCTGAAAATTCCTGAAGGCCATATAGTCTATTCTCCAAGTCTGACTCCTGCAATTCAGCTTTATTCTTTGGTGGCTCTGAATAATGATGCTATGGAAGGTATTCAGAGTGTTCCTGTAGTCTGTGAGTTCCCAGATGTCTTTCCTGAAGAGTTGCCAGGTATGCCTCCTGATCGTGAGGTTGAGTTTGTCATTGAACTTGAACCTGGTACCGCTCCTATCTCCAAGCGGCCTTATAAAATGGGTCCTGCTGAGTTGGCTGAACTCAAACGTCAGTTGGATGAACAAGAGAAGTTGGGTTTCATTCAGCACAGTACTTCTTCTTGGGGTAGTCCAACCATCTTGGTGAAGAAACGAGACAAGACTGATAGACTTTGTGTTGACTATCGGGCACTCAATGCTAAAACAATCAAGAATAAATATCCCCTTCCGCGGATTAATGATCTCTTCGATCAGCTAGCTGGAGCTGTGGTATTCTCTAAGCTTGATTTGAGAAGTGGTTATCATCAAATCAAGATCCGCAAGGAAGATGTTCCTAAAACAGCTTTCACCACCCGCTATGGTCTGTATGAGTACACGGTCATGTCTTTCGGTCTCACCAACGCACCTGCCACCTTCTCGAGGCTTATGAACTCGGTTTTCATGGAGTATCTTGATAAGTTCGTTGTGGTCTATCTGGATGACATTCTAGTCTATTCTAAGTCAAAAGAAGAACATGAAGAACACCTTCGGTGTGTCCTAAACAAGTTTCGTGAGAATCGCCTGTATGCAAAGTTCTCCAAGTGTGAATTCTGGCTGCCTCAAGTCACCTACCTTGGTCACGTCATCTCTGCCAAGGGCATCGCCGTCAACCCAGAAAATATTAAGACAATTATGCACTGGCTTCCACCCATAAATGTCAAAGAAGTCCGGAGTTTCCTTGGTTTGGCCAGTTACTGTCGTCGATTCGTTCAAAACTTCTCAAAGATTGCAAAGCCTCTTACCGATCTCCTCAAGAAAGGCAAGAAATACCTTTGGACTCCTGCATGTCAAGCAAGCTTTGAAACACTCAAAAAGAAGCTCACTTCCACACCAGTCTTGGTTCCTCCAGATACATCAAAGCCTTTCCAGATATTCTGTGATGCCTCATTGCAAGGATTGGGTGCGGTCCTTATGCAAGAAAAGCAAGTTGTTGCTTATGCCTCTCGACAGTTGAAGACGCATGAGATCAACTATCCTACACATGACCTCGAACTCGCAGCAGTTGTCTTTGCTTTGAAAGTATGGAGGCATTACTTGCTTGGCAACCATTGTGAGATCTTTTCTGATCACAAGAGTCTAAAGTATATATTCACACAGCCTGATCTCAACCTTTGTCAGGGGAGGTGGATTGAAACAATCAATGATTTCGATTTAACCATCAACTACACTCCGGGCAAAGCTAATGTCATGGCCGATGCTCTCAGCCGAAAAGCTTATGTCAACAACCTCATGGTGGAAGAACAACAGCCTCTCTTGTGCGAGGAATTCCGTAAGCTAAACCTTGAAATTGTGGATCAAGGGTATCTTCTGAACCTTCTAGCAACACCTCTCTTGGAAGAAAAGGTCCGTTCTATTCAGCTTGGGGATCCTTACACTAAAAAGATCATCTCCAACATTCAGCTTCCGAAGTATGAGTCTTTCCACGTAGATGACCAAGGCACTCTTTTCTTTGAACACCGGATGTTTGTTCCGAACTACCCGGGTTTAAGAGAGCAAGTTCTCAAGGAGGCGCATGATTTCGTTCTTTCTATCCACCCTGGCAGCACTAAGATGTACATGGACTTAAAAACACAATATTGGTGGCCTGGTTTGAAACGATATTGTGCCAAGTATGTCTCAGAGTGTGATGTTTGTCGCAGAGTTAAAGCTGTCCATCAGAAACCTTCCGGTCTTCTACAGCCATTGAAGCCTCCGGAATGGAAATGGGAGAAAGTAGAGATGGACTTCATCACTGGTTTTCCAAGGTCGCAGAAGGGCAACAATGCAACCTTTGTTGTCATTGACAGGCTTTCTAAAGTAGCTCACTTCTTTCCAGTCAAGGAAAAAATTTCTGCAATTCAGTTGGCTGAGCTCTATATCAACATAATTGTCTCTCTGTATGGGGTTCCTCTTGAGATTAGTTCAGACCGTGGAAGCATCTTCACTTCCAAGTTCTGGGGAAGTTTCCAAAATACTTTGGGAACAAAATTGAACTTCAGCACAGCTTACCACCCTCAGTCGCAAGGACAAGTTGAAAGGATCAATCAGATTCTAGAAGATATGCTCCGTGCTTGCGTTATCTCTTTCGGCATGAAGTGGGAAGAATGTCTTCCTTATGCTGAATTCTCTTACAACAACAGTTTCTAGAAAAGTCTAAAGATGGCACCATTTGAGGCTCTCTATGGTCGCAAATGCAGAACTCCGATTGGTTGGTCGGGCGCAGGTGAAAGAATATTGTTTGGCCCCGACATTGTAACTCAAGCGGAGGAGAAAGTTCACATCATTCTTGAAAATCTGAAGATTGCTCAAAGGCGCCAGAAAAGCAATTATGACAGAAAGCACACGGACATGGAGTATGTCCCTGGTGATCTCGTTTACCTTCGTGTCACTCCCATGAGAGGCACGCGCCGCTTTGGTATCAAAGGAAAGCTGGCTCCTAGATACATCGGTCCTTTCAAAATTCGTGGAAGAAGAGGAGAAGTTGCTTATGCTCTTGAGCTCCCGGAACAACTCAAAGTCCATGATGTTTTCCACATCTCTCAACTCAAGAAGTGCTTCAAGGATCTCGGAAGGACCGTGGACCATGAACTCATCAATCTCCAAGAAGATCTGTCTTATCAAGAACACCCCACAAAAATTCTTGAAGTCGCAGAAAGAAGGACTCGCAACAAGTCCATCAAGTTCTGCAAGGTGCAGTGGTCGCACCATTCCATTGATGAAGCCACTTGGGAACGTGAAGATGAGCTCCGTGCCAAGTATCCTACCCTCTTTGAGTCTTCTTCTTCTTCCTAGAATCTCGGGGCAAGATTCCTGTTTAGTGGGGGAGAGTTGTAGCATCCCAATTGTCTAACAATTTTAATGCTACTTGGTCTAGTAATATAAGGGCTACTTCCTATATATAATGGTTGCATCATAATTATATCATGCTCATGTCATCATGCCACCTTGCATTTGAGCATCATATAAAACCATTTTCCTTTGGTTCTTCTCTCATATGCATTATTAATTGTATTTGCCTCTTGATATTGTATTTGGTTATTGATATATTGTTCAAATGCCCAAGTTGAGTTGGGGGCATATCTTTTATTCAACTCCATCACCTTTCCTTTCACCACTTTATAATCCCACCATTCCATCTACCCATGAGCTTGTATTTCTTTTTCTTTGGATATTTATTCTAGCTCATGTGGGTGGGGTGGATCTAATTCTCTAATTTCTTTTGCTTGGCCTTTATTCCATTTCTTGGAAATGCATAAGAATAATGCCATATTATTAAGATTGTTTTTACAAAATAAAACATGGCATTTAATAGTTTGCATGGACCATGCAACCATCATCACCACCTTTGTCCCATGGGTTCTTCCTTTGTTTTAATGGTCCTTTCTTTGTGGAATCATCTACATCATATCTCCACCATTCCCATGATCTCATCAACATCATTTTCTTTCCTTCATGCATGATTCCAATAAGGCCTTTACCCTATGAACCTTTGTCTTCCTCTTTTACTTGGAATCTCCTTCACCTTAGCTTATGCTAAATCAAGCCCTCATTTTTCTCTTGGTATGGTCTCATAAACAAGTTTTCTTTAAACCTAAACCCCTAATCAAAACTAACCTAGCTCTCTCTCTCTATTTTCCCTAAACCTAGTTCTACCTTAAACCCTAACCTCTACGACACCTCTCTCATCTCTCCTTTCTCTACCATGCTGATCTCCATGCCCTAGTCTCTCTCTCTCCCTGGCCCACACCCCATCTACCATCTAACCACCCCAAACCCTAGCTATGCCCTAGCTCACCCGAGCACCCTCTCCTCTCTTTCTCTACCTGCTATGCCAGCCCCACCCAACAGCTACTGCCCACCGTCCCCACCTGGCAGCCCACCTGCCCTGCCCTGGCTGCCCAGGTCGAGCCCCAGCTCGACCACGTGATCAGGGAGAAGGAGGAAAAGGCCGAAGCCAGTTTACCTCGGCCGTGCCCACACGACACCTTCCTCCCCTTCGCTTTTCCCTCCTCTCACACGTCTCCTGGCTCGCCAGATCTACCCCAGGGTCGCTGCCTTCCTCTCCTTCCTCTCCCGACGACGCCCATCTCTTGCCGCCAGAACCGCCAGCATCGCCGTCTACCTCTCGCTCCTGCCGACGTGCGCGACGTGGAGGTGATCGAGGAGAGCAAGAGCAGTCCCCTGCTTCGCCCTGGACACGCCGACGCGAAGGAGGATCCCCAGGTCCACCTGTAATAGCGCCGCCCGATGCAAACCCTAGTTTCTGGTTCGCCAGCTCCGCCGACGCCCTGCTACGCCCCGTCCCGATCCGCCGCCGTCAGCCACCCTGCGGTAAGCCCCCTATCGCCTGGACAACCTCCGCCTCGCTGTCGCCGTCTAGTGCCGCCGTTCTTTTCGCCAAGCGCCTTCGGTGCACGGTAGCCGCTGCCGTCTGCTCTGCGCCGCGCCTCGCAGAGGCATATCTAGCCGCCGCCCGCTCCTCCGTCATCCTCCCGTAAGCAGCCGCACTGGCTATCACCCGCAGCACGCGCGCCCGCGACGCGAGTTCGATCCCCGCACGCTGCACCCCGCATCGGTCGATCTCAGACCTGTCCGCGGTTCAGAGAAAGCAGAAGAACAGTACCGCGGTTTCCCCCTTTTTGCAGAAACCCCCCCTTTTAATTCTCGCTCAACCTGCGGTCCACCGAGCCCACCAGCCAGCCTCTATGGGAATTTTACAAAGAGCACCCTGTAGATTCGTAGCCTCAACCCGCGGTCCGGTACACCCCCTCCTGTCAGCCACGGAAAAATCACCCACTGTCACGTGGGCCCGTGGCCATCGGACCCACCTGTCAACCTCAGTGGCTAGGTAGCGCTGTAGTGAGAAAAACATTTCTTGTGCGCTATGTGGCCCAGTCAGCCGCTGGCCCACCCGTCAGTGACTGTGGCTGGGTCGAGCTAGATGACAAAAGTTTTCCCTGTTGTCTGTTTTATTTAAACCTTTTTCAAAATTGATTTAAATTCAAATTCAAGTCAGATTTAAATAAATTTTAAAATACAAATCCAAATAATACAAATAATATATGTTTTTGAATCAGAAAAATGTGAGGAATTCAAATATGCCCTTCAAAATATTATTTGAACACTGTAAATTTCGAGATGATTAAAATTACAATAAAATGCCCTTTTCTTAATAAATTAATAACCTTAATTCTACAACTCCAAATCTGACAAATAATATTTCTAAATCGATCAGCGCGACGAGCCCGTTCTATCTATGCACTCCTTGTTTTGAATTGAAGCATGCATCATATCATTATTAAACATCTGAACTGTTTATGACAATAAAGTGGACCAAATAATTAATAAAACGCTTTATTTCTTGTATCCACACCTCACCCTTGCCATGCTACTTTATTGCCATGTAAATTGTGCATCATTCATCATGGCATGCTTGTTTGCTTGTCGAATTTTAATTCATATGCTTGTGCACTTTATTTATGTTGGCCCTTGTTTGTTTGGTTCTTCTTCGAGTAGACGCCCAGCAGGAGAATTACCAGGAATCACAGGAGTACTACCCAGATCCATCTCTCGCTTCAACTGAGCTGCCAGGAAAGCACTACCACATGCTTGCATACATACAGTACCTATCGCCTCTATCTTATTCTTGCATCATTGAGTCGCGATTGCATTAAATTGAATCCCAAGTACTGCATAGCCTTTACTTTTAAACCCCATTGAAGCTTGTTCCTCCATCCCATGAGCCATTACTACATGAGTTGTTTGAGCCATGCGAGTCGTAGAAAAGCATGTGTAGGGTATGTGAGTGTCTGATGAGTAACGAGGTACCTAAACAACTTAACCTGAGTAGTAATGGGATAACTAATGAAAGAGGCACCGGTGAGCAATATCTGCTATTTGGTTTTTCATGCTCACTTGTGTCCCGTAGGACCCCGAGTACTTGATTCCTGTTCCTTGACTATTCGCACTATCCACATCCGGGAGGCCTTATGGACCCCCCTGAGCCAGAGCTTGATTCATTCTTATTTCTTGGGGCCACGATTAGTTTGGGGCTTTATTACTATCCTGTACTTATGCCATGTTACTGCTTTATTTAAGATTGTGCGAGGAGCACCTGTACTATTTTGGATCGTCACACGTTTTCGCTGTATCGACAAGCCCAGTCACATTTTCAGGTTCCCAGTCGTTTACCGCCGTCCACACAAACCTTGGGTCCGTCTCGGAGCCGGCCAACTTCATTGCGGGTAGCTTAATGGGGTGGCCCCCTGAAATATTTCTGAATCCTGTGATTGCTTTGTCGTGAATGCCTCGTTGGGTTTTGAGTTGGTTTTTTCCGAGGTTGATCGAGTGTGTGTTTCTATTCGTGCACCCCTGCAGGGTAAATCTTTCTGAAAGCCGTGTCCACGGTTATGGACGACTTGGAGCACAGTTTCTCGATCATAGACAAGTATAACTAAAGCATCGCTTTTAATTTGACTAAGTACTTGACTAGTAAATAGTGCAATGCTCATGGAATGGTTAATAAAACTGCCAACGGATGATGGGGGTTGTTCGTCCGCTTCCTCGTTGGTAAGCGAGGAGGAGGATGGATCTGTTAATTATACTGTTATAACTGTTGTTCTTAATTCATGGACATCCGTCTATCATTGGTTAGGCGGATGGTTAGCGAGTATCTATGGAATTGTTAGCTATTATCTTTTGCTGCAATTGCGTCACCCCAGGTTGTTTCCCCTTTAGCGGCATAAAGACTTGCTGAGTACCCCTAGGGTCTCACACGATAAATTGTTTGATTCAGATGAACAGGTGTACCCGCAAGATGGATACTGGGTGGAGGAGACATATGATGTTGGCAACGATCATTCGGTGTAGAGATTCCGGGAACAGGGATCCGTGAGATCTATGGGCGGGATGTGTTTATTTATGGGGCATCTTATGCCGATTTGCTTCTTATCCGTACTCGGATCTTGTTTTCCGCTTTCGCCTGATACTCTGATGTGTGATGTATGAGGAGCTATGCTAAATTATTACCTCTATCTAGGATATTTGAATCTTGCCGTATGGCGTTGCAATATTTCTATTTCTTTTAGATGGAATGGCTCTGAGGACTGTTGTATGTGGCTTGCATACAGACTCATTTGTGTATGTAGTTGATCCCTTCGCCTGCCGATTACGCCGCTCGTTCTTGTCCCAATGTTCTGAAAGTGGTTAGGACGGCCGAAAGGTCTACCGTGAGTGGACCTGGGCCCCACCGTACTATTTTAACCACTTTCGTTCATCCAGGCATGTAACTAAGAGCGTAATTCACCGAGGTAGTTACACGTCGCCAACCCTGTGCACCGTTGCTTACCCCTCTCTGGTGCTGTGTGTTGTGCTTTGTGGTGAGCTGGTGGTATATATAGTGATGTGGTGCCACCTGGGGTACGCTGCCGAGAACCGTGCCGAGGATGAGAAGATCTCTACCAATACCGTCGCAAGCGCACAAGACAGCCCGCGGTGAAATCCAAGACCTTCATGGAACATCAAGTTCGACCGACGCCAAAGCTGCCACGACCTCCACCGGCAAGTCAAGGTCGACCACTGACAAGACCACAATTGAACATGGCAAACAAGACCGACGCTGTCACCCGAGAACTCCAACAAGGACGCCAAGGTCGCCTACACAGATACGCCAAGATCTTCTCCCAGATCGACAAGGACTTCCACATGGGAGAACAAGTACTTCGTCATGGATCCGATTGAAGCAACCCTGAATACCACAAATGCGACAAGTACTCCTTCCCGGATGCGAGACCCGGATCCGAAGACCGCCAAGATCGCTACCGGAACGCCAAGTACTTCCTCGAGGACACCAAGTTCTTCACTCCGAACGCCAAGACCGACCCGATACGAGGACCCGACAAGATCTTCGCGACGACAAGAGCGACACCGACCAGGGCGGGTTCGATGATCCTCCGACGCCAAAACAAGTCCTCCTTCGCGGAACATCAAGATCTACTTCCGTTGTCCGTGACCGTTTCCGTCGAACCGTTCCCCCGTCGAACCTGTCAAACCCCTCGGAGCCCAAGTTCGCTGAACCCTAAATGTGATTCCCTATCCGAGACCCCCATTATTTTTATAATATGACATTATCGACTATCGCATATTAAATTGTTCATCTCGCATGCATATCATAATCATGCCGGATCTTCTGCCGTAGTATTAAATATTGCATCCGGTGTTTCTTCTAGTGTTTGCTTCTTCGCGGACTAGGCCGATGAGTTGATGCGAGTATCGACAAGTTCTCTGGATATGATTCTTTGGCAGTGTTTCCCAGGCGAGCATCTTTCCTCCTTCTACCTATTTTGCATTTATAGTCTTTATTTCCTCCTGTTGATCTATTGCTACCCGTGTCGCGATGCTTTAGTTTCCGTGCACCAGTTATATCCTGTGTAGCCTCTATATTGCCTTGGCCACCTCCTATTACCTGTGTTTGGTAGATAGCTGGCCTTGCGAGTCGTAGTTGCGTGCTCAGGTGCGATCTCGTGTTGACAAGTGCCACAGTTGTTGGAATGCAGACAAATGTTTATGGTGGAGATGTGTATGGTGGGGATGATCATGACTTTAAATACAACTATTAAAATGCTAGATATAACTAATGCAGAGGCATCGGTGGGCAATAGATGTTATTTGGTTCTTCCACGCTCACTTGTGTCCCGTAGGACCCCGAGTACTTGATACCTGTTCCTTGACTATTCGCACTATCCACATCCGGGAGGCCTTATGGACCCCCCTGAGCCAGAGCTTGATTCATTCTTATTTCTTGGGGCCACAAAGTAGTTTGGGGCTTTATTACTATCCTGTACTTATGCCATGTTACGACTTTATTTTAGATTGTGCGTGGAGCACCTGTACTGTTTTGGATCGCGCCATGTTTTCGCGGTATTGACAAGCCCAGTGACACTTTCGGGTTCCCAGTTGTTTACAGCCGTCGTCGCAAACCCTGGGTCCGTTCCGGAGCCGGCCAACTTCATTGCGGGTAGCTTAGTGGGGTGCCCCCCTGAAATATTTCCGAATCCTGTGATCGCTTTGTCGTGAATGCCTTGTTGGGTTTTAAGTTGGTTTTTCCGAGGTTGATCGAGTGTGTGTTGCTATTTGTGCACCCCTGCAGGGTAAAACTTTCTGAAAGCCGTGTCCGCGGTTATGGACGACTTGGAGCACAGTATCTCGATCATAGACAAGCATAACTAAAGTAGTGCTATAAATTTGACTTAATATGTGACTAGTAATCATATGCAACTATAACGGAATGGATATTGAAAATTCCAACAACTGGTGGATCTTGGTCGTATCGTGTTCTGATATACCTGCCTAGTAAGTATTGCAACTCCAATGGAATGTGATAAAAGTGCCAACAACTGCTGGGTTTTGGGATTCCTCAAGAAAATTATATCTGACTAGTAAATGCTCCAACTACCACAGAATGTTAACTAAAACTGCCCACTACTTGTGCTATCAGGATGACTCATGCTATATATCTGATTAGTAATTGCGCAACTATAATGGAATGAGTAAAATTGCCAACTGTGTGAGTTCGTTGGTCCGACTCCCTCGTTTGGTCTCGAGGGGGAAATACCAGGATGGGTTTGTTTGGTGTTAGCTTCAGGTTGGATCCAAATAGGTCTTTCTTATCCCTCTCTGATAACCGCCAGTTGTATCGAGTCTCTACAGGTTGTCTAGTGCCGCTGCGCTGCCGCTTCAGCCCACCATACCTATGTAGGCGAGAGCCGCCGAATTCTAGCCTCGCCGTGTACTGGCCTCAGTACTGACGCTCCTCTTTTTCCTTTGCCCTTTGTCGGCACCCCTTTTGTTTTAGCAGGTTTGAGATCGACGTCATTAGCAGGGTTACCCTTCCGGCTTGGCCTGGGCAGGGTTATGGACGCCATTGGTTATTGTTCAGGGCTCTTAGCCCCATTTGCATCTTGTCCGTAGTCGGATCTTTGTATTGTATATATGTATTCTTGACTCGTTGAATCACTGTTGAATATATATCTGTTCTATGGGTCCCATCGAGGACTGTTGTGTAATGTTATTACTTCGTTTTCCACCCGCACGAAAGTGCCTGGTGGGCGTCCTTGAATCGTTTCTATGCGGCTTTGGTGGAACGGGCTAAAACTTGCATAGGGCCGATTCGAGGGTGTTACATATTGTCGGTGGTCTCTCCAAGGAGCTCTCTTGTCCTTCACATCATGAAGAGCTCCAAGTTGCTTCCACCTCCAACCGCAATGAGATTTCAATTTTTCCACTTCACTTACATGTGACAGGTCACAAGGTAATGGCATGGTGAGTGAAAAAATCATATGTGATGATGGTAGTGTTTCTCTTTGCACCAATGATTCTTGTTCTAGAAATGATAATGGTGTAGAGAGTTTGGACTTAAATACTTCTTGCAACAATAGTTCTATACTCTGCTTGTGTTGCTAGTCCTTGCATATCGTCTAGAAACTATTTGAGTATTAATGTGATGATATACTTGATTTGTCTTGTTCCCATGTGCAAAATGCTTATATTTCCTCTAGTTGTGTATCTAACAATGTAAAGGAAATCAAACATTCTATGGAGCAAGACACAATCATGAATGGAGATTCAAGAATATCCTCATATTCATCCTCTCGTTCTCACATGTGCCTTATGGCAAGAGGATCAAAGGTATCTCCTACTTTGGATCCCAACATATCTTCTCTAGATAATAGCAATAATAATGATGATAGTGATGATGACATTGATGAGGATACTAGTGCTATTCTTTGTGAGATGACTTTTTTGTGGACCTCTCTTCGTGGTAATAATAAGGCTGTTTCTTGTCTCAAACACGTTATGGACACCATAACTAAACAAACGGGAACCATAGAGGAGTTGGATTTCCAACTTGATGATGGGAGTCAAAGATTCAACCTCCTTAAGCAAGAGCTTGCCGAGGAGAAGCACACTAATTGTCTCCTCACACAAAAAATTGAATCTTATATGCTTGAAAAGGAAAAATCTTTTAATGATGCTAGTGCTACTAACTCCACCTCTTGTGAAGCATATATATTAAAGGAGAATGTTGAGCTAAGGGCTCAACTTGAGTTGCTAACTAGCAATTATGGGAAATTGGAAGAAAGCCATGAAAAGCTCTCAGCCTCTCATAATGATCTTCTAATCTCCTATGATGGGCTAAAGTTAGCTTGTGAGGCAAGTATCACTAAGGTAACATCTTGTGAGCCTCATTTGGACATTAGCACAACTTCTACTCAAAATGCTATTTTGCCATGTGCTAGTCCTAGTGATCCTTCTTGTCATACTATTGATAAAACTTGTGTTGGATTACTTTGTTTTCCTTGTTGCTCTAACAATGAAGCTTCCACTTCCTCTAGTACCTCTATTTCTACTAACCATGTAGAGGAAATCAAATAGCTCAAGGCCGAAGTCACTTCTTTGAAGAAATACTTGGAAAAGAGTCATGAAGGCAAATCCACACTCGATAATATTTTGAGTGTGCAAAAATGCCCCAATGATAAAAGTGGACTTGGATTCAACTCCAATAATAGGAACAAGTCCAAGAGCAACAACAAGAAGAGCCAAGACCAAGTCAAGAATTCGGCCAAGATTATTTGCTTCAAGTGCAAGGTTGTAGGACATCATGTAAGATCTTGTCCATTGAAGAAAAAACACTTGAATGAGAAGCAACAAGGGAAGCAGCCACAAGGTCAAGGTCAAGCCCAATCTCAACCTCAAGTTGAAGCTAGGCCAGTTCCCAATAAGAATCAAGATAAGGCTCCCCAACACAAGAAATCAATAAAGAAGAGAAAGGGGAGCACTTGTTGGTACATATGTCGTGAGAAGGGGCACTTGGCCTCTTCATGTTCAAATGGTACCTTATCTAACCCTATCATTATTAATGATGATTATTCTCTTGGGAAGGATAAGGATGGCAATGTGTTTGCTAAGTTTGTTGGAACTCAAAGTGGTGTTAAGAAAAGAACCATTTGGGTTGCCAAGCCTATTGTGACTAACCTCTTAGGACCCAACTTGGTTGAGGACCAACAAGCTCAAAGTTGAGCAATAGGTGTTTGTGGAGGGCATTGGATACTTGGCTAACACATGAAGAATTAAGGGATCTTCATATACTATATTTTATCAAGCCAAGTTATAAGGATTATCATCTCCCTACCATATACCCAATGCACCTCTTTGCGGTAACTTGAACTGTACTCTTTTATATTGTAAGTTACTTTCCCCTTTACATGTTTTCATTTTGTACCAAGTATGTGTTTGTATTTTCTGTGCCTCATGCTTTCTTATTTTGTGTATTCAATTATGTCTAGGTGTTTGGCACATCATTTACTCGCGTGTTTCGTTTTGAGCCTCTAATGCATCTTGATGATATCTTATTTGGCTCTTTTTGAGAGGTTAATGGAACATCCCATTCCGGGGGAGTGATATGCCCCACGCATATCTCAAACCTTAAAATGTGTGTATATGAGTAATACCACTTAGTATTGATATTGCAAGCTTATCTAGTCACTATGTGGTGTGTCATACTCATGAGAAATTCAAATTCTAAATGTCTATTAATTATCTCTACTTGAGGTTGTTTTTCCTCTTATTAAGAAAAATTGAATACCACATTATGGGGGAGTAATATTCTTCTTTTGCATATCACAATCCTAGGAAATGTGAGCATATGAGGTGGTGCTACTAAGAGTTGATATTGTTGATTATCTTGTAACTAGGTGGCATGTTAGGTCAAACAAGGTCCTAATTTTTGTTAGAAGCTTTTATTGCTCATATTTTTGGTCTTTGCTTGAGTAAGATATTCTTGGTGTGGCCTTCCTCAAATGCATATCTCTATATCTTATTTGGGAGACCATTTGCTTCAAGTTATTCTAATAATTGTTTTGCATGATTGTGTGACTAGTTGAAGCTATCAAGAATCTCTATCTTTGCATAGTGCTTAATATTTTTATTCCTATCATATGCTTTTTATTGTGAAAATTTATCTTTAATATCTATGCAATATAGCACCGGAAATAAATTCCAATACACTCATTGTCTTCGATAATTGATATACTTGGGTGTGGTAGCATTTGCGGATCATCTTCACCTTGGATTTCACCTCTTATTGCCTTTTTTCTTTCCAAAAATTGTTGTGGCTCCCATTTTCTTCCTTGGCTTTTGAACATCTCTTTGATGGTGTTTTTGATTATTATCAAATGTGTTTTTAGTGGAATACAAACCTTTTCTTCTCGGAACCTTGTGCCATTGTGAAAAGTGTTAAAGGTTTGGTTTATTTGTTGAAACCTTGCTCTTTTGGGAGTTTGTTATCACATTATTTCTTCTCTATGTTATTTGCTTGAACGAGATAAATCTTTGAGCATCTGTGTTTTTATCTCATCTTTTATGCTGAATAGTTTTTGCTTGATTCATTCATTGAACATTGTTGAACAAATCTTGTGTTGATTTGATTCTTTGATATAGTTTGGACAACAAATGTGTTTTGTCACACCCTGTAAGCCTTCTTGAATATTTTAGTGTTTTGTCCAAATTATATCTTTGTTGGTTCTGGAAAGTCTCGTGCATGCATGTTTACTAAATGTATATCTTATATCATGTTTTGCTTTCTTTGATACAATATATAGGGTATACTCCATCAAATCCTTAAACGGATATGATGTGCATGAAATTCAAATTTCATCTCTAAATATGCACATATTTTTATGGAGTATGTCCTATGTGTTGTGGTAGTCTAACCATTTTGGACCCAATAAGTTTGGGGACCAAGATGTACTTGAATGTTGTTTTAGGTACATTGGAGATGCAATGGATGCTTGTCTCATCTATAAGGAAGGTGTTGTCACCACATGATAATT
This sequence comes from Avena eriantha, assembly GCA_910589775.1. NCBI lineage: Eukaryota > Viridiplantae > Streptophyta > Magnoliopsida > Poales > Poaceae > Avena > Avena eriantha. Next base: position 434,197,301 of record OU342744.1, read on the forward strand.
GGAGCCAAGCTAGGATGATCGAAGAATTATTATCTACTACATCATACCATTGCTATCTCCGTAACAAGTATCTTATTCACGCATACTATTCTTCCATCCAATATCTTGTAGGTTACATCTTGTCATGAATTTATTTATTTGTAAATGTTGTGGTTCTTGCAAGGATCTTTGAAATACTTCTCTATCCTTATTGCTCATGTGAGTAATTTGAGATGATGCATATTTTGGGGAGTATATAAAATCATGTTCATGATTCACCAATTCCAAATATGCCTTCTAGAAATTTATTGCATATCAATTCCTCAAGGTACTCTCATGTGCAATATTGTTAAAATTTCATTAAATCCATCCTTTTGATACTTGTTGCCTTTCTCAAAATATCCCAACTAACATTAGCTGCCTTAGTGTTAGTTGTGATGTTTTTGAGGTTTTTCTTTTTCTTTGGTCAATTTCATAGATATACCATAAGAGAAAATAGAGCCATGGGATATATATGCACTTAAGCAAAATATCCTTTTTGGTATATCTTATGACTTCCTCTTGGATATCTTGTATTCTTATTTTTATTAACATCTTATGTGTGGATGTTTCTTTGTGGATTATTATCATGTCTTGTCTACTCGGAAACTTATATACACAAGAGTGTTAATATCCTTGATTTTTTCTCCAACCATCTCTCTTATCCTCTTGTTTTTAAAGGTATTGGTAAGGTCTTAATTTATGAGGGCTCGGTTTACTTTTATTGCATCTTCACGCACTCATATCTCATATTTGGTTTCTTTTGGACTTAAGCTTGTCTTGACAAGTGTATTGATTTATATCTATACTCCTTGTATCTTGGTTTTGTTCTAAATGATATAGAGGGAGTGAGGATTCCATGTTTGTGCATATTGTATTCAAAAGAAACAACTAATTTATGCACGAACCTTGGGGAGCTTCCATATTTCATTTAGAGCACTATTTGTCCATTAATTATTTGGATCTTTTGATTGCTTACTTAATCCGTTGAAGTTTCTTCACCTTGTTATCCTTTTAGCAATATTTTATCCTTAATATAGTTTGATTTCCTCCAAGTATTTTTCATTGGGTATGTGCATATGTTTTCACTCATAATATGAGTAATGCACACCTTGGGTAGGAACTCATACTATATTGTCCTTATAATCTTATCATCCATTTTGGCACTTGTTGTCAATGGGGGAGAAGTTTAGGGGGTTTTAAGGGAAATAGTTTTATACTTAAGATTGGCTTATTCTTAAGTGTTTGCCTTTCATGCATTTCATATTTATTATGTTTTGCATGGTTGAATATATAGTGGAAACTCTCCGAAAGGTTATGCTTAACAATGTATGCAATGAAATTCAAGTTCGTCACACGTGCATATATTGTGGGGGAGTTTTCTCTATATATGTTGGTTCTACTCACATCTCTTGCATTAGTTGTAGTTTGCGTGAGTAGAATTGATTTTGATATGGGCTAGTATGTTTATGTTACTTAACCACAGCAAATACAACCTCTTGTATACAACTTATTCTCGTATAAGTTGCATACTTGTTTCTAATATTCATTATATAAACCCTCTTGTTGTGATTGTCATCAATTACCGAAATGGGGGAGATTGAAAGGGTAATTGCCCATATGTGTGGTTTTCGTGATTAATGACAATCCCTATGGACTAATGTTTTAATTGAGTTTTATATGAAGGAATATTCCATAGGTCATGCTTGTAGTCCATGTGTTGGATTCAAGTATGGATTCCATGAAGATAAAGATATACCTTGAGTATTGGCATCAAGATCATCGAGTTGAAGAATAATATGATAAGATCAACATCTTGAGAGAGTGATCTCAATAGAAGAATTCAAGATATGGCTCTAAGTCGGTGTCATGATAACCTCATTAATTGAGCTATGGTTGACTAAGATTTAGAGCATGTAATCAAATGAAGAGTTCTTTATGTACCTCAAGATATTGAGATGGAGCATGAGAAGATACTTGGTTGAACAATACAAAGAGTGAAGATTAGATTCAAGCTTGGTCAACACGTGAAGCATAAAGAATGTACCACGTGTCTTGTGGTATGGTAATCTTGCCAATTATGCTTCATGAACTAACCCATTATATATGTGCGTTTGTGTTATCTATATTTCTTAGGTATCTTTTCATGGGCATGCTTCAAAAGTGAAGATCTCATATAGCCCATGAGAGCATGACATCAAGTGGTGATCGCCATCAAGGTTGAGAAGGGCAAGTTCAAGATAAGCATCTCGAGAAGATCATTTGCTTGAAGCTTGCCGTCCATATTGGTGATAATGGACATGTGAATATATGTCTTAATGAAGCTATCCCATAGTGGTGTATGTGGGAGCAAACTACGAGTCTTCACGAAGCAACAATGATCAAGTGTTGCATTCCGACTTGGATGGAGCTTGAAGCGTTGTCATCAAGATCAAGAGGGATGCGCAAGGCAAAGGTATGGCCTTGCTAGGTTTTCCATTTACCAGTCTCAAGGTGGTTGTTGGGAGACCGGGTTATAGGATAGATAGCTGCACTATCAAGAGGGGCTTTCGGTTGGGTAAGTTGATCACATCGTCATATGGAGCTCAATCCTTTGCATACTTTGCATCTTCCTATTTTGTTGCTTCTTGGCGTTTCTCCATGTGAGGTTCTTGAGCTTGTTGCTAGCTCTTCAACAAGTCCAAGTTCATCGAAAACGGAATTCGTATGCATCTTCTATGGCATTTTCGAGTTTGAAGGTTTTAACGGTTCTTCTTATAGGGAGATTTCATGCCTTTCTTCATTTGGTTCTATCCTCCTTTTTTTGACTATGATTTTTTATGCACCATCTTATAGAGCTTGTTTTCCTCATCAAAAAAAGCCCAAGATCATGAAAATCGGAGTCCGGATGCAAAAGTCATTGCGTTTTTTGTGAAGTCTGTTTCATCCCGGTTATGGATCTAGTTCCACCGACTCCCACACCAGACGGTCCAGCGCTAGCGCCGGTTAGACCGGATCTGAAACCGGATTTTCCGGTTTTCGCGACCGAGCCTATTCCGAGTTGGAAAACAGAGCAATTCCGGTTTGTAGGCCGGTCCTCTAGCCTAGGGACCGAGTTTCCCGGTTCTGGGGCCGGTCCAATCAACTTTTAAACCGAGTTTTCACAGATTTCCTCCCAACGTTCATATTTGCTTTCCCCTATAAAAGGGGTTTTTCCCCCAACGCTTTTGTGTGTTCTTGAGCTCGAAATTGACCTCAATTGTTGACCCTCTTGAGCTTGCTTCCTCTCCCTTCCCTCCTATGGTTCTTGCATCTTTTTGAGGGCTTTGAAAGAGGAGATCTAGATTTACAACCCCCACCAATCAATTCCTCATCTAAGTGAGGGGAACCCTTTGGATCTAGATCTTGGAGTCATTGGTTGAATTCCACCATTGTTCTTCCTCTCTAATTCCTCCCTAGCACTTGTTTCTTTGGTGGGATTTGAGAGTGAATGATTTGAGCACCCTTGGTGTTATTGCTTTGCATTGTTGCATACATGTTGAACTCTCCATTATGATTTCTTTGAGTGAGAGACCGTGAGCTTGTTACTCTTGGAGGGTGACCTCCTAGTTGGCTTGGCGGTTGGTGCCGCGGTGTCCTCTTTGTGGAAGATTGTGAAGAGACCTGGGCTTGTCCTTCATGGAGCTTGTGAAGTGGTTGTGGAGCTTGCCACCTCCGGAGTGGAGGAAAAGCTAGCCTTAAGGAAAGGGCCTATTCCTTCGTGGGATAGACTCAGAGAAGGATGTGAGGCTTCGTGGTGTTGGGAAATCCTTTATGGAATCCCACACCTCTCCAACGTGACGTTCCTTATTGTAAGGGAACACGTGAATACATTTTCGTCTCCGCGTGCCTCGATTATCTCTATACCCAAGCTTTCATTCCTTGTGATAGCCATCGTGCTTGAAGTACTTGTATCTTGCTTATCGCTTGTGGTATATTGATCTCGTGTTATCTTTCTTAGCTTAACTTGTTGTCGGTGCACTTAGTTGAGCCTAGTGTATTTAGGTTTTGTGCTTGTAAAATAAACGTTAGTTTAATTCCGCATTCTATCAAGCCAAAACCGTAATAGTTTTGAAATTGCCTATTCATCCGCCTCTAGGCGACATCTCTATCCTTTTAGGAAACCTTAGTGCGGGGGTGTTGCGTCATAATCCCCAACTATGCAAACATGCACCTTATCATTTTCATTCTCCCGAGAGGAATTCTATGGATGAACACCTTCGTGTAAAAATGGTTCCCGTGCAAAGGAGGTTGTCAGGCTCCCACAATGCACACTAGGCCCCTATAGAAGGTCTAGGAGCTCTCGTCACATTCTTTTTCTTGGATGGCTAGAAGGCATCCGGGATCAGTACCTCCCTGCTATGCGGTTGGAGAGAGGCCATGATTGGGCTTCAGGCTCAGAGTTCCAACCATTGCCTACCTTTCCTTGGTTACCCAGGAGGTAATCAGGACCGACACCTCCCTGCTGAGAAGTTGGAGAGAGGCAACGGTTGGGATTGGAGCGAGAACACAAGTCATGGTCGATGCCTACCTTTCCCTGGTTACCCGAGGGTTAACTAGGATATGAACCTCCAAGCGATGCGGCTCGAGAGAGGCAGCAACCAGGCTCAAAGCCAGAAGACAAGTCCTGGTCGATGCCTACCTTTCCCTAGTTACTCGAAGGTTAACCAGGATCAGCACCTCCCCGCGATGTGGATGGAGAGAGGTAGTGACTAGGATCAAAGCTAGAAGACGAGTCCTAAGTCGATGCCTACCCTTCCCTAGTTATCCGAGGGTTAATCAAAATCGGTAGTGACTAGAATCTACATGAGCAACATCTAACCCGGGAAGTCCTATCGGAAGCAAGTGAAAGGAAGGGAGCATTTCATCTAGCCAAGAGGCCAACTTCAATATCATGCCTATCTGTGTGTCGCCCTTTTCTTCTCAAGATGAAGGGACCGAGACACACTCATGATCTCCTGTTTAGCCCCCTCTAGCTGGCCGGACAAGTGAAGGACTTCTTCCTTCGACTGGAGCACCTCTGACCGATTCTTGAGATTGCAGAAAGATGGGCATCGGGCTAAAATTAGGAAGATCAAGGATATGTGTGATAACAAATTTTATTTATCTAGAGCTTTGATGACTACAAGAGCACATATTGATTGTAGCTACTTTCGAAATAACATTATCGAACCCACAAAGAGCTATTTGGTTAAGTTCTCTATGCCCCTCGTCACTATCTACCAAGGGATACTTGTAAGCTGCCTTTGATTTTAAGTAAAGGGCGTTTGAAAGGTTTTGTGTTTGTGTGCAAGAAAGTAATAAAAGCAAGAAAAGTGAACAAGTAATGAAAACATTGGAAGCGGTGTTGGAACTCGATAAGGCTAAAGCATTCTCAGGGATGTAGGATACACCACTAGCATATGATAATTATTCATTATTAGGATAATCTATTTCTTTTGTCATGACATGTGTGGACAGGGACCGATAATAATATTTTCAATACAAGACTCGTGAGCAGTCGCTTCTTGAATCAAGTATTGAGGTCATCTCTAAATAACCACTAGGATTCCTAAGAGAAATCACTCGTCCAGACCACCACAATCAAGGGTTTCCCCATGGATATCATAATAACCTTATTGAATCTCTCTTAGTTCCCCCGTGGACCGTGTAGGTTATAAGCCAATGCTTGTAGTCACAAAGTAACATTGGACATACTTCCATACACGTCCCAAAGGTATCTCCCTCTCTTTATTCCCGAAGGCAAATACTATGTGGTCGACTTCACATACTATCTAAAGAGATAGATTTAACACAATATCATAGATCAATGGATCATGGACCAAAGTAATAGTTCATATTTATTTCAATTCATAATAATGCTAGGGTTTCTCCATTTCCCCAACAACAAGGGAACTACTCACTCATGGAAGCAATCAATAACATCATCATGCTCATATGGATGGATAAAAGTGTAAAGATCAATCTAGTGCAAACCACTATAGAATTTGGAATTACAACAAGATCTAATATATGGAAAAGGGGAATGGTAATGGTGATGGAGATGTAGTGGTTTATGATGAAGGGGATCATGTGATTCCCTCTAATGATTTGTGAAGCAGCAAGGATTCGCTCTTCTCTTAGTTCATCCTCCAGATCCCTCTCAGGTGGAGTGTTTCGAGGTTGGAAGTTTCTAATCACATATCTGTCTTTGCGTGGTGAGAGTATTTGACAACATGGACACACTGACAAGTGGTATGGGCGGATGGTATGGGCAAGCTCCGCCCGTACCGTAGGTCATTAAACCCTCCGTAGATTTTCTTGCATCCTCTCTTCTCCCATGTGCGTGGAAAAATCATTTAAATGACATTTATCACTTAGAAATCTCATATTTCTGCATAATATGATATTTCCAATTGATATATTCATAAAAGACTTGATAACTCGGGGTCCTATTGGAACAAGGACAAAAGGTGCACGTAAGCGCAGTAAAATACCAAAAATCATACTCTGTCTACTTGTGCAAAAACATAAGGTAAACATGCTTCAAAAATGGACTCATCAACTTCCCTAAGATGGACTCTTGCTCGTCCCCAAGCAATATGCTGTCTTATGGACAAGTTCATCATGTTCATGAGGCACAATTCATTATAATAAATGAGGCAATTTGAAGCATAATTACAATATCAGATATAGAACTACATCGTGAATTATATCACACTCTCACACATCACATGACTTCAAGGCTTCCACACATTTTGTATCAATATTTTATAAAAAGTTTGAGGATTTTGCATATTATAAAACCACCAAGTGCAATTGAATGAGTGCTTGATCGAGTCATGAATAATTCATGATCATTGCTTGAGTAACTTTTGTCAACTTGTACTTTTCCTTTTATTATAAATCTCTGATAGTAAAGTCTTTTCCTTTTTTGTTAACAATATCATAAGATCATGTTAATACTCCTAGTTGCTCTTATTAGTTCAAATGAATAACTATAACATGCTATCAATATTTTATTTTCATAACTTATCCATACTTTGTTGGCGTGGAAGACCCTAAAATCATAATAGTGGTACAAGTATCATAACACTTGTGGGCCCCCCGGATTAATCCTCCGAGAATCCCTATTATGCATTCACCACAATCCCATGATCAGTTTGTCGTGGCACATAACCGACAAGTATCAAAGTAAACATCCATTACTTAAGCGAATACAAGTCATACCTCAACTGCCATTATGGCTACAAGCATCATCATTAGTGGAACTTTATCAAAGCATAGAGTTCGAGTCATGCCTTAACCAACAGGCAACTGACTAGGAGAACGTCCTAGCTCACATAGTCGTCAATGTCATATTCTTCTTGATATCTAACCAAGTTAATAGCCAGGGACAATACCAGTGAGTACTTTGAATGTACTCGAAAATCACCTTAAGATAATAATAGTAATAACAACATGATATGCAGTATGGCTGTGGTAGTAGGAGGGCTCCAAGAGGGGTTCTTTTCTCAGATAGTTTCTCTTGTAGATATAGCATCTACATATCTTTGTTGAAAACTTTTGTAAATCAATTTGGAAACCTTTTTGAAAAGTTTTGGAAAATGCTAGGATTGGGTCACCCATTAGTTCCTCCTTCCGGTCATCCCGTGACCTACTCCTTTCCTTTCTTTTCCGGCCGTCCCATGGTCAAAGCATTCATCCTTTCCGACCATCCCATGGTCAAAACATTTCCAAAAGCTTTTGCTTTTCCAAAAAGCCTTTTTGAAATAAAACCAGCACCGCTATACAACAACCTTCCCAACCGTCCATGACCGCGGACACGGCTATTCGAATAGATTTACACCCTGCAGAGGTTGTACACTTTACCCACACACCCTGCCCTGATCACCTACGGATCGTGGGTCGAATAAATGATCAAGACCCTCCGGATGCCACTCTAGTATAATCCCTACCCTATGAGTTGTTCCTCTCAACGGTGGGACATCTAGGCCAAAGACCAACCAGAGCGCATTCTTAACCCTCCAGAGTGGGAACTTCCAATGAGAGGCTCATAGTACCGCATGGTTGCTCCCGACGGTAGTTTGCAATTCCTCCAGGTGACTGTCTAAAAGTTGACCTTTTCTGTAAAGGAACCCCAGAATTAGAGGGAGCTGATCCCTTATAAGTAGTTGTGAGAATTTCCACACCAGAGTAGGAAACTTGAAGTCTAGCCCTGTCCCATCCTAGAGTAATGTGGTTACACGTGTTAATTGTTCTGGCAAAACTGCAAAGAAACGAGTGTGTTTTTGTTAACCTTTTTCCTCCATCTTTCTTTCAGAATTTTGTAAAACAAAACCTTTTTGCTTTCTCAAGCTTCTCTTGGTAGGTCAGACCTCACCAATGTTTTATCATAAAACATTTTTGTAAAACTTTTCCGGGGTCTTCCCATCCTATAGTTTTGCTTGAGCTAAAAACAGGATCTCCAAAGGGGTATGGTGTTATACACCATCTACCATACTAGGGACAAGTAGGTGTCGTCACGGGGTTTGTACAGAGTAGTACACTTGTGTAATGCTTTGGAGGAGCCAAGCCACTACCAGGTATATATTATCATATAATAAACAATGCAGTTTTAGTAAAACATTAGGTAAAACATGCATAATTAAAACAGTAGGACAAGGCTTATGAGCAACAAGGAGGCTTGCATGAGATCAGCAATCTGGCAATATATGTCCCTGGACTTCTTAGATAACCATAATAATAATAACCATCTTCTTCTGGCCTTTGATATAATCACAACTATCATCGTCAAAGAGGATACATGCAAGCAAACATAGCCACAATCAACACAAGGCATGCAAGCACTAGTACAATACAACAATCAAACATACAACACAATAATAACTTTAGTAGGTTTTGATATATTGGGTTTGTTGCAATAGGAAATAATGGATAAACACTTATAGAATTTCGTTTAGGATTTAATTGCCAAAACCACTTAATAAAGGGGTTTGGAACTAAGTCTTTGGTCTGTATGATACCAATGTACAAAAAGGATACCATCAGATAGGTATTGAAAATACAAGGCAAACAAAAGTGGTTTTACTATTTTACCTCTTTTCTTTAATTAGTTATGAATTTTCTAGTGAAAATAACCCTAGTTTAGGTTAAAAATTCATAAGAAAAGATCTGTAAGCCACATAAATGTGTACTCAGAGTATATTATAACTGAGTTTTTGATTTCTTAGAGTTGGAATCATCTCAAAATAATTACCAGAATGCCCTTGGGAAAATCCGAAAGTTAGTTCTACAAGTTTTTTGTCTTTTTCACCAGATTAAAACTATAGAGGATTTTGATATGAATTCAAAGACACATGGTAGGTATTTTGAGTACTTTTATGTATAAATTAGCTTCATCAATTTTGGAGTTGTAAAACTCCTGTAGTGATTTATTTAATGAAATAACCCTAGACAATGAGATTTAATTCACCAAAATTAATTACTATATCAATAATTTTTGATCTCTGGGGATTTGATGGGTAAGGTAGTACCACTTCAGGGAGAGTTGGAATCAACTCAAGAGCTTGTACCATTTGACCTGTGGAATTTTCTACAGTCATAAATAAGGATCTTTTGTTATTTTTACTGTTGTAAACTCAGGCTCCACTTGGCCTAAGGCAAGTTCCATGTTATAGGTACATGCAAAACCTACCAGAGAAAGTTTGATTTGTTCCAATTGGGTTGGTGAAACTCTCTAGAGAAAAAATCTATTGCCAAAGGTAATATTTAGAAGATCAAATTATAGAAAATATAAAAATAAAATTTGGTCCAACTTTTGGTGTTGCATGTTTAGGAAAACCCTAGGTAACATATAGTCTTTTAGTTATGCCAAGTTTGGGTCATTTTCTATTTTCTTTGACATTTAAACCAAACTACTAATTCAGATATGGGATAAAATGAATAAAGGAAGGGGGGTCTGGGCCACAACTGAGCCGACATGGGCCTCACCGTGCTGATCCGGTCCACGAGGCAATGCAGGGCACAGGAAGCGCTGCTTCAAAACTGCGCGGCCAGGCTCGCCTGCCAGGGAGGGGAAAACCAAAGAGGTATGGGGATCTGGGGGACGTCTGATCAAGGCAGGATCGATGACCCTCACTCATCTTCCTCACCACGACGGGGAGACATAAAGGGAACCCTAGGGGCGACAGGGGTTGGTCGGGGGTTCACCTAGGAGCCTTTCAAGTGGCGGAGAGTCGTTGGAGGAGAGGCGGGGCTCCGCGGAGAGTTTAGAGAGGGGCGGCAAGGTCCGGTTTGGTGACAGAGGCCTGCTCACACACATGCACCAAAGGACACGCTCGGAGGCTTCTCGCCAGCATCCTCTGGGGCAACCTAGGCAGGGTACAAGGGCACGGTTAGATGTAGGGAGAGTAGGGGAGCTCGATAGAGTGACATGCAGGTGGAGGGAAGCAGAGGAGAGAACACCTAGCTCGACTTGTGGGAGATGGCTGAAGGGTGGAGTTCCTCTTCTCTAGCGAAATGCAGAGGCAGAGGCTCGGGGAGAGAGCCTTGGGGAGCTATTTGGGAGGTGGAGGAGTGAAATGGTAGCAGTGGGGAGGCTGGGGTGGTCTAGGGCCTTATCCCCGAGGGGGTGATGTCCACGGTGCCTTATGTCCCACTTTGGATAGTGGATGAGGGCGGCAGGAGGGGAGTGGTCGAGAGGGGTAGTGGATAGGAGGTTGTGGGGCCACAGAGGGGCAGAGGCAGACTGTGGAGTCGTATCCTGTAAGGTTTCTCCCTCTCTTTAATTTACCAAGGGGGCAAGAATGGAGGAGGGGGAGGGCTAGGGAAGCTAGGGATGCATCCATTGGTTAGAGTGGGTGGTGTGTGGGTCCAAGCATGACCTAAGAGGTGAAGGAGACCTGCTGCAGCTAGGGTGTGAAATAAAGATCAGGATTTGGTGGGATTTGCTTGATCTCTCTCTCTCTTTTTCTTCATACTCCAAGCACTAGTGTCAAGGAGAGGAGGGTGCTACAGTACCACATACAATAGTGGTCGACCAGGGTGTGTCCTGGTGCTGAGGAAGGAGTGCTAGACAAGTTTTGGTGGATCTTGGAGGGATTTAGATCATAGTCCAATTTTGGACATAAAGATGTTTAGGAATAAAATTTCCCAAAATTGATCTTGTCAAGGGGGTTAAAAGGTACTGGTAGATAGATAGGGTCAATATACCCCTTCACGAATTTATTGAGATTTTTCAGATGATTTTTGGTGCATTTAATATCAAATATTCAAAAACTTCTGAATCTGTTTTATTGGATTTATTTGAGATTTTTCAATTGTTCAAGGATGGTTTTTGGTTTGGGATAGTCCCAAATATTAATTCGCACGTTGGAGGATTTTCCAAGATTTATTGAAGTGTAAATGTATTTAGTATATTTATTTTCTTGTTTCTGCCATTTAAGAAAATGGGCAAAAAGAACTATGAAAACTCTTCAAAATAATTATTTTTGATGTGGGAATATAGGGTATGATATAAATCCCTGAAATGTGCTTATAGTTAGGCAAGTGTTTTGGAGAAAAACATTCTTTCTTTCATAGAGGGAGATTTGGAGTTTCTGTCCCTTAAAAGAATTAAATAGGTTTTGGGCCATGATAATTATGGATAAAATTTCATAAATTTATATCTCCATGGTATATTATGTACACCACATGTATCCACCATGTGATACCCTGGGTTTTTAGAATTTGACTTGGTTTGGGTGGAAACAAGGGAAAAGAGAATCTTAGGCATTGCTAATTTTATCCTTTCAAAACCTTGTTGGATCTTGGAGCTCAGAGCTCCCCTTGGGACGTGGGATATATGGATGTATAGAACAAGTGATGTAGATAACCATGGAGCAAATAGTTGAGGTTGATCCTGATTGATCTTTCCAATGATTGATTCCAAACTTTGAATAAAATAAGAGTGCCAAAGCAAATTTATCAAATAGCCTTCAAAACCATGTGGGTTTTGGAGGCACAAGGATCCAATTGAAACAAGTGGAGTAGGTATTGATAGACCTTCATGAGTAGAACACAATCATGCCAATAGTTGGTCCAAATAAGATAGTATGGATATGTGAGCTTTTGGTAAAGTAGGCATGCTGATAAGATTTGCTAGAAAAGTTATTTTCTTGCCTGCAAAACCATCAAGAACAAGTGGGTTAGAGGATGATCTAGCCAAGTGATATGGTGTGCCTTGGTAGTCCTTAGTATGTTTTACAAGATGGTTCAAGTGTATTTCCAAAAAATGCAAAAGGATTGGAAATGAGGGAGACTCAAATATGGCATCTTGATAGTGTTTCCAGACTTGGTCATATTTTGGAAGATTTAGGGTTTTTGACTATAATATAATTGAGGATGGTTTTGAGGTGATGCTAGGTTCCAAATCATCATCAAGTGGATTATGTTGATATGTAGATTGAGTAGAAGGGATCCATGCTTGGAGTTGGTCTTCATTGACTTGGAAACTACAGAAAAGATTAACTCTGGATTGATCTGGTTAAGGGGATTAGAGGGTAACTTTAGTGACTAGAGATCAGATTAGGCTTGAGTAACTTGCTTAGGATTAGTAATCTTAATTTAGCTTGATCCTAGAGGATGACCTCCTAGAGTAGCTCATACTGGTACTTCCTAAGCAAAACAAGTCAGACAGCAGATCAAGGCAGATCATCAGACAGTCAATCAAGGCAACTCATCTTGCAAACAAAACACATCCAGTACTAGGGATACCTCCAAGCGTAGCTTGAGGTAAGGATGTGTAATTTGAAAAGGTTGTATTTTGAAGTAGATGAGAGTCCCTTGGTATTTCTACCAAAAGTAGAGTTTAAAGTTTATGAAAGGTTTTGGAAAAACCTAGGGATAAGAATAGTTGAAGGTTCTGTCTTGAAAACATAATGAGATTATATAGTATAGCTCTCCATAGTTTTGTCAATAGAAGCTACTAAAATAGTTTGGGTTGCAAAGGCATCTTGGCTCAGGTTTTTGAAATGCCAGAACATTTGAGAATATGTAAAATAAACCAAGACAATTTTGTGAAATAGCTTTTGTCAACTGAGGGTAAGGTAAGGAGTATATCATCTACTACACTTTCATATGCATAAGCACAGACAAACAAGCAAGCAAACACTACATCATTAAACAAGAAAACATTTTTGTTCCCCCTGATTTTTGCATTCTAGGCAACTAATCAGGGTTGCTAGAATTGGGATGTTACAACACTCATCCTAATTCATACATATAATATAAAAATCATAAGTCAAAATCACTTCAAATATCATAAAGACTCAAAATATCAACGAATATAATTCTTTCCTTAGACCAAATGAAGCTGATAATGCAACTAATGCAAATACGTGATTTAAAATCCTAACATGCATGTAAGAAAATAACCAAGATGAAATTGGAAAATAGATTACAAGGTGTTATAGATATCCCGAAGCTTGGAATCAAGCCGGTGGGATCAAATAATCCCTCACGATTATTCTATAGCATGATGTCCCCTTTAATTTGGAGAAGATGCCCTCGAGCTACGAAGGCTTGCACGTCGCATCTTGTTTGTTGCTTGGAGGATCATGATGCGAATTCTGCGTTGCTCGCTAATTGTTTCTAACTGAGCTACAAGCGCTTTGTAGATCTCAATTGTTTGCTTCTGTGTTTCAATGGATCTGAGGCTGATGTCGAAATTGGCTTCTAGGCCTTTCATTATCTTCAGGTCCATATAATCTAGATAAGGACACAATAGTTCAATATGCTTAGAAGTCTCGGAGACTCTACCTCAATTTGCTTGATACGGTGATCAAGCTTGTCTAGAGAGGTTTGTATCTCCTCTCCTTGCTGCTTCAGTTTCTCCAAGCAAGACTCTACTTCTCTTCAAAATCACCCTCTTGACCGACCATGAGGCTGAACACTTTACGCCTATCCTTGACCATCTCCATCACCTTAATCTATCTTTGGCTCCTATCTGATTGCACCAAGATTCTTCTTCTTCATTATCCTTAGTGGCTACCTCCTTGACATCTTCCGTGACCTTCTAAGAAGATCCTTGGTAATCCCCCTAGGCTTGAACAATGTTCCATGGATGAGACATGGCTGCAGAGTTCTAGGAAGATAGGAGTAACGTGGGAAAGTTCTATTGACAAAGGAGGAAGGGAGAGACCTTCTGGAAGGCTTATTAAGGGTTAGGGATAGGTAAAAATTTGTACTCGAAGTAAGAGAGGTGGCCAAGAAAATAATCCCAACTAATTAGAAAAGAAAGGAGAGAAAAAGGAAGAAAAAGAGGCGGTAACGGCCAGTGGTACGGCCAGCGCCCGTATGTGATATACTTCCAAAATTCGCACCGATCGAAGTCCAAAATATCGAAGTAATCTGTACAGGCGGGATTGGACCATACTATCTGCACATACTAGTATTTACCGACCCTTTCCACATCGGTAAATAGTTTTTTTAATAGCAAAACATAAAGCAAACAAACTAAGAGACCAAACGATGGTTACTGAGGGTTTGACGACCTGCCGTATGGTGGGAGCTGGCCATACAGTACGGTCGTACCATTTTGTAAAGAAAAAGGTCAAATCTATGGAAGGGTACTACTAGCTTAACGACCACTTGTATGGGTGGATGCGGCCATACCATTTGTCCATACCAGGTTCAAAAAAGTGGCATTCCACTCAGAAAAATACAAGGAGCTCAAATAAACAAATGGAAAAAGCAAAACAACAATTAGAACATAGAAAAATTAGATTGAGGAAACCTTATTTGTCTGGTAAGAATGATTTTTAACTTGATGCATCTCCTCCCTTTAACTTTTGGGTCATATTCTTCTTCCCTTTGAATATGATCGGTCGCAAGAAATTGCTAAAACCATTACAAAGAGAAACAAAAAAAATCGTTTGGGACAGAATAGTCCTTGATGGTATGCAAATTGATGACACTTTTTCTTGTTATCTTGTCTCTTCAATATCCATTTGTGTGTCAACATGTTATGCTCTTCTCTGAAGGATCTGTAAGTTAAACTCTTGCAAAAGCAATGTCTCTTCAGTATCCATGGTTTGTCAACATGTTCTTCTCTTCTCTGAAGGATCTACAAGTTAAACTCTTGCAAAAGAAAATTCCAATAGATCATTCTTGGCTTAACATCAGTTCTTTCAAGGATTTCCTTTAATACATTATGATCAGTATGCACTCTTACTTTCGAATCGATTATATAATTTCTAAACTTATCACAAGAGAAAACAATAGCAAAGAGTTCTTTTTATGCAATGGGATAATTCTTTTGAGCACCATTCAAGGTGCGACTGGCATGATGAATGATATTAAGTTCATCGCCATCATGCTGGCAAAAAATAGCTCCTTCTGCATCGTCGCTGGCTTCACAAAATAGGTCAAAAGGCTTTTTCCAATTAGGTGGTTTAATTATTAGAGTAGTAAGAAGGGCTTGTTTTAATATGGTGAATGTTGTAAGACAGTTTTCATCGAAATCATAAGTAGCATCCTTTTGTAAAAGGTTAGTTAAAGGTCTAGAAACTTTAGAGAAGTTCTTAATAAACCTTCTATAAAATCCTGCATGACCTAAGAAACCTCTTATACCTTTTACATCGCGAGGAGACGGAAGAATTTCTATGGCTTTTATCTTTGCCTTATCGACTTCTATGCCTTTACCTAGTATCTTATGACCAAGTACTATCCCTTCTTGAACCATGAAGTGACACTTCTCCCAATTCGAGGCTAGGCTAGTGTCTTCGCATCTCTGCAAAACTTTGTGAAGATTATGGAGACAATGGTTAAATGAAGTTCCATAGGCCAAGAAATTGTCCATGAATACTTCCATAATATTTTCAACACAATCAGCAAATATAGCAATCATACACCTTTGGAAGGTGGCAGGAGCATTACAAAGGCCAAAAGGCATACGGCGATAAGCATATAAACCAAACAGACATGTGAATGTTGTTTTCAATTGGTCATTAGGATGGACAACTATTTTAGAAAAACCAGAATAACCATCTAAGTAAAAAATGAGAATGCATAGCAAGTCTCTCTAAGGTTTGATCTATAAATGGAAAATGATAGTGATCCTTTCGAGTTTCCTTATTAAGTTTCCTAAAATCAATACACATCCTATGACTAATGATAGTTCGAGTAGGGACTAGCTCATTATGTTCATTTAGGACAATAGTGAATCCACCTTTCTTTGGAACATATTGAACATGACTTACCCAATCACTTTCCTCTATGTGGAAGATTATATCTGCATCTAGTAAGCAGATTACCTCCTTTCTCACTTCCTCTTTCATATGAGGTTTGAGCCATCTTTGAAAATCTGCAGCTGGCTGAGCTCCTTCTTCCATAAATATTCTATGGGTGGCTATTGAGGGACTAATACCTTTCAACTCATCCATAGAATAACCCAGAGCCTTTTGGTGCTGAAAGGATAGAGATGTCGCCTAGAGGGGGGTGAATAGGAAATTTCAAAACTATTACGGTTTTGGCTTGATAGAATGCGGAATTAAACTAACATTTATTTTACAAGCACAAAACCTAAATACACTAGGCTCAACTAAGTGCACCAACAACAAGATAAGCTAAGAAAGATAGCACAAGATAAATATACCACAAGTGATAAGAAAGATTTAAGTACTTCAAGCTCGATGGCTATCACAAGGAAAGTAAGCTCGGGTATAGAGATAACCGAGGCACGCGGAGACGAAGATGTATTCCCGTGTTCCGTTACAAGTAAGGTACGTCACGTTGGAGAGGTGTGGGATTCCACGAAGGATTTCCCAACGCCACGAAGGCTCACCTTCTTCTCCGAGTCTATCCCACGAAGGAATAGGCCCTTTCCTTATGGCTAGCTTTTCCTCCACTCCAGAGATGGCAAGCTCCACAACCACTTCACAAGCTCCACGAAGGAGAAGCCCGGGTCTCTTCACAATCTTCCACAAAGAGGACACCGCGGCACCAACCGCCAAGCCAACTAGGAGGTCACCCTCCAAGAGCAACAAGCTCACGGTCTCTTACTCGAACAAATCGTAGTGGAGAGCTCAACACTTATGCAAGAATGCAAAGAAAGAACACCAAGGGAATTCAAATCCCACACTCTCAAATCCCACCAAAGCAACAAGTGCTAGGGAGGAATTAGAGAGGAAGAACAATGGTGGAAGTCAACCAATGACTCCAAGATCTAGATCCAATGGGTTCCCCTCACTTAGAGGAGGAATTGATTGGTGGGGATTGTACATCTAGATCTCCTCTTCCAAAGCCCTAAAAAAGATGCAAGAATCATAGGCGGGAAGGGAGAGGAAGCAAGCTCAAGAGGTTCAACAATGGAGGTCAATTTCGTGGTCAAGAACTCCCAAAAACGTTGGGGGAAGAACCCCCTTTTATAGGGAAAAGCAAATATTTCCGTTGGAGAGAAAACAGTGAAAACTCGGTTCCAAAGTCGGTTGGACCGGCCCCAGAACCGGGAAACTCGGTCCCCAGGCCAGAGGACCGACCTACAAACCGAAATACCTCTGTTTGCCAACCCGGAATAGACTCGGTCGTGAAAACCAGAAAATCCGGTCTACCGGAGCTGGAACTGGACCGTCCGGTGTGGGGCTCGGTTGAACCGGATCCACAACCGGGATGAAACTGACTTCATGAAAAACGCAATAACTTTTGCATCTGGACTCCGATTTCGATGATCTTGGGCTTGTTTTGACGAGGACAACAAGATCTACAATATGGTGCATGAAAACATCATAGTCCAACAAAGGAAGATAGAACCAAATGAGGAAAGGTATGGAGCCTCCCTATAAGAAGAACCGGTAAAACCTTCAAACTCGAAAACGCCATATAAGATGCATGCGAATTCTGTTTTCGATGAACTTGGGCTTGTTGAAGAGCTAGCAACAAGCTCAAGAACCTCACATAGAGAAAATACCTAGAAGCAACAAAATAGGAAGATGCAAAGTATCCAAAGGATTGAGCTCCCTAAGACAATGTGATCAAGTTACCCAACCGAAAGCCCCTCTCGATAGTGCGGCTATCTATCCTATAACCCGGTATCCCAACAACCACCTTGAGACCGGTAAAAGGAAAACCTAGCAAGGCCATACCTTTGCCTTGCGCATCCCGCTTGATCTTGATGACAACGCTTCAAGCTCCATCCAAGCCGGAATGCATCACTTGATCATTGTTGCTTCGTGAAGACTCGTAATATGCTCCCCCATACACCACTATGGGATAGCTTCATTAAGACACATCTTCACATGCCCATTATCACCAATATGGATGGTAAGCTTCAAGCAAATGATCTTCTCGAGTTGCTTATCTTGAACTTGCCCTTCTCAAACTTTGATGACGATCACCACTTGATGTCATCCTCTCATGGGCTATATGAGATATTCACTTTTGAAGCATTCCCATGGAAAGATACCTATCCCATATGGAAAACGGAAAGGCACATATAATGGGTTAGTTCATGATGCATAAATCACAAGGCTTACCATACCACAAGATCCATGTGGTACATTCTTTATGCTTCATGTGTTGACCAAATTGAAATCACTCTTCACTCTTTGTATTGGTCAACCAAGTATCTTCTCATGCTCCATCTCAATATCTTGAGGTACATAAAGAATTCTTCATTTGATTACATGCTCTAAATCTTAGTCAACCATAGCTCAACTAATGAGGCTATCATGACACCGGCTTAGAGCCATATCTTGAATTCTTCTATTGAGATCACACTCTCAAGATCTTGAACATATCATATTCTTCTCTTCAATTTGATGATCTTGATGCCAAAACTCAAGGTATATCTTTATCTTCATGGCATCCATACTTGAATCCAACACATGAACTACAAGCATGACCTATGGAATATTCCTTCATATAAAACTCAATGAAAACATTAGTCCATAGGGATTGTCATTAATCACCAAAACCACACATATGGGCAATTACCCTTTCACGTGCATTCTTAAGACTATCATTAAATTCTCCTATTGCTTCTCTACAAGGTTAAAGCTTATAATAATAGGGTATTTATTAGTGTCATCAAGGAACCTGTATTTTATTTCTTTAGGAAGGGTTTTGAGTGTAGTAGGTGGGAGCTCCTCATCACCCTTTCTTATGGATGTCTCATAGATCTGATTCATTTCAGGATCAAATATAGGAATTGAATTAAGATAATCATCAATTTCCATCTTGTCTATATCTTCAGGAAGATTTTCATTTTCAGCTAGGATTCTTTCTAACTTATCATTAGGAGTCTCAATAAACCCATCAACAATACTAGTAATGTTACCTTCTTCTTCTTGCTCTTGCTCATATTCTTCAAACTCCTCAATAGTTGGCCTGTGATGAAATTTAGAGGAACGGGAATTCATTTTATCGTTTCCAAACTTGAGAGATACCGTCTCCTTATTACAATCAATGTTTGCCCCTACGGTGTTTAGAAAGGTTCTTCCAAAAGTAATTGGACAATAAACATCAGCGGGCATATCAACAAGTACAAAATAAATAAGGTACTTGTAAGGTCCAATACAAATTGGAACATCCATAATTATTACCATAAGGAATCTGAGTGTCTTACCTGCTAGCATAATTGTCATATTAGTATCCTCCAATTCAGCTGGGATGAGTTCATTTTGGATTTTCATGTAAAAATTATAAGGGTTAACATTAATAGTTGTTCCAATATCACAGAGCCCATAATAAGAAGATTCACCAAACGTGCAAGGAAGAATAGGTTTACCAACATCTTTAGCTTTTACCTTTCCTTCAAAGAATTGAGAAGCTTTGATGTCTAGCTCAATTACATTGCAATGTGCAAACATTGTTAATATATCTTACCTATTTGGCTCACCCATTTCTTACATGCCTTCTTGTTAATTTCTTCTATTTTTCCCTCTTCTTCTAGCTCCTTGAGGATCATTCTTTCATCTTCCATATGTTCTTCAAGTTGTTGGGCAACCATATGTTTTCTTGCCATCCTTGGAAAAGGAAGGGGTTCAACATAAGGTGCTTCTTTATTTAATGGCTCTACAGGGGCCACAATTTTTATCTTGACATCTTCAACTTGCTTGGGCGGTGGAGTATATTGAAGTCAATCTTTCTTTCGGGCTTCAATGTGTTCTGTAAAATATTGAAGGATTTGCAGAATAATATCATTGTCAAGTTGAAGCTCATTAGCAGTTTCCTTAAGCTTACCAAATTCCTTATAAGCATTGAGACAATCATATTCAATTTCTTTTCCTCCTTCTCTGCCTTAATCAAATCCCCAAGTTTCTCTATTGTGTTGAATTCATTCTAAAAGTTACCAAGCTTTAGTTATAGTTAAATCCATAAAAGAATCTCCGGAATTAGTGTCAAGTTCCCGCTTAATTTCTTGATTAAGTCTCCTAGAGAAAATATGTAGAACATACAATTCAGGTAAATCATGATGGGGACATCTATTAAGGATGGATTTATACCTTTTGAAGGCTCTTACCAAACCTTATCCTAGGTGGTTTTTGAAATTCGTGATTTCCCTCCTTATTTCAGTAGTCTTTACCTTGGGAAAGAATCGAAATACAAACTCTCCCTTGAGCTTTTCCCAAGTATCAATTTTCTCTACAGGACAAATTCTATACCAAGCTAAAGCAGTGTTATTTAGAGATTGGTTAAACAATTTAAGTTTCAATTCATAATTAGGATAGCCTCTCAATTTAAGTGTCCAACATAACTCGGTAAAATGCATTTATGTGAGTATAAGGATCCTCATCCGGATCATCTCCTACAAAAGTTTTCTCCTTCATAACAACGATAAAACGAGGATTACCCTCAAATTCTGGTTTGCTCCCACTCGGGAATTTCTTAGTGAGTCCTCTATGAAACTTTCCAAGGTATTTAGTTGCATCAAGCTGATTCATCAGCCAGAGTGCAGTCATGGTGATCACTTGAAACTAGTAAACAATTAGTAAGATTAGAAACTAAGAACAAAGACCAAAAACACTTAGCTCCCCGACAATGCGCTAGAAAATAGTTCATGACTGTAAGTGCATATATCAATTGTAGCTAGTTTCAAAATAATAGTATCGAACCCACATAGAGCTATTTGGTTAATGTCTTTATGCCCCTCGTCACGGATACTTGTAAGATGCCTTTGATTTCAAGTAAAGGGTGTTTGATAGGTTTTGTGTTTGTGTGCAAGAAAGTAATAAAAGCAAGAAAAGTGAACAAGTAATGAAAATGTTGGAAGCGGTGTTGGAACTCAGTAAGTCTAAAGCGTTCTTGGGGATGTAGGATACACCACTAGCATAAGATAACTATTCATGATTAGGATAATCTATTCCTTTCATCATGACATGTGTGGTGACGAGGGTTTAACTCATTAATGCCCATTGTTATGGACTTGGGTTTTGGAGAAGGAGGGAGCGCTGGAGACATCTATCGGCTAGCAAACAAGCACACAGGGGACAAAGGATTTACCCAGGTTCAGGCCTCGTAGAGGTCCCTACTCCTGCTTGTCTGCTCGTGGAATTATCGAAGGAGTCGAAAGTTACAATGGTGCGTAGGTGCAATCTGGCGAGAGTTGTGGAAACTAGGGTTGCGTGTGTCCTCCTCACCGCCCCTCCTAGCCTTTATATAGATAGGCTAGGTCTCGGGTAACAGGTCGAGTCGGTTACAAGTTAGGGTTTCCCCCTTCAAACTTTCTATCTTTAGCTTCTTCTTGTTCTTCAAGCAATCGAGAGTCCGCAGGTTACTCGAGTCCTTTCATCCAGGCCTTGGCGACACCGTGGGCCTGTACGTATTTGGACCATATATACCAAGCTCGAGTACCTGTAGGGTATACCCATGTCAGTAGCCCCCGAGTGTCCAGTGGAATCGCAGATTCGACTGGGGACTTTTTTGAAGTCTTCGAGTGCCTGAACGAGTACATTTCGACTGCTTTTTATTTGTGTCATAGGGATTGTTGATATACGTGCCTGATATAACCGAAGTATCGGTATCAGTTAACCACCTTAGGGTGAAACAACGCAATCTACTCAAACTCGAGTCCCCGGACTCGAATCCGGAAAAGTTCTGGTGTAATTCGACTCAGGCCGTGGAGGTCTTACAAGAGTCGAATTCCAGTGATATGGGTGTGAGCACTCGACGCGTCCGTCAAGGCATGTTCATCGTGCCTATAGGCACGGATATATTTCTAGTAGTGCGTAGCTAGATGCGTTGCCAGGCCTTATTCAGGTCTTACCTTCACGCTGTAAGCGCGGCATCCGAATTTTATCATCGTGGAGACGATTCGGGCGACCCAGGAGACGTAGTTTCTTTGTAGGGAAAAATTATGAGGCGGTGTCGCCATGAACTGCGAGTGCTGACGTTATCAACATACAGTTTTCTGTGCAAATAATCATAGGGTGCGCGACCAGCGCCCCCTATGGGAGTAGCCCCCGAGTGCCTGGTTGAGTCGAAGACTCAGGCAGGGACTAAAGAACTTTTGCGACTGCTGTCGTCTTTTACTTGCTTGTTTCAGTCGAAGACTCAGGCAGGGATTAAACCACTTTTGCGACTGCTGTCGTCTTTTACTTGCTTGTTTCAGTCAAAATTGTTTCCGGCGCTCCCTATGGGAGTAACCCATGTCCGTAATTGAACCAAGTTTCGAGTGGTTGGGTTTGATTGTGATTGCCCACATTCCTGCAACAAGAAAAGAAAAAATCGTAGGGTGCGCGGCCAGCGCTCCCTATGGGAGTAGCCCCCGAGTGCTTGGTGGAGTTAAAGACTCTAGCAATGACTAAATTAGTCGAAGTTTTCCGCTGCGTAGCTTTGATGACATCAGTGCTGACGCTTGTATGACCTCAGTTGCCCGCGTGAGCGAGTTTGACGAGACGTGACAAGCGGTGGGTCCCACTTCCTGACTTTGATTTGACTGGGCGTGCGTAATCTTATGTTTAACTGCGCCTCCTCGATTTCTGCGCGTAATGGGTGAAGTGGGGGGACGGTTCGCGCTTCCTCTTCTCCATGTGTCCAACATGATGTGTGCCACGTGTCCAGTAGGGTTTTTCTGAACCGTTGGATTGCATCTTCTAGGGGTTAAGTAGCGCTGCTACGGCGGTAATTTCCCATCTGCGCCCTTTCTTCCTTGCTCCATTGCCATTGCT
Organism: Avena eriantha; assembly: GCA_910589775.1. Lineage (NCBI taxonomy): Eukaryota > Viridiplantae > Streptophyta > Magnoliopsida > Poales > Poaceae > Avena > Avena eriantha. The sequence continues at coordinate 434,220,463 of OU342744.1, forward strand.
GCTGCTCTTCTGCTTTTCCATGCGCTCGTTTCCTCCACAGCGCTGGACCACCTCCGCTCGTTTCCGAGCTACTTTCTGCGCTCGCATCACCGCCATTCAATGGGGAAGAAGAAAGGAGGCGCTGTTGCTGATTCCGCGGCCACCATCGCCGCGGTGAAGAAGAAGGGTGGATCCGCTGCTGCAGGCACCAGCACCGCCGCCGGCGGGAAGAAGAAGGTCACGGGCACCCGCGTGACCAATGGTGCGTGGCGTCCTTCCATCATCAAGGCGTCGGATCTCCATCTTCTTCACCAAGACGGAGTTATCTCTGCAGCAGTCGCCGATGCGCGCGTCCCCAGCGGTGAGACCATTCCTGCTCCTCCCGCTGGTTTTCGAGTGATGTTTCTTGCATTCGTCATTCGCGGCCTTTATTTGCCTCTCCACCCCTTTCTTAGGGGTCTTCTTTGTTTCTGCGGGCTCCAGCTCCATCAGCTGTCCCCAAATTCTATCCTCCACATCACCTGCTTCATCACTCTTTGCGAGTGCTGGCTCGGAATCGAGCCACACTTTGGTCTTTTCAAGCGCTTATTTAAACTGAAGCGTCAGTCCGCATCTAGCTCTTTAGTTAGGTGGTTGCGGAATCCACGTCGACCCATCCGCCACCTACTTCGACATCAATCTTACCATGTCCGTCCAGGGATGGAGGGATAAATGGTTCTATGTCCGCGATCAGAAGGCCAAAGATGAGTACTTTGGACTCGCGCCCTTCGATCCTGCGACTCCCTACAGGAAGATGCATTCTTGGAAGAACGTAGATATGCCTGGCGAACTTGTGGAGACAGACATGCTGTATCAACGCGTCTGCGACCTCGAGAGTCGCATAGGCACAGAAGAGGGAGGCTGCGCCCTTATCAGAACTTGGCTGCGCCGTCGCGTCCAGCCTCTCCAAGCCAGAGTCCATCCCATGTTTCAATGGGGTGGCGCTGATGACGCCACTCGCGTGTCTGCAGATGGCATGTCCGTGAGTGAGGTGGATAAGAGGGTTCGACTGGTCACGAAGTACACTGGGAAGGATGTGCTTCCTAGTGAGCCAGTTGTTCCTCCTTTTGATGCTTCGAATCCCCCTCCTGAGGTACATTTGTGCTACGTAGTAGCTTATTTTCGCGATTGCTTTTCTATTGCTTACTTGTTCTTTTTTGCTGATCTTCGCTGTCTGTATGCAGGATTGGGCGGTATCGCCTTGTATGCCCCCTCTCCCTGAGGGGATTATTCCTGGCAAAGCTTTGGAAGATGATGAGTCTGAGTCGACTGTCCCTTCTGATGTGGAAGAGGAAGCCCCCGAGTCCGAGAGCCCGGATACTCGCAAGTGTTCGCGTAGCAAGGATTCCGACGCGTCGACTCCTTCGACTCCAAAGGGCACGGCCGTTGGCACGGAGTCGCCAATTCCTGCCGTTCCTATGAGGGCTGTGGCGCCATCTTCTCGCAGGAAGATGCGATTGCCTAAGGAGTCTTCGTCGGAGTCAGCGGAGGCCACGTTTGACTTTGATAAGTTTTACTGGTAAGTTTTCGGGTTCATTTGTTCTTCTTCTGTTTTCTTCTTGTTGGCTTTGCCCTGGACTTTGCCCTTTCTCAATGTGGATCTTGTCTTGTAGTCAAGAGGCATCGTCATCTTCTAGCGACGTTGAGTTTTTGAAGGAATCGAGAGTCGCGACCTCAAGGGCCAAGGAAGAAGTCGAGCGCGCTCCTTCCCCTCTGGTGGCGGCCCACTCCGGGCACAATTCTTCGAGCTCTCCTCATGTTGGGGAGCATCGAATGGTTGCTCGGATGACGGTACAACAAACTTCTTCGGATTCGCTGGAGGAACGTGTAACTATATGCTTCCTTCTTTTTAGTGTGGCAGTCGACGTTCTCTGTTGCCCTCACCGATTCCTTGTTTGTGCGGCAACTCCTTGTAAAGGAAGTCGCGCAAGTGGCGGAGCAGGTGATGGCAATGGGCCGCCAGCATGCGATGCTAGAGACGCGTCACCGCGTAGTCGAAAGTGAGTGTTCTACATTTGTTCTTTTTTGTCTCCTCCTTTGTGGTATAGTTGACTGATAATCAACTTTTGACTACTGTATAGCTGAACATAATGCCTTACTCCATAACGTCGCCACCTTGGAGAAGACATTGGCCGCAGCTGTGAAGGGGCGCGACGAGGCAATCGCGGCTCGTGACAAGGCATAGAGGCGCGAAGAGGATCTGCGTGCCTCCTTTGTGGCCAGGGAAAAGTTGTTCGAAGAGCAACTGTTCTCAGCCGCCAAGGCCCTCTCAGGTACCTTCGCTGGTAGATATTTATTGTTGTCCTTCTCTGCATCTAGAGTTTTTGCTGGTGGCGCTAAAGGTTTGATCCATGTGTGGGTTTTCTGTGCAGATGCCGACGATTTGAGCTTTGACCCGCCGGCCCTTCGTCGCGATGATGCTCTGGCAGGCGCGGTGTCTGCAGTCGAGGACCATAGCGCCGCCATCCAAGATACGTTGTCCAAGGCCACGGTCACCCTCAGTCGCCTCCGGGAGGAGTTGATGTCGAAGGCGGAGCTGATCGATAACATGGACGAGCTGGTGGAGTCACTCGCCGGTGGTGTGCCTTCCATCTATAAGAACTCCCTCCGCACGGCTGGTGGGTCTATGTCACTCGTGATGGTGCAAGCCCACGGAGCTGATATCGATCCTTCCACGGTGTCAAAGGCGATGCCTGTTGGCGCGGATGGTCAGCAGGTAGTCTTTGCTCCCTTTGCGACTACCTGTGCCAAATATGGCCATCACTTGATAAATACTGTTGCTAAGTATTCGGAGGAGCTCCAACGTGCTAAGAAGGCGGCGAAAGCTTCGGCCTCAGGGGCCAGCGGAAAGTCAGTGGCGTCTGATACTGCCACGGACTTGATGAAGCCCCCGAAGCCGTCGAAGTCGAAGAAGCCAGCTGCTCCGTAGTTAGCTTTTGTAATGGTTGATGAACTGTCCTTTTGGTTTAGGAACATGCCTGCTGGTGAGTGTGGTTGTGAATATTTATGCTGATCCTGAATGCATCTGTTCCTTTTGCCTTTGTGTTAAGTTGGTCGCCTTATTTTTCCTCTGTCTTGGCTTGTGGTAGGGTACATCTAGTGATCCCGTGGGGGGAACACATGACTCGCCATCTCTTGATGATACAGTGGCACCACCGCGCTCTAGGGTAGAGGAGCTGTCCTTGCTTTCGCGACTTCGTGACCGCGTGAAGCAGTTGGAGCGTGAGTTGCCCATGATCCGCGGTAGCGCAGATGTGTGGAAGTCGAAGGCAGAAAAGCCGCCGCCCGCGAGCAATATCTGCTTGGCGAGGTGACGCAGCTGGGCGACCAGTTTAAGTGTTAGTTTGCTTATTCTCATCTTTTCCTTTGTAGTTGCTCGCAGCGGTACGTTGTACTCATGCTATTTGATTCTGCTTCATGTAGTTGTTAGCGCCCGCCGCAGGAGGAGAAGGATAGAATTGCCATTCGCCTTCATGATCTCACCCAGGAGCAACTTCAAGAGAGTGGATACTTCTGGGTAGATCATGATCGTGCGACCGCCTTGGCGACCCTGCAGGATCGTGCTTCGCAAGTGCTGCTCTTCCTGAAGAAGTCGCAGTCGTGCTTGAAGAGCATTTATCGGGCGATGTTCCCATTGGACGACACTCCGTCAAGCCTGCTGGCTCTTCTTGCCAAATTTCAAGATCTGTCCGCGGTTCGTGAGTGCGTGAGGCAGCAGTTGGTGGCTGGTGCCAAGGCTGCCCTCTCAATGGTGCGATTGCATAGGCCTGACATGGATATTTCCGCCATTGCCTCTGGACCACCAGCGCCACCAGCAGGATCTGCCTGGAATATGGTGCCACACTATCAGGTGGTGGACCGTCCAGCCGAGGAGATCGTCGTCTTCGTCGAGGAACAAACCAATGTTCTTCTGTTGCAAGAGTAGCCAAATATGTATCCTGCACATAAGTGTACTTGTGTTGTAAAGTTCGTATAGATGTTGTAGATAATTTATTGTCGAATGTGTATAAAGAGCTTTGTGAGCGTGAGGTGCGTTGCACTATGCGAGTCCTTTTCGTTAGCCTGGCCATCTTTTATCTTCAGTCCCTTGTTAACCTGTCAGGTGCGTTGCAGCTGGGTTGAGTTTGTGTTAAGGGGTTTGATTGATGTGTCAGCTACTCAGGATATCGCGTTTTTGGTTCGAGAACAAATGTATATAGGGTGGCGCAGCCCCCGAGTATAAAAATTGACAAAGTAAAGGAGAACACGGAGTTTTGGGACACTTAGCTTTTATTTATTCGAAGAACAATGCGAGGTACAATGTGCGGCTAAGTAGCCTTGGCTGAGTAGCCTTATTTGCGATATAAAAAGTAAAACGACTAGGGGTAGAAGCATCGCAGTTGTGCGACGTTCCAAGGGTTGGAGTATGCGACTCCTGTCTCTAAATCTTGAAGGCGATAGGCGCCACCTGGGATTACTTCTGTAATCACGTACAGTCCTTCCTAGGGGGATTCGAGCTTGAGATGCCCCTACTGCTTCAGTCGCAGGACCAGGTCACCTTCGACGAAAGATCTGGGGCGAAGCCTTCTACTGTGGTAGTTGCGCAGGTTCTGCTGGTAGATCGTTGATCTTTCCGCGGCGATTTCCCTTGCTTCATCAAGGAGGTCGACGGAATCTTCGGGTGCGAGGGATGACTCTTGTTCGCTGTAAGCGACCACGCGCGGCGCCTTGTACCGTACCTCAGCTGGTAGCACTGCCTCTGCTCCATGCACCATAAAAAATGGCGTGTACCTCGTGGCACTGTTTGGAGTTGTACGTAGGCTCCAGAGTATAGATTGCAGTTCATCCGGCCAGCAACCCGCAGCTTGTTCGAGTGGTCGAAGGAGTCGCTTCTTGATGCCGTTGCAGACGAGCCCGTTTGCTTTTTCCACCTAACCGTTGGTCTGTAGATGTGCTACTGAGGCGTAGCTGATGTTGATCCCCAGGTTCTCGTAGAATTCTTGGAACTCCTTGGATGTGATGTTCGTCCCGTTGTCGGTGATGATGCTGTGCAGCACGCCGAAGCAGTAGACGATGGACTCGAAGAACTTGACTACGCTATGCCCTGATTGGTTGGTCACCGGCATGGCCTCGATCCACTTGGTGAATTTGTGGACTGCAACCAAGAGGTAGACGTAACCTCCACGCGAGGACCTTGGAAGCTTGCCAACCATGTCGAGCCCCCACTATGCGAAGGGCCAGGCCAATGGAATAGGCTGTAGCTCTGCGCCTGGTGCGTGTGGCTTGTCCGCGAATCGCTGGCAAGCATTGCATTTTTGGACTATGTCCTTGGCGTCGCGCATGGCCGTGGGCCAGTAAAATCCAGCTCGTAGAGCTTTGGCAACGAGGGCGCGACTGCCGGCGTGGTGCCCGTAGGTCCCTTCATGGATGTCGAGGAGAACTGCTCTTCCATCGGCCATGGAGACGCATCGTTGTAGAACTCCTGTGATGCACCATTTATACAGTTCACCGTTGATAACGACGAATGCCTTGGAGCGCCGTGCGATGTGCCGTGCATCTGTCGGGTCGTCCGGTAGTCTCTTGCTGAGGAGGTACGTAATGTACGGCTACGTCCAGGATTGTTCGATCATCATGATGCTCATTGGTCCCTCGAGTCCTGTGTCCAGCTCCAAGTCATCGAGTGCCATTGGCTCATTAGGTGGCGTAGCCCCCGAGCCTGTTGCTGTGCTTGTTTTCTTCTCTGCGGCCTTTGGCTTGATGGAGCGTTCACATATGCGCTCGAGAAATACCCCAGGTGGTATGGGGGCGCAGGTGGAGCCTATGTTGGCGAGTGCATCCGCCTCTTCGTTGCTTTCGCGACCTACATGTCGCAGCTCGCAACCATCGAAGTCTCCCTTGAGTGTATCGTAGAGGTCGCGGTACGCGATCATGTTGTCGTTTAGTGCGTCGCACTCATGCATTGTTTGGTTGACGACCAACTTGGAGTCACCATATATGATGAGCCTCTTGGCGCCGCAAGCTTTTGCCATCCTCATCCTGTGCAACAGGGGTTCGTATTCAGCCTCGTTGTTTGAGGCTGTGAACTGCATTCGCAGGATATACTTCAGCTTGTCCCCTTGAGGTGATGTCAGTATGACACCTGCGCCTGCTCCGTCTTTCCGCTTGGACCCATCGAAGTGCATTGTCCAGAGGTAGGACATATCTGGCTTGTCCGGGAGTTGGTTCTCCATCCAGTGTACGAGGAAGTCAGGGAGAACTTGCGACTTGATTGCGTCGCGCTTTTCGTATGTGATGTCTCGTGGAGACAGTTCTATTCCCCAAAGCGCGACTGGCCCCGTGGCATCGGGGTTATTGAGGATATGTCCCAACGAGGCGTCTCTGACTACCATGATTGGGTGTTCCTGGAAGTAGTGGCGCAGTCGCCGAGCGGTCATGAAGACGCCGTACGCCAGCTTCTGGTAGTGCGGGTACCGCTATTTTGTTGGCGTGAGGACCTCGCTGAGGTAATATACCGGGCGTTGTACGCCATGGACCTTGTTTTCCTCAGCTCACTCGACGACGAGCACTGTGCTGACCACCTGGTTGGTGGCGGAGATGTATAGCAATAGTGGTTCCCTTTCTCGTGGAGTCACCAGTACTGGCGAAGTGGATAGCAGGCGCTTGAGATCTTCTAATGCTTCTTGCGCTTCATTGGTCCACTCGAATTTGTCAGCTTTGCGGAGGAGCTGGTAGAAGGGCAGTGCCTTTTCACCCATTCGACTAATAAATCGACTGAGGGCCGCGATTCGTCCAGCCAATTGTTGGACGCCTCTTATGTTCTTTGGCTTCTCCATGGCCAGTATGGCCTTTATCTTTTTCGGGTTTGCCTCGATCCCCCTCGCGGAGATGAGATACCCGATTAGCTGCCCAGATGGTACGCCGAAGGCGCATTTGTCCGGATTGAGCTTAATCCGGTAGTGATCGAGATTGGCGAAGGTTTCATGCAAATCGTCGATTAGAGAGGCTTCCTCCTTGGTCTTGATTACTATGTCGTCGACATAGACTTGGATGTTGCGACCCAGTTGCTCCTTGAGGCAAGCCTGCATGCACTGCTGGTAGGTAGCTCCCGCGTTTTTGAGCCCGAAGGGCATTGTGTTGTAGCAGAACACATCGAAGGGCGTTGTAAACGCTGTTTTCTCCTGGTCTTCCTCCTTCATTCGAATTTGATTATAGCCTAAGTAGGCGTCGAGGAAGTAGAGGCGCTCGCATCCAGCGGTGGAATCGATGATCTGGTCAATCCGTGGCAGCGGGAAGTGATCTTTTGGGCAGTGCTTGTTTAAAGAAGTGAAGTCCACGCACATCCGTAGGATATCCGTGTCCTTTTTTGGTACCAACACCGTATTGGCGAGCCAAGTGCTTTCCTTGATCTCGCGTATGAACTTGGCCTCGAGGAGTCTGTTGATCTCCATTCCGACTGCCTGCGCTCGTGGCTCAGACAGTCGCCTGATTGTTTGCTTGACTGGCCTTGCGTCGGGGTTGACGTTGAGTGCGTGCTCGGTGAATTCCCTGGGAACTCCTGGCATGTCCGCAGGACACCAGGCAAAAATTTCCCAGTGCTCACGGAGGAATTCGACGAGCGCGAGTTCCCATGCGGGACTCAAGTTGTTGGCAATGAGGGCCGTCTTGGCGGGATCCGATGGATGGACCTGCACCTTCTTTGTGTGCATGGATGAGTCGACGGAGAGATCAGGTGAGCTTGGCCTACTCAGGGGAGGCAGACTGTTGTCTGTCGTCTCTTTCAGTTTTGTGAGTTCCTCCTGCATGCCGAAGGACTAGGAGATTCTGTTGAATTCCCTGTCGCAACTGTCAGATCGCTCAAAGCTCCCGTTGATCGTTATGGCGCTGTTGGGACCTGGCATTTTCATCTGTAGGTAGGCGTAGTGGGGCACTGCCATGAACCTAGCGAACGCGACGCGCCCAAGGATGCAATGGTATTTCGAGGGCCAGTCGACGACCTCAAAGTCGATGTGCTCGCGCCGGAAGTTCTTCGGTGTGCCGAAGATGACGTCGGGGTTGATTTTGCCCAGGGGTATACGCCTTTCCCTGGGACGATGCCATGGAACGTTGTGTCCGATGCCTCCAAGCAGGTTAGAGGGATCCTCATCGCTTGCAAGGTACTCGCGAATATGAGGTTGATGCCGCTTCCGCCATCCATGAAGACGTGACTCATGTCGAAACCTCCAATTTGCGCCTCGAGTACGAGGGGGTAATGACCTGGACGAGGTATTTGAGGCGGGTGGTCGCGTTTGTCGAAGGTGATGCACGACTCGCTGCCACTGAGGTACTCAGTGGTGGATGGTGGCAAGTGCGTGGCCAAGTTGACTTGGCGAGTGATGGCCTTCTGCACCCTGTTGGAGGGGCATCCTTTTTGGATCATCATGGTACCCATGGCCCGTGGGTACGGTTCTCCTCCGTGGTGTTGGTCCGGTCTGGCTCCGTTTGGGGGTGGCCCAGGTAGTGGTGGTGGTGCGCCATGTGCCACGGCGCCTGGAGCGGTTTCGTAGCCTCTTTCGACTGCATTGCGGTTCATCTGAACCAATCCCTCGTGTAGCTTGAGGAACTCGCAGCAGTCCTTGAGGAGGTGGCTGGATTTTCTCTTGCCATCATGCTTGTCGATGTAGAAGTGTACCGTGCATGGCCGGGACAGTTTGTCCTCGATAGAGGTCGCCGGTGCCTCATCGCGAGTGCGGCGTTGCCACACTTGTGTGGTTTTCCCGGAGTCACGGTATCCACCACTACTTTATCCGTTGTAGCAGTTATCGTCGCGTCTATCGGAGTAGCCGGCTATGACCATGTTGACGTCGTCGCGATCGTCGTAGATGCGCATGCGATGCTTGCCTCGGCGGTTGCGTCTGCGTTCGAGTTCCGCCTCCTCGTCGGAGTGAGCGCGATTCTTCATCGAATCTTCTCCATCGGCCCACCGATTCGCGATTTCCATCAGGTGGTCGATGGTCTGGGGCTTTGAGCGGCCCAGCTCCTCCCCGAGCTCTAGGCGGCGGACGCCACCGTTGAATGCATCAATCGCGCGGTCTTCCGAGATGTTCTCCGCGGAGTTCTTGATGATGGACCACCTTTGGATGTAGGAGCGCAACGATTCGCTAGATCTTTGCTGGCAGCATCTCAGCTCTTCGATTGATGCGGGCCGTTTGTATGTGCCCTTAAAGTTGCGCACGAAGCTGTAAACCAGCTCATCCCAACTGCGAATGGATCCGCGTGGGAGGTTATTGAGCCATGCTCGGGTGGCGCCCTGCAGCTGTAGCTACAAGCATTGCATGGCAGTACTTCGACTGCCTCCGTGGAGCCTGACGGAGGAGATGTGGTCCTCCAGCCAGATCTTGAGGTCCTACAGACCGTCAAATTTCGGGTTCTCCGATGGGAGTTTAAACCCTTTAGGCATTCGCTTCTGCCTAATGGATCTGCTGAAGCATCGGGCGCCGCAGAGCTCCCCATCTTCTTCTTCCGTGTCAGTTGACCGAGCACGTCGTGCCCTTGATTTATCGATCTTGCACTGCGTGAGGTCATCGCGCGCATCATAGTCGCGGTCGTGTCGCCATGAGCGGCAGCGTCGAGACAGGTCGTGACTGTCATCGCTGGATGAGGGCGAGGAGTGGCGCTTTGCTAGCGCTTTGCCCTTTTTTGGGTCTGGTACTGGTTCCTTGTCGAGGGCGGCCTCGATTAACCCCAAACCCGCAATCATAGATCGGTGCATGGCAGTTCGGGAATCTCCAGTTGGCGGCTGGTTATTGAGGAGGTACATGGTGGCTGCCGTCACCGCAGCCTGCGGCGTCTTAGGAACCACGTTGCCTCTCGTGTCGACTGTCATAGAGCAGAAGTCGAGGACTTTCACGGCCTCTATGCGCTCTTGTTCGGTGAGGTGAGCCATCCGTGACTGCCTCTTCTTGGCGAGGTACTCGTTGCCTCTTGAGGAGGATCCTCCGTAGGAGGAGAGCCCAGCACGACGAAGGCTCGATTCGTCCGCTGCCTTTTTACGCGCCTCAAGTTGCACGATTGTTTGCAGTTGGCGCTTGAATTCTTCCTTCAGAAGCCAGTGATAGCTCATCAGCAGTTCCTACGGGGACCCAAAGGGTAGAGGTATGCCCCGTAGGGCTTCGCGGAAGCGATCCCACTCTTGCTCGTTGAGCTTGATTACGATGTGTTCGCCGGTTTTCTCATTGATTATGCTGGGAGCTTGGACTGCTCCTCCGTTGTTGACGGGAGCACGATTGCCGCCGTTATCGCCGTTGCCACCGTTGCCACCATTGCCGGTGTTGGGTGGATCGGTGCCGTTACCGGTGTTACCACCGTTGTCGCGATTGGCGGAGGTGTCGCCTGCGTTGAAGTCGGCACACAGGAAGTGATTTGGGAAGCTGTTGCTTCCACAACTTTAAGATCCGGAACAATAGGTTCCATCTTCAGTGGCCAGATCGCTCAGATCGGAATCGCGACTCATGTCACTGATCGTGTTCTCGACTGCCACCGGGGCGTTGAGCTCGCTGAGGGTGCCGATCGATGGAGGGAACCATGATGCCGGTGTAATCGTCGGTGTTGTCGGCTGATCAGGCATGCGAAGCGTGCCCATCTGACCAACTTGGAGGCGGAAGCTCCCAATCGCCAGGCTAATTCCATTGCCCACGGACTCGAAGGCCGGGCGAGTGGCCGAAGTGTGGACGGTGAAGAGCTGGAGAACCTCCACTGTTGTGGAGTTGTAGATCGTGGTTGATGGGGCCGAAGAAGCCGCAACATCAGCATTCCCAATTCCCACAGACGGCGCCAATTGACGAGGGTTTAACTCATCAATGCCCATTGTTATGGACTTGGGTTTTGGAGAAGGAGGGAGCGCTGGAGACATCTATCGGCTAGCAAACAAGCACACAGGGGACAAAGGATTTACCCAGGTTCAAGCCTTGTAGAGGTCCCTACTCCTGCTTGTCTGCTCGTGGAATTATCGAAGGAGTCGAAAGTTACAATGGTGCGCAGATGCAATCTGGCGAGAGTTGTGGAAACTAGGGTTGTGTGTGTCCTCCTAGCCGCCCCTCCTAGCCTTTATATAGATAGGCTAGGTCTCGGGTAACAGGTCGAGTCGGTTACAAGTTAGGGTTTTCCCCTTCAAACTTTCTATCTTTAGCTTCTTCTTATTCTTCAAGCAATCGAGAGTCCGCAGGTTACTCGAGTCCTTTCATCCGGGCCTTGGCGACACCGTGGGCCTGTACGTATTTGGACTGTATATACCAAGCTCGAGTACCTGTAGGGTATACCCATGTCATGTGGAGAGAGCCCAATAATAAGATGTTCACTACAAGACTCATGAGTAGGCAATTCTTGAATCAAGTATTGAGGTCATCCCTAAATAACCACTACGATGCATGAGAGCAATCACTCGTCTAGACCACCACACTTAAGGGTTTCCCTATGGACATCGTAATAAGCTTAGTGAATCTCTCTTAGTTCCCCATAGAATGTGTAGGTTATAAGACAATGCTTGTAGTCACAGAGTAACACTGGACATACTTCCATAAATGTCCCAAAGGTATCTCCCTCTCTTTAGTCCTGAAGGCAAATACTATGTGGTTAGCTTCACATACTATCTAAAGAGAGAGATTTAACATAATATCATAGATCAATGGATCATGGAACAAAGTAATAGTTCATATTTATTTCATTTCATAATAATGCTAGGGTTTCTCCATTTCCCCAAGAACAAGGGAACTACTCACTCATGGAAGCGATCAACAACATCATCATGTTCATATGGATGGATAAAAGTGTAAAGATAAATATAGTTCAAACCACAATTGAATTTGGAATTACAATAAGATCTAATATATGGAAGATGGGAATAGTAAGGGTGATGTAGATGCATTGGTTGATGATGAAGGGGATGATGTGATGTCCTCCGATGATCCGTGAAGTAGCAAGGATTCTCCCTTCTCCTAGTTTCTTCTCTAAATCCCTCTCAGGTGTAGTGTTTCAAGGCTGGAAGTTTCTATGAATGTCGGATCTCAGATCCATCTTCGCGTGGTGAGAGTATTATATTTGATGAGGCGGACACGCTAACAGGTGGTATGGGCAGATGGTACGGGCAAGCTCCGCCCATACCACAGGTCATTAAACCCTCTGTAGATTTTCTTGCATCCTCTTTTCTCCCATGTGCATGGAAAAATCATTTAAATGACATTTATCACTTAGATATCTCATATTACTGCATAACATGATAGTTCCAATTGATATATTCATAAAAGACTTGATAAATTGGGATCCTTTGGAACAAGGACAAAAGATACGTGTAAGCGCAGTAAAATACCAAAAATCCTACTCTACTTATGCAAAAACATAAGGTAAACATGCTTAAAAATGGACTCATCAAGATCCATACTTTTTAAATTGTAACAGTATTTGTTGACCAAGTGGTATGGACTAGTAGGAGGAGCCCAAGACGAAGCATGTAGAGTTGTGTCTAGGAGTCGCAGGAGAAAAAAATGGTCATTCGTTCCTCTGTCTTAGCCCTTCCTTTCTTCCTTTTGTCTGATGGTTTTATTCTGACTTTGGTGGTTTGTTTAAATGTAATCTACATGGAGTCTGCCGCATGCAAATGGAATAGACACAATTTCTAAAGTGGAAGCACGTACACCTGTTATTGCACTAACACACCTATCCATATTTCTCATTATAACTTGCCAAACCCATTACAATAATTGTACTCGTACTAAACACAACCAAAATTGCAACCAACCTAAACAACATCTAAACCTAGATCATGCCACTACCGTCGGAGTCCACCTCGATTGGTAACCCCGCCTTGCCCTTCCCAGTGACATCCACTCCCACGAGTGGCTTGACCTTCGCCAAGGAGGCTTCAATGGTGTTCCGCATTGCTTCGTCATTGTCATCCTCCTCATAAGAATCAACAATGATGAAAGGGACGGGGGTGGCATCGATCGATCCCTGTCATGCCTGGTGGCTCCTGCTCAAGCTCGACGCTGCAGCAGTCGTTCTACATTTAGGAGGGGATGATCTTGGAGACGCATCATAGCCATTCGGCTAATGAAATCATGGCCATTTGATACTGTGACGATAGGATCTAGGGGTGGAACCACCGCAACAAGCACAACTACGAGTGTTGGAGTGGATGGATCTGCCGCCGCGAGCCATGATAAGTTTTGAGGGTGAATGGGGTGGAAGAGTTTGGGCCGGGCGTGTCTGGATCCTCGGCAAGGTCTCACAGTGATATGTACGCGGGCATGATGCCAACAAAACGGTCAATGCATGCGAGAGGGGCTTTAAACAGCGGAGGCGCGAGCTTTGGTTGACAAGTCCGCACGTTAGCTCCCCCACCTATCATCCAATGTGGACAGTAGGATTCTCCTCGAGTTAAGTGGGATAACTCACGCTTCACTGTGCCCCTACTCTGACATCCAAGGCTCCTCTGTCTTCCCCACTTTCTTATTTTCCCTCGCTCGCCTTGCCCATGGCTCGCAGATCATCCAGTTCGTCTCAAGCAGAATCAGGGTTGGCTCAATGCCAAGTGTCGTCGGATTGAAGACATGTACGCCGAGAGGGGGTCCTCGAGGCGTGTGGAGAAAGGGGGTGTGAGACGATGGTATTCCGGGATGGGAGCACACAAGCTTTACCCATGTTTGAATCCACTGGCTTTGGACGGATCCTACTCCTGCTGTCAATCTAGTAATACGCAGAGCGGGAATATAGGTTACAAGGGTTTTGCCTGTGCGAGTTGAGATTGTAGAATATTGGGTTGCCCTAAAGGCTGGTCGCTAGGACGACTTATATAGATATCCAGCCTAGGGTTTACAGGAGAGACCTATCCAGCTACGACTAAGAGTCGGTTATAGAGTACATCTTGGATTACAAGTAACTAAACAGGCCTAAGTCGGTAAGTATTCTGGGCCTTTCCATAGTCAGATGGACCTCCGTCTTCTCTCACTAACTGGGCCACCCATGGAGCAAAACTCTAACCCGAAGTGGGCCAGCCTGATCAGCGAGTGACAGTGGGTATACCCAGAAAGGATATCCCCAACAATTTCATCGTCTAGCTTGACCTATCTTCGGCTTGCAGAATCTTGAAGGGTTCCTAAAACTCAAAAGAAAGGTGGGATCCGAGTATCAAATCGAGTTGGACCTATGAGTACATTACTCAATTTTCCTACTTGAAATTCAAAACTAGCCAGAAATTGGGCTCTGACGTAACTTGACATCAATCAAGGTCAAATCATGTCACTGACAGACATTCCTAACAGTGTGACTAATGGTGGGTCCGCTTATCGCGGAACCGAGGCGCTGTTTTAATGCATGCATAGTGGTCGAGGAGGTGTAATCTTTGGAAGGAGGTTACCCAGCTCCTTCCAAGATGCATGGCACATTCACTGTTCGTTTCACACGAATCTTGGTGCAAGCAAGGGATATAAGGGGTTCAGATCTCCTTATTCTTCCTTACCAGCACCCCTACTTTCTTCTTCATCCCAACACCACCATGCGCTAGCTCCTTCTTCCCTCCAACCACACAACACCGCCCATCCATGGTCCTCATTGTCCTCACAGTGGCTGATGCTTCCTCTTCCGGTACGGCAACAACCACGCCGGCGACCTCTGTAGCGGCGGAGAAGTAAACTTCCGCGGAGTGTGGATCTCGTGCGTCCTCAACGACGAGAAATTGCACGTTGTTGAGAAGGAAGGTCTCCTCCGTACTGACGACTGGTGGAGCAGCGTCAATCAAATCATCCCCACTCCTCACGCCGACGAGAGGATCCACTTCGGCACTCACCTCGATAGAGGTTTGAGCTCCTCCCTCAGAGTTGTTATTTGAGGTTATAGATTATTATGGAGTTCAACTCCACAATTCCCCCAAACATGATTGCAGAGCTTAGTGCTTACGCTTCCTTGTGTGAGGGTTATCTCAGAATGAAACTGAGTCTTATCTTGTTCTGGTACTACTTCGGTACCCGGAGAAATTCTATCACTTCCGGTAATCCTTACATTACCAGAACTCTTAGCCTGACTCTTAGGAGAGACTGAGTCTACCCAAAAATTAAGGCTAGTGAGTCGGTGAAGAAGTGGCCATCCACGTTCTTTTACCATAAGGACATACCAACTCCCGGCAAAGAAACTACTTTGCCAGCTTTTGTTGACGGCGCCACCACACCCCAAGAGTCCTAGGATGCATAATCTCCGGCTCTTCCTGATGATCTGTTTCTCGCCAAGAGACGGATCGAGTATTTGATGAAGAGCAAGGGTATGCAAGGATATGACTTGATCCACTACTGGCTAGCACACCGGATTCAACCCCTTTCGCACCATGGTGACCAGCTTATGCACACAGTCATCAAGAGCAAGAAGGATAATCTTGGGATTAGCACGCTCCCAATCCCGGACAAAGAATATGTCCCGGATCAAATGGTTGATCAAGGAGCGAGTTGAGAGGAAGATTCCAGGTCGCTCCCTAGACATGTATACTGCCGATGAACCTATGACACGTGTAAGTTTCCTGGTTGTTTCCTTCGTACTTAATTGTGTGCTCATTTATTTTGTTATAGTTTTGCAATACTGATATAATGTCTCTTTTAGCTTGCTGACCTCCCCGAGTTGGAGCTTGCTCCTCTCGAGGGATATCCATCTAAGGATCTGGTTCCTCAGGAGGATGAAGAACTTGTTTTATTGCCAGACGCACTTACCCGGAAGCGCAAAGCTCCGACTATTGTTGTGGGCGTCCAAAAGGTGCCCGTTGTAAAAAGGTAAACTTCTTTACAAAGTTTCAAATATTAACTTGTATTTTCTCTCTGAATTGCAATGATCTTACTCTTTTACTATCCAGGGCAAAAACACTTGCCAAGGGTAAGGCACAAGGAAAGCCGGGGAAGACTCCGTGCCAACAGAAATTGACTCTGGCCTTACCTGTAGCCCCGCCTCCAACTCCTACTGAAAGCCATCATCAATGCCGGAGGGTACTTCTTCTCCGCATGATGAAGATGTTTCAGCTCATTCTTTGGAGCCATCGAACCTAGGTTCACAGAACGACGTCACCATGGGTGACTCGGAACTTGATAAGGGTGAACCCTCAAAGGGTAATGATCCTTGAGCTGAGATCTTCGCAGATAACCTTCTACAGAATCCGGGTTTTGCCAATCTTGTCCTTACTTGGAAAAGCACAAAAGAGATCTAGAAGCTAGCTCTCAATTACCTGGAGACCCAGAATATCACAACAGAGGAGGAGGCGCAAGAAGCTGAAGACGTCAAACTCGTCAACCTTCTTGACCAAGTTCTTCTCCGCGACGAGAAGTTGAAGGCTAGTGTGGCTCCGCCACAACCTATGATTCCTCTGGCTCTCGCCGAGCAGGTTTCCACTAAGGTGAACATGAGCCTTAATAAATTAACTCATGAACATCATGTAAGTCATAATCTGACTCTTCTTTTTATTGTATTTTATATCACATCCTCTAGCCCCCAAGCATGAAGTTGGATAGGAAATCCGGATTGATGCTTTTATAGGACGCCAAAGAATGAACCAATATAGCCCCCCCAAGGCTCATGTTGATATTTAACTTAGTTAAAATATTAGCCCAAGTTTTATTAGACGTCTCACTCTGGTTACCATTCTGACTTACAGAAAGTTAATGCTTATAACCAGGAATTATTGAAGAATATTTGCAACAAGCAGAGAGAGATCAGAGCTCTCCGTCTTGAGAATGCGCAACTAAAAGTTTCCAAGGATGAGGTTGAAGGTAAACATTTCATACCTCATTTGTATAGGTTGTTGTTGATCTTGTAGCCGAATATTTATCTGGCATTTATATCTTGCCTCGCCAGATCTTGTGAAGCAGTCTTGTAAAATGAATGAACAAGCCGGATTATAAGGACCTGGAGGTGGAGAATGTTGACTTGCGTGTGGAGCTGAATAAACTCAACATGGATCATGAGACCAGCATTGCTAGTGTTCTTGAATCCAGCAATCATGCTACTGAAGAGCGTGACCGCACCATCGCCAAACAGGACAAAACAATATCGGACTTGCAAGATGCTTTGGACAGGGAGAAGGACAACACCGATGCTCTCAAGAATGAACTCCGGAGCCTTTGAGGGGAGAAGGCCAAATTAGATGACACTATCTTTGGTAAATTTTTCCGTCCTTGAACCATCATTTTTCCGAATTGTGAAACTCGAATATATATAAATTGACCTTGCTTTCTTTCTTATAGGTCCTCTCAACATGTTGGATGCCTCTTCATCCATGCCTCGTACCAACTGGCTTGTTGCTGTTGGGGACCCAATCCACGATTTCCGCCAGTCACTGGAAGAAATCGGTGAATCTGTCCGACTCTCTGGCCTAAACTCAATGTTGGCCTTTGAGCTAGAAGACAAGGCGAACACGCACAGTGGCACAGAATGCTCTGACAATGGTAATGAGCCACCATGGAAGCATGGAAATATGGAAAGTTACCAGAGGTTATTCGACTGTCGATGAAGACAGCAACGAGCAGAACATCAAGGAGATCTGGGATTCTTGCACCGTGTATGCCTTGCATGTGGCCGAGTTGACCAGCTATGGTGAGCCGTTCTTCACGCCCATTGAAATTCCACCACCCCACATGAAGTAGTTGCTGAAGTTTCCAAAGACGATGAGCAGACTGAGTCTGGCTTACTTGTCTCGGATAGATATAGGGGTGACACATGTGATGTGTCGAGCAAGCCAGCAAATCCTGCCTCTCCACCTGCATCATAGAGTGTGCCAGAAAAAACAATGTGCTATTCTAAAAACAATCTAATTGCAATAAGTAGGGTATTATTTTGCTAGTGCTAAGTTTGTAAGAATTTATGCTTTACTCCTTTTAGAACTTTTGGCTTTTTTACTTGGTGTGCTCGAAAAACATACATAAGCACTTGTTGTTTTTTCCTATACATATCATTTACTTGGCTTTCCGCCTTGTTCCTTTCATGAGCCAGCAAACCTTCAACACAAAAACTTTGCCGAGCAACAGAGCTCAATTGCTAAACCAGTTTAAACCCGGAATCAAAGCCGGCTTCCAGTACCAATAATTCACTACTAGGAAAATACCCGCATCCAGCAATCAGACAAAGAACATAAACTAGAAAATTTAGACTTATACCTAAAGGTAGCATTCTTAGAATCGGAAATCTAACCAGAACAATCATGAGCATAAAGTAATTTCAAGTATTCTAGGATTTTTGACTGTGACATGATCATTTGGAAATAAAATGGTATATAAAAACATCTCAGTAAAAACATTGAGGAGACTAATACTTTATTTCACTTTGAACATGTACACATATATGATTACAAAGAAAGAAATTTTAAGAAAAAAAGGGATGTAGCTGAGCAATATTCCAAGGACGGTCTATCTCATCCGGGTTTGTATTGCCTCCATCTCGCTTTCTCTTCTTACTAGCAGGTCTCTCTTTTTCTGGCCTCATATCAGTTAGTAGTAAGAACCATTGTGCAATACTCGACTAGCCATGAAGGGCCCTTCCCATATAGGGGCAAGTTTGTGCTCTCTTTTTTGCACTAGATGAAGAACTAGATCGCCCTTCCTGAAAGACCGATTCCTGACTCTCTGACTATGATATCTGCGTAACTTTTGCTGATAGGCTATAGATCTATGTTCAGCAACCACGTGAACTTCCTCGAGCATATCAAGGTTGTCTTGTCGAGCAACTTCGGCATCCTCTTCAACATATGCAGTGACTCAGGGAGAGGTGTGAATAAGATCACTCAGAAGAACAACTTCTGCACCGTGGACCAAGAAAAAAGGTGTATATCCGATTGACCTATTAGGAGTTATTCGTAAACTCCATATTACTGGCGGTAATTGGTCCGCTCAAGCCCCCGCAACACGATGTAGTGGTGCTTGGAGTCTTGGTCACATGCCTAGAAGAATTAAACCATTTGCCCTTTCGACTTTTCGATTGGATTGTGGATGTGCGACTGATGTGATATCGAGCTAGATCCCTTGTTCATTGCACCCATGGAAAAGTTACTCCCATTGTCGGTAATAATACCCGAATCGGATGATCACATCCTCGATGAATTTTTGGCTATTGCTCCATCACAACTTGTGACGGGTTTTGCCTCAATCCATTTTGTGAATTTATCCACCATTAGAAGAAGGTGAGTGTATCCACTTTGAGCCCGCCGAAACGGTCCTACCATGTCAAGCCCCCAGACTGCAAAAGGCCATGTAATCGGAATTGTTCGCAGCTGATCAGCTGGAACATGGGCTTGTTTGGCGTAGTTTTGGCAACCTTTGCACGTCTTGACCAGCCGTTCACCATCCGCCTTAGCTGTAAGCTAGAAAAATCCGTGTCTAAAAGCCTTTGCCACTAAAGATCTGGCTGCAGTGTGATGTCCACATTCGCCTTTGTGAATTTCCCTTAGGATTTCGATGCCTTCTTCCGGAGAAACGCAGCGTTGGAAGACCCCAGATGCACTCCCCTTATAGATCTCACCTCCCACTATTGTGTAGGATTTTGCTCGTCGAACAATCTGCTGGCTCAGAACTTCTTCTACGGGTAGTTTTCTCTCTACCAGGAAATTAAGGTAGCGTTTGGTCCAACTGGGAATTACAGTCAGAACTGCTATGAGTGGTGACTTGGATTTGGTCAGATACTCCTCGTCAACTCTTGTGATAGAGGGAACTCTCAAGTGCTCCAAAAAAGCACCATCCAGGACCTGTTTCCGCACAGAGCCTATTCTTGATAGAGCATCTGCTTCCTCATTTTTTGTTCGAGGAATGTGCTGGACTTCAAACCATTCGAATGATTTAGATAATTCCTCCACGGCGACTCTATAAGCTTCCATGTGTTTATTGGCATTGTAGATATCGAATACTTACTGAGCAACTAAATCCGAGTATCCATAACATATTAGTCGGCGAATGTTGATGTCTTTTTCGATTCGAATTCCATGTAGCAGGGCTTCATACTCGGCAATATTATTTTTTGCCATGAAGTGGATCTGCAACACATAGAACATTTTATCACCTCGGGGTAATTTGAGTACCACGCCAGCCCCCGAGCCCCCGAGCGCTTTAGACCCCTAAAAATGTCGGATCCAAACTTTCATCTCTAGGAAGCATGTGTTTTCGACTGTCTCTATCTAATCAGCAACAACGTCAGCAAGAATCTATGACTTGATTGCTATACATGGTTTGTACTCAATATCAAAAGCTACTAGCTCTATGCCCCACTCAGCGACGCGTCCTGTGGCATCACTATTGTTGATTATGTTTCTCATGGGAGCTGTGCTCACCACGATAATCTTGTGCTCTTGAAAATAGTGTCATAGCTTTCTGGAGGCGAAGAACACACCATAGGCTAACTTTTGGTAATGAGGGTACCTTTTCTTTGATTCAATCAAGACCTCACTGAGATAATAAGTTGGACGCTGAAACAAGTGTTCCTATTTTTCTTCTAGCTGTTCCACCAACATGACGACACTAACGACTCTGTTTGTCGCATCTAAGTATAGCAACATCAGTTCCTGAGGCTCCGGTGCTGCAAGAATAGGGGCAGATAAGAGTATGACTTTCATATCCTATAGTGCAGCTTCAGCTTCATCAGTCCAGACGTATTTCTTGGTATTTTTTAAGAGCTTGTTGATGGCTCTGAAATATAGTCATCTACGTCCACATTTAAACTGGATATTATTCATATTTTTGATGAAATATCTCTCTAAACCCTACCACTAATACCTAATATTCAAAGGGGTATGCAATCCTTTCTTTCTATTTTTTCCTGCATAGATAATGATGTTTGATGATGGGAATCACTACATTAAAGTCAAAGATACGAGATTTCCAACAACCAGAAGAAACCTGGAGTCGTGGGTCAAAGGCAGATGCTTTAACGACCAACTATACGACCGGAATAAAATTCCCTCCGTATAGTTTCAGCCGTATAGTTGCCATCAACGCCGCTAGGTCAAACAGAACAACTTTCGTGAAGGGACCCCTATATAAAGAGGCCTCGGGCGATGAGAAACAGGCGCTCGCAGAAACGATCAACCACCCCCAGATCTCCATCCACAACACCAACGAGCTGCCAGAGGAATAAACTTAGATCTAATCTCTCCACCACCATAGCCATATTCCACTACTTGTAATAGTAGATCTCTTCTTCGATTAGCGACATTGTAAGACTATTTACTATCAATCTCATGATTTCTACTACAATGTTTATGATCTTTGATATCATCTCTATGTGCGAGTAATTCTCCTTGGGCTAAGGGCTTCGGCCTAGCCATGTAGCTTTTTGTGCATGTTATTTATCATAGATGGGATCATGTATTAGTTTGTATGACATGATGATTATTGTATCCTCTCTTTCCTCAATCTAAGGACTTGTCAGGTACCCAAGACCCCGAGGATTGAGCTAGGTATAGGGAGTATGAGTAATGACTAATGTGCAGGTTGGGAACCCTAGTGACAGAAAGGGTAGTACGGCTATATGTGAGAAATTTACTTGGGATTAATAGTGACATCACTATGCATATCATTAGGTATCTTTCTTCTATGGATGAGACTAGTAGGTTATTGCTATAAGTGGTTGCGGAGGCAATAGCAATTATGGATGCACTGCCCACATATAATTTATCTTGCTTTAACAATTACATGCATACTTTATTTCTATCTTTTATTCCCATCAGATGTTTTGCATAGCTACATGTCAAACCGAACGCCCTAGGCCCTCTCTCTCCATCATCGACAATAACAAAAAGACGCAAACTCTTGGTCCGGTAAAAACACAAAAGGAATTCTAAAATTCCTGAAGGTTCGTTAAAGTAACTTCACTATGCTTTGCTTCCCGAGGATTTGATAAACCTAGGTCTACTAGGGAAAAAGAAGCTATAATACATCCGTAATCCGGATCAAAGGTATCACTTGTATAGTGGTGCGTCTCTTTCACCGAGCCGACTTACAAACTGACTGACTGCAGTAATGCAACCAGTTAGTCGATGTACATCTTTCAGGCGAGTTGGTCTGGAAATGTTAAGTATAGCCTTTATTTTGTCACAGTTCACCTCTATGCCTCTTTGAGACATAATGAAACCTAACAGTTTTCCGGCTGGGATTCCAAAGAAACACTTCTTCGAATTGAGCATTATGTTGTATTTTTGTAGATTGCTGAATGTTTCCTCCAAGTCAGAAATTAGTGTTTCCTTCTTTTTGGATACCATAGCTATGTCGTCCACATATGCATGTACATTGCGTCCGATTTGATCATGGAGGCAACGCTGCATAGTGCACTAGTACATAGCTCCTGCATTTTTAGCCCAAAAGGCATCGTAACATAGCAAAAAGTTCTGAAAGGTGTGATGAATGAAGTCTTTATTTTGTATGACTCCTTCATCCGAATTTGGTGATATCCGGAATATGCGTCGAGAAAACATAGGAGTTCCAAGCCTGCTGTCGAATCGATCACTTGATCAATTCTAGGCAAAGCGAATGGATCTTTGGGACAAGCCTTGTTCAAGGCAGTATAATCAACACACATCCTTAATTCAGTGGTGTCCTTTTTAGGGACCATTACAGGGTTGGCCAACCAATTAGTATGGATGACCTCTTCTATGAATCCGGCTAACTCGAGCCGGGCTAGTTCCTTAGCTATTGCTTTTCACTTTTCATCGCTAAAACATCATAAGGACTATTTGACGAGTTTACCATTTGGGTATATATTTTGACTATGCTCAGCAAGTTCCCTAGGTACTCCAGTCATGTCAGATGGCTGCCATGCAAAGATATCTTTATTGGCTTTGAGGAACTAGACGAGCGTGCTTTCCTATGCGCTATCTAAACCTACACCTATCTGGGTCACCTTGGAGGGGTCATCATCCTTCAATAGCATCGTCTTCGTCTCTTTTGATACCTTGAACTCTGGAGTCGACTTGGTCACCTCCTTCTTTGTTGCGGGCATCTGGGACGGGTCGATGTTCTTCTTGATCTCCTGGTACTGCTGAGCATGCAGTATGGCTTCAGTAAAGACGACATTTCTTTCCTCGCATTCTCGTGCCTTCTTCGGGTCTCCTCGAATTGTAATAATGCCATTGGGACCTAGAATTTTCATCATGTTGTAAATATAACAAGGGCGAGCCATAAAAGCCCAGTAAGCTGGATGCCCAAAGATAGCATGGTATGCGCTCTTGAACGGGACCACTTCCAAAGAAAGTGCTTCTGTCCGATAGTTCTTTGGAGTTCCAAAGGTAACATCCAAAGTGATATCTCCTAGTGAATTTGCTTGTCTTCCGGGTACAACTCCATGAAAAATCACAGAGCTATGATTCAGCCGTGTCTCTGATATCCTCATCTGATGCAGCGTTTCGACGTAGATGATGTTGATGTTGCTGCCACCGTCCATGTGGGTCTCGGAGAACCCATAGCTGTCAATAGGTGGATTCATGACTAGAGTGTACTTTCCTCGCATGTGCAACTTAGGTGGATGATTGCCTCGGTCAAAGGTGATTGTTACTTCCGACCAATCCAAAAACAGAGGGACAGCTGAAACAGTTGCGTTGAGCTCGTGCATCACTGCCTTCTTGACCTTGGCCGGTTGAGACCCAAGGAAGGTGACATAAGTTTCTTTCTTGGTTGGGAAGGCCTTCTTTCCATTCAACTTGGGATTTGAAGCTTATGCGTCCTCCATGTCGGAATCTTCCTTGGTCTCTTTTTCTTTGTAGGATTTTTTCTTTCCTTTTCGTCACTTGGCCCTATAGCCAGCGGATTCGTCTTTCTTAATGTTTTCATTGAAACGACACTCAACATTGGTGTGGGATGATCCCTCGTTGCCATCCAGGTGATGCACACATGGATTATTGGCAATGTCGGGCTAAGAGTAGGTTTTACCAAATTGCTGGTCTCCTCTACCCTAGACTCTGGAAGTTCCACGACCTTGTCCTTGGCCGCCTCCGCGGCCTCCCTGTCCTCCAGACCCGAGAGTTGCATTGACGGTTGCGGTTTCCGGATTGGGTTTCTCATCCGAGGTGTTTTTGTGTTTTGTGTCTTGCTGCTTTGGTTGTTTTGCCGACTGTGGTACAACCAACATATTGAGTAGTCCTTCTGCATCATCGTTGGTGTCAGCGTATTTGCTTATCGTTTCTATCATCTCCCCCAAATAAGTCACTTTGTCACACTTCAAGCGATGATGTAGTAAACCAATTGGGAGTCCCGTGATGAATGCTTCGATCACAGTTTGGTCGTTTATTCCCTCGTAGGAGTTCTTCGTGTCAATCCATCATCCAAGGTAGTCCCAACAAGTTTCTCTAGGTTTCTGAGTGCACCGCTGCAGATCTCCGACCGTGCAGGTCCTCCTGTATGTTCCCTCGAAACTCCGAAAGAAAGCACTTTGCATATCATACAAGTTGTGGATGGTGTTTTCTAGGAGTTCATTAAGCCATGATCGAGTTGTCTTCCTTAGCATAAGCGGGAAATACTAGGTCACGACCAAGCTGTTTCCTGCTTTGGCGATGCAGCAGGCCTGGAAGAAGTCATGTAGCCAGGTGTATGGCCGAGCCACGCCGTCATAGGGTTGGATGTGCCTTGAGATGGCAAACTCTTCTGGAAAGTTTTTTTTGTCGTACGCACGGTCCGAAGCATTTTGGACCCACGTAGATATTGTCCGACTCGTAGCGTCATGCCTCAATGTTTGAATTGATCATGTGCCTGGCGTCACTTGGTGATAGGGCACGTTGTCCTGGTTGCTCACTGTGGCTACGATGCCCATGAGCCATAATCATGCTCCTTCTGCCACCACCTCCGCCACGGTGTCCCACCTGGATTCCTCCATGAGCGCCACTATGGTGATTGCTGGGCGGAGAATGTGGTGGTGGATTGTTACCCCCAGCTAGGCTTTCATGATGACGGCCACCATGCCAGCTTGTTCTAGCGCGATGTCCATGGTTCCTTCGTCCGTCATTCCCGTCATTGTGACATGGCTCAGCCGCATGCCTAGTGTGTCTAGGAGGGGGCATCCTTTGCCAGTCCTGCTCCCGACGTTGAGCTTCTTCGTCTTCCCCGCGATTATTCGATTGTTTCCGGGGAGGCTGGACCATTGCCGCAACAGTGTCTCGCTCTACTGCTGGCGCAACGTTACACTAGTTTTGTGTGGGTATGTGCCACTGTCATGAAGATCCAGTCCGTGATTAGTTGTCTTCCCGAGGATCGGAACAGTAGCGCTATTCCGGCTCACGTCGGGGACTTATATCTTCGTGTCGACCCGTATCCGTGCGGCATTGATCTGACTTGGAGACCAGTTTTCCGCTACCGGATGTGGTGACCTTTTGCTGCTCTAGGCCCTTGGTGAGTAGTTTCACACTTAGATCGACCTGGTCTGGACCTGGATTGTTTGCCAAGAGATCTCGAGCCGCAGCAACATTTTCCACTGGCGTGTTATACACCCGGTTACCCTTGCTGTTGATCCAAGGATTCCCTATGGCTGTATCTCCTTCGAAAAGGGTTTTATGGACAAATGTTTTTTTATTGGCCAACTTAGGGCCGTTCCAGGTCTTCCGATGCTTCCGGGTGCTTGGTCTTGATATCCCACAAGTATAGGGGATCATGTGTAGCCTTTTCGATAAGTAAGAGTGTCAAACCCAATGCGGAGCTAAAGGTAGGATACATGTTCTCTCAAGTTCTATCAACCACTGATACAACTCTACGCACACTAAACGTTTGCATTATCTAGGAAATAAAACTAGAGGAACAATATGAGTACTAGAGATAGCTTTGTATGATAATAAATAACAAGAAAGTAAAGTTAGCTGCTACAACAATAAAATACACTAAACTAATAGAACGATGAGTGTGAAATAGTGGTTCTAATTGTGGTGGTTTTTTCCAAGTTTAATTAGCGAATAAATCGGGTTCATTGTCGTCGATGCAGTTTTGTATGTGGGAGGGGCTAAATATACATGCACTTCACTACTTGGAATTACATGTACCATATGATTGGATTGTTAGCAAGCATCCATAACTACTAACAATGCATTAAAGTTTCCCCAACCATAGCCTTAAGTTTAATGGTCCTCTTACTCCCATACGTGCAACATTCTGGTTCGTGTCCTCAGGTTTCTGTCACTCCGGCAGAACTTCCCCCTTCCTTTTACACATACTACAAACCCTATGATGTTTAATCCATGCACGCACAAATATAATGGACACCAAAGGACTGTACCATATCAACGTACAACTCTAATGAACCAAAGACGTTCAACCATTCAATCTAAGAACAAAGAAACTACACAAACATGACATAAATCATAGGATTATAACTTATAGCATAAAACACCATGTTTACATAGGACGGTACAGAGGTGTGTCGGAGGGTGAACCACTGGATACTAGGAGGATTAGGTGATGTAGATGGCGGTGAAGATGGTGAAGAGGTCGACGGCGGCGGCGGCGCGGGGGACTCCTTCCCCGCCACCGGTATCATGGGGGAGCACCGAAACTTAGCCCCTTCCTTCATGGCTTCTTGGGAGCCCTCCCTATGGAGATGGTTCGTGGGTGGAGGTGTCTTCCACGAATTAGGTTTCCTCCCTTTATATAGTTTCTCGGATTCCCGTCACCCCATCTTGGGCTGCAGTAAAAATCGGGCCCAGAGGGTCTGTCCGGATTCAGAATCAGCTAAATTTTATGTCCAGAACGTTTGTCGCGAAATTTGCAACAAATTTGTATTTGAAGAGTTTTCCGTTTGACGCCGTATTCGACCTGAAACCTGACCATCTTTAAAAAGAGTTTCGAGATAGATTTCTGGAAAATCCCAATTTGACTCTAACAAGGTTTCCACTTATATTCTTGGTAATTCCTACACATCAAAGTGTAAAAGAAGAATATTGTGCACTTTTGAAACTATTAGTAGGTTAGTACAAATAAATTATAAACTTTATATAAAAAGAAGTGTCAAAAGCATAATATTAGCATAAAACCATCAAAAGTTATAGATACGTTATGGACGTATCACTAGGCTGCCCTGCAGCTGCAATGTGCTTATTTTTTTCAAGGATATTTGTGGTTTCCTCAAGAAGTACTTGATGATGCGCTTCTAGAGCTTGGGCCCTATCTTCCAATTTCGCAGGTGTAAGTCTTGTAGCTGTCGGGATATGTGTGGTGATTGCTTCTCCAAGATGTATATGGGCACCAGGGGTAACCACGTGTCCGTCGAATGGAGTATCCTGAGGCTCATATGGGATCAAAGCTCCATATGGGTCCTCCTCATATTCTTTGGCTATTACCTCATCAGTTGGGAGGTCCTTAGCTAGAGTCTTCTTTTTCTTGTTTGCCTTCTTGGCTGTGCCGATAGCAAAGACGGATTTAGGTCCTAGTCCTGGAGTTAGGCTTCTATCAGTACTCTCAGACATATGGACGACGGGATTATCTCCGAGGTCCATGTCATCCTGCGGTTTGGGAGACTTTTCTCCGGATTCTTCATCCATAGATTCTCCTTCTTCCGCAACCTTGGAGTTGAATTACTCTTCATATTTCGCGGAGAAATTTTGAAAATCCACCAACGTCATGGAATCATCCGAAGATACCGGTAACTCGATGTTTGTTCCAATTGCCTCCAACATTGATTCGTTATCGTCTCCAGCATCGGCACAGCTGGATACGGATCCAACGTAGCCGACGAAGTGTGATGCGTGTTTCCTGAGGTAGTTGCGGCTCACTTCATTAGCTTCCTCAAAACATATTATGGTCTCAAGGATTTCTTCCATGCTGGTGTTTCCGTGAAACATCATACACCTCAGCATGTGCCTTAAGAACGATTATCCCACTCCCGCATCGGTAGAACCGGATCCAAAGTTGTAGCTGCTTTGATATTCTTGAGCTTTGACCTCTTTGGGGGAAAGCCTCCTAATGTTCAGCCTCCTTAGGGAGATCCGCTTCAGATTTAGCCTCCACGGGGAGATCTTCTTCAGATTTGATCTTCTCCACTATCTCCGCTTCAGGTGCGGGCTGGGTGAGATTTGGGTTTTCTGAGACCCAGAACTCTGTCGCTTCCACAGACAAAGTGGATCCAGAAAGTTCTTCCGCCTCTATCATCACTGCTGGGATGGGTTGGGCAGGTTCAGTGAAACCGAGATAAACGTCGATCTTGCCGAAAGACATTATGGTGTAGGTTGTCACGGAATCCCTAGCTGAGATGCAAGTCTCATCAAGTAGGATGAGAGGGACGTTGCTGATGTAGAGGACCCGACCAACGGTGATTGTCTCGCCGATTCTGATTCGCACAGATTCTTCCCCGAACAAAGATCCGAAACTCACCTGCCCTACGGTGGGCACCAACTGTCGTTGGTTAAAGACATGTATGCAGAGAGGGGGTCCTCGAGGCTT
Source organism: Avena eriantha (assembly GCA_910589775.1). Lineage (NCBI taxonomy): Eukaryota > Viridiplantae > Streptophyta > Magnoliopsida > Poales > Poaceae > Avena > Avena eriantha. The sequence continues at coordinate 434,248,845 of OU342744.1, forward strand.
GTGGAGAAAGGGGTGTGAGACGACGGTATTCCAGGACGGTGAGCACACAAGGTTTACCCAGGTTCGAATCCGCCGGCTTTAGATGGATCCTACTCCTTGTATCAATCTAGTGATATAGGAGAGCCAGAATATAAGGGTTTTGCCTATACGAGTTGAGATTGTAGAATATTGGGTTGCCCTAAAGGCTGGTCCCTAGGACAGCTTATATAGATATCCGGTCTAGTGTTTGTAGGAGAGACCTATCTGGCAATGACTAAGAGCCGGTTACAGAGTACATCTTGGACTAGAAGTAACTAAACATGCCTAAGTCGGTAAGTCTTCTGGGCCTTTCCATAGCCGGATGGACCTCCATATTCTCTCCCTGACTAGGCCACCCGTGGAGCAAAAGTCTAACCCGAAGTGGACACCCTGGTCAGCGAGTCACAGTGGGTATACCCAGAAAATTATATCCCCAACACCAAGCTTCCATGAGGTATCGGAAGACATCCTACGATTACTACCCCGAGATGTTGTGTTTGTGTGGTGAGAAGATGTCGAGATGGATTTCGTGGACCGACAAAAATACTACAGGAAAATTCAGCAACTGCAGCATTAGAGTGGTAAGTTCTTATGCTAGGTACAATGGTAACCCCGATCCGGGAAGCGTAATGTAAATTTTTGTTTCCTTCGATTGTTCACAGGAAGGGAGGGACCTGGCTATAACAAGTTTGTGTGGATTGAAAATTCCCTGACAGGTTTTCACAAAGAGCTTGCTCAGGATCTTCGTGATTCTATGTGGGACAACAAAGAGGAGATTCGTGCATTAGAGCGAGAGAACCGAAAGCTTCGCCAGATGCAGGGGATGCAGGAACAGGGAGGTGGCATGCATGCTTAGTTGAGAAAGCAAGCTAGTGAGATAGACGGGCTCAAGATTAGGCCAGAAAGTGGAATCAATTTCCTCATTATCTGGGCATTATCTGTTGCCTTTGCTATTTCTATTGCCTTTGTTGTTTATGTTGCCATGGCTTTGTCCAGCAGCTAAAATAAATTGCTGCTTCATGGAGTGTAGCAACTTAGAACTTGTTTTTCATCTCAGAACCTTATAATAAGTGTAATGCCAAAAGCAAGGATTTATTCCGACTATCGACCCAGTAAGCGCTTAGATAATTTATGTTTCTTCCACTAACATCCATCGAATTGGAGACCCCCTTCAGCAATCGTGGTCCCTGTGCTGCGATTGTACAGATAGTAGTGGCACAGTCACAATTTCGGCTTCAACTAGTGACTCAGCCGTGTCCAAACCTCAAGTCGTGATACATTTTACTACGAGAACAAGGAAATATTGTTTCACCCGACAAGTTCCACGCAAATAGCTCCAGAATTTAACTGAATTACATAGATAAGTTGAAGTTCAACACATTATTAGGCTTCTTCATTGCCATCCTTGTTCCTCTGCCTGGGTACCAAGTTTCTACCCTTCATATCCTTTGGCTTCTTCATTACTTGCCTTCTTCCTCTTCCTGGGTGCCAACTTTCTTACCTTCACGTACTCTGCATCTCTAGGTCGAGGGAAGTTAGGCCAATCAGCACCAGAATTGTGTCAATCATCATCACTCCACTCATTTTGATTTTCTACCTGCAACAAAATCACTGAGTCGGTAGTCATGTTTCTTACCTTGCACTTCCTATAAAAAAATAGGACACGGTTAAGTACCTAATATCTATATAGTAAACAAAAAATTGAAGGTACCATCTCATACCTAGGTTTCAGAGCATTAAGGGGACAACCCATTGTTCTATGGCCTATAAGGTGGCAGGTCTTGCATCGATTTTTCCCTTCTTGCTACCACTAAAATACGAACCCGTCTTCTCGAGAAAATTCTTAAACCTCTTCACCCGAGGTCTTGGTTTGCCCCTTTTTGTAACTATCTTGCATAGCTCGAAACTCAGTTAGACTTGAGGCCACTGATATGGTTCTATACAGGGCTTGACAGAACCATCGTACATAGCTCTAAACTTTTCCAGAGAGAAGTAGTCAAACAAAGATTGATCCAAATGTGGTAGAGTTCTTTTCTTCACGAAGAAGACCAAGGCGTGGTCACAAGGTTTCCCATGATGCTACAACTCTAAGAAGGTGCATTCTTGATGCTCGATGTTCACAACATCCCTATGGCCATTATTGGACATATTGACCACCAAACAACTACTGCTATTTGATGGGAGAACCCTAAGATGACAAAGTCCTCGGCCTCTCTTATGTAGTTGTTGTACAACAGGCGGTAGAATATGTCCTCTAAGTCTCTGACCGATCACTCTCCTTACATTTAATAGCTTCATGGTCATACCCCATATGTTGTCCATCAACATATGAATAGGATGGACTTTTATGTCCTTCACCCAGTTATTCAGGCATTCAACGAGGTTGTTGTTTATGTAATCAACTTTGATGTTAGGGTTGAATTGACTCCTCTTCCATATCTGAGACTGATGTGCGGCTAACTACTATGGAAGATCAGGGGCTTCCGCAAAAATCTTGCTCATGAAATATTCGCTACTCCGAGCTTTGTAAGCTCTAGTAGCAGCAAACATGTAACCAAATACGCTGGTTGTTTAGTGTCTGTACATGTTGAGCATTAGATGGGCATGGCATTCTCTACCGTCAGCTTGTGGGAACACATCCTTCACTGCATTCGCCAGCCCTTTGCATGCATTCGTGGATATAGCCAATGGATCCATGTGGCCTACTGATCTCCTGAGCTGCCTCATAAACCAGACCCATTTTTTCTATGTTTCTGTATCAAACAACCCGAATGCCACTGGGAACATCTAGTTGTGACCATCAAGTGCTGTCGTAGATGCCAGGCAGCCTTTCAATTTGCCAGTTCGGAAAGTGTTATCTACACTCAGATATGGCCTACAACCATCCTTGAATCCCTTGATGCAAGGTTTAAGCGCCACAAAAAATCTGTTGAAATAAATTTTCCCACCTTCTCATTTATTATCAATCTCCACAACACTCCTTTGACACCTAGCTTGTACCTCAGGCTTGAAGTTGTACAATATCCAGAAGTTATTAGTCTAATCCCCATGCAAGACTTTTAGAAGTTTCTCTTTTCCTTTCCAAACCGTGTAATATGGTAGGAAAATTTTGTATTTACCAACGAGTCTAGTCTGAATATTCTTTGCGGTCTTCTTAGGGTTATCATTTAGTATGGACATAGATTTTAAAGCCGCCCACTCTATATCATCCATTGAGGATTTCAGCATGCTCCCTGTCGAACACATGTAGGGAGGGCCAATTTGTTCACCTGCAGCATAGATTCATTTACAATATAAGCAGAGCGACTCGTTGCTAGAAAGATCTTACACAACAATTGTAGTTATAGAGTGAAAAAAGAGAAAGTTCAAATGGTTTGCTCCATTCATTGCCCGAATACCCTAATTTCCTTTGACGCGGGTAAGGCTCTGGCTGTGATCCTCCATGGACAAGGTATCGCCACCGGTCCATTTTTCCACATTAACCTACAAACAGCCTCATACCTTTGGGCAGTGTTCTTCAATCTATGAACATCGAACCCCCCTTCATACAAAAAATGTCAAAATGACATCCTGAACTCATGCATGTTGCTAAACTCAGTGACAACCGAAATTATAGGATCCTCGTGGTCATGTCATCTCTTCTACATCGGCACCCAAATCATCAACTAGAATGCCAACATCATCCTTAAGTGTCTTGTCTATTTCATCTTAACCATATTCTTGATCCTCTATAGTGCCCTATTCTACATCTGATTCAGAATCTTGACCATCCTCACCAATGCTTAATACTACACACATCGTATTGACTCTTAGGGGTGGGGCTGCACCATCATTTCCACCTGCATGGACTAGAACATTGGCCCAATCTACCTCCCTGGCAACTCTGTTTTCTCCTAGATGCTCTGTTGGTGCTGCTACAACCACAAGGGGTAGTCTTATATTTTTCATGTATCCCTTGTTCTTCAGCAGATAAATAGTAATAAGATTCTATTTCATTTCGATTGTACATAACCCTCTTGCTCTTCTTGTGTATATCCTCCTTCCTAATGGTATCATTTGTGATGGTATCATTAGGGCTTGACCTCTATGTTCTGTTCCTCATTGAACTAGCATTTTTGGCACTACTCTTGGGCATGATCTCCTTCATGCTTCCCCTCACAGGTGTTGGCTCCTACGTGCTGGAATTATTGCCTGACCTTTGCAGCGTGTTCTTCTTCGAATTGGCCATTTTGATGCTACTGTTGGGTGTGTTCTCCTTCATACTAGCATTATTGCCGGCTCTCTACGACATGTTCCCCTTCAAATTAGCAATTTTGTTACTACTAGTGGGTGTGGTATCCTCCGTGCTAGCCATCTTAGCATTTTTGCTACTACACTTGGGTGTGTTCACCACTGTGCTCACCCTCTTATCCTTTTTTCTGCTACTGTTTAGTGTGGCATTTTGATTGGATCTTAGGGGTGCACTCTTCGGCATGGTGCCATTTTTCGTGCAACTCCTGGGTGTCCTCTTCTCTAGCGTGATCTGCTTAGTGATGTTTTTCTTTGGGGTGCACTTCCCGCTCCTCCTTATGATGCTCCTCTATAAGACTCTCCTATGTTCAAAGCTACCCTCTGTCACACAACCATTAGTGATGCGATGGAGCAAGTCAAGCATGTTTTTTACAAGTCCATCGTCATTATGGTCGAACTCCAATTTCTCTCCAACCATTTGCACCATCGTGAATAAGTACACTTCATGTTTACAACTTATCCTACCAAACGGTATGGTTAAATCACTAGTAAATTTCAATGGCGTAAGATTTTTGTTCTTGTAACAAATAATATGCCAAATGTGCTACCTGGGAGGACCCCCATGCCACCTACGCACGTAACACCGCAATCGGGTCAGATAACTATACCACTTCAGAATCGTATCTGCCAAGGATTGCATCAATGTCATCGACAAAAATTTCTATGCCAATATCTAATTTTGCAGTGAACTTCTCGATACCATTACGAACGTGTACTTTGACATCATCAGGTTCTACAGGATAGAAACCATCGAGAGGTTTGAGAAGTGGACTAGCACAATCAGTCCTAGATACAACGCCACCGATGACATCATCGACATCATTGGTAGCTGGAGTAACCTTAGTGAAAGTATCAGCAGGAGGAGTAAGGTGAGGGCCCTTAGCAGCAGGAGCTAGAATACCTGGTGGAAAGGCAGTGCCACAACTAATAACAACTACAATAGAAGCAATTGCTGCCATGCCACAGCGACAACCAGGAGCACTTTCCACAACAGTAGGGCTTCGAGTACTAGTAGAGTCCAGATCATAAGCTTTCTCCACAACAACATGGCTTCGATTAGCCACAACAGTAGCCCGCTGAACTTCACCACAGGTTCGAGGATGACCAACACCCATGAAAACAGTGTTGGAAACAACAACGGGGCAGCCACCGGAAGCCTTAGTTTACTCAACAACAACAAATATTGGGTCAGTAGCCAGAGCAACAACACCACATCGACAACTAGTACCGGCAGATTCCACCGTAGGGGTTTGCACAATGGCAATATGAGGACTCCTATGAGGAGGTTGCACAACATAAGCATGGTGTAGATGATGAACTACATTTTTCCTAATAGCAGCAGGGCTTCGATTTAGACCACCCTGACCAAGAATAGTAGGGCGACTACCAGTAACAACAACTTCCACATCCAATATTTTACAATCCAGTAAAAACATTCGAGCCACCAAAGACTTTTTCATTATCCTGCATAGCTAACTATCACACGTTACAGGAAGCATGATGCCACGTTCATCCTTGAAGCTGAACTGTGCAGTCTTCTTAGACCTCATTTAGTATGTTTATGAAGAGCAGCAACCATACCAGGGATAGTGTAGATCTGCACTTGTGCTTCTTCCATCATGATAGAATGACCAGGATTCCACTTGCCCTTCCCATTTGCTAATTTAAATAGGTAGCTTCCAAGGATTATTGTAACTAGGTAATGGTTCTACAAGGAGATCCTACTTGACAGAAATTTGGGAAAAAAATAAGAATTGTTTGTTAGTGTTCAGCTAGTAAACAATTCCGGTTTTATCTATCTCTTTACTGTCAATAGCCAACTAGTAGTTATAGTTAGTGCGAATAGCAAAGAGAAGAGTAGCTCGCCCACATATATCTAGAACTTCTTCTTGGGTAGTAGGATCTGCCATCCTCCGTGGTGATCATCGACTCCGGGAGGTGTAGCCTCTTGAACGTGTCAAAGTATAGGATGTTGATGGAGCTTCCGCCGTCCATCCGTGTCTTGGGTAGCCAGTAGTTGTCCACTTTGGGCCTTACCACCAGGGCGACTCGCCCTGGATATTCAATCCTGGCGTGTGGTCTTGGCGACTCCACGTGATGCTTTGCTCGGACCAGTTGAGGAAGCGGGGGATGTCGACCTGGGTCACCGCATTGACGCCGACTGCACGGGTGAGCACCTTCTTCTCGCATTTGTTGTCGTTCCCAGTGGACGTATGCAACGAGCCGATGGTGTTGCCAACCCGCTAACGTTGCTGTTGTCCCCAAATGGGCTGTCGAAATCAGCATCCACAACATCAAGTATGAGCCGTGCAAAACAATCAAGTCGCAGGCCCTGGCTGATTTCCTTGCCTTCTTGGAAAAAGCACATCAGCCGGAGAAGCTGCCCTATCTCCACTACTAGTCGCTCCACTTCGACGGGTCCAAGAACGCGGATGGTGCGGGGGCTGGGATCGTACTCACCTCCCACAAAGGCGACAAGCTCCGATGCGTGCTACACCTTGACTTCACGCCCTGCACCAACAATATGGCCGAATATGAGGCCCTCCTTCATGGCATTCGGGCCACCAAGGAGATGAACGTCAATCGCCTATGGTGCTACGGTGACTCCGACCTCGTCGCTGCACAAGTCGTCGGCACCTGAGACACCGTCTCCCCACCATGATAGCATATCGCCAAGCGGTGGACCAGCTGGGAGGCCACTTTGTCGGCTACTCCATCGAGTGGATTGACAGGCGCAAAAACAAAGAGGCCGACACGCTCTCCTGCAACAGATCGGCTCGTCAAACACCACTTGCGGGCGTCTTCCTCGACATCATCAGCAAGCCTTTGGTCTCCCTGCCAAAGGAGATCGACATCGGGATACCTCTGCATCCCGAGCCCGCCCTAGTCGCCATGATCACGAAGCCTAGCGACTGGACCATGCCATACGTCACCTACCTCGAGCACTAGATCCTTCCCACCGATGAGACAGAGGTACGAATGATCGTGCGCCGCTGCAAATCCTTCGTCAACATTAACGGCGAGCTCCACAAACACAGCATGACTAGCGTGTTTCAGCGTTGCGTGCAGCTAGAAGAAGGGCGCAAGACCCTCCTGGACATCCATGCCGGCGACTGCGGACACCACGCCGGTGCCCGGTCACTAGTCGCCAAAGCCATGTGCCATGGATTTTACTAGCTCACCGCACACGCCGACGCCACAGACATCGTCCAACAATGCGTCGGGTGCTAGAAGTATGCCAACCAGACGCATGTCCCTCGTTCGGCCCTCAAGACTATCCCCATTACCTAGCCATTTGCTGTATGGGACATCGACATGGTGGGCCGGTTCAAAAAAGCTCCATCAAGCTACACCCACCTCCTGGTTGCCATCGACAAATTCACCAAGTGGGTCGAGGCGAACCCTATCAAGAAGTGCGACGGAAAAACTGCCAGCAAGTTCCTCTGCGAGTTAATCTACCGGTACGGCTACCCGCACAGCATCATCACGGACAACGGGACCAACTTCACCAAGGGCGCCATGGCTGATTTATGCGAAGAGCATGGTATACGACTCGACCTCGCCTCAGTCGCCAACCCGGAGTCAAATGGCCAAGCAGAGCGCGCCAACCAAAGCGTCCTCCACGGCTTCAAGCGACGACTATAGGCCCCCCTCGAGCGGACCCCTGGGTGCTGGGTCAAAGAACTCCCCTCCGTCCTATGGTGCATTCGCAACTCCGTCAACCGCTCAACAGGGTTCACACCCTTCTTCATGGTGTACAGCGCTGAAGCTGTTATGCCAACCGACCTAGAACATGACTCACCACGGGTCATCAACTACGTGGAGGAAGACAACGAAATCGCCCACCAAGACGGGGTCGACCAGCTCGATGAAGCCCGTGACCTAGCTCACTCGCGCACCGCCATCTACCAGCAGGGACTCCACCCCTACCCCGGAGACGCACCTTCCAGGAAGGCGACTTGGTCCTGCGACTAATCTAGGACAAGAAGAGAATGCACAAGCTTTCTCCCCCATGGGAGGGGTCACTCGCTATAGGGCAAGTCCTCGGCAACAATGCCTACTACCTCATCGATATACGAGGTGACGGCCAGCTCAACGTCGGGTGGCCATGGAATGTAAATCTCCTTCGCAAGTTCTATACATCGATATACGAGATCTTGCCTCGGACTCGCCACGCGACTGCCTTTCCAAGGAAGGGGTGACATGTTACAGACAACATACAAACATCCTCACCTACCTTGGGAATGCAACTAGAACGGCCAAGTACCACGCTCGTGGACTCGCCTAACCGACCTCGGTTGCGTCCAGGAAAACGGCCAAGTATAGAGCACCCCTTGGGGTCGCCAAGCGACTAGCTCCACGAGCCACGTAGAGTCGACTCTGGTTAACCTAAGAACCTAACAGAAAACAACATACATATACGCGAGGTCAACCCACTAAAGGGCGGGCGCGCTCGGGGACTCGCACAACCAAAAATACAAACACTCAAAAATCACAAAGCAATGCGAGTAGATTGACCTTGGTTAAACAGTATATATTGTTCATCATTAAGGTACATTACAAGAGGGGCTAGTCACCATGGCCAACACAATGCCCCAGGGCAATTCCCTCACTCTGTAGGTTTCGACGAAGAAGCGCCGCCATCACCCTTGACCCGGACATACGGCTCCCAAGGTTTCGACGGGTACGTTGTCAACTTCTTCGCCAACGACGACCGGAAGGGCTGCTCCAATTTCAGGTCATGGTGCTACGGTTCGGAGTCGCCTGGCGCCACCACTATCTCTTGGTACGGCAGCAGATCACGCATCGCTAAAACCCGCTCCGAGAACAGAGTGGCCTTGGTGGTCAACCTAAGCACCTCCACGATCTCCACCGAGCTAGTTGCCAAGGGATACCCACTGGTGACATCGTCGAGGTCGAAATCGTCGAGGAAGTGCACTAGCCCAAGACTAAGCGTCGTGGTGGCCCCGCGCTAGAACACTGATCGCGCCATCCACTCGTCCACTACGGATGCCTCCTCGAGATAGCGCCACACCTCCGTCAGCCCACCAGGGATCACCTCGGTGGGAGAAATCCCCTAGAGAATGGCTTGGACGCACATCACCGAGGCGGTGGTTGTGTTCAACACCGCCATCATGCTATGCGCAGCATCAACCGTCTGCAGCACCGGGTCTCCCTGACCTATTATACCTGCAACGTCAGGAAATCAAGCTCACGCAAAAGCTCCACTATGGATCCAACGCCCGGGGACTCGCCCCGCTCGGGAACTCGACCACCACTACCAACCGAAGGCTTGAGAAAATAAAACCTTACCAAGAAGCTTGCGGTAGTTCTCCGTGATAAACTTCTCCAGTGTAGATAGCTTCTCCTGCAGACCAACGATCATGGACTCAAAGGCCTTCCGCTCAACCTCCTCTAGAACGACTGTAGCCTTGGCCCTCTCTTCAGAGGCAGTCATCAAAGCCTTTGCCGCCTATAGCTCCGCCGCCAAGGAGCCAGGACGTTCCTCCGCCGTAGTCACTGTCGCCTTCACAGAGTCCAACTCGGTGACCAGGACGTAACCCTGGTGGGCCTTGGTGAGTGCAGCAGCTTGCTTGTCTGAACTAAGAAAAATAGGAATCAAAAAACCTGAAGATCCGCAAGCAATCCAAATTCATCAATACGATATCAACTCACCAGCAGATGCTTGGAGTCGCCAGTTGGCTTCCTGTGCTATCCGCATGTCGTGTTCTAGGTGTTCTTTTGCAACTTGCCGATCAGACGACTCCCTCTGCAGGCCCTAAAGACAGAAAACAATAAGAGACTGGACGACTAAAGTTCTAAGAGTCTAGCCACTAAAATTCAGTGACTGGACCCTTAGGGATTGGACGACTAAAGTTTCAAGCATCTAGCCACTGAAATTCAGCGACTAGATCCTCGGGGACTGGACATACCTGGATAGCAGCACCAAACATGCTGTGAAGTTGTATGGCGTCCGTCGAAGGAATCACGAAAGACGTGCGCTCACGTCGCTGCCCGACGTCATCGTTGATGATCTCTGGAACTTGCGGTGACTAAGTTTCAGTCACCATCGCAAATGCCTTCACCATAAAGCACGGAAACGACGCGGTTGTTCTCACCGAGGCACCGGTCGTCGAGGCTGGTGGCTCCGCCAGTGCAACTACTTTACTTGGATCTGAGCGGGTGGCCCCCTATCGCTAGCGCGAGTGGCAGAATCATCCTTCTCCACACTCCCTTCCGCCACATCGTTAGGATCGCTTCCCTTCTTCTTCTTTGCACCTTCACCTGGTGCCTCGATGGTGACTGCCTTCCTCTTCTTGGAGGGGTCAACATCCCCTTTGGTGCCGGCCGACGGAACCTTGCTCACCAAGGGGCAGGTGATCTTCTTCGCGCTAGTCCTGCAAGATCGGCACAATCATCGAACTACCGAAAACCCTGAAACTCATCAAAGACAGCATACCGGAAACTTACTTGGCGACTGAGAGGGTGCGTAGCCCGGTGCTGATGCACGCAGGCTTTTCCAGTTCTGTGCCTAGCTTACGTGTGATCCCCCTCTCCAGCATGGTTGCTGGCCTCGGTGTCACGGAATTTCCCCCCGACGAGGTCGCAGCCGTGAAAATTTACGGAAACATCGTCGCGGCCACCGCCTTCGGCGGTGAGGTCGTTGAATCCTTGGTCACCTCAATCAACGTGTCTAGGGGCGCCGCTACCTCCGGTGCAATGGCGGTGAGTGGGATCTCCACGACCACATCTGCGGCCTCCACATCCATCCCTAGAGTGGGGCCCTCCAAAGTCTTGGTCGTGTCCTAGGCGTCCGTGTTGTTAGACTCATCATCAGAGTCAAACATCACCACAGACTTGGCCGGCGACTTAGCTGGCGACCCTGGCTCCATCGCCTGTTTGGCCTTCGCCAGCGGCTTTGTCCTCGGTGGCGACTTTCGCTTCAACGCGGGCTTGGCCGGCGTGGCCATGCACCGCGAACTCTATTTTTCGATGATGTCGACGTCGCTGTCGCGCTCTTTGAGGCTGCGACTTGCCTCGTCCTTGCTCTCGGAGGAGTCATTCGCCTCCTCCTCTTGAAGATCCATGGGAACCTCTTCATCGAGCGGAGGAAGCTAGTTCTCCAGGACTTGGAACAACTTGCAGAAACAAAGAACACAACTTGATCAGAACTAACACCAAAACCGCGACTACAAGACTACGACTGCGAATCCGCGATTGCGAAGCTGCGACTGCGAAACCAAATTGAGAAAGAAGGGAGACTTACAGTGGGGGCCTGACATTTCCTGGTGGCGGTATATGGAGCAAGCCTGGCATTCGGGTCGTTGTACTCCACCTCCGTGATCTTCTTAAATGCGGCGATGTAATCATCGGCCTCCCAGACCTCCTTGCTCGCCTTCGTGGCATCATCCTTGCCAGCATACTGGTACATCCAGTGGGCTCGGGTGGCTAGTGGAACCAGCCGCCGCCCGAGCCAACCGTTGTATAGATGGATGGTCTTGAGACCCTCCTTTTTCAGCTCTTTGATTTGCTGCAGCATTTCGTCGATGGCCATCCTCTGATCTTTAGGAAGCATGGCCACCGATAGCCGGCATGGCTCGCTCCTCTCGGCGGTGTATGTTGGGAGTGCCACCTTGCCGTCGGGAGTGGACTCCTTCACATAGAACCAGCTCTTCTTCCATTCGCTGGTGGTTTTCTTCGGCAGCAGAATCTTCACAAACATGGCCTTGGGCTTTAGTTGAAATGTGACGCCGCCCGCCGCCAGGATGGGACCGCTAGTTCCTTCCCGGCCGATGCGGACGTGGAATAGTTCTAGCCACAAGGGAAAGTATGGGTGACATGCGAGATAGCTCTCTCAAAAGGCGACAAAGATCACGAGCTACTCCATGATGTGCGGCCCCAAGTCCGACGACTTGATCGCGTAGTATGCACAGAATTAACGGAAGAAGATTGAAGTGAGGTACCCCAACCCCCTCTCCAGATGGCTCAAGAAGAAGATGAACTCTCTGGGGCGGGGTTTGGGTTCCGTCTCGCCAGATGCAGTAATTCGCCAGTTTCCTCTGCAGAGGATACCTGCGTCCTTGAAGGATTTCAGGGCGGCTGTGGTGCACTTTGATTTTCCCTACAAATCCTTTGGAGGCGCCATCAGGAGAGAACGAGATCGCTCGGTCCGGAGATTTTGGATAGGGAGAAGGTGGGGAGACTGAAGGTGTGCGTGGGCAAAGAAATGCAGGGAAGGCTCGCAACTCCCCTCGTCATTCTCCTTATAAAGGGGGTGCTACCCGCCAATTTCAGGGTAGACGTTACCCCGTGGTAATTATGCCGAAGTTACCGTTGAGTTACCAATGGCTAGTTTGACCAGGCTGATGGTCCAACTTCATTCACTCGACTCACTTGCTTGTGTGCCTTGTCTACTCGACTGGGTGTAGCAACTCGAGCATAATTCCACTCGCCAATGCTGCGACTGAAGACATGCTAGAGAGACTTCTTCCTTCATTGAGGGAGTCCATTGGCGATTCGATTGAGCATCCAAATTGGACTCTCCTACTCCGACTGCCAAATGAACACATGCGCTGAACCGACACTGGCCTCGGGGACTACTAATGGGGATATGTCGAAGGGGGTATGCCCAGCAGGACATTTCGACTAGACCAGAGCCTTTGCAAGTTGGCTTGTAGGATGGTGACTGGAATGCGATTGGAAAGGAAGCCTGGCGACTGAAAGCTGGAGGCCCAGAAGCGTAGCTAGGCCCAGTCGGATTAGGTCAAATGCTCCGAGTCCCTAACTGATTCGGTTGTATATCTGTAAACCCTAGCGAGGTACCCCTATATAAGCCTCCCTAGGATAATCTCTGTACTTACGCTCCATCATACACCCCATCGACTAGCTGCCTAGCCGCCGAGCTCGCCACCATTGTAGTCACTTGATAATACAATCTAGTAGGAGTAGGTATTTACCCTACGGGGGGCCGAACCTGGGTAAATCCCCGTGTCTTTGCCCTCATCTCGCTTTGTAGATGGCTGCCCGCTCTTGCCCCAAAACCTTCCAATCACTACCCCTGGTAGGGACTGCCGTGGTCATTCCCATGACATCCGGGGTGGAGGTCGGCTAGAGCCTCGCAACGGCGAAGACGACATGCAACACTGGAGATCGGGACCAATGAGTGGGCGTAGCAAGTTGGCGCCTGAAGGCAAATGTCCTAAGGGATCGTTTTGGGTGGAGGGTGGATTTAGCCGCTGCCGGTGCTAGGGTTCATGCGAAGGAGGAAGTGAATTTGGTCAACACACTAACGCATTTAATTCCTCGCTTTTCCTACGTGCTTTCCATGTTGGCGCTCGCGTGATGGACATGGTACTAACATGTGGGTCCCGACCGTCTACTTCACGGGGCAGTTTATAGAATGTTTGAATTTGGTGGGGATGGGATGTGTTTGCCTTGTAATGGGCCCTCTCGGTATTTGGCAGCCCAACTTTGGGGCCATAGAGTGACAAGCTCAAATGAGGGGAGGGGATGATGATTCCGATCAGCGCCGTGGTGGAACAGACCACCGGATCCAACCAAAAAGGGCGGTGCAACCTTCTAGAGGAAGAGGGAGACGTAGGTTCTCACCGTGGTGAGTGGAGAGGCTCAAAGCTCACTTCAGCAGAGCTCATGACCTCGTCACCGAGGGGTACCTCCTGTTGACGGAGGGGCTCAACTGGTGGCTAGGTCCGGCCCACGAGGTCATCCCTTCTCCCAAGTCAGGGAAAAGGTGTACCTCAAAGCCCAGTTGATACTTGGTGTTTCCCTTCCAGTATGCAACTTCTTCCTTGAGGTACTGGACTACTTCCGAGTTCTTTCCCACCACCTCTCTCTGAATAGCATCCTCATCCCTAGCAATTATGTAGCTTTGTTCATGGGATATATGGGAGAAATTCTAGGTTAGATATGTTCATCTACTTCTTCACTATCAAGAGGGAGTCGGGTGCTAGCAAGGATGCACTTGCCAATTGCGGATCCACTAGCTTTAAGATTTGTCTGAATTGGAGGTTCCCCTACATTGTTGGCCATGAGTCCATCAAGAACTAGCAGGAGACCTACTTTTATGGCCCAAACGTTTCTCTAGAGAATCGTGAACGTTCATATCCTGACTTCATCGATGGTGGTGTTGTTGTGTCCCCCACCTGGAGGACCAAAGTCATTCTCCCCTCCGACAATGAAGCCTCGTGCATCATAAGGCAGTTCGATTAGCTCATCGAGTGGGGTTTGGCCGGCTTGGACATGGCCATGAGTTGGTTTACTAGATGGATCTAGCCTTTGTAGCATGTAACTACCTCGGTGAATTACGCTCTTAGTTACATGCCTGGATGAACAAAAGTGGTTAAAATAGTACGGTGGGGCCCAGGGCCACTCACGGTAGACCTTTCGGCCATCCTAACCACTTTCAGACATCGGGACAAGAACGAGCGGCGTAATCGGCAGGCGAAGGGATCAACTACATACACAAATGAGTATGTATGCAAGCCACATACAACAGTCCTCAGAGCCATTCCATCTAAAAGAAATAGAAATATTGCAACACCATACGGCAAGATTCAAATGTCCTAGATAGATATAATAATTTAGGATAGCTCCTCATACATCACACATCAGAGTATCAGGCGGACGCGGAAAACAAGATCCGAGTACGGATAAGAAGCAAATCGGCATAAGATGCCCCATAAATAAACACATCCCGCCCACAGATCTCACGGATCCCCGTTCCCGGAATCTCTACACCGAATGATTGTTGCCAACATCATCTGTCTCTTCCACCCAGTATCCATCTTGCGGGTACACCTGTTCATCTGAATCAAACAATTTATCGTGTGAGACCCTAGGGGTACTCAGCAAGTCTTTATGCCACCAAAGGGGACACAACCTGGGGTGACGCAATTGCAGCAAAAGATAATACCTAGCAATTCTACAGATACTCGCTAACCTTCCGCCTAACCAATGATAGACGGAAGTCCGTGAATTAAGAACAACAGTTATAACAGTATAATTAACAGATCCATCCTCCTCCTCGCTTACCAACGAGGAAGCGGACGAACGACCCCCATCATCCGTTGGCAGTTTTATTAACCATTCCATGAGTATTGCACTATTTACTAGTCAAGTACTTAGTCAAATTGAGAGCGGTACTTTAGTTATACTTGTCTATGATCGAGAAACTGTGCTCCAAGTCGTCCATAACCGCGGGCACGACTTTCAGAAAGATTTACCCTGCAGGGGTGCACGAATAGCAACACATACTCGATCAACCTCGGAAAAACCAAATCAAAACCCAACGAGGCATTCACGACAAAGCAATCACAGGATTCAGAAATATTTCCGGGGGCCACCCCATTAAGCTACCCGCAACGAAGTTGGCCGGCTCCGAGACGGACCCAAGGTTTGCGCCAATGGCTGTAAACGACTGGGAACCCGAAATGTGACTAGGCTTGTCGATACCGCGAAAACACTCTGCATCCAAAACAGTACAGGTGCTCCACGCACAATCTTAATAAAAAGTAAAACATGGCATAAGTACAGGACAGTAATAAAGCCCCAAACTACTTTGTGGCCCCAATAAATAAGTATGAATCAAGCTCTGGCTCAGGGGGGTCCATAAGGCCTCCCGGATGTGGATAGTGCGAATAGTCAAGGAACAGGAATCAAGTACTCAAGGTCCTACGGGACACAAGTGAGCATGAAAAACCAAATAGCAGATATTGCCCACCGGTGCCTCTTTCATTAGTTATCCCATTACTACTCAGGTCATGTTGTTTAGGTACCTCATTATTCATCAGACACTCACATACCCTACTCATGATTTTCTACGACTCGCATGGCTCAAACAACTCCTATAGTAATGGCTCATGGGATGGAGGAACAAGCTTCGGTGGGGTTTAAAAGTAAAGGCTATGCAGTACTTGGGATTCAATTTAATGCATTCGTGACTCAATGATGCAAGAATAAGATAGAGGCAATAGGTACTGTATGTATGCAAGCATGTGGTAGTGCTTGCCTGGTAGTTCAGTTGAAGCGAGAGATGGATCTGGGTAGTACTCCTGTGATTCCTGGTAATTCTCCTGCTGGGCGTCTATCCGACGAAGAACCAAACAAACAAGGGCCAACATAAATAAAGTGCACAAGCATATGAATTCAAATGCGACAAGCAAACAAGCATGCCATGATGAATGATGCACAATTTTCATGGCATTAAAGTAGCATGGCAAAGGTGAGGTGTGGATACAAGAAATAAAGCATTTTACTATTTATTTAACCAAGTTTTATTGTCATAAACAGTTCAGATTTGTAAGAATGACATGATGCATGCTTCAATTCAGAACAAGGACTGCATAAATAGAACAGGCTCGTCGCGCTGATCGATTTAGACATATTATTTGTCAAATTTGGAGTTATAGAATTAAAGTTATTAATTGATTAAGGAAAAGGGCATTTTATTGTAATTTTAATCATCTCGAAATTTTAAAGTGTTCAAACATTGTTTTGAATGGCATATTTGAATTCCTCACATTTTTCTGATTCAAAAACATATATTATTTGTATTATTTGGATTTATATTTGAAAAGTTATTTAAATCTGATTTGAATTTGAATTTAAATCAATTTTGAATTTATTTTGTTTAAACAGCTAATCAGGAATTCTTTTGTCACCCAGGAAAACCTAGCCACAGCCGCTGACGGGTGGGCCAGTTGCTGGCGGGGCACACGCGCACGAAAAACTTTTTACACCGGGGCTCTGCGTAGCCACTGAGGGTGACAGATGGGTCCGACGGCTACGGGCCCACGTGACAGTGGGGTTACCCCCATAGGCTAACAGGTGGGGCGTGGGCTGGAGCGCGGGTTACGGCCTGAGAAACAGAGGGACTTTTCTGCAAAACGCTAGGGCGGCTGACAGGTGGGGCTAGCGAGAAGCGCGGGTTAAGCAGATAAAAAGCTAGGGGGTTTTCTGCAAAATGCGCGGCGGTACTGTTTCTCTTCTTCGCGATCTGACGACTGGCGAAGAAAAACGCCGCGCGGCGCGGGGCGGGGGTTCGATCCGGGGATCTGGGTGTGCGCGCGGAGGGCATAGCCGCCGCGGTGGCTTGGGCTTGGTGTTAGGTGGGGGCTAGACGGCCAGATGAGGCTATGTGCGGCGCGGGGCGTGCAGACACCAGCGTCTGGCAGTGCACTGAGGGCGCTCGGCGAAAAGATCGGCGATGCAAGACGGCGACGGCGTGGCGGATGGTGTCAGGGAGGAAGAGGGGCTCACGGCGGGGTGATCGGTGGTGGTGGCACGGCCGTAGGCGCGACGGATCGTCGAGGTTGCTGGCGTCCTGGCGGCTAGGGTTTGCGTCAGGTGGCGCTGGTTCTGACGGTACTGGGGCTTCCTGTCCTCGTCGGCGGATGCAGGGCGATGCAGAAGAGCGTCCACGATCTTCTTGACCACCTCCACGTCGTGCTGGCCGGCTAGAACGAGGGGGGCGACGCGGTACTGGCGGTGACCGGCGGTAGGTCCTGGCGACGATGAAGACGAAGGGGAGGAGAGGCAGGGCCTGGGTTTGGATCTGGACGAGGCAGGGGAGCTGTGTGGCGGAGGTAAAGCGAGGGAGAGGGAGGAGATGCCGTGGGGTACGGGGTAGAGGTAAAGGTGGCCTCGGCCACCTTTTGCTCCACCTTCTCACGTGCAGGTCGTGAGGGGGCTAGGGCAGGCTCGGCTAGGACTGCAGGAGGGACCAGGTAGGGAGGAGAGAGGGCCAGGCTCGGGCTGGGGCCAGCATGGCAGTGAGAGAAGAGAGAAGGCTCGGGGGAGGCTCGGGTGAGCTAGGGCTAGGGTTAGGAGTGGGGGTAGATGGGGTAGTTGGGTTTAGCTAGAGAGGGGTGGCTCGGTTAGGGTTTTGTTAGGTTGGTGTTAGCTAGAAAGAGAGAGAGAAGGAGGTGAGGTGAGGATAGGGGTTAGGGTTTGGAGTAGAACTAGGGTTAGAGAGAATAGAGAGAAAACTAAGGTTAGGGTTTAATTAGGTGTTTAGGTTTTAAAAACATGTTTATAAGATCAAACCAAGATGAAAGGTGAGGCTTTGATTTAGCATAAGATGAGGTGAAGGTGAACCCAAGAAAAAGAGAGGGAAAGAGGTTTATGGAAAAAGGCCTCATTTGAATCATGCATGAAGGGAAGAATGGTGTTGATGAGTACATGGGGATGGTGGAGAGAGATGGAGATGATCCCACAAAGAAAGAACCACTAAAACCAAGAGAAAAACAAATGGGCTAAAGGTCGTGGTACTCTTGCATGGCCCATGCATAATAATTAATGGCCATGTTTATGCTTGTGAAAACAATAATTATAACATGGCATTATTCTTATGCATTCCCAAAATGTAGAATAAAGGCCAAGCAAAAAGGAATTAGAATTGGATCCATCCCATCCCACATGAGCTAGAATAGTACCAAAAGAAAAATAAAAGCCCATAGGTAGGTAGAATGGTGGAATAATAAGGTGGTGAAAAGAAAGGTGATGGAGTTGAATAACAGATATGCCCCCAACTCAATTTGGGCACCAAGCATTAATCAAGATTCAAATACAATGTATCAAGAGCCAAATACAATTAATAATGTGTATGAGAGAGGAACCAAATGGAAAAGGGTTTTATATGATGCTAAAATGCAAGGTGGCATGATGACATGAGCATGATATAATTATGATGCAACAATTGTATATAGGAAGTAGCCAATATCTTACTAGACCAAGTAGCATTACAATTGTTAGACAATTGGGATGCTACATAGCACCATGCCGACTTGATGCATAATTACACTGGATATAGGAAGCATCCACTTCGGATTTCCCAAGAAAACTTCTCCAGTGACTCCACCAAGATTCGCATGAAGGACATGGTCAAGGTGAAGGATATGAAGCATGGTTTCACCATCACCTTCGACATGTTCGAGAACAGAATTGTCCAGAGGTAATATTCTTCACATGTTTATTCATTCTCCAGAGTTTCTCCGACTTGGTTCCATCAATCACACTTCTAACAAAACCCTTTGTCAGCTTATGGGTCTGGATGAGTTGGACATGACTCCAAAAGTCTATGATCCCAAGATTAAGGATGTGATGGTTTTGTCAGATGACGAGTCCTCTAAGGATCAAGCTGCTTCGGCAACGAGGAAGTGGAAGGGCTCGGCCCCTGAAGTTGTTGCTGATGGCAAGAAGAAAAAGAAATCGGATGGTGGAGCCTCTAAGAAATATACCACCTCTCTAGAGGCAGAGAAAAGAATAAAGAGTGCCGCCATTCCTTTAACCAAGGCGCTAGCTGCTATGTAAGTACTTCTTAACTCTGACTTTATTATTGTTCCAACTCATTCTACTACTTATACTTTTAACTTGTACATTTCAAGAAGAAGAATACTGCATTAAAACACAGTTCCAGGGACATCATGGAGTTTATCCTAAACCCATCCCCAACCACCGGTCCATCCACTCCTACCATCAACGTACCTATTGGCCCAGGAGGATCCTCCATCACTGTTGCTTCCCCAGAAGTCTCAGATATGGAGACGGATATCATTCCTAGCCAGGATCCTTCAATCTCAGCATATATTGGAGT
Source organism: Avena eriantha (assembly GCA_910589775.1). NCBI lineage: Eukaryota > Viridiplantae > Streptophyta > Magnoliopsida > Poales > Poaceae > Avena > Avena eriantha. The sequence continues at coordinate 434,268,766 of OU342744.1, forward strand.
GACTCCTTCTGGAACTCAAGGAACTCAGGAGAGTGCTCCTAATTTTGAATCAGTTGAAGCTTCGACTAAGGATGTTGAACCAACTGGCAGGGACTTGGTGGTGATGGTGGCAGGAAACCCAACAACCAACACGGCAACAGGTTCCCATCTAACTCCTTCATCGTCAGATCAAAGGGTAGCAAGGGCCTCCTTAGTGCCATTGGCTGGAGCACCATCCATGACAGCTTCTCCAACATCAAATGTCGAAGATATGTTTCGGCAGTCCGACCTCTTGGTTCAGAATATAAAAATCTTCCAAGATAACATCGTCGGAGCTACCAACAACCTGAAGATCATTGCCATAGTTAGTCCTTGAAACTTTGCATTTTATGTAAGATATATTCCACTATAGCCCCTGAGCCCTTAGGCGAAAAACCACAAGTTTTTGGCTTCAGTGCCCTTAGAGTAGCCCAGTTTTACTTCAAGATGTACCCCCCCCCCCCCCGAGTTTCTAGTTTGAATTACATTATTCTGACTAGACACTCTAAGAGTAGTTGTATAGGTCCAATTGTCACACTGTATCCCCAAGCATGTAGTGGGAGAACTTAAATTGTCCGACTATGTGCTCTAGGGAAATTAAACTGTGGATTTTTGTAGAATGAATGTTCTTGGAGAGCTTCTACTTCTGAGAAGTTCAATAAAATGAAAAAGATCTGTCGGAGGAGAAGGGTGATGACCCACAAGTATAGGGGGTGTATTGTAGTATTTTCGAGGGAAGTGAAACCCAATTTATTGATTCGACACAAGGGGAGCCAAAGAATATTTATAAGCCTTAACAACTGAGTTGTCAATTCAGCTACACCTAGAAACCTTCTTGCTTACAATAGTTTATCTGTAGCAACAGTTTTGTAGTAGGAATAGTAAAGTAGCAGCAATAGTAAAGTAAAGACAGCAGTAACAATAGCAGTAAATAGTAGGATTCGAGTGCGGTAGGCATAGGGATGGATGGACGGGCGTTGCATGGACAAGACAATTCACATCGCAATCAGAACATAGGGAAATTGCAGATAAATAAGATAAAGCATCCAAGTACTAGATAATCATAGGCATGTGTTCCATATATAGTCATACGTGCTCGCAATGAGAACTTGCACAACATCTTTTGTCCTGCCAGCCCGTTTGTAGCGGGGCCTCAAGGGAACTACTAGCAATTAAGGTGCTCCTTTTAATAGAGCACCGGAGCAAAGCATTAACACTCCGTGAACACATGTGGTCCTCACATCAAAGCCATTCCCTCCGGTTATCCCGATTTCTGACACTTCGGGGCCATTGGTTCCGGACAACAACGTGTGTATACAACTTGCAGATAAGACCATAAATAGTACTATCATAATGAATCAATAACATGTTCATATCTGAAATCATGGCACTCGGGCCCTAGTGACAAGCATTAAGCATAACAAGTTGCAACAAAGCCATAAAGCACTAATAAAAGATACTAGGCACCATGCCCTAACAATCCGATGCCATTACATGAACGATCTCGTCCAATCCCTAACATCCCCATAGCCTACAGCGGGGGATTACTCACTCATAGATGGGGAACATGGATGGTCGATGGAGAAGCGATGGTGATGATGATGGCGATGATCTCCTTCAATTCCCCATCCCGGCAGGGTGCTAGAACAGAGTTTCTGGTGATGTTTCGTGAAATCTGGTGGTGGCGGCGGAGCAGAACTCCTTCTGGAAAAACGTCGAGCCCCCCCTCTGAGTTTTTAGGTCAGAAGGCAACTTATAGGTGAAGAGGGAGACCGAGGGGGAGTCTGGGGAGGCCAGACCACCCCCTGGCGCGGCCTGGGCTTTCTCGTGTGGCCAGGTGGTGTGGCCTGGGCCTAAGCCCCCTCCGTCTCGTATTCTGGCTCCGGGAGTCTTCTGGTGAAATAGGATTTTTGGCATATTTTCCGGGATTTTTCCTGATAGTTGATTTTCTGCACAAAAAATAGACACCAATGCAATTCTGCTGAAAACAGCGTTAGTCCATGTTAGTTGCATCGAAATCACACAAGTTTAGAGGAGAAACAATAGCAAAAGTGTTCGGGAAAGTAGATACGTTTTGGATGTATGAACTCTCCCCAAGCTTAGCTTATTGCTTGTCCTCAAGCAATTCAGTTGAAAACTGAGTGCGATAAAAGAACTTTCACAAACACATTTGCTTCATATGATGTATATATTCTCAGCATGTGATCAACTACTTAGACAATTCATAATAAGGAGTATGCAACTAAGTTTACTTAATAGGCAATGCAAGCTATGAGAGATTCCAACTCAAAAATAATAAGTAGCATGAAGTATAAACATAAGCAACATTACAATGCTCATAAAAAAGTATGATAGATTGGTATCTCGCTTGCCTTTGATTTAAGGCACCTCTGAAGTTCAGGTGAAGACTAGAAGTAAGGATGTCAAAGATACAAGAATCAAAGTCATAACACAAATAAACAAGTTTTGAGACAAACACAAAGAATGACAACTATGCTCTCAACAAGGTGCTCAAAGAATATGTGGAGACTCAACAAGTAAAAGAAAAGGTTTTGAATAATTTGAAAAGCTTCCAAATTCTGAAAGTATGGTACTCATTAGCTTTGAGCTCTCATTGCCCCTATCATAAGCATCTTTAAATGGTTAAGGTTAAAGTGACACAACTAAGAGGATATGCTTAACAAGTTATAAATCGAAGTGTCATGCCCCTTACTTACGAAGACTGATCCTCATGCTACTCAACTTCAGTCACAAGTAAGATCTTGTCATTGTAAGTATATACGTATCATAGAGAACCGCCAACGGGGTACCCCTTGCACATGACACATGAGCTATCCCATAATCAAAATGACAAGGCAAGCAGACAATGAGCATCTCAGCGATCTTTTTATTTACTATGTGCATAGATTTTTATCGAGGATGCTTCATAGAATGCTCATTATGGTTATGCTGCAAGTTTCCACCATGATTAGGCATGGCTTAGGCTAGCGGCCCAGGGATTTCTCTAACATACATACAAACTCCATGATCTTACAAGTTCCACTTTTATTTCACACCGCCGGGATCCATAAGCAAAAGAACATGATATCAACGAGGTACTAAGTACCAATGCAATGTTGAAAGCGTTCCCCATGTACATGGTTCTGACAACTTCAAATCATAAAGCGCAAGCATATACGCAACAAATAAGGACGCAATGGTGCAGGTTTATTAAATGCAAGAAAATAAAGTGTGCCATCAAGTTTGTGAGAGCTTTACTAACTAACTTTCTCATAACAAGCAAACATTTTATTCGGAAGAAAACAAGGCATATTGAATATGCATGGAAGTAGCAAATGATGCTAATAGGTAGGTATGGTGGACACTTTGGCAATATTTGGTTTAAGGGAATTGGAAACATGAGTAAAATACTCAGTGAAAGTGAAGGCTAGCAATAGTAAGGGAGTGACAAACGAGAGAGCAATAGCTATCATAATCATGCTTGCAACAAAACAGGACTAATCATGGCATGAAAGTGATTCAAGATCCTTAAGGAAAAATAATTCATCAAGGCTTAACTGATTATTATAGTCATGTGCATGCGTGAGCATGTGCCAAGTCAATTCAAATGAAACATTCAGAGGAGGATACCACGGTGTCATACCAAGTTATGAATAGAGTAATGCAAGCAAACATTCATATGACATGCTACAAACTATTAGCAAGCTGGAACTAATCATATGAAAGCAGAAAACTACTAAGCATCCATAAATAACATACACCCTACACGAACAGACTAAGCATGCCCACAATGATGAGCATATGTACAAAAATGAAAACAAATAGAGTTCGTTACCAGCCTCACACCTCAAGTTGTCATTAATCCTCATTATTGCTCTTCACTTGTGTGGCTTGAATAATAATATGAAACCAATATCCACTGAGCACTGCGGAACCCTGTAGCAAACTCGCAAAACCAAAGAAGATCGACAAATATTTTTGTTGATTTCGATTTTAAAAACAAGAACCAAAGAGGAAAAACAAGCAAAGCAAAATCTTTTTGGGTTTTTTGAGTATTTCAAACAAATCAAAAAGGAGAAAACAAACCAAGGCAAAGCAAAAAAGAAGCAAACCAAAGAGAAACAACATAAATATTTTTGGTCTTTTTGTGTTTTAGAAAGCAAAAGCAAAGAAAGAATGAAATCTAAAAAGAGAACGAAACATGAATATACAAAGTACCGACGCAACATGATAAGGAGATGAGTGCGATGTCGGCGTACCTCCCCCCAAGCTTAGGATTTTGGCCTAAGTGGGTATCAATCCAGATACGGGTAAGGGTTCCAAGGAGGAGGATCATGGTAAGAATGGTCGTAGTTGGGCCCGTGGGAAGAAGAAGCTCCCCAATCATAAGCAGGCTGTTGATATGAAGACTCTCCCTCATTCGAGGGCTGGACCGAATCATCCGTGACCTCCCTTCTAGTGTCTTGCTCCTGTTGGGAGAGCTCTTCCAAGTAAGTGTCAAGCTCCTCCTCAGTGAGGGACCATTCTTCCCTGTTATCAAGGTTAAACGAAATAGGTGCAGGCAAAAGAACAACACGCTGGGACTTGCTCTTTCTCCAACCAGCTTTGAGAAAGGTTATTTCATAAGATAACTCATTCAAACTAGCCCACGAGGAAACAAATTTATGCAATATCATGGAAATTAAATCAAGCCTTTCTATGGGGAACTGTAGGTCCAGATGATGAGGCACTAAACCATGCAATGCTAGTAAACGAGAAGCAATGAGGCCTCCACAAATTCCACCTTTCTCACGGTTAGTAGCAAGTCAGAAAGCTATCAAAGCACCTAAGTTGTAAGACCTATCTCGTTTAAGAGCAGCAGAGATAAATGCTAGATCATATGAAGATAACTTATTGGCAGTTTTCCTAGCAAGAACACACTTGGCAACAAAGTAGGCAAAGTAACGAATGGAGGGAAGATGAATGTTACGGATTTTTCCATTCTCCTTCGAGAAGCTGCTCCCTTGGCAAATTTCTGTGTATAAATCCATGAGTGGTTCAGGTCGCTCCTTAATCCTTCTACATGATCCCCACTGAGGTACCTTAATAGCTGCACAAAAGTCACCGAGAGAAAGGTCGACAACAATATTGTAAATTTTGTAGTGGACCATGGGGTTAGGCAAAGAGTGACTAAATTGAAAGTCCTGCACCACAGAAATGGTTAGCTTCACAAATTTACAAGGTTCATCTTCCAAAAAGTGCTCCAAACCTGCATTAGAAACCAAAGTGTGGAAATCTTGGAGAATTCCCGCAGCTCTCATGAACTCAGAACAAGGATAAATGGAAAGAAAAACTTCCTCCTCCCGGTGGACCTTCATAACCTCAGGCACCCACCGTTCATGTTGGTTTAGATGATGCTCATTCATCTTCTATTCTAAAATTTAAACACCTATTAAACAAGTGATTGCAAAGTGAATAAAATGAAGGATTCTACTCATAGGGACTTGTAAGAGGCCTAAACATGCATCAAAACTATATCTCTAAGCATAAAACAAGCTTACAAGCTCTCATAACCTGTCACCTACTGTAGCAAAATACTCAAGATATAATAGAGTAAACACAAATCTACTTGGACAAGGGGAGGAGTCACATACCGGAGAACAAGTGCTCCAAATTTCAGCAACAAAGATGGGCTAAGCAAGGAGATCAAAAAAATCAAGAGCAAGCACAAAAAGAACACAAATTTGAGAAATGAACTGGAGCTTACTCGGGAGAGAGAAGAAAGTGGAAGGTGAGAGAGTTAGTAGAGGGCCAGGGGTGGCCCACCCCATGGCATGGCGCCACCCAGGGCAGGCCGCGGCACCAGGTGGTGAGCCTGCCTGGTGGGTCCCCCTGGTACCTCTCAGGCACTCCTCTGCCCCTTTTTTCACGCAAAAATTTAATATGAATTTTCTGGAATTTTTCGAGACACTTTATTTTTGCGCATTTTTCAGGTATAGAAGAATGATTTTCTGACAGACATAATTTTTTTTTGGAAAAAGATGCAAGGGCAAAAGAAGTCTAGAACTACATGAGTTCTAAGACACTCTAACATTCAATAAAACTAAACAAAAGCAAAAACTAAAATGGATAGAATAGAAGTACACAGAAATAATCATAGTGGAAACATTGTTTTGTTCAATAAAATCCTTTTGTTAACAAGGTTGATCAGGTCTTGTTACCAAAACAATTCCATATGAGACAAAACTTTGTATTCCACTAATGATTATGTTACCTCAACGTTGATAGCAATAGTCCCAATCATAATAGTTTCAAATTTTTCTCTTGGTATGGGACAATATATTTCTCCAACTTGAATGCCCTCAACATGTTCAATTGAATTCAAACCATAAGTCCTTTCAATCTTCTTGGGGAAATAGATAGTATGTTCCTTGTCATTAACATTGAAAGTCACCTTTCCTTGATTACAATTAATAACAGCTCTTGTAGTATTAAGAAAAGGTCTCCCCAGAATAATGGACGTATTATCATCTTCAGGCATTTCAAGCACAAAAAAATCAGTTAATATCAAGTAATTATGAGCCACTTGAACAGGTACATCCTCACATATACCAACAGGAATAGTGGTAGATTTATCAGCCATTTGCAAAGATATATCAGTTGATATCAGTTTTTCAAGTTGAAGTCTCTTATAGAGAGAGAAAGGAATAACACTAACTCCAACTCCAAAATCACACAAAGCAGTTCTAACATAACTATTATTAATGGAGCAAGGATAGTTGGAATCCCCGGGTCTCCAAGTTTCTTTGGAACCTTACTATTGAAGGAATAATTAGCAAGCAAAGTAGAAATTTCTTCATTAGGGATCTTCATTTTATTCGAGACAATATCCTTCATATACTTTGAGTAAGGAGGCAATTTAATAGCATCAATCAAAGGAATTTGCAAGAATAAAGGTTTCATCCACTCACAAAACTTACTATAGTGTTCATCTTCCTTTGAGTTGTGTTTCTTATCACGGAAAGGCATAGGTTTTTGGACCCAAGGCTCTGTTTCACTACCATGTTTCTTAGCACCAAATCTTATTTAGTGTATTTAGTATTCTTATTGTGCTTCTCAGGTTCCTCTTCAACTTTTTCTTCATTAGGAACATCATTTTCTTCATTACCACTTTTAGTTTCAGCATCAGAAATAGATATACTATTAGGATCTATAGCAGGTTCAGAGGGTTCTACAATAGTTTTATGTTTCTTTTTCCTTTTCTTACTAGTAGAGCCACTATTTTCAGCTTGTTGAGAATCCTGCTCAATTATTTTGGGATGCCCCTCAAGATATAGAGGATCCTGGGTAGCAGCACCGCTTCTAGTTCTAATTTCATAAGCATGTTTTTCTTTAGCAGCATTAACTAGCAAGTCTTTTTGCACTTTAACGAGTTGATCTATTTGAGTTTGATCCATTTGAAAGTGTTTAACAATCATTTTAACATCATTAGAGGTTCTTTCCACAATATCTTTCAACTCAACAATAGCTCTAGTGTTTTCCATTAAATGATTTTGCACCCTTTTATTAATATTATATTGATTAACAATAAATATATCGAATTCTTCTAACTATTGATCAAGACATTTAGAGTAAGGGATATCACCTTCATCAAAGTGTTGGAGAGAGTGTACCTCAATAGTGGATGAGTAGGGGATAGGCTTACATCATTCTTCTATAGGAGGTAAATTCTTGACATCTGCAGCTTTAATTCCCTTCTCCTTAAGACATTTCTTAGCTTCCATCATCACTTCATCATTTAATTCAATAACTCCCCTCTTCTTTGATGTTGGAATAGGCACTGGTATAGTAGGTTCAGGTACAATTACTTCAGGTATAGCTTGTCCAAAAGGAGTCCAATCTTCATAGTTCTTACTTATTTTAGCCATTAATTCCTCAGCTTCCTTAGGAGTCCTATTCCTGAAAACACAATCAGCACAACTATCTAGGTATGTCCTAGATTCTTTGGCTAGTCCATTATAAAATATATCAAGAAGCTCATTCTTAGGTAATGGACTTCCAGCCTACGCATGAATCAAAGCACAAAACCTTGCCCAAGATTCAGGCAATAACTCTTTTTCTCCCTGTTTAAAATCAAAAAGTTCCTGCAAAATAGCATGTCTCGTAGTAGGAGGAAAATATTTCTGCAGGAAAGTAGTAATCAAGCAATCAGGGCTATCAATAGATCCAGGAGGTAAATTACTAAACCAAGTTTTAGCTTCTCCTTTCAATGAAAAGGTGAAAATCTTAGCAACAAAGTAAGTACGCATCTTAATATCATCAGAAAACAAGCTACTCATGGTAGAAAGTTCATTCGTATGTGCTACCGCACTTCCATTCTTTGTCCCACAAAACGGTTCTTCCTCGACAATGGCTATGTAAGATAGATCGAGAGAAAAATCATAATCTTTATCTATAATGTTTATGGGAGAGGCATCAAACTTAGGAATAGGAGATAATTTGGGTCTAATAGTACACCTGTCAAGGAGACTCTTAGCAGCACTCCTATCATGGGTGTTTTTACATTCTTTAATAAATTCATCGGTCATCTCAACATAACCATCTTCAATATCATAACTTTCATTAGACTCAGGTGAACTAATAGGTGTGGTAGGGTCTTCATTAGGAGTTTCAGTATTTCCAGCTATAGTTCTAGCAATTGTAGCATCTAGGAAAGGACCTAATGAACCACTCTTATCAAGCACAGTAGAAGCAACATCATAAGCATCAGAAGTTTCAGATTCAGCAGTAGTAGCAGTGTGTGTAGCATGTGTATGTGGTGGTGTAACGAGCTTACTTATAACAGAAAGTGAATCAAGAGCAACAGAGGTGTTCAGAACCGTACCTCTTCTTGTAGTGGATGGTAAAATAGGAACCTTGCCATCACGAGACTTACCCATGATGGATGGATAACAACGAACAATAGAGAATCCAAGTGAACTTGATAAATAAAGCTATGCTCCCCGGCAACGGCGCTAGAAAATAGTCTTGATGACCCACAAGTATAGGGGGTGTATCGTAGTATTTTCGAGGGAAGTGAAACCCAATTTATTGATTCGACACAAGGGAGCCAAACAATATTTATAAGCCTTAACAACTCAGTTGTCAATTCAGCTGCACCTGGAAACCATCTTGCTCACAGCAGTTTATCAGTAGCAACAGTTTTCTAGTAGGAATAGTAAAGTAGCAGCAGTAGTAAAGTAAAGACAGCAGTAACAATAGCAATAAATAGTAGGATTCGAGGCGGTAGGCATAGCGATGGATGGACGGGCTTTGCATGGTCAAGACAATTCACATAGCAATCAGAACATAGGGCAATTGCAGATAAATAAGATAAAGCATCCAAGTACTAGATAATCCTAGGCATGTGTTCCATATATAGTCATACGTGCTCGCAATGAGAACTTGCACAACATCTTTTGTCCTGCCAGCCCGTTTGCAGCGGGGCCTCAAGGGAACTACTGGCAATTAAGGTGCTCCTTTTAATAGAGCACCGGAGCAAAGCATTAACACTCCGTGAACACATGTGATCCTCACATCAAAGCCATTCCCTCTGGTTATTCTGATTTCTGTCACTTCGGGGCCATTGGTTCCGGACAACAACGTGTGTATACAACTTGCAGATAAGACCATAAACAATACTATCATAATGAATCAATAACATGTTCAGATCTGAAATCATGGCACTCGGGCCCTAGTGACAAGCATTAAGCATAACAAGTTGCAACAAAGTCATAAAGCACTAATAAAAGATACTAGGAACTATGCCCTAACAATCCGATGCCATTACATGAACGATCTCATCCAATCCCTACCATCCCCATAGCCAACAGCGGGGGATTACTCACTCATAGCTGGGGGAAACATGGATGGTCGATGGAGAAGCGATGGTGATGATGATGGCGATGATCTCCTCGAATTCCCCATCCCGGCAGGGTGCCAGAACGGAGTTTCTGGTGCTGTTTCGTGGAATCTGGTGGTGGTGGCGGAGCAGATCTCCTTCTGGAAAAACGTCGACCCTCCCTGAGTTTTTAGATGAGAAGGAAACTTATAGGCGAAGAGGGAGATCGAGGGGGAGTCTAGGGCGGCGAGACCACCCCCTGGTGCGTCCTGGGCTTGCCCGCACGGCCAGGTGGTGTGGCCTAGGCCCAGCCCCCCTCCGTCTCGTATTCTGGCTCCAGGAGTCTTCTGGTGAAATAGGATTTTTGGCATATTTTCCGGGATTTTTCCTGATAGTTAATTTTCTGCACAAAAAGTAGACACCAATGCAATTCTGCTGAAAACAGCGTCAGTCCGCGTTAGTTGCATCCAAATCACACAAGTTTAGAGGAGAAACAATAGCAAAAGTGTACGTGAAAGTAGATACGTTTTGGACGTATCAAAGGGCAAGGTTTCCTTCCTGAAGGAACAGATCCCCCAGAAAAAAAGTCTGTCATATTTATGATATTCCAATAATATATCCACAAAGTTGTTTTCTTCCAAGCATGATCAATTATTTTACATTTTCTGACTTGCAAATGCCGTCGCCAAATCCAATTACATTGTGCAGCAATCCAAACACATCCAAGAGCTTGACGCTGAGAACAAGTTTCTGAAGGAGGACCTAGCAAACATCATCAAGACGCATGAGGAAGCCCTGAAGGCCATGTAGGAATCCTCCAACACTACCATTGAAAAATTCAACAAGGAGATTGAAATGCTCAAGGATAAAAATGATGCTGCCGGAGCGCAAAATTATCGAAGCCTTAAAGCTTTCAAAAACCCGCAAAAGGAGCATGATATCTTGGGAGGGGCTTGCCAGAAGGTAGAGACAAGCATGCTTGGTAGTCACTTCTCCATATTTCCATATAATAAGTCGGATAATTTGCATATTTGTGAACTCATAAATATATTTATTTTTCTTTAGCTGTAGCCCCTAGGTTTAACTAACATGGGAGCAGACATGCGAGATCTCAAGAGCTGAATGGGCCTTGCCAGAAACTTCATCAGCGCCGTCATCACCCAGGTGAAGGTGATAGACAAATGCTTGGATATCACCATCAAAGCGGTGGATTCTGATACCGAGTTCTCCGAGATTCTTTGCCGAGCCCCCGAGAAGATTGTTAGCTAGAAGGGGTCATCTGTTTGGACAGGAGCAAGAATGGCACTAGCCTTGACCAAATTTCACTACGATGATGCTGACATAGGCTTGATTACCTCCAGTATGCCTATCATGGACGAGGATGGGAAGGAGATCGATAGCTCCGCCATAAGGAACTCCTTTGCTGGCTATGACAACCGGGTGGCCAAGCTGGTCAAGTCGGACGTGTTCGTTCCTGTGGAAGCCCATCCAGAAGACATCTCAGAGCAATCGGATTCTTCCTTGGGCTCATCGGATTTCAAAGGCACTCCTCCTATTGATGACGCTGCAATAAAGTCTCATGCATCAGAGTCATCGAAACAACGTTGTATCAAATATGTCACTCAATATTATGTTTAAATGTGGAAAAACTTTGTAGTAAGGTGGAAAACTTGAAAGCAAGCCTACAGCTAATTAAACTATGTCCAGAATGCATATATTTTTGGTATTTCTATTTTCGTGCCCTCGGTTCGTTCGTTGTGCTCAGTTTTCCGCATTCGCTTAGCTTTTCCTCACTTTCCCCTCCCTCTATTCTAAAACCCTCACAGGAGCTCGGATGGGGGGATGCCGTCAGGTCAAAGGCCTGACCGTTACATGCTGACCAGTGGGACGGTGTTGGGGCGGGTCATGCGTTGAGCATTACATTACGTCACCTCGACCATTACATGCTAATGGGTGGGCCAGGATACACGGCGGACCAACCATCCATCTCTCACTGACTTGTGGGCACCATTTTTCTTGATTGTGTGGCCGGTGCAGCTAATGACAAATGGGGTCGTTCTACGGGGCCATTGTAGCTAATGAATGATGGCGCCGCTATGTGGGGCCATTTTGTGGGGCCGTCGTAGCCAATAACGGGTGGGGTCGTTATGTGCTGCTGGAGGGGGATTTGCATATTTGCCACGTTTTATTCGCAACTTGCATATTTGCCATTTTGTGTGTCACTGACATGTGGTGGTCATGTGTCAAATATGCAAATTTCAAACAAAAAGGTTGGCAGATATGCAAAAATTGACAGGTGGGGTCGTGTATGATACGTCGGCTCTCTCTCACATCCGCTTCTAGCTCCCAGCCCCGAGCAGCTCCTATCCCATCGATGGATAGAGCAGCCATCGTCGGAGTGTCGGCGTGTTGCCAGATTCATCCTACGGCTGTATCGGATGGACTACCGCGTAACACCTCTGAAGGGAATATTCCTTGAGCGGCAATAATAAAGTTGTTATTATACATATTCCAAGTATATGATATATGTTTTTTACATGCTATAATTGTATTAATTTCGAAACGTTAATACATGTGTGTTTAATAAACAAAAAGGAAGTTCCTAGTTATGCCTCTCTTATAAACTAGCTCGTTGATTAACAAGATGATCAAGGTTTCCTGATCATGGATATTGGATGTTGTTAATAACGAGGTCACAACATTAGTGGAATGATGTGATGAACATTCATCCGAAGTATAGCATTACGATCAAAGTCATTGTGTTTATATCGCTATAACATCTAACAAAGTAATCCTAGTCCTTAGACCATGAGATCATGTTAATCACTAACACTAGAAGAGTATCTTGATAACATCAAACGTCACACCATGAAAGTGTGATTATAAAGGTGGGTTCAGTGCTACGGAAGTGTTATGTAGAGGCTCATGGATCAAGAGTGGGATTTTTCCATCCCGATGACGGATAGATATACTCTGGGGCCTCTCGGTGATATCACATTGGTTAGCTTGCAAGCAAGTCATAAGATCACTAGAATGTTATATCATGGGAACGAGAAAAGAGCACATATCGGTAACGATATCAAACTAGGTGTGGAGATACCGATGATCGAATCTCGGACATGTAATATATCTCGAGACAAAGGGATTTAGTTGCTAATGTTAAAGGTTCTCACAATCACAGAAGTCATCGTAGAATGTGTAGGAGTCAATATGGATCTCCAGGTCCAGTTTCTGATTATTGATCTGAGAGGGGTCTCGATCATGTATGCATTATTCATGGACCGTAGGGTGACACACTTAAGGGACACCAACACCATTTGGAGCAAATATGTTTGAGACGAATGAATTGCAAAGCGCTGGAATTATTTCAATAGACACTAAAACTGTTTCCAGTAAAATTGCAGAAATTGGTTCTGCATGTAATATTGAAATGTTGCAAGGGGTTTTATGTGAATGTTTGTTAATTAAAGTAATTAACAAAATTCTGAATAAATTTAATAAAATAGTTTTATTAAATGGGAGAGCATTAAATTTGGAGAAATTTAATGCATTTAAAGTGGAGACTTTAAAAGAGAATGTTAAGGGTCACTTTTATGTGGAGGGGGTTACCACCACATGAATGGGGGAGGTGAGGGGTCACCTCCATGAGGCGCCGGCCATGGAGGGGGTACCCCCTCCTCCTATAAAAGGCCACCCTCTCACCCTTCTTCCTGACACCTCCTCGTGAAGGATCTCTCTCCCCCTCTAGAATTATTCCCCCATGGTCTCGGATTAGCGACATACATGTTCTCGGTGGCATTTCGTCTGGAAGGAGTTGCTGCTTCCGTTGCATCGCTGGAGTGAGGACGCAGAGGTTGTTCGGTGGCCTGAACGTGTGTGCGAGTGCAGATGCGCTGCTGGTTTGCGGCGCTAGGACTTCCACACAATCTTGAGATCGGCAAGCGAACGACTACATCATCCATGAGTTCCTACTCGTTAGCAAAACTTTGTTGTCTTCAAGGGTAAGTTCTCTATGGATGTATATCCACCCGTTGCTGGTATCTATTAGATATATCTTGGCGTATAATTCCTATCGTAGGATTTTTTTTGTTTTCTATGCTGCGAACCCTTCAGTGGTATCAGAGCCTGATCTATGCGTAGGTGCTTTGCACGGGTAGAACACATAAGAGTATGTGGGCAGTGATGATCATGTTATTGCTCCTTATATGTACTTTGGATATTGGTGGCATAGTGGGATGAAGCGGCCCATACCAACCTTACATGTCATCGCACATGAGACTGGTTCCACGACTGACATGCAACTAGTTTTGCATAAGTGGCTGGTGGGTGTCTGTCTCTCCTACTATAGTCAATATCTGATTTACAACGAGCTGCTAATAATTTGGTTATCATCGTTGTGGTTCCATGTTCATAGGTAAGAACGGTTCTATCTTCGAAAGCCCTAAGCCACGTAAAACTTGCAATTGATAAATTAGAGGCGTCTAGTTTAGATCATTGCTGGGCTTGTGTCATGATATGGTAATGTTGTAAGTTGATGTATATTTGATACTCTTACAACACACCCAACGTGTAACTTCCATAGACCTTGGCCTTACACACAAAGGAATGATAAAGATCATACCACGATGCATATGATAGTGATCAAATGCAAGAACCATATCATTTCACTTTACACATATGATGTTTGCATCTTATATTGCTTGTTTGGCGTTTTAGTAGCATTATAAAATGATCCTCATTTAAATATCAAGATAAAAATGTGTTCTTCCTTAAGTATGCATCGTTCTATGGATCGTGTTTCGAGACATCACGTGATGATCGGGTGTACTTGACTCTGCGCTTTCATACAACGGGTGTAAGACAATTTTACACACGCAAGTACTAAGGATCTTACTTGGCGAGCCTAGCATGTACAGACATGGCCTCGGAATACAGACGAAAGGTTAAGCATGAGTCATATAGTTGATATGATGCCCATATAGATGCTCGCCTTTGAAGCTACACCAACTCACGTGATGATCGTACTTGGTGTAGTGAATTTGGTTCATGTAATCACCAAAAAGACACGAGGAATGTTGTTTTTGAGTGGGAGTTTAGTTGAACTCAATCTATCATAAACTTAGTCTAAATAAACTTTACAAATTCTGTTGTAGATGGCACCACCTGCTTTTAATTTCAATGTGTTCATGGAGAAAGAGAAACTTGCTACGAATGGTAGCAACTTCACCATCTGGGCTATGAATTTGAGGATTCTCCTCTCTGCTGCACAAAAGCAATATGTGCTAGAAGCGCCGCTAGGCCCCCACCAGCTCCTGATGCCCCTGACGAGGAAAATAATGTCTATATAACTCGTCAAGAGGACCACAACTTAGTTCATCTTGGCATACTGTATGGGCTAGAGCCAGAACTTCGAAAGCGTTTCTAAAATGGCAATGCCTTTGATACCATGGGTGAACTGAAAATGATTTTCGATACACATGCTGCCGTAGAGAGCTATAATTCTTCAGAAAAGTTCTTTAGCTGCACGATGGAAGAGAACAGCTCCGTAAGTGAGCACATACTCAAAATGTCTAGGTACGCCGATAAGCTTGTGTCCTTGGGAATAACGATTCCCATTTACTTAGGCATACATCGTGTTCTTCAATCTCTGCCACCTAGCTACAAGAGCTTTGTGATGAACTATAACATGCAGGGCATGAAGAAGACTCTCCCCGAGCTTCTGTCAATGCTTAAGACTGCAGAAGTGGAGATTAGGAAAGAACATCAAGTGTTGATGGTCAATAGAACCACCGGTTTCAAGAAAGACAAGAAGGGTAAATAGAAGGGAAAGAAGGGCGGCAAATATGTTGCTGTGCCTGAAGAGAAATCCCGGGCTGGCCCTAAGTCTGATACCGAGTGCTACTATTGTAAGGAGACTGGCCATTGGAAGCGCAACTGCCCCAAGTATTTGGCGGACAAGAAGGCCGGCAAGGCAAACAAAGGTATATGTGATATACATGTTATTGATGTGTACTTGACTAGTACTCGCAGTAGCACCTGGGTATTTGATACCGGATCGGTTGCTAATATATGTAACTCAATAGAGGGGTTGTAGAACAAGCGACAGCTAGCAAGGGATGAGGTCACGATGCGTGTCAGCAATGGATCAAGAGTTGATGTGATCGCCGTTGGAACACTGCCTCTCCATATGCCTTCGGGATTAGTGATAAACTTAAATAGTTGTTATTTGGTGCATGCGCTAAGCATGAACATTGTATCCAGATCGTGTTTATTGTAAAGAGATTATTCGTTTAAATCAGAAAACAATGGTTGTTCGATTTATATGGATAATATCTTTTATGTTCATGCACCCGTGATGAATGGTTTATTTCTGTTGAATCTCGATAGTACTCATCTGCACATCCATAATGTTGATGCTAAAAGAATTAAACTTAATGATGATATATCTGCATATTTGTGGCACTGCCATCTAGGTCATATTAGCGTTAAACGCATGAAGAAACTCCATTCCGATGGACTTTTTTGGAATCACTTGATTTTGAATCATTTGATACATGTGAGCCATGCCTTATGGGAAAGATGACTAAAATGCCGTTTTCCGGTTCAATGGAATGGGCGACAGATTTATTGGAAATCATACATACTGATGTATGCGGTCCAATGAGTGTGTTAGCGCGAGGTGGATATCGTTATTTTGTTACTTTCACGGATGATTTGAGTAGATATGGGTATATCTATTTGATGAAACACAAATCTGAAACCTTTGAAAAGTTCAAAGAATTTCAGACTGAAGTGGAAAATCATCGTAATAGAAAGATCAAATTTCTATGGTCTGACCGTGGAGGTGAGTATCTAAGTTACGAGTTTAGCACACACATGAAAGAGTGTGGAATAGTTTCACAACTCACGCCTGCCGGAACACCACAACGTAATGGTGTGTTGGAACGTTGTAATCGTACTCTATTGGATATGGTTCAATCTATGATGTCTCTGACTGACTTGCCACTGTCATTTTGGGGTTATGCACTAGAAACCGCTGCATTCACTTTAAATCAGGCACTGTCTAAATCCGCTGAAACGACACCGTATGAATTATGGTTTGGAAACAAACCTAAGCTATCATTTCTTAAAGTTTGGGGATGCGGTGTTTATGTGAAGAAACTTCAGCCTGATAAACTCAAACCTAAAGCGGAAAAATGCATCTTCATAGGATACCCTAAAGAAACAATTGGGTATTCCTTCTATCACAGATCCAAGGGCAAGGTTTTCGTTGCCAAGAATGGATCCTTTCTAGAGAAAGAGTTTCTCGCGAAAGCTGTGAGTAGTCGAAAGGTAGAACTCGAAGAGGTTATCGAACCTTCTCTTCATGGAATGGCGAGTGGCGCAGCACCGGAAGTTGTTCCAGAATTGACTTCACCAAATGAAGAAGGAACTAATGATAATGATCATGAAATTCTGAAAGAGGGCACTACCGAACCACACAGGTCAAGCAGGACACATGCAGCTCCTAAGCTGTATGGGAATCCTGTTGTGAATTTCATGGTTGATGAAATGGATGACCCTGCGACATATGAAGAAGCGATGATGAGTCCAGATTCCAACAAATGGCTAGAAGCCATGAAATCCAAGATGGAATCCATGTACGAAAACTAGGTTTGGACCTTGGTGGACTTACCTCATGACCGAAAGGCCGTCGAGAATAAATGGATTGTCAAAAGAAGGATGCTGATGGTAATGTAACCGTCTATAAAGCTCGTCTTGTCACAAAAGGGTTTCGACAAATTCAAGGAGTTGACTACGATGAGACATTCTCTCCTGTAGCGATGCAAAAATCAGTTAGGATTATGTTAGCAATTGCTGCATATTTCAATTATGAAATATGGGAGATGGATGTCAAAACTGCGTTCCTCAATGGTAATACTGAAGAAGAGTTGTATATGATACAACCAAAGGGTTTTGTCGATCCTAAGGATGCTAACAAGGTGTGCAAGCTTCAGCGATCCATCTATGGGCTGAAGAAAGCATCACGGAGTTGGAATCTCCGCTTTGATGAGGTGATCAAAGAGTTTGGATTTCTCCAAACTTATGGAGAGGCTTGTATTTACAAGAAAGTGAGTGGGAGCAATTTGCCATTTCTGATATTATATGTGGATGACATATTATTGATTGGAAATGATATAGATCTTTTAAACTATGTTAAAAGTTATCTAAACAGCAAATTTTCTATGAAAGACCTTGGTGAAGCGTCATATATGTTAGGCATAAATATCTATAGAGATAGATCGAGACGCCTAATAGCGCTATCACAGAGTACATACCTTGATAAGATTTTAAAGAAGTTTAAAATGGATGAAAGTAAGAAGGGGTTCTTACCTATGTTGCAAGGCAAGACATTGAGTAAGACTAAAAGTCCGGCTACGGCGGAAGAAAGAGAGATAATGTATAAGATCCCCTATGCTTCAGCCATAGGCTCTATAATGTACGCCATTCTATGTACAAGACCGGATGTGGCACTTGCTATTAGTTTGACTAGTAGGTACCAATCTGATCCAGGTTTGGAACACTGGATAGCAGTCAAGAATATCCTTAAGTACTTGAGAAGAACTAAGGAAATGTTTCTTGTATACGGAGGTGAAAGAAGAGCTGGTCGCTAATTGTTTTGTCGACACTAGCTTTGACACTGATCCAGATGACTCTAAGTCTCAATCCAGATATGTATTTCTTATGAACGGAGCAGTAGCTAGTTGGAGGAGCTCTAAATAACCCGTGGTAACAAGGTCAACAACGGAGGCGGAATATATTGTTGCTTCAGAAGCAGCACAAGAAGTAGTTTGGATGAAGGAGTTCATTATCGGACTAGGTATGGTTCCTAGTGCGTTGGATCCAATGGTGATCTATTGTGACAACAATGGAGCCATAGCCAACGCAAAGGAACCAAGGTCTCACAAGAATTCCAAACATATTAAGCGCCGGTTTCACTCCATCCGTGAGCATGTCAAGGATGGAGATATAAAGATTTGTAAAGTACATACGGATCTCTATGTAGCAGATCCATTGACTAAAACTCTCCCTAGAGCAAAACATGATCAACACCATAACTCCATGGGTGTTAGATTTATCAGCATGTAACTAGATTATTGTCTCTAGTGCAAGTGGGAGACTGAAGGGAATATGCCCAGAGAGGCAATAATAAAGTTGTTATTATACATATTCCGAGTATATGATAGATGTTTATTTTACATGCTATAATTGTATTAATTTGGAAATGTTAATACATGCATGTTTAATAAACAAAAAGGAAGTTCCTAGTTATGCCTCTCTTATAAACTAGCTCGTTGATTAACAAGATGATCAAGGTTTCCTGATCATGGACATTGATGTTGTTAATAACGAGGTCACAACATTAGTGGAATGATATGATGAACATTCATCCAAAGTATAGCATTACAATCAAAGTCATTGTGTTTATATTGCTATAACATCTAACAAAGTAATCCTAGTCCTTAGACCATGAGATCATGTTAATCACTAACACTAGAAGAGTATCTTGATAACATCAAACGTCACACCATGAAAGGGTGATTATAAAGGTGGGTTCAGTGCTAAGAAAGTGTTATGTAGAGGCTCATGGATCAAGAGTGGGATTTGTGCATCCCGATGACGGATAGATATACTCTGGGCCCTCTCGGTGATATCACATTGGTTAGCTTGCAAGCAAGTGATAAGATCACTAGAATGTTATATCACGGGAACGAGAAAAGAGCACATGTCGGTAACGAGATCAAACTAGGTATGGAGATACCGATAATCGAATCTCGGACATGTAATATATCGTGATACAAAGGGATTTAGTTACTAATGTTAAAGGTTCTCACGATCACAGAAGTCATCATAGAATGTGTAGGAGTCAGTATGGATCTCTAGGTCCCGCTTTTGATTATTGATCTGAGAGGGGTCTCAATCATGTCTGCATTATTCACGGACCGTAGGGTGACACACTTAAGGGATACCAACACCATTTGGAGCAAATATGTTTCAGACGAATTAATTGCAAAGCGCTGGAATTATTTCAATAGACACTGAAACTGTTTCGGGTAAAATTGCGGAAATTGGTTCTACATGTAATATTGAAATGTTGCAAGGGGTTTTATGTGAATGTTTGTTAATTAAAGTAATTAGAAAAATTCTGAATAAATTTAATAAAAGAGTTTTATTAAATGAGAGAGCATTAAATTTGGAGAAATTTAATGCATTTAAAGTGGAGACTTTAAAAGAGAATGTTAAGGGTCACTTTTATGTGGAGGGGGTTACCACCACATGAATGGGGAGGTGAGGGTACCTCCATGAGGCGCCGGCCATGGAGGGGGTATCCCCCTCCTCCTATAAAAGGCCACCCCTCTCACCCTTCTTCCTGACACCTCCTCGTGAAGGATCTCTCTCCCCCTCTAGAATTATTCCCCATGGTCTCCGATTAGCGAGATACATGTTCTCGATGGCATTTCGTCTAGAAGGAGTTGCTGCTTGCGCTGCATCGCTGGAGCGAGGAGGCAGAGGTTGTCCGGTGGCTGAACGTGTGTGCGAGTGCGGATGCGCTGCTGGTTTGCGGCGCTTGGACTTCCACACGATCTTGAGATCAGCAAGCGAACGACTACATCATCCATGAGTTCCTACTCGTTAACTATACTTTGTTGTCTTCGAGGGTAAGTTCTCTATGGATGTATATCCTCCCGTTGCTTGTATCTAGTAGATAGATCATGGCGTATAGTTCCCATCGTAGGAAATTTTTTGTTTTCTATGCTGCGAACCCTTTAACCTCAACCACGACTCCAACACCTGTTTCATCTGCACACATTGTACATTGAGGAAGTACCGACCGCAGGCAGGTCCGCCGCCCACGACGACCGGGATTTGGTTCCGCCGCCATAGCTCGACGAATAGTCGCAGCAA
Organism: Avena eriantha; assembly: GCA_910589775.1. Taxonomy (NCBI): domain Eukaryota; kingdom Viridiplantae; phylum Streptophyta; class Magnoliopsida; order Poales; family Poaceae; genus Avena; species Avena eriantha. The sequence goes on from OU342744.1 coordinate 434,289,590, forward strand.
TTGCTAGTAGGACTTGGTAAGATCTTTGCTCTTGCTCCGCCCACCCTAATTGATTTGGTTCCCTAATTTCCTCGATATTGCAGGTGCAAATTAGTCCTCAATGTCTGGTTGTAGCGGGTACACCAGCGAGGGTGGGGATTCGATCATGTCATGGCCACATTCTCCTTCTCCGACCCCGTCGGAAGTGCATGTAGCTCCTTCTCTTTGTACTACCATTGAATTTGAAGTGCTGCCATGGCCTGTCAGACTGATTTCAATTGGGTTTGTTTTGGGATTGTTATAGTGTGCTATGCATGCCGATGATCCATGGTACATTACATACCAAGATGAATCAACCCAATGGTCTAGCCAGAGAATGGATGTGGAGGAGATGGTTGCCAAGTTAGGTGATGAATTGGCCCATAAAAACCTATTGATATTTGAGCTGAAGAATACCCTCGAGGAAGAATTCAGAGCTTATTCGCAAAGAGAAGTTGACACTTGAGGCTGATCTTGCCATATCTGATCAAGTGGTAAAAAATCTAAAACATGAACTTCAAGTGAAGGGGGAGGAGTATAGTAGATTCATGTGGGAAGTTTTAGTGTTGTCATCCGTGTCCTAGCAGTTACAGTATGCAGTTGTGGTGAAGGATGGCACATGTAATGATTAGTTGAATAAATAGCTAATTTAGAGAGTCAAATTGTTATTCAATGGATGGTTGTGAGTTCTTGCTAATTTAGTCACTTTGCGGTCCCAAAGTTGTCGAGAGAATGCATTGTGGGGCCCGAGTTGCTTGCCATTGGATCTAGTGGTCCCAAAGTTGTTGAGGGAACGCATTGCAGGGCCCGAGTTGCTTGCCACAAGATCTAGCGGTCCCAAAGTTGTCGAGAGAATGCATTGCGAGTCCTGAGTTGCTTGCCATTGGATCTAGCTGCCCATAGTTGGCGTGCCAAATGCTTAGAGGGTCAAGTTGGGGCCTAACAGTTTTGACCGTTCTATCGCTGCCATCGTGGCTGCCATGTAGACTTGCAGCATTGGCGGCAACATCCATTCCCCGTTCCATATTAGTGGCTGAGATTGTCAATCCAAGTTAGTTGACTCAAATTCATCAAGATACAATCGAATCTAGACAAATCTAAATCAACTAATTTGGGTCAGAGGGAGTACTACTTATGAATCATCTTTAGAGCATATCCACTGTCCTCACAGCTCAAATACATATCAATTTTGATTCAAATCATACATATTTCGATCAAATTTATACAAGCCCACCAGAGATTGTCAAAGCAAGTACTACTACTTATGAATCATCTTTAGAGCATATCCACCGGTCTCACAGCTCAAATACATATCAAATTTATTCAAATCATACATATATTTGAAGTCACATAATTTTGATTCAAATTGGGCTCAAGTTTGTGCCAATTTTAAGTGGATGTTGTGCTAGCCGCCCTCCCTGCCGTATGTGTACTCCAAGAAGTACGGGCAAAGTGCTCCCATCCGGCCACGACGTACATCCGGCCTTCACCGTCGAAGTGCACCTCGACGTGCCAGCCATGGCCGCGGCCTTCCTCCCATAGCTTCGATTCGCGAGGGCTTGATCTGCGCCATCACGGTGATGTTGCAAATGATGGCTTCAATCATCTCTGCATCAATGACCATTGTCGGCAGCACCGTCGTTGCACTGATGCTATGGATGATGGCTTCCATAGGTGTCTTTCATCGATGACCACTGTCGGCACCACCGCCCTCACACTGATGTTGCGGGTGATGGCTTCCATCAGTGTCTTTCATAAACAACGGATCTGAGGATGTGAACGAAAGTGAGATAGAAATTTAGACGGTTAGATCCTCACCGCCGCACGCCGTTCCAGCCGCCACTCTTAGATCCCCACCGTCGCATGCCGTTCTAGCCGCCACGCTTATCTGCGCCGCCGCAAGCCGTTCCGACCCCCCCCCCCCCACGTAGGTCCGTGCCGCCGCAAGCCATTCTGACCGCCACACTTAGGTCCGCGCCGTCGCACGCAGTTCGGACCGCGACGCTTAGATCTGCCCCGCAGCACGCTGTTTGGACTGCCGCACCGCCGTACGTCGATAGGAGGGGAGGAAGATGTGGTTGGTATACGTGCGGCATGGAAAGGGAGGGAGAGACATCCAGCCCGTCGGGCTCTCCTCTCCGTAGCCCAACGGGAGAGAGAGACCTTCAGCCCGTCGGATCATGATGTATCCAACGGTGGTTGGCCAAGATCCGTGTGACATACATATTGACCAATCAGAACGTAGCCAAACTGAGCGCTAGTTGATGCGGCTGGTATACATGCGACATGGAAAGGAAGGGAGAGACATCTAGCCTGTCGGGCTCTCCTTGCCGTACAAGGTTAGGTGTGCCCATCAGGAGAGAGACCTCCAGCCTATCGAATCATGATGTATCCAATGGTGGTTGGCCAAGATCCGTGTGACATACAGCTCGACCAATCAGAGTGCAACCAAACTGAGACATGAGAGAGGGGAAAAGTGAGGAAAACTTTAGCGGGAGGGGAAAATTGAGGAAAACTTTAGTGGGAGGGGAAAACTGAGTAGAGCTAAGGAAAACAAGGGCACTCAGATAAAAAAGAACTAAGGTAAATTGAAGCTTTTGGCATAACAAATGGAAAATGTGCTATTTGAACAAAATGATCCATCTTGGCCGACATTCTATTATTTGCAACTCAAAGATACACAAGTGTTCCAAATTTGGCCTCATTTAGACAAAGTATGTTTTGGGATGGGTTATTTTGGAGGTTGATTGAGTAGAAAGCAATGCATCTTCATAGCTAGTAGCTCATTCCAAGAAGGGTTTAAGAAGTGGTTTAGGGGATAAGTCCATTTCTCTCTATTTCCTTTTCCTTTATTATTCATGCTAGGTTGTAGGTAACATAACATTGCGAAGGTTGCACTATGTTTTGACTTTTTTTTGAATTAAACTAACCCTAAAACCATTTTTTTAATTTAATCACTTAGAAAAAGAAAAATGTGGATGATTACAAGTAAATCCAAAATTTCCAATTTCTCATGGTAAATCAATCCAAGATACACATGTGTGCCAAATTTTGGATCACAGGGTTAAGCCATGAACTAGCTACACCCCATGTGTTGACCACATGTCGAGGGAAAAACTAAGTAGTGCTAAGCAACTAGGTGGATGACCATAGAAACTTGAAATAACACATACATTATGGGATTATCCAACATACAAATTTGGGAGCATCACACAAGTTGGAATTCAATACGAACATTGACAGTAGTTCAAATTCATCATACAAATTCAAATTAATAATTCAAATTCATTTTTTCTTGCTCCTAGAGTTTTTTCGCTGGGTTCACCACCTTGCTTCGGGTGATCCTAGCTGGAATATTTGCGGAGTCCACCATCAACTTCTTCCGTTTGTTCCATTTGTTCTTTTTCTCTGCATCCAATGAATCAAGTGCTTCAGTCTGTCGTAAAATTGGTTCAATCACGTTTCCATCCATTGGTTCATATGGTTCAAAATGCATTGGCATCATTTCTTCAATATCCTCTTGTGTAATTCCTTTACTTTTGAACTCTGCTTCCAATGAATAAATTGCTTTATTCTCCTCTCAATCCATTGGTTCAAACTCCTCTCGATCCATTGGTTCAAACTCCTCTCGTTCCATTGGTTTAATCTCCCTTGCATTTGGTTCAATCTCCTCTGCATTTGGTTCAATCTCCTCTCGATGCATTGGTTAAATCTCCCCTGTAGTTGGTTCAATCTCCTCTAGATCCATTGGTTCAATCTCCCCTATCTGCATTTGGTTCAATCTCCTCTCGATCCATTTGTTCAATCTGCAATGTATCTATTGCTTCATTATCCTCTTGTTCAAATACTTCATTCTCATATGCATTTGCTACTCCCTCCTGATCATCTATTCCACTGCATTTTTAAAAATCCTAGCAATGCACCCTAGGATCCCACAGTGTTTGCACTTACGTCGTCGAGGTGGTGCACCACCCTCTGCACTAGCTCTTATCCTATTCTTCCTTGTCCTACCTGCTGGTCTAGTAAAAACTGGAGGGTATAGCTTGAAGCCTGAATCCACTTCCATCCATTGGTCTTTTCCCTACAAGGCTGGAACATTCTGAGCATATGCTTCCCTAAATTTGCTAACAGAGAAATACTCCGACACGTACTGATCAACTTCACCCTCTTCACCTCCTAGAACCCCCATGAAAAACAATGCATGTATGCAGGGTTTCCCATGGAGCTGCCATTACCTGCAATGGCATGCCCTATCAACCAAACTCACTCGATACCTCCACTGTGTATCTTTACTATCAGTGTATCTTACCTCAGCCTCCATTCCTCTTCTAATGCATTTCATCTTCAATTGTTTTGCCCTGGCATGCAAAACCTTAAGCAAAGATGGGAGGATGAGATGGCCAGCATATACTATTGATGCAATTCTTTGACGCAAATCGATCTTTATCATGATCATCTGCCTAATCTTATCAAATATTTGCCACATCATAAGCCCTTTCAATGACTTGACCTTTGCATTGAAAGTCTCTGCAAGGTTACTTGTTACATAGTCTAGCTTGCAAATTTCATTGAATTGGCTTCTTGACCACACCATTCCATGATGTGCATCCAAGTACTCCTTCACCGCTGGTTTTTGTTTATACAACACTTCCTAATGATACAGATGCTTCCTCAAACTGCATGTGTATGAAGTTGGCCATAGGTTGTCTGTCGTGGTATTGCTGATGAGTACGCCATGGAGGGGCCCTCACAGTGCATGTTTAGAGACGTGGGGTAAGGCGGAGAGTTGGCGGGTATGAGGTAACATAGCTTACCCAGGTTCAATCCAAACAACGGTGGCGGAACTCTACTCCTGCTATAAATCACTATAGTGGCGATACGCTGAGTTACAGAGATAGGTTCATTGTGCGAGGTGTTGCACATTGTATGTAGAAATCTAAAAGGTTGTGCCCTAAAAGCTCCCACATGCGGCTTATAAAGGCGCCAAGACTTAGGGTTTACAGGGAAAGGTCCTTGCCGGACAAGATAAAGAATCCTACACTAATACAAACTAGTCTTCTGTGTCTTGTACTCCAAGGCTCCGAGTATGTCGGTGACTCCTGCATAGCCTTCCTTGATTCGACATGGGCCTCCCTTCTGGATCTATCTAACTGGGCCGCCCTGCAGGCCATAGGCCTTGATACAACCTATGGGCCACCCGGGTTAGGCGGATTGGTGACATGCTATGAGGATACCCATATAGCACATCCCCAACAGTAGCCCACGGAGGACTTTGAAATCTTGCGCCGTCTTGCCCATTGATCTTCAAATATCCCATCTAAGTGATGCCGACAATTCATCAAGCAATATCTCAAAGGTCTCCCAAAGAACCCTGCAATCCTCTTCGGCTTCATAATGTAGCCAGAGATTCCTTGAGTCTTAGTTTCCGGAGTCGAATAGTCTCCGTCTTTGATGGAATCTTTGGATGTGACCCTTCACTTCAACTGTTAGGAGGATGACATAGGGAGCAGCCTACGCTACCTCGAAACTCACAAAAACAAATAATTAATCATCAGCTATTTCCATGCACGCGAAATCCGAAACAGCAAAGCGGCAAAAGACGGAGGATGTGGTGAAATTACCGCGCACGTTCACTTCCACGCCGGCAATGTTCCATCCATTAGATCTCTTTTCACAAATCATGACGCGAGGTCTATATATTTTCACCGCGATTAGTTTATTTCTCTTTTACCCGCATTTTCCTTCCAGTCTTCATCTTCCTCTAGCCGCACGACCATTCGAGCTCTTCTGCGAAAACCCTAGCCAGAGCCCTTCTTTCCTCCACCTTCTCCCGTCGTAATGGCCTCCAGTAGCTCCATCCCTTCAACGGCAGCGAGCCCCAAGGCTACCTCTGTGCCATCTCAGGGAGTGACCATCCCGCCGGAGGGGGTGGTTTTCCCTGTTAATGCCGTCGTGGAGACCACCGACGATGATCAAGAACGAGCGGCGCCTGAAGCTGCCGAAGAAGAAAATGACTCCCATAAGGGGGTGTGGAGGGGATCTGACCTCTCCGTCGAAGATCTGCAGGAGCTAGTCATTGAGGGGTATCTCCCCGTGGAGAAGGAGTTGATCTGGCGGGTGGCGCCGGCCGACGAGGTGGCTCCTTCTCCCCAAGCCGGAGAGAAGGTATACCTTAAGGCCCAGCTGGTGCGAGGCGTAAGCCTGCCAGTCTCCAACTTCTTCTTGGATGTCCTCTGGCACTTCTGGGTACTCCCCCACAATCTTTCTCCCAACATCATTCTAGTCCTTAGCAACTTCGTAGCTTTGTGCGAAGGATTCCTAGGCATAAAACCGAGGTTATATCTGTTTGTCTACTTTTTATTGTCAAGAGAGAGTCCGTAGAGTCCAAGGACGAATTGCAGATCTGCGGAACTATTAGCTTCAAGATCCGGCCTAGTTGGCGCTTCCTCGACATCGTAGGGCATGAGTCCTGCAAGAACTGGCAGTGCACGTATTTCTATGGCCCAGATGTCCCTCTGCCTGACCGCCTTGAGACTTATCCCGACTTTGTCGATGGAGCTGCCACCGAGGTGCCCGCATGGCGGACCCTAGCCACCCTTCCCTCCGACAAAGAGGCCAATCGCACCATAAGGTGGATTAAATGGCTCGTAGATTGAAGTCTAACGGGATTGGACCTTGCCATGTGCTGGTTCGTCAGGCGGATCCAGCCTCTGCAGCACCACACCGAGTTGATGTGCAAATACACTCAAGACAGGAGGGATCCCATGCGAATTTCGCGGGATAACTTCTCTACTAACTCCATCAAACTCTGGCTAAAAGATATCGTCAAGATGAAAGATAAGAAGCGTGGCTTCAAGATCACCTACGATATGTTTGATTGCGGAAAGTGCCCAGAGGTAGCTTTTGTTTCCTTTGTTGCTCGTTATATACCCTAAGATTTCTCCGACTTGAAGTTGTCCATCTAGCACTCCTTTGTATCCCAGCTAATGACCTTGGCGACGGATCAAATGGCCTCCCAGGTCTATGATCCAAAGCTGAAGGATATCCAGGTGGTGTCCGATGACGATGCCCCCAAGGATCAACTAGCTCCGGCAGCGCGAAAGCGGAAGAGCTCCACTTCTAACGTTGTTTCCGAGGCCAAGAAGAAGAAATCGGAGAGTGGAGTCTCCAAACGATCCACTGCCTCCTTAGAGGTGGAGAAGAAGAAGAAATGCACCGCATTCCCCTCACCAAGGCTCCTACCGTGGAGTAAGTACTTTCATTCTCCGGCTTGTATTTTTTAGCTCATACCTTTTCTCAACTCTTGTACTTATACTTAGTACGTTTGAGGAGGAAAGCCGGTGTTAGTTTGAAGCGATCCTCCAAAGATGCTGGAGGGTCAAAAAACATTTGTGACATGCTGACCAGGGACGTCGCCGCCAAGCCCTCTCCCGCTACTGCTCCCCCTACTCCTTCCGCCAAGCCTTCTTCTGGCCCCGCTGGGCCGTCATCCCCCGTCATCCCTGAGATCTCTGCCATGGAGACAGATGTCAATCCAAATCTTGATATCTCGGGCTCTGTCGAGGTAGACGTTGCTCCCAGGAGCCTGGTGACGCAGGAGAGTGTTTATTCTAAAGTGGCTAAAGCTCCGGCTAAGGATGCCACCGAGAAAGGGAAACAAGTGGTGGAAGAGGCAGAGGTAGAAGCAATAGCTAAGGCGGGGGCCTCTGCAACATCAACTGTTTTGAAGATGCAACAGGTGGCTAGGGCATCCTCCACACCTCGGGCTTCAACAACTCCTTTGGCTGCGACTCCTTCGAAGTTGTGCCTAGACGATCTCATAGCGCAGGCGGATGCTATTTATAACAACGTCCGGACCTTCCATGATTCCTATGCTCATCTGGCCAACAATCTTAAACTTATTGCATCGTAAGTCTTTTGATATTCACTTTGTTTACTTTGTGTAGTATATCCCTCTGTAGCCCCGGAGTTCTTAGGCGGATAAAAATAGGTTATTGGCCTGAGTGCTCCAAAGAACTTTTAAGAGTAGAACTTGATACTGTAGCCCCCCAGCGTCTAGGTGGAAGCTTAGTAAAATTCCGGCTAGATGCTCTAAGAGTAGCATACTTGTTGATTGAAAACTTGTGCTATAGCCCCCGAGCGTGTAGTTGAAACCATATAGTTCCGACTAGATGCTCTAGAGAAACTAAACATGCTTGTTTGTTTGCAGAATGAGAATAGGCGGAGGATCACGACCAATGAGAGGTTTGATGTGTTGCGGAAGGAACTGGACCTTGAATAGGGTAAAACAGCCTTCTTGAAGCAACAAATCAAAAATAGCCAGAGTCTATTTCTTGTAACAGCTCCTTGCTTTTCTTCATGGACATGACTCTGTTGTCTTCTTATAATACTTTCTGATTTCCGTCTTACAGAAGCCATTGCCAAGGCTAAGAGCATCATCGAGCAATCCAAGCATATTCAGGAGCTCGATGATGAGAATAAAATTCTGAAGAAGGACCTGGCCGATGCCGTCAAGGGCCATGAGGCAGCGATGAAGGTGCTACAAGAATCTGCCGACTCTGAGATACAATGCCTAAAAGACGAGATTGCACAACTCAAGGAACAGAACCAAGCTGCCAAAGAGCAGAACGCTAGGAACCTTGAGGTGTACAAGACAGTCTAGAAGGAGCGAGATGCGTTGGCAGAGTCATGCTCACAAGCAGAGATGAGGATCTTCGGTACCCTTTCTCTGTCTTGCTTATTTCTATATTTTGAATGATTCTTTGATTGGTTTGTACTCATGGTCCTTGTTTCTGCTGCAAACCATAGCCCTTATTGGCTTAGACAACTTGGGTGAAGGTGCTCCAGACCTCAAGGAACACATGATTCTTGCCGTCAACTTCATCAGCACCGCCATTGCTCAGGCCAAGGACATAGCCCAGCATCTGGGGATTAACATCAAGGCAGCAGACTCAGCGGCCAAGTACGTGGAGATCTTATGCCGAGCTCCTGAGAAGGTCAAGGACTGGAAGGTCTCTTGCGTCTGGGCTGGTGCTAGGATGTCGCTATCCTTGGTCAAGGCGCACTATGACAACACCGACATACACCTGATGACTTCCAGCTTTCCCAAGCTGGATGAGGAAGGGAGGGAAATCAATAGCGATGCTATTTGGAATTCCCTTGCCGGCTTTGACACCAGGGTTGCTAGGATGGTCAACGCCGATGTCTTTGTTCCTGCTGAGATCCTTGATAAAGACATGGCCTCGTCTGAGTCTAGCCCATCTCCCTCTGAGTTTGATGATCTCTCCCGGCCTAGCTCTCCCGATGATGCTACCACGAAGCCCCCTGCAGCAGATACATGAAAAATAATGTCTGTATTAAATGTATCTCTGCAATGTGTATGCGGAAAAAACTTATGGTTTGCTAAGGCGGAAAAATCTTGTACTCAAGTTTTCCTGCTACTTATCTTTGTCCAGCATGTGTATATTTTTTAGCAAGTGCTGGCTTATCCATTATTCTAGTTCGTATGCTTGACTTTTCGTGAGACGGAAGACTCACAACACAGAACTATGCCCTTAGGTGATGATGCTTAATAGCACCGTCGAGAACCTAAGAACAAAATCGCCGGCTTTGAGTGCCGAGAAGTCACTACTCCGGAATCCACATAAAAACTTCAGAAAATGTGTAGACCAGAAAACTTAAGCTAACGCCCGTAGGCAGAGTTTTCACAAGTGTAAATGCAAACTTGCGCATAAAGGGTTTATATGATCCAAACATGTACAACTAAAGGAGGTAAAAGACTCAAAGAATATGAGTGAACCAAATGCTTTATTTGATTGATCATATAAGAAACTTATTACATAATATCAATGTGCTAAGTGTAAAAGGGACGTAGCTATGCTATGTTCCATGGACGATCTGTCTTCGGGTAATCATCATCGGAGTCACGTTGCTTGCACTTGCGATTTTTTGGCCTATCTTTCAACTCGCGGATATCAACGAGGTAATAGGAACCATTTAGCAATGCTTTTCTTATGACGAAAGGTCCTTCCCAAGGTGGGGATAATTTGTGTGATTTCTCCTACTTGAGTCTAAGCACCAGATCCCATTCTTTAAACGAGCAATGCTTTACACAACGACTATGGTAGCCACGTAGCTTCTGCTGGCAGATGGCGGATCTCTGGCATGCCAGCACGTGCTCTTCTTCAAGTAGGTCCACAGATAGGCGTCTAGATTCTTTAGCGTCATCTTCTTATAGGCAGAAACTCTTGGTGCATCATGGAGGATGTCGAATGGGAAGATTTCTTCTGCTCCATAAACCATGAAGAAAGGAGTCAAGACGGTGGATCTGTTGGGTGTTGTTCGTAAACTCCACAAGACATATGGTAACTCCTCCGCCTAGGCTCCAACTACTCTACGTAGAGGTGCCTCTAAGCGTGGCTTGATTCCGTGCATAATTAGTCCATTGGCCCTTTCAACTTGCCCATTTTACTGTGGGTGTGCCACATATGCTAGGTCAAGGCGGATGCCCTTTTCATGACAGTACTCCTCAACTTCTCCGAGAGATAAATTTCTGCCATTGTTGGTGATGATGCTATGTGGTAGACCAAATCTTACCACTAGATCCCGGACAAATTTTAGGACCGTTGCCCCCATCAAGCTTTCTAATGGGTTTAGCTTCAATCCATTTTGTGAACTTATCCACTGCTACTAGCAAGTGTGTGAATCCACGGTGTGCTGTCTGCAAAGGTCCCACCATGTCTAGCCCCCAGACTGCAAACGGCCAAGTTATTGGTATTGTTTGCAATTCTTCAGCTAGAACACTTGGTTCTATTGCATAGAACTGACACCCAAGACATGTTTGTACCAACTTGTCGGTGTCCGCCTTGGCATTTATCCAGTAGAATTCTTGTCGGAAAGCTTGAGCCACCAACAAACGGGGAGCGACGTGATGCCCGCAATTTCCGAGATGTATTTCTATACGGATTTCAATACCTTTCTATTGTGAGATGCATCGAAGGAAAACACCTATGGTACTTCTTTTACAAAGCTGTCCGTCAATGATGACATAGCCTTTTGCTCTGCGTACTATTTGCCGGCTTTCGACTTCGTCGGCGGGCAAAGTTCCATCTTGTAAATAATCCATGAACGGTTTCGTCCAAGCCATAGAGGTCATTGTTATTGTATTAAAAAATGAATCCACTCTATCCTGGTTGTCGGGGTCCGCTCCCTTCACGGATGGGGTCCATAAATGTTCTAGGAAAACGCCTGGTGGAATTGGTCAACGAGCTGATCCAAGCTTTGACAGCAGATCTGTCGCCTTATTCTCCTCCCTTTTGACGTACTTGACTTTGTAGCCGTCAAAGCACTTCATTATTTCGTCACTTCGTCTCGAGATGCCGCCATCATAGGGTTCCACATGTTCCAGGTTCTAGCTACTTGCTGGGCAACCAAGTTAGAATCTCCACAACAAACTATGCGCTTGATGCCAATATCCTTGGCTACGCAAAGTTCGTGAATGAGGGCCTCGTACTCCGCCATGTTGGTGGTAGCATTGAAGTGGATCTACATGACGTATTGCAACTTGTCTTCTGTTGGTGATTGTAATAATACACCAGCTCCCGAGCCATTGAGTAGCTTTGATCCGTCAAAGTGCATGACCCAATATTCTGGCTCTAGCATAGATGTGTCTTTTGGCAGTTCTGTCCAATCCGCAAGAAAATCCGCCAATGCTTGTGATTTGATAGCATCGCGTCTCTTGTAGGTGATTTCAAAGGAGACAAGTTCAATGCCCCACTTTGCCACTCTTCATGTAGCGTCTCTATTGTTGATGATGTCGGATAGTGGAGCTTTGCTCACTACAGTGATAGGGTGCTCCTCGAATTAGATAGGACACATTTTGTGCATTGCATTCATGCATAAGAAAATCCGGAGAATTTTCGCGCAAAACTAAAGAAGCTATAGAATGATCGAGATCTCTCTTGTTCTGATGAAAGCATCCGAGCAAGTGCGACAAATTTCGACATGATCTCTCTTGTATCTTTTGTGTCTTGAGGGGAAGTAATTCAAACTTGCTTTTGAGATTTCAAATTGAATTCAAACTGCAAAATTCTATAATATTAGATGTATAACTAAATATATTCAGATGTTATATAAGACACAAATTTGAATATTGGATAATAATATATGACATCATAATAATAAACTAGTAATATAAAAATCATGGTATTACAATAATGAAATAAAATGTAATTTTTTAAATATAAAATGAATACAAATATAATAAAGGAATAAAGAACTATGTATAAACTGGAATTGAAGGAAAACATTAAATCTATTAATCAAAAAAAATATTACAATGTATTTACAATTGTGCCAAATAGAAAAGAAAGATTACAAAAGTATAAAGGAAAAACCTAAACTAAAGTTCTTATCGGATCTTTTCATTTCTTTTCTTATGCTTCATCCCTGCAAAACAAAGCAAAACCAAAGAGGAGTAGTTGGGTTAATACTACTCTCAGACTTGGTAGAGAATTGCTACTGCCTTATTTTCATCATTGAGTAAGTTAAAAAGGAGGGGCCAAAGAGTAGTATCTATTCTTATATTAGGAATTGCCTCAGACTAGTGCATCACAGGCATGGGGCAAGTTTCACCAGAATAGTAAAATTCAAAAGGTAAAAACCCCAAGAAAATATCAGGGTGTACTTGATCTGATCCATATCAAGCAACATGCAAGCAAGTAGCACAGTCACCTCATGCACTTGGTGTGCTGTCAGCACCACCAGAGAACATCAAATAGAGAGAGAGCACCAGCCATAATAGAGCTGATACCATATCCTTTTCACCACACCAACATCTTCACAGCTCAAACCACAAGAACAACATCTGTTCTTGATGGATCATCACAGATTTTCTTCATACTTACATATTGATCATCCCACCAAACCATCACCCAACCTATGGTTGCTTCAAGAAGCCATCCAATAGCTAGGACAAGGAGGAGATCAAGATCAAGCTAGCAATAAAGGAGAAACACCAGGAGCACCAGAAAGATTGTGAAGATCAAGCATGATGACATGAAAGTTAGATGCTCAAGAAGCTTTAGTATATTCCAAGATCTTCAACAGTCTATAGATCGCTCACCAACAGCAGGTAAAAATCATCAGAACTAACCAATAGATCATGCAGTATCTGTTCTTATATCTTGCATAAAGATTTAGGAATACCAGAGAAAAAATACACAGCCACCAATTCCATCTACCTCAACTTGATTTTTATCTATGAGGATTGGATGGGGGATTCTCTCAGTCTTGCATGGAGATGCCATGCAAAGCTCATCATAGAGAATTAAAGGCACAAACAAATATCTGTTCTTTTACCTAAATAATGTGCCTCAGACTTGGCATCATTGGCAAGCAACATCTGGTTAAGTTAAAGTATAGCAGATCATGTAAATGATCTACGCTATTGTTCTTCCTCTCAGGGAGGTTCCACAACATCATAGTCATATTACAGAAGCCATTTCTTTATGCAACATTGACAATCTGATCAAAACATATTATTTTCCTAGCAAGTATTCTAGGAATCAAGTATATAGGTTACTTCACTGTACAAAAATTATAGGAAGATAAATTCTTTCTTAAGACTCCCAACATATCATTCAATCATTATGTTCTTACAAAGCTACAGCCCCAACATAGATATCATGGGCAGGGACTGTAATAGTTTGATTTCCATGTCTTATCATTTATAATAATAATCTCATCAAGCCTAGCCAAATCAATCACAACAGGTCATGCTTAAATGAATCTGCTGATGTGCACACTCGAAAATGAGGCACCACAGCAGCAAGAGCATCCAGCAGAAGCCACTATTTGAATCAGCAACTAATAATCTTTGAGATCAAGCGAAATTCTCAAATCATTTTCTTAGACGATGAATCTAGGAATCATTTTTTTAAAGTAATCTGTCATGATTGACAGTATAAGTAAACAAAGCAAGATATACCTGCATAGCACACCAAATGAATTCAGATCATCTTTCTTGGAATCATCTTCCTAGTTTAGTTATCTAGGAATCATATAGTTTCAAAAGTAAACTATCTCGGAAATATTTCAAATTATCACTGAATCATATGTTCAGTTCACCAAGTGTATCTCATATATGATCATAGCATAGCTAGTTAACAGAAGTAACAAGTTCGGATATAGAGGAATACATACTTCCAGGAAAAATTCATTTTAGTGGATCTCAAAGGCAACCAAATCCAGTAGTTAAAACCACCAACAATCCCAATGGGAAAATCAATCATTTTCCTAAGTCGATGTAATAGGGATCATTTATTATCCATCAGTAATACATTGTTCATGAGGGCACTATACTGTAAATTAATTCAACCAATAGTTTGAACTCAATCAAATACCTGCAACTCATTTACATAACAAGTACTTGATAGTCTAAAAGTTTCTGAACTAAAGTTCAGGTAATTATAGATGCAAACCAAGTTAGCATATAACAGCCAGGAGTGTTAAATATACTAAACGTTTATCTACCTATTTTTTCTTAATCACTAATAGAGAACAACTAGGATACCACCGGTGAATCCATTTAACTAAGGTATAATTAGTTGATCAATTAACACGACAACCATGGAAATTTGTTCTAAGTAATCCACCAACCGAATCCACCAATACATCATAGAATTACAATTATACCAGCAAGCTATTGAAACATCTAGGAATAATCAAAAAGAGAAGGAACCCTAGATCATGAACAACCTCTGAAATTGGTTGAAATCCGAATTAGGGTGAGGCTCAGAGCATATGAGAGAGAGAATAAACGAGGAGGTCACCTACCTGGAGGCGAAGCAGAGGAGGCATCAGCCCATGCGACGACCATAGTACAGCAGCATAGGGAGCTAGGGGTGATGCACCTGCGCCAAGCCGCAACGATTAGTTCCACCGGTGTCGGGGTTGAGGTCACCGTAAAGGAGCAGCAGGAGGTGTGTCGGTAGCGGCAAGGACCAAGGGATGCCGGGTCTCTTTGTCCTTAGCATCGGCGACCCATGCCGTGTAGGATAGGGTTTCGTGGATGCGTGAATGGGGAAGCAGAGCGGTCCCGAGGCGACAGGAGTTGATGGAGGAGACTGAGCCAGGGCCTCGTCGGCTGGCGGCGGTGCTGGATTTGGCCGGCGACTAGCCGGAGCGGCGCTGGCGACGGCACATCATTCGAGTAGAGAGGGGAACAAGAGGATCAAGTCTGGCGTGCGAGGGGTGGGAGAGTGGGTCGAGGTCAAAGTGACCCCAAGCCAGGACTAGATGGGCTAGGTTGGCCCATGTGCCCACCCAAATGGCCCAGATTAAATAGGATAAAAATTTAAAATAAAAACACCCTAAGTATATTTTCAACCTAGAAAAATATAGAAAAGTCATAAAAATATATATATAACATATCAACAAGATCACAAAAAATAATATCTACCTAAGTAAAATATAATTTTACTTATTTAAGTTTAATAAAATGCAAATAAATATTAACACCCTTAAATCCTAAGTGAAATTTCATCAATTAAGAAAAAGTCCTAAAATTGAATAAAAATCATTTTTGCATATGACAATAAATCTACTATTTTATAAAAATACTAAATTAATTTATTTACAAATAAAATTTGAAGCAAATATTTAAAGATATATAATCCTTTGTGGAATTTTATAAAAATGAGGATAAAACCAAAAATTAAATAAAATTCACTTCTAAGATGTTAAGTAAGTATGTTTTACTAGAAAAATACTAATTATATCATTCCAACACATTTTAAGGTTATTAACAAATAAATCCTTATTTATTATCTAGTTGGTAAATTCTTTAAAAACATTTCTTAAATAAGAAATAATCACAATTTTATATAAAACCATAAATTTTGTACATATAAATACTACTTCCAAAACCATAACTTAATTCTATAATAATACTTAAAAGTAAACTATTAACATTTAGAAAACTCTTTAAAATCATAACTACCAAGTAACAATTTATCTCAATTTTAGAATGTTATTATACTTCACTTTTATACTTTGCATGTTAAACACTTCTTTAAAAGCTCTAATTGATTAGTAATCTTGCTTAAGAAATCTTTTAAATACCATGCCCCATTTTAGTTCTTTAGTATTACATGCCACTTGTTATATTTACATATTGTTTCACACACTCTCAGAAGCCTTACTAAGAAGCACAAATGTGAAGCTAATATAAAAGTGAAACATGTTCTAAAGAAACCATTCCTAGTTTCCAAATCCTAGATTTGATACAGTTATTCCAGGAATTCGCTTTTATCAAATTTCATTACATTACTTATGCATAATTGCATCTTGCTTCTTTAAACATTAGTCCTTACTGGACCAATGATGTTGTTTACAAAATTTGGATCTTCTGGTTTCTTGAAGACTGTGAGTGCATGTCCTTTGGTTATTTTCTATCTAATGCTTGTAACTCAAATGTTGTCATCACCTGCATTTCAAAAAGGTCAAAAAACACTATTTTCATAATAATTTGATTATGGATTATTTACCAAATGGTAATAATCTATTGATACAGTTCCATTGGTAAAGGAACATAATATCTAGGACTTAACAACCAATGTCACCAGTGATTCTAGCGCCATATATTACGCGTTAACCATGAGATTTGGAATGGGGTGGAGAAATCAGCTATATCTTCTTCCTCTCGTATGTAGGCAAGATGACATTAACATGACGCTGTGATTCCTTGTGCGGATCCAGCATATGGGTGGGCACCCTTAGGCCCCACGATTTTGGTGTCTAGATTATCTACGAGCGGCTGCCGGAGGTATAGTTAGACCTTTATGGAGCTTGCCAGGGGCATAGCCGGCTCATAGAGTCTTCAAGAACTCATCAGGGTTGTACCTTGCCTGAAAGGGGCTTAACGGAGATGTAGCTCGGCCCGAAGGATCATGTAGACATATGGGGTCACGAAGGGGGCGGTGATTGGCTTGGATCTTAGACCAGGCCCCACACCAAGGAAGTGTGGACAAGAATGCAACTCGGATGTGCAACAAAGCTAAGGTCTCTCATGGGTAAAGTAACACACCTCTACAGAGTGTAAGAACTGTGACATGTTACCCCCTGTTCGAGGAAGGAGCTATGAACGCGGCAGGAAAGGAACCCCACGAAGGTTCTGGTCAACCTGTGAAGGTTGTCGGACATAGTTTTCAGAATAAAACATGCGCTGCCTACGACCTTTGGTCTGTGGCCTTAGAGATAGTGCATCATACACTCCTTTTTAGTGAACTTGCTAAGTACGATCATACTCAACCGTACCTTCTTAACCCTTGCTAGGTTCTAAGCCATTGAAGATGACATCAACATCCATTTTTGCTCAAGAAACCAGCATCGATAACTCAAGATCTTCAATAAAGTCAATGAATTCAACAGATACATCGACTGAAGTGCAGACGAAGTTCCTGATTAGATAGGAGTAGATACTCCAGTGTCGAGGGGATGACCTCCGGATGCCCCATCCAGACAAGAATCACGGCATTCGGATCTCGTCCGGCTGGCTGAGCGCAGCCGGACAGAAGCAAGTCAAGCCGGCTACCTAATGGTAACCGGATCGGCAGGAAGCAGCAAGGCACGAGACTAGCTACATCAGCATAGCCGGAACCAATCAAGAGGACAGAGCTACATGGGGCACAGTGCACGGTACACCCTGGTACGACGACACGACCCATAACTACTTGGCCATACCGAAGACTTCTGTGGGGTGACGCAGGAACAGTGGCCAGATGCTGACCATACCGCTCATACTGTGATGAGACATAAGTGTACCAAGTACTGTAGATGACCAGCCGGCTGGGACCCGCCTGTGAGGCCCGCCAGCCGGACTGGCCAGTGAGACCGTTGCCTCTCTGCCTATATAAGGAGAGGAAAGGCCTCAGTAGAAAGGGTTGGTATGTGTGCATTTAAGGCAATAGCTAGAGAATATAGCTCGAGGAGCGATTGTAGCCCATATACCACTCATAGTCAGATCGGCAGGAGTAGGAGCTTTACCTCATCGTGACGGCTCCGAACCTGGGTACTTCCTGTGTCCAGCTACACTTGCTGGTATCCAATCGCGCCTGTCGACGACGTCGATAGCTTCCCTGATAGTCCCCACACCTCTATCTAACCTACTTAGGTACTACCGTTCCTAATACAACGACAGTTGGCACCCACCATGGGGAAAAATATAGCTTCAGCCGGAGTTCCGTTCCAGATGGGATCGATTTTTTGTTCATCATCGTCGGCACCGACGCTGCTCGAGTTGCTCGGGGGCTCGACGCCTCCGTACCGTTGATACATTGCAAATGTATCTATAATTTTTGATTTTCCATGCTTGGTTTTATCCGCTTTCTTGTGTTTTGTTCCAACTTTGGAGTACTTTTATTATGATTTCTTGGACTAACCTATTAACAAGAGCCATAGTGCCAGCTGCCTGTTTTCTGTTGTTTTTGGTTCCAGAAAAGTCAGAAAATGAATATTCTCGGAATTGGATGGGACAAAAGCCAAAGTGCCTATTTTTCCGGAAGGGATCAAGTGCCAGAATACGAGACTGGGAAGGGCTGGGGCCCGGCCACACCACCTGGCTGCGCGGCTAGGCCTGGCCCGCGCCAGGGGGTGGTCTGGCCGCCCCCAGCACCCCCTCGGCCTCTCCTTCCGCCTATAAGTTGCCCTCGGGACGAAAACCTTAGGTACCCGATCAAAAATCCACGAAAGAGTTTGTAGCCGCCGTCGTCTTTGTCGATAGATCGGGGGGGATCTGAAGCTCTTCCTGGCACCCTGCCGGAGAGGGGAATTCACCCTGGAGGCATTCTTCATCACCATGCAAGCCTCCGGTGTGATGCGTAAGTAGTTCATCCTTGGACTATAGATCCATATAGTAGCTAGATGGCTGGTTTCTCCTCCTTTGTGCTTTCTTGTTTAGATCTTGTGAGCTCCGTTCATGATCAATATCATCTATTTGTATTTCTTACATGTTGTGTTTGCGGGGATCCGATGGATATTGAGATGCTATTTCAGATTGATTATTGATTCTATCATGTCTTTGTTATTTGAGATCTTGCATGCTTTCCATTGTTAGTAGCTATCTTGGCCAAGTAGATGCTAGCAACTCCAAGAGTTAGTATTTATGCTCGATAGTGGGTTCATGCCTCTGGTAATCTGGGGAAGTGACAGAAATCTCTAAGGTACTAGATGTGCTGTTGCTACTAGGGAGAAAACAACAATCTTTTGTTCATAGAACAATCATATTGTTTACTATACACGCAGTTCGTAAAGCAATAATCTGTTGCTTGCAACTTAATACTGGAGGGAGTTCGGATGATAACCTGAAGGTGGATTATTAGTCATAGATGCAGTAGGATGGCGGTCTATGTATTATGTTGTAATGCCCAATCAAGTCTCAAGGGAGTCAAGATGATTAGTATATGCATGTATTGCTTTCTCTGTGTTTGTCAATTGCCCTGCTGTAATTTGTTCACCCAGCATGTTATCTATCTAAGGAGAGCCACCTCTAGTGAACTATCGTTCCCGGTCCTTTTTCTTTACATACAATCTACAATCTTTTACTGCTTTGTGTTTACTTTCTGCAAACTTTTACTTCTTTCCATTCGATACGTTTAATCCTTTGTTTTCCGCAAAACACGGTGAGATTGACAACCTCATCGCAAGTTGGGGACAAAGTTCTGTGGTTGTGCTGTGTAGGTCTCCACGTTGCTACTAGCACCGGTAGTGCGCTCTGTCAAAGCTCAGCTAGTAACACCTTTGAGGTGTTTCCTTGCTCCTACTGGTTCGATCAAACCTTGGTTTCATAACTGAGGGAAACTTGCTGCTATGCTCATCATACCTTCCTGTTGGGGTTCCCAACGAGCTCTACATCAACACCACGCACCAAGCACTTTTTTGGGCGCTGTGTATTGAGCCATCAACCGACGTCACTAACTCCGCTCTGCCAAGTTTCTCGGGGGCTCGCCACCGCCACCGCCGCACCGTAGTCGCCTCCGCCTCGCTGAGAGGCCTGGGGGTTCGTCACCGACTCCACGCCGTCGTTGCCCTTGCCTCGTCAAGCCTCGCGGGGGCTTTCCACCGTCGCCGCACCATGTGCCTGCGGCTCCGGCCTCCCCGTGCCAATGTCCGCGTTCGGGCCGCGTCGTCCTCGCACGCATTTTCATGCCTGCAGCCTCGCCACCGCACCTCCAGCAAGCCCCTGCGCGAGTTCGCCTCGTCCGGTTCCCCTCTACATCAAACTTCATGAGCCCGCGCACGTGTGCGCCAGCGCCGCGCGCCGTTGCACGTCCATTAGCCGCGGCGATGGTGCCTGGCCGCGCCGCTCCTCCCACGAGCGTCCGTGCGTGTGTGCCGCCAAGCCGCCGGGCGTCCCCCGCTTGCAGCGACCTCTGCCCGTCGTCAACCTTCTCCGCGCCCGGACCAGCGCTTCGCGAGACCAAGCTCGCCAACAACCATCCACGAGTCCACCCACGCCTCCGTGCATCGGGCCCCTTCCCCGTCGAGCTCCATCACGCACGAATGCCCGTGAGCCCGGCCTCGCCATCCGCATCACCTCCTCCACCATCCTCATCTGCACATCGCGCCCTTGCCGCGCCCGTGCCGCGAGCATCGCACGCCACGTCGGCTGACCGCACCATCTTCATCTGCATCGCCGCGTTCGCGCCCATGTCTCCGGCCGCGCATCCGTCTGGTTCGCCTCTGTGCTCGAACCCCCGCACCCTGGCTCCAGCCGCTGTGGCCTCCTGCGCCGCGACCGCCTCCCCTCGCCGGCCCCCTGTGCCTCGCGCGCCACGGCGTCCGGTCGTGAGCCCGAGCTTGGCGCCCACCCGTGGCCGCTTCTTCTGCGCGGCCCCGACATGCGTCCTTCCGCGGTTGCGCCTCCGCCCGCCGATGTGCCCGGTTGCGCCCGCCGTGCTCCAGCAGCCGCCCTTAGTCTGCAGCGGCACCGCCCACGCGCGCCTTCGCCCACCGCACCGGCCGGCCGTGCCCGCACTTCCCCGCCTCGCGTGCGCACGTGGTTCTTAGAGGAAGAAGGGAAGCTCGTTGGGGAACGAGAAAGAAAAATAAAAAGAAAAGGAGGGAGGCAGTGGGCCTGTCGGTTGGAAAAAAGTAGAAAAGAAAGAAAATAAAAAAGGGAAGACGTGGTGGTGTTCGACCGATTAGGAAAGAAGAGAAGTACATCTGGCTGAGAAAGCTGTTGGTTGAGAAAAAGACCAAGAAAAAAGTGAGGAAATAATAGAGAGGAAAAGGAAAATAAGGAGGGATCCGGCTAAGGAAGTGGCCGGCTAAAAATAAAAAGAGAGTATATCTGGCTAGAAAAAGTAAGAGAGAAAAGGATTAAAAAGGCAAGAAAAAATCTGGCTATGCAGATCCGGCTGCACCGTTTCTGGTCTGACTGAGCCCGTTTGTCTGCCTGATTTGCTCGGTTCGAACCCGTTCCGGCTGAATCGGACTGAATCTGTGCGACTTCGCTCGTTTGGTTGCCGGTTGATCTGGCTGGACTCCCGTTCCGCTGGGCCAGGCTGGCTCGTCGCGTCTTGGCGCGTTTGGTTTTCCGGCCGGTTGGGGACCGAATCCGGCTACGCCACGTTTGGTTGCCTGTCCGGCTGGAGCCAGGCTATCCGGCTGGAGCCAGGCTATCCGGCTGGAATGCCAGTTGGACCGTTCTAGCACCCGCAACGACTACGGAATCGCGTCTTCGACCCTACTAGACC
The DNA here is from genome assembly GCA_910589775.1 of Avena eriantha. Lineage (NCBI taxonomy): Eukaryota > Viridiplantae > Streptophyta > Magnoliopsida > Poales > Poaceae > Avena > Avena eriantha. The sequence goes on from OU342744.1 coordinate 434,311,363, forward strand.
GACATCTACAATGTGAGTGTTTTTCCGACCTCAATCAACCCTTGAGAGCTCGCCAGATGTTGTTTTCCTTCCCGCTTTCTATTTTCCGGCGCCGGCAACCCCTACCCGGGGGCTCGCCGGTTGGCCCGGCCTGCTAAGCCTGTAAACCGACTAAGTAGTGTGTGATGGTGTCAGAGGCCCACTCTTCGTCTCAGCTATAGACGACAACCTGGTTGTCCGGCTAGCAAGCGCAAAAGCCCGAGGCATCCCACATGAAAAACGGCGAAGGGTGCGACAGATCGGACATTCTGGCCTTGTGCCTAGTTGGTATTTTCCGGCTGCTCAGCCCCTAGTACCGTGCGCAATGTACTTTCTGCTCCCCCTTCGGTTCCGGCTCCAGACCGCAATCCGGCTGGCCGGCAAGATCACATCGTAAACAGCAGAGCGCACAAGAAAGTGACTAAGTGTTCAGAGAAGCACGAGCTAGTTTTTGAAAAATAAAACCGTTATCCGGTTGATAGCATGTGTGTTGTATGTTAATGTAATGACAAAAATTCATTTCTGTTTGTTTGTTTTCGGAAGACTGCACTGAGTCGGAATTCAAGTGCAGATGAAGATTCGATGCACCTGACTTCGTCAGCTACTTCGAATCTCGGGGGCTACACCCACCGGGTGCGCTCACACGCCCCCTGTGTAATCAAGTCTTCCGGTCCGGCTGAAGGCATTTAGCCGGATAGCAAGTTCGAGGTGTCGAAAAGGGCAAGATAGAGAAGATTCGAAGCACCTGCCTCCGTCAGCTACTCCGAATATCGGGGTCTACACCCCGCGGGTGCGCTCGCGTGCCCCCATGGGAGTTGTGTTGCTTCCCAGGCTGGAGGTGTCCAACTGGACGCCATCCAAGCACTTCATCTACAACGACAACATCAAGTATTTGTGGAGCTCGCGTGAATTTCCCCCTCCGGGTGAAATCAGCGCGCGCTCGGGGGCTAGTGTCGGGGGGATGACCTCCGGATACCCCAACCAGAACAGAATCATGGCATTCGGATCGCGTCCGGCTAGTTGAGCGCAGCCGGACAAAAGCAAGTCAAGCCGGCTATCTCGTGGTTACCGGATCGGCAAGAAGCAGCAAGGCACGAGACCACCTACATCAGCGTAGTCGGAACCAATCAAGAGGGCAGAGCTACATGTGGCATAGTGCATGGTACGCCCTGGTACGACGACAAGACCCGCAACTACTCGGCCATACCAAAGACTTCTACGGGGTGACACGGGAACAGTGGACAGATGCTGATGACAGGCTCGCACAGTGTTCACTGTACCCACGACGACCATACCCCTCGTACTGTAATGAGACATAAGTGTACCGAGTACTATAGATGACCACCGGGCTGGGACCTGCCTATGGGGCCCGCCAGCCGTACTGGCCAGTGAGACTATTGCCTCTCTGCCTATATAAGGAGAGGCAAGGCCTCAGTAGAGGGTTGGTCTGTGTGCATTTAAGGCAGTAGCTAGAGAATACAGCTCGAGGAGCGATTGTAGCCCATATACCACTCATAGTCAGATCGGCAGGAGTAGGGAGCGTTACCTCATCATGAGGGCTCCAAACCTGGGTACTTCCTGTGTCCAGCTACACTTGCTTGTATGCAATACCGCCTGTGGACACCGTCGATAGCTTCCCTACTAGTCCCCACATCTCTATCTAACCTACTTAGGTACTGCCGTTCCCAATACAACGACATCTAGCCATAAAACCTACTTCTGTAGAGCATTGCATTAGCAGCAATTGCAAACCAATTAGTTCAGATGCTAGTCTTAGTTACTAGATAGTTCTGAGTTATTATTTCTGGTTCTTCTTTGTAAGAAGTTTCTTCCTCTCTCTTTCACCTAGAGTGTTCTCTGGATCTTTTGTAAAGAGTCGAGTTGTAAACTATAGTCATGTCTTGGACCTGCTGTGTTTCTCTTGTACCACTCTGAGGGATGTAATACTAGTGAACGGTGTTTCATTGGTGTTATGTTAACGATTATAGTGTACTACATCATGCAGTGGTATGCTGGGTCACCGCACTAGGCATGTTAGACATTTTATGTCGAGGATGGCCTTGATTTTCCTCGGGTTTACCTCGATTCCACGATGCAAAACGATGAAGCCCAACAGTTTGCCGGATGGTACCCTAAAGATGCACTTCTCAGGGTTCAGCATCATGTTGTATTTCCATAGGTTATCGAAGGTTTCCTGCAAGTCAGCGATAAGATCATTTGATTTCTTTGGCATTACCGAGATGTCATCCACGTAGGCGTGTACGTTACAACCTATTTGGTCGTGTAGGAAATGTTGCATCGTCCGATGGTATGTAGCACTGGTGTTTTTCAACCCAAAGGGCATCATGACGTAGCAATACGTGCCATAGGGTGTGGTGAACAAAGTGGCTAGTTGGTCCGACTTTCGCATCTAGATATGGTGGTATCCTGAGTAGGCATCGAGAAACACAGAAGTTTCGAGCTAGCCATCGAGTCAATGACTTGGTCAATGCAAGGAAAAGAAAACAGATCCTTCGAACATGCTTTGTTCAAGCCGGTGTAATCAACGCATATTCTTAATTCATCGGTTCCCTTTTGGGGGACAAGTACAGGATTTGCCACCCATCGGGTGTGAATAACTTCTCGTATAAAGCTAGCCTTAAGTAACCTAGCTATTTATTTGCCTATAGCCCTTCGTCTTTCATCACCAAAGCGTCGTAGGGTTTGCTTCACCGGTTTGGCATTAGGATCAATATTCAAGTTGTGCTCGGCAAGTTCCCTAGGTACACCTTTCATGTCGTCAGGTTGCCAGGCAAAGATGTCCCTATTCTCACGGAGGAACTCGATGGGTGCACTTTCCTATTTGGGATCCAGGTCCGTGCCAATGGTGGTGGTCTTGGAGGAATCTCCTTCGATAAGCTCCACATGCTTGGTCTTGATGGCGGCCTTGAAGGCGGGTTCGGCAGCAGTGATCTGCTTCTTCAAAGCCGGCATCTCCATGGCATCGACTGGGTCTGGATCTCCTTGAACTCCTCACAATAGAGGACTGCTTCAGTGAAGGCGGCCTCAGTGAGCTCGCACTCCCGTGCCTTGGTGAAGCTTCCGTCAACGGTGATGACGCCATTTGGTCCGAGAATCTTGAGCTTGTTGTAGACAATACATGGCCTTGCGAGGCAGGAGTGGAAGATATCGCGTTCGAAGATGACATGGTACATGCTCTTGAAAGGCACCACTTCAAAGGTCATGCGTTCTTGGCGGTAATTATGGACATCGCAAAAAGCGACCGGAAGGGTGATGCATCCCAGGGAATTTGCTTGTTGGCCGGGGACAACCCCATGGAACACGGTATTTCTCTTCCTTAGCTGGGTCTCCGTCAAGTTCATCTTGTGCAGTGTATCCAGGTACATGATGTTGATGCTGCTTCCACTGTCCACGAGGCACTTGGTGAACTATGTGCTGTCAATCAAAGGGTTGATGACCATGGCATACTGGTTCTCTACTGGGATAAGCTCTGGATGATCCTTCCTATCCCAAGTAATTGGAACTTCCGACCACCTGACCTACTGGGGAACCGGAGGGAGGGTAGCCATCAGTATCCTCAGAGAGGTTTTCTGGGCTCGGACGGTGGGGGTGCCAAGGAAGGTGTGGTAACATGGAGCTTTCTTTTCGAAGGGATTTTTCCCTTTATCCTCTCCCTCATCCATAATTCCATATCACTTGATTCCTTGGGCTCTTCCTCCTTCTTCTTCCCTTTTCCTTTTCCATGGGGTTTGTTCTTTCGACTTCGCTTGTAGCCGGACTCAGGGTCTTCCTTGAGATCATTGACGAATTTGCATTGGCGGTTGTTGTGGGTGGCTTTGCCGTTTGCGTCAAGGTGGATGAAACACAACATATCACGGTACTCTTTGTACGTTTGGGGAACGCGGGGCGCTGAGGGTGTAGTATCACTCCTCTGTTGGCCACTGCTAGGACCCCAACCATGTCCACGCTGTCCGCCTTCGCCTCTGCCAGTGAACGTTGCGGCGACCATGTCGACTAATTGCTTTTCTTCGGGCGGATTCTTCCGCTTGTTATTGTTGTTCTTCCTAGCCTGGGTAGGGATTGCTATTGCCAGCAACGATCCACGCGCGTCGTCGTTAGCAACGGTGAATTTTCTAGCCATGGAGATCATTGCGTTGAGATTGAGCTTGTTGTTGTCTTGCTTGTGCTTTAACGTATGCTGGAGCAAGGTTCCCTTTTCCAGACCATCGATGAAGGCAGCCATAGTGGTATGTTCGTGCACCCCTGCGCAGGAATTTTTCATATCCAGCCAGCGAGAGAGGTAAGCACAAGAGGTTTCATCCTTTTCTTGCACACACCGCTGCAGGTCTCCGACAGTGCAGGGACGCTTGTACGTACCCTCAAAATTCTTGGTGAATGCCTCATGCATGTCCAACCAATTGCATATTGATTTCTCCGGCAAGTCGTCGATCCATTGTCGGGCGGTGCCGGTTAGCATGAGTGGGAGGTACTTAACGGCGACATTGGGGTTTCCCCCTGCGATGTGAATCGCTTCGCTATAGTCCTGCAACCATGTTGCTGGCCTGGCAGTGCCGTTATATGGTTTGCTGGTATTGTCTATCCGGAGGCCCTTGGGGTAAGTAGTGGCCTGTACCATTGGTCCAAAACAACGTGGCCCAAGGTATGGGAGCTCTCGAGCTTCTTGGATATTGTCTAGCCATGTACATGCATCATACGGCTCTGGTTGCTTCCCTTTTCCGTCATGGGGAGGGGAGTTGTGGCATGATCTATGAGATCCACCGTGCCCTCCGCCAAGATTGCTATTAAATGGCGACGGTGGCGGTGGAGGTGGTGGGTTAGCTCTCTTGTTGTGCCCCTTCTACGACTCCTCACGCCTGTCGCGGTTACTTGTCGGATGTGGCGGCTCCTTGTTGGATCTGCTCCTATGTCCTTCAATGCCGATGCGTTCTCCGCCATGCCGGGGCTGCTCACCCTGGTCGCGTATAACAATGCCGGCCTGGTGACGTCTTGGAGGTGGCATGCTTGTGCGGTGGCGAGGATCTAGTTCCTCGTGATGCCGAGATGGTAGCGGAGGTGGTGACCGGCGGGGATGAGCCTTTTCTCCGTGATCGGAGGATATGGGGATGGAATTAGTCATGTTGTCTGCCTCCCTCCGTCTTTGCTCTGTAGAGCTTGTATGCGATCCCTTGTCACGTGGAGATTTGGGCCTTCTGCGGCTGTTTAGGGTCGACTGGCAAAGCTCCGGGTTGGACTCAAGCTTTTGCGAGGCGGCCTTCTCCTGTTGCTTGCATGCCTTGGCGACAAGGTCGTACACCTAAGCAACTGCCTCTAGTGACCTGTCCTGTTCCAGGAGGGTCTTGGCAACGACAATGTTCAGGGAGGGAGTTGGCATGACCTGCCTCCCCTCTGAATCATTGTAAGGGGTGGCTTTTGTCGGCTTAGACCCGTCATACCCCAACCTTCGCCGAACGCCGGGATCTTCGATGACGTGACCTGACACTTTCTTTGCCTTTTGCTTAACAGAAATTGCTTGTACTCAGCCTCCATAGCTCTTGCCCCCTTGATGGATTGCTGCGCCTTAGCCATTTCTTCATCCATCTTAGCGCCTTGCTCCGTGATGCATTTGGCCTCCGCCAAGATTTTCGCACGTTTCTCATCAAGCTCCGTAACGCTCCGGATATGGGCGACGGTGATTGGCTCAACAAGAAGTGCGCCGTAGATTGCTTTGTTGCTGGAGTGGCCAGTGGGTAGCCAGCTGCTGACGTTGACGGTGGAATTGGCGGCTAATTTGACCATCAAGCAGTACTGGGGGCTGTGGTGAGTTCCTGCATCGGTTGCTGGCAGATTACCGGGGGAGTCAAAGCCTTGGCCAGATCCGGAGGCTCAACGGCTTTCTTTGCAGCTGTTGCTCTGGTAACCGCTGGCGTGGGCGGAGCTCTCTCACGTTCCGGTTCCTTTTCGTCTTCTTCCATCACACTCCCGATGGCGACTAGCACCTGGTGGGAGGTGTTGGCTTTCTCGGCTCGCTCCTCCTTCTCGATCTCCTGCTCAATATCCATCATAACAACATCCTATTCCTCCGAGATAGCGTTTGAGCCACCACCATCCATATTGATGTCGGCGTAAAGCGCGTCAAGGATAGAGTCAGAGTTGGGTTCGGTGTTGACAATGGTGGATGTGGAGGGTGATGAAGGCGGGCCGTTGTTATTATTTCCTCCTCCGGTTATGATGGAGATTGTCGTCATGGCCTCTTCATTGGCATCTGCATATTCGTTGACGATGGCAACCATCTCACCAAGGGTGAGAGGGCATGCATCCTGCCGCCTTCAAAGGGTATGCCGGAGGAGTGTTCCAGGTGTGAGCCCTTCCAGGAAGTGGTATACGAGCTCGTCGGCACGGTCGCCCTCTAGGGTTTCCCTCACCCTCATCCATCTAGCGAGGTATTGACGGGGAAGTTCTCCATCCCTTTGAACACATCTAGCCAGATCAAAGATGGTGACGATGCCGACAAAGTGTGACCAGTGAATCTCTAACGCTCGGGGAAGCCAAACGGATTTGCGGGGTCCTTCTACCTTCATATCCTGCACAGGGGCGGTTTGGGTGGGCCTTGAGATGTCCTGATCCGAGCTACCATACTCCAAGGAGAGGTATGACCCAGATCCTTCCGCGAACATGTCCTGCTCATAGGCGGTCCGTGCTAGGCTTGACGAGTTTTCGACTTCCTGGTAGCTAGGACCCGAGTAAGTTTTGCAGATGAAGATGTGGATGTCTCCGAAGGGGATGACGGAGCAGCGCGTGGGGTTCGTCTTCGCCGGCACCCAAAACTCATCTGGAGGGATGATCAGGACGTTGCCAGAGAAGAGAATGCGACCGATGGCTACGGTATCGCCAATTCCCGCGAAGAGATTGGACCTCGCCCGGTGTAGAGCTCGAAGTGCCTCTTGCCCCACGGTGGGCGCCAACTGTCGTGGTATTGCCGACGAGTACGCCATGGAGGGGTCCTCACAGTGCGTATTTAGAGACGTGGGGTAAGGCGGAGAGTTGGCGGGTATGAGGTAACACAGGTTACCCAGGTTCAAGTACCACAACGGTGGTGGAACTCTACTCTTGCTATAAATCACTATAATGGCGATACGTTGAGTTACAGAGATAGGTTCGTTGTGCGAGGTGTTGCACGTTGTACATAGCAATCTAAGAGGTTGTGCCCTAAAAGCTCCCATAAGCCAGATTATAAAGGCTCCAATACCTAGGGTTTACAGGGAAAGGTCCTTGCCGAACAAGATAAAGAATCCTACACTAATATGAACTAGTCTTTCGTGTCTTGTACTCCAAGGCTTCGAGTATATCGGTGACTCCTGTGTAGCCTTCCTTGATCCGGCATGGTCCTCCCTTCTGGATTCATCTAACTGGGCCGCCCAGCAGGCCATACGCCATGCTACCAACTATGGGCCACCCGGGTTAGGTGGATTGGTGACATGCTATGAGGATACCCATATAGCATATCCCCAACATTGTTAGTATAAACTTTACACTTGAATTTCTTTGTAAAATGATGCACTAAGTGTCGCATACATTCCCTATGCTCCACTCCAGGGAATACTGCTTCTACAGCTTTCTCCAAACCTTTGCAAGCGTCCGTGTGGATAGTAAGTCCTAGTGGATGACCTATAAGGTCACGGAAATTCTCCAAAAACCAAGTCCAACTTTCCTCTGACTCAATCTCCAAAACTCCATAAGAAACATGGAACATCCAATTGTGGCCATCAACTGCAGTAGCAGCTACTAGCTGTCCTTTTAATCTGCCATGAAGAGTTGTTGCATCCACGACGAAATAAGGCCTGCAACCATACAGGAACCCTTGCTAGCAAGCTTTGAAACAAACAAAATCCCTTCTAAAGCACTCCTTCTCCTTTTTCTTCCCTCTTATTTCGTACTGAACTTTATGCATGTCTATCTGTACAACACTACCAGGACTAGCCATCTCCACTTCAGCTTTAAAGTTGTAAAGTAACTAAAAACATTCATTCCATGGACCATTTATCCTATCAAGAGCCATTTCCTTTGCATAGAACATCCTCATGTAAGGCACTATAATATTAAACTTTTGAGAAACTTCTTTTATGAGCACTATTGCACCAAGTGATGGGTTCGCTCTCATCCAATCCATGATTACATCTGCCAACCACCTAGTCTTTACTAGTTTTGTTTTGTCCTTTGGTTGTCCCCCTTGAGGTGGACAAGAATGTTCGAACCAGTTACTTTTTATCTGAAACATAATGAAAATGTTAGGTGTAGTTAACAAACTCTATACAATGATCTAAAATACACAACTGGTTGTGATACCTGAACCAAACTGCTCCTGAGCATAGTGGATGCATCCATCCTCCACCTACACCTCTTGTATGGGCACTTCACTGTGAACCTTGTTGGATCACTCTTGATAACATCATAATCATTATTGGTGTGGATGTAATATGTAGTAAGGGCATTACGATAGTCCCGCATCGTTTCAAATACGGTACCTTGTCGTGATGGTGGCACGACAGATGCCATGGATAGGCTAAAGATCGGGCCAAAGTGCGCTAGAGGTATCTAGGGAGGGATAGTGTGGTGATTCCACACACAAATGTTTGTATTATCTCTAACGATGGTGTTTATAGACACTCCTTGAGTTGTGCGTGGGGAGGAGGAAGATGAACTTCTCTTCTACCCACACCTCTCTCTAGGGTTCTTCCCTTAGTAAAAAATGATCCCCCTCTCTATGGAGATCCTGGCGCTCCTTATATAGGGGAGGCTAGGTTACAAGTTAGGGCATACGTGGACGGCATATTCTCCGAATATGCTTCTCCCAAAATAGCAAAGAAGTGCGCCTATTTTTCCCTTTGTAAGCCACCCAGGACCTATGGCGTATGCCTCTCAGAGCCCCTTGCGTAAGCCTCTCAGATCCCCTTGCATAAGCTTCTGCGGCGCCGTGTCACCCGACCAACTCGATGTCACCTTTGTCAGCCCGTACTCACTGGTCCTCCCATCTATCCTTTGCGCTCACTCTACAGTGGAGAGAGAAAAGCGATGACCATGGAAGATGCCTTCCGTCTCTTGTAAGCCAAGTTTTAACCCGGCGGTTACCTGGTTAACTCGGCCCCGTAGGTACCTGCAAACAAGTAACATTGAGGGTGCCAACATACACATTATGTCGGCCGAGGTAACATTTGGTGAACACCGTCCGAGCCGGTTTGACCGTAACTCGGCTTGCCTTGAGGTAACTCGGTCAGCTCCTGCTTTGACGTTGTCGTACCTCGGCTAACATTGCCATTATATCCCGGCTTGACCCTACCCAGGTTTATCCCCCCAAAATTAGTCCCCGAAGCTGGTGCGGTCTTAGCAACTTCAGCTGATAAGGCCACAACAGGTTCAACCCACTAAACTTTTAGTTCTTCTTGCCGATGTATTATTATGTCGGCATGTTCCGAATTTAACTCGCCTTTTTCTTGTGGACTTGTTGTTTCCTTTGACCTCCCTTAGCTCATTCCGAGTTATTCCTTGCTGGTCGGGTTATACTCTCATATCCGGGTTACCCACCTAGATTCCTTCCTTCTCGTGTACACTTCCCCACGTCCTACATGGAGGGTAATCATCACTTTGCCTCATTTTAATGGCATGCACCAGTTATTGTGCATGCTGGCAGGGATTACTGCACATCAGTCAATTCGGGCACCTCTCTGATAACCGCAACACCACGTCGTGTCACACGATCAGCTGCGTCGTGTGACCATCTCTATGGCTTGTTGCTGATTGGCTGATCCGATGGATACACGGCCACAACGTGTGGCCCGCTGCGCACTGCGATCCCACTACCCCCACTAGGGGCGTGGTTAAATAGGGGAGCGTGGGCACCCCTTAGCCATTTCCCCGCTCGCCCCTGCCTCTGCCTCTTCTTCTCATTCTTCCTCCTTGCAGGGCCACCGCCATCGCCACTTCCGTTTAGCACTAGCGCTACCGCTGCTGCTCTTTGTTCTTACTTGTTGTACGGCTGCTCCACCACTCATTGCTGCCACAGGGCCCCGCCAACTAGGTCTTGATCCCCCGCTTCTGATTTCAACTGTAAGGAGGGAGATCTGGAGATGCCTTAGGACATCGCCGCTGTTGAGGAGCACGAAGATGGCGGCGCTTCCCATGAGCGCGGAGCCCGGGCCGGCTCCTAGGTGTGCCAAGATGACATAGATTGACTTGTGTGCACCCACCGTGTCCCCGCTAGAGTTTCTTGTCGCCTCCCCACCAACGATCTTCTCCCCGCTCCCGAGCCCGGTGAGCATGTGGTTTTCCTTTCCTACTTCTAGCGCGGATTTGTCTTCCTATCAGCAACTTTTTCCATGAATTCCTCGCCACTTTTGTTCTTCAACCCCATCATCTTCGACCGAACGCCATCACCTCTCTCTTTGTGTTCGTTTCTGGGGTTGAGGGGTACCTCGGCCTATGGCCCTCAATTCAAATCTAGTTCAAGTTCTTCGGCTTTAGGGCCAACGTTATTCCGAACAAGGACCTTCGCCCCGCCGACAAATCTCTGACCCAATGCGGGGCGACTTCCATCTCACCTCAGAAATACTCTGTGTTCCCCGAGTTACCGACTTGGAGTCCTGCAAAGGATGGGCCAAGACGTTCTTCTACGTGAAGAACGATACCTCAGAGGACAAGATTCGGCTGCCTCCCTTCTGTCTCCGCATCCCTGATAGGACCAAATGGGGCTGGATCGCGAGGAGGTCCAGCACCTTGGTTGATTTGGTGGAGAAACGTATCAACAAGTTGAAATTGTTGGGGATATGTGGTGAGGATATAATGATCACCTACATCCAAAGCCAAATCTCCCTGCTGTAGCAGCGTAGTCACAAGCTTTGCCATATGAGCAGGAACCTCGACCCCAACCAGACTTCATCATACGAGCTCTCTGACTCTCAGATCTTCCGTCGGGTCAAGGCTATCTTCAAGACTACAATGACCGAAGATTGGGAGTGGGGGTTTGAGCACTTCAGCCAAGATAGGCCAGCTCCCACAGTACATCTCTCATGCGACCCCTTTTTCCGAGTTACATCTTATATCGGCTCGTGTCATTTATTTGACCTTTTTGTCTTGTTCCTTTCAGACATTTCTTCAGCAAACAATAGAGGATACCGTAACCCCGTCCCTTAAGTGGGGCATGGATCGGGATACCTCGGATTTGGAGGAGCCATATTCTGAGACCTTGCCTGTTCCGGACTCTGGCTCTAGCCGACCCTCTGGTAACACTTCTGTCTTAAGGTATTGGCCGAATGACGATGAAGATGATGATATTGAGATCCTAGAGGTATATGATACTATGCCTATCTCATATGCTTTTCCGGCTGATCCAAATCCAGCTAACCCGGTTGGTCAGGTCCACACCGATCCTCCCCCTTGATGTGGGTGAACCTGCCCCTGTGCAGAAGCGAGCTGTTACTTCAGCTCCTGCTTCCGAACCACCTAGCGTCACAAAGAGACAGAAGAAACCCGACAACAAGGCTGCCAGTAAGCCTCCTACTAAGGCCACCGTTCAGAGAGCCCCAAATCCCAAGGATCCACCTACCGCATCTGAGTAAGCTCTTCTTTCTTATCTTGTCCCTTGAAAAGCATAGCTCTTTTACACGTATTTGTTGTTTCTCTCTTTCAGTCCTAACTTGATACTTGTTTCCATTTAACTCGGCAGGGCCCGAAGGACATTTCCTGGAGTGGCTCGAGCATAGCCTCACCTCTTCCGGGTGATCCACCTTCTCCTCGCCACGAGGACGCTCTTATACTAAGCCCCATCCAGGAGAGCTCTGCCGCCGCGCCGAATCTCAGTCCATCTCGGCAAGAGGAGGGCAACATCGGTGCGGATGGAGGTGGTGCCCTGGAGGACGTGACTATGACGGATAAGCCAAGTGCTTCTTCAACTTCGTAGCAACAAGATATTGCTGGTGCCAGTAACATTGGCACCGAGAAAGTTTCTACCGAGGTGTCGTGACTCCGGCACCGACCCTAGTTCATACTCAACCAGCTCCAGCTCCAATCTCTTCTCCTCAAGCTCCTCTTGCCTCGTTCGAGTCTACCCAGACTCGGCGAGAAGATTAGCCTCGGCCCAGCTTGAAGGCCAAATCTTCTGCACCAACATCTTTGGCCAGAGCGCAACCTTCAGCTCCGCCGTAGCAGGCCAAGCCAACTACCAAAGCCAAGAATCATGCGGACACGACCAAGGCCAAAACCATTGCTAAGGCAACCAAAGCTGCAACCAAGGGATCAATGGTCGGGTCTGGGTAGCGCACCATTGCGTCCATGATGCAATAGGGCAGCAGTGCCACTAGCCCAACTCCGGATAAACAACTCATGTTGCATACCAGTCCGACTGCCACCAATCTCGCACGGCAAGATACACAGGAGAAAGGCTTGGTCCTGGCTTGGACTCTTAGCGGTGGGAGCCTTGGCTCACTCGCTGAGTACGCCGAGAACTAGAACAACGCCGAATACATTGACATCATCTCCGGGGACCCGGGGAAGTTTGGTCCTGCCGAGATTGGTGCCCAGATGAACACAGCTGCCAAAGCCATTGGTTATGCCAGCAAGATGATGGAGGTAAATCTTTTAGCCATCCCCTTACATATGCACAAGTACTTGTAGATATATCCTCTAGTCCCCGAGCCTTCGGGGGAGTAACACGTTACTCGGACGGATGCTCTCAAATACGAAGTACTTTAATTGCCTTAAATTCGTTAGTAGTTTCAAACATCCAATCACCTAGAGCCCTGTTAAGTTCCACTTGACTCAGATCTAACAAACTTCAAATATTTACTCACCTAGAGCCGGGTTAAGTTCCACTTGGCTCGGGTCTTGAGTAACTTCAAATATTCACTCACCTAGAGCCGGGTTATGTTCCACTAGCCCAGGTCTTGAGTAGCTTCAAATATTCACTAACCTAGAGCCGTGTTAAGTTCCACTTGGCCCGGGTCATGAGTAGCACCAAATATTCACTCACTTAGAGCCTGGTTAAGTTCCACTTGACCCGCGTCTTGAGTAACTTCAAATATTCACTCGCCTAGAGTCGGGTTAAGTTCCACTTGGCCCGTGTCTTGAGTAACTTCAAATATTCACTCACCTAGAGCCGGGTTAAGTTTCACTTGGCCCGGGTCTTGAGTAAATTCAAATATTCCCCGTGACACATGAGCTAACACTTTCCTTTTTAGATCACGACCAACCGTCGGACCATCGAGTTTCGGCGGCTTATGGACTCGCACAAAGAGCTTACTTCAAATCATAAGGCCTTGTTACCTGAGCTGAAGAACAAAAGTAAAGTTCTCTTTCGTATATTTTTACTTCTCCTCATTTTGAGCTTGCTGAATTAACCTTTGACTCGGACTTTGCAGCCGATGTGGAAGTTGAGAACAAGGTGCTGAGGAAAAAACTGGCCGAGATGAAAGGTAGTTTTCCTTCATTCCTTATCGTTTGTCCTTTTACTTTGACTCAGTAGGTAATTATACCTCAGCTCTAACGGGTCAAAAATTATTGCAGTGTCTCTTCAAGATAGCGTACCCCTGCCTGACATGATGCTCTATTTTCTCGAACAAGCAGGGCAACATCAGGCTAGCTAAAGGATAATGACAATGAGATCCTCCGGCTTCGTGCCTAGAATTAGAATCTCCAACAGTTCCATAAGACTAAGCATGAAAAACTAGATCATGAGTTCTCCGATGCCAAGGTTCAGCTCATAGGTCAATTTGATAAAAGCAAAGAGCTTCTACAAGTATCCGAAGCCAAAGTGGAGTCGCTGAAAACCGCCATTGAGGAATTCTGGAAGAACTAGGCAGATTGGCTGGCCCAGCTGACCCGGATCCACGGCCTCATAGCCTTTAAGCTTCTTTCTTCCTAGTTTGCTTCATATTGCCGAGGTTACTCTCTTTGTATTTTCTGAGTTACTTTTGTTTGTACTTTCACAGGATTTCCCTCGTTCCAAGGCTCGCTCCGATGTTGCCATCAACAAGGTCCGCGAGAAGGGAGCTGAGTCCGAACCTATCTCGGAAGAAGTAACCATCGACGAGTCCTTGACCAGTCTTGCGGCCTACCTCAGACCCATGAAGATCTTCGGGGTGGGTATCCTCCGGGCTGCCATCCATGCTTTCCATATCTTGAGTAGCTTCAAATATTCACTAATCTAGAGCCAGGTTAAGTTCCACTTGGCTCGGGTCTTGAGTACCTTCAAATATTCACTCACCTAGAGCCGGGTTAAGTTCACTTAGACTGGGTCTTGAGTAGCTCCAAATATTCACTCACCTAGAGCCTGGTTAAGTTCCACTTGACCGGGTTTTGAGTAACTTCAAATATTCACTCACCTAGAGCCAGGTTAAGTTCCACTTGGCACAAATCTTGAGTAACTTCAAATATTCACTCACGTAGAGCCGGGTTAAGTTCCACTTGGCCCGGGTCTTGAGTAACTTCAAATATTCACTCACCTAGAGCCGGGTTAAGTTCCACTTGGCCCGGGTCTTGAGTAACTTCAAATATTCCTCATGACACATGAGCTAACACCTTCTTTTTAGATCACTACCAACCGCCAGACCATCGAGTTTCGGTGGCTTATGGACTCGCACGAAGAGCTTACTTCAAAGAATAAGGCCTTCCTGCCTGAGCTGAAGAACAAAAGTAAAGTTCTCTTTCGTATATTTTTACTTTTACTTCTCCTCCTTTTGAGCTTGCTATATTAACCTTTGACTCGGACTTTGCAACCGATGTGGAAGCTAAGAACAAGGTGCTAAGGAAAAAACTGGCCGAGATGAAAGGTAGTTTTCCTTCCCTCCTTATCCTCTTGTCCTTTTCACTTTGACTCAATAGGTAATTATACCTTAGCTCTGCCGGGTCAAAAAATTATTGTAGTGTCTCTTCAAGATAGTGTAGCCCTTCCTGACATGATGCTCCATTTTCTCGGGGCAACATTAGGCCAGCTAAAGTAGAATGACAATGAGATCCTCTAGCTTCGTTCCTAGAATGAGAATCTCCAATAGTTCCACAAGACTGAGCTTGACAAACTAGATCATGAGTTCTCTGATGCCAAGGTTCAGCTCATAGGTCAATTTGACAAAAGAAAAAAGCTTCTCCAAGTATCCGAAGCCAAAGTTGAGTCGCTAAAAACCGCCATTGAGGAATTCTAGAAGAACCAGGCAGATTGGCTGGCCCAGCTAACCCGGATCCACGACCTCATAGCTTATAAGCTTCTTTCTTCCTAGTTTGCTTCATATTGCCGAGGTTACTCTCTTTGTATTTTCTGAGTTACTTTTGTTTGTACTTTCAGAGGATTTCCCTCAGTCCAAGGCTCGTTCTGATGTTACAATCAACAAGATTTGGGAGAAGGGAGCTAAGTTTAGCCCTATCTCGGAAGAAATAACCATCGACGAGTCCTTGGCCAGTCTTGCGGCCTACCTCGGACCCATGAAGATCTTCGGGGTGGATATCCTCCGGGCTATCATCCATGCTTTCCATATCTTGAGTAGCTTCAAATATTCACTCACCTAGAGCCGGGTTAAGTTCCAGTTGGCTCGGGCCTTGAGTAGCTTCAAATATTCACTCACCTAGAGCCGGGTTAAGTTCCGCTTGGCCCGGGTCTTGAGTATCTCCAAATATTCACTCACCTAGAGCCGGGTTAAGTTCCACTTGACCCGGGTCTTGAGTAACTTCAAATATTGACTCACCTATAGCCGGGTTAAGTTCCACTTGGCCCAGGTCTTGAGTAACTTCAAATATTCACTCACCTAGAGCCGGGTTAAGTTCCACTTGGCCCGGGTCTTGAGTAACTTGAAATATTCACTCACCTAGAGGCGGGTTAATTTCCACTTGGCCCGGGTCTTGAGTAACTTCAAATATTCCTCGTGACACATGAGCTAACACTTTCCTTTTTAGATAACTACCAACCACCGGACCATCGAGTTTCGGCGGCTTATGGACTCGCACAAAGAGCTTACTTCAAAGCATAAGGCCTTGCTGGCTGAGCTAAAGAACAAAAGTAAAGTTCTCTTTCGTATATTTTTACTTTTACTTCTCTTCATTTTGAGCTTGCTGAATTAACCTTTGACTCAGACTTTGCAGCCGATGTGGAAGCTGAAAACAAGGCGTTGAGGAGAAAACTGCCCAAGATGAAAGGTAGTTTTCCTTCGCTCATTATCCTTTGTCCTTTTCACTTTGACTCAGCAGCTGAGAACAAGGCGCTGAGGAAAAAACTGGCCAAGATGAAAGGTAGTTTTCCTTTGCTCCTTATCCTTTGTACTTTTCACTTTGACTCAGCAGGTAATTATACCTCAGCTCTGCCGGGTCAAAAAAATATTGTAGTGTCTCTTCAAGATAGCGTGCCCCTGCCTGACATGATGCTCCATTTTCTCGAACACGCAGGGCCACATCAGGCCACCTAAAGGAGAATGACAATGAGATCCTCCGGCTTCGTGCCTAGAATGAGAATCTCCAACAGTTCCACAAGATTGAGCTTGAAAAACTAGATCATGAGTTCTTCGATGCCAAGGTTCAGCTCATAGGTCAATTTGATAAAATCAAAGTGCTTCTCCAAGTATTCGAAGCCTGAGTCGCTGAAAACCGCCACTGAGGAATTCTGGAAGAACCAGGCAGATTGGCTGGCCCAGCTGACCCGGATCCACAGCCTCATAGTATGTAAGCTTCTTTCTTCCTAGTTTCCTTCATATTGCCGAGGTTACTCTTCTCTTTGTATTTTCTGAGTTACTTTTGTTTGTACTTTCATAGGATTTCCCTCGGTCCAAGGCTCGCTCAGATGTTGCCATCAGCAAGATGCGAGAGAAGGGAGCTGAGGCCGGCCCTATGTCGGAAGAAATAACCATCAACGAGTCCTTGGCCGGTCTTGCGGCCTACCTCGGACCCATGAAGATCTTTGGGGTGGGTATCCTCCGGGCTACCATCCATGCTTTCCATATCCTGTGGCCAGGGGAGACTGATCCGGTGGGCGTTGCCATGCTGATCGAGAAATTTCAGGAAAGCAGCACCCAACTCAGCTTGTGGTGAGAGCCGTTGCCCGTGTTGGAGCTGATACGGCCCAATCCTTTGTACTACCTTGGTATGAAGGTGTTGATCTAGACGTACTTGGTCGCCTGCGCACTGGATCCAAATGGACCAATGACACGGCCTGCATCGCTCAGCGCAAAGCTCATGCCTATGACCTTATCCGATATGATCACTGTCATGAATGGAACGAGGGGCCAAGCTTCCTTGAAGTTGTCGATGACGAGTACATTGAGGGAGAAGCCGAAGATGAAGGGGCCAAGGATGAAGAGCAAGAAGGTTTGGATTATGCTGAGGAAACTGAGGATGTTGAGGATGCCGAAGCTAATCCGGACGATGAAGCTAAAACCCAGGCTCCCCGCGCCGAGGACAATTTTCCTCCTTCTTCCACGGATAGTTTAGCCGCTGCGGCTCCTTGAGCAACAAACTTTAAAATTCAGTAAATCCTCGGTATGCCAGGCGCAGATGTAATGAACAGTGTATTATTTTGCTACATCTTATGTTTTATGCTAGATTAACTTGGGGGAAGTCCTCGAGTTTCCTTTTCTTGTACTCCCAATTCAATGAATCGGCTCGCGTCTACCTTGATTTGGTGTTCGACTTATGAGTCCGAGGTTCAAAGAATTGACTTAACAATACTTGAAACTTTAGGACTGGCTCAAAATATTTCAACATAACAAAAATAAAGTAAATACAGGGGTTAGTCCAAAAAATAAACATCGGCTCGATTACATTCCTTTCCTTAGTCGTTTTTCATGTGCTTAGCAATTCCAAACTTGTTCTCTGGCTTTTCATGAAGCCAATTCTTGTTGGACAGCAGCAAGTCGAAGAGTTAGTTTTTGGTGCCTACACACTACTAACTCGGCTAAGGTGTAAGTAATTTTAAGCTAGCCAACATATAAAAAAGTAAATATAGGACAAAGACAATAATTATTAAGGCAGTCCCCGTGTTTCTGCTCGGGGTGCCGAAGTTTCATTGATAATCTCATTGCCGACATACATGCCGACCTATGAGAGTTCGAGATACATAAACTTTTAGCTAAGTGTAAAACGGGCGAAGCAGAGCTACATTCCATGGCTAGTTTGATTCCTTGCCGGACTTGTCCATCTTGTTCTTCTCTTGTGGCTATGCATCAATGAGGTAATAGGCATCATTGTGTAGTGCCTTGCTTACGATGAATGGCCCTTCCCATGGGGTGATAACTTATGCATGCTGGAAGTGTGCTACACCAGCCGAAGTACTAGATCTCCTTCCCGGAAGACTCGGGGGTTCACTTTCTGGCTATGGTAGCGTCAGAGATTTTGCTGATAAATGGCGGATCTAGACAATGCCAATTCTCTCGCTTCTTCCAGCAGATCAACATCATTTTGCTGGGATTCTTGTACTTTGGCTTCTGTGTATTGGGTGACGCTAGGTGAGTCATGCTCTATGTCGGCTGGTAGTACACCTTCTTCCCATATACCAGAAAGAATGGCGTATAGCCTGTTGATCGATTCAGAGTTGTTCTTAAGCTCCATAATACCGATGGTAGTTCTTCTATCCAGCACCCCACTGATCTTTGTAGCAGCTCAACAAGGCGGGGTTTTATCCATGACAGTACTAGTCCATTGGATCTTTCAACTTGCCCGTTCGATGTGGGATGGCCCACTGATGCAACATCTAGCCGAATCTTCTTATCTCGACAGAACCGAGTAAATGCTCCTCAGCAAAATTTGTGCCATTATCAGTTATGATACTGTGTGTATAGCCGTATCTCAGAATGATATCTTTGAGGAATGTCATGGCCATAGCTCCATCACACTTTATTTATGCTTTACTTCAATCCTCTTAGTGAACTTGTACACCATGACTAATATATGGGTCATGTTTCCCTTAGCTGGCTTAAATGGTCCAACCATATCCAAGCACCACAAAAAAATGGCCAAGTGATTGGTATAGTTTTGAGTTCTGACATTGGCTGATGTATCTTGGTAGCGTACCTCTTACATCCATTACATTTCCTCACTAGTTACTCGGCTTACTCCAAGGCACTTGACTAGTAAAACCCATGCCGAAAAGCTTTTGCCACTAAGGCTCTGGGTGAGGCATGATGCCCACATTCCCCTGATGAATATCTTGGAGGATGTCTAGCCCTTCTTCAGGGTCAATGCATCACTATAGAACACTTGTGACACTTCCCTTGTATAGCTCGACATTGATTATAGTGTATGCCTTGGCTCTCCTTTGCACTTGCCTTGAGAGTATCTCATCACTTGTCAAAGTTCCCTCTTTCAAGAACTCAAATATTGGCTACGCCCATGTCGGTACAGTGTGAATTGGGAAAACTACTTCATCAACCTCCATTTCATCAACCGACATAACCTCTGCCGGATCAAGATGAACAGTCCCCGGGTTCTACGAGGCAGTCCCCGGGTTTGTCGAGGTAGTCCCCGGGTTTACCAAGGTATTCCCCCAGTCAATGTCCATATGGGTAGCTTCTGATCCGAGGTTTGCGAGGATAAAGATTGATTCAAATTCTGGTGAAGGGGTAATAGATGGTTTTCTTAGATGCTCCAGAGCAACTGCTGGTGGGATAGCATGCCGAGATGAGCCCAGTTTAGGCAGCACGTTGGCTGCATCATTTGCTGCCCGAGGTACATGATGGAATTCACATCCCTCAAAGTACCCACATATCTTTTGGACATGAAATCTATAAAGGGCCATGTTTACATCTAGCGCATCCCAATGACCAGACACTTGCTGCACCATCACATCCGAATCACCGAAGCACTGTATCTGACGTATCCCAACTTCTTTTGCCACCTTTAGTCCATGCACGAGCGCCTCATACTCGGCCACATTTTTTGATGCTCGAAAGTGGATTTGAAGCACATAGCACAGCTGGTCTTTCTTGGGCGAGGTAAGTAACACCCTGGCCCCCAATCCTTCCTTCAGCTTTGATCCATCAAAATGCATCCTCTGGTAGTTTGAGTCTGGCAAAGGTGGTTTGTACTGCATCTCGGCCCAATCCACGAAAAAATCAGCCACCGCTTGAGACTTCATGGTGTCCCTTCTATTATATTGTGGTGCATAAGAGGCGAGCTCAATTGCCCATTTTGCAATCCGGCCACTTCCATCGTTGTTGCTCATTATCTCAGATATGGGCGATTCACATATCACTTTTATGGGGTGTTCCTCGAAGTAATGCTTGAGCTTCCTGGCTGCCATGTACACGCCATACGCCATTTTCTGATAGTGAGGATAATTCTGATTTGAAGTGGACAGTACCTCGCTTAGGTAATATACTGGCCTCTGCACTGACTTACCTTCCTCATCAAGCTCCACCACTACCACGACACTTACGACTTGGTTGGTCGCTACTATATAGAGCAACATCGGCTCTTTGGATAGTGGTGAGGCTAACACTAGTGCAGAGGCTAGCATATTTTTCAGTTCATGAAATGTGTTATCAGCTTGCGGTGTCCATATGAATTTATCTGATTTTTTCATTAACTGATAGAGAGGCAATGCCTTTTCCCAGCCGACATACAAACCGACTTAAGGTTGCCAGGCAACCAGTGAACTTCTAAACATCATTAAGAGACTTCGGCAGCTCCATTCGCTCTATTGCTCAGATTTTAGTGGGGTTAGCTTTGATACCTAGGTTGGACATGAGAAAACCGAGTAACTTCCTAGACGACACACCAAAAGTACATCTCTCTGGGTTGAGCTTCATTCGGAACCTCCTTAGGTTCGCAAATGTTTGTCGGATATCATCGAGGAGCGTTTTGCTTTCCTTTGTTTTTATCACAACATCATCGACATATACTTGGACGTTTTTTCCAATTTGATCATGTAAACATTTTTGTATACACCTCAGATACGTTGCTCCTACATTACTTAAGCCAAATGTCATGGTGCGATAGCAAGGGTAATAAAAGCAGTCTTTATTTGATCATCCGGGTTCAAGGGTATTTGGTGGAAACCAGAATATGCATCTAAAAATGACAACAACTCACACCCAACGGTCGAATCAATGACTTGATCTATCCTCGGAAGTGGGAATGGATCTTTTGGACACGCCTTACTTAGGTTCGGGTAATCGATACACATACGCCACACCACTGCTACGTTTCGATCATCCTTCTTCTTTTCCACCAACACCGGATTAGACAACCAATCCGGGTAAAGCACTTCCATGATAAACCCAACTGCACAGAGCCAACCTATCTAATCACCAATGACCTTTCTCCTATCTTCGGCGGAGAGGTTGCTTCACCGGCTTAGCTCCGGGTCTAACATGCAAAGAGTGCTCGGCCAACTCCCTCGGTACACCTTGCAGATCCTGTGTGGACCAAGCAAAGATATCTCGATTCTCACGAATGAAGTTGACGAGCTCGCTTTCCTATTTGTTGCTTAGCCTGGCACCAATAGTTACGGTGCGCTCTAGGAACTGATCATCAGTGGGCACTTTCTAGGTATCTTTTGTCACTTTAAACGAAACACTTCCATGCGGGTTACTTAGAGCCAACATATTTAGCTATGCGGACTGGGCCAATGCCGCCACTTCTTGGATCCTTCTCTTCTCTTGAGTGATAACCAGTGACTCGGCCAGGTTCGACCCAGCTAAGGCACACTCCATGGAGCGCCTGAAATCCCCGATTATGGTGATTACCCCATTTGGGCCTGGCATCTTCATCTTTAAGTAGCCAATGTGGTCACTTGCCACAAACTTTGGTAGAGCTGGCCTGCCGAGTAACGCATGATAAGCGTTGTCCAAATACAAATCCACTACCTCGAACTCCAAATTCTCAGTTCGGCAGTTATCCATCGTGCTGAATAACACGTTAATCCGGACCTTTCCAAATAAGCTCGCAGGTCAAACCCAGAACAATGCCGTGAAATGTGGTCTTGGTGGCCTATAGCATATTCTCCAAGACTCCCAGCTCATGCATTGTGTCCTTATACAAGATATTGATGCTTCTCCCATTGTCAATCAATACCTTGAAGAATTTTACGTTGATGTTTGGCCTGATAAAAGTTGGGTCAAGCACTAAGGCATATGGTCCAGGGCTCGGCATGAGCCTGGGGTGATCCTTGATACTCCATGTAATATCCTGATCAGACCAAGGCATCTACCTCGTCATAGCCAGCATCACTGCATTGACCTCCATATGTCGGCACCTTACGCTCTGTCTATCAGTTTCTTTCATGGTGAACACACAGTAAGTTGGTGATGTTCCCTATATTCATTTCTCTCGTCATTGCTAGGGTATCTTTGGTTCTGCTGATTTTGGTCCTCCACATGATGCACTCCATCCCTTATGTCGTGGTTCTCATACCTCGGTGGGGTGGTAGTAACATCTGCTGCTACCCATTCACCCTAGTGAGCTATTGCTGCCAAGGTGCATCCTGCCAAGGTACCTGAGCATTCCCTGCACTACTTTGATCTATTTTCCTCATCCACTCACATTGCTAAGTCGTGTGATTCAACGGGTTACTCGAGTTAGTTTTTTGAAACTTACATGGTTGATCCAACATAGACTCATACGTATATATCGGCATGTCCTTCTTTCCTTGCCACTATTTCTTATCTTCTGGCGTCCAAGTTTTCTTGCCATCATTTCTTGGAGTCCACTATTGTCATCCGCTCTTCTGTATCTGGCTATTCCCAGCTCTGGGTTGATCTGGCTCCACTACTACAACTGATTGCAAACCATATCTGTAATCCATCCTTTCATCTCTCCTCTTACCCCGGAAATCATTTCGTCGGGACGACCCGTCTCCATCTCGGTTGTAGTATTCTTCATTTGACTCGTTCAACACAAGCCGAGGTTGAGTTGGATCGCCCAACACATATGAGTCAGTAATTCTGATTGTTTCATCCAATGTAGTTGGCATATCTCTCTGAAGCCTTTGCCACAACATACTTGCATACCTACATCCTTGCGTGAACCAAGCAATAGCTTGTGACTCAATCACTCCCTCGCATGAGTTACGCACATTGCACAAGCAAGTTAAGAACTCCTGGTCAGTCTCATTTGGCCTTTGCTTGCACATTGCCAGTATTCGGTCTCTTATATGTGATCTTGAATTTACTGATAAACATCTCCCCAAAATCTATCTAGCAGTTGATACTTCCTGCCGGCAAATTGTTTAACCAGACTCTTGCCGGCCCTTCCAACATCTGAGGTACATATCTCACTGCCCATCTCAAATTTCCTGTGGCAATGTTCACAGCTGTTGCATAGTCAATTAGCCGATCCTCCGACTTTGTACTTCCATCATATGTCTTCGTCCCTCTAGCCAACTGGAAGTTCGGCACACAAGGTTCTCTCATGATTTAAGGTCCAAAGCAAGCTGGACCCGGAGAACCTTGTCCTTCTATCATTTCTGACCTATAAATCCGGTCCAGCTTCAACCTTCATCATCTGGCTGCAAGTTCCTGTTCCCTAGACTCGATCCTATCACATGATGATCCAGCCTAGGAAACCCGGCATCAGCCATTGCCGAATAACCATCATTGTACCTATGTTGACCCGGACGAACATATTGTTGTTACATAGTTGGCCCTGCACTTTTCTCTTGGCGAGGTATGTGTTGTTTGGCTGCTGCCGAGGTGGGTTTTACCCTGCTCCTACTGAGTTATGTTGTCCGGCATTGCTGTTCCCAGCGTTTCCCTGACCGGCATTGCCTTGGTTGTGGTTACCTCGTCCATATTCACCTCAGCTGGCACTGTGGCGATCCTCATCACCTTGCACTGCTTTTCCTTTCCCTGCCCTAGCCGGGTCATACGGGACCATCTGCTTATTCTTCCTTGTCGAGGTCACTACCTCTTCTCTTCTAGGGCCATCATGAGGGGATGATGCTGCCCTAGCGGATTTTGCCCGGTTACCCCCTGCCAAATGAACTACACGGGATCCTCCTACTACTACCAGGTTTGCCTCGAGTATTTCCTCATTCTGCTTGTCAGGAACTCTCACCATATGATTAACTCTTTGTTGTTGCCTTTCCCGGGCTTCTCCGGTCAGACCCTCTAACTCGGATGCTGCTACCTCTACAGCCCTGAGATTCTTTGCCGGGGTGTTATACCTCGCCAGCTCTGCTATTACTAGCGTAGCCGAATACCCCATCCTAGGTACATATTCCTTGTCTATCTCAGTGATAAGGTTTCTACCCCTGATTTTTACTTCGTCCCTACGGGTGGGACTAATCCGGTTTTCTTTGGCATACTCACGCAACGTGATGTTCCGTGACAACTGCAGCTCAGCTACTCTCTTTGCCACTTCTAACATTTTCAGCCGGGTCTCCTCTAGCTCGGCCTGTGCCTGAGCTGGATCTACGATAGGTGCTATGGGAGTTGCTGAGATCTCTATTGCCTGCTGCAACACATTCTCAGACCTCTCTAGCGGAGGACCTCTTTTCCTAGGTACCTTCGGTGTTCCCTCCAGGTCTTCTACCGGGTCCTTCCTTGCTCCTACATCTGGAGCCGTCATCATGACCTCAACGCAGCTAGCGGCGCGAGTGATACGTGGGCCACGAGCTGGGCTAAGAGGTGGTTCTCCTCCCTTAACAACATGCAGCGGGTGAACATAGGACTCGTCGACGCTGACGTAGATCTTCTATGCTCCAAGGTTGATGAAGATCCCATTGCACGGAGGAGGTTAGTTGCAGAAGCTATGGGAATTGTCGCTGGCATAGTCCAGCTCTCCAAAGCGCTAAACGAGCCTGGAGACGATGCGTTCCCCGGTGGCGATGATGCTTCCCGTCCGGATCTTCAGTTTAGCTAGCGCTGCTGCTGGCCCCACAATGGGCGCCAACTGTCATGGTGGTGGCACGACATATGCCATGGATAGGCTAAAGATGGGTCCAAAGTGCGCTAGAGGTATCCATGGAGGGATAGTGTGGTGATTCCACACACATATGTTTGTATTCTCATCATCGATGGTGTTTACATACGCTCCTTGAGATGTGCGTGGGGAGGAGGAAGATGAACTTCTCTTCTACCCACACCTCTCTCTCTAGGGTTCTTCCCTCAGTAAAAAATTATCCCCCTCTCTATGGAGATCCTGGTGCTCCTTATATAGGGGAGGCCAGGTTACAATTTAGGGCATACGTGGAGGGCATATTCCCTGAATATGCTTCTCCCAAAATAGCAAAGCGGTGCGCCTCTTTTTCCCTTTGTAAGCCGCCCAGGACCCATGGCGTATGCCTCTTTGAGCCCCTTGCGTAAGCCTCTGCGGTGCCATGTCAGCCGACCACCTCGACGTCACCTTTGTCAGCCCGTACTCGCCGGTCCTCCCCTATGTCCTCTGCGCTCACGCTACAGTGGAGAGACAAAAGCGCTAACCATGGAAGATGCCTTCCTTCTCTTGTAAGCCAAGTTGTAACCCGACTATTACCTGATTATCTTGGCCCCGTAGGTACCTGCAAACAAGTAACATTGAGGGTTCCGACATACGCTTTATGTCGGCCGAGGTAACGTTGGGTTAACACCATCTGGGTCGGGTTGACTGTAACTCGGCTTGCCTTGAGGTAACTCGGTCAGCTCCCGCTTTGACCTTGTCGTACATCGGCAAACATTGCCATTATACCCCGGCTTGACCCTACCTAGGGTTATCCCCCAACATGCCTTCTGAAATCTTAGGATCGTTCCTATCCCACTTAGTTACTAGCAAGTCCTCACCATCATACTGGCTAAAATGATACTTTCGTTGTTCTCCTTGTTCTCTTCGTCATCAGTGTCATCAAATCTGGCACCGTGGGCCATTTCCTCCGTGTATTGCTCCTCTAGTGCCTGTTTACTGAATCTATCTACCATTTCAGGAAACATCAACTTATCCTCATCATCTAGTGGAGGCGCTCCCTCGTCAGGCTCTTCTTCGTCCTCCACACCGGTCGCACGAGCGATTTGGCTTACACTCGTAGTGTGAACATATGGTACTGCTGTGGACCTACAAGGAGCACAGGGGTGCACACTATTAGTAGAGACAACAAAGACACATGATGCCCGACCACCTGATGATGACTGAGCACCAGATGTGCTTTAACCCTCTTTCTCGTATGTTCAACTTTAGGTTGCACAGGGAGACAAATTCGACCAAAATGTTCGGCAGCATTCAAAGGGAAAAGCATTACCAGATCTGCTTTGCTAGTTAGTGGGAGCAATCTTTGCTTGCTAATGTTGAAATATTGCAAATCAACTGAATCGTCATTGCTCCAGGGGAATTTCAAATAGATTTTATTTTTCAAATCTCTAAGAGTTATGGAGGTTACAACCACCGCTGGGAAGTAATATCCAGAGAGATACTATTAACAACCATGAATTACGCTAGTATCTAGTGTAACCGCCAGCCGAAATGCCAACGTTGGATCAATCCTATTCAAAAAGCAAGGCAGTTAGTTGAGCACCATCGATTCGTGCTCAATTACTTCCTATAATCAATCCACAGATGGAATCCATGTGTTAGATCCCTTCGATTCCACACAATCTTCTCTGCGCTCTATGGGGAGGACCGGTAAACTAGCCGGTGTTGCATACTGTTCTGCGAAAGAGGTAGATCTAGCAGGGGCGGGAGTGGAGCCGGAGGTAGAGTGGGCTCCGCAGCTAGGGGGAGGTGGCGGCTCGGTGGCCGAGGATGACATAAGGTAGGAGGGCACAACGGCGGGGGAGCGGAGGGGCGGTGTGGGAGCTGTTCTAGGCTCAGGGGAAGCGAATGCTTTGGGTGATCGAGAATGGCCGGTCCGACATGTCTCCATGTGGCCCCACCCTCCACCACGTATGCAAGACCTGTCCCAATGCGGCCCACCCTTCACCACGTATGCAAGACCCGTCCCAACGCGGCCCCACCCATCAGCATGTAACGGTCATGGCGACGTAACGTAACGCTCAATGCATGACCTGCCCCAATGCGGTCCCACAGGTCAGCATGTAGCGGTCAAGCCTTTGACCTGCCGGCATCCTCCTGTCCGAGCGCCTGTGTGGGTTTCAGAATAGAGGGAGGGGAAAGTGAGGAAAATCTAAGCGCTTGGGGAAAACTGAGTACAACTAACAAACCGAGGGCACGAAAATATAAATCCCTACATTTTTTAAGCAAGTGTTGGCTTATCCATTATTCTGGTTCTTACGCTTGACTTTTTGTGAGATGGAAAATCTCAGTACAGAACCATGCCCACGGGTGATGATGACATTGACAAATTTGATGGGTGAGCATCGTCAAACTTGCAATTTTGGAGTATATTGTTCGTTGCCTTTCTAAGGTAAATGTTCTTTGTGTTGTTTTACTGATAGGGGGTCTGCACTCTCCGAAAGTATCAAGGACACAGAGGACAAGGGAGTCGTGGACTCCCAGGCCAGGGATGTGAAGACAACAACACCCTCCCCAAAGGCGGTGGCCACCTTCGATGATAGCTCCTCGAGTTCCTCCAAGTTGGGGCGCCATAGGATTCTCGCTTGGACGACTAGACCAGAACCTTCAGAGTCTTCAGGTGATCATGTAAGTGTATTTTGTCTATTTGAGGGAGCCCCTGAGTCCTTCTCTTGGTCTAATCTAAAGTACTAAACCAGCCCTTCAAGCGGGACATGGTGCGCCTGGGCCAGCAGAACATGCGGCTAGATGCTTACTTCTGGCAATTCCAGGGTAAATCTCCTTGTCCTTTTACATGATTCATCTAAATATGCAGGCGCCTATTAACCGATATATTTTCGTTTGCATCAGAGGAGAACAACCACGCTCTTCATCGACTGGAGTCTCTCAAGAAGAGTCCCGATACGGCGGAGACCAAGATGAAAGATGTAGTCAAAGCCCTCGATCATTTCAAGGAGGAGTCGAAGCAGGGCAAGGAAAACCTGGCGACGGTCACTGCAGAACAAGAGAAGTGTCTGGTTAACCAGCTCGTGGCAGCTGCCCAAGCCTTGTCTAGTAAGTTGGTGGTGTTAGCTGCTCTTCCTTCTTATCTTCCTTCGATTCCTTGCTTTTGATCTGTGATTTATGTGGCTTGTAGATGCAACTGGTCTTGATTTTGAGCATCAAGTGCTGGAAAACAACGACCCTTGGTTGGTGTCAGGGCTATAGTTTAAGACCACAACAATGCTGCCAAGGAAGCACTTTTCAAGGTCAAGGACGTGCTCGGTCGTTTCCATCAGGAAATGTTTTTGAAAGCCAAGGCCATTGAGTACGTTGGTGGTCTTGCGGAGGCCTTCGCAGAGGGTGTGCCCTCAAAGTATAAGCAGACGCAGAAGGCGGCTGGTGTTGCCGTTGGACTGGCAATGGCGGAGGCTTGAGGTGCTAGGTTGGACATCAGCAAGGTCACCTCTAATATGCCGGTGATGGTACAGGGAAAGAGGTAGCCTTTGATCCCTTTTCCAAGCACTATAAGAAGTACGGCCCTCGACTCATCGAGATGCTCACAAATTATTCAGCGGAGCAGAAACAGTTGGCCAGGGCAAAAGCCATGAATTCAGAGGCTAACGCGGACTCTGCGAAGCCTTCGGATGCTACTACGTAGACTATTGATGGCAACAAACACATCCACTTTTAGTTGGGAATCCAAGTGCAGAATGTTGTAGCAAGCTTATTTTCCCCCACAAAGGTGACTCGAGGGTTTATATCGAACTCTTGGGGAATTGCGTGGATATTTGTCTTCTCCTCTTCAAGCAACCTGTAAAGAAAAATAATTTCTCTTGTGTCCCCAACTCCACCAAGTGGTTGTCAAGCACAAGGTTTCATATTAGTATTATGAAATAAAATATAAAGCAAATTAAATAAAGTAAAAGAATACAAACTAGATGATATGGAAGATAGTAGATTTGTTTTTGGGTTTGTATGAGTGATTGGAAGTAGAGAAAGTATTTTTGTATTTTCGAAATAATAAAGTGCAGAAAATATAAATGTTAGTAGATGCAAAGGAAAGGTGTTTCTTATGATAAAAATTGGACCGGGGTTCATGGGTTCACTTATCTACTCTCTTTTTAAGTTGTAGTGATCACAAAAAAACTCATCAATGATAAAGATTCACGGGAATTCTA
This sequence comes from Avena eriantha, assembly GCA_910589775.1. Lineage (NCBI taxonomy): Eukaryota > Viridiplantae > Streptophyta > Magnoliopsida > Poales > Poaceae > Avena > Avena eriantha. The sequence goes on from OU342744.1 coordinate 434,340,441, forward strand.
TAAGTGCTTGATAAAAGGAATTAATATGGGCATCACATTCTAATATTGAGATGGAATACATCTCTCTCTTCTACTCCTCAAGAAAGGAAAATATCCATGCAATCTTGATTTTCTTGATTTAAGAACAAATCAGAGTATACCTTTAAGCAATATTATATAATTTTAAAAAAATACGAATATGCTACCTTGATCTAACAAGGTCATCACACTATCACGTGATAACTATAGCACATGATTTCACTTTATCCCTAGTGAGGCAGCAAAAGAAAGGTAAAAACCAAAGTAGACCTTGAATATTACGTGTCACAATTCAATCTCCACCGCCCTGCTACTCCATCTAACACACACTTCTCCCCATTCAAGTTCTTGCGTACAAGTTGGATCAAAACAAGCAATGAATAACGGGATGCATGATATGCATCTATTAAAACATCTTACACAAAATAGATTCTAATCTGAAATAAATCATAGAAGAAATATCCACCTCATAGGAATTACAAATATGACCATAATCATGTTGGGCAGCTCATATGGTACTAGATCTATGAAGAACAAGAGATAAATAGATCTAGATGCTGCCACAAACCCATAGCCCAGAGGTGGACTACTCCCTCTTCATCATGGTGATGAAGCTAGAGATATTGGAGAGGGTGGAGATCTCCCTGGAGGTGGCTCCGGCAGAGTTCACCCTCTAATCTTTGCTATATCTTGTGGTGTTTTTGTCTCTAGAGGCTCTCATTGCTTCTCATCGCCTCTATTTCGAGGACGCCCAGGGGGTCCTTATATAGGGATTTTTAGGTCAAGGAAACTTCATGGGCGAAAGAATCAAGGCGATCGGATGGCTGAGGAGGGAAAGAGCATGGGTGGCGCGTCCACTAGGCCTGGGCATGCCACCCGGGCTCTTTCCCTCCTCAACCGTCCGATCGCTGGGCACACCACCTAGGCTCTTTTGGCCCTCCTAGCCCTCCTGGTGAGATTCCAGTGCTCCAGAAACTTCTCATGGATACATATTGGTATTCCCAAAAGTGCAGGTCCATTTGACATTGTATAGGTCCAGAAACATCACAAACATTGAAACAAGGTTTTTCTGCCCTGCAGGGTTATAACCAAAATAAAGGGGATCATTGGTATATCCCCAAAAATCAATATAAAACAAGTATATAACATAATATATGATGCAAATTTGTGGGAAAACATGTTAACAAACTACAAAGTTCATATATGCATTTTACATGGATCAACATCCCCAAGCTTAACCTATGCTCGTCCTCGAGCATGAAGGTGATAAAACTAAACATGGACTTTGGAGTTTGTTACCTTTGCTTCCTTCATTATCATGTAGAGTTCATAGGCTCAATTCCTTTCAAGGAAACATAATATGCAAGTGTACTATCAAATTATATTTTTTACACATCCATAAATATGCTAAATAATAAGTCATGGTGTGATAAACCAAATCATGAACAAAATAAACCTTCAAGCACACTTTGATGAACCTATAGAATTAGAGACTCTTTTCATGATTGGCATTGGTGTTTTCATGCATTTATTTTTGGTCTACTTCTTAGTTTCATGCCCTTGACTGGAAGACTCACTTCTTAGTTTTATGTCTTCCCTTGAGATGTTTTGCATCCCGTACTGAAAGTAAGCATTGAATACATATGACAATTCTCCATAAATAATAAAAAATAGAATTTTGAGCTATGAAATTCATGTCAACAATACTAATAAGAATGGGGTTCCCAGTATCTTTTATTTCACTTTGTTTTAAAGATTCATATGGTTTATGTGTTAAACATCTTACAAGTTGATTATTTCATGCACCTAGTCTATGACCTTGCACTCCTCATGCTACTCCACTTAGGCATGTCATTGTATACTCATGTTGGTCTTGTGAAACCACATCACTGAAGTACCTCTTGCCCCTTGTGTAGCTATATGCTCCCCTTTTTGGCATTTATTTATTTCCTTATTTTAGCATAAAAGGCAATATAGTTCCTTGATTGTGTTCAAGGTGGGTGGGGGCAGTATGTCTACTCCAGAAGACAAGAAAACAGACATATGCATCATATCAACACGGATCATCATGCTGTAAGTTTCCACCATGTCATGGATGTCTTTGGCTAACGTTTCAGGAGCGTTTTCTACCAACATGCCTACTCCAGTGTGCACACTTCATTTCACATTGTTGTAATCCATAGGTAGAACCTAAACATGATTGATATTCAACATTTATATTGAAATATTTGTGCCCTGCTAGTCATGGTTTAGCTAACAACTACTAATAAGATGTGAAGCACAAAAAATTCCATAGTGGTATCACCCAAAACCTTACTTTCTTATGAGCTTTAAAATACATGAAAAGGGTGTTTTTGAAGAGTGTTTGGAGGATTAACATAGATACTATACTTGAAAGTAGCTTTTGCCACAAGTAGGTGGGTATGCCTAGTCTAGTTTTAAGGGGCTTCTAACAAGTCTTAGCTTGTGTAGAAAAGGCTTAGCAAAAAGAGATCTAAAGAGTGTGCCATCTAGTTTATAATGTCAACATTTATTTTCTAACCTTCTTAATGTCGAATATAAGTATGCACAAGTAAAGGATACAAATTAATAGGCATAAAAAAGATCATGTTTCATATAAAGTACTTGAGTTTAAGAACTAGACACAACATGAATTCAACTTTTGTTTTATCTCCCCTTTCTTTTATTCCATGGCATTCTTTTTCATATTTAATCTCATTAAGGTAGATTTTATTTTCAGTAGCTAATCATAAACATTTATAATAATGGTGGTGGTGGTCTTTCTAATGCATAACAAAAATAATATGACAAAATAGACGCTCCAAGTTTCTACGATAGTTCTATGTTGCTCAAAAACAAAGTTTAGAGGTTTGCAAACCGAGAGTTGAGTTGGTCTAGTGGGGTGCCTTGGGCATCCCCAAGCTTATGGTTTTCACAATCCTTGGATTGCTCTTGGTGTTATGTTCCTCTATTCCCTATCAAAAAACTTCAACACAAAACTTTTTCTCCCATCTCTTTTCTGAGAGGTGACATTAGTGGCACAAGAATATAATAGTTGCTGCCTATATATCAAAGACAACATTCTTTCTAAATTTTCTAGCAAGCATATAATGTTCCTGCATATCCCTAACATATAATATGACTCATACAAAACATCTTAAGACACTTGGGAATGGTTAAAACAAAACATGGAAGAATCTGTCCAAATTTTCAGCAACAACAAAACATTTTTTTCGCCCACTTAGACATGTTAGGAATTTTAGCCAATTGTTTTGCATACATAGGATGAAAAGTTGTAAATGTTGTATGAATATGAGCGCAATCGGAGTTACATAAAAAATCAGAAAATTTCACGCACTAAGAAATGTTCTTCAGGAATTTGCTACTCCATCTGTTTAGCAACTTTTAAAACACAAAAATGGATTCCACTTGGTACTTTATTCAAAATTGCAGAAATAAAAACCAAAGCAAAACTCTCTTGATATAGCAAGAGTTCAAAACAAAAATCCAAAATAAAAATAACCGGGTTGCCTCCCGTAAAGCGCTTTCTTTATAGCCATATAGCTATGCTTTACTTACTTAGTTTAGGTGATGTGGAACTCATGGGATAGGTTGTACTTCTTAGATTATTCCATAGAAAGTGTTCCATGCATTTCATGTGAGGAAATGGAAACTTCACATTTTCTTCTTTTGTATCAAGGATTGCACCTGTGGTTCTCAAAAAAGCTCTACCAAGTATTATAGGACTTGAGGTATTGCCCCCCATATCCATGCCAATAAAATCAATAGGTACAAATGTCATATGTAATTCAACCATAATATCTTGAACTTTTCCTAGAGCATTGTCGTCGGATTGATGAAAAGTACGCCATGAGGGGGTCCTCGAGGCATGCGGAAGAGAGGGTGTGGGACGTATGGTGTACCGAGACGGTGAGCACACAAGTTTACCCAGGTTCGAATCCGCCGGCTTTGGACGAATCCTACTCCTGCTAGCAATCCAGTACTACGGCAGAGCCGGAATATGGGTTACAAGGGTTTTGCCTGTGCGAGTTGAGATTGTAGACTATTGTGGGTGCCCTAAAGGCTTGCCCTAGGACGAATTATATAGATATCCGGCCTAGGGTTTACAGGAGAGACCTATCCGGCTACGACTAAGAGTCGGTTACAGAGTACATCTTGAACTACAAGTAACATAACAGGCCTATGTCGATAAGTCTTCTGGGCCTTCCCGTAGCCAGACTGGACTCCGTATCTTCTCCTTGACTAGGCCGCCCGTGAAGCAAAGCTCTAACCCAAAGTGGGCCACCCTGGTCAGTGAGGCACAATGAGAACAGGAAAGTATATCCCCAACAGCAGCCCCCAGAAGCCTCCAAGATCCAGAGTCAGATTTCATCATCGTCTAGCTTGATCCATCTTTGGCTTGTAGAATCTTGAAGGGTTCGTGAAAGTTCAAAAAGAAAGGATAGGATCTGGGTCTCAAAACGAGTTAACCTATGAGTATATTATTCGAGTTTCTAGCTTGAAATTCAAACTAAGCCGGAACTTGGCCTCTGACGTAACCTAACATCAGTCAAGGTCAAGTCACGTCACTGACAGACATTCCTATCACCATGACTGTTGGTGGGTCTGCCTTTTGAGGAACCGAGGAATCATTTTAATGCATGCGTAGAGATCGAGGTGACGTAATCATCGTGAGGAGGTTACCCAGCTCCTTCCACGACACGTGGCACGGTTACTGTTCATTTTGCACGAATCTTGGCACAGGGAAAGGATATAAGGGGCCAAGATCTCTCCCTTCCTCGTCACTAGTGCTAGTGCCTTCTCCTTCCTCTCAACACTTCCTATGAAAGAGCTCTTCAGCCTCCCCCAAATCCCAAAGCACCGCCCATCCTAGGTCGCCGACGCCCAAAAAAGGCTGAGGCCTCATCTTCTTCTACAACAGCGATGAGAGCGACAACACCTACGAGGGAGAACGAGAAGTTTCGCAGGCTTTGAACACCTACGTCCTCGATGACGTCAAGCTCCACGTCGTCGAGAAGGAAGGCCTCCTCCACGCCGGCGACTGGCGGAGCAGCTTCGGACAAACCATCCCCACCCCAACGCCAACGAGCGAGTGCATTTCGGCACCCACCTCGATAGAGGTTTGAGCTTTCCTACCTCAGATTTCTTTTCTGAGGACATAGATCATTACGGAGTGCAACTCCACCATCTCCCCCAAACTCTCTTTTAGAGATGAATGCTTATGCCTCTTTGTGTGAGGGGTATCTCGGTATTAGGCCGAGTATCATTCTTTTCCGATATTACTTTCATACCCGGAGAAATTCTATCACCTCCGGTAATCCTTATATTACCGGAACTCTTAGATTTTCTATTAGGGGAGAGTGAGTCTATCCTAGGATTAAGGCTAGCGAGTTGGTGAAACAATGGTCGTCCACGTTCTTTTACCATAAGGATAGATCGGCTCCCGGCAAAGCAACTGCTTTGCCGGTTTCTGTTGATGGCGCCGCCACTCCCTAAGAGTCCTGGGACGCGGATCCTTCGGATCTCACTGACGATCTACTTCATGCTAAGAGGCAGATCGAATATATGATGAAGCACAAGGGTATGAAAGGATCCGATTTGATCCATTGCTGGCTAGCGCGCCGGATCCAACCTCTCCAACACCATGGTGATCGGCTCATGCACTCCATCACCAAGAGCAAGTCGGACTCTCTCCGGATCTGCTCCAGACCTTATTCATAAAAGGACTATGAGTCCTATATCAAATGGTTGATTAGGGAGTAGATCGAGAGGAAGATCCCGGAGCTGTCCTTGGACATGCATACGGTTGACGATCTCGTGACACCAGTAAGTTTTCCAGCTATAACTCAAATTATGTGTTTCATCTATACATTGTTGTGTCTTTTTGCAATACTGAAGTATTTCTTCATTTTAGCTTGCTGACCTCCCCGAGTTGGAGCTTGATCCTCTTGAGGGATATCCTCCTGAGTTATCTCAGGATGATGGAGAATTGATTCCACTGCCGGGGACTCTTACCCGAAAGCATAAGACTCCGACAATGTCTATCGGCACAAAGGAAGTACCCATTGTGAAGAGGTAACTTTACTCACAAGTTCTATGTATTTTATTTCTCATTATTTCTGTAGTGTAACGATCTTTGTTCTATTACCTCCTCGGAGCTAAATGATGACTACAAGTGCACAGATCATTTGTAGCTAGTTTCAAAATAAAGATATCGATCCCACATGGAGGAGTAGGAGAAATACTAAAATGCTTCTAATTATAACTAAATGGAGTACTTAAGAAATAACTTTAAGATGCAAGATAAGTAGATTCGTTTTTGGGTTTTTGGTTGAACATGGTAATTTAAAGTCAAGCAAAACTTAATGCAGAAAGTAAGAATCACGCGTGTAATAGAACTTTGGAACTACAATAGGGCAAATGCGTTCTCAGGGAGTAGCGGATACACCACTAGCAATTTAGACTAAGTAATGGAGAGTATTATAACGAATATTCTCATAGTGCGTATGTATGTGGGAGGAGCTCCATATATTGAAGATTTGCCAGCAACCTATGCACACATCGTCCTTATAACCACAACAGATAGTAACCGTCAACCATCGCATTACCGCGGTATTAAAGGATTTCTCCCATGGCATGGACATGGCTTGATAAGTTCTCCTTGGTTCCCCAAGTTAGTACGTAAGGAATAACAACAGCTTTATAGTCACAGTAAGTGTTATCATCCCTCCGTCTACTAACAAGTAATCCCCTCCATTGAGTCCCCATAAGAGGAAAATATTAAGAAGGTGCACTTCTCCTTAATATCAAGATGAAGACAATTAACACATACACATAATGATGTATAACATAATAATCTCTATCTCATCTCAGTCATATGCTAGGGTTTCTCCATCTCCCCAAGAACTAAGGATCTATGCAGACATGGAGGCAATCAACATCATGGCAAAAGTAATGGGAACAATCATAGATGAATAGTACTTGTATAAATCCACAATGAGTATAGGAATTACAACAAGATCTATATAAGATGTAGGTGGTATGGATGAGGATGGTGGTGATGCAGCGGTGGTTGATGAAGTCGATGCCTTAGCCTCCTGGATCTGCGCAGGGTGAAGATGGATCCCTGGCGGATGAGTTCCCTCTCCATATGCCTTCCGGAGGTGAGGTTTCTGCGATTTCTGGGTGTTCTTTATGTCGTCTCTCTGAACCAACTGCACGGGGTGAAACTATTTAACGAGGCAGAGGTGGCGCTAGCTATACGGCCGGAGCTATTGATACGTCCATTTTGCATCACTGTTCTATGTCCTAATTCACTATTATTCATTGATATATTTCGTATTGAGAGGTGATACTTATGTTATTTCATCTGTTTTTGCATGGTTGATGACTTTTGGAGCATGGACCGCTGCAGTCAGGATTCTGAAGGAAAAGGTGCTGTTTGGAGGCAAAATTCACGAAGATCAGAAAATCCAGGAAAATTTACGGAAAATCCTATTTTCGAGAAGACTAAGGATGCCAGAAGATGGAGTGGAGATGGGCCACAGGGGGCCCACACCAACCCCTGGCGCGGGCAGCCCTAGGCCACGCCAGCAGGTGGTGTGGCCACCCTGGCCCACTCCAGCCTCTGCCCTCTGGCGTATATCATCCTCCCGAAACCCTAAGACTCGGGGAGCAACCACAAAAAGATTCCGCTGCCTCTGCGCGGTGGAAAACACCGAGAGAGAAAGATCTCTCCGGCGGACAGATTTCTGCCGGGGGAATTCCTTCCCGGGGAGGGGAGATCGTCGCCATCAACACCACCATCAAGCTGGACTTCATCGGGATCATCATCATCGTCACCACCATTATCACCATCAGCACCATCATCACCATCTCCATATTGCTGTAACAATTGGTTGAATCTTGCATTAGTTCATAGGGGAAACTTTCCCGGTGTTGATTACTCTTTGTAGTTGATGCTTTTGAGTGAACCGTTGAATTGTTGTTTATGTTCAGATTGTTATACATCATTATTCCATCTCTGATCATGATCCATATGATGTCTTGTGAGTAGTTAATTTTGTTCTCGAGGACATGGGAGAAGTCATGTTGTTAGTAGTGGAGTTGTGTTGAGAAAGATTCAATAGATTGTTATTTAAGTTGTGGTGTACTTATTCTAGTGGTGTCATGTGAACGTCGACTACATGACACTTCACCTATATGAGCCTAGGGGAATGCATTGTGTATTTGGCTACTAATCGTAGGGGTTGCCGGAGTGACAGAAACCTGAACGCCCGTTAGGAAACCATTGCACAAGGGACGTAAGGGTCTTAGAGTTTAAAGCTGTGGTTAGGTTTCTACCTTAATTACTTTCTTGTACTTACAGATGTTTGCAAGGGGTTTAATCACAAGTATGTATTAGTTCTAGATGGGCGGTACATTAGCACAGGTTCACCCACACAACACTTGGCAAGCTAAAGAAGATTAATCAACTATATGAAGCGAAAGCACTTGACGGTCTTCCCACGTGTCCTCGAGAACGTTTGGTTATCTTAAGTAATACAACCGGCTTGTCCTTTGCTGCATAAAGGATTGGGCCACTTGCTGCATTTATTCCTACTGTCTTTTATTTACTCGTACTTTGTTTACTTGCTTTATGGAAAACCCCTAAAAATCCGTTTTCTAAGTATTTGCAGAGAATTCCTGGGTCATCAAGACTATTTTCTGGCGCCTTTGCCGAGGAGTGAAGCGCTATTGTAGAGTGGAACTGGTAAAGGAAACTTCTACTGTGAGTATTGTTTACTTCTGCTAGTTGCTTTATTTTCGTTATGGATAATTAGCCGAGTTTCTTATTTGGTAATGCTACTACCACTGCTAAGGTAGTAGATAAGCCACCACCCATTGAGAATGATGTTTTCAAAATACCTACAAGAATTATTGATCGTGTTATGGATAACTACTATGTTGGGGATGGAACTGTCCATCCCGGTGATCATTTACTCTTTATACACGAATTATGCGGGTTGTTCAAGTGTGCAGGTATCACTACAGATCAAGTTAAGAAGAAGTTATTCTCATTATCACTGAAGGAAGAGCTGAGGAATGGTATAAGCTGCTGAAGAATGGTCAGGCTCTGGAATGGGAGGAAATAGTGCCTCTCTTTTATTCAAAGTTTTATCCTCCTAGTGAGATTCATAAAGATCGGAATCAAATATACAACTTTTGGCCTCTTGATGGAGAGAGTACAGCTCAAGCTTGGGGGAGATTGAAGTTACTAATGTTCAAATGTCCCATTCATGAGCTCCCCAACAATATTATTATCAATAACTTTTATGCAAGGCTCCCTCTACATGATAAAGATTTATTGGACGCTTCTTGTGCTGGATCATTCACTCGTATGGAATAAGAAGCTAAATGGGATCTTCTGGACCGTATTCAAGACAATGCCTAAGCTTGGGAGAATGAAAAAGGTAGAAAGTCAAGTATAAATTATGATTATGAATGCACTGAATCTTTTATGGGAACTGATGACTTTCAGAATATTAGTAATGCTTATGGTCTTGATTTGCAAGTTATTACGAATTGCTTTAGAGCTTTTGCTTCTTATATTGAAATTCCAAAAAGGGGATGGAATAAGTACCATGCACCTTACAAAGATATTGTTGACTGTGTTCCTATTGGGAGTGCTGAGTATTGCATTATTGATCCCATCTTACCTGAACCTTATATCGAGAAGATTCCTTTCCCATAAAAGGTAAAGGACCATCCTATGATAACTAATGTAATTACCAAAAGTGAAAAGAGAACTGTAAAACCTGATGAACAAATAAACGTTGAACCTGTGGTAGCAATTGTGAAAGACCTGGTCACTAAAAGCATAGAAGATGGGCACATAGTGTTTTGTGAGGATGCCTCTAGTATTGTTTCACATCCTAATAGAACTAAAAAGGCTAGTGTTCTTGTGCTTTCTGTTAGAATTGGTGATCATTGCTATTATGGTTTATGTGATATTGGTGCAAGTTCCAGTGCTATTCCTTATGAGATTTGTAGAGAAATTATGCATGAAATCAGTCCTTGCGAGTTGGAAGAGATTGATGTGGTTATTCACCTTGATAATAGAGAGACCAACTCTCCAATTGGTATTGTACGAGACGTGGAAGTTCTTTGTGGTAAGATCAAGTACCCTGCTGATTTTCTAGTACTCGGTTCGGCTGCTAGTAAAACTTGTCCTATTATTTTTGGTAGACCTTTCTTGATTACTTGTGGAGCCATTATAGATTGCAAAAGGGAGAAAATCTTGACTAAGTTTGCTGGGAATCTTATGAGTTTAATTTCTCGCAATTTGCTAAAGAACTTTGTGAAGAGGAAACCCATAATGAGGATTTTAGAGTTGAACAACTTGCTTCTATTTCTCTTGCTCCTAACAATGCTTTGCAGCAATTTATGGAAGATCATGAAAGTGAAATCTTCATGGAATAAAGGAATGAGATTGACAGGATTCTCCGTGATCAGCCTAAGATGCTAAAGCATGACTTGCTTGTAGAAGACTTGGGTACCACGTTGCCACCTAAAAAGGATCCAGTTTTCGATCTAAAACCTCTCCCTGATGATCTTAAATATGCTTATATTGATGATAAAAAGATATATCCTGTTATTATTAGCGCTAAACTTTCAGTAAAGGAAGAAGAAAGGCTATTGGAGGTTTTGAGGAAACACCGAGGAGCTATGGGCTATACTCTGGATGATTTAAAAGGGATTTCACCTACTATATGTCAGCATTCTATCAACATAGAACCAGATGCAAAGCCAGTGGTAGAGCACCAACAACGTTTAAATCCTAGGATGAAGGAAGTGGTAAGGAATGAGGTATTGAAACTCCTTGATGCTGGTATTATTTACCCTACTGCTGATAGTGAATGGGTTAGTCCTGTTCATTGTGTTCCTAAAAAAGGAGGTATTACCGTTGTTCCTAATGATAATGATGAGCTTATTCCTCAAAGAATAGTAGTAGGCTATAGGATGTGCATTGATTTTAGAAAAGTCGATAAAGTTACTAAGAAAGATCATTACCCGCTTCCTTTTATTGATCAAATGTTGGAGAGGTTGTCTAAAAAGACCCATTTTTGTTTTCTTGATGGTTATTCTGGTTTCTCTCAAATTGTTGTTAAACAACAAGATCAAGAAAAAACTACTTTTACTTGCCCTTATGGAACTTATGCTTATAGACGTATGCCTTTTGGTTTATGTAATGCTCCTGCTACTTTTCAAAGGTGCATGTCTGCTATCTTTCTTGGTTTTTGTGAGGAAATTGTAGAAGTGTTCATGGATGACTTTTCTGTCTATGGAACTTCTTTTGATAATTGTCTGCACAACCTTGATAAATTTTTGCAGAGATGTGAAGAAACTAATCTTGTTCTTAATTGGGAGAAATGCCACTTCATGGTTAATGAAGGGACTGTCCTTGGGCATAAAGTTTCTGAAAGAGGCATAGAAGTTGATAGAGCTAAGGTTGAGGCAATTGAGAAGATGCCATGTCCAAGAGACATCAAAAGGTATTTGTAGTATCCTTGGTCATGCTAGTTTCTATAGAAGGTTTATTAAAGACTTTTCTAGGATATCAAAACCCCTTACTAATCTTCTTCAAAAAGATGTACCCTTCGTTTTTGATGATGATTGTAAGGAAGCTTTTGAAACTCTTAAGAAGGCTTTAACTACAGCCCCTATTGTTCAACCACCTAATTGCAGTTTACCCTTTGAAATAATGTGTGATGCTAGTGATTTTGCTGTAGGTGCTGTCCTTGGGCAACGAATTGATAAGAAGTTAAACATTATCCATTATGCTAGTAAGACTCTAGACACTGCTCAAAGGAATTATGCTACTACTGAAAAAGGAATTTCTAGCTGTCGTTTTTGCTTGTGATAAGTTTAGGCCCTATATTGTAGACTCAAAAGTCACCATTCATACTGATCATGCTGCTATTAAATACCTTATGACGAAGAAGGATGCTAAGCCTAGGCTTATTAGATGGGTGTTGCTTTTACAAGAGTTTGATCTACATATAGTAGATAGGAAGGGTGCTGAAAACCCTGTAGCTGAAAATTTATCTCGATTGGAAAACATCTCTTTTGACCCTATGCCTATTAATGATAGTTTCCCAAATGAACAGTTAGCTGTAGTAGGGGTGAGCTCGCGAGGGAGCCCTTGGTACGCTGATTATGCTAACTTTATTGTCTCCAAGTATTTGCCTCCAACTTTTACAGCTCAGCAAAGAAGGAAGTTCTTCTATGATTTGAGGCATTATTTTTGGGATGACCCACACTTATACAAAGAAGGAGTGGATGGTATTATGCGAAGATGTGTTCCAGAATATGAACAAAAGGAGATATTGCGTAAATGTCATGGTAGTGCTTATGGAGGACATCATGCAGGAGATAGAACTGCACAAAAAGGTGCTACAATCAGGTTTCTACTAGCCTACCCTTTTTAAAGATGCAAGGAAATTTGTTTTATCTTGTGATGAATGTCAGCGTGTTGGTAATATTTCTAGACGCAACAAAATGCCTATGAACTACTCTCTAGTTATTAAACCTTTTGATTGTTGGGGATTTGACTTTATGGGTCCTTCCCCTCCCTCGAAGGGTTATACTCATATTCTTGTTGCCGTTGATTATGTTACTAAGTGGGTAGAAGCCATTCCTACGAAGAGTGCTGATGGGGAAACCTCTCTAGAAATGCTTAAGGATGTTATCTTTCCTAGGTTTGGAGTGCCTAGGTATCTCATGACTGATGGGGGTTCTCATTTCATTCATGGTGGTTTTAGAAAGACCCTTGCTAAGTATGAAGTTAATCATAGAATTGCTTCAGCATATCACCCCCAAACTAGCGGGCAAGTAGAGTTATCAAATAGAGAAATTAAATCCATCTTGCAAAAGACTGTTAATAGATCTAGAAAAAACTGGGCTAAAAAGTTGAATGATGCTTTATGGGCTTATAGAACTGCTTACAAAAATCCTATGGGGATGTCTCCTTATAAAATGGTTTATGGGAAAGCTTGTCACCTACCCTTAGAATTAGAACACAAAGCTTACTGGGCAGTTAAAGAACTGAATCGAGATTGTAAGCTCGCTTGTGAGAAAAGATTATTTGACTTAAGTTCTTTAGATGAATGGAGGAGTGAAGCCTATGAAAATGCTCTTTAAGGAAAAAGTTAAAAGATGGCATGACAAGCGAATACTTTAAGAGAGAATTTCATGTTGGTGAGAAAGTTCTATTGTATAGGACTCGTCTCAGATTTTTTGCAGGAAAGCTACTATCAAAATGGGAAGGACCTTTCATCATTGAAGAAGTATACCGTTCAGGAGCAATCAAAATTTCTTCTCTAAAAGATAATACTACACAAGTAGTGAATGGGTAGCGACTCAAGCACTATATTGCTGGAGATTCTTACAATGAAGATGTTGATGCCTTTCAAGTTAGGAGAAATTCATCAAGGACCAAATTTAGAGACCTGCAGAGTCTGTTTTCAAATAGGTAACAGTTCTGGTAAGAAAAGTTCCGCGAAAATACAATCCAACTATACTTTTGTAGTTTTTAGTCAATAAGGGAAGTTACGAAGCGAAAAAGGGACGGAAATGGAGCCAGGGTGGCCCAAACCACCCTGTGGCGCGGGCCCACCCCTGGCCACGCCACCAGGTGGTGAGGCCACTCCAGACTCCATCTCCGACCCGTTTTCACCCAGTACCTTCCTCTTGTTATGAAACTTCGTAATATATAACCCCCCTGGATCTTCCGAGGTTCGTATATCGTGTTTTCGTTGTGTTTTTGTTCCGATCTGTTTCTGCCAAGTAGAATCCCAGATTTGTAGCCACAATGCCTTCCACTGGATCAGCCGAAGGAGATTTCTTAGAAGAGATGATCAACCCATACATGAGAGAGTTGAAGATTCATCCCAAGGAGTTTTTGCTCGAAGGTGGGGAGGTCCGAGTTAAAGAGTTTCAAGGCCCTAAGGGTAAAGGAAGTCTGGAGGACAGGATGGAAGCACTAGAGCAAGAAGTCTTTAGGTACAAGAAGATGGCGGAGCGCGAAGTGGACATTATCCATAAGATCTGTTCCAAACTCATCACCGAGCACCCAAAGGAGACTACTGAACTCATAGACGAAGTCCTCTCACTCCGCCAAACAACCAACGAACTACAAGCACAGTTCTATGACGTTCAAAATCAAAACTATGAGTATGAGGCTATGTTTAAACGCATAAGTGTTGCTGCAAGTTTCAGGATGTTGGAAACCACGATGTCCTTTGTTGATGGGAAGCCCTTACCCTGGAAGACGGACAAATATGAGAGTATGCCACCACCACCGAAGGAGTAATTCGTCATCAGGTTTGGCATCCCCTTGGTTTGTTCCAAGCTTGGGGGAGTGTCGCGGTATCACATCACTATCTTCTATCTTTTTACCTTATTAGTAGAGTCATATCATGAATAGAGGAGTTATTATGTAGTATGGTTTGAATTATGGAGGTGTACCCTCTCCCGTTAGATATGTATCCCTTGGTGTGAGTTGCCGTTATGGATTATTAATGAGAAGTTCTATTATTCACTCTTTTACATAGCTTATATTAGTTTTCAATTCGTGGTTATATGATTAATCTTGTTGTTAGTATTGGTATCACTTTGGGATCATTGAGTTAATTTAGTTGGTTTTGGCAAACTTGGCTCGATCAGTAGCAACACTATTTTTGAGAGTTGAATGAAAAGATTGAAGTACTCTAAAGAAAAATAATTTCATCATCTTTCTTTCTTGATTTGCTCATAAGTTTAGTACTCGCTAGTTAAGATCTTTTGTGCTTCCAAGGAAGATTGCATGTTTGTCTTTATCGCTTTTATGTTTGTTTGTTTCCTTCAACTCTTATACTTGCTACCCAGCCTTGCTAGCCAAAAACCTGTACTGAGAGGGTATTCTTCTCGTGCATCCACCTCCTCTAAACCAAAACCTTTGCCATTTGTGTCCAACATACCTACCTAGTAGCATTATTGTTATTCCAAGTAAATCTTGTTTTATCTACCTCCCAAATTAAACTTGTTATGCGGAAATTAGTGATTAAAGCTCTCACGAACTTGATGGCACACCTTACCTTCTTGCATTTAATAACCTGAACCATTGGGTCCTTCTTTGTTGCGTATATGCTTGCGCTTTATGAGTTGAAGTTAGCAGAACCATGTATCATGGGGACCGCTTTCAACACTTCATTGGTACTTGTACGTAGTTGATATCATGATTCTTTTGCCTATGGATCCCGGCGGTGTGAAATAAAAGTGGAACTTGTAAGATCATGGAGTTTATATGTGTGTTAGAGAAACGCCTGGGCCGCTAGCCTAAGCCATGCCTAATCATGGTGGAAACTTGCAGCATAACTATAGTGAGCATTCTATGAAGCATCCTCAATAAAAACCTATGTAAATAGCAAATAAAAAGATCGATGAGATGCTCACCGTCTGCTTGCCTTCTCACTTTGATTATGGGATAGCTCCTGTGTCATGTGCAAGGGGTACCCGTTGGCGGTTCTTAATGATACACATGTATTTACAATGACAAGAGCTTGCTCGTGACTGAAGTTGAGTAGCATGAGGTTCGGTACTCATAAGTAAGGGGCATGTGACTCCATTTCATAACTTGTCAAGCATATCCTCTTAGTTGTGTCACTTTAACCTTAACCACCAAAAGATGCCTATGATAGGGGCAATGAGAGCTGAAAGCTAGTAAGTATCATAATTTTTGGGAGCTCTTTATGAGACTTGTGGTCCCTACTTCCCTCTGCGAAGGGCCTTTCTTTTACTTTGTAGTTGAGTCAGTAACCTATTCCCTTCTTTCTCAGCAAGTATTTTGAGTTGTTGTGTTTCATTCATTCATATGATGATTTATTCAATCATGTCTCTTATGTTCCTTGCTTTGCACATTGATCTTATCTTGATGTTTACTACTTTGAAAGCTATCATTGAAAACCAGTTATTTGTGAACTCCAGTACATTATATTCTTCGACCAAGAGCTAAGTTTGCCATTACCAATTATGATTCACTTTTGTATCTTTATTGTGTTTCCTTTACTCATTACAAGTTAAGTTATATAATAGTGAGTAGTCTTCTATTATGATGCATGTATTTGATGAATGTGATGCTTCTTGTCCGTATTCTTTTATCGACTCTTCACTCCATAAACCTGAGGCCATGTTTATTGAGCTTAGTTTCGCTTGAGGACAAGCGAAGTCTAAGCTTGGGGGAGTTGATACGTCCATTTTGCATCACTATTCTATGCCCTAATTCACTATTATTCATTGATATATTTCATATTGAGAGGTGACACTTATGTTATTTCATCTGTTTTTGCATGGTTGATGACTTTTTGAGCATGGACCGCTGCAGTCATGATTCTGATGGAAAAGGTGCTATTTGGAGGCAAAATTCGCGAAGATCAGAAAATCCGGGAAAATATACGGAAAATCCTATTTTTCCAGAAGACTAAGGATGCCAGAAGACAGAGTTGAGATGGGCCACAGGGGGCCCACACCAACCCCTGGCACGGGTAGCCCTAGGCCGCGCCAGCAGGTGGTGTGACCACCCTGCCCCACTCCAGCCTCTCCCCTCTGGCGTATATCATCCTCCCGAAACCCTAAGACTCGGGGAGCAACCACAAAAAGATTCCGCCGCCTCTGCGGGGTGGAAAACACCAAGAGAGAAAGATCTCTCCGGCAGACAGATTTCTGCCGGGGTAATTCCTTCCGGGAGAGGGGAGATCGTCGCCATCAACACCACCATCGAGTTATACTTCATCAGGATCATCATCTTCTTCTTCACCACCATCATCACCATCAGCACCATAATCACCATCTCCATATTGCTGTAACAATTGGTTGAATCTTGCATTAGTTCATAGGGGAAACTTTCCCGGTGTTGATTACTCTTTGTAGTTGATGCTTTTGAGTGAACCGTTGAATTATTGTTTATGTTCAGATTGTTATACATCATTATTCCATCTCTGATCATGATCCATATGATGTCTTGTGAGTAGTTCGTTTTGTTCTTGAGGACATGGGAGAAGTTCTGTTGTTAGTAGTGGAGTTGTGTTGAGAAAGATTCAATAGATTGTTATTTAAGTTGTGGTGTACTTCTTCTAGTGGTGCCATGTGAACATCGACTACATAACACTTCACCTATATGGGCCTAGGGGAATGCATTGTGTATTTGGCTACTAATCGTAGGGGTTGCCGGAGTGACAGAAACCTGAACCCCCGTTAGGAAACCATTGCACAAGGGACGTAAGGGTCTTAGAGTTTAAAGCTGTGGTTAGGTTTCTACCTTAATTACTTTCTTGTACTTACGGATGTTTGCAAGGGGTTTAATCACAAGTATGTATTAGTTCTGGATGGGGCGGTAGAATAGCACATGTTCACCCACACAACACTTGGCAAGCTAAAGAAGATTAATCAACAATATGAAGCGAAAGCACTTGACGGTCTTCCCATGTGTCCTCGAGAACGTTTGGTCATCTTAAGTAATACAACCGGCTTGTCCTTTGCTGCATAAAGGATTGGGCCACTTGCTTCATTTATTCCTACTGTCTTTTATTTACTCGTACTTTGTTTACTTGCTTTATCGAAAACCCCTAAAAATCCTTTTGCTAAGTATTTGCAGAGAATTCCTGATCCATACCACTAGCCAGCACCTTCTGCTCCTCGTTGGGTTCGACACTCTTACTTATCGAAAATACTGCAATACACCCCCTATACTTGTGGGTCATCAGGTATACGGGCAGATAAAATTCTCCCTCCGTATAGTTTGTCGTTACGCTCTCTGCCTCCTTTGTTCGCTTCTGGTTTTCTTCTAGTATTAATAATTTTTCCCAAATAAGCGATATACATTGTTTTTTACTCCTTTTCTCCTCAGTACAATTGCTTCAATAATTGTATCCATTGGATCCATCATCTGTCTTGATCCTGGTGAAAACAGACATAAAATGTGTGCGCAAGCGCCGTAAAATACCAAAATCCTACATATATAATGCAAAATAATAATGTAAAACATGATGCAAATATGCACTCATCAACTTCCCCAGGCTTAGACTCTTGCTCGTCCCGAGCAAGTTTTTAGCTTAATGGATGTGGTCCTCATATTCATGAAGCTGAGTCGATAAAATAAATGAGGAAATTGCAACATGTGTTAATCATGTTCGATATAAGGGAATAAGTTCATGAATAGTACCTTACCCGAACCATATGAATAGTATTGGATGGCTTCCACACCTTAGTTATCAATAGTTCATAAAAGATGAATCTCAACGTAATGTAAAAGAATCCGGTTCAACCGAATGAGTTAAGCGGTAGTCCCAAGTGTTTTGGGATCAACATATTCACTTGGGATTCAAAATCTCAAAAGTGTCTCTTTGTCATACTACAATATAGTGGCATATGCCTATTTGCTATTTGCACGTTCGATCGTTTTCTTCTTTTCTTTTTCTTCTCTTTTGCATATATGCTCACACTTTTGTTTTAAGTGCTATGCAAAGGAGCTAGCCATATATTCCACTTCATGTAGCATTTCAAAGTTCAATGATCTCAATTATCAAATTCCAATTGTATATGAAACATTCTTATGACTTGAGATTCTACCACGACTTTCTCTCACTCTACTTAGATAGCACTTCATTTTCCTTTGTTCGAGGTTTCCTTTTTCAACTTAATTGTACATGTAATTTTTCTTCGTGAATCAAACCGTAATCTTACAGCATATTGACAAAATTATCTTTATGTGTTCCATTAATACCAATGGTGTGGAAGACTCCTATCGTTATCATCAAGTGCAAGTAAAATTATACTCAAGCCATTCATATATCAATAAAGCAAACACAAACTCAATATTGTTCCATATATAATAATAAGGTCGGAATTTCATAGAAGGGATTGACTATTCCTGAAGGGAATTCTAATGATGCAAACTTTATTTCTAGTTTGAATTAATGCAAAGACTGTAATGTAGAACTTATATGAGAGATTACAAGGTATTTAAATATCTCCCCAAGCTTGGAATCAAGCCAGGCGGGATCAATTAACTCCTTGTAGATACATATTCCTCCTCTTGGGTAGATGGAGTGTCGCCTTCTTCCTTTACGTTTCCCGCTTTAACTATGTGATGGCTCGATGTTGATGTAGAGCTTGTTGGGAACCCCAAGAGGAAGGTATGATGAGCACAGCAGCAAGTTTCCC
Source organism: Avena eriantha (assembly GCA_910589775.1). Taxonomy (NCBI): domain Eukaryota; kingdom Viridiplantae; phylum Streptophyta; class Magnoliopsida; order Poales; family Poaceae; genus Avena; species Avena eriantha. The sequence goes on from OU342744.1 coordinate 434,359,719, forward strand.
TCAGTTATGAAACCAAGGTTTACTCGAACCAGTAGGAGCAAGGAAACACCCCAAAGGTGTTACTAGCTGAGCTTTGGCAGGGCGCACTACCGGTGCTAGTAGCAACGTGGAGACCTGCACAACACAACCACAGAACTTTGTCCCCAACATGCGATGAGGTTGTCAATCTCACCGTGTTTTGCAGAAAACAAAGGATTAAACGTATTGAATGGAAAGAAGTAAAAGTTTGCAGAAAGTAAACACAAAGCAGTAAAAGATTGTAGATTGTATGTAAAAGACAAGGACCGGGATCCATAGTTCACTAGAGGTGGCTCTCCTTAAGATAGATAACATGCTGGGTGAACAAATTACAGCGGGGCAATTGACAAACACCGAGAAAGCAATACATGCATATACTAATCATCTTGACTCCTTTGAGACTTGATTGGGCATTACAACATAATACATAGACCGCCATCCAACTGCATCTATGACTAATAATCCACCTTCAGGTTATCATCCGAACCCCCTCCAGTATTAAGTTGCAAGCAACAGATTATTGCTTTACGAACTGCGTGTAAAGTAAAGAATATGATTGTTCTATGAACAAAGGATTGTTGTTTTCTCCCTAGTAGCAACAGCACATCTAGTACCTTAGAGATTTCTTTCACTTCCCCAGATTACCAAAGGCATGAACCCACTATCGAGCATAAATACTAACTCTTGGAGTTGCTAGCATCTACTTGGCCAAGATAGCTACTAACAACGGAGAGCATGCAAGATCTCAAATAACAAAGACATGATAGAATCAATAATCAATCTGAAATAGCATCTCAATATCCATCGGATCCCCGCAAACACAACATGTATGAATTACAAATAGATGATCTTGATCATGAACGGAGCTCACAAGATCTAAACATGAAAGACAAAGGAGGAGAACCAGCCATCTAGCTACTACATGGATCCGTAGTCCAAGGATGAACTACTCACGCATCACACCGGAGGCTTGCATGGTGATGAAGAAGGCCTCCAGGGTGAATTCCCCTCTCCGGCGGGGTGCCGGGAAGAGCTTCAGATCCCTCCCGATCTAGGGATGGAGATGACGGCGGCTACAGACTCTTTCGTGGATTTTTGATCGCGTACTTAGGGTTTTCGTCCCGAGGGCAATATATAGGCGGAAGGAGAGGCCGAGGGGGTACCGGGAGCCACCACACCACCCCCTGGCGCGGCCCCAGCCTGGGCGCGCGGCCAGGTGGTGTGGCCGGCCCCTGGCCCTTCTCCGTCTCGTATTCTGGCACGTGATCCCTTCCGGAAAAATAGGCACTTTGGCTTTTGTCCTGTCCAATTCCGAGAATATTCATTTTTTGACTTTCCTGGAACCAAAAACAGCAGAAAACAGGCAGCTGGCACTGTGGCTCTTGTTAATAGGTTAGTCCAAGAAATCATATGAAAAGTACTCCAAAGTTGGAACAAAACACAAGAAAGTGGATAAAACCAAGCATGGAACATCAAAAATTATAGATACATTTGCAATGTATCAACATCCCCAAGCTTAACTCCTGCTCGTCCTCGAGTAGGTAAGTGATAAAAAGAAAGAATAATTTTTGAGGTGACATGCACCATCAAACACTTGATCAAAGTATTTGCAAAACATTCAAAGCTGGGATCAGAGTACTTCAATCATGATGCAACATGAAAAGGCACAAACAAAAGATTCATGAAAAACAATGCTTTGCAAGACGTTTGTTTGTTTCACAAAAGAAAACATAGCATAATAGTATTCAGCTTGTCCCTCAATAGAGTAGCAAATATAAATGCATAGGACACCTTCAAAGTTCATAAGAGTGACTAGATACAATAGTTTAAAACAAGCAATAACAAGTTATGCATCAATCAACTAGTCTTGGGACAATGCACATAGAACTAAGAATGGCCACTATGCTCTCAAAGTAGGTGCATAAAGATAGAAGGTGGAGACTCAATATAATGGTGGAAGAAAGGCCTTTTGTAAAAGGAAGTAGGGATTCAAGTCTCATAAAGAGCTTCCAAAAATTATGATACTTATAGCTTTCAGCTCTCATTGCCCCTATCATAAGCATCTTGAAGTGATTAAGGTTAAAGTGAACAAACTATGGTGTACATGCTTGACGAAGTATGAGTCAGAAATCTCATGTCCCTTGTATACGAGGGCCGCTCCTCATGCAACTCAAGTTTAGTCACCGGTAAGTTCTTGTCATCGTAAGTACATGTGTATCATTGAGAACCGCCAACGGGGTACCCCTTGCCCGATGATACAGAAGAATCCCCATATCAAAATGACAAGGCAAGCAGACAACGAGCATCTCAGCATTCTTCTTATTTACCATGGGAATATGGTGCTTTTTCTCACTTTCCTATTTTCATAGTATCTCTTTTTTTTTCTTTTCTCTTTTTTCTCAATATAGGACTCTTTTTTTATAAGAAGAATGCTTCATAGACAGCTCATTATGGTTACGCTGCAGGTTTCCACCATGTCAGCATGGTATAGACCAGCGACCCAGGCGTTTCTCTAACACATATACATAACTCCATGGACTTACAAGCTCCCCTTTAATTTCACACCGACGACATCCATATACAAAAGAGCATGATATCAACTAGGTACAAGTACTAAGTGCAATGTTGAAAGCATTCCCCATGAAAGCATGGTTCTGCTAATTCCCAACAAATAAGTGCAAGCATATACAACATAGAAGACACAATGGTTCAAGTTTATTAAGGGCAAGTAAAGTAAAGTGTGCCATCAAGTTCGTGAGAGCTTTAATCACTAGTTTTCTCATAACAAGTGGAAGGTAAACAAAAGCATGAATGTACTTAGAATAGCATAAGCTAGTAGGTAGGTATGGTGGACTCTTTGGAATAACTTGGTTTAGGGAGTTGGATGCATGAGTGGAACTCATACTTTGTTGTGGAGGCTAGCAAAAGACTGGGAGCGACAAACTAAGAGAGCAATAATGGACATAATCATGCAGAGCGACAAAACATCATTGATCAAAGCATAAAGTGATACTACAAGTTGAAAACTAAAGGATCATAAAGGCTATGGTGACTTGAGATAGTCATAACATGGTGTGAGCATGCGCCAAGTCAACCCAAATAAAGCATCAAAGGAGAATACCACTATGCTATGCTTTAATATGCTAAAACAACGCATGATTCATCCAAGGCACATTAAGCAATCTCAATTGTTTATAACAAATCATGCTACAGAAAAGAATACTAAGCATAAAGCCAAAAAAATATCAAGCATGGCATGACAAAGCATAGGCCACAGTAAAAAACGAGCTCTTTTTTACCACATAAGTATGAACTTTCCTACTCTTTTCCATGCCAAACCAAACTATTCGCAAACCAAAGTATGAAAGAGGGGGTCCAACCAATTTATTCAGAAAACTAAGCAAACCAAGAAAACTAAAAACCAAAACAAAAACGAAAAATAAGACGCTCCAAGAAAAACACAACTGCGCATGAAACAATAAAAATGAAGCGTTTGGAAGAAACCTGGGATTTTTATTGATGAAGAAGGGGATGCCTTGGGCATCCCCTAGCTTTCACGCTTGTACTTCTTGGATATTTCTTGGGGTGACACGCGTGGCATCCCCAAGCTTGAGCTTTAGTCCATCCTTCATATCATTACTCATTCATTCCATACACCTGAAATTTTTCCTTCATACAAAACTTCACACAATCTCATTAGCAACATTAGTGCATTTAAGATAAATAAGTCTCAAGTTCAGTTCTAACACCAAATAAACTTCCATTAGAACACTATCTACTGTACCACTTCCCTCAAAACGCTCAGTTCCCCAAAAGAACTCAAGAAGGAACCAACAAGAAGCAAATGCAGAAAATGGCAGAAATCAGTCAAAACAGACCAGCAGGTAAAGATGAATTTTTTCGAAGACCTTTTGTTGCTCAAATAGAAAAGCGTTGAACTAAATAAAGTTATATAACAACCTGGGGCAGACGCAAAAAACATTACAGCTCAATCCGACATACAAAGCTCTCTCATGAATTTTTACGGTGAAGCACACAAATCTGTTTCGGGATAGCAACTTTCCCAATTATTACTTCTCTCTCATTAGAGGTTACTCTTGGCACAAAAAGCAAATAAAAAGGATAAGGAGAGGTTATTACAGAGGTAATAACTTCCAAGACTCATCTAAAACTTTTGGGTTATCTCCCAATAAGTACTTTTCTTTAACGCCTTTAAGTTAGGCATACGAAGCAAAGAAAGAATCAAGTGTTCTCAAATGAAGAAGAATTAAGACCAAATTTTGTTTTCATAGGAGAAGAAAAAGAAATCTTTTCTCTCTTTTTAGGGAAGTGTTCTATACCTTTCTTGAGTGGGAGTTGATATTTAATGGTGCCTTCTTTCATATCAATGATGGCACCAACAGTTCTAAGAAAAGGTCTTCCCAAAGTAATAGGACAAGAAACATTGTATTCAACATCCAAAACATAGAAATCAACGGGGACATAAGAATCGTTAACCATAATAGGAACATCATTAAGACTCCCCATGAGTTTCTTTTTAGCACTAGCATCAAGTGGGACATTCAAATAACAATCTTCAAGAGGAGGCAAATCAAGCATATCATAAATCCTTCTAGGCATAATAGAAACACTACTATCAAGATCACACAAAGCATTGAAATCAAAGTCATTCACTTTCATATTAATGACGGGTTCCCAACCATCCTCTTGCTTTATAGGAATAGAAGCTTTATGTTTTATCTTTTCTTCTTTAATCTTTATGAGAGCATCAGTAATGTGTTTTGTAAAAGCCATGTTCATAGCACTAGCATTAGGACTTTTAGCAAGCTTTTGTAGGAACTTGATAACTTCACAGATGTTGCAACCATCAAGATCAAAATCAACTTTATCATCTAAAGTAGTAGAACTATTACTAGCCTCAACACTAGTGGTGGTGATAGTAGAAACACTAATGTTTCTAGCAATTTCATCTTCTCTTTCCCACTTAGCTTGTAATTCAGCTAATAGTCTAACATTTTCATCAATTCTTACTTGTATGGCATTAGTAGCTGCAAAGGGATTCTCATTAGTTTCAGGTTTAGCAGCCATTTTATTCAAAGTAGATTGAGCTTCAACCAAAGATGCTATATTTCTTTCAGCATTAGAGAGTTTTTCCTCAATAGTTTTATTGAAAGCGGTTTGTTTACTAATAAACTCTTTAAGAATAACTTCAAGTTCAGAGGAAGCACTCTTATTATTGTTGTAAGAATTTCCATAAGCATTACCATTGTTGGGAGGATATGGCTTATAATTTTTGTTACCAAAATTGTTCCTATAAGCATTATTACCATAAGCATTGTTGCCAAAATTGTTATTTCTTATGAAGTTCACATCAACTTGCTCTTATTGAGCAACCAAAGAGGCTAAAGGAACATTATTTGGATCAATATGGGCTTTCCCATTAACAAGCATAGACATAATAATATCAATTTTATCACTCAAGGAGGAGGTTTCCTCAACATAATTTACCTTCTTACCTTGTGGAGCTCTCTCAGTATGCCATTCAAAATAATTAACCATCATATTGTCCATAAGTTTTGTTGCAGCACCCAAAGTGATGGTGATAAAGGTACCTCCAGCAGCTGAATCCAATAGGTTCCTTGAAGAATAGTTCAATCATGCATAAAAAGTTTGGATGATCATCCAAGCAGTCAGTCCACGAGTTGGACAATTCTTTACCAAAGATTTCATTCTTTCCCAAGCTTGAGCAACATGCTCATTATCAAGTTGTTTAAACTTCATTATTTCACTTCTCATGGATATAATCTTAGCAGGAGGATAGTATTTTCCAATAAAAGAATCTTTGCACTTATTCCAAGAATCAATACTATTCCTAGTTAAGGAATTCAACCATTCTTTAGCTTTTCCTCTCAAAGAGAAAGGAAACAATTTCAGCTTAATAATATCACCATCTATATCCCTATGCTTTTGCATCTCACAAAGTTCAACAAAGTTATTTAGATGGGAAGCAGCATCTTCATTACCAATACCAGAAAATTGCTCTCTCATAACAAGATTGAGTAAAGCAGGTTTTATCTCAAAGAAAGTATTTTCAGCCACAGGTGGAGCAATAGGTGTGCTCATAAAATCATTGTTGTTGGTGCTAGTGAAGTCACACAACTTAGTGTTTTCAAGAGTAGTCTTTTTTTTTGGGTTTTCAAATAAGAAAGCAAACTTGTAAAACTATTTTTTTTGTGTTTTTGAATTTTTGAAGAACAAAACAAGCAAACAAAGCAAAAAGAAAACTAAGCAAAACAAAAACAACAAAGTAAAGAGATTGGTTATGAGGGACTCCCCTTGTGAAGATGTCCTTGACTCCCCGGCAATGGCGCCAGAAAAATGCTTGATGGCTCGATGTTGATGTAGAGCTCGTTGGGAACCCCAAGAGGAAGATATGATAAGCAGTAGCAAGTTTCCCTGAGTTATGAAACCAAGGTTTAATCGATCCAGTAGGAGCAAGGAAACACCCCAAAGGTGTTATTAGCTGAGCTTTGGCAGGGCGCACTACTGGTGCTAGTAGCAACGTGGAGACCTGCACAACACAACCACAGAACTTTGTCCCCAACTTGCGATGAGGTTGTCAATCTCACAGTGTTTTGTGGAAAACAAAGGATTGAACGTATCGAATGGAAAGAAGTAAAAGTTTGCAGAAAGTAAACACAAAGCAGTAAAAGGTTGTAGATTGTATGTAAAAGACAAGGACCGGGATCCATAGTTCACTAGAGGTGGCTCTCCTTAAGATATATAACATGCTGGGTGAACAAATTACAGCGGGGCAATTGATAAACACCGAGAAAGCAATACATGCATATACTAATCATCTTGACTCCTTTGAGACTTGATTGGGCATTACAATATTATACATAGACCGCCATCCAACTGCATCTATGACTAATAATCCACCTTCAGGTTATCATCCGAACCCCCTCCAGTATTAAGTTGCAAGCAACAGATTATTGCTTTACAAACTGCATGTAAAGTAAACAATATGATTGTTCTATGAACATAGGATTTTTATTTTCTCCCTAGTAGCAACAGCACATCTAGTACCTTAGAGATTTCTGTCACTTCCCCAGATTACCAGAGGCATGAACCCACTATCGAGCATAAATACTAACTCTTGGAGTTGCTAGCATCTACTTGGCCAAGATAGCTACTAACAACGAAAAGCATGCAAGATCTCAAATAACAAAGACATGATAGAATCAATAATCAATATGAAATAGCATCTCAATATCCATCGGATCCCCGCAAACACAACATGTATGAATTACAAATAGATGATCTTGATCATGAATGAAGCTCACAAGATCTAAACATGAAAGCAGAAAGGAGGAGAACCATCCATCTAGCTACTACATGGATCCGTAGTCCAGGGATGAACTACTCACGCATCACACCGGAGGCTTGCATGGTGATGAAGAAGGCCTCCAGGGTGAATTCCCCTCTCCGGCAGGGTGCCGGGAAGAGCTTCAGATCCCTCCTGTTCTAGGGATGGAGATGACAGCGGCTACAGACTCTTTCGTGGATTTTTGATCGGGTACTTAGGGTTTTCGTCCCGAGGGCAATATATAGGCGGAAGGAGAGGCCGAGGGGGTGTCGGGAGCCACCACACCACCCCCTGGCGCGGGCCCAGCCTGGCCACGCGGCCAGGTGGTGTGGCCGGCCCCTGCCCCTTCTCCTTCTCGTATTCTGGCACTTGATCCCTTCCAGAAAAATAGGCACTTTGGCTTTTGTCCCGTCCAATTCCGGGAATATTCATTTTCTGACTTTCTTGGAACCAAAAACAGCAGAAAACAGGCAGCTGGCACTATGGCTCTTGTTAATAGGTTAGTCCAAGAAATCATATGAAAAGTACTCCAAAGTTGGAACAAAACACAAGAAAGTGGATAAAACCAAGCATGGAACATCAAAAATTATAGATACATTTGCAATGTATCACTATGCTTTCAAAGCAAATGCTGAGCTTGGCCATGTCGTATTGGAGCTTCAACATTTCCTCTTGAGGAATGTCTTCTCATTTGTTAACTCAAAGACAGTTTTAATCAAGAAACCAACTCTACCATCGATTGCATCGACCTTCTTCTCATGGTCTTTGCTCATCATCCAGTAGGAGTCAATTCCTTCTCTAATTGTTTCAATGCATGCCTTAGAAGCCTTTTATAACTCACATATCTTATCATGAATCTCATCTTGCCGCACCTTCTTAGGTTTAAGAGGTGATGGACCAAGAGGAGGTTTATAATAGGATCCTATGTTGTAACAATAAGGATTAGGGAGGTACTCATCCTTGTTCCTTCCCCGCTCAGCTTGTCTCATCATATCCATCCTCTGTGGGAATAGGTCCTCCCAATTTAGGAGAGGATTGATCTCCAGGCCGGATGATGATGATGATCTTTTAGGTTTTGTTTCCTCGATCCTCTTCATGGGCTTCTCATATTTCTTCTTCCAGACCTGGTTGACATGGAAGGGCTACATGGATTTGCTGCACGGATGTTATTAGAGGGCTTGTATAGGGATGGTGAGGATTTTTCGAGGCTGGAGGCTGTAGCTCTACGAAAACTTAATGAAAAAGGTTAGATGCGATCAGCTTTAAAAGGAGGGATCAAAACCCCTAGCCGTCTTGCGTAACGAGCAACTATACGGGCGTAGCCCGCATAGCTCCCGCCATATAGCTATGAACCGACTATATATTAGATCTACGGTGGAACCGAACTATACGGGAGGAACCTTTAATTCTGGCCGTATAGTTGGTCGTTAAACTCTCTGTTTCCTTGATAATTTATTGAAGAAGGGTCGATAACTATACGACCGCGACTATACGGGAAGAATTTTTAATTCCGGCCGTATAGTTGGTCGTTGAACTCTCATTATTCCATAAATTATTTTGTCAAGGGTGTAGACAACTATACGACTGTGACTATATGGGTGGAATTTTTTATTTCGGCCATATAGTTGGTCGTTAGACTCTCTGTTTCCTCAACTTTTTTTTGGAAAGGGGTCGATAAATATACGACCAATACTATATGGGCGGAATTTTTAATTCCAGCCGTATAGTTGGTCGTTAAACTCTCAGTACCTTTCGAGGACAGAAGCGTTGTCATCGTGACAACTATACGGCCGGAACTATATGATTGAAATTTTTATTCCTATCGTATAGTTAGTCGTTAAACCTTCTGTGTCCACCAAAAAAATTCTTTTTCTCCAAGTATTGTTTAATAATCTGAAACTTAACGAAATATTGAGTTTTGACAGAGAAATGCCAGCTTAGAATTTCGACCAATTTTGGCATCATCCATTTTCCTTCTTCTTTGCTAGAGCATGAATAATTTTCATTAAAACAATACTTAATCTAGACTTTAACTGAGAATTTTTAAAACTTACTCAACCTTTATTTCACATGGGTTGCCTCCCATGAAGAGCTCTTTTATGGTCAATAGCTTGACCGTAGTACCTCTCATTCTGTCTTGAGTCCATTCTCCTTGTAATTGCCATTCTTCGTGTATTTTCGCTTTATCACTTCTTCGGGGGTGCTCAATTCTATAGTGACTGCACTTATATCTTCTTTCACCTGATAATGCTTCAAGCATTGTCCATTTACCACAGATGCAAGAGAGGGTGTTTTTCCTTGGAGCTTCACTGCTCCTGACGAATAGGCTTCTTCAACTACATATGGACCTTCCCACTTTGACCTGAGTTTTCCTGAAAACAACTTAAGATAAGAATTATAGAGCAAAACTTTGTCTCCACTTTAAAAAAAATATTCTCTATTTTTCTATCATGCCATCTTTCAACCTTTTCCTTAGACAACCTAGCATTCTCATAGGCTTCACTTCTAAATTCATCTAAAGCATGCATATCTAATAAACGCTTTTCCCCTGCTACTTTGAGATCATAATTTAGATTCTTGATTGCCCAAAAAGCTTGGTGTTCTAATTCTAATGGTAAATGACATGCCTTACCGTACACCATCTTATATGGTGTCATACCCATTGGATTTTTAAACACAGTACGGTATGCCCATACTGTGTCCTTTAACTTGTATGACCAATCCTTCCTTGATTTGTCCACTGTCTTCTCGAGTATGATCTTTAGTTCTCTATTTGAGAGTTCCACTTGACCACTTGTTTGGGGATGATATGGCGAAGCAACACGCTGAGTTACTCCATACTTGCTGAGGATTTTCCTAAAAGTCCCTTTCATAAAATGAGAACCACCGTCAGTAATTAAAAATCTAGGAACTCCAAACCTGGGGAATATGACATCCTTGATCATCTTCACTGAGGTAGCTACATCTGCATGATTTGTTGGGATGGCTTCAACCCACTTAGTAACATAGTCAACAACAACAAGAATATGAGTAGGACCATTTGACTCTGTAAATGGCCCCATGTAATCCATTCCCCATACATCAAAGGGTTCAATTATTAGACTATAATTCATCACCATTTCTTGTCTCCTACCTATATTACCTCTTCTTTGGCAAGCATCGCAGTATTCCACATACATGTGTGCATCCTTGAGCAAGGTGGGCTAATAGAATCCGGATTGAAGTACCTTTGCAGCAGTTCTTTTACCTGCATGATGCCCTCCATATGGACTGTCATGACAAGCCTTTAATATAGCATTCATTTTGTGATTAAGAACACACTTCTGAATCATTCCGTCAAGTCCATGACGATATAAATACGAATCATCTCAGAAATAATACTTAAGATCATTAAAGAATTTCATTCTTTGATTTCTTGTCATACCGGGAGGTAACTTTTTTGTTGCTAGATAGTTAGCATAATATGCATACCATGGATCAGCAATATCTATCTTTTCTAAATATTCTCTCGGAAATGATTCATTAATAGGTACGGGGTCATTAATTATTCCCTCCATTCTTGAGAGATGATCTGCTGCCGGATTATCCTTACCCCTCCTATCTACTATTTTCGAATCGTATTCTTGTAGTAATAAAACCCACCTAATCAACCTAGGCTTAGCATCCTTTTTTCACAAGCAGGTGACGCAAAGCTTGGTGATCCGTATGAATTCTTACCTTAGAATTAATTATGTAAGATCTAAATTTGTCACAAGCAAAAATTATAGCTAGAAACTCTTTTTCTGTAGTAGCATAATGTTTCTAAATCTTATTACTCCCTCCATCCCGGTTTATTGGGCCTAATCTGAAAAAACATTTGTCTCATAATATCTCCCCTCTAAGGCCTCTATGCATTTAATTAGGAGTTAGTAGTAACCTCTCTAATTACTCTCTACCTCTCCTTTCTCCTTTTTCACGGTGGGTGCAAACTAAAAGTTTGTATGGGGGCTGTTGCATGCGCATGCGATTGGAGAGAGCAGAGTCCAATAGATAGATGCCTTGGTCGTGATGAAAATAAATCGAGCCGTCTAAACCGGGACAGAGGGAGTAAGAGGTCTACTAGCATAATAAATAACATTTAAATTTTTTCCATCTCGTTGTCCCAACACAGCCCCTAAAGCATAATCACTAGCATCACACATAATTTCGAAAGGTTCATCCCACTTTGGAGGTTGCATGATAGGTGTTGAAACTAGTTTATCTTTAAGGTTCTCAAAAGCTGCAATGCAGTCATGGTCTAAATAGAATGGACTTTCTTTATCAAGAAGATTGGTAAGGGGCATAGCTAGTTTAGCAAAATCTTTTATAAACCTCTTATAAAATCCTGCATGTCCCAGAAACATTTTGTGGGGCCCCTGGATTAATCATCCGAGAAATCCCTGCTATGTATATATCCACATTCCCATGATCAGTGAGCGGTGTAACATAACCGACAAGTATCATTACAACATCCAAGATATACCAAATTACAAAACTTACATAAATGCTGTTATGGCTCTACCATCTTCAGCAGCGGAACATCATCACGAGCGGAGCCCAATCATGCATTACTAGGAAACAGCTCTTCTATGGCTCATGAAAATACATCTTCTATGGCGCATATCCTAGTCGCCGCTATTATCGCGCCACTGATATCTTCTTCCTGTGGCGCATATGGGTATGCGCCACAGAAGTTCCAGACTTCTGTGGCGCATTTCTTCATATGCGCCACATGAAGAACTTCTATGGCGCATTTGCGTGTATCCGCCGCAGAAAAGTCATGCGCCACTGACTATATAATTATATGCGCCACTGATTGCGTAACACATATTCAAAGTAAAATACTTTCCTGGTGTATAATCAGGTATTTATACAGGATTTATACAGTATTTATCCAGATGAGTATAAAATACATTGCACAAGTAGTAGATGCATGAAAACCGACATATATATAATACAAACACTTAGAGCCCGATCGAGATACATATATAGTGTCAAGTGCCAAATGTTTACACAAGCGCCGAATACAAAGTTCATATCATCTCACATTATAGATATGAAGTGGCCACTGCCGCCTACACTAGGATCAAATACAATACAGCTGTGATAATGGTGAGCAAGAGCATTAGCCCGACCAATATCTTCATTCGGTTCTTCTTCCACAAGTGGTTCCTCGACTTGGCTATCGCCTCCTCTCTAGTCGCGTATCCTTTGTAGATGTTGCCGCTGAACTTGTTCACTTGTTTGTGGCAATCCTCCCACTCCTCGTAGACTCCTGGAATCCTACCCATGTACACCACATACCACCTCGTCGCCATCTCTATAGACGACAAGGCATATTAGTAAAAATACAACGAAAAGAATGAATAAAGGGTTCACATCCATATATATATATGTTCATAGAATATAAAACAAAGGATCTATAAACCTAAAAGTTAGATCATCATAGAAGCAATAAGTTCAACGACAACACGACCACAAGTAGTTTAAGTCTAACAACAATGACCAGGCGCGTCTAGGAGGACCAAGTTATAGTCCAGCCGTTAGAGGACAAAGTTATAGTCCAGCCGTTTCGTGAGAAACAGCTTGAATATGTCCTCGAACGCTATGAAGAATATATCTGCGGGGGGTTCATCGACGAAGCCCACGTCCAATGGCACCTTGGCCGTGAAAACCGGGTAATTTGGATCTTCGTCTTTAAGAAGGAGGGCCTCTAGTGTCTTGACACCCTCATGCAAAGTTAACATGGCTCCAACCGCAATGTGGATCATATCGGGAGTCAATATCGGATCACCAGCTACATGCACTCGGGGCAAGCCAAATTGTGTGGATGGTACGACGACGGCGTCCTGACCCCGGATCCTCTTCGGAAGAGGCTGGCTCGCACCCTTCTTCTTATTATTATTACCTCTCTTCCTGTAGTGCTTCTTCTTCACAACAGTGTCAGCCACTACCATCTGCTCATCAGTTGCCTTTCGGAGTGTGTTGGGGCTGAAAACCAATCCCGGTTTCTCTTGTGGTGGATCGACGGTCGGAGGCGTCTCTTGAGAAAGACCATGGAAGACCAGGCGCTGCATGCATGTATTGGGCCGACCAGCTTGATGGTTGTCGCAAGCTGCAAAGGGTTCTTCATCCACAGAAGGCATATACAATCCTTTGGCAGCACCGGTGTTGATGAAGTCGTCAACGTTGACCAATTCATCATCATCTTCATGGGTGCCATCATGTGGTGGTGGTAGCGGGGGCGACAGCGGTTGCGGCACAACTTCTTTGCCATGTGGCGGTGAACACGCTGCGAAGAGTTGATGGTGACGGCTGGTGGTGGCGACAACGGCGGCTACTGGCTTCCGAGGTGGTGGCCGGGCGATGATCGGTCGAGAGGTGGCGCCGGTGCTCCCCCCACAAGACGAATCTGGGTCTTCGGCCATGTCAAGGGCCAGTTGTAGCATTCCCCAAGGGTCTTGTGTTCGTCGGCTCCCTGAGGTTGAAAGGGGGGTCCATGTCATCGCACCCTGGCAACACCCGAGCCAACCTGACCCTCATCACGTCATCATCCATTGGATTGTTGTGCATCGTGCGGCTCGCCGGTTGTATAAGAGTGCCCTTGGCAACATCCTTCAACTCACCACTGACATCTTTAAGCAGGAGTACACAAGAAGTGTCCTGAGGCAAAAACATGTTGTTGGGCATCATGAGATGGAAACAGTCATGCATCAAAGGCATAAAGGAGATGACTTGCACTAACTAATTAGTTACCTTGGTGATGGCGTGGATCTTGGCTAATGTAGAGACACGGCCGATGCCGGCGGCCGGCCTATCATCATCTGCAATCTCCCGCTCGGGTGCCTCACGAAGCACCACCGCCGTCGGCTGCGCCTTATTGGTATCTTTGGTGGGAGGGGGCGTCGGTGTGACAAAAACGAGGGGATGCGTCCCGACGTTGACGGCCGGTGGGGTCACCAGGTCTGGCGACATGGTAACATTGATGCCCGAGTTGCTGCTGCTTAAGCTGGGCAGATGTATCAGCCCCTGTCGACCTCCCGCATTCCAAGCAGTAAGCCCTCGAAAAACTCAGGGGGGATCATCGAGCGGAGCTTCTCTTCCACTAACTTGTCCACCATTTTCTGGTCCACCGCCTTCTCCTCCAGTGTCTGCACCTTCACCTTCAGCTCTGCAACAGCGGCTTTATCCTGGTTCTTCCTCTCCCTTCTTTTCTTGGCGTCCTCTTTGTAGTACTCCTTGAACTTGATGCTCGTACCGAAGACGGACACACGGCCAGCTGAGGACGGTGACAACCCCTTGTCCCTCTTCTTGTAAGCATTGGTCGCCCTGTTGAAAACCATGTCCCACAGCTCCGTCGAATCCTGGGACGACTCTGTGGCAGTAGCGTTCAGTTCCTCCTCCTGCAGAGACAAGGAAATGTGAACCCATTTAGATTCTTGACTTCATTATCTTAATTAGAACGCAATAGACTTGAGATCGGCGATAAATTCCTTACCAACTTCTTCTCGAATGCCTTCACCTCCGGATCGTCGGTGATGCACTCCCCTGTTTCCTTGTCCAGGTAGTAGCGGGCCCGAACAAATTGCCTAAGCTGCAAGTCCGTGATTTTAAGCCAAGGGTTGTCTTTACCAAGGCGTTCAAGCTCGGCGTCCTCCTTGTCCCAAATGGCATGTTTCCCCCTGTAACCGCCGCTTCCAAGGCGGTGGTTACCTATGTTCTGTTCCCGCATACTCCTTCCCCATTGAGTCCATTTTATAGCGTGAGCGGTAGCTATATCCGCCTTGAAAATCCTAAACTCCTCTTCGTCGAGCATCGGATTTTTCTTACTAATAACCTCCCAGCTTTCACCTTTGTTAATGCTATTCTTCACCCGGGTTTTCCAGCTGCTCAAGGCATTGCTCATCTTCGTGAGGGCTAGTTTGTTCACCAGGTTCTTATTTCTCTCGAGGTTTCTAAACTGCTCTGGGAATCTGTCTCGCTTGTGAAGCTTCTTAAGGAGGTTATCGACCAAAGCTGCATGGTCAGCATGTCTGATGTACTTTGTGTTGATCGACATGCTTTCCCGGATGATGCACCCGAGTTGCAGGCCATACCCTTTAGCAATCACCTCTAGCGCAATGGGTTGTCCACTTTCTGTGACCTCAGTGAACTCATCACAGATGGTGGCGAGCACTAGCACCTTCCGATCCTTCTGTTCCTTCTTCTTCTTCTTCTTCTTCTTCTTCTTCTGAGAAGCGGCCGAGTTGCCGCTACCGCCATCCGTGCGCTCGCCGCCATCGGTGCGGGCGCCACCAACGGTGGTGTCATCCTCTTTGCCACCGCCTTCACTAGTTCCATCGTAGTCGTCTTCGTCCCCCTCGTAATCAGGTTCTCCACCCTCATTGGCCCCAGCAGCTCTGGCGACGGTCGCCTCCTCCTCCGGTGGTGGTGTCATCCTCATTGCCTCCTCCCCCTCCTCATGTTGGGACCCCTCCTAGAATGACTGGTTGTCCTGTCTAGCTTGTTCTTCGATGCTCATCATGTGCTTAGAAGGGCCAGACTCCTTGTTGCCCGACATGTTTGCACTACTCTATTTAAAAAGGCAAATAGTCAGCACAAATCTCGGCCGAAAAATTCGGCATGACCTTTGCTAATTTTTGACCTAGGAGTGCCCATTTCTCAACCGATACGGAAGTGAATTGACACTTCAGAAAAAATGGGTAACTCAAATGAAATCCCTGCAAGACAAAACACTCCATCCCCATATTGACAGCCACATCCCCATTGGCAACCCAAATCATCAATTTGCTACTAGCACTAGTAGCACATATATGACAACACCATATATGACAACACCATTTCTTATGACAGCACCATATATGATAGCACATATATGAGAACACCATTTCTTATGACAACACCATTTCACTAGAAGGATAAAGTAACAAGCTACAAAGAGTTGCAGGTAAAAATTCATTAAGAGCATCATAAACCTACTGTACAATTAAGTAACAAGCTAGAAGGATCAGATCATGTATGCACATGATCTAGTGAACACAAGCAACCAAAACCTACTGTACAATTAGGCATATATGACTGAGAATAACATTTTCCAGACCTAAATACAAAATTATTACTAAAGAGTCCTTTTTGCTTCTAATGCTATGACACAAGAATGTGGTGGTTCCTTGTCATAGAATGTGGTGCTTCTGATACTACTGTGTTTCTTTCTTTGATCAGATGCTGAAATGTAGGTGATCAAATAAAAAATTCGGTCGCGGCAACAAAAACTTGTAATGCAAATGATATCTGGCAAACAATTTTTGCTACTCAAACTAGACTGACTGCTTGCTTGTTTGGGACAGAAGTATACTTAGAGTTGACAGTGAACAACATGACTGACTTATTCATGTGTATAGAGAGGCCTGTGTAGCAAATCCAGGAGGGTTGTTCATGTTCTGCAGCAGCATATATATGTAATTAAACTGACATAGCAGCTTCTTTTATATACACATATTTATTTATTCACAGGAGGGGCATGAATTAGCATAGCTGATTGTAGCTTCTTTGTGTGTGTGACGATTGATGGATTCAATAGAATGAAGTTTTATTGCACTACTATGCCTGACCAATTTACAGTACTAATTAAGCTATAACCCCTCTCTGTGTATATAAGGCCACAAATCTCGTCTAACCAAGTTTACACTTTAAAAAAAATCCACAACGCATATTTCATTATTGATCCATTCTATTTGTTAGTACTAAAAACAAAATGCATTCGATCTAATATACAAAGACACACGTTTGGGCATGTGTTCGAGATAAAAGTGACAGAAAATTAATGTTCATCCTATTCACGATTCACAGGAAGCAAAACACCTGCAGCTAGCTAGGGTTCAGAGGGTGGGGGGTGGGGGACGAACTGTGCTCACTTGTAGGAGCAACTAGCTAGGGTTCAAAGCATGCAGACAACAAGTTGCTCCTTGTGTAGTGACAACAGACAAGAGGGGGGGACGAACCGTACGTAAGCGCTGCTGCTGCGGTGGTCGACGACGATGAGGTGCTGCGCTGGTCCGGCGCGGCGGTGGCGGGGCTTTCGCGAGGTATCCCCTTCTCCTCCTCCTCCTGTTGCGGATGGGCTCCATCGGCTCCTCCTCCACGCTGCAGGGCTCTCCTCCACGTACGGGTTCATCGGGCGGCGCTAGGGCTCCGGCGCGACGGTGGCTGCAGGGCTCCGGCGATGGGGGCGGGCTCCGGTGGGGCGGGCGAGAGCTAGGGTTCTGTCGGGCGCGATAGAGATTGGGAAAAAGAAAGTGGAAGGGGAAAAGGAGAAGGGGCGAGCCGTTTTGGCTAAGTGCTAAGGTTCTGTGGCGCATTACTCCGAAATGTGCCATAGAAGCTAAAACTTCTATGGTGCATTTCGGAGTAATGCGCCATAGAAGCTAAAACTTCTATGGTGCATTTCGGAGTAATGCGCCATAGAACTTCTTGACATAGTAAAAACTGTGGCGTCTCGTAGTATGACAAGAACTGATACTTGTCCTAGTGGTCTTGCTCGCTTGCTCTCACCTGGGGCAGCCAGGTTTGAATCCTGGTTGTCTCACACATTTTTTTCTTTTTTTTAAATATTTTTAATTACATACATATGCATATTTATTCAAAAAAATCAAGAACACATACATATGTGCATATTTATTTACATATGCATATTTATTTAAAAAAGCAAGAACATATACATATATGCATATTTATTCAAAAAAAGCAAGAACACATATGCATATTTATTCATACATATATATTTGTGTGTTTGCTTGTCACACACAAATGTGAATTTGTATACCCACACGAATATCACATTATATGTTTTAGTCTCTAACTAATATCCACACGAATTAATACACCAAAAAGTCACATAATTGCTAGTGTCTCTTCACAATCTTCTTACCCTTTTTCGTCACGGTTGAATACTTTAGCCCGTGCACTTTGAGATTTCTTCTTGTGAATGGACAACCTTTAGTAGGTAGTGTGGTCTTTCTTCTTACTTTAGTAGTAGTAGGCATGTCGAAGTACTTGTTGAATTCCTCTTCGATTTTTGGGTTGTTGTTTTTGTCGAAGTTTTGCTCATTGGCGGCTCCTTCCATTCTGATGATGCTCCTCTTGCCCCTCCTAACTACAAAACGGTTGGGCTTTGACGGGTCGGTAATAAAAAAGTATTGATCAACTTGGCTAGCGAGTACCCAAGGCTCATTTTTTGCGGAGGTGTTCTTTGTTGATTTGGCATCTGGTATAACCATTGTGGTGAAATAGCGGCCTTCTTTTTCCACGTTCTTGGCCCATCTAACACGGAACATCGGTACGATCTCTCCACAGTAGTCGAGCTCCCATATCTCCTCGATCCTTCCGTAGAATCTTTCCATCACAGTAGTCTTGTCATTAGCAAAGGATAACATAGTTACTCCTGAGTTTTGATATTCACTATTCTTGTCCTTTTCCTCGGTGTAGAATCTATAACCGTTTATGTCGTATGACTGATAGGTCCTTAGGTTGTGTCCTGGGCCCTGCGACAAGGAGAATATGAGTTTTTGATCTTCCGTAGAAGGCGTGTGTGGGGGATTGTCCAGTTGCCTTTTCTTGAACCAACCCGTGAAGCTGGAGTTGTGCTCTCTGGTTACGTCTCCCTTCTTCCTCGGCCGACCCTAGTCGACGTACTCCTACTCGATTAAGCGTATGTGCTCTTCGACCCAAGGGCCGACCACTTCAATGTGTTGTAGCGCGACTCGGTGTGCCCTTTCAAAATCAGTGCATCGACCATCAATGCCGACATGTAGTGAGCGGCAGCCCTCACGGCGACCATATGCACCGAGCCTGCCGAGGTGCTTCTTTGTGGGTATTCCAACATCCTCGTTCTCGGTGGTTAGATAATTCTGGCAGAAGGAAATGCACTCGTAGATCAGAAAGCCCATGGTTATGCTTCCATCTAGACGAGACCTGTTGCGAACGAATCCTTTGATGACACCGTTTAGCCTTTCAAACGGCATCATGTTGTGCAGGAATGTCGGCCCGAGCTGGATGATGTTGTCCACGACATGTACAAGCAGATGCACCATGATGTCGAAGAATGCGGGCGGGAAGTAAATCTCAAGCTCGCATAGTATCATCACGATCTCTTCCTGTAGCCTGTCGAGCTGCTTCACACTGATCGACTTCCTAGATATGACGTCGAAAACGTTATAGAGGCCAAACAACGTCTCACGGACATGCTCGCCCATTATCCCACGGATCGCAACGGGGAGTATCTGCGTCATCAGCACATGACAGTCGTGAGACTTCATACCGCTGAACCTCTTCTTCACCACGTCCAGATATCTCCTTATCTTCCCCGAGTAACCGTGAGGAACTTTCACTCCTAAGAGGCACCGGAAAAACTGCTCGAGCTCCTCCAGACTCAGAGTGAAGCAGGCAGCGCAAAGCACCACCTCATTCTTCTTAACTCTTTTGCGGTGACCTTGAGTCCCTTCCTGATCATCATCATCATCGTCACTATTAGGGTACTGAAGATCTTTCTTTATGCCAAGCAATTTAAGGTCCTTTCTTGCTTTTGGCCCATTCTTGGTCCTCTACGGCATGTTCAGTAGAGTGCCAAGCAGACTCTCGGTAACGTTCTTCGTGATGTGCATTACATCGAGGCTATGGGGAGTGTGAAGGACCTTCCAATACGACAGGTCCTAGAAAACAGACCTTGCTTTCCATACACCCAGCAGCGGCTTTGTCCTCGGTCGTTTTTTCAAGGCGCAGGGCAATCTACCCAATTATTCAAAAGCTCCTCGATTTCTTCGCCGCTCCTCGGACGTGGGGCTCTTTCGAGCTCATCCTTACCATTGAACAGGTCACCACGTTTTCTCCACGGGTGATCCATGCGGAGCCACTTTCGAGTACCTTGGAACATGGTTTTCGAAGACCCAGGATCCCTTGGTAGCTGGAGATGCGGTGTCTCATCCATGCACTTCACGCATGCATTGTGTCCGTGGTTCACCTGGGCCGATACATATGCGTAACCAGGATAGTCCTGCACGGCCGTGAGCAACGCAGCTCTCAGATGGAAATATTCTTTAGTGTAGGCATCCCACGTATGGGCCGGCGTCTCCCACAAGCTGGCTAACTCCTCTCTCAATAGCCCGAGATACAGATGCATATCGATACCTGGTTGTTTCGGCCCTTGAATAAGAATGCTCATGTGTACATACCTTTGCTTCGTGCATAGCCACGGGGGGAGGTTGTATGGCCATACAAACACTGGGCAGGTGCTATGCGTGCTACTCTGGTTTCCAAAAGGATTGAGTCCATCGGTGCTCATACCCAGCCTGATGTTCCTTGCATCACCCCCGAACTCTTCAAACTCAATGTCTAATGCATTCCACTGGCTAGCATCTGAAGGGTGTGTCAGGATCTTGGCCTTCTCTGGATCATCTTCGGGTTTCTCTCTTTCCGCGTGCTATTGCATGAGCTTTGCTTCCTTAGGATCTACGAAATATCGCTGTAGACGAGGGGTGATAGGAAAGTACCATACCACTTTTCGAGGAACTTTCTTGTTCCCTCTCATGTACCGTCATTGGCCACACACTGGACATGTGGTTCTATCCGTGTACTCGTTCCGATAAAGTGCGCAATCATTGATGCATGCGTGGTATTTAATGTGTGGTAGGTCGAGAGGGCACATGATTTTCTTGGCCTCCTCGATACTTGTTAGCAATGTGTTCCCCTTAGGAAGTCGGTCATGCCAGTATTCCATGTTCGCGTTGAAGCTCACATCGGTCCATTTGTGTTCGGCCTTCATCTCTAGAGCCTTGAGCGTTACACTCAAACGTGTATCCTCGGGGCGACACCCAGGATACAATGGAGTCATCCCGTCTACCTCCATTTGGGCCAGCTTGGCTTTCTCTCTGGCTGCAGCTTTGTCGTTGCTCGTCTCCTTGAGGAGCAGTTCTTGAACATGAGGGTCCTGCAAGACCGAAGTTAGCAGCGTCTGTGTGTTCGCGTCTTCTCCTTCTTCATGATCATGCCCGTCGTCATCTCCTTCTCCATGCTGATCATGCCCGCCGGCATCTCCTTTGTCATGATGATCATGCCCGCTGGCATCTCCTTCGTCATGATGATCATGCCCGGTAGACTCTTCGTCTTCTCGCCCGCCCATGTCTTCGTGACCACCACCATGTCCTGCCGGCGCCTCATTGAGGTCGCGCATGAAACCGCGCCTCAGCAGGTGACCCTCCAATTGTCCAGATTCAGGGTCGATCCAGCGCTGAAGTTTGCATGTTCGACATGGACATCTTATCATGGTCTTGTTGTTCAGAATCATGTTCTCCTTCGCGCCTTTCTTGTACCTAGCAATTCGACCTTCGCTCATCGTGAGGACCATGGTTGCCTGAGCGGTCAAAACAGAGAGTATAGGTGAGAACCACACCATATGAACACACACATGCATGAATGCTAGACGGAAAAAATTCGGCATGACCTTTCCTAAAATTAGGACATATGGGTAGTGCAAAAATTTGCCGAAATGGAAATGAATAAACATTTCGGCAAACATCCATGCAACCACACCGGCCGGGCCCGACAACAACAAGCAACCAACAAAGAACTTCCTCCCATTGCAAACATTCATGCACCACACAAGCATCGTCTCGCCATGGATCGCACACACACACCGCCCGCACGACAAGCTTCACCTACATGTTCATCATGATGGCCAAGTACTCACCTATAGTAGACACAATAATAGCGAGACGAGACCACGCGATGAGAGAGTGTGGACAAATAGATCTACAATGCAAGTTGGTGGAGAGGAAATTAGTAAATAAATAGAGATGTGAGAGAGAAAAGTAAGGAACTTTTAGATCTAGAAGTTGGAGCGAAGCTTCCACTTACCAATCTATGGATTAAAGTAGGTTTAGTTACAAGAAAATGGAGAAACTATGGGTAAGATTGGGTGTGAGGGAGGAGGAAGACGAGTTGGGAGGAGGTAGAGATGTGAAATGGTTGGTGGTGGATAGATAGATAAGAAAGCTAGCTCTTGTCACCTTTTTAACATGGATCTGGATGCCCTCATTTGTGGCGCATATGGAGGAAATGCGCCACAGATGCTGAAACTTCTGTGGCGCATAAGTCCATATGCGCCACAGAAGTGGGTGAATAAGATTCCCTGTGTGGGGCCCACCTCCAAGTTCTATGGCGCATGTTAGACTTATGCGCCACAGAAGTGACACACATCTGTGGCGCATATGACAACATGCGCCACAGAACTTGGGTGAATTAGATTCTGTGGTGGGGCCCCCTCCATGTTCTGTGGCGCATGAGGAAATATGCGCCACAGAAGAGGCAACTTCTGTGGCGCATATTTCAGAATGCTCCACAGAACTTGGATCAACCCACCCCGGCCGGCGGGTCCCACCAATCTTCTGTGGCGCATGTTCTGGAGAATGCGCCATAGAACTTCCAATCTTCTGTGGCGCATTCTTTCTAGTGCGACACTGATGTTTTCCTGTGGCGCATGCTTTCGCATATGCGCCACTGAACATCTTGTCTATCTATAGGCCGTTTCCTAGTAGTGATGCCTCAACCTACAGGCAACTGACCGGGAGGGCATCCTAGCTCGCATAGCCGTCAACTTCATCCTCTTCTTGATATCTGACCAAGTTAATAGCCAGGGACAATGCCAGTGAGTACTTTGAATGTACTCGCAAACCACCTTAAGATAACGATAATAACAAGAGGATATGCATTATGGCTGTGGTAGTAGGAGGGCTCCAAGAGAGGTGCTTTTCTCAATTAGTTTCTCTTGTAGATATAGCATCTACATATCTTTGTTGAAAACTATTGTATAACATTTTGGAAACCTTTTTGAAAAGTTTTGGAAGCACTAGGATTGGGGTACCCATTTGTTCCCGTCTTCAGCCCGTCCCACGACCAAACTCCTTTCTCCTCCTTCCGACCATCCCATGGTCAAAACCTTTCTCCTTTACGACCATCCCATGGTCAAAACATTTCCAACGCCATTTCTTTTCCGAAATCCTTTTTGAAAACAAAACCAGCACCGCTCTACAGAAGTTTGTCCAACCCGTCCATAACCGCGGACATGGCTATTCGAATAGATTTACACTCTGCAAAGGTTGTACACTTTACCCACACCATCCGGGTACACTACCCAGATCTACACCGACCGTGGGTCGAGTAACCGATCAAGACTCTCCGGATGCCCACTCCAATATAAGTGCCTACCCTATGAGTGTGACACCCCTCAAAACCGGGACGTCGGGTACCGAGGACCAACCGGAGTGCTTTTTCCACTTCTCGAGTGCGCGCTTTCAATGAGGGGCTCATAGTAATGCGTGAAGGCTCGCAGACCCTTCGTTCCTTCTCCAGGTCGATGTCCCACATGGACCCTTCAGGAGAAGTCCCACCCTCTAGGGAGTTCCATCCCCTATAGTAGTTGCGAGGCAGCTTATACCAGAATAGACAAACATCAAATCCAGCCCTGTCCCATTCCAGAGTAATGTGGTTGCACAGGGTTAAGTTGTTATAGCTAAACTGTAAAGAACCGGGTGCATTTTCGTAAACCTTTTTCCTCCAGCTTTCCTTCAGCATTTTGTAAAACAAAAACCTTTTTCTTTCTCAACATCTCTTGGGAGGTCCCACCTCACCAAGGTTTTATCAGAAAACATTTTATAAAACCTTTTTCCGGGGTCTTCCCATCCTCTAGTTTTTGCTTCGGCTAAAACAGCGTCTCCAAAGGGTATGGTGTAATACACCATCTATTCTACTAGGGACAAGTAGGTGTCACCAAGGGGCTTGTACTTAATAGTACAAAAGTTTAATAGTTCGGAGGAGCCAAACCACTACCATATATACATCAACATATAAAAGAACAATGTAGTTTCATAAATAGTAGATAAAACATGCATAAGTAAAATAGTAGGACAAGGCTTATGAGCAAGAAGGTGGCTTTCCTGAGATCAGTAATATGGCAATATGTCCCTAGACTTCTGCTTTAGATAACCAAGAATACCAATACCAATAATAATAAGATCTCTTCTTCGGCGTCGATGCAAGCGCAACTATCGTCGTCATCGAGTATACATGCAAGCAAGCAAGACCACAATCAAAACAAAGCATACAAGTGGACATTCACACCGCACGAAAGTGGACAATACAAGTATAATATTCAGTATGTTTTGAGTGGTTGAGTTTAGATCCATTGCCAAAAACCCTAATTGAAGTGGTGGGATTTCCTTTATTCGGGAAATGGTCAAAACCACTAAAGAAGGGGTTTGGGACCAAGGCCCAGGGTAAGTATGGTATCAAAGTGCAACCAAAATAGCATCAGGTAGGTTTTGACAAAACAAGACCAACAAAAGTGATTCACTATTTTATCACTTTTCTTTAATTTCGTATGAATATTCTAGTGATAAAAGCTCTAGTTTTAGGAAATAATTCACCAGAAACGTTCTGGAGCCCCAAAAATTGTTTCCTTGGATGATTAAGTGGTTTTTGATGTACTGAGTATCCGAGAGTTGGAATTATTCCAAAATACTTACCAGAATGCCGTCGGGAAATTCCCAAAAGGTAGTTCTAGAGCTGTTTTGTCTTTTTCACCAAATTAAATCTACAGAAGCTTTTGATTTGATTCCAAAGGCACATGGTAGGCATTTAGAATACCTTTCTGTAGAAATTGTAATCATCCTTTTTGGAGTTGTGTAACTATTGTAATGATTTATCTAGTGATAACACTATGGACAAAAATGTTTAAATTCTTAAAATTCCTCAGAAGCTCAATAAATCATGAACTCCTGGGTTTTGATAGGTATGGGTGTGCCAACTCACAGAGAGTTGAACCCAACTAAAAATCTTGTACTAAATGATCTGGGGAATTTTTTGAATTCAGATTTGTCATGTTTTTTTATTTCTACAAGGGCCAAACAATTGTTCACCTTGGCATGGGACCAAGGTCCATGGATGGGTAAAATGAATATCTAACAGATGGATCTGGTTTCATGTTAAATGGATCTAGGGAGTTCCCTGAGGAATTTATTTTGTGTAAAAGATACTCTTTAGAAGATTAAAACCTAGAAAATAATAAACCTATTTTTGGGCCAACTTCTAGTTCTGCATGTTTAGGAAAACTTGTGAGAACATGCATAAATTTTTATCTATCCAAAATGGAGTGATTTCCATTTTATTTAGCAATTAAACTAACTGGACAGAAGTAGATCTGGAATTAATGAAGTAAAAAAAAGGAAAAACAGCCACTGGGCCGGATTCCAGACGCAAATGGGCCTCTCAGTGCCAAAACAGCCCAGCCGGCGAGGAGCTCGCGCGGGAGAGGCAGTTCAAAGGCCAGGGTGTGGGGCCCACAGGTCAGCGACCGCGAGCACTGAAAGGGTATGGGGGCGCCTGAGCCGTCCCATTAAGTTTGGATCGACGGCCCAGGGCCTTCTTCTACCTCTGGCGGCGGCGGGCCAGAGGGGAAACCCTAGAGGCGGTCGCGGGGGTTCGGGTAGTCACCACAGAGCTCGTCGAGGATGGCTAGGTGGCGGAGGAGATTCGGGGCTCGACACTGATTCCACTGATGGGCGGTGAGTGCAGGTTCCATGAGGGGGGCATCGCGTGTCTCTACGCTGTTGAGCAAGATCGGTAGCGGACTAGGGGAGCACCGGGAACGCATGCATGTTAGCGGGGAGATGAAGGAGAGGAACGGTAGGGGTTCTGGGGCCCTGAGAGGGCACTCAGAGCTGGGGGTGTCAGAGAGATTCAGCTCGCGTGAGGAGCTTTGTTTTGGACATGCCCAAGTGGGGGCGCCTGTGGTGATCCTACGACCAAAAGAGATACATGCATAGGTAGATCTGGGTTAGGGAAGTCCATTCATGCAGTGAGAGGGGTAATGGAGGGTCTGGTTCGACTGTAGCTTCACCTCTCGAGGGGAGTCCGAGGGGAGGTTTTCCTCCTCTCCATTGCTATGGAGGGCAAGGGGAGTGAGCAGGGGCTCGTGGGGGAGGTAGGTGTGAGGGGTAGGAGGCAAATGAGGGGCAGAGGCGTGTTGGGGGTGGCCTCTTGCCTTTATACCGAGGGGGAGAGATACATGGTGGAAATGTCCACTTTGGGCATGGAGGGAAGGTAGGGATGGCTTGGGATTGGTCTAAGGGGGCAGTGGAGAGGGGTGAGATGGGTCTCTGAGTCGAGCAGGGAGATAGGGAGGGAGTGGTGGAGCTTGCTGCTGCTTTTAATACCAAGATTTGCAATAAGTGTATAATCTTTCTCTCTCTCTCACTCTTTACAAGCACATGGGACCCAAGAGGGCAGTGCTACAATGGTCACCACGACCAAGGGAGGGTAGGATGGTTGCTGTGGAGGATGGCTAGACAAGATTTGAGTGAGTTTAGTTTAGTTTTAGTTCCAAAGTTATACAAGGTTCAAATCTGCCATACTTGAAGATCAAGGTTTATTTCTTGATTTTTGATCTTGACCAACTGGAATAAGGATTCTGGTAGGTGGGTAAGGTTAATATGCATCTCTAGGATTTATTTGGGATTTTTCAGAGAATTTTAGATGCACTTTAAATCAATTATTCAAATAAAGTAGAGATGGTTTTTAGGAATTTATTTGATATTTTTACATTGGGCAAGGTTGGTTTTTGAGGTTAGATGGTCCTAAATATCAGATCACGTCTTGGGAAATTTTCCCAAGATTTATTGAGGATTGAAAGTATTTAAAGCAATTATTATTCCATTTCTACCATTTAAGAGAATAGGCAAAAATAAATAATAAAGCTTCTCGAAAATATTTATTTTTGAGATGGGAAGATAGGGTATGATATATTAATCTCGATTGAGCCAAAATTTGGGGAAGTGCTTTGGAAAAAACTAAACTTTCCATTGGGGAAGGAGTTTGGAGATTTTGGACTATTAAATAGATTAATTAGATTTGGAGCTATAATAATTATGGATAAAATTTAATAAATCTTGATGATCAAGGTAGATCATGTAGACAAGGTGTAACAAGCATTTTCAACCTTGGGAATGGAGATTCCAAGTTGATTTTGGTGAAAATTAGAGATTTAAGGATCTTGGGTAAGATTGTTTTCATGCCACCAAAACCTTGTTGGATCTTGGAGCTCAGATCTCCCCTTGGGGCATGGGATAGATGGATAGATATACCAACTGATGTACAGCAATATTGTATATAGTTTTGAGCTTGATCTTGCTTGAGTTCACCAAGAATTGATTTCAAATTTTGAATAAAATAAGCTTGCCAAAGTAGATTAGCAACTAGCCTTCAAAACCTTGTGGGTTTAAGAAGCACAAAGATCCACTAGGAACAAGTGAAGTATATATTGATACACCTATATGAGTATAACACAACCATGCAAAGAGTTGGTCCATAGAAGGTTGGATGATGGTGTGAGCTTCTGTCAAAGTAGGCATGTTGACTAGATTTGCAGGAATAGTTACTTTCTTGCCTACAAAACCATCAAGAACAAGTGGGTTGAAGGATGATCTAACCAAGGTCAAGAGTGGGCCTTGGTAGTATTTAGGATGGTTAAAAATATGGTTCAAATGCATTTTCTAAAATGCACAAGGGTTGGGAAAGGGAGACATTGAAAAAGGTGATGTTGGAACAGATTTCCAGACTTAGCCAAATTTGGCAGATTTAGGGTTTTTGACTAGATTGTGGGTGGTGATGATTTTGATGGGATGCAAGGTACCAAAGCAGCATCAAGTGGATGATTTTTAAGTGTATATTGAGTAGGAGGGATCCTTGCTTGATACTGTTCTTCATTGACTTGGAAGCTTCTAGAATTAGATCACTTTAGAGCTGATTTGGTTAAGGGTTTTAGATGATTACTTATTAGCTAGGGATCAGATCCAGATTGTATTCTTGCTTAGGGTGTGGTGATTTGGGAACATATTGATCCTAGGGATGAGCTCCTCGAGTAGCTCATACTACTCCTAAGCAAACAGGTCAAACATCATAACAAGGCAAATCATCAGACAGCAGATCAAGGCAATTCATCTTAACAAGTAACTCAAGCTATTACTAGAGTTACCATCAAGCCTAGCTTGAGGTAGGGATGGGTATTTTGAATAGGTTGAAGTTTGATAAAGGTAAGGTCCTTGGTACGTCTACCAAGAGTAGAGTTCAAAAGTTTTATAAAAAGGTTTTAGAGAAACCTAGAGGTAAGAGTATTTTGAAGGTTCTGTCTTGAGAACTTAAGGAGATAGTATTCTATAGCTCTCCATAGTTTGATCAATACAGTCTACTAAAATAGTTGATTTGCAAAGGCTCCTTGGCTCAGGTTTTGAAATGCCAGAACATTTGAGAATATGGAAATTAAGCCAAGACAGTTTTGGGAAGTAGCTTTTGTCAACTGGTGTTCAGGTAAGGAGTATATCTTCTAATACACAATCATAAGCATAAACATAGTCAAACAACAAGCAAACACTCCAGCATTAATACAAGAAAAAGTTTTTGTTCCCCCTGATTTTTGTATTCTGGACAACTAATCAGGGTTGCTGAAATTGGGATGTTACACATTTTTAAGCTTTTAATGTCTTGAGGTATTGGGAGATTTTCTATAGCATTTATATTAGTTTTATCTATTTCTATTCCCTTATCCAAAACCTTGTGCCCGAAAACTTTACCTTCTATCTCCATGAAACGGCATTTCTCCCAATTCAAAACTAAGTTTGATTGCCTGCATCTTTGAAAAACTCTGGTCGGATTGTAGAGACAATTATCAAAAGTTGTTCCACAAACAAAAAAATTGTTTGTTAGGAATTCCATAGTTTTCTAAACAAAATCATCAAAAAGCTTTAGAACACATTCCTGAAAAGTTGATGTTGCATTACATAAGCCAAATGGAATTAATCTATAAGCATATGTGACATAAGGACAAGTAAAAGTTGTTTTCTCTTGATCTTCCGGCTATATGGCAATTTGAGAATATCTAGAATAACCATCAAGAAAACAAAAATAAGAATTATTTCTAAGTCTTTCTAGAAATTTATCCATGATAGGTATAGGTTATGATTCTTTTGTGTTTCACAGTTTAATTTCCTAAAGTTAGTGCACATACAATATCCTATAATCAGTCTCACAAGAACTAGCTCACCTTCCTCATTCATAGCAGCATCAAGACCACCTTGTCTTGGTATGCAATGAGCTGGGCTAACCCACTTACTGTCAGAAATAGGATATATTATACCAGCATCAAGTAAGCGTATAACTTCTTGTCTTACTACTTCCTTCATATTAGGATTAAGCCTTCTTTGTGTATCTACTACTGGTTCAGCATCATCAAGCATGGTAATCCTATGTGTTATAATAGATGGATATATTCCTTTAATATCACTCAATGTATATCCAAAGGCTTCATGAGGCTTAACCAAAACTAAAATGAGTTTATTTGTTTCATTTTATAATAGATTCTTGCTAATAATAACATTACATTTATTTTCATTATCTAAAAATTCATACCTCATATTGTCTGGAAGTTTTTTCAATTCTATTGGTGGAGGTTCTTCATCACCTGTTCTTACCAGTTCTTCATAGTCATGTGGATTTTGTGCTTCTGGAATTGAATAAAGGTAATCATCCATGTCTTGTTTCTCCTCATCATCCGGTGCTTCTTCCCAATTAATCAAACTCCTTTCTAGTTCATCTTGTGGGGTACTGAAATGAATCGCCGCTAGCTCGGTAATCATATTTTCTTCCTTGATATCCTCCATTTCATATGGCCTCTTTTTTAGTTTGGCAAAGTGGAATGCCATTTCTTATTCTCCAAACTTCAGTGAAATGATTTCCTTCTGATTATAGGGAAAAAAGAATCTCGAGGCATATCAACAATATGAAAATCAAGGGGGTACATGAGTGAGCTAATAAAGGCATAAATATTTCTGATTACCCCTTCTGGTTTTATATTGGTTTTATTACACAATTTAACAATAGTGTCTACTGGTTCAAAATACGGATTATTTAAGTTGTAGCGAAGTTCTTGATAAACTGATGATGGAAAAATATTTATGGTGGTAATTGGTTCACAAATTCCATATAAGAAAGTTTCTCCACAATATATAGGGTTCATAGGCTTTGAAATTTCGTTACCTCGAACCTTACCTTGGATGAATTCCGAAGTTTCATAATCTAACATATTCCTTAATCATTGTATATGTCCTCTCATCTGCAAGGAAATATTCCTTAACATATTCCTTAATCATTGTATATGTCCTCTTATCTGCAATCATATTCTAAAAAATATTTGTAATATTTTCTTATCTTTAGAATTTTCATTTGCCTCTTTCATTTTTATTATTAGATTCCAAGCCTCATCATAAGTATAAGATAGAAAACTGCCATTTGAAGCAGTGTCTAGATTTGTCCTATTTTCAATATTTGGCCCTCCATAAAATGTATGGGTGATCAACCAATCAGGTAAACAATGATGGGGGCAATTATCCAGGTAACTTGTATACCTTAGATATCCTTCATATAAGCCCTCACTAGGATTATTTTTGAAATTGATAATAATACCTCTCATCCTGTGAGCTTTACTTTTAGAATAATATTTTGATAGGAACTTGGTTGTCAATTCCTCCCAAGTCCTTGGTGCTTCCACACAAAAAGATATGTACCAGTCGCAAACATTATAAGAGAGAGTTTGTCTAAACAACTGGATTTTCACCATATCAAGATTACAGTTATCGAAAATAAAGGAACTCATCTTCAAAGAATTGTAAGTGTCCATATGGAGTTTCTTCATTGGTTCCTGCAAATTTCTTAGAATGTAATAACTCAAATAATAAAGGATGGATTTCAACTCCATCCGGATTTATGCTTTTGTTGACAGTTATAAAAGCGTCCATGGGCGAACCCATTTTCCTTACTGCCTCAAGCTGATTTAAATGTTGAGTATTGTCCATTGTTGTGGTCCTGCAACTTCAAGTAAAAATTAGTACAACAAAAGTAAATAACTAAAAGTAAAGTGACTTATAGCGCTAAGCTCCCCGGCAACGGCACTAGAAAATATCTTGATGACTGCAAGTGCACAGATCGTTTGTAGCTAGTTTCAAAATAAAGATATCGATCCAACAAGGAGCAGTAGGAGAAAGAGTAAAATGCTTTTAATTATAACTAAATGGAGTACTTAATAAATAACTTTAAGATGCAAGATAAGTAGAGTTGTTTTTGGGTTTTGTTGAACAAAGTAATTTAAAGTAAAGCAAAACTTAATGCAGAAAGTAAGAATCGCGCATGTAATAGAACTTTGGAACTACAATAGGGAAAATGCATTCTCAGGGAGTAGCGGATACACCACTAGAAATTTAGACTAAGTAATCGAGAGTATTATAACGAATATTCTCATAGTCTGTATGTATGTGGGAGGAGCTCCATATATGGACGATTTGCCAGCAACCGCTGCACACATCATCCTCAGAACCACAGCAGACAGTAACCGACAACCATCGCATTACCGCGCTATTAAGGGATTTCTCCCATGGCATGGACATGGCTTGATGAGTTCTCCTTGGTTCCCCATGTTAGTACGTAAGGAATAACAACAGGTTTATAGTCACAGTAAGTGCTATCATCCCTACATCTACTAACAAGTAATCCCCTCCATCGAGTCCCCATAAGAGGAAAATATTAAGAAGGTGCACTTCTCCTTAATATCAAGACGAAGACAATTAACACATACACATAATGATGTATAACATAATAATCGCTATCTCATCTCAGTCATATGCTAGGGTTTCTCCATCTCCCGAAGAACTAAGGATCTACGCAGACATGGAGGCAATCAAGATCATGGCAATAGTAATGGGAACAATCATAGATGAATAGTACTTGTATAAATCCACAACGAGTATAGGAATTACAACAAGATCTAGACAAGATGTAGGTGGGATGGATGAGGATGGTTGTGATGTAGCGATGGTTGATGAAGATCGATGCCTTAGCCTCCTGGATCTGCGCAGGGTGAAGATGGATCCTCGGCGGATGAGTTCCCCCTCTAGATGCCTTCCGGAGGTGAGGTTTCTGCGATTTCTGGGTGTTCTGTATGTCGTCTCCCTGAACCAATTGCACAGGGTGAAACTATTTGACGAGGCAGAGGCGGCGCCAGATATACGACCGGAGCTATACGGGCGGAGAAAATTCTCCCGTCGTATAGTTTGTCATTATGCTCTCTGCCTCCTTTGTTAGCTTCTGGTTTTCTTCTGGTATTAATAATATTTCCCAA
The DNA here is from genome assembly GCA_910589775.1 of Avena eriantha. Taxonomy (NCBI): domain Eukaryota; kingdom Viridiplantae; phylum Streptophyta; class Magnoliopsida; order Poales; family Poaceae; genus Avena; species Avena eriantha. Next base: position 434,392,394 of record OU342744.1, read on the forward strand.
ATAAGCGATTTACGTTGTTTTTGACTCCTTTTCTCCTCAGTACAACTGCTTCAATAATTGTATCCATCATATATCCTGATCCTGGTGAAAACAGACATAAAATGTGTGTGCAAGCGCCATAAAATACAAAAATCCTACATCTATAATGCAAAATAATAATGTAAAACATGATGCAAATATGCACTCATCACTAAACAGCTTTCTAAGGGCAAGGGGAAAGGAGGCTCGTCAAATCCCATGCATCAGTCAAAGTTAAATTTGACTTCTGCCACAGCGCCTCTGACTCCTGTCCTGCATCCTTCTACAACGTCGGAGATAACTCCATCTCAGTCCGTCGCAGAAGATCTGGCTCAGCATTCTGAGCCAGCGAACCTTTATTTGCAGACCAACGTCACCATGGGTGACTCGGTAGTTGATAAGGGTGAACCCGTAAAGGGTAATGATCCCTCGGTAGAGGTTTTTTCCGATAACCTTCTTAGCAATCCGGGTATTGACAAGCTTGGCATTACTCGGAAAACTGCATAAGAGATACAATGTAACATCCCAAAACTCTTGGCATGATTAAGTGATCCATTGCTTGTAACTGCATAAGCTTGGCATTACTCCAAGGTTATTAAGATCCAAATCATCAAAATTAGGGTTAACAAAAAACTTCTCCATTTAAAAATATTAAAGCATTCATATGTATGTGCATTTAAATAAGAGTTGTTTTGAATTGCCATGATTAAGTGATCCATTGCTTGTAAAATGATTCTTAGGTGCAATAAACATCATCTAGATCATTCCCAAACAAATCCCAAAGAAAAACAAATCAAAATGAATAAAATAACTAAATGGTCATTTGTGCCATTTTAACTACCATGCCTACTTTGGCTATTCCTAGAACTCAAAACCTAACAGAAACAAATGTGGATCTTTGCACCCCTTGCTAGTACATGTAGTGATGTACCAAGGTCCACCTTGTGATCTACCAAAAACCTTCAAACACTGAATTTAAATGGCATTTGAAAATTGAATCTAGTGTAGGTATCAAGATCACCCTATTTCAAAAACCACTCAAATGACTTCCATTTTCAAAAACCAAGCACACCTAGAAGCTCAAGCATGTGATCAACCACTCCACCAAAATTCAGCCCAAAATTCAAATAAAACTTTCATGCGGCCATTGTGTCGAACACCTTGCAGACAGAATCAAACTTAGCCTAACTTATACTGTTTTGATCAATTCTTGTCGAGCCATTTTGTTTGCATTGATCACTCTTGTCCCCCCTGTGTCCAACCAGCACCGCACCGGCCTACCCCTAAGTAGCAGCAGTGGAGCGCCACCACTTTGTGGTCGCCGCCCGCCAGAAGAGGGCAGAGTGCCAGGGACAGCGTCGCGCCATTCCAGCAAGTCCCCTAGCTCCGCCTAACCATACCGGACATCCCTGTCCACCTCTCGATCACCCACAGGCCCTGGACCACTCCCAGCACCGCCGCCCATTCTCTCTGCGAGCTCGCCAGAGCACGCCAAAGCGTGTTAGCCACCAGCACGCCATAGACCGCCCCTCGACCCAATACCGTACACGCCACTCCGCCTCCACCCCAGCACCTCGCCAAACACGGCAGTGCGCCGCCACGCGACCCACAGTCACCGTGCGCCGCGTCGAGCACCGCCTCTGTCTCCTAGAGCGCGGGACGCTCCCGACCAAACGTCACCGCCCTAGCCGCGCATTTAAGCAATAGAGCACCGCCAGGAGGCAGGCCAGCGTCCCCTACCTCCAGCCACGACACTAGCACGTTGTGCAGCTCTCGCCGGAGTCGCCTGCCCACACCGCTTGGTCTCACCGTCGAGCCTATAAAAGGAGGCCACCCCAGTACAAACTCCACACACCATTCCAATCCCCTCTCTCCCCTGAGCATTTCCCCTCTCCCGTCGGAGCCACTCGAGCCCTAGTTCGCTGGAATTGCACCGGAGGAGCCCGCTGCAGAGGAGAAGTCCCCGTCGATTTTGTCCACCCCTGGAGCTGCAGTGACTTCGCCTGAGCCTGCCGTCGCCGTCCAGTTCGATCGCCCACCTCGCCGCACTAGCTGGAGCCCTGGTATGCCCTCACTATACCCCCACTGGCCGTTTAGGGTCCGGTCTCGCCGGCGACGAGTCTGTCGTCGACAACGACTATGGACTGTTGATCTCTATTCTAATCGTAGCGCCTAGATCATCCAATACCGTTTCGGGTTTTAAGACTCGCTGACAAGCGGGACCAACCTGTCAGCCGCCCTCTGCGCCGCTGAGCATCACTGGGCCGGCCCATTTCCTTTCCCGCGCTGACCCAGTAATTCAAATTAGGTTTTTTCTATTTTAGTTTGAACTCACTTCTGTCCCTTAGTTTAAAAATCAATTCAGAGAGTTTTAGAAATCCAAATGGAGTGATTCCAATTTTGTTAGAAAGCTACTGAAAAGATCTATCCAAGCCCGTTGGATTTAATTCATTTAGAGTGAGAGATCTCTCCTAGTAAAAATAACAAAACAGAAGCATTTGCACTTTGCAACATTTTTATAAAATCAACCATGTTAGCTTCTGAGTTGATTCCAACTCTCAAAAATCACATTTAACCATACCTATCTGAATATGTAATAATATTAAGGTTTGCATGCAGTGGCATTGGACTAGTACCAAAACAATGCTATATAGGCGTTTCTAGTCACTTTAAATCATTAATTATTAAACTTAAACTTATTCAAATGTGATCCAACCTTTAAATCACATTCCCATATGTTAGAATATGTGGTGATGACATGTGTCCACATGATCCCATATTTTAAGTGGAGAATATTAAATCTTAGTTATTTTCAATGAGTAGAAATTACTTTTCTCAAATAAAAAGAAGGAAGCTAGTTAAATAAAACCTTGTGATGCTTGTGATGATAATAGATCATCAAATGTATGCCTTAGTATGATAAGTAGCCTAGATAAGTATTGTTTGGTGATTGTGTACTCCGTATGTATTTATAGAAGATAGTACCGACCAAGCCTACGAGGAGGAGGAGTTCTACCAAGAGGAGGAGGAAGAAAACTTCAACCACTGCACTACCCAAGGCAAGCCTAGCACTTCAAGTAAACTGAGCAAGCTAGAATTAAGTTAGATAACCTAAGCAAGGTGCATTAGGCATGCTTTGGTTACAACACTTTGAATATTACCTACCCCAAGTTTTATTCCAAGCTTTACCTTCCTTTACTTTACCAAAGTCCCTTACTTGTTGTAAAGGTAGCATAAAAAGTATAAAACTTGACCTATCTAGATAACCTTAGATGTCATTCTATGGCATGAGATTGATCTTAGCATCCCCACCTTAGTGAACACTCTTAACCTAGTAGTTAGAGCTAGATTAAAACTTGACTCACTTTGGATGGAAACACTTGGTGAAAATGAATTGTGAAAACCTTGGAATGATGAGTCATTCTATTGAGATGTTTTGACATGTGTTGAGAAACACACATGGTTTTTGATGATGAAAATGTTGAGGCATGAGCCTTAGCCCTTTTACAAAACTGATGGTTGGATTTGGATGTGATACCATTCCAGTTTTACCGTACAACCACAATACCTAAATTGGGTAAGGCTTAGCCGGAAGTTTATATGCATTAGTATTAGTTCCCTCGTGGGGGAGGTTTGAGCTGAGGCTACCTCTCAATGTTGTCCACCTATGCAGTGCCCAAGATGATAGATGGTCATGGTTGGGAGGCCATGCTCATATGAGAGGTGCTTATACTAGGCTGTGTAAAGGAAAGGTTATGTTTGATTATCTGCATACTAAGTATGATGATTCAGGATTATCCTTGACAGATGTATCGAATCTTGTGGTGAAAGTGTACCACCTCTGTAGAGTGTCAAACTATTCGAATAGCCGCGTCCGCGGTTATGGATAGTTGGAGTGGCCATACTATTTAGTTGTCAGATGATTTCAAAATGACTTATGAAAGGAATGATGAATCTTGACTTGACCACAACACAGTTGTGACTATGACACTAGCTTCCCAACTTAAGTGATTCTATAACTATATTTTATATTTCTTTGTTTCTGAAATCAACTTAGGTTTCAAACTTAACTTTACAAATAAACATAGAGTTAGCTCTCCCACACGAACTACCTTACTTATTAGTGATAGTTTGTGAGTACTTAAAGAGTACTCATGGCTTTTGTCCCTGGCTATTCCTATGGCCAGACAATGAAGGAAACTATCAAGATGAAGGACAGCTAAACGGCTATGATAACTAGGACTATCTGCCTTCGTCAGCATTGCCTGTGCCCCTGAAGATGGACCCCATCGCTATGCTTATTATTCATTCCACTACTTGTTGTATTAAGACTGTATCATGAGATCCTTTATTTGTGTAAGACCTTATTTATGGTTTGTAATGGATGACGTACTGTGATATCCAATCTGTTATGTCTCGCAAAAATGGTAATCCTGGGATTGCGAGGTATGGCATAACAGGCATCTGGGATTAAAAATCCAGGTGTTGACGTACAAAGGTTGGCTTAGCAGTGCCTGGAGGGCCCGAACATCACCGTTGAGTAAGAGGCACAAGAAGCTGAGGACGTCAAGTACTCCGAGCTTCTTGACCAAATTCATCTTCACGATGAGAAACTGAAGGCCGGTGTGGTTCCGCCACCACCAGTAATCCCGCTGACCCTCACCGAGAAGGTTACCACCGAGGTGAACATGAGCCTAAGCAAGCTTACTCGTGAACAACATGTAAGTCAGAATTCCAACTCACCTTTTTTTTACTTTATTTCATATCATATCCTCAAGCCCCCAAGCATGAAGTTGGATAGACAATCCGGATTTATGCTTTCATAGAATGCCAAAGAATGAACTAGTATAGCCCCCAAGGCTCGTGCTCATATTAGTTAAACTATTAGCCCAAGTCTTTAGTAGACTTTTGACTCTGGGTATTATTCTGACTTACAGAAAGTTAATGCTTATAACCAGGAATTATTAAAGAATATTTGCAATAAGTGGAGAGAGATCAGAGCTACCCGACTTGAACATGCTCAATTGAAGGTATCAAAGGATGAGGGTGAAGGTAATCATTTCAGTCCTTAACCTTGCTCTTTTTGCTTTCATAGTCAAATTTCTATTCAACTTTTGTCTTTTGCTTACAACACTGGACAAACAATCATGTGCAATTATTGAAGAGGCCGAGAATTTGAAGACCCTAGAGGTGGAGAACGCCGACTTACGATGGGAGATGAATAAGCATAAGGCGGATCACGAGCGCAGCATTGCTCGAATTCTTGAATCCTCCTCCATGGCCACCAAAGAACGTGATCGAAGGATCGCAGCCCAGGATCATAAAATCTTGGATATCAATGATGAGTTATTCAGAGAAAAGTACATCACCAAATCACTATGGGCTGAACTCTAGAGCCTTAGGGTGGAGAAGGCCAAAGTTGATGATATCATCTTCGGTATGTTTCCTGTCTTCTGACTTTTTTGTTTTTTAGACTCTAGGAGTTCGGATATATTTTCTAACCTTCGCTTTATATGCGCAGGTCCTGTGAACTTACTGGATTCTTCCTCCACCGAGTCACGCACCAGCCGTCTTTTAGAAGTCGGTGATTTGCTTCACAATTTTTTCCAATCATTGGAGGACATTGGTGAAGTTCTCAAAGTCCCGGACATGAAAAAAATGTGCGCCTTTGAGGTGATAAGGCGAAGGAGATGTCCCAGCTCATCCAGGACGGGAACATGTTCTATGCACGGACCGTAGCACAGAACACCCTCACCATGGTTATGAGCCACCATGGAAGCATGGATATCTGGCAAGTAACCATAGGTTATTCGACTATGGATGAAGATGGCAAGGAGCAAGATATCAAGGCTATCATGGACTCCTGCGCTGGATATGGATGTCACGTGGCTGATCTGACCAGCTATGATACTCCATTCTTCACTCGTGTGGAGATGCCTCCTCCGCCTCCTGAAGGAACAGCTGAAGTTTCCGACGATGAGCAAACCGAATCTGATTTGCATGTCTCGGAAAGATATCAAGTTGAAGGAGATGTCTCCAGTGAGCCGGCAGCTCCTACCTCTCCTCCTGCATTGTAGGGCATCAGAAAAAACAGTGTGTTATTCTGAAACAATTGGATTGTAAATAAGTAGTGTAATACTTTTTCTAGTGCTAAGATTTGCTGCTTCTATTTAGCACTTTTTGGCTTTATTTTGATGTGCCTAAAATTTTTACATAAGCACCCTTTGTTTTGCCTATACTTATCGCTTATCTGGCTTTCCGCCTCATCCCTTTTGTGAGCCGGCCAACTTTCAACACGGAAACTTTGTCGAGCAACAGAGCTCAATTGCTAAACCAGTTTAAACTCAGAAACAAATCCTGATTCTAGTACCAACAATTCACTACTCGGAAAATGCCCGCATCCGGCAATCAGATAAAGAACCCAAGTATAGACTAGAAAATTTAGATTTATACCCGAAGGTAACATTTTTAGAACCGGAAATCATAACCAGAACAAACATGAGCATAAAGTACTTTCAAGCATTCTGGGATTTTTGATTATGACATGATCATTCGGAAATAAGATCGTAATATAAAACTTCTCGAAAAAAATTGAGGCAACCAATACTTTATTTCTCATTGAACATGTACACATATATGATTATAAAGAAATAAATTTTAAGAATAAAAGGGACGTAGTTGAGCAATATTCCACGGTCTATCTAATTATTCCGGGTCTGTACTGCCTCCAGCTCTCTTTCTCTTCTTAGTAGTAGGTCTTTCTTTGACTGGTCGCATATCAGTTAGATAGTAAGAACCATTGTGCATTCCTCGGATAACTATCTGGTTGACCTGTTCGGAGTTGTTCTCAAGCTCCATATTATAGATGGTAATTCATCTGCCCAAGCCCCCGCAGCACAACGAAGTGGTGCTTTGAGTCTTGGTTTGAGACCTTGTAGGATTAAACCATTTTCTCTTTCAACTTGTCCGTTAGCTTGTAGATGTGAGACTGATGGAATGCCAAGCCGGATATTCTATTTGTCGTAGAATTCGGTAAGTTCTCCCATAGAAAAATTGCTCTCGTTGTCTGCGATAATTCTATGCGGATAACCGTATCGGAATATAACATCCTCGACAAATCTTCTGGCTATTGCTCCATCACAACTTGTGACGGGTTTAGCCTCAATCCATTTTGTGAACTTATCCACCATCACTAAGAGGTGAGTAAATCCACTTGGAGCCCGTTTAAACGGTCCTACCATGTCAAGCCCCTAGACCGCGAAGGGCCATGTTATAGGTATTGTTCATAGCTGATCAGCCGGAACATGAGCCTGTTTGGCGTATTTTTGGCATCATTTGCACGTCTTGACCAGCCGTTCGGCATCTACCTTGGCTGTGAGCCAAAAAAATCCGTGTGTGAAAGCTTTTGCCACTAAAGATTTGGCTGCATTCGCCTTCATGGATTTCTCGTAAGATTTCCACTCCTTCTTCCGGAGTTATGCAACACTGAAAGACCCTAGATACACTCTGCTTATAGAGCTCACCATTTATTATTGTATAGGTTTTTGCTCGTCGAACGATCTGCCGGCTCAGAACCTCGTCTTCGGGTAATTTTCCATCTACCAAGAAATATGGGTAGGGTTGAGTCTAGCTGGAAATTACAGCCAGAACTGCCACTAAAGGTGAGTCGGGTTTGGTCTGATATTCCTCATCTACTCCTTTTATAGATATAACTTTGAGGTTCTCTTGAAAAGCGCCATCCGGACCTTTTTTCCGCGTAGAGCATATTCGAGATAATGCATCTACTTCCTCATTTTCTGTTTAAGGGATGTGTTGAACTTGAAACCCTTCGAAGGACTTAGCTAGTTCATCCACGACAACCTTGTATGCTTCCATGTGTTTATTTGCATTACAAATATCCAACACTTGTTGAGCAACAAGATCTGAATCTCCATAACACATTAATCGTCGGATGTCGATATCCTTAGCAATCCGGATTCCATGCACCAGTGCTTCATATTCGCAATGTTGTTTGTTGTCATGAAGTGGATCTGCAATACATAGAAAAGCTTATCTCCTTGGGGTGATTTGAGCACCACGCTAGCCCCTGAGCCCCCGAGCGCTTTAGACCCGTCAAAATGCAAGGTCCAGTATTCCGACTATGGGAGGGTCATATTTTTCGTTGTCTCTGTCCAATCAGCGACAAAGTTAGCAAGGATTTGGGATTTGATTGTTGTACGAGGTTTGTACTCAATGTCGATAGCTGAAAGCTCTATGCCCCATTTTGCGACACGTCCTGTAGCATCGTTGTTGTTGATTATATCTCTCATGGGAGCTATGCTCACCACGGTAATTGGATGTTCCTGAAAATAATGTTGTAACTTCCGGGATGCAAAGAACACACCATAAGCTAGCTTTTGATAGTGCGGATAACGCTGCTTTGATTCGGTTAGGACTTCGCTAAGGTAATAAGTCGGATGCTGCACCAGGTGTTACTATTTTTCCTCTTGTCTCTCCACCACCATGACGACACTGACAACTCTGTTTATCGCAGCGAGATAGATCAACATTGGTTCACAAGGTTCCGGTGCTGCAAGGATAGGAGCAGATGAGAGTATTGCTTTTAGGTCTTGTAGTGCAGCTTCAGCTTCATCGGTCCAAACGAACTTTTTAGTCTTTTTCAGGAGCTTGTAGAGTGGTGTAGCTCTTTCAACACACATCCTTAAATAAGTGGTGTCCTTTTTAGGGACCATTATAGGATTGGCCGACCACTCAATGTGGATGACCTCTTCTATGAATCCGGCTAACACGAGCCAAGCTAGTTCCTTAGGTATTGCTTTTCACTTTTCATTGCCGAAACATCGTAAGGACTGTTTTACGGGTTTAGCGTTTGGGTGTACATTTAGAGAGTGCTCGGCAAGTTCCCTAGGTACTCTGGTCGTGTCAGATGGCTCCCATGCGAAGATATCTTAATTTGCTTGGAGGAACTTGACGAGCGCGCTTTCCTATGTGCTATCTAAACCTACACCTATCTGGGTCACCTTGGAGGGGTCATCATCCTTCAACGGTGTTGTCTTCATCTCTTCCGATGCCTTGAACTCTGGAGTCGGCTTTGTCACCTCCTTCTTTGTCGCGGGCATTGATGGCCCAAAATATATCGAGCTCCTTAGGAAACCCCAAGAGGAAGGTATGATGATCACAACAACAAGTTTTCCCTCAGTTATGAAACCAAGGTTATCGAACCAGTAGGAGCAAGGAAACACCTCCAAGGTGTTGCTAGGTAGACTTTGGCAGGGCGCACTACCGGTGTTAGCAACGACGTGGAAACCTACACAACACAACTACAGAACTTTGCCCCCAACTTACAGTGAGGTTGTCAATCTCACCGGTTTTGCTGAAAACAAAGGATTAAACGTATTGAGTGGAAGAAAGTAAAACCTTGCAGAAAGTAAATAGAAAACAGTAAACAGTTGTAGGTTGATTGTAAAAGAAAGGACCGGGCTCCATAGTTCACTAGTGGTGGTTCTCCTTAAGATAGATAGCATGTTAGGTGAACAAATTACAGCGGGGCAATTGACAAACATCGAGAAAGCATACATGCATATACTAATCATCTTGACTCCTTTGAGATTCGATTGGGCATTACAATATTATACATAGACCGTAATCCAACTGCATCTATGACTAATAATCCACCTTCAGGTTATCATCCGAACTCCCTCTAGTATTAAGTTGCAAGCAACAGATAATTGCATTACGCATTGCGTGTAAAGTAAGCAATACGATTGTTCTATGAACAAAGGATTGTTGTTTTCTCCCTAGTAGCAACAGCACATCTAGTACCTTAGAGATTTCTATCACTTCCCCAGATTACTAGAGGCATGAACCCACTATCGAGCATAAATACTAACTCTTGGAGTTGCTAGCATCTACTTAGCCAAGATAGCTACTAACAACGGAAAGCATGCAAGATCACAAATAACAAAGACATGATAGAATCAATAATCAATCTGAAATAGCATCTCAATATCCATCAGATCCCCGCAAGCACAACATGTAGGATTACAAATAGATGATCTTGATCATGAATGGAGCTCACAAGATCTAAACATGATAGCACAAAGGAGAAGAACCAGCCATCTAGCTACTGACGCACATGGACCTGTAGTCCAAGGATGAACTACTCACGCATCACACCGGAGGATTGCATGATGATGAAGAAGGCCTCCAGGATGAATTCCCCTCTCCGACAGGGTGCCGGGAAGAGCTTCAGATCCCTCCCGATCTAGGGATGGAGATGATGGTGGCTACAGACTCTTTCATGGAATTTTGATCGGGTGCTTAGGGTTTCTGTATCGGAGGCATCTTATAGTCGGAAGGGGAGTCCCAGGCTTGGCCGCGCGGCCAGGTGGTGTGGCGGCCCCCTGGCCCCGCTCCGTCTCGTATTCTGGCTCCGTGTCCTCCTCGGTGAAAAACTGACTTTGGCTTTTGTCCCGTCCAATTCCAAGAACATTCATTTTCTGACTTTCCTGGAACCAAAACCAGCAGAAAACACGCAGCTGGCACTGTGGCATCTTGTTAATAGGTTAGTCCAAGAAAGTGTATAAAAATACTCCAAAGTTGGAACAAAACATCAGAAAGTAGATAAAAACCAAGCATGGAACATCAAAAATTATGGATACGCTAGCAATGTATCAACATCCCCAAGATTAACTCTTTCTCGTCCTCAAGTAGGTAAGTGATAAAAAGAAAGAATAATTTTTGAGGTGACATGCACCATCATAAACTTGATCAAAGTATTTGTAAAACATTGATAGCTGGGATCATAGTACTTCAACATAGCATGAAAGATAAAGTTCTAGCAATAAGACATAGCAGCTATGTTGCAACATGAAAAGGCACAAACAAAAGATTCATGCATAACAATGCTTTGCAAGACGTTTGTTTGTTTCACATAAAGAAAACATAACATAGTGGCATTTAGCATGTCCCTCATAGAGTAGCAAACATAAATGCATAGGACACCTTCAAAGTTCATAAGAGTGACTAGATACAAGTAGTTTAAGAACAAGAAATATCAAGTTATGCATCAATCAACAAGTCTTGGGACAATGCACATAGAACTAAGAATGGCCACTATGCTCTCAAAGTAGGTGCATAAAGATAGAACATGGAGACTCAACATAAAAGTAGAAGAAAGGCCTTCATAGAAGGAAGTAGAGATTCAAGTTCCATAAAGAGCTTACAAAAATTATGGTACTTATTAGCTTTCAGCTCTCATTGCCCCTATCATAAGCATCTTTAAGTAATTAAGGTTAAAGTGACACAACTAAGAGGATATGCTTTACAAGTTATAACACGAAATCTCATGCCCCTTACTTACGAAGACCGAACCTCATGCTACTCAACTTTAGTCACAAGTAAGCTCTTGTCATTGTAAGTACATATGTATCATAAAGAACCGCCAACGCGGTACCCCTTGCACATGATACAGGAGCTATCCCATAATAAAAATGACAAGGCAAGCAGACAATGAGCATCTCATCGATCTTTTTATTTGCTATTTGCATAGGTTTTTATTGAGGATGCTTCATAGAGTGCTCATTATGGTTATGCTGCAAGTTTCCACCATGATTAGGCATGGCTTAGGCTAGCGGCCCAGGCCTTTCTCTAACACACATACAAACTCCATGATCTTACAAGTTCAACTTTTATTTCACACCGCCGAGATCCATAAGCAAAGAACATGATATCAACGGGGTACAATGTACAAGTGCAATGTTGAAAGCGTTCCCCGTGATACATGGTTCTGCTAATTTCAACTTATAAAGCGCAAGCATATACGCAACAAAGAAGGACACAATGGTTCAAGTTTATTAATTGCAAGAAAGTAAAGTGCGCCATCAAGTTCGTGAGAGCTTTAATCACTAATTTTCACATAACAAATTTAATTTGGAAGGTAGATAAAACATGAATATACTTGGAATAGCAAATGCTAATAGGTAGGTATGGTGGACTCTTTGGAATAACTTGGTTTTAGGAGTTGGATGCATGAGTGGAACTCATACTTGATTATGGAGGCTAGCAAAAGACTAGGAGCGACCAACTAAGAGAGCAATAATGGTGAAAATCATGCAGAGCGACAAAACATCATTGATTAAAGCATAAAGTGATATTACAAGTCGAAAACTAAAGGATCATCAAGGCTATGGTGACATGGAATAGTCATAACATGGTGTGAGCATGCGCCAAGTCAACCCAAATAAAGCATCAAAGGAGAATACCACAATACTATGCTTTAATATGCTAAAACAACGCATGATCCTTCCAAGGCACATTAAGCAATCTCAATTGTTTATAACATGTCATGCTATAGCAAAGAACACTAAGCATAAATCCAAAACAATATCAAGCATGGCATGAAAAAGCATAGGTCACAGTCAAAAACAAGCTCTCTTTACCACTTAAGCATGAACTTTCCTACTCTTTTCCAATCCAAACCAAACTATTTGAAAACCAATATATGACAGAGGGCGTCCAACCAATTTATTCAAGCAAACAAATAAAACCAAGCAAATGAAAACCAAAATGAAAACAAAAAAGAATACGCTCCAAGAAGAACATAACTGTGCATGAAACAATAAAAATGAAGTGTTTGGAAGAAACTTGGGATTTTTATTGATGAATAAGGGGATGCCTTGGGCATCCCCAAGATTTGACACTTGTACTTCTTGGATATTTCTTGGGGTGACACGCGTGGCATCCCCAAGCTTGAGATTTAGTCCATTCTTCATCTCATTACTCATTCCTTCCATACACCTGAAATTTTTTCCTTCATACAAAACTTTACACAATCTTTATTAGCAACATTAGTGCACTCAAGATAATAAGTCTTTGGGTTCAGTTCCAACACCAATAAAACTTCCATTCAAACCCAAGCTACTGTAGTACTTCCCTAAAAAATCTCAATTCCCCAAAGAGAACTCAAAAAGGAACCAACAAGAAGCAAATGCAAATAATGGCTGAAATCTCTCAAAACTGACAAGCAGGTAAAAACCAATTTTTTCAAAGACCTTCTGTTGCTCATATCAAAAAGTGTTGAACTAACGAAAGTTAGATAACAACCTGGGGCAGAAGCACAAAAATTCACGCTTCAAAAGCATGTACAGAGATTTTACACGAATTTTTACGGTGAAGAACAGAAATCTGTTTCAGGACAGCAACTTTCCCAAGCATTACTTATCTCTCATTAGAGGTTACTCTTGGCACAAAAAGCAAATAAAAATGATAAGGAGATGTTATTATAGAATTAATAACTTCCAAGACTCGTCTAAAACTTTTGGGTTATCTCCCAATAAGTACTTTTCTTTAACGCCTTTAAGTTAGGCATAGGGAGCAAGAAAACGAATCAAGTTTTCTCCAATGAAGAAGCATTAAAATCAAATTTCTTGCCCTTACCTCTCTTACTTTTATTCTTAACCTTGGGGAACATATGATTTTTTGGTGGAGAAGCAAAGTGCATGGTTCCCTTTCCCACATCTATTTTTGCTCCAAGGAGCTTCAATAGGGATCTTCCAAGTGTAATTTGTCGCTTTCCTACATATTCAATAACAAGATAATCAATAGAAACCATTTTCCCTAGGACCTTTGTAAACACTCCTTCAGCTATTCCAATGGGTAATATTGTGGCATTATTAGCAAGAAATATTTCTTCTCCTCCTTTAGAAATCCCCCAAAGATTCAAAGTTTCATAAATATCTTTGGGCATAAGACAAAATTCAGACATGATATCACATCGAGCTTGAAAAGTTTCATTATTTATAACAATCTTTACTGTGGGGAGCCACTTTGAGGGTTCAGAATCTATTGGAACATAATCATGATGCTCTATAAGAGTGTTATAGCAATCCTTTAAACTAGTAGTGCGGGTCTCAAGAGTGTTCAGTCTAGCAAATATGTTTATAAAGGAAGAATCAGATTTGCTAGGCAAGTTGTAAGTAAAGACCAACTTCTTTATCACATTAACGGCATCATCCTCATTGCATTGGAGGAAATCTCCTCCCACAACAGCATCCAAATCATATCTATAGCAAAGAGCAATTCCAAGGTAAAAATTGCTAAGGAACAAACTTTGAGTCATTTTAGGTTTAGTTTTTTCATGTAGATCAGAGATTCTAGACCAAACTTCTTTGAAACTCTCTTCAATTCCTTGTTTAAAGGTGAAGATCATTTCCTTGGGTGACATAGTGATTGGAGCAATGCTAGACATAATGGCAACTTAAGATAGGAACTATTTTTTTGTGTTTTAATAAAGAAAGCAAACTAGTAAAACTAATTTTTTTTGTTTTTGATAAATAAACAAGCAAACAAAACAAAAAATAAACTAAGCAAAACAAAAAAAAAAGTAAAGAGATTGGTTATGAGGGACTCCCCTTTTGAAGATGTCCTTGACTTCCCTAGCAACGGCGCCAGAAAATATGCTTGATGGCCCATAATATATCGAGCTCGTTGGGGAACCCCAAGAGGAAGGTATGATGAGCACAGCAGCAAGTTTTCCCTCAAACCAAGGTTATCGAACTAGTAGGAGCAAGGAAACACCTCCAAGGTGTTGCTAGCTAGACTTTGGCAGGGCGCACTACCGGTGCCAGCAGCAACGTGGAAACCTACACAACAGAACCACAGAACTTTGCCCCCAACTTACAGTGAGGTTGTCAATCTCAACGGTTTTGATGAAAACAAAGGATTAAACGTATCGAGTGGGAGAAAGTAAAAGCTTGCAGAAAGTAAACAGTTGTAGGTTGATTGTAAAAGAAAGGACTGGGGTCCATAGTTCACTAGTGGTGGTTCTCCTTAAGATAGATAACATTTTGGGTGAAATAATTACAGCAGGGCAATTGACAAATATCGAGAAAGCATGCATGCATATACTAATCATCTTGAATCCTTTGATATTCGATTGGGCATTACAACATTATACATAGACCGTAATCCAACTGCATCTATGACTAATAATCCACCTTTAGGTTATCATTCGAACCCCCTCTAGTATTAAGTTGCAAGCAATAGATAATTGCATTACGCATTGCGTGTAAAGTAAACAATACGATTGTTCTATGAAGAAAGGATTGTTGTTTTCTCCCTAGTAGGAACAGCACATCTAGTACCTTAGAGATTTATGTCACTTCCCCAGATTACTAGAGGCATGAACTCACTATCGAGCATAAATACTAACTCTTGGAGTTGCTAGCATCTACTTGGCCAAGATAGCTACTAACAACGGAAAGCATGCAAGATCACAAATAACAAAGACATGATAGAATCAATAATAAATATGAAATAGCATCTCAATATCCATCGGATCCCCGCAAACACAACATGTAGGATTATAAATAGATGATCTTGATCATGAACGGAGCTCACAAGATCTAATGATGATAGCACAAAGGAGAAGAACCAGCCATCTAGCTACTACATGGACCCGTAGTCCAAGGATGAACTACTCACGCATCACACCGGAGGCTTGCATGATGATGAAGAAGGCCTCCAGGGTGAATTCCCCTCTCCGGCAGGGTGCCGGGAAGAGCTTCAGATCCCTCCCGGTCTAGGGATGGAGATGACGGTGGCTATAGACTCTTTCGTGGAATTTTGATCGGGTGCTTAGGTTTCTGTATCAGAGGCATCTTATAGTCGGAAGGGAAGGCCGAGGGGGTGCCTAGGGCGGCCAGACCAACCCCTGGCGCGGGCTAGGCTTGGCCATGCGTCCAGGTGGTGTGGCGGCCCCTGGCCCCTCTCCGTCTCGTATTCTGGCTCCGTGTCCTCCTCGGTGAAAAACTGACTTTGGCTTTTGTCCCGTCCGATTTCGAGAATATTCATTTTCTGACTTTCCTAGAACCAAAAACAGCAGAAAACAGGCAGCTGGCACTGTGGCATCTTGTTAATAGGTTAGTCCAATAAAGTGTATAAAAATACTCCAAAGTTGGAACAAAACAGAAGAAAGTAGATAAAAACCAAGCATGGAACATCAAAAATAATGGATACGTTGGCAACATATCAGGCATCTCGTATGGGTCGATGGTCTTCTTGATCTCCTGGTACTCTTGGGCATGTAGTACGGCTTTAGCAAATGTGGCATTTCCGTCTTCGCACTCTCGTGCTTTCTTCGGGTCTCCCCTGGTGGTGATCACGCGCTTTGGACCTGGAATTTTCATTAGATTATAAATGTAACACGAACGAGCCATGAAAGGCCAGTAGGCCGGACATCCAAATATAGCGTGGTATGCGCTCTTGAACGAGACCACTTTGAAGGAAAGTGCTTCCGTCCTGTAATTCTTTGGAGTTCCAAAAGTAACATCCAACGTGATCTCTCCCAAGGAATTTTCTTATCTTCCTAGAACAACTCTGTGAAAGATCACAGAGCTGTGATCCAGCTGAGTTTCTAGATCCCCATCCGACGTAGCATTTTGATGTAGAGGATGTTGATGTTGCTGCCGCCGTCATGAGGGTCTTGGAGAAATCATAGTCGTCAATGAGTGGATTGACGACTAACAAGTACTTTCCTCGCCTGTGCAACTTAGGCGGATGATCAGCATGGTCAAAGGTGATTGTCACTTCCGACCAGTCCATGAATTGAGGGATAGTCAAGACAGTTGTGTTGAGCTCATGCAAGATTGCTTTCTTGACCTTAGCTGGTTGAGACCCAAGGAAAGTGACATAAGTGTCTTTCTTCGTTGGGAAGTTCTTCTTTCCATCTGACTTGGGATTTGAAGGCTCTGCTTCCTCCATGTCGGAATCTTCCTTGGTCTCTTTTTCTTTTTCGGAATTCTTCTTTCCCTTCTTCCGCTTAGCCATGTAGCCAGTGGAATCGTCTTTCTTGATGTCGTCATTGAAACGACACTCGGCATTTGTGTGGGACGAGCCCCCGTTGGCATGTAAGTGATGCACACACGGATTATTGGCAATGTCAGCCCATGAATAGGTTTTGCCAGGTTGCTGGTCTCCTCTACCCTGGACCCTTGGTATCCCACAACCGCGTCAGCGGCCGCCTGCGCGCCCTCCTCGTCCTCCAGACCTGAAAGTAGCAGTGACAACTTCGGTTTCCGTGTTGGGTTTTTCTTCTGAGGTGTTCTTGCACTTCTGAGCTTGTTGCTTTGGCTGTTTTGCTGACTGTGGTACAGCCAAGACATTCAGTAGTCCCTCCACATCATCATCGTCATCTGCATACTTGTTTTCTGTTTCTATCATCTCTCCTAGATCAGTGACCTTGTCGCACTTCAAACGGTGACGTAGTAAACCAATTGGGAGTCCTACAATGAAAGCTTCAGTCGTAGTTTGATCATTTACCCCTTCACAGGAGTTCTTAGTGTCGATCCATTGTCCGAGATAATCTCATCAAGTTTCTCTGGCCTTCTGGGTGCAACGCTGTAGGTCTCCTACCGTACAGGGCCTCCGATATGTGCCTTCAAAATTCCGAAAAAATGCACTTTGCATGTCATACCAGTTGTGAATGGTGTTCTCCAAAAGTTCATTGAACCAGGATCGTGCCGTCTTCCTCAGCATAAGTGGGAGATACTGGGTCACGACCAAGCTATTTCTGCCTTTGGCGATGCAGCAAGACTGGAAAAAATCCTGGAGCCAAGTATCTGGCCGGGCCACACCGTCGAAGGCTTGGATGTGTCTTTAGATAGCAAATCCTTCCAGGAAGTGTGTTTGTCGAATCCGTGGTCAGAGGCATTTTGGACCCATGTAGATATCATCGTTCGCGTAGCACCGCGGCTCTATGTTAGAGTTGATCCGATGTCGTGTTGGTTGTTCACTATGGTTGCGGTGCCTTGGAGCCGGACTTCTACTTCTACCACCACCTCCTCCGCCATGACACCCTCGTTGGCCTCCTCGAGAGCCGATATGATGGCTACTTGGTTGAAAGGGTGGTGTAGGTGGATTGTTTCCGGCTGAATGTCGGCCTCCATCCGGAGCATCATTATTCCGGTTCCGGGGAGGGTATTCATTACGACGAGCCCCCTGCCGGCTTGACTCGGCATGGTGTCTATCGTACCTTCGTCCGTCATTTCCGCCATTGCGGTGAGGTTCAGCCGGACAGCTCGTATGTCTAGGAGGTGGCATCGTTTGTCAGCCCTCCTCCCGATGTTGCTCTTTGTCGTCTTCCCTGCGATTGTTCGCCTCCCACTAGGGAGGGTGTCTCAGAACTAGTGCTGCAACTGCGTCTAGCTCTGCGGCTGGAGCAACATTGCTCCAGTCATGTGTAGTTCTGTGTCGTTGCCTAGAAGATTCGGTTCTCGAATAGTTGTCCTCCCGACGGTCAGGCGATGATGCTATGCTAGGTCCCGTCGGGGCCTAATATCATCCCAAGCCGGATCCATGAGAGATTGGTCGGATTTGGAGACCAGTTTCCTGCTTCCGGATTTCGTGGCCATTCGTTGCTCCAGACCCTTGGTAAGTAGCTTTACGCCCAACTGAACTTGATCTGGGTTTGGGTTGTTTGCTAGGATATCTTGAGCTGCAGCGGTGTTTTCCACTAGCATTCCATACACCAGATCTCCCTTGCTGTCCAGCCGAGGGTCTCCTTTGATGGTGTCATCTCCCTCAAAGAGGATCTTGTGGACTTCCAGATTTTTGTTAGCCCGCACGAGGCCATTCCGGGTCTTCTGATGCTGCAGGGAGTTGGACTACCTCGCAGATGCAATGCGCTTCTTCTCTTCCATAAGGTTATTAGCCTCATCCAGGATTAGTTGATGACGTGCTTCTAGGGCTTTCGCCCTTTCTTCCAATTCTACAGGTGTAAGCTCTACAGCTGTAGGGATAGGCGTAGTTAACGCAGCATCGATGAGTTTACGGGCACCAGCACTAACCATGTATCCATCCACCGGAGTTTCCTTTGGCTCGTCTGGGATTAGGGCTCCATCCGAGTCTTCTTCATATTCTTCGGCGACCACCTCCTATGCTGGAGGATCTTTTGTCGGAGTCATGTGCTTCCTCTTCTTCTTTGCCTTCTTCGCAGCGCCGGTAGCAAAGACGGCTTTGGGTCCGTTTCCCGGAGTCAAGCTTTGATCGGTACTTTTAGACATCTGGACGTCGGGATTGTCTCCGAGTCCATGTCATCCTGCGCTTTGGGAGAGTTTTCTCCGGATCCTTCATTCCATGGCTTATCCTTCTTCTGCAGCTTTGGAGTTGAACACCCCTTCATATTCCGCAGAGAACTTTCGGAAATCTGACAACGTCGTCGAATCATCTGAAGATGCCAGGAAGTCGGTGTTTGTTTCGATCGTCTCCAGCATCGAGTCCTTGTTGTCTCCAGCATCCGGGATTAGGGTTTTCCGGGATCCGAAAATCTACCGCCTCCGCGGACAAAGTGGACCCAGAAACTTCTTTTGCCTCTATCATCACCGCTGGGGTGGGTGGGGCAGGTTCAGTGAAACCGATGTAAACATCGATCTCACCAAAAGACATGATGGTGTAGGCAGGCACGACCTCCCTAGCCGGAATCCAGGTCTCGTCGAGAATGATGAGAGGAATGTCGCAGGCATAGAGGACACGACCGACGGCGATGGTTTCGCCAATCCCGATTCTTGCAGATTCCACTCGGAACGTAGATCCTAAGCTCACTTGTCCCACAGTGGGTGCCAATTGTCGTTGGATTGATGACAAGTACTCCATGAGGGGATCCTCGAGGCGTGTGAAAGAGAGGGGTGTGAGACGTACGGTGTTTCGGGACTGTGAGCACACATGTTTACCCAGGTTTTCCGCCGGTGTTGGACGAAACCTACTCCTGCTAGCAATCCAGTACTACGGTAGAGCCGGAATATGGGTTACAAGGGTTTCTCTTGTGCGAGCTAAGATTGTAGACTATTGTGGGTGCCCTAAAGGCTTGCCCTAGGACGGATTATATAGATATCCGGCCTAGGGTTTACAAGAGAGACCTATCCAACTATGACTAAGAGTCGGTTAGAGAGTACATCTTGAACTACAAGTAACATAACAGGCCTATGTCGGTAAGTCTTCTGGGCCTTCTCGTAGCCGGACTGGACTCCGTCTCTTCTCCCTGACTGGGCCGCCCGTGAAGCAAATCTCTAACCCGTGGGACACCCTAGTCAGTGAGGCACTGTGAGGATACCTGGAAAGTATATCCCCAATAAGCATGTTTAGTTGAATCATCATCAAGTAAAAGATCTACTAAGCTTTTTTCCATAGGTTTCAAATCAAGTAAATCATATAGATCCTTAGATAAATCTGAGACACTAGATCTTTAATCTAGAATAGCATGATGTGTCTCTTTTCCAGTAGTGATTAATACCTTGGGGATCCATACATCCCCAAGATTAGGTGGTATTATAGCTTCTCTATTGTATCTTTCAATCTTTTCTTTTATAACATAGTTTGCTAGGTAGGAACCAAATCCTGCTTGATGACCATTAAAGGATGGATCATTAGAATTTTTTTGCAACAAGTTAATGAGTTCATGCAAGCTATATTTATCAAGATCAAGTACAGGTTCTTTTGTTTCACTTAACATTTTGACTTCCTGTACGTGTTTATCATTTGCTATCATTAGTGTTTCCTTTTCCTCTATCATATTAAGAGTTTCCCATGATTAATCTATTACTTCTTGCACATATTTGATTGTTTCCTCATGGTTCTTTTGAGCTTGAATAAGATTTTTAAATGATGTGATTTCTTGTGTTAGGAGATCTACCATTTCAATCAAAGCATCTTGTTTCTCAAACTTAGCTATAAACTGAAAGAGTATGAGTTTTAGCGAAATATGATGGATGCATTATTGAGCCTCGTGGGCGAGTATATATAGGCGTACAGAGGATCATCTTGGAGTACGAGTCAAGTTAGGACTATAAGTAAACAGATCCTAACTCTGTCTAAACTACCATAACAACCATATATGCCTAATACTCTAACATCCTCCTGCGGTCGTAGCAGTAGCGTCATGAATAAGTGGAACGTCACAGACGGTCAGATTGGAGATAAACCATAGTATAATCCAATAGGCTGACATCCCCCCGCAGTCTGAGCGGGAATGTCGTAGATGGTGTCGCGTCGCGGTAGCTTGGAGTGTAGAGGAAGCTAATGATGCTCAAGCAAGGTGGTAGCCCTTGTGCCGATTTCAAGGGAGCCGAGAGCGTTGGGCAGTGTTGTGGTCGAGGTAACCGTGCAAGGGGTCACCGTGGTCAGGGACGCCGGTGTCGAGGTAGCCGCACATGAAGCCGCATGCGCATAGTGCATGAGGAGGATGACAGAGACACGTGGAGGCAATCATCGTGGGGCCACGACAGCTTGCCGAGGGTCCGCGGAGGCTTGCCGAGGGTCCGCGGAGGCTTGCCGAGGGGCCGCGGACGCTTGTCATGGGGCTGAGACAGCTTGCCGAGGGGTGTCGATGCTGAAGTCGATGCAGTCCGAGGAGTCGACGACGAGGTGCGGCCATAGTTTTGCCAGAACTTGGCGCATGTCGGGGAAGAACACACACTCTAGTTTTGCTAGAACCGAGTACGCGAAGAAGATTTTGTCGATGACGTGGTGGAGGCACTCATAGAGAAGGTGTCAATGCTGAAGAAGACTTTGTTGAGGCCGACGAAGACGAGGCGCTGTTCCGAGATTGCTAGGCTCGAGGACACGTCAGGGACGAAGGAACGCACCCGTATTGCCAATACCGGGCACGCAAGGGATGGGACGAAGACGCAGAAGGTGGAAAAACCAACGGCGACCTAGAGTGGTCATGTTGGATGCCTAGATTGGCGCGACAGCGGTACTCAAAGTTGGCAAAGAATAATCTAACGTGATGAAGACCATGCGCAAACATAGGCGACCCACACCATGGGAGGTGGTGCGGAGATAGCCTGGGGTGTCGGTGCGCGGGGATGGCGATGTAGACTATGTGCAGCGATGCTACGACCTGAGGGGGTGGCACCAAGGAAGGTGCTGCGGAAGCCGGTACCGTGGACCAAATGCGGCGGTGCTGCGGCCCGAAGGAGCAATGGAGCGGCATCCCGTAGCTCGATCGGTGGTAGGCGCATGCTCGGGGACGTGCTTGGCGTAGACAGGCGCGGGATCGGTTGATCAGACCGACGGTGCGCCGTATGCACCATGCAATGGACGACGCATAGATCAGAGTGGATGTCAGCGTAGTCGGTGTTGTCCCGGAGGATGACAACGAAGACGATCTGAGGGGGGCAGCCGCAACAGCCTTCTGAGGAAGGTGTAGCAGCCGTCCATGGTGCACGGCAGTCTGCCGTGAGGCCGCGACAGCCTGCCGGGCAGGCACGACAGCAGAGAGGGCACGCACACAGGCGCAATGTTGATCATCAATGCTGATGGTTGGAGTAGAGGCGCGAGTGGACAGCGGCGGTGGACGACTCAATCTGATATGAGATCGATAAACTAAAAAAGAAAGCCGATCAAGAGATCAGAGAAAAAGACTTACAGGGTAACAGATCAAGGATCGGCGGATGAACCCTACGTACGGGTTGCGTAGCTCCTGGCGGAGTCATGGAGATCGACCTCCTCGGGGGCAGCGCGGCGGAAGCGTGCCGGCGGCGGCTAGAGTTTGGGATTGGTTTAGGGTGATACCATGAAAGAGTATGAGCTTTGGCAGAATATGATGGATGTATTATTAAGCCTCATGGACGAGTATATATAGGCGTAGAGAGCATCATCTTGGAGTGTGAGTCAAGTTAGGACTGTACGTAAATAGATCATAACTTTTTGTAAACTACCGTAACAAACTTATATACCTAATACTCTAACATAAATTCTTTGTTAAGTTCCTTTTGAGTGGCTATAAAGGATCTCATGGTGCTTTCTAAATCATTAGGAGCATTATTACCACTAGCATATTTATTAGGAACAAAAGGTGGCCACCATATGAGTTATTATAGTTATTCCCATACCCATTACTACCAAAGTTTTTTATGAAGTTGACATCTCGCTTTCATTGGTGTTTGTAACTAACTCTTATAGAGGAACGTTATCGGTATTTTGCTTAGGTATGTAGGAAAATATGGCATCAACTTTACTTCCTATGGAGTCTAGTTCTTCAATGGAGTTAACTTTTTTAGATTGGTTTGGTGCTCTTTCAGTGTGCCATTGACTATGGTTGTGGATCATGCTTTCTCGGATAGTTTTAGCTTCAGACCTAGTTTTACTCATAAATGCACCCCTCGTAGAAGAATCTAGAATGCTTCTTGACATAATATTTAGGCCATTATAAAAAGAATGAAATATGGTCCATTCATTTACTCCATGTGATAGGCAAGATTTAAGCATGTTTTTAACTCTCTGCAAAGCTGTTGCTACATGTTCCTTATCATTTTGCCTAAATGATAGGATATTATTTCTGTTTTGTAGGATCTTAATAGGTGGGTAGTATTTCTTAATGAAATCTTCTTTTAGGTCATCCCAAGAGTTTATGCTAGCAGCAGAAAGCGATAACAACCATTCTTTAGCTCTACCTCTTAGTGAAAATGGGAATAGTTTAAGTCTGACAATGTCATTTTCCACATTTTTAAACTTTTTGATATCACAAATTTGACAGAAATCATGCAAATGCATAGAGGCATCCTCACTAGCACCCCCACCCGAATTGTTCTCTAGTTATAAGATTTAAAAGACCATGACTTACTTCAAAACTGTCAACTATGATTTTAGGAATGGTAATGGGTCTAGCCATGAATTTATTATTAGGGCTGTTTGTGTAGTCACAAAGTTTTATTCTTTCTCCCATGTTTGCAAATAAAAGGGTAATACTAATTTTTATGTGTTTTGTGTTTTTAAAGAAAAACTTAAAAAGACTAAAAACAAGACAAAATAAAATACTTTAAAAATCAAAATGGAGAAGAAAAAGCTCACACTGATGCAACCTCCCCAAGCTTGGGTTGTTGCACAAGTTGATGAACATGATGGTGCCAGAAGATGATATAGTAGTCGCCTTGGGAGTTTCACCACACTACAACCACTTGTGATATGTCTCCAACAATTCCTCGGCAACGGCGCCGGAAAATAGTCTTGATGGCAACAAACGCAACCACTTTTCATTGGGACTCCAAGTGCAGAGTGTTGTAGCAAGCTTCTTTCCCCACAAGGGTAACTCGATGGTTTATATCAAACTCTCTGGAAATTGCGTGGATATTTGTATTCTCCTCTTCAAGCAACCTGTAAAGCAAATAATTTGTCTTGTGTCCCCAACTCCACCAAGTGGTTGTCAATCACAAGGTTTTGTATTAGTATTATGAAATAAAATATAAAACAAAGTAAGTAAAGTAAAGGAATACAAACTAGATGATATGGAAGATAGTAGAGTTGTTTCTACGTTTGTATGAGTGATTGCAAGTAGAGAAAGTATTTTTGTATTTTCGAAATAATAAATTGCAGAAAATATAAATGATAGTATATGCAAAGGAAAGGTGTTTCTTATGATAACAAATCGGACCAGGGTTCATGGGTTCACTTGTCTACTCTCTTTTTAAGTTCTAGTGATCACAAAACAATTCATCAATGATAAAGATCCATGGAAATTCTATAAGTGCTTGATAAAAGGAATTAATATGGGCATCACATTCTAATATTGAGATGGAATACATCTCTCTCTTATACTCCTCAAGAAAGGGAAATCTCCATGCAATCCTGATTTAAGAACAAATCAGAGTATAGCTTTAAGCAATATTATATGATGTTTGAAATACGAATATGCTACCTTGATCTAATAAAGGTCATCACACTATCACGTGATAACTGTAACACATGATTTCACTTTATCCCTAGTGAGGCAGCAAAAGAAAGATAACAACCAAAGTAGATCTTGAATATTATGTGTCACAATTCAATCTCTACTTCCATGCTACTCCATCTAACACACACTTCTCCCCATACAAGTTCTTGCATACAAGTTGGATCAAAACAAGCAATGAAGACTAGGGTGCATGATATGCATCTATTAAAACATCTTACACAAAATAGATTCCAATCTCAAATGTCAAATCATACAACAAAGTTCCACCACATAGGAATTAAAAATATGACCATAATCATGTTAGGCAGCTCATATGGTACTAAATCTATGAAGAATAAGAGATAAATAGATAAAGCTACTGCCACAAATCCATAGCCCAGAGGTGGACTACTCCCTCTTCATGATGGTGATGAAACTGGATATGATGGAGAGGGTGGAGATCTCCCCCGAGGTGGCTCCAATGGAGTTTCCCCCTGCAATCTTTGCTGGATCTGGTGGTGTTTTTGGCTCTGGTGGCTCTCGCCACTTCTCGTCGCCTCTGTTTCGAGGATGCCCCATGGGTCCTTATATATGGATTTTTAGGTCAAGAGAACTTCATGGGCGAAAGAATCAAGGAGGTCGGACGGTTAAGGAGGGAAAGAGCATGGGTGGCGCGCGCACTAGGCCTGGGCTCTTTTGGCCCTCCTGGTGAGATTCCAGTGCTCTAGATGCTTCTCGTGGAAAAATATTGGCATTTCCAAAAGTGCAGGTCCATTTGACTTCATATAGGTCCTGAAACATCAAAAACATTGAAAACAGGATTTTTCTGCCCTGCAGGGTTATATAACCAAAATAAAGGGGATCATTGGTAAATCCCCAAAACTCAATATAAAACAGGGTATAACATAGGGATTGCTATTTTCGTGCCCTTGGTTCGTTAGTTGTACTCAGTTTTCTCCAGGCGCTTAACGTGTGGGGCCGCGCCATGTGGGGCAAGTTTGTTGGGAACACGTTATGGGGGACATGGTGTGGGACCATGTGGGGCATGTTTGGTGGTTACATGCGCCCTGTCGCCTAAATTGAAAGTTTTCTTTTTTGTTATTTTTATGATTGGCCTTTTTAAGAGAGCCTTTTCCCCTCTCTCTGGCTAACAGTTGTGTTTTTTGCCCAAAAAGGTTGGGAATCTAGAGCAGCTTCTTTCTTCATTTATTGTTCCTTTTGGCCCTCGTTTTTCCCCAATCTGGCAGCAAATCTAGAGGAGCAAATCTAACCAGCACCATAAATAAATTCAGTAAACAGAGCAGATGTAGATAAAGCAGCTACTATAGGATATATATAGTATGGTACTTAACGAGGTTCGACAATTAGGTTGTTCAGCAGCAGCAACGGACAAGTTCAACATAGACAAGACAAAAGAAGCTGCTTTATAGCAGCAGTAGCACAAGATCAGTGGCCCCACATGGCCTCCGCTAGGAGGGCCTCTGCCTCCTCCCTCTAGCGCCTCCTTCACTTCTTGCTGCCCAGTCCCTTGACCTTGGGTGCCTTGGGCTTGATCGGGGCATGTGACCCTCCTCGATGGCCACCTTCTAGAGGTTGCGGAGGTGGATACTGAGAGTCTGGTGCTTGGCTATGAAGTCCTGGATGTTCACGGACTCGCCACAGGTCCTCACGTCCTCGGCATGCTTCACGAGGGAGTTGAAGTCGGAGGCATGGAGCCTCCTGGTGGTGCAGAAGGGCACGTGTAGAAGAAGTTGTCATACTAGCCGGACTTCACCCTCCTCAGCACATGACGAGTCTTGGTGTCCTTGGACTCGTCGTCGCTGCAGACGTCGCTGCTATTCTCCTGTTGGAAAAAAACAGTAGAGTGCAATAAGGACATGATTGAGATAACTTGATTATCGGGATTGATATTTGCATAAATTAACCAATTGAGATCTCCTGATTATTCCCCAAATCTCAAACCAAATCGAATACTGATCCCAACTACGAACAGGGGGATTCAAATACAAACAGGGGATTCATCAAAATACGAACAGGAGGATTCATCGAAATACGAGATCTACCACAAGAGGATTAGCTACTGTAAAAATACGAACATCCGAACCCTAATAACATATGATCTAGCATCCAACGATGGGAATGGGGGAAGAATAAGGGAGGGAGAGAAAACCTTGGTTACCTCTGACCACGGGTCGGCGATCTTGATGTCGTAGGGCTTCGTCGGCCTTATCTAATCAACCTCCTCATAGGGTCCTAGCCGAGCGAGATCTGCCCGAGACCGGCGAGGGCCTCCTCGCCAGCGGCTAGGGAAGAAGCAGGAAAAGGGGTCTGGACGGGGATGGGGACTGCCTTCGATGCCTCGACGGGGGCCTCCTCGCCGGCAGCCTTGGAGGCGTCGAGTGCCATCGCGTCGTTCTTTTCCATCACGGGCGTGGTTGGAGTTTTCTTGGGGGTTTGCAGAAGGTTATGGGATAGTGGAGACAGTTGAGTGAGAGAGTGAGTGATAAGTGAGAGTGAAGAGGCCTATATAAATGAGAAGGTAAGCGATGTTTCGTTGCACCACCGTGCACGACGTAACCACGTACGCTACTGCACCGTGCACGTCCACACGTGTCTGCTGCCACCCTGTGCACCACACACGCGTACCGTGAGTCACATGTTTTCCCTCGTGTGTAACCCTAGCGACTTAGTTGTGCTCATTTTTGCCCTCGAGTGTAATACTGGCAGTTTGGTTGTACTCAGTTTTTCCCTCCAGTACTAACACTGTCGTGTGCAATATACTCATTTTTACCCTTCAGTGGTTTGTCAACAGAGAGTCATCGAATGGGTTTTAGCTAGCTAATCGATCATTTTATGCACAACAAATTCAAAAAGATCAAAACATAGTGGCATCTACCCAGGGAGTCTTATTATGTGGCCTGCCACCATAATAAATGTATATAAATCAATTTTTAACCCAAAGCACCACTTCTCAAATCACCTACTATCTATGACGGTTCATGGCTTTCTACTCAAGCCTCTTTCCAAACATCCCTCCCCAAAACATAGTTTGTCTGAATGAGGCAATAATTGTCAAACAGGTGTATATTTGAATTGCAAATAGTTTGATGTATGCCAAGATGTATTTTATTGTATAAAAGACGCATTTTCCATTTTTTAAATCTCTTTCTATTTTCTATTTGAATCCCTTTGTCATTCTTGCCCTTGGTTTTTAAGTTCTACTCAGTTTTTCCCTTGGTTCTTAAGTTCTACTCAGTTTTCCCCACTCTTAGTCACAATCTCTCACACTTGTGCTCATCTTGGCTGTCACGCTCTGATTGGTTGAGACAATTGTCACGTGGATCGTGCCAACCAACCGTTTTTCCTCTGTGATCTAGTAGGTAGGATAACCCCTATATCTATCGGGGGGCACCACTCTATTCATGCAAAATAACGAGTTTGCCACATGTACTTTAACTCCATAAACAAATGAATTTGAATATAATTTGAAGGGAAAGTGTTCAAAGGTGTATAATTTGTTCATTACTTCCACTTTATGAAAATGATAATCTCTTGATATTTTCTTAGCACAATGTTATCACATATAAAGTGCGATTTCAAAGAGTTCAAATGTGTATAATTTTCATATATGCAAGTTTATACATTATATTCCACTCTATGAAAATGGGAGAGAAAATGATAATCTCTCAAACTTTTGCTAGAACATCATTATCTCGTTATTAAGTGCAATTTCACAATGTTCAAAGGTTCAAATTTTTCGTATATGCAAGTTTATGCATTATAATTCACTTCATAGAAATGATAAATGATCAGGATTTTATTAGCACAACATTATCATGTGCTAAGTGCGATTACAAAGAGTGCAAAGGTGTATAATTTTCGTATATGCAAGTTTATGCATTACATGACACTATATCAAAATGATAATCTCTCAAGATTTTCTTAGCACCACATTACCACGTATTAAGTGCGATTTCAAAGAGTTCAAATGTGTATAATTTTCGTATATGCAAGTTTATGCATTACATTCCACTCTATGAAAATGGGGGAGAAAATGATAATCTCTCAAGATTTTGTTAGCACATCATTATCACGTATTAAGTGTGATTTCAAAGTGTTCAAAGGTTTATAATTTTGCATATGCAAGTTTGTGCATTACATTCCACTTTATGAAAATGATAATCTCTCAAGATTTTCTTAGTACAACATTATCACGTATTAAGTACGATTTAAAAGAATTCAAAGGTGTATAATTTTCATATATGCTAGTTTATGCATTATATTCCACTCTATGAAAATGGGGGCGAAAATGATAATCACTCAAAAATTTGTTAGCACACAGTATCACGTATTAAGTTGATTTCAAAGTGTTCAAAGGTTTATAATTTTCGTATACGCAAGTTTATGCATTATATTTCACTCCATGGAAATGATAAATGATCAGGATTTTATTAGCACAACATTATCATGTCCTAAGTGCGATTTCAAAGAGTTCAAAGGTGTATAATTTTTGTATAATTCTCTTATAATTTTCGTATATACATTACATTTCACTATATGAATTTGAAACTAGACAAAGGGCCGCCATCACGAGAGAAGAAGAAAGGAGAGGCAACGGCACGGGCACGAGCATGGGGCTGGCTCAGGGTCCCATCTTGCAACGCCAACCTGGGTAAGTTGTGGGTCCGGCGCTCACGTGGATAAGCTATGGGTCCGATGCTGATCTAGATAAGTGGAGAGAGGTGTCCACTACGAGAACCGACTGAAAGCGGCCCCACTTATCAGCATGTAACGGCAAGGGTACACTACAGGACCCGACAGAATGCACCCCTACATGCCAGCATGTAACGGCGAGGGTCAACTACGGGACCCGACTGAATGCGGCCCCACTTGTCAACACGTAACGGCAAGACTGACGGACAGCGAGTTTTCAGACTGTGTGAGAGTTTTGTACAAGGAGATGGGCAAAAGAGAGGACAAGTTAAGTGGCTGGGGAAAATTAAGTACAATTAACGAACCGAGGATACGAAAATAGAAATCCCTATAACATAATATATGATAAAAATATATGAAAAAACATGTTAACTAACTACAAAGTTCATGTATGCATTTTACATGCATCAACTATGCCACACCATTGCCACTGCTTTTGTTATATAGCTATGCTAGGATTTTGTAATCCCTTCGACTGTACCATGAGTTGGAGTCATCATAACTTGTGACAGTCTTTTTACTGAGCTTTTATATATATTGCTCGCTTGCCTATGTCTGTGCTTGAGATTTTTACTTGTTGCTTTATGACAAAAAGAGTCCTTATCCTTGACTGTTTGCTTGAATAGGGTTCTACGAGTGGCGGATTGGTCGTGACACCTTCCTTTGCTTCTGTGGGTCCTCCCCAGACAAGGGTGGATGAACTGTCGCAACTTCTGGTGCTTCGTGACCTTGTAAGGGACATGGAGAAGCATCCGCGTCCATGCCAATGTGTGGAAGTAAAAGGCAGATAAAGCACTCAAACACAAGAAGTATCTCCTTAGTGAGGTAGCCCAGATTAGCGAGCAGCTCCGGTCTAACTGTCCTTGGCTGTTTTTTGTCCTTTCGGTCTGTTGCTGAGTCTCATCACTTTGTTGGTGTAGTTGTCAATCTCATTCCACAGGAGGAGAAAGAGCGTGTCAGTATCCGACTAAATTTCCTAACTCAAGTGTAACTTGAGGCTGGCGGGTTCTTCTGGACTGATCGAGGTCGAGCGATCGTGTTGGCGACACTGCAAGATCGCGTTGCTCAGGTGCTGCATTACATGAAGAAGGCCTAATCCTCCTTCAAGCACATTTTCAGGGCAATGTTTCCACTAGACGCAACCCCTTCGAGCCTGTTGGCCTTGCTGCGGAAGTTTCACGATGTTTTAGATGTACGCTAATGCGTTCACCAGCAACTTGTTGCGGGTGCGAAGGCCGCCTTAGCTTATGTGCATATGCAGTCTCCAGATGTGGACCTGAAGGTCATCGCTGAAGGGTTGTCGGCACCTCCGGATGGTATGGCGTGTAATATGCGGCCGCACTACCATGAAGTTCCCGTCCTACGGAGGATATTATTCAGTTGTTTGACGAACGCACCAACGTCCTACTTCGGTGACAATAGTGAAAGTTATCTTGCGCAAGAATTGTACATAATGTAAACTTGGATGTAGTTTGAGAGAGTTTTATGGCCCTATCTTATGCTATTGTGAGTTTGTATGTGTAGCACCCTGGGAAAATTACTACCAGAAAATCGCATGTCTTTATCTTTGTACATCATCATGACAACATCATCCATATTTTGTCATAAAAGCATTTTGCGAAAACCCTATTTTGTTTCTACATTAGGCTCCTCGCTCGATTCAAATTAAAACCCTAATCCTCTTGGATCTTTTATTTGACTAAAACCTATTTGCAAATATTTTGTTTTAAACAAAATAAAACAAATAAGTAATAAGAAATTTTTTATAAATCTTTTGTACCAGGCTAGGCAGCCACCGGCCAGGCCCAAAAGACCCAGCCAGTAGGCAACCTACTACCCCGGTCCACCCTGATCGCTAACCCTAAACCTAGTCCACCTAATCCCCAAACCCTAACCTAACCAGCGACACACCCAACCCACCCTGTCACCGCCACCATTGCCCACTAAGCACCTACACGCACACGCAACGCACACCTTGCATAGCGGCACGCACACCAACCCTCGCATGACCCAACCCCACCTCACCTCACTCCTCCCGTTCCGCTACGCCTAGCCTATACCTCTCTCTATCCTTGTTCCCCAGCCGAGCGCTCCCTTCCTTCCCGCTTGATGGAGGCACCGCTAGGTCCTCCTCCCTGCCTCAGCCATCACCGCTAGCGCGCCTCCCCTTTCCTCTGCGGCCGGCCTCAGTTCGCGTGCACCTCCAGGGCATAGCCCTTCTTTCTCTACATCCTCGCCGCCTAGAGAACCCATCCTCGATAGCAATCTTGGCCACCACCGCATGCGCTCGCTCCCGTGGTCTCTCCCTCATCCCCTCCTAGCCGTCGAGCCTCACCACACCGTCGTCTGCTCGACCCCGTCACCGTTGAGCTCTTCGTCACTGTCACGGACCGATTTTTTGAGTTTTCAAAAACTTTTATTTTAAAATGAGGACTAGAAAATTTCGGTTAAATAATTAAGGCTTAACTAAAATTTTCAATTGCAAAACGTCTTTAACATGATTAATACCAACGCGAATATAAATTTTATATTTTTATTCTCCTCAAATCGGATTGTATTCGTGTGTGCTTTATAGCATATTAAAATATGCACCTTTGAATTTGTTTTAAATTTCTTAAATCAATTCCAACTGTATTGGAATTAATTAGACATATATAAGAAGGAGAATATTTCTCAAAATACTTTTAATATTGTTAATTGGATGTGCTTTTAAATTGTCAATTTGCTTCTTATTTGATTCTTTTCAAACAAACTCTTTTGGCCTAAGCACATGCATGCAATTGCATGTCCAATTAGTGTATATATATATATGCGGCTTCTCTCTTTCTTTGTCATGCATGCCAAATTTCACTGTAGCATATACATATATATGTCCTTCTCTCTAAATTCTCTCTCTAGACATATATATACTGCATATCAGTCTCTAGTGTGTTGCACTGACTCGTATATGTGAGACACTATATTACTCTCTCATCGCCTTTTTCTTGACCTAAGCACATGCACGATACATGCCATGCAAATGCATTTCCTACTCGTATATATACGTATATCTATTGCATGTCCTATTCGTGTTCTTCTTCTTTCCGTTATTTTATTTTCTCTCTACAAAATCTTCTTTCTCTCATTCTTTTCTTTCAGTTTCTTCCTTCCAGTACGTATTTGCATGCATGGCTCCCACCAGGTCGTGGCTTTCCTTCATAGTTTTCCTCTACATACTTGTATTCTCTCCTCTCTTCTTTTCTACCAATGCCCACAGACCCAACCAAGATAGCACATGAAGCCTGATCGCAGCGAGTATATCCTATTCAAAACGCACCCACGAGACAGAGTCACGGTACCGCACACACCTAGGAGGCATTAAGTGAAGCGCCCCGCACAAAGTACTCGAACAGCCTGATGAGTCGCACTATTCTTACCGCATGCACGAATGCGCTGTCAGCCGAACCATCTCGCGGCCATTATCTCGACATTGATTCTCCACTTAAATCGCTTCGCGTAAATCGCACAGACGTCCTCTACATATACATCGATAGCCTTTTGTCTAGCAATCCTCACTACTTCAATTTTCACCCCGAAGGGCTGCTAGTTTTATCCTAGATCTTCAAGGCCAAGCAAACTTCACCAGACCGACGCCGCTTAGGGTTCCAGCGATTTCGACTACGAAAGGCTGAGCTGCTGCGCCACCAGCTATAAGGCTAAGAAGAATCCGTTTCTGAAAAAGCAGTTCAATATGTTGATCACGTCTGACTTTACGACGTCTTTCTTCAAGCTCGGTTCATGATCTTCGCTCGGCAACTACGCTGCACTCGGTGAGCATCTGTAGATTTCCTCGCACACATGCGTTAGATTAGAGTGTATCTACCCCGTAGACATGGTCTCTGGCCATAGTTTTCTAGTTGGTCGCATGGCCGGTGAACCGAATGCCAACCGATGGCATGACCATATTAGCCTACCATGAACACGTGTATTGATCTTGATACCAACTTAGAAAACATGAAAAATAACTCTAGGAACCCACCATTATTGTTGGATGCGAATATCTTCAATGATTATCAAACTATTTGAAAAAAAGTGATTTAAAATCGGTTCATCACTAGAAGCATATACGGTCATGTCCCTGTAGTGCATATGTGCGCAATGTACTGCTGCCGGTTTTTACGTATGCATGACTGTCGATCATAGTAGTTGCAGTCAATTATACATGTTCTGCTAGGGATTTATTTGTAGATTGAATCGGATGCATGTTGATCTGTTTCCTGTAGTTTGCATATGCATTGATGCACTATTTCCATGTGTTCTGCTAGACATAGATTAGTGTAGTTATACCAATCGATGTTCAGATATATTTCCCTGGTTGATGGAATAAACATGTAGCTGCTATGATTATTTGTTGTAGTATACTACTGCTAGGTAATTGGGTATTTCATCTTTATCTAGATAGATTCCGTACATCACTTTGAGTCAGTTGATTTTTGCTCGCTGGTTCATCGCACATGCATGCCTAGTATGGTAGCTAGTCAGGTCGGGTCGTTGGTAAATATAGAGTAGTACGGTTTGTTTGCTTACTCTGCTTATTAAACTAGAATAATCGTGGTTGTTATTTTATGGCATAGGGTAAAAGTGTGACACTAGTTGTTACATTGATGCCCTGTTACTGTTACCTCTACCTTGCTTCGTTCATGTCATTGAACTTAGGGTGTTGCTCATTATCTCATGTCCGTGGTATTCTAATCTTAGATTATTTATTATTGAATGCGAGGATTTTCAATTTGTATTAGTCTATTTTGAAAAAGGGGTTTCATTGTCGGTGCATCTCTAGAGTTTATGCATGCATGTTCGCGTAGTGCATGTGGCATAGTACCAGATACCCGAGTATTCATATTTGTCTAAATCAATGCACCATTATTTGTAAACCAATCCAATGCGCTATGCTAGTGCATATAACTAGTGCTGCTGTTAGTTTGATATTCAGGTTTGTCTAATTATCATAGCATACGATCGATTACCCTTGCTTAGTAATACATTTTTGCTATTAGACCGAGCTAACATGTTCTAGTATTATCACGTTCTAGTATTGCCACGGTGATATTTAGTTTAGTCACTGGTAGATCTTAGCGGATCATTTATAAAATTTATCTAGTGATAGTGTTCATCAGGCTAATTATTAATTTACCCTGTAATTATTTTATTAGCATAACCATTTCAGGTATTGCATCTATGACATGCTATTTGCTGTCAGTACTGTCAATGTTATGTTGTCTGGTTCATGCCATTGCATGTTGGGTGTGCTTAGTAGTGCATGTGTAAATGTCCTAATCGTAGTTCAATCCATTGTGCTTATTATTGCATGTACAAATACTTTAATCTTAGTTTAGCTCGGGTACTAATAATGCATGAGTATGTGTATGTTTTGTCTTGTTTTTGTTTTGCATAGCATACAAAGGTTTATCAGTTATATTTGTTTTGAGCGTATATGTTGTACTAAATTACTTGTTAGTCAAAATGGAGCGATCAGCCTGCCATATGCCGTAGTAACCCAAACCCATTCACGTCACCCCGATCTCTTCCTTTTTACTCTATATATACGTCGAACCACCTACGCACGCTTTCTATTTGGATTTTATTTGTGGTTATTGGAAATTGTATTTCTTTATGGTTCATCGTTATGACGAGTAGGGAGTGACGAGTTCGATCAGAATCAAGACTACGAAGAAGAGCAGTACAACAACAACGAAGACATGCCCCTTTCATAATTATCCCATGTTTTACAAGTGTATGTTATTATTGTTTTACAAATATTACTGCTATTTTGGTTACCCACATACCTTGATACACTTGTCGCCATACAACCCTGAGTAGAGATTATATATTAATCCTGTAGAGTAGAATTGCTTAGCCATGCTATATATTATTTAGGATCCTTGATCTCTCCTCTTCGGAGGAATTGGATGACCCTTGGGTCAGATATACCCTTTTGAAACTAGATGAGCTCGCTGAGCTAGCCGTTGTTGCTTCATCTACTCTATTCTACTATGGGCGAAACTTACCATCTAAACACTGGAGCGAGCGACAGCTGGATGAAAGGAAGGAGCGATTGGCTGCCCTTCACTAGTTGAAGGGGGCAATCCGTCGCCTGTGCCGCATGAGGGCCTAATAAGTCTTGGATTTGAAGATTGTGACCAATGTACAACCACATGCTATAATGGGCACTGGCTTGGTCAAGTAAGTTAGTCAGCCTTAGGTGTCGATGTCTCCGTACCGCTGATGAGGTGTCTGCCTGCGGGGGAGCCTTCGGTACAGATAGGGGGACCGGTTTGGGGACGTACTCTCAGTTCGTGCGCCATACCTGGTGGGCATGTCACATCTTTGGGGGATCTAGCTAAAAGACCTTGTCACAATCCCTCTGCCGGTACACCAATTGGTGTGTATTAAACCAGCGAAGGCTGGTGGGCGTCAGGACGGGATTGTGTTGTGTGGGAAAAGTGTACAACCTCTGCAGAGTGTAAACCTATTCGAATAGTCGTGTCCACGGTCATGGACAACACATGAATCTTTCTTGACATACGGGAACCTGTCTTGCTACTTCCCTCTTTGCCCCTATCCTTATCCTGGAATCTATGAACTGTGTGAGTTGTCATGGACAATCACCCTATTGAGAAATATCACATTGATGATACACATGTTTTCGTCTGAAACCGCTTTTATCAAAACTGTTACCCTATTACAAATAAAATTGGCTTTTATGCAAAAGAACCATATGACCTCCACATAAAGCCACATGTAGATGTATCAGTTTTGCATAAGGGGTATGTTGAGTACGTCATGTACTCATGGCAATACTTTTGTTGAATTCAGAATACTATAAAGGGGAGGACTACGACTACTATGATGATGCTGAGGAGTGAGGTCTCGTGGACTACATCGATTGCCTGTGGCTGAGATGGAGTCACTACGCGTTCTATATTTCCGCTGTGCTTTTTGGATGTAATAAATGTCACTAGAAATTTTGCTATGTTGTTATCCAGACTTTGTAATTAATTACTTTTGTACGTCTGCAATGGTATACATCTTGTTGTGTCGTCAATATTGATCTTGGGATTGACGAATAAACACATGGGGGTCTGGAAGTTAAGTTCCGGTCCTCATAAAAGTGGTATCAGAGCCGATGTCGACCTAGTCATGTGGCCTTAGTTAGAAATGGAAAGCCTTAGAGACCGTTTGCAAAAAGTAAAAACTATATTTTTTAAATCTAGTAGTCTAATTCTTGACTATTCTAGTTCCTTGTCTTCTCTTATTTAACATTGTGTTCAAATTCTTCTTACCTAAACACTTTTCTAGTATACCATGACCTATCCACAAGAAGACTTTTCAAGAACTCAAGGTGTCAAGAGTCTTCAACCACACTCTGCATTCTTCAATGTCGAAGATTAACAC
Source organism: Avena eriantha (assembly GCA_910589775.1). Lineage (NCBI taxonomy): Eukaryota > Viridiplantae > Streptophyta > Magnoliopsida > Poales > Poaceae > Avena > Avena eriantha. The sequence continues at coordinate 434,429,265 of OU342744.1, forward strand.
CAAAACTTTTTGAGATCAGACAACCATATAGAATAAGGTTGGATAGATCCCTGGTAGCTATATAGTATAACGTTAGACAAAAAAAATTTGCTTGAGCAAGGTCTGCATATTTTTGGCCTTTGGCACCTTTTCCAATGCAGTCATGCTAAAACATCTGCAATTTCAAAGAAACTATTGGTTCTTCTGGATTCTTCTTTTATAGTCTTTTTCCTTTTCTCGTGTTCTATTCTTGGATACCCCTCAAAGCAAGGTTCTATTACCCATATTATGCTATTCCCTCTTACCTATGGACCCTTGGAAAAAAAGTGGACTTTGGTGATGGTACTATGTACTGAAGCTCTCATGGCCATAGAAGAGGAAAAGAATCACATGTTACCTACACTGAAGACTATTGCTCCCATGTTCCATACGAATCAAGGAGGATGAAATATGCATGCAAACTTCTAGATGAGAGTGGACTCACTTCCCGAGGACACCGAAAGTTTTTCTAACGACGATGGAAGCCACCCGCTTGGAGAATGTCTACACCTAGATTCGGATTGGTTTGTTTGCGAAGGATGCTTATTCAACTATATGGTGCAATGTTAGATCAAGCAGTGCAATGAAGGCATGCTAGTCGACTTCATGAATATGACTGAAGAATCTAAAGCAATGCCATTTGTATTAGCTACTATCTCATGTTGATCATAGTCGAGCCAAGAAAATAGAAGCTCATAAGTACGAGAATAAATCAGGAGATCAGCCGAGCAACCCATCAGTCATAATCCTACGAGCCACCCAAAACCCATTGGGTAGTGAGCCCAAATCTCGGGGACGAGATTCTGTTAAGTGGGGTAGATTTGTCACGGACCGATTTTTGGAGTTTTCAAAAACTTTTATTTTAAAATGAGGACTAGACAATTTCGGTTAAATAATTAAGGCTTAACTAAAATTTTCAATTGCAAAACGGCTTTAACATGAATTAATACCAATGTCAATATAAATTTTATATTTTTATTCTCCTCAAATCGGATTGTATTCTTGTCTGCTTTATAGCATATTAAAATATGCACATTTGAATATGTTTTGAATTTCTTAAATCAATTCCAATTGTATTGGAATTAATTAGACATATATAAGAAGGAGAATATTTCTCAAAATATATTGTTAATTGGATATGCTCAATTTGCTTCTTATTTGCTTCTTTTCAAACAAACTCTTTTGGCCTAAGCACATGCATGCAATTGCATGTCCAATTAGTGTATATATATGCAGTTTCTCTCTTTCTTTGTCATGGATGCCAAACTTCACTGTAGCATATACATATATATGCCCTTCTGTCTCTAAATTCTCTCTCTAGACATATATATACATGTTGCATGCCAGACTCTAGTGCACCACTGATGTATATGTGAGACACTATATTACTCTCTCATCGCCTTTTTCTTGGCCTAAGCACATGCACGATGCATGCCATGCAAATGCATTTCCTATATATCTATTGCACGTCCTATTCGTGTTCTTCTTCTTTCCGTTATTTTATTTTCTCTCTACAGAATCTTCTTTCTCTCATTCTTTTCTTTCCATTTCTTCCTTCCAGTAGTATTTGCATGCATGGCTCCACCAGGTCGTAGCTTTCCTTCATAGTTTTCCTCTACATACTTGTATTCTCTCGTCTCTTCTTTTCTACCAATGCCCACAGACCCAACCAAGCTAGCACATGAAGCCTGATCGCAGCGATTATATCCTATTCAAAACGCACCCACGAGACAGAGTCCCGGTACCGCACACACCTAGGAGGCATTAAGTGAAGCGCCCCGCACAAAGTACTCGAACAGCCTGATGAGTCTCACTATTCTTCCCGCATGCACGAATGCGCTGTCAGCCGAACCAGCTCGCGGAAGAAACTATCGCCATTATCTCGACATTGATTCTCCACTTAAATCGCTTCGCGTAAATCGCATAGACGTCCTCTACATATACATCGGTAGCCTTTTGTCTAGCAATCCTCACTACTTCAATTTTCACCCCGAAGGGCTGCTAGTTTTATCCTAGATCTTCAAGGCCAAGCAAACTTCACCGGACCGACGCCGCTCAAGGTTCCAGCGATTTTGACTACGAAAGGTTGAGCTGCTGCGCCACCAGCTATAAGGATAAGAAGAATCCGTTTCTGAAAAAGCAGTTCAATCCGTTGATCATGTCTGACTGTACGACGTCTTTCTTCAAGCTCTGTTCATAATCTGCAACTATGCCGCACTCGGTGAGCATCCGTAGATTTCCTCACACACACGCGTTAGATTAGAGTGTATCTACCCCGTAGACATGGTCTCTGGCCATAGTTTTGTAGTCGGTCGCGTGGCCGGTGAACCGAATGCCAACCGATGGCATGACCATATTAGCCTACCATGAACATGGATCTTGATACCAACTTAGAAAACATGAAAAATAACTCTAGGAACCCATCAATATTGTTAGATGCGAATATCTTCGATGATTATCAAACTATTTGAAGAAAAAGTGATTTAAAATCGGTTCATCACTAGAAGCATATACGGTCATGTCCCTGAAGTGCATATGTGCGCAATGTACTGCTGCCGGTTTTTACGTATGCATGATTATCTATGTCGATCATAGTAGTTGTAGTCAATTATACATGTTCTGCTAGGGATTTATTGGTAGATTGAATCGGATGCATGTTGATCTGTTTCCTGTCACTAGTAGAAAACAGACCTTTGGTCCAGGGGTATTAGCCCTAGTTTTGCTACAAACCAGGACTAATGCCCCGGTCCAACGGCTAGATCAGGCCCCAGGGGTGGCATGCACTACCCCCGGTTTGAACGGGACTTTTAGCCCCGGGTCGTGTAACAAACCGGGACTAAAGGGTTTCAGGCAGGCCGGGTCAGGCCCCAGATCCTTTATTCCCGGTTTGTTATATGACCCGAGGCTAAAGGTGGACCTTTAGCCCCGGTTCTAGACACGAACCAGGGCTAAAGGTCTGGCTATATCTTCTTCCCCTGCCCGAGCCACCATTCAAGCTAGTTGCTCTCCTATCTCTCTTTCTTGCTTCAAGCTCGAGTTCATGCCCTTTTTTTCCTAAAGATTTGTCTATATTTTGTGGTGCCCCATCTATCCAAAGGTTCTAAAAGGTGAACAACTGCATCCTTTGAACTCTCATTGCTATATTAGCTCATTTCATGCTCTATCTTGTAGATGGATTTGTGGATTTAGTTTGGTAGTAATTTTTGCAATGATAGCATGAGATCGATGTTTAGATTCTATCTATCTTGTATTAATGTAAGGAACTCTAAGGTAAATATCACAATATGTGGATTCTATTTATATATATCTTTTTTGGCACATAGTCTCGAAATTTGATTTTAGAAGCACACACATGCTTGAGTTCATCATTCTAACTAGCTAGCTAGGCAAAATATCCTTCTTCGTCTACCTGTGTTCAACAAACTGAAAAAATTGTAACAAAGATAGGGTTAATTCATAAAAGCTTGATAAGAAGACATCACAGTACATCTTCGAGAAGCTCCTCTATGGCGAGCTCCTCGAAGATGTCTGAGGATCCTAAGACATCTTCGAGAGAAGCTTCGTCGTAGTGGTATCCCTCTAGCACCATCTTGGAGTTAATAACTTCTCTAGCTATAGATTAGTACGCCGGGTAACTAAAACAATTCACTTATTAGGGAGTGCATCTATGGCGAGCTCCTCGAAGATGTCTGAGGACGGGATCCTAAGACATCTTCGAGAAGCTCTGCCGTAGTGGTGTCCCTGCTCTCGCACACCATCTTTCAGTTTATATCTTCTCTAGCTAGATCAGTATGCTGGTGGAGCTAACTAATTTCATATATTAGAGAGTGCCTCTATGGCGAGCTCCTCGAAGATGTCTGAGGACGAGGTCCTAAGACATCTTTGAGAAGCTCCGCCATAGTGGTGTCCCTGGTCTCGCACACCATCTTGCAGTTCTTCACAAGAATGCATACCTATTTATAGATTAAGAGCACAACATAGTATCGGGCACTGATGACATAATGTCGACACACTCACTCCTGCCATAGTGCCGCCACCCATCCAAAATAGTGTCATCATTTAATTTACTGGCTTAGTGCTACCCACTGAGGACATAGTGTCGACATGTTGTCTTCACATCCACATTTAGTCCCGGTTGGTGCCTCCAACCGGGACTAAAGGTTCATCATATATTTAGTCCTGGTTGCTCGTTTTAATTTTGTTTTTTAGATTAGTACTAATTAATTATGATTATGTTGCCACCCACCCAAAATAGTGTCATCATTTAATTTACTAGCTTAGTGCTGCCCACTGAGGATATAGTGTCGACATGTTGTCTCCACATCCACATTTAGTCCCGCTTGGTGCCTCCAACCGGGACTAAAGGTTCATCATATCTTTAGTCCCGGTTGCTGGCTTTAATTTTATTTTTTACATTAGTACTAATTAATTATGATTATACTGCCACCCACCCAAAATAGTGTCGTCATTTAATTTACTGGCTTAGTGCTGCACACTGAGGACATAGTGTCGACATGTTATCTCCACATCCACATTTAGTCCCGGTTGGTGCCTCCAACCAGGACTAAAGGTTCATCATATATTTAGTCCCGGTTGCTGGATTTAATTTTGTTTTTTAGATTAGTACTAATTAATTATGATTATATTTGATGTACTTAATTAATTATATAATGCAGATGAGCCGGCAATGGATGTACGCTGACCGACTCTCTAACGAGTTCATTAAAGGCGTGCATTCTTTTCTTCTTGTGGCCGAGGCAAACAAGCGGAATGGTTTTATGTCTTGTCCATGTGGTGTCTGTCAGAATCATAAGGAATACTCTTCCTCAAGAGTCCTTCACAGCCACCTGTTTCGGTCTGGTTTCATGACCGGCTATAATTGTTGAACCAAGCACAGAGAAAGAGGGGTTATGATGGAAGATAACGAATAAGAAGAGAATGATAATGACTACCCTGAATACGATGGTACTACAATGGAAGACATTGATGAAGAAAAAGATGAAGAACGGGGATCAGATCTGCCCGATGATGATCTTAGTCGGGCCATTGCTGATGCCCAGGAAGAATGCATAACTGAAAGGGAGAGGTTGAAGTTCAAGAAGATGTTAGAGGATCACAACAAATTGTTGTACCCAAATTGTGAAGATGGGCACAAAAAACTGGGTAGCACACTAGAATTGCTGCAATGGAAGGCAGAGAACAGTGTGACTGACAAAGGATTTGAAAAGTTGCTGAAAATAATGAAGAAGTTGCTTCCAAAGGATAATGAACTGCCCGCCAGTACCTACGAAGCGAAGAAGGTTGTCTGCCCTCTAGGATTAGAGGTGCAGAAGATACATGCATGCATTAATGACTGCATCCTCTATCGTGGCGAGGAGTACGAGAAGTTGGATGCATGCCCAGTATGCATTGCATTGCGGTATAAGATAAGACGAGATGACCCTGGTGATGTTGAGCGCAAGCACCGCATGAAGAGGGTTCCTGCGAAGGTGATGTGGTATGCTCCTATAATACCACGGTTGAAACGTTTATTCAGGAACAAAGAGCATGCCGAGTTGTTGCGATGGCACATGGAAGACCGTAAGAAACACGAGATGTTGAGACACCCCGCTGATGGGTCGCAGTGGAGAAAAATCGAGAGAGATTTTCCGGACTTTGCAGGTGATGCGAGGAACTTATGGTTTGGTCTAAGTACAGATGGCATGAATCCTTTTGGGGAGCAGAGCTACAGTCATAGCACCTGGCATGTGACTCTATGTATCTGTAACCTTCCTCCGTGGTTGTGCATGAAGCGGAAGTTCATTATGATGCCAGTGCTCATCCAAGGCCCGAAGCAACCCGGCAATGACATTGATGTGTACCTAAGGCCATTAGTTGAAGAACTCTTACAGCTGTGGCACAGACAAGGTGTACGTGTGTGGGATGAGGACAAGCAGGAGGAATTTGACCTACGAGCGTTGTTGTTCATAACAATCAATGATTGGCCTGCTCTTAGTAACATTTTAGGACAGACAAACAAGGGATACAATGCATGCACACACTGTTTAAACAAGACTGAAAGTATATATTTGGATAAATGTAAGAAGAATGTGTACCCGGGGAATCGTCGTTTTCTTCCGCCCACGCACACCCTAAGAAATAAAGGTAAGCATTTCAATGGCGAGGCAGACAGTCGGTGTACCGCCGTACTGGTGATGATGTATTTGATATGGTGAAGGATTTAAAAGTAATCTTTGGAAAGGGTCCTGGTAGACAATCTGTTCCGAAGGACGATGTCGGACACGCACCCATGTGGAAAAAGAAATCTATATTTTGGGAGCTACCCTATTGGAAAGTCCTAGAGGTCCGCTCTGCAATTGACGTGATGCACATGACTAAGAATATTTGCGTGACGCTGCTAGGCTTCTTGGGCGTGTATGGGAAGAGCAAAGATACACCTGAAGCACGACAGGACCAACAACGTATAAAAGACCGAGACGGCATGCATCCATAGCTGTTTGAAGGTACTGCTAGCTATGCCCTTACCAAAGAAGAGAAGGAAATCTTTTTTGAAGTCCTTTACAGTATCAAGGTCCCGTCTGGTTTCTCGTCGAACATAAAGGGAATAATAAATATGGCAGAGAAAAAATTTCAAAACCTAAAATCTCATGACTGCCACGTGCTTATGACCCAGCTGCTTCCGATTGCATTGAGGGGACTCCTGCCGGAAAATGTTCGAGTACCCATTGTGAAGCTATGTGCATTTCTCAATGCAATTTCTCAGAAGGTAATCAGGCTAGATAGTCTAACAAGGTTACAGAAACATGTGGTCCAATGCCTTGTCAGCTTCGAGTTGGTGTTCCCACCATCCTTCTTCAATATTATGACGCACCTCCTAGTTCACCTAGTCGAAGAGATTAACATTCTTGGTCCTGTATTTCTACACAATATGTTCCCCTTTGAGATGTTCATGGGAGTGTTAAAGAAATATGTTCATAACCGTGCTAGGCCAGAAGGAAGCATCTTGAAGGGATATGGAACAGAGGAGGTCATTGAGTTTTGTGTTGACTTTATTCCAGACCTTAAGCCCATCGGTGTTCCTGAATCACGGCATGAGGGTAGACTTAGTGGAAAAGGCACGCTAGGAAAGAAAGCAAGGATATGTATGGACGGACATTCTCTCACTAAAGCACACTACACAGTTCTGCAAAGTTCCACCTTGGTGGCTCCGTATATCGAGGAACACAAGAATATTGTACACTCCAACAACCCAGGGAAGCCTGCCTCCTAGATTAGAGATGAACATATGAGGACTTTTGGTGGTTGGTTGCAAACACATCTCATGAATGACATAAATGTTGGAGAGCAGTTGTACTTGTTGGCCAGGTCACCATCTTCGACTATATTGACTTTCCAAGGGTACGAGATAAATGGGAATACATTTTTCACGATCTCCCAAGATAAAAAGAGCACCAATCAAAATAGTGGTGTCCGATTTGATGCAACTGACGAGAATGGGCAAAAGGATACATATTATGGTTACATAGAGGATATATGGGAACTTGACTATGGACCTTTTTTAAGGTACCTTTGTTTTGGTGCAAATGGGTCAAGCTGATAGGAGGCGGGGTTGAGGTAGACAAGAAATACGGAATGACAATAGTGGATCTCAACAACCTTGCATATAGAAATGAACCATTTGTCCTAGCCAATGATGTGGCTCAGGTTTTTTATGTGAAGGACATGTCTACCAAACCGAGAAAAAGGAAAGATAAGCAAAAGAATATAGCATCTAATGAGCCAAAGTGCCACATAGTTCTTTTAGGAAAAGAAACATCGTGGGGGTGGAGGATAAGACAGACATGTTAGAAGATTATGATAAGTTTCATGAAATTCCGCCCTTCGCTGTGAAGCATGACTCAAGCATCCTGTTAAGTAAGGAAGATGCTCCATGGTTACGGATTAGAAGAAAACCCTAACATGTGTGGATGTTGGTGATGTACAATATTATTAAACCTTTATTTTTAATGGTCTTCTTATATGTATATGGATATGAACTATCTCGATCTCAATAGGTAGCATTGCAACTTGCTGTGGCCAGACATTTATTAATATTGAAACGTAAAAATTAGTCATAATCATATCTAGCCCTGTAGTACATGATGACCCACAAGTATAGGGGGTGTATCGCAGTATTTTCGATAAGTAAGAGTGTCGAACCCAACAAGGAGCAGAAGGTGCTGGCTAGTGGTATGGATCAGGAATTCTCTGCAAATACTTAGCAAACAGATTTTTAGTGATTTTCGATAAGGCAAGTAAATAAAGTACGAGTAAATAAAAGACAGTAAGAATGAATGCAGCAAGTGGCCCAATCCTTTATGCCGCAAAGGACAAGCCGGTTGTATTTCTATAGATGACCAAACGTTCTCGAGGACACATGGGAAGACTGTCAAGTGCTTTCTCTTCATATAGTCAATTAATCTTCTCTAGCTTGCTAAGTGTTGTGTGGGTGAACCTGTGCTAATGTACCGTCGCATCCAAGACTTAATACATAATTGTGATTAAACCCCCTTGCAAACATCCGTAAGTACAAGAAAGTAATTAAGGTAGAAACCTAACCACAGCTTTAAACTCTAAGACCCCTACGTCCCTTGTGCAATGGTTTCCTAACGGGGGTTCAGGTTTCTGTCACTCCGGCAACCCCTACGATTAGTAGCCAAATACACAATGCATTCCCCTAGGCCCATATAGGTGAAGTATCATATAGTCGACGTTCACATGACACCACTAGAATAAGTACACCACAACTTAAATAACAATCTATTGAATCTTTCTCAACACAACTCCACTACTAACAACAAGACTTCTCCCATGTCCTCAAGAACAAAACAAACTACTCACAAGACATCATATGGATCATGATCAGAGATGGAATAATGATGTATAACAATCTGAACATAAACAATAATTCAATGGTTCACTCAATAGCATCAACTACAAAGAGTAATCAACACCGGGAAAGTTTCCCCTATGAACTATAGCAAGATTCAACCAATTGTTATAGCAATATGGAGATGGTGATGAGGGTGCTGATGGTGATGATGGTGGTGGTGATGATGATCATGATCCCGATGAAGTCCCGCTTGATGGTGGTGTTGATGGTGACGATCTCCCCTCTCCGGGAAGGAATTCCCCTGGCAGAAATCTGTCTGCCGGAGAGATCTTTCTCTATCGGTGTTTTCTGCCCCGTAGAGGCAGCAGAATCTTTCTGTGGTCGCTCCCCCGAGTCTTAGGGTTTCGGGAGGAAGATATACGCTAGAGGGGAGAGGCTGGAGTGGGCCAGGGTGGCCACACCACTCCATGGCGCGGCCTAGGCCTGCCCGCGCCATGGGGTGGTGTGGCCCCTTGTGGCCCACCTCCACTCTATCTTCTGGCATCTTGAGTCCTCTGGAAAAATAGAATTTTCCATATATTTTCCCGGACTTTCTCATCTTCGCGAATTTTGCCTCCAAACAGCACCTTTTCCATCAGAATCCTGACTGTAGCGGTCCATGCTCCAAAAGTCATCAACCATGCAAAAATAGATGAAATAACATAAGTATCACCTCTCAAAACGAAATATATAATTGAATAGTAGTGAATTAAGACATAGAATAGTGATGCAATTGTTCCCAAGCGAAACTGAGCTCAATAAACATGACCTCAATTTTATGGAGTGAAGAGTCGATAAAAGGATACGGACAAGAAGCATCACATTCATCAAAAGCATAAATCAAAATAGAAGACAACTCACTATTATATAACTCAACTTGCAATGAGTAAAGGAAGCACAATAAAGATACATAAAGTGAATCATAATTGGTAATGGCAAACTTAGCTCTTGGTCGAAGAATAGTTGATAGTTTGCTGGAGTTCACAAATAGCTGGTTTTTCAATGAAAGCTTTCAAAGTAGTAAACTTCAAGATAAGAGCAATGTGCAAAACAAGGAACATAAGAAACATGATTGAATAAATCATCATATGAATGAATGAAACACATCAACTCAAAATACTTGCTGAGGTAGAAGGGAATAGGTTTACTGACTCAACTACAAAGTAAAAGAAAGACCCTTCAAAGAGGGAAGCAGTGATTACAAGTCTCATAAAGAGCTCCCAAAAATTATGATACTTACTAGCTTTCAGCTCTCATTGCCCCTATCATAGGCGTCTTTAGGTGATTAAGGTGAAAGTGAGGTCCAATCTGAGTTATATGCTTGACAGACTATAAACTGAAAATCCCAAGTCACTTGAGTACGAGGTCCGCTCCTCATGCTACTCAACTTTAGTTACCGGTAAGTTCTTGTCATCGTAAGTATGTGCGTATCATTGAGAACCGCCAACGGGGTACCCCTTGCCCGATGATACAGAAGAATCCCCATATCAAAATGACAAGGCAAGCAGACAATGAATATCTCAGCAATCTTCTTATTTACCATGGGAAAATGGTGCTTTTTTCTCTCTTTCCTCTTTTCATAGTATCTCTTTTTTCTTTTCTTTTTCTCAATAGCTATCTCTCTCTTTTTATATAAGAAGAATGCTTTATAGATATCATTATGGTTACGCTGCAGGTTTCCCCCATGCCAGCATGGATTAGACCAGCGGCCCAGGCGTTTCTCTAATACACATACATAACTCCATGGACTTACAAGCTCCCCTTTTATTTCACACCGACGACATCCGCAAACAAAAGAGCAAGGTATCAACTAGGTATGTATTTACAAGTGTTGAAAGCATTCCCTGTGACAGCACAGTTCTGCTAATCCCCAGCCTATAATTTGCAAGCATATAACTTTCATGGAGAGTTCACAATGGTTCAGGTCTATTAAGTGCGGAAAATAAAGTGTGCCATCAAGTTCGTGAGAGCTTTAATGACTATTTTCTCATAACAAGTTTAATTTGGGAGGTAGATAAAACAGGAATTTACTTGGAATAGAAATAATAATACTAGGTAGGTATGGTGGACACAAATGGTGAAGGTTTTGGTTTAAAGGAGGTGGATGCACGAGAAGAAATCCCTCTCAGTACAGGTTTTTGGCTAGCAAGGCTGGGTAGCAAGTACAAGAGTTGAAGGAAACAACCAGACATACAAATGATAAAAACAAACATGCAATCTTCCTTGAAAGCACAAAAGATCTTAACTAGAGAATACTAGACTTATGAGCAAATCAAGAAAGAAAGATGATGAAATTATTTTCCTCTAGAGTACTTCTATCTTTTTCTTTTCAACTCTCAAAAAGGGTATTGCTACTGACCAAGCCAGGTTTGCCAAAACCAACTAAATTAACTCAATGATCCCAAAGTGCTACCAATACTAACAACAAGATCAATCATATAACCACGAATTGAAAACTAACATAAGCTATGCAAAAGAGTGGATGATAGAACTTCTCATTAATATTCCATAACGGAAACTCACACCAAGAGATACATATCTAACGAGAGAGGGGACACTTCCATAATGCAAACCATACTACATAATAACTCCTCTATTCATGATATGACTCTACTAATAAGGTAAAAAGATAGAAGATAGTGATATGATACCGCGGCACTCCCCCAAGCTTGGAACAAACCCAGGGGATGCCAAACCTAATGACGAATTACTCCTTCGGTGGTGGTGGTATCCTCTCATCTTCGTCCGTCTTCCAGGGTAAAGGCTTCCCATCAACAAAGGACATCGTGGTTTCCAGCATCCTGAAACTTGCAGCAGCACGTATGTGTTTAAATCTAGCCTCATACTCACAGTTTTGATTTTGAACGTCACAGAACTATGCTTGCAGTTCGTTGGTTGTTTGGCGGAGTGAGAAGACTTCGTCTTTGAGTTCAGCAGTCTCCTTTTGGTGCTCGGCGATGAGTTCGGAACAAATCTTATGGATAATGTCCACTTCGCGCTCCGCCATCTTCCTATACCTAAAGATTTCTTGCTCCAATGCTTCCATCCTGTCCTCCAGACTTCCTTCACCTTTAGGGCCTTGAACCTCCTTAATCCCGACCTCCCCATCTTCGAGCAACAACTCCTTGGGGTGAATCTTCAATTCTCTCATGTATGGGTTGATGATATCTTCTAAGGGATCTCCCTTGGATGTTCCAGAGGAAGACATTGTGGCTCTAAATCTGAGATTACACCTGGCAGAAACAGATCAAAACAAAAACACGACAAAAACACGATATACGAACCTCGGAAGGTCCGGGGGTTATATATTACGAAGTTTCATATCAAAAGGAAGGTACTAGGAGAAAACGAGTCGGAGGCGGAGTCCTGGGTGGACTCACCACCTGGTGGCACGACCAGGGGTGGGCCCGTGCCACAGGGTGGTGTGAGCCACCCTGGCTCCGGTTCTGTCTCTTTTTCGCTTTGAAACTTTCCTTATTGACTGAAAACTGTAAAAATATAGTTGGATTGTATTTTCACGGAACTTTTTTTACCAGAACTGTTACCTATTTGGAAACGGACTCTACAGGTCTCTGAATTTGGTATTTAGTGGATCCTTCCAGAGTCACCACTTGAAAGGCATCAATATCTTCATCTTGATACACTTATTACTTGAGTCATAAAACCCTTCTCTTCCTTATTACACCATTATCTCCACTTCCTGGAAATTTCTTTCACACAAACTTCACACAGTTCTTATTAGCAATATTAGTATAAGTGAAGTGATAAAAGCTTTTGAGTCCAACTTCAACTGAAAACCATCAAAACAAAATCTACTGTAGAAAATCCTTCCGAAAACCCAAAAAGAATTCAAAAAGGAAATCGAAAAAAGAAGCAAATGCAAGATTGGCAAAATCTGTCAAAACAGACCAGCAGGTAAAGATCAATTTTTTCGAAAATCTTCTGTTGCTCAAATCAAAAAGTGCAAAACTAACGAAAGTTAAATAACAATCTGGGGCAGAAGCACGAAAAATTACAGCTCAATCCGACATACAGAGATCTCTCACGAATTTTTACGGTGAAGCAAAAAAAACTGTTTCGGGACAGCAACTTCCCCAAATCTTACTTCTCTCTCATTAGAGGTTGATCTTGACACAAAAACCAAACAAAACGGATAAGAGCAGTTATTACCGAGGTAATAACTTCCAAGACTAAAAGAAACAAAAACAAACTGAAAGAAAAAACAAATTAGGTTGTCTCCCATAAAGCTCTTTCTTTATAGCCATTAAGATGGGCATGATAATTTTGAAGAAGCTCTCATAGGGATATGAATTGAAGTGAAAGAGAGCATTAAGAAGCAAAAACGCACGCACATTTAAGTCTAACCCACTTCCTATGCAAGGGGATTTTGTAAACAAACAAGTTATTGGAACCAAGGGCAACTTGCATAAGAAGGCAAAAGAAATGCAACATAAAAACTTTCAGCATAAAACGAGGAAACTTGATATTATTGAGATGCACAAGGACACTTTTCCCTCTCTCATAATAGCTTTCAGTATCATGCATAAACTTAACAATATAGCTATCACAAGGACTATCATAGCAATGATCACTTATTCTAACAGAAAACACAGGAATACTAGCTCTCATAACACTACTATGCGAAACAATATTAGAGGTATCCTTACAAAGGATAGTGTGTCCCTCTTTTTCATATTTAGCAACAAAGTCTTTCACATTTGCTACAATAGGTTCATCAACCATTTGTTTATTAGTTTCAACAGCTTTGATTATACTTTCATTAACCATACTAGCTATCATAGAATGTTCCTTTACCTTAACTGGAAAAGACATTTTCTCAATATAAGGTTTAGGTAAAACATGACTAGCAGTATAAACTTCAGTATTTCTTGCAGGAACACTCTTAGCAATATCTTTATAAGGTTCATGATACTTATTCCACTTATTTTTAGGCACTTCAATATAAGAAGCAAATGCCTTAAAATAAGAAGCAATAGCTTGAGAGTCTAGACCATAAGCATTTTTAATATTTTGAAAGTCATCAGTTCCCATAAAAGATTCAATGCATTCATAATCATAATTTATACCTGACTTTCTACCTTTTTCATTCTCCCAAGCTTTAGCATTGTCTTGAATACGTTCTAGAAGGTCCCATTTAACTTCTTCTTCCATACGAGTGAATGATCCAACACAAGAAGCGTCCAATAAATCCTTGTCATGTAGAGGGAGCCTTGCATAAAAGTTATTGATAATGATATTATTGGGGAGCTCATGAATGGGACATTTGAGCATTAGTAACTTCAATCTCCCTCAAGCTTGAGCTGTACTCTCTCCATCAAGAGGCCAAAAGTTGTATATTTGATTCCGATCTTTATGAATCTCACTAGGAGGATAAAACTTTGAATAAAAGACAGGCACTATTTCCTCCCATTCTAGAGCTTGACCATTCTTCAGCAGCTTATACCATTCCTCAGCTCTTCCTTTCAGCGACAATGAGAATAACTTCTTCTTAACTTGATCTGTAGTAATACCTGCACACTTGAACAACTTGCATAATTCGTGTATAAAGAGTAAATGATCACCGGGATGGACAGTTCCATCCCCAACATAGTAGTTATCCATAACACGATCAATAAATCTTGTAGGTATTTTTAAAACATCTTTCTCAGCAGGTGGTGGATTATCTACTACCTTAGCAGTGGTAGTAGCATTACCAAATAAGAAACTCAGCGAATTATCCATAACGAAAATAAAGCAACTAGCAAAGTAAACAATACTCACAGTAGAAGTTTCCTTTACCAGTTCCACTCTCCAATAGCGCTTCACTCCCCGGCAACGGCGCCAGAAAATAGTCTTGATGACCCACAAGTATACGGGGTGTATCGCGGTATTTTTGATAAGTAAGAGTGTCGAACCCAACGAGGAGCAGAAGGTGCTGGCTAGTGGTATGGATCAGGAATTCTCTACAAATACTTAGCAAACGGATTTTTAGTGGTTTTCGATAAGGCAAGTAAACAAAGTACGAGTAAATAAAAGACAATAAGAATGAATGCAGCAAGTGGCCCAATCCTTTATGGAGCAAAGGACAAGCCGGTTGTATTTCTATAGATGACCAAACGTTCTCGAGGACACATGGGAAGACTGTCAAGTGCTTTCGCTTCATATAGTCGATTAATCTTCTCTAGCTTGCTAAGTGTTGTGTGGGTGAACCTGTGCTAATGTACCGTCCCATCCAAGACTTAATACATACTTGTGATTAAACCCCTTGCAAACATCCGTAAGTACAAGAAAGTAATTAAGGTAGAAACCTAACCACAACTTTAAACTCTAAGACCTTTATGTCCCTTGTGTTTCCTAACGGGGGTTCAGGTTTCTGTCACTCCGGCAACCCCTACGATTAGTAGCCAAATACACAATGCATTCCCCTAGGCCCATATAGGTGAAGTGTCAAGTAGTCGATGTTCACATGACACTACTAGAAGAAGTACACCACAACTTAAATAACAATCTATTGAATCTTTCTCAACACAACTCCACTACTAACAACAAGACTTCTCCCATGTCCTCAAGAACAAAACAAACTACTCACAAGACATCATATGGATCATGATCAGAGATGGAATAATGATGTATAACAATCTGAACATAAACAATAATTCAATGGTTCACTCAATAGCATCAACTACAAAGAGTAATTAACACCGGGAAAGTTTCCCCTATGAACTATAGCAAGATTCAACCAATTGTTACAGCAATATGGAGATGGTGATGAGGGTGATGATGGTGATGATGGTGGTGATGATGATGATGATCCCGATAAAGTCCCCCTTGATGGTGGTGTTGATTGCGACGATCTCCCCTCTCCGGGAAGGAATTCCCCCGGCAGAAATCTGTCTGCCGGAGAGATCTTTCTCTCTCGGTGTTTTCCGCCCCGCAGAGGCGGCAGAATCTTTCTGTGGTCGCTCCTCCGAGTCTTAGGGTTTCGGGAGGAAGATATACGCTAGAGGGGAGAGGCTGGAGTGGGCCAGGGTGGCCACACCACTCCCTGGCACGGTCTAGGCCTGCCCGCGCCATGGGGTGGTGTGGGCCCCCTGTGGCCCACCTCCACTCCATCTTCTGGCATCTTGAGTCATCTGGAAAAATAGAATTTTCCGTATATTTTCCCGGATTTTCTGATCTTCGCGAATTTTGCCTCCAAACAGCACCTTTTCCATCAGAATCCTGACTGCAGCGGTCCATGCTCCAAAAGTCATCAACCATGCAAAAATAGATGAAATAACATAAGTATCACCTCTCAAAACGAAATATATCAATGAATATTAGTGAATTAAGACATATAATAGTGATGCAAAATGGACGTATCAGTACACAGCTTCAGGGTCGTCTTCGTCATTGTCATCATCGTCGCTCGTAGCACGCGGATGGATCCTTAGCCCTTCCTCGTAGCATGCGGATGGATCCTTCGGCCTCGGATTCACGACGCGCGGGGGAGGGGCTCCCAGATGACAACCCCTATACGCCCTAGGCCTTCACCACCACCACCATTCTTGTGGCTATGCGGCTGGTGAAAGTGCGAGTACCTCAGGTGAGGATGGTCTCCCATAGCGATGTAGGGCATCACGCCGGCGATAGTCTGGTTCGCCCACCACAGGTGGCGACCAGCCTTGTTGTGGTTCACTAGGGGCGGGCCGTCACCCTCGTACCTGGCCAGCTCCCTTTCCTGCCGGTTTGTGAAGAAGGCATTCCAGGTGTCGAGGCTGTCGGGATCCCAATGAGGATCCATCCGTTGCTCCGGCGTGAGATCAAGGTAGAAGTGGTTCGTGATGGCCGCCTGGCGGGCCGAACCTTGAGGCACAGGAGGAACAGGAACCCCTCCAACGCTCAGCATCCAGCCAGCGGGCAGCCGGTAGCCCGACGGGCATGGGTAGCTGGAGGCGCACAGCGCCTCGGTCTCCTCGAGCGCTAGAATGGCCTAGTAAGCGGTGTCCATTGTTGTGAGAGAGAAGGTGTGGATGTGTGGATGGACATGGCGGTTGGCCTAGATATAGATGCAAATGGCAGGAGAACATGGCGGGAAGCGGGGGAAATGGCGGGAGAACATGGCGGGAAGCGAGGGAAATGTCGGGAAAACATGGCGGGAAGCGGGGGAAATGGCAGGAAAACATGGCGGGGAGCGGGAGAAATGGCGGGAAAATATGTTTTAGTCCTAGTTACTAGTTTTAGTAATAAATATTATATTTCTCATGAGTCTATTATTTTTTGTGAATATTTTGGTATATTATATGTATTTTTCTGTTTTTAAATAATAAACTATATTTTTCCAACATTTGTACTAAATATAATACTTGTTAAACAATAGATAATTTCATTTAAGTTTTATAACAAAGTATGATAATAGATTTAAATTATAGATCTTCTTTTTCCGAAATTTTTGATATATAATACATAATTTTCTGAAAAATATAAACCATTTTTGGTTTTGGCGCCAAAAATAACCTTTAGCCCCGGTTTGTCCCCCATTAGCCCCGGTTTATACTACAAACCGGGACTAAAGGGGGTGTGGCGCGCGGGAATTGTGGTGGTCTAAAACACCTTTAGCCCCAGGTTGTAATACAAATCAGGGCTAAAAGGGGGTGGTATAAATAGCCCACCCCCACCCCGGGTCGTGCCACGACCCGAAGAGCCCCAGATCACCTTCTTCCTAGCGCCCCACCCACGCCGTCCGCCGCGCCTACGCCCGTGAGAAGGAGCCCCACGCCGCCGCCCGCGCCCGTCTCCGCCCTGCGTCGCGCCGCCCCGCCCCGCGCCGCCGCCCCGCCGCACCTTCTCCGTCCCGCCCAGTCTCCGGCCCGCGCCGCCTCGCCGTCTTCAGGTGATCGCCGTGCAGCCCTAATTAGTATTTTAGTTAGTGTTAATTTTGGTTAATTAGGGTTATTAGTTAATTTTGGTTAGTAGTAGTGTTAGTGTTAGTGTTAATTAGTAGTATTAGTATTTTGCTTAGTGTTAGTTAGTAGTATTAGTATTTTAGTTAGTGTTAATTAGTAGTATTAAGTATTTTAGTTAGTGTTAGTAGTATTAGTATTTAGTTAGTGTTAGTGTTAGTGTTATTAGTAGTACTAGTATTTAGTTAGTGTTAGTGTTAGTGTTAGTGTTAGTGTTAGTAGTATTAGTATTTAGTTAGTGTTAGTAGTATTAGTATTTTGGTTAGTTAGTGTTAGTAGTATTAGTATTTAGTTAGTGTTAATAGTATCAGTATTTTGGTTAGTTAGTGTTAGTAGTATTAGTATTTAGTTAGTGTTTGTAGTATTAGTATTTAGTTAGTATTAGTATTAGTATTTATCTAGGGTTAGTTAGGGTTAGTTAGAATACTTAGTTAATTAGGTTTAGTTTAGTTAGTGTTAGGTTTAGGGTTAGTGTTAGTAGTATTAGTATTTAGATAGTATTAGTATTAGTATTTATCTAGGGTTAGTTTATTGCTTTATGATTGTTTATTGCTATTATTTAGTTATGCCGCGTCCACCTTGTCCGAGCCTACTAGACTCCGTCGGTTCCAGGGTTTTCCGAGTCTGGGCTCCGCCGGGTTGGCACTTGGAGGTGCTACCTGTCGGGACTCGTACCTTGGTGAGGAATCCGGGTATCATCGTTGACCCGGAGCTTCTTTGGTGGCGTCCACGAGGTCCAGGAGTAGTGCAGAGGGAGACGGCCCCCGAGGACGTGGTACGTCGTCGTATCAGGGAGGAGGACGAGCATGTACGAAGATACATGTATCTTTTGGAGACTAGGTTCTCCAATATCTGGCAGGTTCACGGATCTCACCTGAGCTATTCTCCGGTGATGGTTCCTCTTCTCTGGCTGCAGAGCTCCCGTAGCATAGAACGCGGCAGCCGCGTTCGCTAGTTTGATATGAGCGAGATGTATTAATAATATACTTTATATTATGAGCGAGATATGAGCGAGATGTATTAACAATGTAATTTATCTTATATTATTGTACTTTATCTTAATCACTAAGTACTGTATCCGAGTTGTCGCAATTGTAATATTCTTTTACTTACTGCAATATTCTTTTTCTGTATTAGTTAAGCTATGGATGGTAGACAGAATGAAGATGAGCTTTCAACATGATAGATGAGGGTACTGGGGGTTCTTATTACGATGGCTTCGGTTATCTTAATTTGTCTAGAGGAGACGATGGTGGAGACGATAGTGGAGACGATGGTGCTAACCATGGTGGAGGCCATAGTGAAGACACCATAATAATAACAAACTCCGTCGAGGTATATAAAGCCTCTATCGATCGTTCACTAGTATAGATGCACTAATTGATTCGTATATATGTACTGACGAATGTTTCTTCTCTTAGACCTCCGCTTCCGGCCAATCTTCTACAAGGACAAGAGGCCCGACACACAAGTTGCCCGTTGATGTCCATTTCAACATTGACTTAGTCTCTCCACAGGGTCAACCGTTGGAGCCCAAAGAATCTGCGAATGCATTTACAAGTCAATGCAGAGTGATTGTTAGAGATACCGTCCCGATCATCATGCGAAATTGGAATAAGCCAGGAAAGAAAAAGGATCCAGCTGGGGCTAGTTTTGTAGATGACAGAGCGAGAGATACGATGTGGAATTCTCTCATGACACATTTCACCCTACCAGTCTTGGAGACTGATGAGCTCACACAGAAAATGACGAGGAAAGTCAAGCACTTTTCTCTTAAGAAGATGGCCGAACTATTCAAGGAATGAAAAAAAAGATTGTACCATAAGTATGTCTTGAAGAAAAAAACTCCTCCATTCACTGGCCCACTAGAGTTGCAGCAGGATAACTGGGTCGAATTTGTGGAATACAAGACCTCGGCACCAGCTAAGGCAATGTCAGAAAAGAATAAGCTAAATGCATCCAAAAAGAAATATCACCATCATATGGGCACATGTGGCTACAGGAGTGCCATGCCTAAGTGGGATAAAGCTGAGGATGACCTGGAGGCTAAAGGGGTCACTCCAGCTATGTCTCGTTGGCCCAGGAGGTCAAGAAATTGGGTAATCGGGAATGGGGCATCGTTAGACCCATAAACAGGTGATGCAGCTGAAGAAATTTCTTCACCCAAGAATGAACTTGTTAAAGTGATAAAAGAGGTTGAAAGGGAACGTTTGTTCCCGATAGAGAGAATGATGAGATGACAAAGGCTCTCGGGAATCCTGAAAAGGCTGGATGAACAAGAGGGTTTAGACCTTCTTATCCATGGGTTATCGGGTTTCCCGAGCACCTTGACACGTACAGAAGCCGATCGAGAAAAACAAAGCGGCAAAAAGAGGAGGATACGGAGCGGTTCATGAGGTTTGAAGGCATGTTGCAGGAGCATCGCCAGGAGCTTAATGAACTTAAAGGACTCTGGCAGTAAGATCCTGCACCAGAAAGTATGGTTGGCCCATCGCAACAGAAAAGCAGTGTGGCTTCCACGGAGGGCCATGGTAATGATGCAACGATGGATGTGTACCCCGTGGATGCAATTAAGGAGAAGACTAGTTATGAGCTGCATGTTGAACAAAAGAATATATCCATGAAGGTGGCGGTCGTCTTTGCTTTACCTTCTGCACCGGGAGCGACCTACCATTGCAATTCGATTCCAGCTAGCTATGCTTGTGTCAGTGTGGATGAAATTCAACCTATGTGTCAGTCACTACAGCTTGACATCCCTGGAGGTGAAGGGGAGACAACATTGGGAGAAGTCACGAGTGGCTTCATTCTTTGGAAAAAAGAATACATCAAGTTTCCAGGCTCGACACCAAGGCCACCTTCTCCACTGAGAAACAATCCATCACCTCCAAGTCAACTGTCTCCTTCTCGTAAAAGTCCACCTCCAAGTGCACCGTCTCCTCCCAGTAAAATTCCAACACATCCAAGTCCAATCCATGACCCCAACACGAGTCCATCTCAATCTACGCAGCCGCCTCCACCCACTAAGGGCCAAAAGCGGAGAATATCACTGCTCCGTCAAGCGATAACCGACACCCAAAGCGACAGTTGTCGCCCCTCCCAAGAGTACCGCCAGTTCCTCCCAAGAGGGCTTACGACCTGACCGATGAGGAGACCGATGTGGTAGTGCAGGTACTGCTGCTTGGTGGGTGTGAGGACCTCACTGAGGTAGTACACGGGCCGCTACACCCCGTATATCTTGCCTTCCGCAGCTCTTTCGATGACAAGCTTCGCGCTGACCACCTAGTGTGTGGCAGATATGTAGAGAAGCATGGGTTCCTTCTCCTGTGGAGTAACCATGATCAATGAAGTTGATAGAAGGTGCTTGAGGTCATTGAAGGCCACTTGCGCTTTGTCGGTCCACTCGAATTTGTTTGTCATGTGGAGGAGATGGTAGAAAGGAAGGACCTTTTCGCCCATCCGCTTGATGAATCTTCTGAGAGCCAAGATTCGCCCAGCCAGCTGTTGGATGCCTTTGATGTTCTCTGGCTTTTCCACGTCCAATGCAACCTTGATTTTCTTCAAGTTCGCCTCAATTCCTCTACGAGAGATGAGGTACCTGAGTAGTTGCCTGGATGGGACGCCGAAAGTGTACTTCTCTAGGTTCAGCTTGATTATGTAGCGGTTGAGGTTGTCAAAGGTCTCACGGAGATCATCGATGAGTGTTGTGTTTTCTTTTGTCTTGACCACTATATCGTCGATGTATACTTGGACATTGCGGATGATTTTATTTTTAAGGAAAGCCTGCATGCACCTTTGATAGGTAGTTGATGACTACAAGTGCATAGATCGTTTATAGCTAGTTTCGAAATAAACATATCAATCCCATAGGGAGCAGTAGGCAAAAGACTAAAATGCTTTTAACTAAAACTAAACGGAGTACTTAAGGAATAACTTTAAGATGCAAGAATAGTAGAGTTGTTTTTGGGTTTTTTGGTTGAACGAAGCAAGTAAAGTAAAGTAAAACTTAATGCAGAAAGTAAGAATTGCATGTGTAAAAGAGCTTGGAACTCCAATAGGGAAAAGGCTGTTCTCATGGAGTGGTGGATACACCTCTAGCAATTTAGACTAAGCAGTCAAGATTATTATAACGAATATTCTCATGATGTGTATATTTGTGGGAGGAGCTCCGTATATGGACAAATAGGTAGCAACCACTGCTCACATCATCCTTCATAACTACAGCTGACAGATAAACGACATCAACCGTATTTTCCTGCTATTAAGGGATTTCTCCCATGGCATGGATATGGCTTTATGAGTTCTGCTTGATTCCCCAAGTTAGTACATAAAGAATGACAATAGCTTTATAGTCACAGTAAGTGTTATCATCCCTCTGTCTACTAACAAGTAATCCCCTTCATCAAGTTCCCATAAGAGGCAAATATTAAGGAGGTGCACAACTCCCAACATCAAGATGAAGACAATTAACTCATACACATAATGATGTATAACATAATAATCTATATCTTATCTCAATCATATGCTAGGGTTTCTCCATCTCCCCAAGAACTAAAGATCTACTCAGACATGGAGGCAATCAACATCATAGCAATGGTAATGGAATCAATTGTAAATGAATAGTTCTTGGATAAATCCACAACGAGTACAGAAATTACAACAAGATCTAGATGGGTGAAGATGGGATGGATGGAGATGATGGTGGTGCAGCGGTTGATGAAGATGAAGATCGATGCCTTGGCCTCCTAGATCTGCGTAGGGCGAAGATGGATCCCTTGGGCGAGTCCCCCCCCCCCAGATTCCTTCTAGAGGTGAGGTTTTTAGCGATTTGTAGGTGTTTTGTATGTTGTCTCTCCGATCTAGTTGCAGGGGGTGAAACTATTTGAGGAGGTAGTGGCAGCGCCAACTATACGACCGGAACTATATGGCCTGAAAAAGTATTCCAGTCGTATAGTTGGTCGTTGAACCGTCTGTAAGCCTTGATCGCTTCGGGTTTTCTTCTGGTATTATTTATATTTCCGAAATAAGCGATTTACGTTGTTTTTGACTCCTTTTCTCCCCAGTACAACTGCTCCAAGGATTGTGTCCATTGTATCCATCATCTGTCCTGATCCTGGTGAAATCATACATAAAACATGCGTGCGAACACCGTAAAATACCAAGATCCTACATCTATAATGCAAAATAATAATATAAAACATGATGCAAATATGCACTCATCAACTTCCCCAATCTTAGACTCTTGCTCGTCCCGAGCAAGTTTAGCTTAATGGATGTGATCCTCATATTCATGAAGTTGAGTCAATAAAATAAATGAGGCAGTTGCAGCATGTGTTTATCATATATGATACATAGGAATAAGTTCATGAATAGTACCTTACTCGAACCATCTGAATAATATTAGAAGGCTTCCACACCTTAGTGATCAATAGTTCACAAAATATGAATCTCAACATGATGTAAAAGTATTTGGTTCAACCGAATGAGTTCGCGAGGTAGTCCCAAGTGTTTTAATATTAACATATTCACTTGGGATTCAAAATCTCAAAACGCTTTTTTGTCATACCATAATATAGTGGTGTATGCCTATTTGCTCTTTGCACATTTGCTCCTTTTCTTCTTCTTCTTTTTCCTTTTTTTTATATATGCTCACACTTTTGTTTAAGTGTTGTGCAAAGAAGCTAGCCATACATTCTAATTCATGTAGGAATCTAAAGTTTAACAATCTCAATTATCAAATTCC
This sequence comes from Avena eriantha, assembly GCA_910589775.1. NCBI lineage: Eukaryota > Viridiplantae > Streptophyta > Magnoliopsida > Poales > Poaceae > Avena > Avena eriantha. Next base: position 434,452,876 of record OU342744.1, read on the forward strand.
AATTGTATATGAGGCATCTTTATGACTTGAAGATTCTACCTCAACTTGTCCTCACTCTATTTTGATAGCACTTACAATTTCCCTTTGTTCAAGGTTTCTTTTTCAACTCGACTAATCAGATTATTTTTACTTTTTGTAAATCAAACCATGAACTTACAACATATCGATTAAATTATCTTTATATGTTCCATTAATACCAATGGTGTGGAAGACTCCTATTGCTATCATCAAGTGCAAGTAAAATTATACTCAAGCCATTCATATATCCAATAGGATAAACACAAACTCAATATTGCTCCATATATGATAATAAACTCGGAATTTTACAAATGGGATCGACTATTCCTTAAGGGGATTCAAATGATGCAAACTTTATTTCTAAACTTGAACTAATGCAAAACTAAAATAGTAATATAAAACTTATAGGATAGATTACAAGGTCTTAAAGATTTCCCCAAGCTTGGAATCAAGCCAGGCAGGATCAAATGACTCCTTGTTGGTACCTATTCCTCCTCCTAGGTAGGAAGAGTATTGCCCTCTTATTATGTGTTGCCATCTTTAACTATGCTTGCAAAGCGGATGCTGAGCTCGGCCATGTCGTATTGAAGCTTCAACATTTTCTTCTTGAGGAATTTCTTCTCATCTGCCAACTCAAAAATAGTTTTAATAAAGAAACCAACTCTACCATCGATGTCATCGACCTTTTTCTCAAGGTCTTTGCTCATCATCCAGTAGGAGTCAATTCCTTCTCCAATTGTTTCAACACATGCCTTCGAAGCTTTTTCCAACTCATAGATCATATCATGAATATCATCTTGCCACAACTTCTTAGGTTTAAGAGGTGATGGACCAAGAGGAGGTTTATAATAGGATCACATGTTCTGACGATAGGGATTAGGGAGATACTCATCCTTGTTCTTTCCCCGCTCAGCCTACCTCATCATCTCCATCCTTTGCGGGAACATGTCCTCCCATTTTGGGAGAGGCTTGATCTCCGGGCTGGATGATGATGATCCTTTAGGTTCTATTTCCTTGATCCTCTTCACAGGCTTCTCTTCTTTCTTCCTCCAGATCTTGTTGACATGGAAGGGCTGCATCGCTTCACTGCACGGATGTTGTTAGAGGGGCTTGTATAGGGATGGCGAGGATTTTTCGAAGCTGGAGGCTGTAGCTCTAGGAAAACTTAATGAAAAAGGTTAGATGCAATCAGTTTTAAAAGGGAGGTTAAAAACCCTAGCCGCCTTTCATAACGAGCAACTATACAGGCGTTGCCCGTATAGGTTCCTCCGTATAGTTACGAACCTACTATAGGATTTCTTTTATAGTGGAACTAACTTATATGGCCAGAACTATACGGGCAGGAATTTTTTTATTCCCGTCGTATAGTTGGTCGTTAAACTCTCTATACTCTGAATATTTTTTTTTGAAGATGGGTCGATATGTATACGACCACAACTATACGGGCGGGATTTTATTCCCGCCATATAGTTGGTCGTTAAAATATCAGTACCCAGAAAAGAGCTTTATCAAAGGCATCGATATCGATACGACGGCAACTATATGGCCAGAATTTTAATTCCCGCTGTATAGTTGGTCGTTAAACTATCAGTACCTTTCATGGACGGAAGGGGTGGTATCAAAACAACTATACAACCGTAACTATATGGCTAGAATTTTTATTCTCGTTGTATAGTTGGTCGTTAAACCTTCTGTGTCCACCAAAAATTTCCTGCTTCTGCAAGGATACTTTATTATTCTAAAAATTAACGAATATCAAGTTTTGAAAGAAAAATGACAGCTTAAATTTTCGACCAATATTGGCGTTATCAATCTTCCTTTTTCTTTGCTAGAGATTCAAATGTTCCACATTTAATACAAGCTCATAAAAACTTAAAAACTTACTCAAACTTTTACTTTCCATGGGTTGCCTCCCATGAAGCGCTCTTTTATGGTCAATAGCTTGACCGTAGTGTTGCTCATTTCGTCCGAGTCCATTGTTCTTGCAGTTTCCATCCCTTGTATATCTTTTCTTAATCACCTCTTCTAGGGTGATCACTTGTATGGTGACTGCACTTATATCTTATTTTACTCGATAATGCTTCAAGCGTTGTCCATTTACCACCCATGAAAGAGAGGGTGTTTTCCCTGGAGCTTCACTGCTCCCGATGAATAAGCTTCTTCAAATATATAGGGACCTTCCCACTTCAATCTGAGCTTCCCTGGAAACAACTTAAGATGAGAATTATAGAGAAACACTTTGTCTCCACTTTTAAAGGTCTTATTTTCTGTTTTTTATCATGCCATCTTTTCACTTTTTCTTTAAACAATCTAGCATTTTCATAAGCCTCACTTCTAAACTCATCTAAAGCATGAATATCTAATAAACTTTTTCTCCTGCTGCTTTAAGATCATAGTTTAGGTTTTTGATTGCCCAGAAAGCTTTGTGTTCCAATTCTAAAGGTAAATGGCATGCCTTACCGTATACCATCTTATAAGGTGTCAGACCCATTGGATTTTTAAACGCAGTACAGTATGCCCATAGAGTGTCATTTAACTTGTATGACCTATCTTTTCTTGATTTGCCCACCGTCTTCTCGAGTATGGTCTTTAATTCTCTATTGGAGAGTTCCACTTGACCACTCATTTGAGGACGATATGGTGAAGCAACACGGTGAGTTACTCCATATTTGCTGAGGATTATCCTGAAAGTTTCTTTCATAAAATGAGAACCACCATCAGTAATTAAGAATCTAGGAACTCCAAACCTAGGGAATATAACATCCTTGATCATCTTCACTGAGGCGGCTACATCTACATGGCTTGTTGGAATAGCTTCAACCCATTTAGTAACATAATCGATAGCAACAAGAATATGCGTATAACCATTTGATTCTATAAAGGGCCCCATGTAATCCATTCCCCATACATCAAAGGGTTCGATTATAAGACTATAATTCATTGCCATTTCTTGTCTCCTGCCTATATTACCTCTTCTTTGGAAAGCATCGCAGTGTTCTACATACATGTGTGCGTCATTAAGCAAGGTGGGCCAATAGAGTCCGGATTGAACTACCTTTGTTGCAGTTCGCTTGCCTGCATGATGTCCTCCATATGGGCTATGATGACAAGCTTGCAAAATTGCATTCATTTCATGGTTAGGAACACACTTCCGAATCATGTCGTCAGGTCCATGTAGATATAGATACGGATCACCCCAAAAGTAATATTTAAGATCATTAAAGATTTTCAGCCTTTGATTTTTTGTCATACTAGGAGGTAAATTTTTTACTTCAAGATAGTTAGCGTAATTTGCATACCAAGGATCAGCAATTTCAACATTTGCTAAATATTCTCCCAGAAATGACTCATTTATAGGTATGGGGTTAGTAATTATTCCCTCCATCCTAGAGAGATGATCTCCTACCGGATTATCCTTACCCCTCCTATCTACTATTTGAAAATCATATTCTTGTAGTAATAGAACCCACCTAATCAACCTGGGCTTCGCATCCTTTTTCACAAGGGGGTGACGCCAAGCTTGGTGATCCTTATGAACTATTACCTTAGAATTAATGATGTAAGATCTAAATTTGTCGCAAGCAAAAATTATAGCTAGGAACTCTTTTTCGTAGTAGCATAATTTTTTTGAATCTTATTAAGAGGTCTACTAGCGTAATAAATAACATTTAAATTTTTTCTGTCTCGCTGTCTTAACACAGCCCCTAAAGCATAGTCACTAGCTTCACACATGATTTCGAAAGGTTCATCCCATTTTGGAGATTGCATGATGGGTGCTGAAACTAATTTGTTTTTAAGGTTCTCAAAAGCTGCAATACAGTTATGGTCTAAGTAGAATGGAGTTTCTTTCTCAAGAAGGTTGGTGAGAGGCATAGCTATTTTAGCAAAATCTTTTATAAAACGCTTATAAAAACCTACATGTCCCGGAAACATTTTTAAGTTTTTTATGTCCTGAGGTATTGGAAGATTTTCTATAGCATTTACATTAGTTTTATCTATTTCTATACCCTTCTTCGAAACCTTATGCCCAAAAACTTTACCTTCTCTTTCCATGAAACGGCATTGTTCCCAATTCAAAACCAAATTTGATTGCATGCATCTCTGCAAAACTTTGGTTAGATTTTAGAGGCAATTATCAAAGGTTGTTCCACAAACAACAAAATCAATTGTTAGAACTTCCAGAGTCTTCTCAACAAAATCATCAAACATTTTCAGAACACATTCTTGAAAAGTCAACGTTGCATTACATAAGCCAAACGGAATTAATCTATAAGCATATGTGCCGTAAGGGCAAGTGAAAGTTGTTTTGTCTTGATCTTCTGGTTGTATGGTAATTTGAGAATATCCAGAATAACCATCAAGAAAACAGAAATAAGAATTATTACTTACTCTTTCTAAAATTTTATCCATAAACGGAATAGGATTATGATTTTTCTGTGTCTCGCGGTTTAGCTTCCTAAAATCAATGCACACACGATATCCAACAATAGGTCTTACATGAACTAGCTCACCATCCTCATTCATAGCAGCATCAAGACCACCTTGTCTTGGTATGCAATGAGCTGGGCTAACCCACTTACTGTCAGAAATAGGATATATTATGCCTGCATCTAATAAGCGTATAACCTCTTTTCTTACTACTTCTTTCATTTTCGGATTAAGCCTTCTTTGTATATCAACTACAGGTTTAGCATCATCAAGCATGGTAATCTTATGGGTTACAATAGATGGATCTATTCCTTTAATATCACTTAGAGTATATCCAAAGGCTTCACGATGCTTAACCAAGAATAAAATGAGTTTATTTGTTTCATTTTCTGATAGATTTTTGCTAATAATAACAGGACATTTATTTTTATTATCTAAAAACTCATACCTCATATCATCTAGAAGTTGTTTCAATTCAATTGGTGGAGGTTCTTCATCTCCTTTTCTTACCAGTTCTTCATAGTCATGTGGATTTTGTGCTTCCGAAACTGAATCAATGTCTCGTCCATGTCTTATCTCTCCTCATCATCCGGTGCTTCCTCCCAATTAATTAGGCTCCTCGCTAATTCATCTTGTGGAGTACTAAAATGAATTGCTGCAAGCTTGGCAAACGTTTTCTCTTCCTTGATATCTTCCACTTCATATAGCCTCTTCTTTAGTTTGGCAAAGTGGAATGTCATTTCCTCTTCTCCAAACATCAGTGAAATAGTCTCCTTATTATCAACTCGAGCTTTGGTTATGGAAATAAAAGGCCTGCCTAAAAGAATAGGACAAAAAGAATCTCGAGGCATGTCAACAATATGAAAATCAAGGGGGTACATGAGTGATCCAAGAAAGACATAGATGTTTATGATAACCCCTTCCGATTTTATATTAGTTCTATTAAACAATTTAATAGTAGTGTCTACCGGTTCCACATTTGGATTGTTTAAATTATAGCGAAGTTCTTCATAAAGTGATAAAAGGCATAATATTTATAGTGGAGATTGGCTCACAAATTCCGTATAAGAAAGTTTCTCCACAATATATAGGAGTCATAGGTTTAGAAGTTTCATTACCTCGTACCTTACCTTCGATGAATTGTAAGGTTTCAAAGTCTAGCATAACCACTTCATTATCCACTGTTCATGGTTCCATAAGATCCTTCAATATAACATTATTTATATTGGTCTTTTCTGGTTTCTTTAATCCTATTTTTATTTGTTCTTCCTCTTTTTGCTTTTTCTTGATATTCTCTCGAATAGGTTCAGAGGAGAACTCTTCCATTAGCGCTCTTGCACGCTTCTTTTCTTCGAGGGTTTATGGGGTTTCCATTATGTACGTACTTGTAAATGCCCTGCATGATTCTCAATAATTTTCTTAATCGAGTAAGAATCAATACCAATGGTTTTAATCATTGCACAAGTCCTTTCATCTGCAAGGAAATCGTTAACACAAGCATATTCAGAAAAACTATTTGTAATGTTCTCCTCATTTTTAAGATTTTCGGTTGCCTCCCTCATTTTCATTATTCATTTCCAAGCTTCATCATAGGTATAAGATAGAAAACTACCATTAGAAGTGGTGTCTAAATTCATTCAATTTTCATTATTAAGCCCTCCATAGAAAGTACGAGTGATCAACCAATCAGGCAAATGATGATGGGGGCAATTATCTAGATAGCTCTTGTACCTTAGATATCCTTCATACAAACCCTCATAAGGATTATTTTTTAAACTGATAATAATATCTCTCATCCTCTGAGCTTTGCTTTCTGTGTAATATTTTGATAGGAAATTGGTTGTAAATTTCGTCTAAGTCCTTGGTGCTTCTACACAAAAATGTATACCAGCCACAAACATTATTAGAGAGAGTTTGTCTAAACAACTAGGTTTTAACCATATCAAGATCAGAGTCGTCGAATATAAAGGAACTGAGAATGTCTTCAAAGAATTGTAAGTGTCCATATGGACTCTCTTCATTGGTTCTCGCAAATTTCTTAGAGTGCAGTAATTTAAATAATAAAGGGTGGATCTCAATTCCATCTATATTTATGCTTTTATTGATACTTATAAAAGCGTCCATGGGCGAACCTATCTTCCTTACTGCCTCAAGCTGGATTAAATGCTAAGTGTTGTCCATTGTTGTGATCCTGCAACTTAAATTAAAAATTAGTAGAACGAAAGTAAATAACTAAAAGTAAAGTGACTTATAGCGCTAAGCTCCCTGGCAACAACGCCAGAAAATAGTTTGATGACTGCAAGTGCACAGATCATGTGTAGCTAGTTTCGAAAGACTAAAATGCTTTTAACTAAAACTAAACGAAGTACTTAAGGAATAAATTTAAGATGCAAGAATATTAGAGTTGTTTTTGGGTTTTTTGGTTGAACGGAACAACTAATGTAAAGTAAAACTTAATGCAGAAAGTAAGAATCGCATGTGTAAAAGAACTTGGACCTCCAATAGGGGAAACGGCGTTCTCATGGAGTGGTGGATACACCTCTAGCAATTTAGACTAAGCATTCAAGATTATTATAAAGAATATTCTTATGATATGTATATTTGTGGGAGGAGCTCCATATATGGACAAATAGGCAGCAACCACTGCTCACATCATCCTTCATAACCACAGCTGACAGATACGACATCAATCGTATTATCCCACTATTAAGGCATTTCTCCCATGGCATGGACATAGCTTTATGAGTTCTCCTTGATTCACCAAGTTAGTACGTAAAGAATGACAACAGCTTTATAGTCACAGTAAGTGCTATCATCCCTCCATCTACTAACAAGTAATCCCCTTCATCGAGTCTCCATAAGAGGCAAATATTAAGGAGGTGCACAACTCCCAACATCAGGATGAAGAGAATTAACTCATACTCATAATGATGTATAACATAATAATCTCTATCTTATCTCAATCATATGCTAGGGTTTCTCCATCTTCCCAAGAACTAAAGATCTACTCAGACATGGAGGCAATCAACATCGTAGCAATGGTAATGGAATCAATTGTAAATGAATAGTTCTTGTATAAATCCACAACGAGTATAGAAATTACAACAAGATCTAGATGGGTGAAGATGGGATGGATGGAGATGATGGTGGTGCAGTGGTTGATGAAGATGAAGATCGATGCCTTGGCCTCCCACATCTGCGTAGGGCGAATATGGATCCCTTGGGCGAGTCGCTCCTCTAGATTCCTTCCAGAGGTGAGGTTTTTGGCGATTTCTGGGTGTTCTGTATGTCATCTCTCCAATCCAGTTGCACGGGGTGAAACTATTTGAGGAGGCAGTGTCGGCGCCAACTATACGACCAGAACTATATGGCCGAAAAAGGTATTTCGGTCGTATAGTTGGTCGTTGAACCGTCTATAAGCCTTGATCGCTTCGGGTTTTCTTCTTGTATTATTGATATTTCCAAAATAAGTGATTTATGTTGTTTTTGACTCCTTTTCTCCCTAGTAGAACTGCTCCAAGGGTTGTATCCATTGTATCCATCATTTGTCCTTATCCTGGTGAAAATAGACATAAAACGTGTGTAACATCCTAGCATTAGAGCTTAGAAATAAGATGAGATGAGGTGTGTGCATTGCATTCATGCATAGAAAATCTGGATAATTTTCGCGCTTTTAAATAAAACTTGTCAAAGTGTGAAAGTGCATGTGTGCCCCCATGTTTGGTTTTGGTAATTAATGACAATCTTTATGGACTTATGTTTTCATTGAGTTTTACCTGTAGGATTTGTCCATATGCAATGCTTGAACCATATGTTGGCTTCAAGGTTGAGAAAAGAAGAATGTGAAGAAGATTAAGTGTTGACCAAGGTTTCAATGAGTGATCCGGAGATTGGTCAAGTGAGATTTGAGCCTATAGCAAGTGTGTCTTGAAGACTAAATTTGGAATGATATCTCTTATGTACCTTCAAGACACCAACAAAATGAAGAAAGAAAAAATGATGTGCAAGTTCAAGATGAGCCATCTCGAAGAGATCATTTGCTTGAAGCTTGCCATCCTATGGTTATCATGGATATGGGAAGATGATATGCCCAAGAGAGAATCTCTACCATAGTGGAGTATGGGAGAGCAATTTGCAAGTCTTCACCAAGCTAGTGCAATCAAGAAAGGTGTTCCATCTTGAGGTAGACAAGTTCGCTATCGTCAAGCTCAAGTGTAATATGCTCAAGGCAAAGGTATGTTCTTGATAGGATTTATTTCTTACGAGTCTCATGGTGTTAGTTGGGGAGACCGATTTATAGGATAGATAGCCATACTATCAAGAGGGGCTCTCGAGTGAGTAACTTGATCATATCCTTCGTGATAGCTCAAACCTTTGTATACTTGGCATAATCTTTCTTGGTTGTTATTTGGATCTTATCCATGTGAGGTTCTTGAGTTTTTGGTAATATTCATAACAAGCTCTAGTTCATCGGAAACGGATTTCATATACATTCTCTACTGCGTTTTCGATATTGGAGGTTTTACCGGTTTGTCTTTTAGAGATTGGTAAAACCTTCCATTATTTGGTTCTTATCCATGAGAGGATTTAGATCTTGTGTTAATCTTCATGACAAGCCCAAGTTCATCGAAAACGGATTTCATATGCATTCTCTATTGCGTTTTCGATGTTGTAGGTTTTACTGGTTCGTCTTGTTGAGAGAGGTCAAACCTTTCGTAATTTGGTTATATCCTCCCTTAGTTTAATATGATGGTTCCCTGCATGATCTTGTAGATCTTATTGTCCACTTTAAAACAAGCCCAAGATCATCAAAATCAGAATCCGGATGCAAAAGTTATGGTTGTTTTCGTATTGGTCTTTCTGCCAGTTTTTGTAAGACCGGAGACTCCGGACTAAATCTCTGGTCTATCTCTGGACCGCATACAGATTATCCCCCAGTTTGACCCCGTTTGGCCTGGGTACACCGGAGACTCCGGTCCCAGTCCGGAGACTCCGAACCGGGCGATTCCTGGGCCTAACGATTGGATTTCTAGTGACCTATTTAAGGGGCCCTTCTTCCCCAATGGTCCGCTAACCTTCCTAGAAAGTTCTCCCCTCCATTGTTGACCTTCTTAAGCTTGCTATCCCTCAATCCCTCCATTGATTCTTGCATATTCTTGAGGGATTTGAAAGATGAGATCTAGATCTACAACCCCACCAATCAATCTCTCCTCTAAGTGAGGAGAACATCTTGGGATCTAGGTCTTGGAGTCTTTTGTGGATTTCCTCCATTCTTCTTCCTCTCTTATTCCCCCATAAGCTTTTGTAGCTTTGGTGGAATTTGGGAGAGAAGGATTTGAGCACTTCTTGTGTTCTTGCCATTGCATTTGGTGCATCGGTTTGAGTTCTCGGTTTGTCGATTACTTGGGGCCTCCAATTAACTTATGGATCTTTCCCCAAGCTTGTTTGTTGGGAGCCTCCAATTGAGTTGTGGAGAAGTGCCCCAACCTTGTGAGAGGTTCCGGATTGCCACCGACAAGTGCACCAATAGTGGAAGTGTGGATCGATCCTGTTGGAGCGAGATTCACAGGAGAACAAGGGAGGCCTTTTGTGGCATTGGTGGTTTGATACCACCCCCTCTCCAAACGAGACGTACTCCATGTTGGGAGGAACTCGGTAAAACATCGTCGTCTCTGCATGCATCAGTTATCTCTATACCCGAGCTCTTACTTATGCACCTTACTTTGTGATAGCCTTTGTGCTTGAAGTTTATGTCTTGATATCTCATAGTTGCTTGTATTGTTTAGCATAAGTTGTTGGTGCAAATAGGTGAACCTAGTTGTTCTAGGTTTTTTGTGCTTAACAAAGTAAACACTAGTTTAATTCCGTCCTTGTTGAGCCTCTCTCAGAAAAGTTTTTAACTGCCTAATCACCCCCCTCTATGCGACATCCTTGTCCTTTCAATTGGTATCAGAGCCTGGTCTCTCATTTTAGGCTTCACCGCCTTGAGAGTAAAGATGTCTACTATGGGATTTGTGAGAAATGACATGTTCATATTCAATGGCACAAATTATGATATATGGAAAACTCGTATGCTTATTCATTTTTGGGACATGGACCCAAATTTGGAGCATATTGTAGATATAGGTTTTTCTCCTCCTATGGATTTAGAAAATCTATCTTGTGAGGATGAGAAAAACTTATATCTCGATGCTTAAGCCTCTAATGTGCTTGTTAATGCTTTGAGCTATGTAGTTACTTTTTCAATCATACCTTTTTGGAGCGCTCATGAGTTATGGACAAAACTTCAAGATAAATATGATGTGTCCAACATTATTGAGGATGATTGTATTGCTTCCACTTTCGGCTGTGATGAGTTCTCATCTTCTTCCACTTCACCAAATTGTGGCAAGACACAAGGTAATGATATGGTGAGTGGTGATGAATATTGCAATGTTGATATTAAGCTTACTCTTGATGATCATTCATCTCTATCTCATTGCAATGCTTCATCTTTGGACTTGAATACGTCTAGCAATATATATAATTTACATGCTAGTGTTGATATTCCTTGCATATCATGTATAAATTGCCTCAATAGATCTCATGATGATATGCTCTCTTTGTCTTGTTGCCATAATATAAATGCTTCTATTTCCTCTAGTTGTTGTGTGTATAACAATGTAGAGGAAACCAAAGATTCTATTGGTAAAGACACGATTTTGAATGGAGCTTCAAGTAATTCTTCATCATCATCATCTCACGGTTCCCACCTATGCCTTATGGCTAGGGATTCAAAGGTAACTCCCACTTTGGAACCCAATACCTCTTGTGATGATGAGGATGAGGATAATGAGGAAAAAGAGATTTATATTGATGATTTATATGAAAAGGGTGAGATGGTTTATCATGCTCTTGTTAAGAATAATATTGCTTGATGTAACTTCGTTGAAATCTTGGACTTTGCTATTAAGAGCAAAGAACATATTGATAAGTTCGAAGCACAAATTGAGGAGCATGAGAACACCATTGATAAAATGAGTATCCTTGAGCATGAGTATGCTAATCAAATTGCACATATAAATGAAGCTCTTGAAGAGGAACAAACCACTAAGGAATCTCTTGAGGAGACTTTTGCTCTAGAGTTGTCTAGAGTTAAGGAATCTCATGATAGAGGTCTTAAGGAGGATAGTGGTCTCAAAAGTAAAAATGATGATCTTCAAGTTGCTTATGCTAAACTCCTTAAGGATTTTGAGCACCTCAAAAATGGCTTTAAGGTCATCAAGGGTGAGCTCATCAAACTCACCGAGTCACATGATCAACTTAAAGCCTCTTACTCAAAAGAGCTTTCGAAGTTGCCCTCACCTCTTACAATTAATTATGATGCTTGTGCTACTAACTCTATTTCTTGTGAAGCATCTATTTTGAAGGAAAATGTTGAGCTAAAGACTCAACTTGCTTTGCTAACTAGCAAGTCTGGGATCTTGGAAGAAAGTCATGGTAAGCTATCAGGCTCTCATGAGGATCTTCTAGCATCCCATGCTAGGATAAAGTTAGCTCATATGTCTAGATGTACAAAGGTAACATCTTCTGAGCCTCATGTGGTCACTAGCACTATCTCTACGAGTAATGTTATATTGCCATGTGCTAGTCCTTGTAATTCGTCCACTCACATTATTGCTAAATCTTGTGATGAATTACATTCTTTGCCTTGTTGCTCTAGCAATGAAATTTCTACTTCCTCTAGTATATGTGCTATCACGAACCATGTAGTGGAAATCAAAGAGCTCAAGGCTCAAGTCACTTCTTTGAAGAATGACTTTAAAATGGGTCATGAAGGGAAGACCACACTCAACAATACCTTGAGTGTGAAAAAATCCCCCAATGACAAGAGTGGGCTTGGATTCAAATCCAATGCCAAGAACAAGTCTAGTAACAAGAAGAAGTCCAAGAGCAACAATAAGAAGGGTCAAGAACAAGTCAAGAATTCGGCCAAGATTGTTTGCTTCAAGTGCAAAATTGAAGGGCACCATGTTAGATCTTGCCCTTTGAAGAATTAGCCTCTTGGTGAGGTAAAAAAGGGGAAGCATCCTCTAGTTCAAGGCCATGACCTACCTCAAGTTGGAGAAAGGCCACTTCCCAAGAAGATTCAAGCTAATGCTCCCATTGTGGAGAAATCAAGTGAAAAGAATGGGAAGAGAAGAACCCTGCTACTTATGTCGTGAGAAGGGTCACATATCTTCTTCTTGCACTATTGGTAACTCCTCATCCAACCCAATCATGATTGATGATGTTTATTCTCTTAGTAATGATGAGGGTGGCAATGTGTTTTCCAAATATGATGGTGCTCAAAGTGGTGTCAAGAAAAGAACCATTTGGGTTGCCAAGCCTATTGTGACTAACCTCTTAGGACTCAACTTGGTTGGGGACCATCAAGCTAAAACTTGATCAATAGGTGTGTGTTGGAGGGCATTGGAGACTTGGCTACATCATGAAGAATTAAGGGGACTTCAACAATATTCTCTCAAACCAAGTCATTTAGATTATCATATGTCTATCATATATCCATTGCTCCTCCTTGCGGTAACATGTTCTCAACTCATTTACATTGAAAGTTACTTGCCCATTGTGCATGTGTTAGTTTTGTAACTTGCATATGTTTTTTATATGTTGTGCTTCCTACTTGCTTAAACTTGAGAAATCAGGTTTGTGTATGTTGTCTTGGACACCATGTATGTGTTTTTGTGTTTAAGCCTATTGCATCTTGTTTATATCTTAGTTGGCTCTTACGGGAGATTAATGGACTATCCCATTTTGGGGGAGTGTTATGCTTGGGCATTAAACAATCCTAAAATGTGTGTACATGAGGAATGCCACTTAGTATATATATTGCAAGTTTTATCTAGTATCTATGTGGTATGTTTCTCATGAGAAATTCAAATTCTATAATGTCCATTAATTATCTCTATTTGGATCTTTTTGCCTCATGTCGATATTTATGGTTTATCACATTATGGGGGGGGTCATATGCTTAGTGCATATTACAAGCCTAGAAAATGTGAATATTCGAGGTTGTGTCACTTAGAATTGATATTGATAATTATCTAGCTCCTACGTGACACATTTGCTCAAACAAGTTAAAATTTGCTTGAATACATTTTTTCTCATCTTTTGGATCTTGTTTGTGTGAGCTCTTCTTAGTATGTGTTTCCTCATACTTGGACATCTATATCCTCCATGGAAACCATTTGCTTCAAGTTACTCTAATCATTAATGATTGTGTAGCTATTTGGAGCTATCAAGATTCTCTTTCTAAGCATCAAGCTTAATTTTTATATTTTGTCATATGCTTCTTGTTGTGATTATGATCATGATATCCTTGACAACTACATTGGGAAATGTTTCCCCATAATTCTTGTCATTGGACAAATGGTACTCCATATATGGTAGAATTTATTGATCATATTCACTTCGGCCTTTTCTTAAATTTTGCACTACCTCTTGCCAAGAAAATGTTTTGTGTTGTCTCCCAAGATTTCCTTGCCTCTTGTGGATCTTTTTTTTGTATCCTTGTGTGTTTTATTTAATGTAGGTACAAGTGATGATCCCATTTGTGTGCATTTTGCATTCAAAAGGAAAATCCTACATATTGCACTATCCATGGGGGATCTCTCCTATATTATTTAGAACATTCATATTTATGATTCTTGTTTTGTTCCATATCATGTTTTATGTGCTTGGAAGTTTCATCTTTTCTTTTGGTACTTTATGCCATCATGAAAAGTGTAGAGAGTTTGGTTTGTGTGTTGGAACCTTTCTTTTTGGGAGTTGGTTTTGTCTCATTCCTTGTTACTTGTTTGATCCCTTAGGATGAGATAAATCCTTGAGCATTGGTGTTTTTGTCTATATTTTGCTCTTTGGCTGTTGCCTTGTTCATTTGTTGAATTTGTGTCCTTGCATGTGTTGATTTGGCTCTTTTGATACAATTTGGACACCCTTTTGTCATGTCACACTCTTGTGTACGACTTCTTGGTTTACTTGGTGTTTTTGGTCAAATTGTATCTCCTTTTTTGGTTCTTGAAATCTTGTGCATGCATATTTACTACATGTTCTATATTATGGCATACTTTCTTTCTTGATCCAATATATATGGGATTCTCCACCAAATCCTATCGGCTAAGATGTGCATGAAATTCAATTTCATATCAATATGCACATATTTATGTGGAGTCTCCTATGTATTGTAGTTTATCTAACTACTTTGGACCCAATGAGTTTTGGGACCATTGTGTACTTGAATGTGTTATAGGTACATTGGAGATTCATTGGATGCTTTTCAATAATAAGAAGATGTGGGGACTAAATGATAATTGGAGTCAAGCTAGGGTGATCAACAAACTCATATCTACTTCATCCTACCAATGGTATCTCGGTAACAAGTATCCCTCTCATGCATACTTTTTGAGCATCCAACCTTTGTGGTTGCATCATGGCATGATTTCCTTCAGTTGCTTTTATTGTGGTTCTTGCAAGATTTTATTGTATCATCCTTATTGTGGTATGAGTAAGTTGAGATGAATGCATATTTTGGGGAGTATATCAAAATCATGTTTATGATTCACCAATCCCACAGATGCCAATCTAGCAATTCTATTTCCAATCATTTCCTCAGTTTCTCTCATGTGCAATATGGATGAATTGGCAAGGCTTATTTGCTCTTTATGATACTTGTTGCCTTTCCCAATGCATTCCAACTAACTCTTGTTCCCTTGTGATAGTTGTGATGTATTTGTTGGTGTTTGAAGGTCATTGATGTTAAATAAGATAAATTTGAGCCATCGGCCATGCTTTCTAGCAAAAAAAATCTTATTGGCATTATCTATGACTTTCTTTTGGATATCTTGTTCATTCTTGAGTATCCATTTTGTGTGTACATGTTTCTTTGTGGATGTGTATCTTGGTGATTGTTGTTTACCTAGAAACTTATACACATAATTATGGATGAATCTCTAGTTGATATCCTTTTGCTTTGGAGTCTATACCTTGTGCTCCTTTTTATTCTTTGGTGGCTCCAAAAGTGTTGCTTTGAGTGCTTGACCTTTTCATTTGCATCTTTTCGCACTCATTGGTGTTAAGAAAGTTGATCTCTCATGCCTTTGTGTTGTTATGTAAGTTTTGGGAGCAAGGATACCATGTTTATGCACTTTGCATTCAAAGGAATTATTACATTTGGGGCATAAACCTTGGGGAGCTTTCCTAATCTACCTAAGAACACGCATTTGCTTTCTTGTTCTTGTTTGGTGTTTTGTTTGATTATGGGAAGTTAGGATTCGATAATTGTGCACTTTGTTGTGCATGAACCTTGGGGAGATTCATAATTTCATTTAAACACTCATTTTCTCCTATCATAATATCTTCTCTCTTGCTCATGCTCGGGGTTTAAATGGTATAGAGGGAATGAGGATGCCATGTTTGTGCATATTGTATTCAAATGCAAAATTATAATTTGTGCACAAACCTTGGGGAGTCTCCTCATAATATTTAGATCACTCTCTTTTCAATCTTATCATAATATCTATCTTTCTTTTGGTATCTTCCTTTTGTGAAGCGCTTCTTTCGATATTTTGATTGCTTGCTTCATTCGTTGATGCTTCTTCACCATTTTATTTTTTTGCAATCTTTCGATCCTCGGTTTAGTTTGATTCCCTCATGGTATTTGTCATTGGATACGTGCATTTGATTCCAGTCATATTATGATAAATTCACAGCATATGGAGGAACTCTCACTAAATTGGCCTTCTAAAGTTTTTCACCCCTTTCGGAAATCGATGCCAATGGGGGAGAAGTTTTAGAGGGTTTTAGGGAATTTGTTGTGTGTTGTGAGTTTTGTACTTAAACACCTGTCTCATGTGCTTTTAATCTTAGTGTGTTGCATGACATCTTGAATAGAGAAAACTCCACCACCGGTAATGGTTGGCAATATATGCAATGAAATTCAAGTTCATCCACACGTGCATAGATTGTGGGGGAGTTTGCTCTATATTGTGGTTGTACTAACATCACATACTTGTATTGTATTTGATGTTAGCACAACGTTTTGTTTGGTTAATTCCTTATATAAACCCTCTCAAAGGGATTGTCATCAATTACCAAAATGGGGGAGATTGAAAGTGCATGTGTGCCCCCATGTGTGGTTTTGGTAATTAATGACAATCTTTATGGACTTATGTTTTCATTGAGTTTTACCTGTAGGATTTGTCCATATGCAATGCTTGAACCATATGTTGGCTTCAAGGTTGAGAGAAGAAGAATGCGAAGAAGATTAAGTGTTGACCAAGGTTTCAATGAGTGATCCGGAGATTGGTCAAGTGAGAGTTGAACCTATAGCAAGTGTGTCTTGAAGACTAAAGTTGGAATGATATCTCTTATGTACCTTCAAGACACCAACATAATGAAGAAACAAGAAATGATGTGCAAGTTCAAGATGAGCCATCTCGAAGAGATCATTTGCTTGAAGCTTGCCATCCTATGGTTATCATGGATATGGGAAGATGATATGCCCAAGAGAGAAGCTCTACCATAGTGGAGTATGGGAGAGAAATTTGCAAGTCTTCACCAAGCTAGTGCAATCAAGAAAGGTGTTCCATCTTGAGGTGGACAAGATCGCTATCGTCAAGCTCAAGTGGAATATTCTCAAGGAAAAGGTATGTTCTTGATAGGATTTATTTCTTTCCGGTCTCATGGTGTTAGTTGGGGAGACCGATTTATAGGATAGATAGCCGTAGTATCAAGAGGGGCTCTCGAGTGAGTAACTTGATCATATCCTTCGTGAGAGCTCAAACCTTTGCATACTTGGCATAATCTTTCTTGGTTGTTATTTGGATCTTATCCATGTGAGGTTCTTGAGCTTGTGGTAATATTCATAACAAGCTCTAGTTCATCGAAAACAGATTTCATATACATTCTCTATTGCGTTTTCGATATTGGAGATTTTACCGGTTTGTCTTTTAGAGATTGGTAAAACCTTCCATTATTTGGTTCTTATCCATGAGAGGATTTAGAGCTTGTGTTAATCTTCATGAAAAGCCCAAGTTCATCGAAAACGGATTTCATATGCATTCTCTATTGCGTTTTCGATGTTGGAGGTTTTACTGGTTCGTCTTGTTGAGAGAGGTCAAACCTTTCGTCATTTAGTTCTATCCTCCATTTCTGGACTATGATGGTGATACATTGCAAATGTATCTAGAATTTTTGATGTTCCATGCTTGGTTTTATCTACTTTCTTATGTTTTGTCCACACTTTGGAGTAATTTTCATATGATTTCTTGGACTAACGTATTAATAAGATGCCACAGTGCCAATTGCCTGTTTTCTGCTGTTTTTTGGTTCCAAAAAGCCAGGAAATGAATATTCTCGGAATTGGACGGGACAAAAGCCAAAGTTGATATTTTACCGGAAGACTCACGGAGCCGGAATACGAGACGGAGGAGGGCCTGGCCACACCATTTGGTGGCGCGGGCTAGCCCTGGCCGTGCCACCAGGTGGCGTGGGCCCCTCTGGCCTCCACCGACCTTGCCTCTTCGCCTATAAGAAGCCTCTCGATGCATCCCTAAAAAGTCAATCAGAAATCCACAAAAAGTTCCGATGCGCCGCCACTACCGAAGGGGAGATTCGGGGGAAAGAAAGTCTCTGTTCCAGCACCTTGTCGGGACGGGGAAGTGCCCCCGGATCCATCTCCATCGATCTCCACCACCATCTCCATCACCGTTGCTGATTCCCATGATGATGAGGGAGTAGTTCTTCCTCGAGGCTAAGGGTTCTACCGGTAGCTATGTGTTCATCTCTCTCTCTCTATGCGTGATCTTATTGAGATCATGAGCTTGTAATCTATAGATCTACCTTGCTACTCAAGTGCTTTAATAGATCTCTTCTCTCCCCATGTGTGTGAAGTTGACAGTGTGCACACCATGGTGGCACTTAGGCTAAAGATTACAAATACTTTTTATGAGTTATATTTGGAGTTAGATGTCTTTATGAAATTGTGGTGTTTGTTGGAACCATCTAGTGCTCAAGGTGACAGTGTGGGGTTTTCTATATGGGGAATGCTTACTTTGAGGTGTGCTATTATAGCCCTACCATCAATTAGAGTGTCCAACCAGAAAGTAGTTCAACGTAGTATCATAAAGAGGAATATATTTATATGAGAGTGTTCACTAGTGAAAGTATGATCCCTAGGCCTTGTTTCTAAGCATTGAAACACCGTTTGCAATTAAATCTGTTACATGTTTGCTTGTTTCCATCTTTATTTCAGTTTGCCTTTAGTCTCTTCCACGCCATCATAGTATTTTCTAGCACCGTTATCTTATATCCATACCACTTGTATTTCACTATCTCTTCACCGAACTAGTGCACCTATACACCTGACAAGTGTATTGGGTGTGTTGGGGACACAAGAGACTTCTTGTATCTTGATTGTAGGGTTGCTTGAGAGGGGATACCTTTGACCACTTCCTCCCTGAGTTCGATAAACCTTGGGTGATCCACTTAAGGGAAAACTTGCTGCTGTTCTACAAACCTCTGCACTTGGAGGCCCAGCAACTGTCTACAAGAATAGAAGTGCGTAGACATCAAGCTATTTTCTGGCACCGTTGTCGGGGAGGTAAGGTAAAAGGTATTCACACCAAAGGATTAAAGAAGAAGAACCTCCCACGGCAAACGCCTATTTTCTGGCGCCGTTGCCGGGGAGGTAAGGTAAAAGGTACTCACATCCTCCGGTGTGAGTGCTCGAAGTTATTTCCTTTAGATTCTGCAATTTTGTCTTTTTGTTTCTTGTTCTCACTAGTTAGGCTTAATGGAAAACAACAACAAAATTAGAGAGCTTTATAGTATTTATCTTGAGTTAGGACATGAAGTGTTTGAAGAGAAAATTTAAAAACCTATGGAACTTTATTTGCATGCTAATAGCAATGTTGTTAGTATGAATTCTTTGGACACCATTATTGCTAATGCTATGGAAATGTCTAAGCTTGGGGAAGCTAGTTTTTATGAAAATGATCTTTTTAGTTCCCCAGCTTTGGAAGATAGCTATTCTATTGCTTATGATGATACCAAACCTCCAATATCTGATGATTACAATGATGAATATGATATTTTCAGTCCACCTACTATTGAGGAGAAAATTAATTATGGTTACAATATGTCTCCTATATTTGATGATTATGGTGATGCGAATAATAATGATAGCTATTTTTGTTGAATTTTCTCCCACTACAATTAATAAGAATGACTATGTTTATGTGGAGAGTAATAGTTATTATATGCATATGGATCATGATAAGGATGTTTTATGTGATAGTTATATTGTTAATTTTATTCATGATGCTACTGAAAGTTATTATGAGAGAGGGAAACATGATTTTATGCATCTCAATAATATTAAGTTTCCCCTCTTTATGTTGAAAGTCTTGAAGTTGCACTTGTTTTGCTTTCCTATGCTTATTACTTTGTGCTTTCATGACTTGTTTCTTTACAAGATTCCTATGCATAGGAAGTGGGTTAGACTTAAATGTTCTTTGAATTTGCTTCTTGATGCTCTCTTTTACTTCAATTCATATTTCTTATGTGAGCATCTTCTCAAACTATCATGCCTAACTTAAAGGCGTTAAAGAAAAGTACTTATTGGGAGATAACCCAAAAGTTTTAGATGAGTTTTGAAAGTTATTACTTCTATAATAACCGCTCATTATCCTTTTTATTTGCTTTTTGTGCCAAGAGTAACCTCTAATGAGAGAGAAGTAATGATTGGGAAAGTTGCTGTCCCGAAACAGATTTATGTGCTTCACCGTAAGCATTCGTGTAAAATCTCTGAACGTCTTTTTGAGGCGTGAATTTTTATGCTTATGCCCCAGGTTGTTATCTAACTTTTGTTAGTTCAACACTTTTTGATTTGAGCAACAGGAGGTCTTCGAAAAAATTCGTCTTTACCTGCTGGTCTGTTTTGACAGATTTCTGCCATTTTTTGCATTTGCTTCTTGTTGGTTCCTTTTTGAGTTCTTTTGGGGAATTGAGATTTTTGAGGGAAGTGCTACAGTATCTTGTGTTTTAACGGAAGTTTTATTGGTGTTGGAACTGAACCAAAAGACTTATTATCTTGAGTGCACTAATGTTGCTAATAAAGATTGTGTGAAGTTTTGTATGAAGGAAAAATTTCAGGTGTATGGAAGGAATGGGTAATGAGATGAAGGATGGACTAAAGCTCAAGCTTGGGGATCACACGTGTCACCCCAAGAAATATGCAAGAAGTACAAGCGTCAAAGCTTGGGGATGCCCAAGGCATCTCCTTCTTCATCAATAAAAATCTCAGGTTTCTTCCAAACACTTCATTTTTATTGTTTCATGCACAGTTGTGTTGTTCTTGGAGCGTCTTCTTTTTCGTTTTCATTTTGGTTTTTTGTTTGCTTGGTTTTCTTAGTTTTCTGAATAAATTGGTTGGACCCCCTCTTTCATACATTGGTTTTCAAATAGTTTGGTTTGGTTTGGAAAAGAGTAGAAAAGTTCATGCTTAAGTGGTAAAAAGAGCTTGTTTTTGGTTGTAGCCTATGCTTTGTCATGCCATGCTTGATATTGTTTTGGATTTATGCTTAGTATTATTTGTTGTATCATGACTTGTTATAAACAATTGAGATTGCTTAATGTGTCTTGGAAGGATCATGCGTTGTTTTAGCATATTAAAGCATAGTATTGTGGTATTCTCCTTTGATGCTTTATTTGGGTTGACTTGGCACATGCTCACACCATGTTATGACTATCCCAAGTCACCATAGCCTTTATGATCCTTTAGTTTTCAACTCGTAGTATCACTTTATGCTTTGATCAATGATGTTTTGTCGCTCTGCATGATTATGGCCATTATTGCTCTCTTAGTTTGTCGCTCCCAGTCTTTTGCTAGCCTCCACAACCAAGTATGAGTTCCACTCATGCATCCAACTCCCTAAACCAAGTTATTCCAAAGAGTACACCATACCTACCTATTAGCATATGTTATTCCAAGTATATTCATGTTTTTGTTTACCTTGCAAATTAAACTTGTTACGAGAAAACTAGTGATTAAAGCTCTCACGAACTTGATGGCACACTTTACCTTTTTTGCATCTAATAAACTTGAACCATTGGGTCCTTTTTTGTTGCTTATATGCTTGCGCTTTATAAGTTGAAATTAGCAGAACCATGTATCATGGGGAACGCTTTCAACATTGCACTTGTACTTTGTACCCCGTTTATATCATGTTGTTTTGCTTATGGATCCCGGCCGTGTGAAATAAAAGTGGAACTTGTAAGATCATGGAGTTTGTATGTGTGTTAGAGAAACGACTGGGCCACTAGCCTAAGCCATGCTTAATCATGGTGGAAACTTTCAGCATCACCATAATGAGCACTCTATGAAGCATCCTCAATAAAAACCTATGCAAATAGCAAATAAAAAGATCGCTGAGATGCTCATTGTCTACTTGCCTTGTCATTTTGATTATGGGATAGCTCATGTATCATGTGCAAGGGGTACCGAGTTGGCGGTTCTTTATGATACATATGTACTTACAATGACAAGAGCTTACTTGTGACTAAAGTTGAGTAGCATGAGGTTCGGTCTTCGTAAGTAAGGGGCATGAGATTTTGGCTTATAACTTGTCAAGCATATCCTCTTAGTTGTGTCACTTTAACCTTAATCACTTAAAGATGCTTATGATAGGGGCAATGAGAGGTGAAAGCAAACAAGTACCATAATTTTTGGAAGCTCTTTATGAAACTTGAATCTCTACTTCCTTCTATGAAGGCCTTTCTTTTAATTTTTTGTTGAGTCCCCACCTTCTACCTTTATGCACCTACTTTGAGAGCATAGTCGCCATTCTTAGTTCTATGTCCATTGTCCCAAGACTTGTTGATTGATGCATACCTTGATATTGCTTGTTTTAAACTATTTGTATCTAGTCACTCTTATGAACTTTGAAGGTGTCCTATGCATTTATATTTGCTACTCTATGAGGGACAAGCTGAATACTATTATGCTATGTTTTCTTTATGTGAACCAAACAAATGTCTTGCAAAGCATTGTTATTCATGAATCTTTTGTTCGTGCCTTTTCATGTTGCATCATAGTTTCTTTGTCTTATTGCTAGAACTTTGTCTTTCATGTTACGATTGAAGTACTATGATCCCAGCTTTGAATGTTTCACAAATACTTTGATCAAGTTTATGATGGTGCATGTCACCTCAAAAATTATTCTTTCTTTATCACTTACCTACTCGAGGACGAGCAGGAGTTAAGCTTGGGGATGTTGATACATTGCAAATGTATCTATAATTTTTGATGTTCCATGCTTGGTTTTATCTACTTTCTTATGTTTTGTCCACACTTTGGAGTACTTTTCATATGATTTCTTGGACTAAGCTATTAACAAGATGCCACAGTGCTAGTTGCATGTTTTCTGCTGTTTTTGGTTCCAGAAAGCCAGAAAATGAATAATCTCGGAATTGGACGGGACAAAAGCCAAAGTTGATATTTTACCGGAAGACTCATGGAGCCAGAATACGAGACGGAGGAGGGCCAGGGCCTGGCCACACCATGTGATGGCGCGGGCTAGCCCTGGCCGCGCCACCAGGTGGTGTGGGCCCCTCTGGCCTCCACTGACCTTGCCTCTTCGCCTATAAGAAGCCTCCTGATGCATAAACCCTAAAAAGTCAATCAAAAATCTACGAAAAGTTCCGCTGTGCCGCTGCCACCGAAGGGGAGATTCGGGGGACAGAAAATCTTTGTTCCGGCACCTTGCTAGGACAGGGAAGTGCCCCCGGAGCCATCTCCATCGATCTCCACCACCATCTCCATCACCGTTGCTGATTGCCAAGATGATGAGGGAGTAGTTCTTCCTCGAGGCTAAGGGTTCTACCGGTAGCTATGTGTTCATCTCTCTATCTATGCGTGATCTTATTAAGATCATGAGCTTGTAATCTATAGATCTACCTTGCTACTCAAGTGCTTTAATAGATCTCTGCTCTCCCCATGTGTGTGAAGTTGACAGTGTGCACACCATGGTGGCACTTAGGCTAGAGATTACAAATACTTTTATGAGTTATATTTGGAGTTGGATGCCTTTATGGAATTGTGGTGTTTGTTGGAACCATCTAGTGCTCAAGGTGACAGTGTGGGGTTTTCTAGATGGGGAATGCTTACTTTGAGATGTGCTATTATAGCCCTACCATCGATTAGAGTGTCCAACCGGAGAGTAGTTCAGCGTAGTATCATAAAGAGGAATATATTTATATGAGAGTGTTCACTAGTGAAAGTATGATCCCTAGGCCTTGTTTCTAAGCATTGAAACACCGTTTGCAATTAGATGTATTACATGTTTGCTTGTTTCCATCTTTATTTCAGTTTGCCTTTAGTCTCTTCCACGCCATCATAGTATTTTCTAGCACCGTTATCTTATATCCATACCACTTGTATTTCACTATCTCTTCGCCGAACTAGTGCACCTATACACCTGACAAGTGTATTGGGTGTGTTGGGGACACAAGAGACTCTTGTATCTTGATTGCGGGGTTGCTTGAGAGGGGATACCTTTGACCACTTCCTGTCTGAGTTTGATAAACCTTGGGTGATACACTTAAGGGAAAACTTGTTGTGGTTCTACAAACCTCTGCACTTGGAGGCCCAACAACTGTCTACAAGAATAGAAGTGTGTAGAAGTGGAATTGTGGATCGATCCCGTTGGAGCGATATTCACAGGAGAACAAGGGAGGCCTTTTGTGGCGCTGGTGGTTTGATACCACCCCCTCTCCAAACGAGACGTACTCCATGTTGGGAGGAACTCGGTAAAACATCATCGTCTCCGCGTGCCTCGGTTATCTCTATACCCGAGATCTTACTTATGCACCTTACTTTGTGATGGCCTTCATGCTTGAATTTTATATCTTGATATCTCATAGTTGCTTGTCTTGTTTAGCATAAGTCATTGGTGCAAATAGGTGAACCCTAGTTGTTCTAGGTTTTTTGTGCTTAACAAAGTAAACACTAGTTTAATTCTGCCCTTGTTGAGCCTCTCTCAGAAAAGTTTTTAACTGCCTATTCAACCCCTCTCGAGGCGACATCCTTGTCCTTTCAAAGTGGTTGAAGCTTCTCTTAAGTTGGTGGAACTGAAGTAGATCATCAACTTGAGTGCGATAAGTTTCAATATGACCTTTGTTAAAACTTTACCTTTGGGTAATATAATTTGATCTAAGGGTAGATCCAATGTAATAAAACTAAGTCACAACACACTACTTAATAAGGAGGACTAGATCTTCTAGAGATCATTACATGGTATTCCATACAATGACTCAAGGAGGAATACTTTGTCTTCTAAAGATTATATCAAGGTATTATATACAACAAACCCTGAAAACCATGTTAAGTATATAACTTAAGTAAAGAAACTCTATATCTAAATCTTGATACACTTGCTTGCCATAGTTATTCCTACCATGGGTATTATGGTAGTTCTTAAACATTAACTCTTATCACAAATAGTGTGGAAAATGAAGGCAAGCCAAGACCATCCAGCATATACTCTTAATATCATATTATGAGATAATATTCCTATTTAACCAAGTCTTAGTGCCCATTGATCATCAATGATTGAGTAACCTATTCCTGACCTAGAACTTATTGACTCATAGTCTTTGACCTATTATATTAACCTTCCAAAGACCTTAAGTAAATTAATAAGAAGAAACTAGATCTAGTAGAGTGTGCCATCATCAATGGAATGTGATCCTTAGTGGAGATTAAACCATCTGATGTTGGAGGAGTTAACTCACTCATGAGTTACCTAGAATAAGCATCTAAACCTAAGAGATAAGCTAGTGATCATGGAGCTATGAGAAAGCTAGTAGTATTAGAGTATCCAATGATAATCTTGTTAAGCCAAGTGGGTATAAACTTAAAGTAAGCTTCCTTAACAAGATGAGCCTATAGAGAGACTAGTACAAATCTAGTACTTAGTGTTAATATATTTTGATCAAACAATTAGAAGCCTAAGCTTATTATGATCAAGTTATGGAAGCCATCATTCTCAAATTACTTGAGAATAGATGATTAGGTATTGAAGAAGAGTTGTGAGTATGCCAAATTAGGCAAAACCTTAGTAAGCTGAATCATCTAGCTTGATTATGAGAAGTTAAGCTAGAGTTTGATGAAGTATATAATATGAGTTGTATGGATTAGTTGGAGGCATAGAAGTTTAACCAAGTTAATATAAGAACAACTTGTATTATGGAGAGTAGTACCACACCCATTCCAAAGGATTGGTATCACATGTGATATATAGAGAGAACTATAGTCTTGCAAGCCTTGAAAGTAGAGGCGAGGTTATTATAAAGGATTAATGTTGATGTGGCATGACCATGTCATCATATGATGATGCATATGGTGGAGTCAGATGATTGACTTATTCAGAAAGATGTGATCTTTGTGAATAAGATAAGAGAGAGTTATAGAGTATATTTAGGAATGGAATTCCTTATCTAAAGATAACCTTAGTGAGGTATTAAGGTGAGGATTATTTAGAAGCCTTAACCAAGATCATATCAAACCATGACAAGACCCATGTCTACCTCTTTGTTTAAAATCCTAGAATAAAGGGGGTAGTTAAACCAATTCCTATTTTTAGGCAGCCAATGGATAATATCTCATAGTCAAATCAAATGTCTAAGAGATAAGTAGAATACCAGTTGAGAGTGTATTGATGGAAGCCTTGTCCACCTTATTGCCTTAAACCTTAAAAGAAACCTTGATCCATTAATCAACCAGATTGCTCTAGGAACTAATTCTAATATCACACTCTAGGTTGAGGTATCAACCCTACTCCTGGATTTAGAAGTAGTGTCCTTAAACCTTGATCTTTATCCACATCCATAATAGAATGTGATTTTCTTAAGTCTTCTCAAAACTCATGAGAATTTCTTGTAAATAAACATCTTCATTCTTTCCATTAATGATTATTATCCATGTATAATGACTTAACCAAGATTGTTCTATGCTAGTTATAAACCCCAGAAACTAAGTAGAATTTGAATATGAGAAATCACCATATTATAAACCATAAGATTTAATGCATATAAATTAATCCCTAGATGATGCTAAGTATGAATAGCATTCTTATAGATATAATTAACCATTTTAAATCATTACCATTACCATTGTCAAGTGAAAACAAAAACATTTTATAGAACTTTTGTATAATAAACAAAACATTAACTTCCTAGCGGATAATTTTTATAATGCTTTTCTACTAGTTTAAAATTTATAAAGAAACATGAAAAAAAATATAAGCATCACTTAGTTTCAGAGCTCACTTTAATATTTCACAAACTTTCTGTATGAATAATAGTTCAAAAATAAAATTTGAGAAGAAATTAAATAAGAAAAGAGAAAATAGGAAATGGAATTAAAAAAGAAAAAGGAAAGAAGCAGCCATTCGCCTGGCCAACAGCCCAATAAGCTCCTGGGCTACCTGCCGCTTGCGAGTAGCAGAAGAAACAACCCACTCACTTCACCATGGCCCAGTTCTGGCCCAAGCCCAAGTACCATTTTGTCGATCTAATCGCCATCGTTTACCTCACGTGGCCGCCGAAGCAGCTGCATTGCATGTGCGCCACCGCTCTTCGGTGTGAAGATCCGCGCCGCCATCGTCTGGGTGGATAAGGAGGCCACCGTCACACCCTACTCCGCCTTATCCCCATTTCCCTCCTCCTCTTGTTCTGTGAGGCTAAGCGCAAGGTCACGAAAACCCTAGCGCCACCGTCATTGCCTCACACTACCGATAGAGACCACCCCAAGGCTAGCCGTGGACGCTATGAGCTCCACCATGATGTGCTTCATCTCCACGGGGAAGGAATCGAGTCAGGGGGACCGCAATAGCGCGTCTCGACCGATTCTTCCTGAGCTCTAACCGAGCACTGCTGAGACCGTGCCATCATATCCGTCCTCCACTGATCCATCCGAGGCCATCGTCGTGTGGAGGGTAAGCTTGCGAATCTCCCTGTGGTATCCGTTGGCTTGCATGTATCCTGTAGCCGCGTGACGTCGTGTTCCGACCGTCGCTGCCACAATTGCTCATCACCGACGCTACTCTGGTGACCGTTTCGTAGCGGCGCCGCCATCAGTAGGTTCACCTAGGCCTCCTCTTTCGAACCGCGTCAATCGATCTTGCCAAAACCCGCTAGATCGCTGCCGCCATTCGCCGTCCGAACGTCACTGGCGGGGTGACGACAGCATGACGTCACGCTTGCATCACCCACAGCCCAGTCAGCCATATTTGACTTGGTCCTTGCCCAGGTGGCAGGTGACGTGGCCTGACCCCACATGTCTGTGACTATGTCTAGGGTTAGTGCTAGTATCAAACGTATTGCCTGTTTAGTAAATAAGTAAAACATTATAAATTCAAATATAAATGTTTTCTAGAAATTTAATAAAATGATTTAATCTTATTAATCGAATAACTTTTGTTTTATAACTCGGAAAAATATATATTATATATCAAAATGTTTAGAAAAATAAATTCTATAATATAAACCTATTATCATATTTTATTTTCCAACTTAAATAAGATAATTATTATTATTAGTAAATAACCTATAAGGGATAAATCTTAAAATAAACATATTTTATTATTTAAAATTCAGAAAAAATAAGTATAATATACCAAAATTCATAGAAAAACAAAATCTACATTTAAAACTTGTTTCATATATTTTAGTGTCACTTAACTAAATGTTTTTATTAATTAAGTCTTTATAAAATGATAAAACTTATAAAAATCATATTTTATTACTTAAAAATCACAAATATACAATATACCAAAATGATCACAAAAATAAAGTCTACATATTAAAAATATCCTCTTACACATTTCAAGTAAAATAAAGGTAAAAGTTTAATAAGTCTTAATTAAAACTATTTCCTAATATCTTAATGGATTAAAAATACAAAAATCTTTACATTACCTTTAACATTAATTGCTCAAAGTCTAAAAAGTGAATAACAAGTTCCATTAATGTTTAAGTGGAGATAAAATAGATCTAACTATTTTAGGATATATTTACTAAAACTATCATCTAAAACTAAGTGTATCTTAATTTTCCTAAAAAGATTTTATCAAGTATAAAATCAACTAAAATAGTGTATTGCTTATCATAAGGATTATATTGACTTATAATTTCATTAGACACCACCCCATAAAAGCAATCACATCTATATTCTACTTTATAAGACATTAAGAAGTGATCCACATATAATATAATACCTTATCCCAAACATAAAGGTTTCCACTACAAGTGTGGTGATTATTCAAAGTTAAATAGTGATTCCCTCTATTTCAAAATATTAAGTAACACTACTCAAACAAAAGCAATAATATATTTATTTCACCTTCAGGAAGGGTTATAAATTGAACAACATGTAGTGTCCTCTTATATTAAAGTTATATAAGTCTCTCCATTGCAAGTGGAATAACTATTCAAATATAGTAATTGTTTTCTTCTTTAATATTCATAATTAATAATAAAACCATAAAGTGTTATCTTTAAGTTTAAATGCTTTTCCTTTATAAAGTTATCTTTTCCTCAAAAGATATTCTTTTAAAAAATATTAAAAGTAATCCTTAAGTTTTTCTATGAATACTCTAATGTATTGACAATCCTACTCACGCAGTTTATATGTGCCATTCCACACTTAAGTGCTTTAGTATTGAATGTTACTTGTTGTACTTACATATTGTTTCACACACTCTCTCAAGCCTTAACAAGAAGCACATGTGTGAAGCTGGTAGAAAAGTGCAACGCATTCCAAAGAACTCATCACAAACTCCAAACCCAAGATTAGATATGATTATTCTGGGGATTCGCGTTTATCAAACTTCATTACATTACTTATGCATAATTGCATCTTGCTTCTTTAAACATTCATCCTTACCGGACCAGTGATGTTGTTTATAGAATTTGGATCTTCTATTGTTTCGAAGACCGTGAGGGCATAATCTTGCAATCACAAAAGGCAAGTTCACACTTGCTCATATCCTTTGGTTATTTTCTCTCAAATGCTTGTAACTCAACTGTTGTCATCACCTGCATTTTAAAAAGGTCAGAAAACACTATTTTCATAATAATATGATTATGGATTATTTACCAAATGGTAATAACCTATTAATAAAGTTCCAGTGGTAAAGGAACTTAATATCTAGGACTTAACAACCAATGTCGCTAGTGATTCTAGCGCCGTATATTACGCGTTAACCATGAGATAGAATGGGACAGAGAAGTCAGCTGTATCTTCTTCCTCCTGCATGTAGCTGGATGTGTAGGTCGTGGCTGTTATCCTCGTAGAGTGCATTAATTGGTAATTCGTAGAGGATATGCAGCATATGGGTGGGAACCCTCAATGTCCCACGATAGTTCTGGCATCTGAACGGTCTGTACCAACCATTGCCGTAATTCGAGATGTGGGCATGGCGTACACCAAGGAGACATGCGGGGTCGAGAAGGGGGCAGTGATTGGCTTGGATCACTACTAGGCCCCACACCAAAGGAAGTGTGGACGGGAAAGATTGCCCGGTTGTGCAATAAGGATTTGGTTTCTCATGGGTAAACCAACGCACCTCTGTAGAGTGTAAGAACTGTGACATGTTACTCCCTGTTCCGGGAAGGAGCTACGAAGGCGGCGAGAAAGGAACTCCATAAAAGTTCTGGTCAACCTGTGAAGGCTGTTGGACATAGTTTTCAGAATAAAAGGAACCTTTGAAGAAATGTTTCCCCGAAAACCTGCATTGCCTACGACCTTTGGTTTGTAGTTGTAGAGATAGTGCATCAAACACTCCTTTTTAGTGAACTTGCTGAGTACGCTCGTACTCAGCCGTACCTTCTTAACCCTTGCTAGGTTCTAAGCTATTGAAGACGACGTCCACATCAAGTTCTACTGGAGAAGCCATCATCGGCAGCCCAAGTTCTTCAATAAAGTCAATGAAGTCAGCGTATACATCAACCGAAGCAAAGGCGAAGATCTTGATTAGATATGAGTAGATACTCTAGGCATAACACCTACTTCTGTAGAGCATTGCACTAGAAGCAATTGCAAGCCAGATAGTTTAGATGCTAGTCTTATTAGCTAGATAGTTCTAAGTTATTATTTCTGATTCTTCTTTGTAAGAAGTTTCTTTCTCTCTCTTTAACAAAGAATTTTTGTTGGATATTTTGTAAAGATTCGAGTTGTAATCTATAGTCATGTCTTGGACCTGATGTGTTTCTGTTGTACCACTCTGAGGGATGTAATACTAGTGAACGATGTTTCATTAGTGTTATGTCAATGACTATAGTGTACTACATCATGCAGTGGTATGCTGGGTCACTGCAACGTGCGTGCGAATGCTGTAAAATACCAAGATCCTACATCTACAATGCAAAATAATAATATAAAACATGATGCAAATATGCACTCATCAGTAGCCCCTGCGTTCTTTAACCCAAAGGGCATCGTGTTGTAGCAGTAGATGCCTAATGGTGTGATGAAAGCCGTCTTTTCCTAGTCCTCCACTTTCATCTAGATCTGATTGTAGCCTGAGTAGGCGTCGAGGAAGGAGAGGCGCTCGCACCCTGCGGTTGAATCAATCATTTGGTCGATCCATGGTAGGGGAAGTGGTGAAGGGAAACGGGTAGGCTACACTAGCGTAAAATCAAAATTTTCTACCGCGTCAACCAGGAATACTATTGTCATAGATCACGGGATTACCGCTAGACGCGCAGGTGCGGAACTCGATGAAGCACGTTGTGGCAGTGTAGATGTTCTACGTCTCCTCCTCGTCCTTGTCCCACGAGCAGCTCCCCTTTGCGCGGCTCGTCCAAGTGCTACAGATGCAGCACCTCCGAGGTATCCACACGTCCGGAGTGGAAGCCGTCACACACCAGACTGCTAGGTATGCGCGTGCAACACAGGCGGAAGAGGAGTGGCGGCTGGGTGGAATGCTCTACCCTATTCAGCTCGCCTCACTCTCTCTTATATAGGCATCCCCGGTGGGCTTCTACATTAGCAGCCCATTAGCAGCCTAAGCCTGGTCTAATTCGGATCCAATCCTCATTAGGCTTCCAGCCCCTAAAGTGTGTGACCCTATAGGTTCATACACGTATAGACATGACGCGAGTACACTTACTCCGTGAATAGTTGGTAGTGGCCTCTAGCAAGACGTGCCAACTCCTAAACGCATATAAAGATCATTCGGACGAACCATCACAAGGTTGAGTACATGTCTTTCCCTTTGCCTCACGATATTTGGTCTAGCTCCAAGCTGACCTCTCTTTCTCGATACTGTGATTCGGAATCCCTTTACTAGGTTAACTCTTAACCATATGTAGCACGGCCATGCATTTCTGGATCCGATCACTCGAGGGGCCCAGAGATATCTCTCTCAAGTAGAGAGGGGCAAATCCCATCTTGATTGACCGATGCCTTGCAGCATGTATCAGGACAAACCCGAAAGCTACCTTTATAACTACCCAGTTACGGAGTAGTGTTTGATAGCCCCAAAGTAGGTCGATCCACATCTCAAGTACATGCGACAATCTCAGGTCTAAGGACAAAACGTACACGATGTGTAGAGAGAACTGCAAGTATTATTGCTAATCTCATGTTGGGTCAGTCCAACCCCATGTTCATAACATGTGTCCACATCATTGGTTTGACATCTCCATGTCAATGACTTATGAAACATAGTCATCAACCAATCGATGTGCTAGTCTAATATTCACGTGTGTCCTCGCATGAACTCTGACTAGGGACAATTATTAGATAACCATATAAGTAAAGAGTTTCACAAACAATTCACATAATTGCCAATCAATACAAGTTGCCTGGTATATGGATATTCAAGGAACATTATAATAACTCATGGATACACATGAAAAACAATCATCTCTATGATTGCCTCTAGGGCATATTTCCTTTAGTCTCCCACTTGCACTAGAGTCAATCTAGACAGTATCTAATACCTATTGCTCTTGTGTGCGCTTCATGCGCAGGCTGCGGGAGTGGCTTAGTCAAGGGATCAGCAACATTTGAGTCCATATGTATTTTGCATAACATGACACTACCTTCATCAATGAACTCACGAATCAGATGGTAGCGCATGCGAATATGTTTGTTCTTCTGGTGCTGTCTAGGTTCTTTGGCTTGTGCAATAGCACCATTGTTGTCACAATAAACGTCCAAGGGATTGGACGAGCCCTGAACCACACCAAGAGCGATCAGGAAATTCCTAATCCAAACAGCTTCCTTTGCAGCCTTCGAGGCAGGAATATATTCAGCTTCTGTTGAAGAGGAGGCCACTGTATCTTGCTTGGAACTTTTCCAGCTCACAGCACCACCATTCATGACAAACACATAACCTGATTGCGATTTCGAGTCATCTGAGTCATTAAGGTAACTCGCATCTGTGTAACCCTTTACACTGAGTTCAACCTCACCTCCATAAACTAGGAACATATCCTTAGTCCTTCTCAAGTACTTAAGGATATTCTTTACCGCTGTCCAGTGAATCTCACCTGGATCAGCCTGGTATCTGCTCGTAACACTTAGAGCATAGGAAACATCTGGGCGAGTACATGTCATTGCATACATGATGGATCCAATAGCCGAAGCATATGGAACCCTACTCATGCGTTCTCGCTCATCAGTGGTCGAAGCACACTGAGTCTTGCTGAGTTTAATGCCGTGAGACATGGGCAAGAACCCCTTCTTAGCCTCTTCCATGCTGAACCGTTTCAACACTTTGTCAATGTACGTACTCTGGCTTAATCCAATAGCCTCCTTCATCTATCTCTATAGATCTTGATACCTAGAATATATGCCGCTTCTCCCAAGTCCTTCATAGAAAAACTATTTTTCAATGAGGTCTTAACAGACTCGAGCATAGGAATGTCATTTCCAATCAATAATATGTCATCCACATATAAGATTAGAAACACAAGTGATTTCCCATTTTCTTTCTTATACACACAAGGTTCTTGTTCGTTTTTGGTGAAGCCAAACTCCTTTACAACTTCATCAAATCGAATGTTCCAACTCCGAGATGCTTGCTTCAGCCCATAAATAGACTTTTGAAGTTTGCATACCTTTCCAGCATTGTTTGGATCGACAAAACCTTCGGGCTGCATCATATACACGTCCTCAGAAAGGATTCCATTTAAGAAAGCCGTCTTGACATCCATCTGCCATATCTCATAATCGAAATGTGCAGCAATGGCTAGAATGATCCGTATAGATTTAAGCATCGCTACGGGCGAGAAAGTCTCGTCGTAGTCAACTCCTTGAACTTGTCGAAAACCTTTTGCAACAAGTCGAGCTTTATGGATGTGAACATTTCCATCCATATCAATCTTCTTCTTATAGATCCACTTGCACTCGATGGCTTTAAAACCATCAGGCAGGTCAACCAAGTTCCAATCTTGATTGTCTCCCATGGACTCTATCTCGGATCTCATGGCAATCAGCCATTTCTTAGAGTCTGGGTCCACCATCGCTTCTGCATAGGTCGCAGGCTCATCATTGTCTAACAATAATAACTCTCGCGCTTCGCGGAGCCTCGCCGACCTTCGTGGCTGTGGTGCTTCTATTGCCACGGGTTCCTCAACTTGTTCTGCTACAATAGCATCACTCGTAGAAGCATCCCCGACTGGCTCATCTTGAACTTCTTCAACTCGCACTGACCTTCCACTCGTTCCCTTTGTGAGAAACTCTTTCTCTAGGAAAACACCGCTACGAGCGATAAACACTTTGCCCTCTTCTCGGTTGTAGAAGTAATACCCTAAGGTTTCCCTTGGGTATCCCACAAAAATGCACTTATCCGATTTGGGTGTTAGCTTGTCCGACTGAAGTCGCTTGACAAATGCATCACAACCCCAAATCTTTAGAAAAGACAAACTGGGATTCTTTCCAGTCCACATCTCATATGGTGTCTTAACTACGGATTTAGATGGTACCCTATTTAGTGTGAAAGCTGCTGTTTCTAGCGCGTAACCCCAAAATGATAATGGTAAATCCGACTGGCTCATCATCGATCGAACCATGTCCAACAAAGTTCGATTACGCCGTTCAGAGACCCCGTTTCTTTGAGGCGTTCCAGGCGGCGTGAGCTGTGGAACAATTCTGCAACTCTTAAGAAGATTGCTAAACTGGTGACTCAAATATTCACCTCCGCGATCAGATTGCAAGGCCTTTATTTTCTTTCCACGTTGATTCTCTACCTCATTTTGAAACTCTTTGAACTTTTCAAAAGTTTCAGACTTATGCTTCATCAAGTAGACATAGCCATATCTACTGAAATCATCAGTGAAAGTAATGAAGTAGTGATATCCTCCTCTGGCTGTCGTGCTCATTGGTCCACATACATCAGTATGTATGAGTTCCAACAAGTCTGTCGCTCTCTCGGGAAACCCCGTAAAAGGCGTCTTGGTCATCTTTCCAAGTAAACAAGCTTGACATGTCTCGTATGATTCAAAATCAAACGAAGTTAGAAGACCATCACCATGGAGCTTCTTCATGCGCTTTTCACTTATATGCCCCAAACGACAATGCCATAGATAGGTAGGTCTCAAATCATTTGGCCGAAGCCTTTTAGCACTAACATTGTAAACACATGCATTATCAAGATTTAAAATAAATAACCCATTCACAATGGGAGCATCAGCCACAAACATAGCATTCTTAGAGATTAGACAACCATTGTTTGTACTCGCGAATGAATAACCATCCCTCATCAAACATGAAGGTGATAAAATGTTTCGACCCATACTAGGAATGTAATAACAATTATTCAACTCCATGATAAATCCTGACGGAAGGTGAAGTTGCATGACGCCGACGAACAATGCAGCAACCCTTGCTTTATTTCCGACGCGAAAATCCACTTCGCCTTTCTGCACTTCTCTAGTCCTTATTAGCCCCTGCATCGAATTGCAAATATGAGCAACCGATCCGGTATCAAATACCCAAGAATTAACATAGAATCTGCGAGAAAAATGTCCACAACATTTACAACAAGCGTACCTGAGTGGGAAGTACTCTTACTGCCACTCTTCTTCAAAGAAGCCTGGTACTTGCTGCAGTTTCTCTTCCAGTGGCCATATTCGTGACAAAAGAAACACTCAGTGTCTCCTGCAGGACCAGCCTTTTGCTTGGGTGCAGGGTTTGGCTTAGGGATCGTATCCTTAGCCTTGCCCTTCTTCTTCTGCCAAGAAGTGCCCTTTTTCTTGAAGCTAGGCTTGTTCTGCACAGCCATCACATGGCTATGCCCTACACACTTCTTAATGTCACATTCTGCTATTTTCAGCATCCCACATAATTCATTAAGGCCCCTCTCCACCCCATGCATATGGTAGTTCGAAATGAAATGCCCATAGCTAGATGGAAGAGATGCCAAAATGAAATCAGTGGCAAACTCTTGGCCTAATGGAAAACCAAGCTTTTCCAAAGTCTGACTGTAACCAACCATCTTGATCACATGGGGGCCTATAGCTGCTCCCTCTGCTAGCTTGCATTCCACAAAGGACTTAGCGACATTGCACCTCTCAGTCCTAGCCTGAGTCTGGAACATGTCCTTAAGCGCAACGATCATATCGTACGCTTCCTGATCCTCAAACTGCTTTTGAAGATCAGGTTCCATGCATGAAAGCATAAGACAACTAACCTCAAGAGATTCATCACATGCTTTCTTGTAGGCATTCTTAAGGATTTTGATCGGCAAATCAAAATTACCATAAACCGACCATAGTTCCGATTCGACCAAACTCCTTTGATCACGGTACGTCGATTCAGATCTAATTCCCGAATCGATCAATCATATTGATCTTCGCGTGATTCAGAAGGATTTATGTGTCACGGTCTACCCCGATGGTGGAAACCGACCGGTAGGGGTAAGTCGTTCGATGACCTTAGAATCACGATCACGGAAAGTAAGATCATAGATCAATCCAGAAACACCGCCATACAAACGATCATATCATTCATATCAATCTACATATCACCATATGCAAACTTCCCGAACCTATGACTGAATAACATCGGCTCTGATACCACTGAAGGGAAACGGGTAGGCTACACTAGCGTAAAATCAAAATTTTCTACCGCGTCAACCAGGAATACTATTGTCATAGATCACGGGATTACCGCTAGACGCGCAGGTGCGGAACTCGATGAAGCACGTTGCGGCAGTGTAGATGTTCTACGTCTCCTCCTTGTCCTTGTCCCACGAGCAGCTCCCCTTTGCGCGGCTCGTCCAAGTGCTACAGATGCAGCACCTCCGAGGTATCCACACGTCTGGAGTGGAAGCCGTCACACGCCAGACTGCTAGGTCTGCGCGTGCAACACAGGCGGAAGAGGAGTGGCGGCTGGGTGGAATGCTCTACCCTATTCAGCTCGCCTCACTCTCTCTTATATAGGCATCCCTGGTGGGCTTCTACATTAGCAGCCCATTAGCAGCCTAAGCCTGGTCTAATTCGGATCCAATACTCATTAGGCTTCCAGCCCCTAAAGTGTGTGACCCTATAGGTTCATACACGTATAGATATGACGCAAGTACACTTACTCCGTCAATAGTTGGTAGCGGCCTCTAGCAAGACGTGCCAACTCCTAAACGCATATAAAGATCATTCGGACGAACCATCACAAGGTTGAGTACATGTATTTCCCTTTGCCTCACGATATTTGGTCTAGCTCCAAGCTGACCTCTCTTTCTCGATACTGTGATTCGGAATCCCTTTACTAGGTTAACTCTTAACCATATGTAGCACGGCCATGCATTTCTGGATCCGATCACTCGAGGGGCCCAGAGATATCTCTCTCAAGTAGAGAGGGGCAAATCCCATCTTGATTGACCGATGCCTTGCAGCATGTATCAGGACAAACCCGAAAGCTACCTTTATAACTACCCAGTTACAGAGTAGTGTTTGATAGCCCGAAAGTAGGTCGATCCACATCTCAAGTACATTCGACAATCTCAGGTCTAAGGACAAAACGTACACGATGTGTAGATAGAACTGCAAGTATTATTGCTAGTCTCATGTTGGGTCAGTCCAACCCCATGTTCATAACATGTGTCCACATCATTGGTTTGACATCTCCATGTCAATGACTTGTGAAACATAGTCATCAACCAATCGATGTGCTAGTCTCGTGTGTCCTCGCATGAACTCCGACTAGGGACAATTATTAGATAACCATACAAGTAAAGAGTTTGCTTGGCTTGGTCTACTCTTGATTGGCTTGCTTGCCTGCCGTAAGCCATGCACAAAACAAGACCAGATTCTCTCCATCTAGGATTCCTGGTCCTTACCGAACATTCCCTCAGACGAAAAATAAAAGAAGACTTGCGCCTATCTTTTGAATCAATCAGTAATATCCTTTCTTATTCATTGCATGTAATGAGGAATAAGTGAGCCGATAGCTATGATTTTTAGCTCGGAGCTTTCGAATTCCTTTACTGTAAACTGACCAGTTGATACTTGGAGGAAAACCTTGAATCTCTGTCTGAAATCTTTGTGCAAAAGCCATTAGCCTGCAAGGTCCTATGGTTGTCATGGACAGTTGTGGTAGAAGGAATTCGGGAGCAGAGCTGAAAAAGATGGAGTTACCTTACGAAATGAACAACCAATTAGCACAACAAGTGGTAGCCGGCCCCCATTCTAGGGTTTGGGATTTTTTCCATCGTGGGTTGGATCCTCAAAGGGTTTTCGAACTTCTACCTCAAGGGGAAGTGCCCGACTGGATTACCAACCCTTCTTATTACGGGATTGAACTCCCCAACTGGATTCCCAACCCCGGGGTTCCACTGCCCGAGCCGCTTGCCAGCCTTTTCAGATTTTATGGCATTTCGTTTGATAATAGAAAGCCCTCGGCGGCTGACATCATAGACTTTGCTTTTTGGGATGCACAATTGCGTTTGCCGGAGGCCTATACTGTAACCGATTTTACCGATCAGTTTCTAGGGCATGACGATTGCCACAGTCTACTGAACACTTTCATGGATCTTTCTAGAATTAGAATGCAGATTCTTTAGTCAAAATCAGATTTTCGAAACCCATATTGATATAGAGATTAGGATCCGACACATTATTGACTTAACTAAAGGACGAAGCTAAATAGGCATAGCTGCATCCCATTTCAATGAATCTACTTTATTAGGTAGTCTTTTATTACAAGCAAAGCAAGACCAGCTTTGATATAGGTTGAAGTGAGTCAAGATCTTCAGCTAAGGTAAATAATAGGTTGAAACACAAGAATGAGAAGAATAAACTACATCTCTATTTCTTAACAAAAAGTTTCATACACTGGAGGTCCCATCGACGAGGGCCAATGAGACTACTATACGCGTTTTCTGAGGAGCAACATGAGACTTTCTTTTCCTCTGGCTAGAAAGATGTTTCAGTTCGACCAGGCATGAAGCTTGCACGATGAACAGATTGTCCTCAACTGCGCGTATCTCTTTTCTTCATGGGCGAGGCACTTCTTTTTTTCTTTGACAAGAACCGCGCTAGACAAGATATTGAAGGGTCCAACGACATTCACAAGGAAGGCCCTGGATGTGACATTCAATTGGGTTAGTAGGAACGAACCTTTGCTTTGGATAGTGGTTGCTTTTTTTCATTTTCCACTGTGAAAGCTTCTCTCAATCCCTCCCTAGTCCTTTCTTTCCTGGGCACAGGCTTACCTGGTTGACCGCCCACATTCATTCATTGTTCGTTCTGAGGTGGATTCGAACCACAGCAAGCGCAGCAAGGATTTGGAGTCCAACGCGCTAAACTAAAGAGGATTTTCAGTCCTCTGCTCTACCATCCAGAACCTAGAAGGACACTGAACACCCGATTTGACATTAAAGACTGGTCTCAGACCAGATACATCTATGGAAAGAAAGGATTTCATAGAAAATCTGCATTTTTCTATTTTTTTTATCCCCATGCATTCCGTTATTCCCGTAACTATGGATTGATTGTCCCTACCTAACTAAATGGTAGTGGTCTAGGGAGCGCAATTGCTAGAGCACGGGAGAATGAAGAGTAATGATTTAAGCAAGAGCAGCCGGACGGTAAATTCTTCTACTTATTCTTTTATTCTTCTATTTTGAATCCGAAGAAGAAGAATAAAATTCATTAGAATAAATTTTTTGAATTCTTAAATTAAGTAATAAAAAATAAAGAAATAATTAAAGAATACAATCCTTGTCGAATTAGCAAAGATTTTGCTTCGAAACCCTTTCATTTAATTAGCCAGCCCAGCCTTTTTCTATGCTCTGATTTCTGAGGCCTGTTTAGCTTGGATACCACTTTAAATTGAATTTTTTTTTTTTCAAAATAGAATTTACCAAATTTTTCATAACTCTGAGGTTCAAGCCAATCCATCTTTTCTTTCTTTTTCCTTCCGATACTAAAAAAAAGGATTAAAAAGGGTCAAATTTTGTCATGTCACAAAGAATTCTATTCCTCAATTAAAAAAAAGGGAATGACAAAGCATCTGGAAATAAACGATTAATTTCTATCAATAAACCTGCTAAAGCACCAAACCATAGAGTACTTAGCACGGAAGAAGTTCTGTAGTTGGACCATCTGCTCTATCCGTTCGATTTGAGCTTCTCCAGAGAAGATGAGACGCTAAAAATGCAAGTGTTCGCAACGCATACCGAAAAAGGCTATGTTGCCGACCATTAATGACTAGTTCGAAGACCAGGAGCAGGGGCACGTGCCAAGAAAGATTTGTTACTTTCCCTATGGTTTTCGAACGTTTTCAATAAAACCTTCTCGTAGAAGTATTTTCACAAAGTTTTCGGTAATATTAGTAGATGCTATTCGAACCCTTCCTTTTATTAAGATTCGAATTCTTATTCTTATATAATTAATAACATTGATTCAATTGGCATTGACATAATAAGAATATTTCGTCTATTAAGGAGGATTCCCCGAATACCTAAAATAGAGATGATCATAGAAAAAGTGAAATATTTTATAGGATCCGTTTCGGAAACATGGAATGTCAGAGAAATTCAAATTATGTGAGGAAAGAAGTACTGCGTAGAGTCCAGGGAGAGGTCGTATGGTAGTAATGGAATGGTTTCATTATCCTTCTCCGTCATCTTCGATGATGAACGTGAGAGGTAATTCCCCATTACGCACCTGTCTTTCTGCCCTGACCCAGTGAATAGCTCGAAAGTAGTAGCGAGAGCTCTTCTGATAACGTAGAAGGCTCTCATACACAAGCCAAAGCTTGTCTGGATCGTTGAGGTCTTCTTCTTTATGCTGGAGGGTCGGCATCACTTCCTTCACTCCACAGAGGACTCGGGATAAGATCGTTCCCAAGCAGAAGGAAAAGCTTTCGATTCGAACTAGGTTGCTATTCGTACTCATGAACTAAGAGCGCTTTCAGAGAGAGAGAATAGGTCGTACGAAAGGGGAGCCACCTTGAGAAGGGTGTCCCATTGCGGAGTAGTGAAACGAGTATTTTGGTATACCACTTGTGCACCTAAACCTATGCTTAAGCATAGGTACCTCCACAAACAATTCACATAATTGCCAATCAATACAAGTTGCCTGGTATATGGATATTCAAGGAACATTATAATAACTCATGGATACACATGAAATACAATCATCTCTATGATTGCCTCTAGGGCATATTTCCTTCAAGTGGTCCTTCGGGTAGTGCTTGTTGAGGGACGTGAAGTCTACTCACATCCGCATTATGTCCGTGTATTTCTTTGGTACCAGCACAGGGTTCGCTTCACAAGTGCTCTCCTTGATCTCGCGGATGAAATCAGCATCGAGGAGTTTGTTGACTTCCACGCCTACAGCCTTGGATTTTTTCTGACAGCCATCGTAGGGACTGCTTCATTGGTTGTGCGTTAGGGTACACATTGAGTGCATGCTCGGAAAATTACCTAGGAACTCCTAGCATGTCCGCAGGACACCAAGCAAAGATTTCCCAGCACTCACGGAGGAATTCAACAAGTGCAAGTTCCTATGCAGAACTTAGGTTGTTAGTGATGAGAGCCATCTTGGTCGGGTCCGTCAGGTTGACCTGGACCACCTTGGTGTTGACCGTAGAGTCGAAGGACTGGTCAGGTGCGTTCTGCCTGCTCAAAGGAGGAAGAATGTTGTCCGTTGACTCCTTGAGCCTTGCCAGTTCTTCTTGCATGTCGAAGGATTGGGAGATTCTGTTGAACTCCATATCGCAGCTGTCGGACCTAGTGAAGCTTCCTTGGACGGTGATCACACTATTTGGGCATGTCATCTTCATCACGAGGTACGCGTAGTGTGATACAACCAGGAATTGTGTGAATGCCACGCGACCAAGTACGGCGTGATACTGGGAGGGCCAGTCGACCACCTCGAACTCGATATTCTCGTGCCTGAAGTTCTCAGGTGTGCCGAAGATGACGTCGACGTGGACTTTACCCAGGGGTAGATCCCTTTGCCTCGGACCATCCCATGGAAGGTGGTGTCCGACGCTTCTAGGCTGGACAATGGGATTCACATGGCATACAAGGTACTGGCAAATATGAGGTTGATGTCGCTGCCCCCATCCATGAAGACTCTGCTCATCTCGTATCTGCCGATATGGGATTCAAGGACTAGGGCTGAGTGCCCTAGTTATGGTACTTGGTGCGGGTGGTCGGATCGGTCGAAGGTGATGGAGGATTCATATCCGTTGAGGTACTCGGGGATTGTAGGGGTAATGACACCACCATGTTGATCTGTTGAGTCTTGGTCTTCTAGATCCTGTTGGAAGGATTCCCCTTCTAGATCATCATGCTCCCACGCGGTGGGGGTATGGCTCGCCTCCATTGTTGCGCGTCGTCGGTGTTGCGGGTGGTGGTGTTGTGTTGGTTGGAACGGGTGGTGGTGGTGCTCCGTACGCTATGGGCCCTACGCACTCTCCGTACCCTTGACTTGTCACCTCGCGCTGAAGGTGCGTGTAAGCTTCTTGAAGCTTCTGGAACTCACGATAGTATTTGAGGAGGTGGCTTGATTTCCTCTTGTCGTCATGTTGTCGATGTAGTAATGGATGATGCAGGGGCATGACAATTGGGCCATCGCGGTTGAGGTACCTTCGTTGGTGTGGCACTGCCACACCTGGGTCATTTTTCTGCTGTCGCGGTAGTTTCCATCGTGATATCCACTATTGTGGTTGTCATGTTGTGTTTGTTGGTGTAGCCAGCTCCGACCATGTTGACTTCCTCGTGGATCTCGTAACCGTGGTGCATGTGCTTTCCTTGGCGGTCGCGCCTGCGGCCCAGATCGTCCTCGTAATCTGAGTGCGCTCGGCTGTTGCAGATAGCATCTGATATGCTCAACGTTCGACATAGAGCTCGTTGGGAACCCCAAGAGGAAGGTACGATGAGCACATCAGTTAGTTTTCCCTCAGTTATGAAACCGAGGTTTAATCGAACCAGTAGGAGCAAGGAAACACCCCAAAGGTGTTACTAGCTGAGCTTTGGCAGGGCGCACTACCGGTGCTAGTAGCAACATGGAGACCTACACAACACAACCACAGAACTTTGTCCCCAACTTGCGATGAGGTTGTCAATCTCACCGTGTTTTGCGGAAAACAAAGGATTAAACGTATCGAATGGAAAGAAGTAAAAGTTTGCAAAAAGTAAACACAAAGCAGTAAAAGATTGTAGATTGTATATAAAAGACAAGGACCGGGATCCATAGTTCACTAGAGGTGGCTCTCCTTAAGATAGATAACATGTTGGGTGAACAAATTACAGCGGGGCAATTGACAAACAACGAGAAAGCAATACATGCATATACTAATCATCTTGACTCCTCTGAGACTTGATTGGGCACTACAACATAAGACATAGACCTCCATCCAACTGCATCTATGACTAATAATCCACCTTCAGGTTATCATCCGAACCCCCTCTAGTATTAAGTTGCAAGCAACAGATTATCGCTTTACGAACTGCATGTAAAGTAAACAATATGATTGTTCTATGAACAAAGGATTGTTGTTTTCTCCCTAGTAGCAACAACACATCTAGTACCTTATAGATTTCTGTCACTTCCCCAGATTACCAGAGGCATGAACCCACTATCGAGCATAAATACTAACTCTTGGAGTTGCTAGCGGCTACTTGGCCAAGATAGCTACTAACAACGAAAAGCATGCAAGATCACAAATAACAAAGACATGATAGAATCAATAATCAATCTGAAATAGCATCTCAATGTCCATCGGATCCCCGCAAACACAACATGTATGAATTATAAATAGATGATCTTGATCATGAATAGAGCTCACAAGATCTAAACATGAAAGCACAGAGGAGAACCAGCCATCTAGCTACTACATGGATCTGTAGTCCAAGGATGAACTACTCGCGCATCACACCGGAGGCTTGCATGGTGATGAAGAAGGCCTCCAGGGTGAATTCCACTCTCTGGCAGGGTGCCGGGAAGAGCTTCAGATCCCTCCCGATCTAGGGATGGAGATGACGGCGGCTATAGACTCTTTCGTGGATTTTTGATCGGATACTTAGGGTTTTCGTCCCGAGGGCAATATATAGGCGGAAGGAGAGGCCGAAGGAGTGCCGGGAGCGGCCACACCACCCCCTGGCGCGGGCCAGGCCTGGCCACGCGGCCAGGTGGTGTGGTGGCTCCCTGGCCCTTCTCCGTCTCGTATTCTGGCACTTGATCCCTTCCGGAAAAATAGGCACTTTGGCTTTTGTCCCGTCCAATTCCGAGAATATTCATTTTCTGACTTTCCTGGAACCAAAAACAGCAGAAAACAGGCAGCTAGCACTGTGGCTCTTGTTAATAGGTTAGTCCAAGAAATCATATGAAAAGTACTCCAAAGTTGGAACAAAACACAAGAATGTGGATAAAACCAAGCATGGAACATCAAAAATTATAGATATATTTGCAATGTATCAACATCCCCAAGCTTAACTCATGCTCGTCCTCGAGTAGGTAAGTGATAAAAAGAAAGAATAATTTTTGAGGTGACATGCACCATCAAAGACTTGATCAAAGTATTTGCAAAACATTCAAAGCTGGGATCATAGTACTTCAATCATAACATGAAAGACAAAGTTCTAGCAATAAGCAAAGAAACTATGATGCAACATGAAAAGGCACAAACAAAAGATTCATGAATAACAATTCTTTGCAAGACGTTTGTTTGTTTCACATAAAGAAAACATAGCGTAATAGTATTTAGCTAGTCCCTCAATAGAGTAACAAATATAAATGCATAGGACACCTTCGAAGTTCATAAGAGTGAATAGATACAATAGTTTAAAACAAGCAATAACA
Organism: Avena eriantha; assembly: GCA_910589775.1. Taxonomy (NCBI): domain Eukaryota; kingdom Viridiplantae; phylum Streptophyta; class Magnoliopsida; order Poales; family Poaceae; genus Avena; species Avena eriantha. The sequence continues at coordinate 434,497,681 of OU342744.1, forward strand.
AGTTATGCATCAATCAACTAGTCTTAGGACAATGCACATAGAACTAAGAATGGCCACTATGCTCTCAAAGTAAGTGCATAAAGATAGAAGGTGGAGACTCAATATAATGGTGGAAGAAAGGCCTTTTGTAAAAGGAAGTAGGGATTCAAGTCTCATAAAGAGCTTCCAAAAATTATGGTACTTATAGCTTTCAGCTCTCATTGCCCCTATCATAAGCATCTTGAAGTGATTAAGGTTAAAGTGAACAAACTATGGTGTATATACTTGACGAAGTATAATTTGGAAATCTCATGTCCCTTGAATACGAGGGTCGCTCCTCATGCTACTCAACTTTAGTCACCGGTAAGTTCTTATCATTGTAAGTACATGTGTATCATGGAGAATCGCCAACGGGGTACCCCTTGCCCGATGATACGGAAGAATCCCCATATCAAAATGACAAGGCAAGCAGACAATGAGTATCTCAGCAATCTTCTTATTTCCCATGGGAATATGGTGCTTTTTTCTCTCTTTCCTCTTTTCATACTATCTCCTTTTTTTCTTTTTTTTCAATATAGGAATCTCTTTTTTATATAAGAAGAATGCTTCATAGACATCTCATTATAGTTACGCTGCAGGTTTCCACCATGTCAGCATGGATTAGACCAGCGGCCTAGGCGTTTCTCTAACACATATACATAACTCCATGGACTTACAAGCTCCCCTTTCATTTCACACCGACGACATCCATATACAAAAGAGCATGATATCAACTAGGTACAAGTACCAAGTGCAATGTTGAAAGCGTTCCCCATGAAAGCATGGTTCTGCTAATTCCCAACAAATAAGTGCAAGCATATACAACATAGAAGACACAATGGTTCAAGTTTATTAGAGGCAATAAAGTAAAGTGTGCCATCAAGTTCGTGAGAGCTTTAATCACTAGTTTTCTCATAACAAGTGGAAGGTAAACAAAAGCATGAATGTACTTGGAATAGCATAAGCTAATAGGTAGGTATGGCGGACTCTTTGGAATAACTTGGTTTAGGGAGTTGGATGCATGAGTGGAACTCATACTTGGTTGTGGAGGCTAGCAAAAGACTGAGAGCGACAAACTAAGAGAGCAATAATGGCCATAATCATGCAGAGCGACAAAACATCATTGATCAAAGCATAAAGTGATACTACAAGTTGAAAACTAAAGGATCATAAAGGCTATGGTGACTTGAGATAGTCATAACATGGTATGAGCATGTGCTAAGTCAACCCAAATAAAGCATCAAAGGAGAATACCACTATACTATGCTTTAATATGCTAAAACAACGCATGATTCATCCAAGGCACATTAAGAAATCTCAATTGTTTACAACAATTCATGCTACAACAAATAATACAAAGCATAAAGCCAAAACAATATCAAGCATGGCATGACAAAGCATAGGCCACAGTCAAAAATGAGCTCTTTTTACCAGATAAGCATTAACTTTCCTACTCTTTTCCAAACCAAACCAAACTACTTGCAAACCAAATGTATGAAAGAGGGGGTCCAACCAATTTATTAAGCAAACTAAGAAAACCAATGCAAACTAAAAACCAAAACGAAAACGAAAAGGAAGACCCTCCAAGAAAAACACAACTGTGCATGAAACAATAAAAATGAAGCGTTTGGAAGAAACCTGGGATTTTTATTGATGAAGAAGGGGATGCCTTGGGAACCCCCTGTACTTCTTGGATGTTTCTTGGGGTGACACGCGTGGCATCCCCAAGCTTGAGCTTTAGTCCATCCTGCATCTCATTACTCATTCCTTCCATACACCTGAAATTTTTCCTTCATACAAAACTTCACACAATCTCATTAGCAACATTAGTGCACTTAAGATAAATAAGTCTCAAGGTTCAGTTCTAACACCAAATAAACTTCCAATAGAACACTAGCTACTGTAGCACTTCCCTCAAAAATCTCAACTCCCCAAAAGAACTCAAGAAGGAACCAACAAGAAGCAAATGCAGAAAATGGGAGAAATCTATCAAAACAGACTAGCAGGTAAAGACGAATTTTTTCGAAGACCTTCTGTTGCTCAAATCAAAAAGTGTTGAACTAACGAAAGTTATATAACAATCTGGGGCAGACGCACAAAATATTACAGCTCAATCCGACATACAGAGCTCTCTCACGAATTTTTACGGGGAAGCACAAAAATCTGTTTCGGGACTGCAACTTTCCCAATCATTACTTCACTCTCATTAGAGGTTACTCTTGGCACAAAAAGCAAATAAAAAGGATAAGGAGAGGTTATTACAGAGATAATAACTTCCAAGACTCATCTAAAACTTTTGGGTTATCTCCCAATAAGTACTTTTCTTTAACGCCTTTAAGTTAGGCATAAGAAGCAAAAAAAGAATCAAGTGTTCTAAAATGAAGAAGCATTAAGACCAATACCAAAAATATTTTCAACAAGGCAAGGTATATCATCCAAATAAGTTCTAGAGGATCCTCTCTCAATGCTCTTGGGTTCACTATTTTCATCGAAAGGGTTTGCAGGAACAATCCAATCAAGATTCTTTTCTATGGCATCATGTATTGCTACTAGTTTAAAGGGTATTGGTATCTTAGGCTCCTCCCCATTAGGTTCGGTTTTGTTCATATTTTCTCGTGTACCAACAAAATCTACACATGAGCCTAGCATATTGAAATGTTCAAAAACTTTTCTAGCTTCCTTGCCAACATCATAGAACTCCTTAAACAAAGCTTCTAGAATAAAATCCCTCTTTCCAGGATCCTCAATTACTTTAAGCTTAAGAAACATTACTTGCATTAAGGGGTTGAGGTTAACAAACCTATCTTGTAATATGTGAATTAAAGAAGCTGCAGCAATCTCATAATTTGGAGCAAGTTCTGCAAGGGATCTATCCTCAGTATCTTCATGTTTGCTAACATGATTAAAGAATTCTTCAATATTATCTTTCCCAATTATAGAACCACTACCAATTGAAAGGTCTTTCAAGGTGAATGTAGGGATCAACATGGTGAGCTAAGGAAGAGGTGACAACTAAAGGAGACTTAATTTTTTTGTGTTTTTAAATCAGAAAGAAAACTTGTAAAACTAATTTTTTGTGTTTTTGATAAATAAACAAGCAAAGAAAGCAAAAAGAAACTAAGCAAAACAAAAACAACAAAGTAAAGAGATTGGTTATGAGGGACTCCCCTTGTGAAGATGTCCTTGACTCCCTAGCAACGGCGCCAGAAAAATCTTGATGTGCTCGACTTTCGATGTAGAGCTCATTGGGAACCCCAAGAGGAAGGTACGATGATCACAGTAGTAAGTTTTCCCTCAGTTATGAAACCAAGGTTTAATCGAACCAGTAGGAGCAAGGAAACACCCCAAATGTGTTACTAGCTGAGCTTTGGCAGGGCGCACTACCGGTGCTAGTAGCAACATGGAGACCTACACAACACAACCACAGAACTTTGTCCCCAAATTGCGATGAGGTTGTCAATCTCACCATGTTTTGCGGAAAACAAAGGATGAAACGTATTGAATGGAAAGAAGTAAAAGTTTGCAAAAAGTAAACACAAAGCAGTAAAAGATTGTAGATTGTATATAAAAGACAAGGACCGGGATCCATAGTTCACTAGAGGTGGCTCTCTTAGATAGATAACATGCTGGGTGAACAAATTACAGCGGGGCAATTGACAAACACCGAGAAAGAAATACATGCATATACTAATCATCTTGACTCCTTTGAGACTTGATTGGGAATTACAACATAATACATAGACCGCCATCCAACTGCATCTATGACTAATAATCCACCTTCAGGTTATCATCCGAACCCCCTCTAGTATTAAGTTGCAAGCAACAGATTATTGCTTTATGAACAGCATGTAAAGTAAAAAATACAATTGTTCTATGAACAAAGGATTGTTGTTTTCTCCCTAGTAGCAACAGCACATCTAGTACCTTAGAGATTTCTGTCACTTCCCCAGATTACCAGAGGCATGAACCCACTATCGAGCATAAATACTAACTCTTGGAGTTGCTAGCATCTACTTGGCCAAGATAGCTACTAACAACGGAAAGCATGCAAGATCACAAATAACAAAGACATGATAGAATCAATAATCAATCTGAAATAGCATCTCAATATCCATCGGATCCCCGCAAACACAAAATGTATGAATTACAAATAGATGATCTTGATCATGAACGGAGCTCACAAGATCTAAACATGAAATCCCAAAGGAGGAGAACCAGCCATCTAGCTACTACATGGATCCGTAGTCCAAGGATGAACTACTCACGCATCACACTAGAGGCTTGCATGGTGATGAAGAAGGCCTACAAGATGAATTCCCCTCTCCGGCAGGGTGCTGGGAAGAGCTTCAGATCCCTCCCGATCGAGGGATGGAGATGACGGCGGCTACAGACTCTTTCATGGATTTTTGATCGGGTACTTAGGGGTTTCGTCCCGAGGGCAATATATAGGCGGAAGGAGAGGCCGAGGGGGTGCCAGGAGCGGCCACACCACCCCTTGGCGCGGGCCAGGCCTGGCCGCGCGGCCAGGTGGTGTGGTGGCTTCCTGGCCCTTCTTCGTCTCGTATTCTGGCACTTGATCCCTTCCAGAAAAATAGGCACTTTGGCTTTTGTCCCATCCAATTCCGAGAATATTCATTTTCTGACTTTCCTGGAACCAAAAATAGCAGAAAACAGGCAGCTGGCACTGTGGCTCTTGTTAATAGGTTAGTCCAAGAAATCATATGAAAAGTACTCCAAAGTTGGAACAAAACACAAGAAAGTGGATAAAACCAAGCATGGAACATCAAAAATTATAGATACATTTGCAATGTATCAGCATCCTCACCATCCGCCCAGCGATTCGCGATGTCCATTAGGTGGTCGATGGTGTTTGGCTTGATGCAGCCGAGCTCCTCCTTGATCTTTCAAAATCGTACACCGGCCTTGAACGCGTCGATTGCTCATTCTTTGGAAATGTCCTCCGCGGAGTTCTTGATGATGGACCATCGTTGGATGTATGAGCGGAGGGATTCACCTGACCTATGGGAGCATGCTCAAAGTTCTTCGACTAAGGCTGGCCGCTTGTAGGTGCCCTTGAAGTTTCGGACGAAACTGTACACCAAGTCCTCCCAGCTGTGGATCGACTCGCATGGGAGGTTGTTCAGCTAGGCCCGTGCGGCGCCCTGTAGTTGCAACTGCAGGCATTGCATGGTTGTTTATTTGGATCTGCTATGGCACTTCACGAATTGCTTGTGGTCGTCTAGCCAAATCTTCGGCTCCTGGAAACGGTCAAACTTCTGGTTGTCCGAAGGCAGTTTGAAGCCCTTGGGCATCGATGTTTGCTATATGGCATGGCTAAAGCATCTGGCGCTGTAGATCTCCAAGTCCTCATCTTCGGACTCAGAGGAGTAAGCATGCTTCGCGCGTAACTTGTCGACTTTGCGTTGCATGAACTCATCGCAGACGCCGTAGCCGCGTGTTGGGTTCACGGCATAGAAAACAAAAAATTCCTATGATGGGAACTATTATACTCCAAGATCTATCTACTAGATACAAGCAACAGGTGGATATACATCCATAGAGAACATACCCTCGAAGAACAACAAAGCTTTGTTAACGAGATGGAACCCTTGGATGATTTAGTCGAACGCTTGTCGATCTCAAGATCGTGTGGAAGTCCTAGCGCCGCAAATCAACAACGCATCTGTCCTCGCACACATGTTCAGGCCATTGAACAACCTCCACCTCCTCGCTTCAGCGATGTAGCACAAGAAGCAACTCCTTCCAAACAAAATGCCACCAGGAACATGTATCTCACTAATCCGAGACCATGGGGGAATAATTCTAGAGGGGGAGAGAGATCCTTCATGAGGAGGTGCGAGGAAGGAGTGAGAGGGGGGCCTTTTATAAGAGGAGGGGATACCCCTCCCCATGGCCAGCACCCCATGGGGGGTGACCCCTCACCTACCCCATTCATGTGGTGGTACCCTCCACATAAATTTGCCCCTTCACATTCTCTTTTAAAGTCTCTACTTTAAATGCATTGAATTTCTCCAAATTTAATGCTCTCTCATTTAATAAAACTCTTTTATTAATTTTATTCAGAATTTCGTTAATTACTTTAATTAACAAACATTCACATAAAACCCCCTGCAACATTTCAATATCACATGTAGAACCAATTTCACCCGAAACAGTTTTGGTGTCTATTGAAATAATTCCAACGCTTTGCAATTCTTTTGTCTAGAACATATTTTCTCCAAATGGATTTTGGCAACCCTTAAGTGTGTCACCCTATGGTTCGTGAATAATGCAGACATGATTGAGACCCCTCTCAGATCAATAATCAGAAGCGGGACCTGGAGATCCATACTGACTCCCACACATTCAACGATGACTTCTGTGATCAAGAGAACCTTTAACGATAGTAACTAAATCCCTTTGTCTTGTGATATATTACATGTCCAAGATTCGATCATCAGTATCTCAATACTTAGTTTGATCTCGTTACCGACATGCACTCGTTTCTCGTTCCCGTGATATAACATCCTAGTGATCACATCACTTGCTTGCAAGCTATCTTAATGTGATATCACCGAGAGGGCCTAGAGTATATCTATATGTCATTGGGATTGACAAATTCCTCTCTTGATCCATGTTCCTCAACATAACACCTTTGGAATACCCAAACCCATCTTTATAGCACCCTATTACGGTGTGACATTTGATGTTATCAAAGTATTCTTCCGGTGTTAGCAATTAACATGATCTCATGGTCTAAGGATAAATATTACTTCGTATGATGACATAGCAATATAAACATAATGACTTTGATCATAATGTTATACTTTGGATGAATGTTCATCACATCATTCACTAATGCTGTGACCTTGTTATTAACAACATCCAATGTCCATGATCAGGAAACCTTAGTTCTTCTCCCCCGTATACAAGAAACATATCCTTAGTTCTTCTTAAGTACATAAGGATATTCTTGACCGCTATCCAGTGTTCTGAACCTAGATCAGATTGGTACCTACTAGTCAAACTAATAGCATGTGCCACATCCGGTCTTGTACATAGCATGGCATACATTATAGAGCCTATGGCTGAAGCATAGGGGATATTATCCATTATCTCTCTTTCTTCAGCCATAGCCAAAGTTTGAGTCTTACTCAATGTCTTGCCTTGCAACATAGGTAAGAACCCCTTCTTACTTCCGTCCATATTAAACTTCTTTAATATCTTATCAAGGTATGTACTTTGTGATAGCCCAATTAGGCGCCTTGATCTATCTCTATAGATCTTAATGCCTAATATATATGACGCTTCACCAAGGTCCTTCATCGAAAATTTGCTATTTAGATAACTTTTAACACTGTTTAAAAGATCTACATCATTTAGAATCGATAATATGTCATCCACATATAATATCAGCACATTGCTACCACTCACTTTCTTGTAAATACAAGCGTCTCCATAAGTTTGGACAAATCCAAACTCTTTGATCACCTCATCAAAGTGGAGATTCCAACTCCGGGATGCTTGCTTCAGTCCATAGATGGATCGATGAAGCTTGCATACCTTATTAGCATCCTTAGGATCGACAAAACCCTTAGGTTGTATCATATACAACTCTTCTTCCATATTACCATTGAGGAACAGAGTTTTGACATCCATCTGCCATATTTCATAATCGAAATATGCAGCAATTGCTAACATAATCCTAACCGACTTTAGCATCGCTACGAGAGAGAAAGTCTCATCATAGTCAACTCCTTAAATTTGTTGAAACCTCTTTGCGAAAAGGCGAGCTTTATAGATGGTAACATTACCATCAGGAATAGTTTTTCTTTTGAAAATCCATTTATTATCAATGGCCTTTCAGTCGTGAGGTAAGTCCACCAAGGTCCAAACTTGTTTTTCGTACATGCATTCCATCTCGAATTTCATGGCTTCTAGCCATTTGTTGGAATTCAGGATCATCATCGCTTCTTACATCATAGGATCATATATTTCATCAACCATCAAATTCATAACAGGATTTCCATATAGTTCAGGAGCTACACGTGTCATCCTTGACCTGCGATGTTCGGTAGTGTCCTCTTTCAGAGTTTCATGATAATTATTATTAGTTCCCTCTTCATTCGGTGAAGTCAATCCCAGAACAATTTCCAGCGTTGCGCCACTCGCCTTTTCATGAAGAGAAGGTTCAATAACCCCTTCGAGTTCTACCTTCCGACTACACACGCCTTTCGCAAGAAACTCTTTCTCTAGAACGGATCCATTCTTGGCAACAAAAACCTTGCCCTCGGATCTATGATAGAAGGTGACGAGGGTTAAACTCATCAATGCCCATTGTTATGGACTTGGGTTTTGTAGAAGGAGGGAGCGCTGGAGGCATCAATCGGCTAGAAAACAAGAACACAAGGATGCAAGGTTTACCCAGGTTCAGGCCTTGTAGAGGTCCCTACTCCTGCTTGTCTTCTCTTGGAATTATCGAGGGAGTTGAAAGTTACAAGGGGTGCGCAGATGCAATCTGGCGATGGTTGTGGAAACTAGGGTTGTGATCGTCCTCCTCACTGCCCCCTCCTAGCCTTTATATAGATAGGCTAGGTCTCGGGTAGCAGGTCGAGTCGGTTACAAGTTAGGGTTTGTCCCTTTTAAACTTTCTATCTTAAACTTGTCTTGTGCCGCAAGCAGTCAGAGTCTCCGTAGGTTACTCGAATCCTGGATTGGGCCCTGGTAATGTCGTGGGCTTCTGCCAGATCATGCCGTATATACCAAACTCGAGTACCTGTAAGGTATGCCCATGTTAGTAGCCCCCGAGTGTCCGGTTGCAGATTTGAGCGAAGACTTATGAAGTCTTTCGAGTGCATAGCTGAGCATATTTTTGAGTGCTTTGATTTGTATCATAGGGATTGTTGATATACATGCCTGATTTATCCGATGTATCGGGATGAGTTAACTGCCTTAGGACAAAACAACGCAATCTACTCAAACTCGAGTCCTTAGACTCGAATTCGGAAAAGTGCTGGTGTAATTCGACTCAGGCCACGGAGGTCTTATAGGAGTCAAATCCCAGTATGTAAGTGTGAGCACTCGATGCATCCGTCAAGGTTTATTCATCTTACCTGCAGGTACGGATTTATTTTTGGTATAGTGCAGTAGATGCATTGCCATGCCTTATTCAGGTCTTATCTTCACGTTGTAAGCGCGGCATCCAAATTTTGTCATCACGGAGATGATTCGGGTGACCCTGGAAACGTAGTCTCTTTGTGGGGAAAATGTGAGGCAGAGTCTCCATAGTATTTGAGTGTGGATGTTATCAACACACAGTGTAATGTATAAGAAAGAATCATAGGCTGCGCGTCCAGTGCTCCCTATGGGAGTAGCCCCCGAGTGCCTATTCGAGTCGTAGACTCGAGTGGGGACTATAAATACTTTGCGACTACTATCGTCTTTTGCTTGTTTCAGTCGAATGTGCTTCCAGCGCTCCCAATGGGAGTAACCCAAAGTCCACAGTCGAATCGTTGATTCGAGTGAAGGGTTTTCATGATACTTGGATGTCTTCACAAATTTCTTCGGGTGCGCGGCCAGCGGTCCTGTTAGGAGTAGCCCCCAAGTGCTTGGTTGAGTCAAAGACTCAAGTAAGGACTAAAGTAGTCAAAGTGTTCTCCTGCTACAGTTGGTGACATCAGTGCTGATGATGAGATGACCTCAGTTGCCCGCGTGAGCGGTTTTGACGGGACGTGACGAGTAGTGGGTCCCACTTTCTGACTTTGAATTGACTAGGCATGCGTAATCTTCTGTTTTAACTGTGTCTCCTCGATTCTCACGCGTAATGGGCGGAGTGGCGCGACGGTTCGTCGTTTACCCTGGCCACGCGTCGATGTCGATGTGTGCCACGTGTCTGGTAGATTTTTTCCTAGACATTGGATGGCATCTGTGGGGAGGTTAAGTAGAGGCCCACCATGTGGTAATTTCCCACATCTTCTTTCTCGCTCACACGCCTCCGCCATTGCTATTTTTGCTGTTCCATTGCGCAAATCTCCTCCGTGGCACTAGACCAACTCCGTACCTTCCCCAGCTACTTCCTGCGCTCACACCGCCAATGCAAGATGGGCAAGAAGAAGGGAGGCGCCGCCACCACGGGCACCAGCGCTGCCGAAGCTCGGAAGAAGAAGGGTGCGGGCACTCGCGTCACCAATGGGTCGTGGCACCAGTCCGTCATCAAGCCATCAGAGCTGTTCACCCAACGCCAAGATGGAGCGCTTCCTCCCATGGAGGATGACTCTTGTGTTCCCGGCAAAGAGGTAATCCCCAGTCCTCCCGCGGGTTTTCGAGTGATGTTCCTTGCGTTCATCATTCACAGTCTCTCTCTCCCTGCATCTGTTTGTTAGGGGTCTTCTTTGCTTCTACGGGCTCTAGCTGCACCAGCTATCCCCAAACTCTATTCTCCACATCGCCTGCTTCATCACTCTTTGCGAGTGCTAGCTCGGAATCGAGCCACACTTCAGTCTCTTCAAGAAACTCTTCAAGCTCAAATGTTAGTCGGGGTCGGGTTCTATAGTCTACGATGTAGGGGCTGCGGGATCCATGTCGACTCCAATGTCACTTATTTCTCCATCAAGCTCACTACATCTTTCTAAGGGTGGAGGGATAAGTGGTTCTACATCCGCGACTAGAAGACCAATGGAGAGCACTACGGACTCGCACCCTTCGATCTGGCCGCAGTCTGCAAGAGGAGGAGGTCCTGGAAGGACATAGTGATGCCCGCCGATGTCGAGGAAACAGAGATTTTGTATCAGCGTGTTTGTGACCTCGAACACCGCATAGTCAAGGAAGAAGGTGGAGCTGAACTCATTCGCACGTGGTTGCGCCGCCGCGTACAGCCTCTGCAGGCCAAGGCGCATCCAATGTACTGCTGGATTGGTACCGTCGATGTCACTCGCATTTCTCCGGAGGGTATTTCTTCGGGTGAAGTGGACAGGAGGTTGCGGTTGGTGACCAAGTACACCACCAACCAGGATCTCCTAGGCGACTCAGTCATGCCTCCATTCTGTGCTAGCAATCCTCCACCTGAGGTAGATTTCTTCTACGAAGTTTTCTGGATTTTCGATTGCCTATTAGGTGCTTGATATACTGATGCTTCTTCTGATTGTAGGACTGGAAAGTGGCTTCCAGCTTTCTTCCCCAGCCGGAAGGAATTATCCCACGCAAGGCGGAGGAAGAGGATGAGTTGGGCTCTATTGTCCCTATTGGGGAGGAGCAGGAAGCCCCCGAGTCCAGTGATCACGGGACTCGCAAGCGCTCTCGTAGCAAGGATTCAGATGCCTCCTCACCGTCTATGTGAGAGGATCCTTCTGCTGCTGCAGAGGAGCCAATCTCCGCCGTGCCTGTGTGCACCATGGCTCCTCCTGCAAGGAAGAAGCTGAGGTTGCCGAAGGAGTCGTCGAGAGATTCCTTTGACCTCGAGAATTTTGACGGGTAAGCCTTTATATTTCTCGAGTTCATCTTGTTTTCCTCGAAGTTTTCTTGTCTGAAGTGGTGATGGGTATTTGAAGTCAAACGGCGTCGTCGTCTTCCGACGACTACCAATTTGTTAAAGAATCTAGAGTCGCGGACTCCAAGAACAAGGAGGAGCCATACGGTCTCCTTCTCCTCTAGTGGTGTCCCACTCCGGCGCCAACTCTTCGAGTTCCCCCCACACTGGGGGCACCAGATGGTTGCATGGACGCCCACTCGACAAGAACCTTCAGAGTCCCTGGAGGAGCATGTAAGTGTCTTTTGCCGCTGGCATTCGAATTTTGATTGATGTGCACACTTTGTTCATTTTTCTAATGCTGATGCTTCTTATCTTTCGATGTAGCCCATCGTGAAGGATTCCACTCGCCTCGCAGAGAAGATTCTTGCCTTGGGTCGACAGCATGCCTTGCTGGACAACCGCCATCGTGCAATCGAAGGTTTGTGTTAATCTTGTCTCTCCGCTCTTCTTGAATAGAGGTTTGTAAACTCTTGTGTTGTCGTGTTCTGCCCCTTGTAGGTGAGCATAATGAGCTTCTCCGTCACGTTACTTCCCTCGAGAAGGGACTTGCCGCAGCGGAGAAGAAGCGCAATGAGGCAGTTGCGGCTCTTGAGGAGTCACAAAAGCGCGAGGAAGATCTACGTGCTTCCACTGCTAAAAGGGAGAAGTTGTTCGTAGAACAGCTTTTCTTGACTGCAAAAGCGCTCTCAGGTATTATTCTGCTTCACTTGCATTTTTTTCCTATTTTTGTTTTTATGTCGCTGTGCTGATACCATGTGTTTTTCAGATGCTGCTGGCGTAAGCTTCGACGCCCAGGCCTTGCGCTGCGCAGATGCCTTGGCTGGGGCCATGGCCACAATTAAGGACCGCAGTGTCTCCCTCCGAGACACCCTCGGGAAAGCCAAGGGCGTGCTGAACCGCCTCCGAGAGGATATGGTTCCCAAGGCTAGCTTAATTGAAAATCTTGATGGCTTGGTGGAATCCTTTGCATAAGGCATCCCGATGGACTTCAATAATGCGCAGTGGTCTATCGGCGCCACAATGGCACTCGCGATGGCGCAAGCACATGGTGCAGAGCTACACCCGAGCACGATCTCCGAGGTGATGCCTGTCGATGTAGATGGCCAGCAGGTAGTGTTCGCTCCCTTCGCCACTAGTTGCAGTAAGTATGGGCCTCGTCTCATTGAGATAGTCGGCAAATATTCTGAGGAGCTGCGGCGAGTGAAGATGGCAAAGGCTTCGGTGTCTGGGGCTACCACTAGGAAGTCTGTGGCGTCAGAGACTGCCACGGATTCGAGGAAGCCCCTGAAGTTGAAGTCGAAATCGAAGAAGCAGAACATGCCTTAGCTGCCATATGTAATAGTGTAGCTTCCATTTTACTGAACCATGTTTTGTGGGGGTACCCCTGTTGATACTTTTCTGAATTTGAATGTACTCCGCCCATATTATCAGTGTATAGTTGGTCTTATTTGCCTCTTGTTTGGCTGTAATAGGGTCCTTCGAGTGGCCCTCCTGACTCTCCTCCCACTGATGAAAGTGTGGCGCGACCACGTTCAAAGGTGGAGGAACAGTCGCTGCTTGCGCGACTACGTGATCACGTAGAGCAGTTGGAGCGAGAGTTGCCCATTGTCCGCGGTAACGCAGACATGTGGAAGTCAAAGGCTGCGAAAGCCACTACTCGCGAGAAGTATCTCCTTGATGAAGTTGCGCAGTTGAACGAGCAATTTAAATGTTAGCTCTCTATCTTCTTTTCCTTTTATTTGGCCATTCGCGGCGATGCTCTGTCTTATGCTATTCCCTTGCTTTTTGTAGTGGTTAGCGCTCGTCATCCGCAGGATGAGAGGGATCGGGTTGCCATTCTCCTGCATAATCTGACCTAGGAGCAGCTGCAACCCAGCGGTTACTTCTGGGTGGATCATGACCATGCAGTTGCGTTGGCGATGTTGCAGGATCGTGCCTCACGAGTACTTCAGTGTTTTAAGAGAGCGCAGTCATGCCTTAGGCATATCTTCCAAGCAATGTTTCCCCTAGACACTATGCCATCAAGCTTGCTAGCTTTGTTGGTGAAGTTTCAAGATATCAGCGCAGTCCGCGGGTTGGTGAAGTTTCAAGCAATTGGTCACGGGTGCCAAGGCTGCGTTGGCGCTTGTTTGATTGCATCGTCCATATGTGAATGTCGTGGCTATTGCCGCTGGGCCGCCGCTGCCGCCAAAAGGGATGACTTGGAACATGGTGCCACACTACCAAGCGGTTGACCGGCCAGCCGAAGATATCGTCGATTTCTTTGAGGAACAAACAAATGTTCTCCTCTTGCAGCAGTAGTGCAGTATGTACCCTACATATAAATGTAAAAGTGTTGTAAAAAATATATGATTGTGTCGGGTGTGGTTGATACCCGTTAATGTGTGAAGAGATTGCTAGCTTGTATATTTTTTGAGTGTATCATAATATACAGGTCCTTTTTGTTAGCCTGCCATGTATTCATCTCGGCACCTTGCCAACCTATCAGGTGCGTTGCAGCTGGGTTGGTGTTATCAAGGGTTCGATTGGTAGTGCGTCAGCTACTCAGGATACTGTGTTGTTCGTGGAACACGATGTGAAGGGTGGTGCAGCCCCCGTGTGATATAATTGCAAGTAAAACGGGAAAAACACAAGGTTTGGGGCACTTAGCTTTATTTATTCGCAGAATATCACGAGGTACAATGTGTGGGTAAGTAGCCTGGTTGAATAGCCTTATTTGTAAAGTAAAAACATCTAAGGGTAGAAATAGCGCAGCTGCGTGACGTTCCGGGGATTGGAGTATGCGATTCCGCTCTTTAAGTCTTTAAGGTGATAGGTGCCACCTGGGATTAATTCGGTAATCACGTAAGGTCCTTCCCAAGGGGATTCGAATTTGAGGTGCCCTTGCTGCTTCAGTCACAGGACCAGGTCTCTTTCGACGAAGGATCTCAGGTGTAGCCTTCTGCTGTGGTAGTTGCGGAGGTTCTGCTAGTAGATCGTGGATCTCTCCGCTGCAATCTCACGTGCCTCATTGAGGAGGTCGACGGAGTCTTCGAGTGCGAGAGTTGATTCTTTCTCGCTGTATGCAACCACCCGCGGGGCTTTGTAACGCACTTCTGCGGGTAGTACCGCTTCGGCACCGTGCACCATGAAGAATGGAGTGTAGCCTATGGCGCTATTTGGAGTTGTGCGTAGGCTCCAAAGTACTGATTGCGGCTCATCTAGCTAGCACCTAGCAGCTTGTTCGAGTGGCTGGAGGAGCCTTTTCTTGATTCCGCCACAGACGAGGTCGTTGGCCTTTTCGACTTGATCGTTGGTCTGAGGGTGGGCCACCAAGGCGTAGCTAATTTTTATTCCCAGGTTTTCGCAGAATTCCTAGAACTCCTTGGAGGTGAAGTTCGTCCCATTGTCTGTGATGATGCTATCTGGCACCCCGAAGCAGAAGACAATGGACTCGAAGAACTTAATAGCGCTGGCTCCTGATTGGTTTGTCAACGGCATGGCCTCAATCCACTTTGTGAATTTGTCGACCACAACTAGGAGGTAGATGTATCCTCCTCGTGAGGATCTCTGGAGCTTGCCGACCATGTCGAGTCCCCATTGTGCGAAAGGCCAAGCCAGAGGTATTGGCCTGGGCTCCGTGCTAGGTGCGTGCGGTTTGTCTGCGAATTGCTAGCAAGCGTTGCAGCGCTGGATGATGCCCTTGGCATCACGCATGGCTGTTGGCCAGTAGAATCCAGCTCGTAGAGCTTTGGCAATGAGAGCACGACAGCTAGCGTGGTGCCCGCAAGTTCTTTCGTGTATGTCAAGGAGGATGGCTCTTCCGTTCCTGTTGGAGATGCACCACTAAAGGACTCATGTGATGCTGCGCTTGTTCAGCTCGCCATTGGTAAGGGTGAATCCCTTGGATCGTCACGCTATATGTCGTGCATCAGTCGGGCCATCTAGCAGCCTTTTGCTGAGCAGGTATGTGATGTACGATTGCGTCCAAGATGGCTCGATTATAATAACCTCCATGGGGCCTTCGAGTACTGTGTCTAGCTCCATGTTGTCGAGTGCAATGGGCTCACTTAGTGGCGTAGCCCCTGAGTCCTTTGTTGTGCTAGCTTAGGCTCTGTAGCCTTTGGTTTGATGGAGCGTTTGCATATGCGCTCTAGAAATACGCCAGGTGGCACTTGGGCGCAGGTGGAACCAATGTTGGTGAGTATGTCTACCTCCTCATTACTTTCACGACCGACGTGGCGCAGCTCGCAGCCGTCGAAGTCCCCTTCGAGTGTGGCGTAGAGGTCACGGTAGGCAATCATGTTGTCACTCAGGGCGTCACACTCATTCATTGTTTGGTTGACCACCAATTTGGAATCGCCATAGATGATGAGTCGTTTGGCGCCGCAGGCTTTTGCCATTCGCATCCCGTGGAGCAAGACTTCATCATTCGGCATCATTATTGGAGGCCGTGAACTGCATTTGCAGAACGTACCTCATCTTGTCACATTGGGGTGATGTTAGTATGACACCTGCGCCAGCTCCTTCCTTGTGCTTGGACCCGTCGAAGTGCATTGTCCATAGGTAGGACATGTCTGGCTTGACGGGGATCTAGTTCTACATCCAGTGCACGAGGAAGTCCGGGAGAATTTGCGATTTTATCACGTTGTGTTTCTTGTATGTGATGTCTCGTGGAGACAGTTCTATGCCCCAGAGCGCGACTCGTCCGGTAGCGTCGAGATTATTGAGTATGTGCCCGAGCGGGGCGTCATTCACCACTACGATTGGGTGCTCCTCGAAGTAGTGGCGCAGTCGCCTGGCGATCATGAAGACGCTGTAGGCCAGCTTCTGGTAGTGCGGGTATCGTTGTTTTGTTGGTGTGAGCACGTCATTGAGGTAGTAGACTAGGCGTTGTACCCCATGGACGTTATTTTATTCGGCTCGCTCCACCACGAGAACAGTGCTGACCACTTGGTTGGTGGCAGAGATATATATAGCAATAGCAGCTCCTTTTCGCGAGGCATCACCAATACTAGCGAGGTGGACAATAGACGCTTTAGGTCTTCGAATGCTTCTTGTGCTTCGTCTGTCCACTCAAACTTGTCAACTTTATGGACAAGTTGATAGAAGGGCAGTGCCTTTTCGCCCATTCGACTGATGAATCCACTGAGCGCCGCGATTCGCCCAGCCAGCTGCTAGATGCCTTTTACGTTCTTCGGCTTCTCCATGGCCAGTATGGCTTTTATCTTCTTTTGGGTTTGCCTCGATCCCTCTCGCGGAGATGAGATACCCGAGCAATTTCCCAAATGGTAAGCCAAAGGCGCATTTGTCCAGATTGAGCTTGATCTGGTATCGATCGAGGTTATCGAAGGTCTCGCAGAGATCGTCGAGTAACGCAGCTTCCTCATTGGTTTTGACGATGATGTCGTCGACGTAGACTTGGATATTGCAGCCAAGCTGATTCTTTAGGCAGGCCTGCATACATCACTGATAGGTAGCTCCTGCGTTTTTTAGCCCAAAAGGAATCGTGTTGTAGTAGAACACACCAAAGGGTGTTCTAAACGCTATTTCTCCCGGTCTTCTTCCTTCATTCGAATCGGATTGTAGCCTGAGTAGGCATCGAGGAAGTAGAGGCACTCGCATCCCGCAGTCTAGTCGATTATTTGATCGATCCGTGGCAACGAGAAGTGATCCTTCAGGAAGTGCTTGTTCAAAGAGGTGAAGTCCACGCACATCCGCAAGATATCCGTGTCATTTTTAGGCACAAGCATTGGATTTGCGAGCCAGGTGCTTTCCTTGATCTCGTATATGAATTTTGCGTTGAGGAGTCTATTGACTTCCATACCGACCGCTTTTTCTCTTGGTACAGACAATCGCTGTATTATTTGCTTGACTGCCCTTGCATCTGGATTCACGTTGAGTGAGTGCTCGGCGAATTCCTTGGGAACTCCTGGCATGTCCGCTAGACACCAGGCAAAGATTTCCCAGCGCTCATGGAGGAATTCGACGAGCGCGAGTTCCTATGCGGGACTCAAGTTGTTGGCGATGAGGGCCGTCTTGGTCGGGTCCATTGGGTGGACCTGGACTTTCTTGGTGTGCACCGACGAGTCAAAGGATTGGTCGGGTGAGCTTGTCTTGCTCAGGGGAGCTTGAGGAACTCGCGGCAGTCCTTGAGAAGGTGGCTGGACTTTTTCTTGTCATCGTGCTTGTCGATGTAGAAGTGTACGTTGCACGGTCTGGACAGTTTGTCCTAGATGGATATTTTAGGTGTTTCGTCGTGAGTGCGGCGCTGCCACACTTGCGTGGTGTTTTCGCTGTTGTGGTATCCACTGCTGCAATATCCGTTGTTGCGGTTGTCGTCGCATTTGTCGGCGTAGCCAGCTGCGACCATGTCGACCTCTTTGTGGTCCTCGTAGACGCGCATTTGATGTTTTCCTCGGTGATCACGTCTGCGCCCAAGGTCATCGTTGTCATCAGAGTAGGCACGGTTTTTCACCGAGTCCTCTCCATCGACCCACCGGTTCGCGATCTCCATCAGGTGGTCGATTGTCTTGGGCTTCGAGCGACCCAGCTCCTCCCTGAGCTCTCTATGGTGCACGCCACCATTGAACACGTCGATTGCACGATCCTCAGAGATATCTTCTACATAATTCTTGATGATGGACCATCTCTGGATGTACGAGCACAGCGACTCGCTAGACCTCTGGTGGCAGCCTCTTAGTTCTTCGATTGATGCGGGCCTTTTGTAAGTTCCCTTGAAGTTTCGCACAAAGCTGTAGACCAGTTCTTCCCAGCTACGAATTGAACCGTGTGGGAGATTGTTGAGCCATGCAGGGCGGCGCCTTGCAGCTGTAGCTGGAGGCATTACATTGTCGTGCTTGAGCTTCTGCCATACAGCCTGATGGAGGAGATGTGATCTTCCAGCCAAATCTTCGGGTCCTACAGGCCGTCGAATTTCGGGTTCTCCGATGGGAGTTTGAACCCCTTAGGCATTCGCTTCAGCCTTGTGGCTCTGCTGAAGCATCTGGCACAGCAGAAACTTTGTCATCTTCCGAGTCAATCGAACGGGCACGCCTTGCGTGCATTTTGTCGACGTTGCACTGCGTGATGTCATCACGCGCGTCGTAGTCATGGTCATGCCGCCATGAGCGGCGTCATCGTGAGTTTGTCCTAGATGGATATTCTAGGTGTTTCGTCGTGAGTGCGGCGCTGCCACACTTGCGTGGTGTTTTCGCTGTTGTGGTATCCACTGCTGCAATATCCGTTGTTGCGGTTGTCGTCGCATTTGTCGGCGTAGCCAGCTGCGACCATGTCGACCTCTTTGTGGTCCTCGTAGACGCGCATTTGATGTTTTCCTCGGTGATCATGTCTGCGCCCGAGGTCATCGTTGTCATTGGAGTAGGCACGGTTTTTCACCGAGTTCTCTCCATCGGCCCACCGGTTCGCGATCTCCATCAGGTGGTCGATTGTCTTGGGCTTCGAGTGACCCCGTTCCTCCCTGAGCTCTCTGTGGTGCACGCCACCGTTGAACACGTCGATTGCACGATCCTTAGAGATATCTTCTGCATAATTCTTGATGATGGACCATCTCTGGATGTATGAGCACAGCGACTCGCTAGACCTCTGGTGGCAGCCTCTTAGTTCTTCGATTGATGCGGGCCTTTTGTAAGTTCCCTTGAAGTTTCGCACGAAGCTGTAGACCAGTTCTTCCCAGCTACGAATTGAACCATGCGGGAGATTGTTGAGCCATGCAGGGCGGCGCCTTGCAGCTGTAGCTGGAGGCATTACATTGTCGTGCTTGAGCTTCCGCCATGCAGCCTGGCAGAGGAGATGTGGTCTTCCAGCCAAATCTTCGGGTCCTACAGGCCATCGAATTTCGGGTTCTCCGATGGGAGTTTGAACCCCTTAGGCATTTGCTTCAGCCTTGTGTCTCTGCTGAAGCATCTGGCACAGCAGAAACTTTGTCATCTTCCGAGTCAGTCGAACGGGCACACCTTGCGTGCATTTTGTCGACCTTGCACTGCGTGATGTCATCACGCGCGTCGTAGTCGTGGTCATGCCGCCATGAGCGGCGTCATCGTGATAGATCGTGGGTGTCATCGCTAGAGGAGTATGAATAGTAATACTTGTCCAGAGCTTTACTTTTCTTCAGCTCCGGTGTTGGCTCCTTGACAAGGGCAGCTTCGGCTAGCCCCAAGCCCGCGATCGTAGATCAGTGCATGGCAGCTC
The DNA here is from genome assembly GCA_910589775.1 of Avena eriantha. NCBI lineage: Eukaryota > Viridiplantae > Streptophyta > Magnoliopsida > Poales > Poaceae > Avena > Avena eriantha. Next base: position 434,517,416 of record OU342744.1, read on the forward strand.
ATGGATCCCCAGCCGGTGGCTGGTTGTTGAGGAGGTACATGGTGGCCACTGTCACCGCTGCTTGCGGTGTCTTTGGGAGCACGTTGCCCCGCGTATCCACTGTCATGGAGCCGAAGTCGAGGACTCGCGCGAATTCTTCTCGTTCCTTGTCAGTGAGGTGGGCTAGTCGAGATCGCCGTTTGGCGGCCACGTAGTCGTTTCCCTTGGAGGAGGATCCTCCCATGGAAGAGAGTTGAGCCCGTTGAAGACTCGACTCGTCCACCGCCTTTCTACGCGCATCAAGTTGCGCGATTAATTGTTGTTGGCGCTTTTACTCCTCCTTAAGCAGCCAATGGTAACCCATCAGCATCTGTTGTGATGAGTTTAGGGGGAGGGGATTGCCCCGCAGGGCTTCTCGACAGCGGGCCCACTCGTTGTCGTTTAGCTTTATCAGCACGCGCTCTTCAGTGCGCTCGTTCGCCGTGAGGTTCGGGTCTCCTTCTCTCCCATTGTTGGTGGGTGTGCCGTTGGCGGGGCCACCGTTTTCGCCGTTGGTTGGTCCAGTACTAGTGTTCTCGCGATTGACACCGGTGTCACATGCACTGATGATGACGCACAGGAAGTGGTTGGGGAAGCTGTTGCTCCCAAACCTTTTAGATCCAGAGCCGTAGGCTCCATCTTCTGTGGCCAGATCACCCAGATCGGATCCGCGACTGCTATCGCTATCCGCGCCCCCAACTATTGTCGGGGCTTTGAGCTCGCTTAGGGTGCCGATTGGAGGTGGGAACCACGTTGCTGGAGCAATCGCGGGAACCATCAGTTGATCAGGGAGGCGAAGCATGCCCAACTGACCAACTTGTAAGCGTCAGCTCCCGATCGCTAGGCCGATCCCATCGCCCACAGAGTCGAAAGTCGGGCGAGTGGCCGGTGTGTGGACAATGAAGTCGAAGGCACCAAAGTGGAGGCGAATCTCCACTGTTGTAGAGTTGTAGATCATGTTGATGGGGCCAAAGATTCCGCGACATTAGCACTCCCAGTTCCCACAGATGGTGCCAATTGACGAGGGTTAAACTCATCAATGCCCATTGATATGGACTTGGGTTTTGGAGAAGGAGGGAGCGCTGGAGGCATAAATCGGCTAGCAAACAAGCACACATGGACGCATGGTTTACCCAGGTTTAGGCCTCGTAGAGGTCCCTACTCCTGCTTGTCTGCTCTAGGAATTATCAAGGGAGTCGAAAGTTACAAGGGGTGCACAGATGCAATCTGGAGATGGTTGTGGAAACTATGCTTGTGATCGTCCTCCTCGCCGCCCCCTCCTAGCCTTTATATAGATAGGCTAGGTCTCGGGTAGCATGTCGAGTTGGTTACAAGTTAGAGTTTGTCCCTTTTAAACTTTCTATCTTAAACTTGTCTTGTGTCGCAAGCAGTCGGAGTCTCCGTAGGTTACTCGAATCCTGGATTGGGCCGTGGTAACACCGTGGGCTTCTGCCAGATCAGAGATCAGGCCGTATATACAAAACTCGAGTACCTGTAAGGTGTGCCCACGTTAGAAGGAATACCCAATTGTTTCTTTAGGTATCCTACGAAGACGCATTTTTCCGCTTTGGGTTCGAGTTTATCAGGTTGAAGTTTCTTCACATCAACATCGCAACCCCAAACTTTAAGAAATGATAGCTTGGGTTTTTTCTAAACCATAATTCATACGGTGTCATTTAAACGGATTTAGACGGTGCCCGATTTAAAGTGAATGTTGCGGTTTCTAGTGCAGAACCCCAAAATGACATTGGCAAGTCAGTCAGAGACATCATAGATCAAACCATATCCAATAAAGTACAATTACGACGTTCTGACACACCATTACATTGTGGTGTTCCGACTGGTGTGAGTTGTGAAACTATTCCACAATCTCTCATTTGTGTGCTAAACTCGTAACTAAGATATTCACCTCCACGGTCAGACCATAGAAATTTAATCTTTATATTATGATGATTTTCCACTTCATTCTGAAATTCCTTGCACTTTTTAAAGGTTTCAGACTTGTGTTTCATCAAATAGATATACTCGTATCTACTCAAATCATCCGTGAAAGTAACAAAATAACAATATCCACCTCACGCCGACACACTCATTGGACCACATACATCTCTATGTATGATTTCCAATAAATCTGTCGCCCATTCCATTGAACCGGAAAACGACGTTCTAGTCATCTTGCCCATAAGGCATCGCTCACATGTATCAAGTGATCCAAAAGTCCATCAGAATGGAGTTTCTTCATGTGTTTAACACCAATATGACCTAGACAGCAGTGCCACATATAAGCAGATATATCACCATCAAGTTTAATCCTTTTAGCATCAACATTATGAATATGCGTAACACTGTTATCGAGATCCAATAGAAATAAACCATTCATCACAGGTGCATGACCATAAAAGATATTATTCATATAAATTGAACAACCATTGTTTTCGGATTTAAATGAATAACCACTTCGCATCAAACACGATGCGGATACAATGTTCATGCTCAGTGCAGGCACCAAATAACAATTATTTAGATTTATCACTAATCCGATGGTAGGTGGAGAGGCAGGGTTCCGACGGCGATCACATCAACTCTTGATCCATTGCCGACACACATCTTGACCTCACCCCTTGCTAGTGGTCACATGTTCCATAGCCCCTGATTTGAGTTACATATATTAGCAACTGATACAGTATCAAATACCCAGGTGCTACTGCGAGTACTAGTCAAGTACACATCAATAACATGTATATCATATATACCTTTGTTTGCCTTGCCAGCCTTTTTGTCTGCCAAATACTTGGGGCAGTTGCACTTCCAATGGCCAGTCCCCTTACAATAGTAGCACTCGGTATCAGACTTAGGGCCAGCCCGGGATTTCTTTTTAGGGGCGGCAACAGATTTGCTGCCCTTCTTTCCCTTCTATTTACCCTTCTTGTCTTTCTTGAAACCGGTGGTCTTATTGATCATCAACACGTGATGTTCTTTCCTAATCTCCACTTCTGCAGTCTTAAGCATTGATAGAAGCTCAGGGAGAGACTTCTTCATGCCCTGCATGTTATAGTTCATCACGAAGCTCTTGTAGCTAGGTGGCAGAGATTGGAGAACATGATGTATGCCTAAGTCAATGGGAATCGTTATTCCCAAAGACACAAGCTTATCGGCATACCCATACATTTTGAGTACGTGCTCACTAACAGAGTTGTTCTCTTCCATCATGTAGCTAAAGAACATTTCTAAAGCAATATAACTCTCTATGGCAGCATGGGTATCAAAAATCATTTTCAATTCACCCATGGTATCAAAGGCATTCCCGTTTTCGAAATTCTTTCGAAGTTCCGGATCTAGCCCATACAGTATGACGCAATGGACTGAGTTTTGATCCTCCTGACGAGTCAAATAGACGTTCGTTTCTTCGTCAGGGGCATCAGGAGCTAGTGTGGGGCCTAGCGGAGCTTCTAGCACATATTTCTTTTGTGCAGCAGTGAGGAGAATCGTCAAATTCATGGCCCAGTTAGTAAAGTTGCTAGCATTTGCCGCAAGTTTCTCTTTATCCATGAACACATTGAAATTAAAAGCAGGTGGTGCCATCTACAACAGAATTTGTCAAGTTTAGACTAAGTTTATGATAGATCGAGTTAAACTAATCAAATTATGAATGAACTCCCACTCAAAAACAACATCCCCCGTGTCTTTTGGTGATTACATGAACCAACTCCACTACACTAAGTCCGATCATCATGTGAGTCGGTGTAGTTTCAAAGGCAATCATCTATATGGGCATCATATCAACTATATGACTCATGCTTAACCTTTCAGTCTATGTTTCGAGGCCATGTCTGTACATGCTAGGCTCGCCAAGTAAGAACCTTAGTACTCGCGTGTGTAAAAATGTCTTACGCCCGTTGTATGAAAGCTCAGAGTCGAGTACACCCGATCATCACATTATGTCTCGAAACACGATTCATAGAACGGTGCATACTTAAGGAAGAACACAATTTTTATCTTGATATTTAAATGAGGGATCATCTTATAATGCTACTAAAGCGCCAAACAAGCAATATAAGATGCAAACATCAAATGTCTAAGGTGAAATGATATGGTTCTTCCACTTGATCACTATCACGTGCATCGTGGTATGATCTTTATCATTCCTTTGTGTGTAAGGCCAAGGTCTATGGAACTTACACGTTAGGTGTGTTGCAAGAGTATCAACTATACATCAACTTACAACATTACCATATCATCACACCAGCCTAGCAACGATCTAAACTAGACGCTTCTAATTTATCAACTGCAAGTTTTACGTGGCTTAGGGCTTTCAAAGATAGAACCGTTCTTACCTACGAACATGGAACCACAATGATGATAATAAAATAATTAGCAACTCATTGTAAATCAGATATTGACTATAGTAGGAGAGACAGACACCCGCTAGCCACTTATGCAAAACTAGTTGCATGTCAAGCTTGGAACAGGTCTCATGTGCGAGGACATGTAAAGTTAGTCTGGGCCGCTTCATCCCACTATGCCACCAATATCCAAAATACATGTAAGAAGCAATAACATGATCATCAACACCCACATACTCATATGTGTACTACCCGTCCAAAGCATCTACGCATAGATCAGGCTCGGATACCACTGTTGGGTTCGCAGCATAGAAAACAAAAAAATTCCTATGATGGGAACTACTATACCACTACTAGGAAACACCTCTTCAGTGGTGCATGGAAATCCCTCTTCTGTGGCGCATATGTGATGCACCATTGCTATGTTGCCACTGATATCTGCTTTCTGTGGCGCATTTCTTCATATGCGCCACCGGAATATTTTCAGTGGCGCATACAACCCAATGCGCCACAGAATTTATATGCGCCACAGATACTTTTTCTATATGCGCCACTGACTATATTAAATGTATTCAAAGTAAAACATGTTCCTGGTGTATAATCAAGTATTTATACATGATTTATACAGTATTTATCTAGATCAGTATAAACAGTACATTGCACATATAGTATATGAAAACCGACATATAGTACAAACACAAGTATAATGTCATCACACTTAGAGCCTGATCGAGATACATATATATGTGTCAAGTGCTGAATTTTTACACAAGTGCCAAATACAAAGTTCATATTATCTCACATTACAAATATGAAGTGGTCACCTCCTACACTAGGATCAAATAGAATACAGATGTGATGATTGTGAGCAAGAGCATGAGCCCGACCAATATCTTCATCTGGTTCTTCTTCCACAGGTGGTTCCTCCACTTGGCTATCGCCTCCTCTCTAGTCGTGTATCCTTTGTAGTTGTTGCCACTAAACTTGTTCACTTGTTTGTGACAGTCCTCTTACTCCTCATAGATTCCTGGAACCCTACCCATGTACATAACATACCACCTCATCGCCATCTCTATAGATGACAAGGCATATTATATTAGTAAAACATGCAACAAAAAGAGTTAATAAAGGGATCACATGCATATATATATGTTCACAAAATATAAAACAAAGGATCCATAAACCTAAAAGATAGCATCACGATCATCATAGAAGTAACAAGTTCAACGTCAACACGACCACAATATAGTTTAAGTATAACAACAACGACCGTTTCGAGCACAAGATAGTAAAGTTTATGACACACACACTACAACAGGCATCCATCGAGAATATACACACACTCGATCATGCTAGGCACACATCGATCATGAAGACTTCTTCTTCTCGCTCGGCTTCGGGAACGGTTGATAGGCTTCTTTCGTCATCCATGTCCTTATGTCACCCTGCTTACGGAAGTGTTCTTCGATCTCCCTCTTACTTAACCCTCTAGATTATTGTAGGCCCCCCTTGAGTTGACATCTTCAATGATGATTTGCAAAACTTCATCTGAATGTGATGGAAGTCTTCTCTAAGATCATCATCGTCGCTTTGCGCCAAAGTTTCTGCCCATCCTCGGAGACTAGATGGCAGCGTTAGGTTCTGGCAATCTCGAACATAGACTTTAAGGTGATGGAGGACGTAGAAGGCCTCCTTGGCACTACCAGTGGCCGGCTGCTTGACACAGGGGAACTCAAGCACGTGCTTGAACACGTGTTTGCCATCCTTGATACACGTGTTGTTTTCCTAGTAGTGTACACCAAGATCTATCTACTAGATACAAGCAACGGGTGAATATACATCCATAGAGAACATACCCTCGATGAACAACAAAGCTTTGTTAACAAGATGGAACTCGTGGATGATGTAGTCGAACGCTTGTCGATCTCAAGATCGTGTGGAAGTCCTAGCGCCACAAATCAGCAGTGTATCTTTCCTTGCACAGACATTCAGGCCACCGAACAACCTCCACCTCCTCGCTCCAGCGATGCAGCAGAAGCAGCAACTCCTTCCAGATGAAATGCCACCAAGAACATGTATCTTGCTAATCCGAGACCATGGGGGAATAATTTTGGAGGGGGAGAGAGATCCTTCACGAGGAGGTGTGAGGAAGAATGAGTGAGAGGGGGCCTTTTATAGGAGGAGGGGGTACCCCTCCGTACGGCCGGCGCCCCATGGGGGCTGACCCCTCACCTCCCCCATTCATGTGGTGATAACCCCCTCCACATAAATTTGCCCATTCACATTCTCTTTTAAAGTCTCCACTTTAAATGCATTGAATTTCTCCAAATTTAATACTCTCTCATTTAATAAAACTATTTTATTAATTTTATTCAAAATTTTGTTAATTACTTTAATTAACAAACATTCACTGACATGGGTATACCCTACAGGTACTCGAGTTTGGTATACATGGTCCAGATACAGGACAAGCCCATGAAGTTGCCAGGGCCCAATGAAGAATTTGAGTGGCCCACGGACGCTCGATTGCTTGCGAGACAAGAAGAAGCTTAAGATAGAAAGTTCAAAGGGAAAACCCTAATTTGTAACCGACTCGACCTGCGACCCGAGACCTAGCCTATCTATATAAAGGCTAGGAGGGGGCAGCGAGGAGGACGATCACAACCCTAGTTTCCACAATTCTCGCCAGATTGCATCTACGCGCCCCTGCAATCTTCAATTCCTTCGTTAATTCCAAGAGTAGACAAGCAGGAGTAGGGACCTCTATGAGGCCTGAACCTGGGTAGACCTTATGTACCGGTGTGCTTGTTTGCTAGCCGACTGATGCCTCCAGCGCTCCCTCCTTATCCAAAACCCAAGTCCATAACAATGGGCATTGATGAGTTAAACCCTCGTCAATTGGCGCCGTCTATGGGAATTGGGAGTGCTAATGTTGCGGCTTCTTCGGCCCCATCAACCGCGATCTACAACTCCGCAATAGCGGAGATTCGCTAGCTCTTCGGCGCTTTCGACTTCACCGTCCACACGCCGGCCACTCGCCCGGATTTCGAGTTCGTGGGCGACGGGATCAGCCTGTCAATCGGGAGATTCCGCTTCCAAGTGGACCAGTTAGGCATGCTTCGCATGCCTGACCAGCCGATGACACCATCGATTGCTCCAGCATCGTGGTTCCCTCCGCCAATCGGCACCCTCAGCGAGCTCAACGCCTCAGCAACAGCTGGGAGCACGGACAGCGACAACAGTCGCGGATCTGATCTGGGCAACCTAGCCATAGAAGATGGAGCTTACGACTCCGGATCCAAAAGTTGCGGGAGCAACAGCTTCCCCAACCACTTTATGTGCACCGTCATCAACGAGGGTGACACCACCGCCAATCACGAAAGCACTGGCACCGGGCCACCCAACAGTGGCATACCCAACGGCGGTCCACCCAATGGCGGCATACCTAACGGCGGCCCCACCAACGGTGGCAACGGCGCACCCGTCAAAAATGGAGCGGGAGGAGAACCGCCAACCATTGTGAACGGAAACATTGGATAGCGCGTAGTGATCAGGCTCAACGACAATGAGTGGGCCCGTTGCCAAGAAGCCCTGCGAGGCAATCCTCTGCCCATCGACTCCCTGCAAGACATGCTGATGGGCTACCATTGGCTGCTGAAAGAGGAATACAGACGCCAGCTACATGCAATCGCGCAACTCGAAGCACGTAAAAATGCGACAGATGAGTCGAGCCTTCGGCGAGCTGGGCTCTCCTCCCACGGAGGATCCTCCTCCAAAGGTAACGAGTACATGGCCAACAAGAGAAGATCTCGACTGGCCCACCTCACCGAACAAGAGCACGTAGAAGCCACGAAAGTCCTCGACTTTATCTCCATGACGGTGAACACGCGTGGCAACGTGCTCCCGAAGACGCCGGAAGCTACGGTAATGGTGGCCACCATATATCTCCTCAACAACCAGCCACCAGCTGGAGATCCACGAGCTGCCATGCACCGATCTACGATCGTGGGCTTGGGGCTAATCGAAGCCGCCCTCGACAAAGAGCCAACACCGGAGCCAAAGAAAGGCAAGGCTCTGGCCAAACGCTATTCTTCGCCCTCCTCCATCGACGATAGCCATGACCTGTCTCGGCGTCACCGCTCACGGCGGCATGATCGCAACTACGACGTGCGTGATGACATCACACAGCGCAAAATCGACAAAATTTGTGCCAGACGTGCTTGTTCGACTGACTCGGAAGACGAAGACGTAGAGCTCTGCGGTGCTAGATGCTTCAACAGAGCCATCAGGCAAAAGCGAATGCCTAAAGGATTTAAACTCCCATCAGAAAACCCAAAATTCGACGGCCTGCAAGACCCGAAGATCTGGCTAGAGGATCATATCTCCTCCGTCAGGCTCCACAGAGAGAGTTGAAGCACGGCCATGCAATGCCTATAGCTGCAGCTACAGGCCGCAGCTCGCGCATGGCTCAAAAACCTCCTGCACAGATCCATTCGCAGCTGGGAAGAGCTGGTCTACAACTTCGTTCGCAACTTCAAGGGCACTTATAAAAGGCCCGCATCAATCGAAGAACTCACAGGTTCCCAACAAAGATCTGGTGAGTCGCTGCGCTCGTACATCCAGAGGTGGTCCATCATCAAGAACTCCGCAGAAAACATCTCGCAGGATCGCGCAATTGACGCATTCAACGGCGGTGTTCGCTGCATAGAGCTCAGGGAAGAGCTAGGTCGCTCGAAGCCCAAAACAATTGACCACCTGATGGAAATCGCGAATCGGTGGGCGGATGGAGAAGACTCGGTGAAAAACCGTGTTCACTCCGATGACGACGATGACCTCGGACGCAGACGTGACCACCAAAGCAAGCGTCGAATGCGCATCTACGACGGCCGCGACGACGTCAATATGTCGCAGCCGGCTACGCTAACAAACGCGACAACAACCGCAATAGCGGCTACCGCAGCGGCGGATACTGCGACTCCGGGAAAACCACGCAGGTGTTGCAGCGCCGCACTCGCAAAGAGGCACCCGCAACATCTATCGAGGACAAACTGTCCGGACCATGCAACATGCACTTCTACATCGACAAGCACGACGGCAAGAAGAAATCCAGCCACCTCCTCAAGGACTACCGCGAGTTCCTCAAACTCCATGAGGGCCTGGCCCGGATGAATCGCGAAGCAGTCAACAGGGGCTATGGAACCGCCCCAGGCGTGGTGGCACATGGAGCTCCTCCACTACCGCCCGGGCCATTACCACCCGCGGTTGTGCCAGTCCAACACCATGGAGGCGAGCCATACCCACAGGCCATAGGAAACATGATGATCGAAAAAGGACGCCCCTCAAACCGAGTGCAGAAGGCCATCGCTCGCCAAGTCAACTTGGCGACAAATTCCCCGCCCTCCACCACTGAGTACCTCAGTGGAAGCGACTCCTGCATCACCTTTGACAAGCGCGACCATCCGCGCCAAGTCCCTCGTCCAGGCCACTGTCCCCTCGTACGCGAGGCGCAGATCGGAGGCTTCGACATGAGTCGCGTCAGCATGGATGGCGGAAGCGGCATTAACCTCATGTTCGCGAGTACCTTGCGTGCAATGAGGATCCCTCTAACATGTCTGGAGGTCTCAGACATGACGTTCCACGGCATCGTCGCTGGCAAGGGCATATATACCCTGGGAAAAATCAACCTCGACATCATCTTCGGCACGCCAAAAACTTTCGGCGCAAACGCATCGACTTCGAAGTCGTCGACAGGCCTTCGCAATACTACTACATCCTCGAATGCTTCGTGTTCGCTAGGTTCATGGAAGTGTTGCACTACGCCTACTTGTAGATGAAAATGCCAGGTCCAAACGGTGTCATCACAATCAACGGGAGTTTCGAGAGGTCCGATAGCTGCGACAAGGAATTCAATAGAATCTCCCAGTCCTTCGGCATGCAGGAGGAACTCGTAAGATTGAAGGATTCGACTGTAACACCCCTGGTATCAGGGTTAAACAAATCCAGACCTTAGCCTGACATAAGCTTAACCTAGAGCTCAAGGATATCCAGTGAGAAATTGGTAACACAACAGTAACCCTGCGACACAAAAAATTAGTACAGCAAGCTCATAACTGAGTGAAGAACCAAAATATTACAAGCAGAGGTCACTAACCACAAATATCAAACAACGGAAGGCAAATTATGCTATTAAGTATAGCAAACTTAACAAATGGCCTAAGAGGCCTGAAGCATAATGATGACGTCCTAGCCCATAGATTCCAGGCTGTCGGCTGGGAACCCCAAGCTACTCATCGGTGTCGATGTAGTACCAAACTTGTCTTTAGTGGAACACTTATTCTGCTACAAAAGTATCAACAAAGAAAGGATGAGTACAGGGTGTACTCCGCAAGACTTATGGTTGGTGGGGTTATTTTGCATAAAGCCATCTTTGTTTATAAAACAAGAGGGAGAAGAAGCTCGTCTAATTAGAATATTTTAAAAGAGGATAAGAGAATGACATCTCCGAAGAAATTTATCATCATCTTGATATCCACCAAAGTAATCCTCATCTCACAACTAGGATCACCCCCTCGTACCCATGAGGAAGCATCCTTAAGCACACGTTGAACTACCAAGTTTTATGATTAGGTTATAGTTCTCTATGCTCTTAGAATTCGGTCACCAAGCATTCATAACCGTGAACACGGATTTTCGAAAAGATTTAACCATGTAGGGGTGTACAACTTTACCCACACGTACCAACCGACTCTTAGTGCCAGAACATTAGCTCTCTTCCTTGTAAGGGTGGTTGGCCACGACCTTTACCTTGCTTTCGCCGAGACCATGAGTCACGCCCTAAGGATGGTTCCGTTGTAATGGGTCAAGTCCCGAAGTCGGTCCCTAGAGATGTGGGCAAGGTTAGTTTACCTATAGGAACCGCCTCCCCAACCTCGGCCACGCTTACCTACATGTATGAATGCACCTCCTTCACCAGCTTCGAGAAGATCCAGAATGCATGTCGAATGGAATGCCCGAACTATGTGACTCATGGAATCTACTAGGCAAGTTAATCAGCGGAGGGGTTCCCAAGCCCCGTGTGTCTGTACGCTCGTCTCGGTTCCAAAGGCAAGAACTTGGTTCCTAGTAGTGGCGAGCATGGGACTAGAAAAACCACATCCCACCGTGGCCTCCCACACAAGCCTTAGCATGTTTAACCTTTACCACTGATCTTACCTCATCAGTATACCTCGTTCTCCTGTCATACTAGATTCTCTGCACTTGGTACATTGTCTGGATGAATCAGAACTGATAGCTAAGCATGGCTAAGCAAGACACAGATATAAGCTCTAGCAATGCACACAAGCCAAACCTAGTTATGCTAGGAGCAGTGGATCAGGTAATACAAGCTCAAGGGGAGTAATGCAACAGATAGGATACTCTATCTATCGATAAAGGACCAAAGTAGAATCGTATGCATCATGGCAAGAAGTAAAATACTTTGAAAGCAAAGGATTGTATAATGGTGGGGCTTTGCTTGCCTTGTTTTTTGATACCCAGATATAGATCTTCAGAAGCCTTGGTCTTTACTTGATTACAGTTGATCAAGACTGTTCGTCGGTCTTCGATGGTGTTGATCTCGGTCTTCAATCTCGATCTCAATATCGTATTCTACCGAAAAAACCAAACACCAGAAAGAAAGGGGGAACAACAATCAACACATGGCATCGATGCAATGCTCAAGAAAGGATGATGATATGACAAGTTAAATTGTATTGAAATGAAACCCTAAAGCATGCTCGATCATTTTAAACAGGGTCCGAGGGCCGCAAACCCTAGAATAGGGGAAATCTCGGAGTCACCTACGGGGGTTGATTTTGTTCTCTAATTAAACTTGGCATTTATGTTATTTAACAATGCATGCTTTTGATGCTACTAGATAAATCTTATTTTTCTGAACATTTTGATATATTATACACATTTTTCTGATTTATAAATAATTAGGTATTGAATTTATAAGATTTATACCATTTTCTAGAGTTATTAAAACAATTTATGAAATTAATAAAACAAAAGGGTATACTTTTTACACTAGGGCGCACCTAGCCACAGTGGCTGCCAGAGGGGCCCTAGGGCACCTCAGCTGCCACGCGGGTAGGGTGGGACCCAGCCCGGGTTTGACCGGGCATTGACCCGCGCGGTGACGCACGGGTGACGTCACGCTGGAGGGAGCTCTCAGATCGGCGACGGGGCGGCGATAGAAGGTGTGCGGGGCTGCAGGAGCTAGCGCGTTCGACGCAGGATGACACAGCAAGCTATAAAAGGGTGGCGCCGCGACCTATTGGTCATCAGAGCATGGTCGGCGGCGAGGCCGAACGGCGGCGGTTGCAGGCGCATGGCGCGACGGCGGTATAGAGGGGAAGGAAGATGGTGGAGAGGTCCTTTCGGACCATGATCTCACCTAGATTGCAACGCAGGGGTCGGGGAGAGCATGCGAGGTCGGGGTGCGCCGGAATCGATTTCGGAGAGTGGCGGCCGGAGTTGGGGATGCCGAGGACAGTGGACTCGATTCGAAGCTCCACTCCTCGATTCCTTTGGAAGGGGAGTAGAGGGCGGCGAGGCGGTTCTTCCAGCACTCTCAGCTAGGTCTGGGGTGGTCAGAGACGACGAAGCTGGACGGTTCTGGCTGGAGATAGGGTTCAGCCAGGGAGGGCAATCGATAGAGAGACCATAGGGGGAGAGTGAGAGGTCGAGGGAAGAGTGGCACGGCACAGGGCGGTCTTATCCATCTCCGCGCGATGACGGACAGTGGTGAGGAGGCAGCAGATATCGACGGCGATTGCGCTGCCAGGCAGCAGCTTCCTCTGTCATGCTCGGGGAAGAAGAAAAGAAAGAACTGGCGAAGGGGTACGGGCCAGGGTGGGCCGGCTGCTGGGCTGCGGTGGTTGCTAGCTGCTGCGCTGGTGGGCGGTAGGGAGGGAGAAGAGGGAGTTGGGCCAGCCTGGCTCAGTTTTATTTCCTGAAAACATTTTTCCTGTTCTATTTCCTGTTTTCTTTTTATACTTTCAAATTCTTTTCTGATTTTGGTTATTCCAAAAATACCAGAGAGTGTATAAAATATGTAAAATATTGCAGGGCCCTTGTATCCATTTTGGCTCCACTATTTTTTGGTAGTTTTAGAAATCTTCAAAACCATTTTGAGTTGCTTTTAGAGAGAGGGGTAAGAAATAGGGTTAGGGTTGTACTTTATTTCTTTTTGCATGCAATTAAAAATATGATGCTCATGCAATGCACATTAAACCCCAATTAGACATTAGCTAAAACTGGGGTGTTACAGCTCTATCCCTCTTATGAGAATCTTGACCCGAGATTCCAAAGGTAGGAAAAGAGAGAAGGAAACAGGGTCACTCTAAGGATAAGAGGGAAACACAATAAAAACACCTAGAGTATCTCATGGTCAACTCATGAAAGGAGTGTTCAAAATAACTCTGAGATGACAAACATGAAACACATCAAGGTAAAGGAGGAAACAAGAGGAGAAGGTTTCAAGTTGTTAGATAGTTGGTCTTCATAAGGATTGAGACCATGGAGCTTCAGAAGAGCTTAAGCTTCTGAAAAGGAAAGCTTACAACAGAAAGAACATGACCACAGACTTCGAGAGATGAGCCTCTACTAAATGGCTTAAGTAGGGCTTCAAGGGTACAGAGATACAGATAACCAAGATGTTGAATTACTTTTGATATAGAAGGATCACTTCATTCAACAAAAGGTTAAGACAGAGAGGTTGTTTTGTGGCGAGGACTCATAAGAGTCACAAGGAACATGTAACAAGAGGAATTTCTGATTACCAAAATCATAATTGCTCTTCGAACATGATCGAGAAATGAACGAAACTCTTTATTCATCCAGGTCTATCAAAATCTTTGCCAAAGATCATGATGTCACTTTACACCACCGGATGAATAGGTAAGAAGATTCCTGATGACACGAGGAAAAAGAAACTTCATTCTTAGACTTCAATTACTTGGCACAACTAGATGCTTGCCAACATGAAAGAGTTTGGAGGATCAACCGAGAGACATTTAGCAACACTACTTTAAATGTTCTACTTGATGTTCAAGAAAGCATACATCAAGTAAAGGTCGGACTTCGGTACAAAGGAAACCATACGCGCAACTCCTATAATAAATCATAGAAGAAGCCTCATGAAGAGTGGTTGTTATTTGCTGATTCAAGAGAATTTGACGATAGGTCTTCCGACTAGTTGTGTTAACCATTACATCAATATTGCCGGATTTGAAAGAAACCAATGTCAATTCCTTGCGGAACACCAACCATCGTAGCTGCTTGAGATTCAGCTCTGGTTAGGTGGGATGATACTTCGGATTCAGCACGTCCGAATAGAAAGCTTGCAACATTTATCATGAAGGTAAAGTTACTGGATTCTCAAGACATGGACTACAGTGTTAAGCTCCAATAGACTGAACTAGGTTGCTAGACCCATGTACTAACAACTTGTCAGAGGACAGCTGCACATACATCAAGTACTTGCAATGTAATACACATGTGTCCTTAAGGAACAAAATAACTTTACCCTAATCCACAGCGACATCTTTCAACATTTGCACGTCAATCAGAGAAGGTCACTTCTAACATCCAGAACACATACTTCGAGATAACTCAAAGACGGTTCTCTAAAAATTTCCAACATTAATGCCAAAGGTTCCATATGAATCTAGTCTAGCTTGGAGAAGATAAGGATGTTATCGATGGGCTCAACAACAAACTTATCAAGATACTCCAGGAAGATGGACTCATATGTTGTATCAACGAGGCAAAGTATTGGTCAGACCAAGGGACATGAAGATGTACCCAAGTGAAACATCACGAGTAGAAGCATCATCAAGATAGTTCTTGGAACTGAGTTTGATTTGACGATAACCCAAATCAAATCAAATGCGGTGGAAGATAACATATCCATGAGGAGATACTATCTTTCTTCAGCACGAACTAAACTAGACAACCCTTTAAGATGAACTAAGTCAGATAGCTTTTGTCTTATAGCTCTCCAAGTTGTTGTTTAAGCTCAACCAACTAGTTTAGGGGTATCCAGTACAGATCCTTGGAGACGGAAGCAGTTCAGAGAACTTGCTTGCTCTAGAACTTGACAACACGGTCATGTGGCAACATGGCGATACTTCTAGTTGACATCTAGAATACCACGGACCACCATTATGTCACTTAGTTTGAGAGGAAACTTGCTTGGTAAGGCAAGAAGACATAATCTCAGAGCTTCGACACAAGCCTAACTCTTTGACCGAGGAGAGTGTACCAGAATAACGGACGTGGTAGCACAGTCAAACTTTGCTTAGTGACAGGGTTAACCAATCACGCTAAGAATAACACAAATGTCCTTGGAGTTCGAAGCAATAATAATTGCTAAGAATCATAGATGACCACATTGTTACGCACACGCATCATTCACAAACACGAAAGCTCAGAGGAAGGGTGTGTAAAGGCATCACTTCAATAAGAGGGTTATCAAACTCAACACAACCTCTTATTGTATAAGAGTGTGATACTCTAAGGTAGAACAAATATAAACTAATTAATGCATCTTAGTCTGTGAGTTACAACACTTTGACCTGGTCCTAGATATGACAAGGTACCGGAGTTTGTTTCTCCTGAAATTCCGAAATAGTTTCTCATGACGGACCAAAAGAGTATCTTGCATCGGGAGACACCAATGCAAATTACTACTTGGCTACCAACTGATAGACAGAGGTCGGAAACAACAAGAGGAAAGGGTACATGCTCATGATAGAATCCCGAGATGTGGATGCATAGATTATCAATCTTCTGAAAACCAATGCAGGAAAGAAGGTGTGACAAAGTCACGAGTATAGAAGTGACACTCATGAGGAGCACTCTTGTCGTGATCTATTTGGTTCCATTAAAGAACATCTACCATAACATGTGGTAGGGAAAGTCCTTAGTTGTAACGATTCAATCGTGACAAAGACCACAAGCTTGAAGGATGTACTTAAAAACTAGCCATACTAAGGTAATGCTTGAACATTAACAACAGGGGTCAATGGAATGGATCTTGGGTTAAATATCAGCTTCATGTACAAGATTCACAACACTAGAATCCAGCACAATCCGGGATCTTTGGTTCAAGTCCGAGGGTTAAAACCCGAGAAAGAAGTAACTACTACTTGAGTAATACAGCGTATACTGCAAGGTAGCAATCACGAGGTAGCTTCCAAGAGAAGAAACGACTTCTGAAGTACCTAAACAAATAAAAAGGAGGCACACGGGGCGAAAGGAAACCTCAAAACCTAGAACAGAACACTACGGATCCTACAATATAACATTATGGGTCCATAAGATAGAGAGACCATGATAGAAAGGAATTTCTCAACTGAAATAGAGAAAAGGGTAACAAGGAATTCACAACACACACAACTCTAGAGAACTCAACACTAGGTCAACTGGCTGAGAAACGACATGCCAAAAGGCACCTAAGCTTTGAAAGACTAGAAGAGATATGAAAACTTTTTCCAAATCAACAAAAGGTAAGATGATCCAGAGTTAGAGCGAAACTGGATAAGGAGAAAAAGAAGCATACCAGAGTTTTCGCAAATAATTTTCATCTTTGAAATAATTTTCACAAGAACTAGACTCAACATCGACCAGTAGCAAGGTTTTCCTACGGTCGATACTAATCTGATACCAAAGACTGTAACACCCCTACGATCAGGGTTAAACAAATCTAGACCTTAACCTGACATAAGCTTAACCTAGAGCTCGAGGATATCCAATGAGAAATCAGTAACACAATAGTAACCCTGCGACACATAAAAATAATTACAGCAAGCTCATAACTGAGCGAAGAACCAAAATATTACAAGCAGGGGTCACTGACCACAAACATCAAACAACGGAAGGCAAATTATGCTATTAAGTATAGCAAACTTAACAAATGGCCTAAGAGGCCTGAAGCATAACAATGATGTCCCAGCCCATAGATTCCAGGCTACCGGTCGGGAACCCCAAGCTACTCGTCGGTGTCAATGTAGTACCAAAATTGTCTTCAGTGGAACACTTATTCTGCTACAAAAGTATCAACAAAGCAAGGATGAGTACATGGTGTACTCCGACGGCGGTATAGAGGGGAAGGAAGACGGTGGGGTTATTTTTCATAAAGCCATCTTTGTTTATAAAACAAGAGGGAGAAGAACCTCGTCTAATTAGAATATTTTAAAAGGGATAAGAGAGCGACATCTCCGAAGAAATTGATCATCATCTTGATATCCACCAAAGTAATCCTCATCTCACAACTAGGATCACCCCCTCGTACCCATGAGGAAGCATCCTTAAGCACATGTTGAACTACCAAGTTTTACGATTAGGTTATAGTTCTCTATGATCTTAGAATTCGGTCACTAAGCATTCATAACCGTGAACATGGCTTTTCGAAAAGATTTAACCCTACAGGGGTGTACAACTTTACCCACATGTACCAACCAACTCTTAGTGCCAGAATGTTAGCCCTCTTCCTTGGAAGGCTGGCAGAGGGTGGTTGGCCAGGACCTTTACCTTGCTTTCGCCGAGACCATGAGTCACGCCCTAAGGATGGTTCTGCCGTAACGGGTCAAGTCCTGAAGTCGGTCCCTAGAGATGTGGGCGAGGTTAGTTTACCCAGAGGAACCGCCTCCCCAACCTCGGCCACGCTTACCTACCTGTATGAATGCACCTCCTTCACCGCCTTCGAGAAGTTCCAGAATGCATGTCGAATGGAACGCCTGAACTATGTGACTCATGGAATCTACTAGGCAAGTTAATCAGGGGAGGGGTTCCGAAGCCCTGTGTGGCTGTACGCTCGTCTCGGTTCCAAAGGCAAGAACTCGGTTCCTAGTAGTCGCGAGCATGGGACTAGAAAAACCACATCCCACAATGGCCTCACATACAAGCCTTAGCATGTTTAACCTTTACCACTGATCTTACCTCATCAGTATACCTCGTTCTCCTGTCATACTAGATTCTCTGCACTTTGTACATTGTCTGGATGAACTAGAACTGATAGCTAAGCATGGCTAAGCAAGACACAGATATAAGCTCTAGCAGTGCACACAAGCCAAACCTAGTTATGCTAGGAGCAGTGGATCAGGTAATACAAGCTCAAGGGGAGTAATGCAACAGATAGGATACTCTATCTATCGATAAAGGACCAAAGTAGAATCGTATGCATCATGGCAAGAAGTAAAATACTTTGAAAGCAAAGGATTGTATAATGGTGGGGCTTTGCTTGCCTTGTTTGTTGATACCCAGATATAGATCTTCAGAAGCCTTGGTCTTTACTTGATTACAGTTGATCAAGACTGTTCGTCGGTCTTCGATGGTGTTGATCTCGGTCTTCAATCTCGATCTCAATATCGTATTCTACCGAAAAAACCAAACACCAGAAAGAAAGGGGGAACAACAATCAACACATGGCATCGATGCAATGCTCAAGAAAGGATGATGATATGACAAGTTAAATTGTATTGAAATGAAACCCTAAAGCATGCTCGATCATTTTAAACAGGGTCCAAGGGTCGCAAACCCTAGAACTGGGGAAACCTCGGAGTCACCTACGGGGGTTGATTTCGTTCTCTAATTAAACTTGGCATTGAAGTTATTTAACAGTGTATACTTTTGATGCTAATAGATCTCATTTTTCTGAACATTTTGATATGTTATACACATTTTTCTGATTTATAAATAATTAGATATTGAATTTATAAGATTTATACCATTTTCTGGAGTTATTAAAACAATTTCTGAAATTAATAAAACAAAAGGGTATACTTTTTACACTTGGGTGCACCTAGCCACAGTGGCTGACAGAGGGGCCCCAGGCCACCTCAGCTGCCACACGGGTAGGGTGGGACCTAGCCCGGGATTGACCAGGGCTTGACCCACGTGGTGACGCATGGGTGAAATCAGCATGACGTCTCGCCGGCGGGAGCTCTCAGATCGGCGACGGGGCGGCGATAGAAGGTGTGCGGGGCTGCAGGAGCTAGCGCGTTCCACGCAGGATGACACGGCAAGCTATAAAAGGGTGGCGCCACGACCTATTGGTCAACGGAGCATGGCCAGCGGCGAAGCCAAACGGCGGCGGTTGCAGGCATACGACGCAACGGTGGTACCAGGGGAGGAAGACGATGGAGAGGTCCTTTCGGGTCATGATCTCACCTAGATTGCAACGTAGGGGTCGGGGAGAGCATGCGAGGTCGGAGTGCGCCGAAATCGATGTCGGAGAGCGGCAGCCGGAGTTTGGGATGCCGAGGACGGTGGACTCGATTCGAAGCTCCACTCCTCGATTCCTTTGGCAGGGGAGTACAGGGTAGCGAGGCGGTTCTTCTAGCACTCTTAGCTGGGTCTGGGGCGGCCGGAGACGACGACGATGGACGGTTCTGGCCAAAGATAGGGTTCGGCCAGGGAGGGGACTGGATAGAGAGAGCACAGGGGAGGGTGAGAGGTCGAGGGAAGAGTGGCACGGCACATGGCAGTCTTATCCATATCCACGCGATGATGGACGGTGGCGAGGAGGCGACAGAGATTGACGGTGATTGCGCTGCCAGGCAGCACCTTCCTCTGCCGTGCTCGTGGAAGAAGAAAAGAAAGAACTGGCGAAGGGGTACGGGCCAGGTTGGGCTGGGGTGGGCCGGTTGCTGGGCTATGGTGGTTGCTAGCTGCTGCGCGGGTGGGTGGCAGGGAGGGAGAAGAGGGAGTTGGGCCAGCCTGGCTCTGTTTAATTTCCTGAAAACATTTTTCCTATTCTATTTCCTGTTTTCTTTTTATACTTCCAAATTCTTTTCTGATTTTGGTTATTCCAAAAATACCAGAGAGTGTATAAAATATGTAAAATATTTCAGGGCCCTTGTATCCATTTGGGCTCCAATATTTTTTGGTAGTTTTCGAAATCTTCAAAACCATTTTGAGTTGCTTTTAGAGAGAGAGGTAAGAAATAGGGTTAGGGTTGTACTTTATTTCTTTTTGCAAGCAATTAAAAAGATGATGCTCATGCAATGCACATCAAAACCTAATTAGACATTAGCTAAAACTGGGGTGTTACATCGACAGACAACAGTCTGCCTCCCCTAAGCAGGCCAAGCTCACCCGATTTGTCATTCGACTCATCGGTGCACACGAAGAAAGTCCAGGTCCACCCGATGGACCCGGCCAAGACGGCCCTCATCGCTAACAACTTGAGTTCCGCATAGGAACTCGCACTCATCGAATTCCTCCGTGAGCACTGGGAAATCTTCGCCTGGTGTCCAGCGGACATGCCAGGGGTTCCCAGGGAATTCTCCGAGCACTCACTCAACGTGAATCCAGACGCAAGGCCTGTCAAGCAGACAATTCGACGACTGTCTGAACCACGAGCAAAAGTAGTCGGAATGGAGATCAACAGACTCCTCGACGCAAACTTCATATGCAAGATCAAGGAAAGCACTTAGCTCGCCAATATAGTGCTGGTGCCCAAAAAAGACACGGATATCCTACGGATGTGCGTGGACTTCACCTCCCTGAATAAGCACTGCACAAAGGATCACTTCCCGCTGCCACGAATCGACCAAATCATCGACTCTACCGCGGGATGTGAACGCCTCTTCTTCCTTGATGCCTACTCAGGCTATAATCAGAGTTTAATGAAGGAGGAGGACCAAGAGAAGACGGCGTTTGCGACGCCATTTGGTGTGTTCTGCTACAACACCATGCCCTTCGGGCTAAAAAACGCAGGAGCTACCTATCAGTGGTGCATGCAGGCTTGCCTCAAGAATCAACTTGGTCGCAACATCCAAGTTAATGTCGACGACATCGTCATCAAAACCAAAGAGGAAGCTTCATTAATCGACGATCTCCATGAGACCTTCGCCAACCTCGATCGATACCGGATCAAGCTCAATCCGGACAAATGCACCTTCAGCGTACCATCTGGGCAGATGCTTGGGTACCTCATCTCCGCGAGAGGGATCGAAGCAAACCCAAAGAAAATAAAGGCCATACTGTCCATGGAGAAGCCGAAGAACATAAAAGGCGTCCAGCAGCTAGCTGGGCGAATCGCGGCGCTCAGTCAATTCATCAGTCGAATGGGCGAAAAGGCGCTACCCTTCTACCAACTTCTCCGCAAAGCTGATAAGTTCAAGTGGACAGACGAAGCACAAGAAGAATTCAAAGACCTCAAGCGCATACTATCCACCTCGTCAGTATTGGTGACACCTCGCGAAAAGAAGCCACTACTGCTCTACATCTCCGCCACCAACCAGGTGGTCAGCACTATGCTCGTGGTGGAGCGAGCCGAAGAAAACAAAGTCCACGGGGTGCAACGCCCTGTATACTACCTCAGCGAGGTGATCACGCCAACGAAACAGCGGTACCCGCACTACTAGAAGCTAGCCTACGGAGTCTTCATGATAGCCAGGCGACTGCGCCACTACTTCCAGGAGCACCCAATCGTGGTGGTAAATGATGCCCCGCTCGGGCACATACTCAATAATCCTAACGCCACCGGACGAGTCGCGCTCTGGGGAATCGAATTATCTCCACGAGACATCACATACGAGAAGCGCGATGCGATAAAATCGCAAGTTCTCTCGGACATTCTTGTGGATGGAGAACCAACTCCCTGACAAGCCAGATATGTCCTATCTTTGGACAATGCACTTCGATGGATCCAAGTGAAAAGATGGGGCCGGTGCAGGTGTCATACTGACGTCGCCCTAGGGAGCCAAGATGAAATACATTCTGCAAATGCAATTCACTGCCTCCAACAATGAAGCTGAGTATGAAGCACTGATCCATGGGATGCGTATGGCAAAAGCATGCGGTGCCAAAAGACTCATCATCTACGGTGACTCCAAACTGGTGGTCAATCAAACGATGCACGAGTGTGACGCACTGAGCGACAACATGATCGCATATCGCGACCTCTACGACACACTTGAAGGAGACTTTGATGGCTGTGAGCTGCGACACGTAGGCTGCAAAAGCAATGAAGAGGCAGACACACTCGCCAACATTGGCTCCACCTACGCCCCCATACCACCTGGGGTATTTCTCGAGCGCATCTCTGAACGCTACATCAAGCCAAAGGCTCTAGAGAAGAAAGCAAGCGCATCAACGGACTTGGGGGCTACGCCACCCAATGAGCGAATGACACTCGACGACCTAGAGCTTGATACAGGACTCGAAGGACCTATGAGCGTCATGATGATTGAGCCATCTTGGACACAGCCGTACATCACATACCTGCTCAGCAAACGGCTGCCAGAGGACCCGACTGACGTGCGACACATCGCGCGACGATCCAAGGCATTCGCCGTTATCAACGGCGAACTATACAAACGAAGCACTACGGGAGTACTCCAACGATGTGTCTCCAATAGGGACGGACGGGCCGTCCTCCTCAACAAACACGAAGGCACCTATGGGCATCATGCTGGCAGTCGTGCCCTTGTCGCCAAAGCTCTACGAGCTAGATTCTACTGGCCCACGGCCATCCGCGACGCCAAGGATATCGTCCAGGGCTGCAATGCTTGCCAGCGATTCATAGACAAACCTCACGCACCTGGCGCGGAACTCAGGTCAATACCATTGGCCTGGCCTTTCGCACAATAGGGACTCAACATGGTTGGCAAGCTCCCAAGGTCCTCACGAGGAGGCTATGTCTACCTCTTAGTCGCAGTGGACAAATTCACCAAGTGGATAAAGGCCATGCCAGTGACAAACCAATCAGGGGCAAGCGCCGTCAAGTTCTTCGAGTCCATTGTCTACCGCTTCGGAGTGCCACACAGCATCATCACGGACAATAGGACGAACTTCACCTCTAAGGAATTCTAGGAATTCTATGAAAACCTGGGTATCAACATAAGCTACGCCTCAGTGGCTCACCCGCAAACCAACAGTCAAGTCGAAAAGGACAACGACCTCGTTTCTAGTGGAATCAAGAAACGACTCCTCCGACCACTCGAACAAGCTGTTGGATGCTGGCCAGACGAGCTGCATTCCGTACTTTGGAGCCTGCGCACAACTCCAAACAGCACCACGGGATACACCCAGTTCTTCATGATGCACGGTGCTGAAGCGATACTACCCGCAGAAGTACGCTACAAAGCCCCATGGGTGGTTGCATACAGCGAGAAGGAGTCAACTCTGGCACTCGAAGACTCGGTTGACCTCCTTGACGAGGCACGAGAAATCGCAGTAGAGAGATCAACGATCTACCAGCAAAATCTCCGCAACTACCACACCAGAAGGCTACGTCCTAGATCCTTCGTCGAAGGAGACCTGGTCCTGCGACTGAAGTAACAAGGGCATCTCAAGCTCGAGTCCCCTTGGGAGGGACCTTACGTGATTACAAAAGTAATCCCAGGTGGCGCATATCGCCTTAAAGATTTCGAAACAGGAGTCGCATACTCCAACCCTTGGAACATCGCGCAGCTGCGTCGCTTCTACCCTTAGTCATTTTTACATTTACAAATAAGTCTATTCAGCCAGGCTACTTAGCCACACATTGTACCTCGTACTATCCTACGAATAAATAAAGCTAAGTGCCCCAAAACTCTGTGTTATTATTATTTTTTCCTGCAATTTTATCACTCGGGGGCTGCGCCACCCTTTTACACTTTCGTTCTACGAACCAATCGCAGTGTCCTGATGTAGCATCCCAATTGTCTAACAATGGTAATGCTACTTGGTCTAGTAATATAATGGCTACTCCTTACATATATTTGTTGCATCATAATTATATCATGCTCATGTCATCATGCCACCTTGCATTTGAGCATCATATAAAACCCTTGTTCTTTGGTTATTCTCTCATATGCATTATTAATTGTGTTTGCCTCTTGATATTGTATTTGGTTATTGATATATTGTTTAATTCCCAAGTTGAGTTGGGGGCATATCTTTTATTCCACTCCTCCATTTTCTTTGTCACCACCTTATAATTCCACCACCCTAATTACCCATGGGCTTTTATCTTATTTTGGCATTTACTCTAGCTCATGTGGGTTGGAATGGATTCATCTATAATTTCTTTTGCTTGGCCTTTATTCCACTTCTTGGTAATGCATAAGAATAATGCCATATTATTATTGTTTTCACAAAATAAAACATGGCATTTAATATTTTGCATGGGCCATGCAACCATCACCTCCATGTGTTCTCCTTTGGTTTTTATTTGTTTTATGAGTGGATTATCTTCTTAAGCTTCCTCTTCCTCTAAATCATTTTTCCACCTTAATCTTGTAACCTTGCCATGTGCATCAAGGCCCCCTTGTCATCTACCCTCACAAGTGCAATTACACATGTAGGGTCATGTGAGCTCATTTCTCTCATCACCTTTTTCTCCCATCTCTATCTCCATGTCATCACCACCCACTTGATGGAGCTTGTTGTTAATTATGCTAAAATCATACCCCATGTTCTCTCATTCCTCTCCTTCTCACCTCCATCCATGTATCACTAAGGGTGACTCTAACCAAACCCTAACACCTACCCTCTCTCTCTAATCTCTCACTCTAGCCCTCTCTCCAAACCCTAAAATCTAACAAGACCCTAACCCTAGCTACCATCTCTCCTTGCCGAGGCTTCGCTCTCTCTCTCTCCCTGCCAGCAGGCCCCACCCCAGCTACCCTCTCTAACCTACCCAAACCCTAACCCGAGCCATCTACTCCCTCCTAACCTAGCTAACCCGAGCCTCCCTCTCTCTTGTCTCTCCCTTCCTCTATGCCATGCTGGCCCCAGCTACACCACCACACCATCCCCACCTGGCAGCCTCCACCCTACCCTGCCCCTGCCTGGCTGCTCACGTCGAGCACGTGAGGAGGAGGAGGAGGAAAAGTGGCCGCATCCACTTTATCTCCAACCTGATCCCCACGGCGGCCTCTCCTCTCTCCCTCTCGCTTTACCTCCTTCCTCACGCCTCCTGGCATCGCCCAGATCCACCCCAGGGCCTTGCCCTCTTCCCCTGCCTCTCCACCGACGCCATCTTCCCTCTCGCTGATCCCCGCCAGCACCACCGCCTACTCCTTGTTCCTGCCGGCGTGCGCGACGTGGAGGTGGTTGAGGAGACCGAGGAGGACCCTCTGCTTCGCCCCGTACCCGCCAGCGAGGAGGAGGAGCACCAGAACCGCCAGAACCACCGCCGCCCTGATGCAAACCCTAGTTCCGGGTCGTCTGCAACCTCGCTGCTCTGCAGCTTCCCGCCTCGATCCAAGCCCTCCGTCGAGCCCGCGGTGAGCCCCTCTCTCGCCTAGACACCCTCCGCCCCGCCGAAAAACCCTAGCCGTGGTAAACGTTTCGCCGAGCACTCCCAGTGCGTCGTGGTCGCGCGCGTCTGCACGTCGCCGCATCGCGCGGCGACCTATCTTGCGCCCTTCCGCTTCCCTGTCACCATCCCTCGCTTAGCTGCACTGGTTACCGCCGCCGAGCGCGAGCCCCAGGTCCCTAGATCGAATCCCCACCGCGTCGCGCGCCCGATGTCGCCGTGCGTGCCGTTAGTTTCGTTAGAAACGCGTAGAAGAGAAACAGTGCCGCCGCGCACTTTTCTAAAAAAACCCTAGCTTTTTGATCTGCCCAACCCGCGCCCCCTCGCGACCCCACCTGCCAGCCTCTATGTGCTTTTTACAGAAAGGCACTCCAGTTTTTGTAATCTCAACCCGCGCTCCAGCATGACCCCACCTGTCAGCCTCTGCGTGCTCATCCGTTGTCACGTGGGCCGTAGCCACCGGACCCACCTGTCATCCTCAGTGGCTAGGTAGCGCCGCGGTGAGAAAAGCTTTTCCGTGCACGTGTGTCCTAGCCAGCAGCTGGCCCACCCGTCAGCGTCTGGGGCTGGGTCTGTCTGAGTACAAAACGTTTTCTGCTTTTCTGTTTTTAATTAAACTTTTCCAGAAATTGTTTAAATTCAAATTCAAATCAGATTTGAAATAACTTTTAAATTACAAATCCAAACAATACAAATGATATATGTTTTTGAATCAGAAAAATGGGAGGAATTCAAATATGCCATTCAAAATATTATTTGAGCACTTTAAAATTTCGAGGTGATTAAAATTACAAATAAATGCCCTTTTCTTAATAAATCAATAACTTTAATTCTACAACTCCAAATTTGACAAATAATATGTCTAAATCGATCAGCGCGACGAGCCCGTTCTATCTATGCACTCCTTGTTCTGATTTGAAGCATGCATCATGTCATTATTACAAATCAGAACTGTTTATGACAATAAAATTTGGCTAAATAATTAACAAAATGCTTTATTCTCGTACCACACCTCACCCTTGCCATGCTACTTTAATGCCATGTAAATTGTGCATCATTCATCATGGCATGCTTATTTGCTTGTCGCATTTTAACTCCTATGCTTGTGCACTTTATTTATGTTGGCCTTGTTTGTTTGGTTCTTCTTCGAATAGACGCCCAGCAGGAGAATTACCAGGAATCACAGGAGTACTACCCAGATCCATCTCTCGCTTCAACTGAGCTGTCAGGCAAGCACTACCACATGCTTGCATACATATAGTACCTATTGCCTCTATCTTATTCTTGCATCATTAAGTCGCGATTGCATTAAATTGAATCCCAAGTACTGCATAGCCTTTACTTTTAAACCCCACCAAAGCTTGTTCCTCCATCCCATGAGCCATTACTATAGGAGTTGTATGAGCCATGCGAGTCGTAGAAAAGCATGTGTAGGGTATGTGAGTGTCTGGTGGATAATGAGGTGCCTAAACAACTTAATCTGTGTAGTAATGGGATAACTAATGAAAGAGGCATCGGTGAGCAATATCTGCTATTTGGTTTTTCATGCTCACTTGTGTCCCGTAGGACCCCGAGTACTTGATTCCTGTTCCTTGACTATTTGCACTATCCACATCCGGGAGGCCTTATGGACCCCCCTGAGCCAGAGCTTGATTCATTTTTATTTCTTGGAGCCACAAAGTAGTTTGGGGCTTTATTACTATCCTGTACTTATGCCATGTTACTGCTTTACTAAGATTGTGCGTGGAGCACCTGTACTATTTTGGATCGTGGAATGTTTTCGCGGTATCGACAAGCCCAGTCACACTTTCAGGTTCCCAATCGTTTACAGCCATTGACATAAACCTTGGGTCCGTCTCGGAGCCGGCCAACTTCGTTGCGGGTAGCTTAATGGGGTGGCCCTCTGAAATATTTCTGAATCCTGTGATCACTTTGTCGTGAATGCCTCGTTGGGTTTTGATTTGGTTTTTTCGAGGTTGATCGACTGTGTGTTTCTATTCGTGCACCCCTGCAGGGTAAATCTTTCTGAAAGCCGTGTCCGCAGTTATGGACGACTTGGAGCATAGTTTCTCGATCATAGACAAGTATAACTAAAGTACCACTTTTAATTTGACTAAGTACTTGACTAGTAAATAGTGCAATACTCATGGAATGGTTAATAAAACTGCCAATGGATGATGGGGGTTCTTCGTCCGCTTCCTTGTTGGTAAGCGAGGAGGAGGATGGATCTGTTAATTATACTGTTATAACTGTCGTTCTTAATTCACGGACATCCGTCTATCATTGGTTAGGCGGATGGTTAGCGAGTATCTATAGAATTGCTAGACTTATCTTTTGCTGCAATTGCGTCACCCCAGGTTGTGTCCCCTTTAGTGGCATAAAGACTTGCTGAGTACCCCTAGGGTCTCACACGATAAATTGTTTGATTCAGATGAACAGGTGTATTCGCAAGATGGATACTGGGTGGAGGAGACAGATGATGTTGGCAACGATCACTCGGTGTAGAGATTCCGGGGACGGGGATCCGTGAGATCTGTGGGCGGGATGTGTTTATTTATGTGGCATCTTATGCCGATTTGCTTCTTATCCGTACTCGGATCTTGTTTTCCGCTTCCGCCTGATACTCTGATGTTTGTTGTATGAGGAGCTATCCTAAATTATTATCTCTATCTAGGATATTTGCATCTTGCCGTATGGCGTTGCAATATTTCTATTTCTTTTAGATGGAATGGCTCTGAGGACTGTTGTATGTGGCTTGCATACATACTCATTTGTGTATGTAGTTGATCCTTTCGCCTGCCGATTACGCCGCTCGTTCTTGTCCCGATGTTCTGAAAGTGGTTAGGACGGCCAAAAGGTCTACCGTGAGTGGCCCTGGGCCTCACCGTACTATTTTAACCACTTTCGTTCATCTAGGCATGTAACTAAGAGCATAATTCACCGAGGTAGTTACACCTGAGTAGCTGACGCCCTAATCGAACCCTTGATAAACACCAGCTGCAGCGCACCTGACATGTTGGCAAGGTGTTGAGATAAACACATGTCAGGCTAACGAAAAGGAACCGCAGAGTGCAGCGCACTCGAAAAATATATAAGCTAACAAGCTTTTCACATACCAATGGGTGCTCAATACACCCAATACAATCGTATGAAATTTACAACACTTATGCAATTATGTGCAGGATACAAAACATGCTACTGCTGCAAAAGAAGAACGTTCATTTGCTCCTCGAAGAAGTTGACAATTTCTTCTGCTGAGCGATCAACCGTTTGGTAGTGCGGAACCATGTCCCATGTCATACCTTCTAGCGGAGGCGGCGGCCCAGTGGCAACAGCTGCAACATCTACATCCGGCCTATGCAGTCACCCCAGCGACAACACAGCCTTAGCACCAGCTACTAACTGCTGTCGCACGCACTCACGAACCACACTCAAATCTTGGAACTTCGCCAGAAGAGCCAACAGGTGCTACGTCCATTTTGCATCACTATTCTATGTCTTGATTCACTATTATTCATTGGTATATTTCGTATTGAGAGGTGATACTTATGTTATTTCATCTATTTTTGCATGGTTGATGACTTTCGGAGCATGGACCGCTGCAGTCAGGATTCTGATGGAAAAGGTGCTGTTTGGAGGCAAAATTCACGAAGATCAGAAAATCCGGGAAAATATACGGAAAATCCTATTTTTCCAGAAGACTAAGGATGCCAGAAGACGGAGTGGAGATGGGTCACAGGGGGGCCACACCACCCCCTAGCGCGGGCAGCCCTAGGCCGTGCCAGGAGG
Organism: Avena eriantha; assembly: GCA_910589775.1. Lineage (NCBI taxonomy): Eukaryota > Viridiplantae > Streptophyta > Magnoliopsida > Poales > Poaceae > Avena > Avena eriantha. The sequence goes on from OU342744.1 coordinate 434,546,864, forward strand.
TGGTGTGGCCACCCTGGCCCACTCCAGCCTCTCCCCTCTGGCGTATATCATCCTCCTGAAACCCTAAGACTCGAGGAGCGACAACAGAAAGATTTCGCCGCCTCTGCGGGGCGGAAAACGCCGAGAGAGAAAGATCTCTCCGGCAGACAGATTTATGCCGGGGCAATTCCTTCCCGGGGAGGGGAGATCGTCGCCATCAACACCATCATCAAGCTGGACTTCATCAGGATCATCATCATCATCATCATCACCACCATCATCACTATCAGCACCCTCATCACCTTCTCCATATTGATGTAACAATTGGGTTGAATCTTGCATAGTTCATAGGGGAAACTTTCCCGGTGTTGATTACTCTTTGTAGTTGATGCTATTGAGTGAACCGTTGAATTATTGTTTATGTTCAGATTGTTATACATCATTATTCCATCTCTGATCATGATCCATATGATGTCTTGTGAGTAGTTCGTTTGTTCTTGAGGACATGGGAGAAGTCATGTTGTTAGTAGTGGAATTGTGTTGAGAAAGATTCAATAGTTTGATATTTAAGTTGTGGTGTACTTCTTCTAGTGGTGTCATGTGAACATCGACTACATGACACTTCACCTATATGGGCCTAGGGGAATGCATTGTGTATTTGGCTACTAATCGTAGGGGTTGCCGGAGTGACAGAAACCTGAACCCCCGTTAGGAAACCATTGCACAAGGGACGTAAGGGTCTTAGAGTTTAAAGTTGTGGTTAGGTTTCTACCTTAATTACTTTCTTGTACTTACGGATGTTTGCAAGGGGTATAATCACAAGTATGTATTAGTCTTGGATGGGGCGGTACATTAGCACAGGTTCACCCACACAACACTTAGCAAGCTAGAGAAGATTAATCAACTATATGAAGCGAAAGCACTTGACAGTCTTCCCATGTGTCTTCGAGAATGTTTGGTCATATTAAGTAATACAACCGGCTTGTCCTTTGCTGCATAAACGATTGGGCTACTTGCTGCATTTATTCCTACTGTCTTTTATTTACTCGTACTTTGTTTACTTGCTTTATCGAAAACCCCTAAAAATCCGTTTGCTAAGTATTTGCAGAGAATTCCTGATCCATACCACTAGCCAGCACCTTCTGCTCCTCGTTGGGTTCGACACTCTTACTTATCGAAAATACTACGATACACCCCCTATACGTGTGGGTCATCAAGACTATTTTCTGGCGCCGTTGCCGGGGAGTGAAGCGCTATTGGAAAGTGGAACTGGTAAAGGAAACTTCTACTGTGAGTATTGTTTACTTCTGTTAGTTGCTTTATTTTCGTTATGGATAATTCGCTGAGTTTCTTATTTGGTAATGCTACTACCACTGCTAAGGTAGTAGATAAGCCACCACCTGCTGACAATGATGTTTTTAAAATACCTACAAGATATATTTATCGTGTTATTGATAACTACTATGTTGGGGATGGAACTGTCCATCCCGATGATCATTTACTCTTTATACACGAATTATGCGGGTTGTTCAAGTGTGCAGGTATTACTACAGACCAAGTTAAGAAGAAGTTATTCTCATTATCACTAAAAGGAAGAGCTGAGGAATGGTATAAGCTGCTGAAGAATGGTCAAGCTCTGGAATGGGAGGAAATAGTGCCTCTTTTCTATTCAAATTTTTATCCTCCTAGTGAGATTCATAAAGATCGGAATCAAATATACAACTTTTGGCCTCTTGATGGAGAGAGTACAGCTCAAGCTTGGGGGAGATTGAAGTTACTAATGCTCAAATGTCCCATTCATGAGCTCCCCAACAATATTATTATCAAAAACTTTTATCCAAGGCTCCCTCTACATGACAAGGATTTATTGGATGCTTCTTGTGCTGGATCATTCACTCGCATGGAAGAAGAAGCTAGATGGGATCTTCTGGACCGTATTCAAGATAATGTTGAAGCTTGGGAGAATGACAAAAGTAGAAAGTCAGGTATAAATTATGATTATGAATGCATTGAATCTTTTATGGGAACTGATGACTTTCAAAATATTAAAAATGCTTATGGTCTAGATTCTCAAGCTATTGCTTCTTATTTTAAGGCTTTTGCTTCTTACATTGAAGTGCCTAAAAAGAAGTGGAATTAGTATCATGAACCTTATAAAGATATTGCTTAGAGTGTTCCTGCAAGAAATACTGAAGTTTATACTGCTAATCATGTTTTACCTAAACCTTATATTGAGAAAATGCCTTTTCCAGTTAAGGTAAAGGAACATTCTATGATAGCTAGTATGGTTAACGAAAGTACAAATAAAGCTGTTGAACCTGATAAACAAATGGTTGATGAACCTATAATAGCAAGTGTGAAAGACTTTGTCACTAAGTATGAAAAAGAGGGACACACTATCCTTTGTAAGGATACCTCTAATATGGTTTCGCAAAGTAGTGTTATGAGAGCTAGTATTCATATGTTTACTGTTAGAATAAGTGATCATTGCTATGATGGTTCTTGTGATAGTTATATTGTTAAGTTTATGCATGATACTGAAAGTTACTATGAGAGAGGAAAAAGTGTTCTTATGCATCTCAATAATATCAAGTTTCCTTGTTTTATGTTGAAATTTTTTATGTTGCACATCTTTTGCCTTCTTATGCAAGTTGCCTGTGGTTTCAACAACTTGTTTGTTTAAAAAATTCCCTTGCATAGGAAGTGGGTTAGACTTAAAAGTGTGTGTTTTTGCTTCTTAATGCTCTCTTTCACTTCAATTCATATCCCTATGAGAGCTTCTTCAAAATTATCATGCCATCTTAATGGCTATAAAGAAAGAGCTTTTTGGGAGACAACCCAATTTGTTTTTGCTTTAAGTTTGTTTTTGTTTATTTGAGTCTTGGAAGTTATTACTTCGGTAATAACCGCTCCTTATCTGTTTTGTTTGGTTTTTTTGTCAAGATCAACCTCTAATGAAAGAGAAGTAATATTTGGGGAAGTTGCTGTCCCGAAACAGATTTTTGCGCCCCACCGTAAATATTCGTGAGAGATATCTGTATGTTGGATTGAGCTGTAATGTTTTGTGCTTCTGCCCCAGGTTGTTATTTAACTTTCGTTAGTTTTGCACTTTTTGATTTGAGCAACAGAAGATTTTCGAAAAAATTGATCTTTACCTGCTGGTCTATTTTGACAGATTTTGCCAATCTTGCATTTGCTTCTTTATTCGATTTCTTTTTTGAATTATTTTTGGGTTTTCGGAAGGAGTTGCTATAGTAGCTTATGTTTTGATGGTTTTCATTTGAAGTTGGACTTAAATGGTTTTATCACTTCACCTATACTAATGTTGCTAATGAGAACTGTGTGAAGTTTTGTGTGAAAGAAATTTCTAGGAAATGGAGATAATGGTGTAATAAGGAAGAGAAGGGTTTTATGACTCAAGTAACAAGTGTATGAAGAAGAAGATATTGATGTTATTCAAGTGGTGACTCCGGAAGAATCTACTAGATACCAAATTCAGAGACCTGCAGAGTCCGTTTTCAAATAGGTAACAGTTCTGGTAAGAAATGTTCCGCGAAAATACTATCCAACTATATTTTTGCAATTTTTAGTCAAATAAGGAAAGCTACGAAGCGAAATAGAGACGGAAACGGAGCCAGGGTGGCTCACACCACCCTGTGGCGCGGGCCCTCCCCTGGACGCGCCACCAGGTGGTGAGTCCACCCCGGACTCCGCCTCCGACTCGTTTTCACCCAGTACCTTCCTCTTGTTATGAAACTTCGTAATATATAATCCCTCGGATCTCCCGAGGTTCGTATATCGTGTTTTCGTTGTGTTTTTGTTTCGATCTATTTCTTCCAGGAACTACTCTTTGAAAGTTTAGAAGCACAATGGTGTCTGCCAAGGATAAAGGGAATGAGCCTATGGAGGAAGATCTCCAAGACCCCAAGCAGGGGCTGGTACCTTTAGTCACTTGCCCTGCATCAACGGAAGCCCTACAAGTCACTAAGGAGTTCTGCGATAAGTACCGAGACTTGTAGTGGAAGGTGGACATGCTTCAATGGGAGAATAATAGGCTTCACAAGATGCTGGAAGATTACCTCACATCAACTAAGAAAATATTACCACCACCACCGAAGGAGTAATTCGTCATCAGGTTTGGCATCCCCTTGGTTTGTTCCAAGCTTGGGGGAGTGCCGCGGTATCACATCACTATCTTCTATCCTTTTACCTTTTTAGTAGAGTCATATCATGAATAGAGAAGTTATTATGTAGGATGGTTTGCATTCTGGAAGTGTCCCCTCTCTCGTTAGATATGTATCCCTTGGTGTGAGTTGCCGTTATGAAATATTAATGAGAAGTTCTATCATTCAGGATTTTGCATAGCTTATATTAGTTTTCAATTCGTGGTTATATGATTGATCTTGTTGTTAGTTTTGGTATCACTTTGGGATCATCGAGTTAATTTAGTTGGTTTTGGCAAACCTGGCTCGGTCAGTAGCACACTATTTTTGAGAGTTGAATGAAAAAGATAAAAGTACTCTAAAGAAAAATTATTTCATCATCTTTCTTTCTTGATTTTCTCATAAGTCTAGTATTCTCTAGTTAAGATCTTTTGTGCTTCCAAGGAAGATTGCATGTTTGTCTTTATCACTTGTATGTTTGTTTGTTTCCTTCAACTCTTATACTTGCTACCCAGCCTTGCTAGCCAAATACCTGTACTGAGAGGGTATTCTTCTCGTGCATCCACCTCCTTTAAACGAAAACCTTTGCCATTTGTGTCCACCATACCTACCTAGTAGCATTATTGCCATTCCAAGTAAATTCTTGTTTTATCTACCTCCCAAATTAAACTTGTTATGTGAAAATTAGTGATTAAAGCTCTCACGAACTTGATGGCACACTTTACTTTCTTGCACTTAATAAACTTGAACCATTGTGCTCACCTATGTTGCGTATATGCTTGCGCTTTGTACATTGTGGATTAGCAGAACCATGCTGTCATGGGGAACGCTTTCAACATTGCACTGGTACTTCGTACCTAGTTGATATTATGTTTTTTTGTCTATGGATGTCATCGGTGTGAAATGAAAGGGGAGCTTGTAAGTCCATGGAGTTATGCATGTGTGTTAGAGAAACGCCTGGGCCGCTGGTCTAATCCATGCTGACATGGTGGAAACCTACAGCGTAACCATAACGAGTATCTATGAAGCATTCTTCTTATAAAAAAGAGATAGAGATTGATAAAAAGAGAAAAGAAAAAAAAAAGATTTTATGAAAAGAGGAAAGAGAGAAAAAGCACCATATTCCCATGGTAAATAAGAAGATTGTTGATATACTTGTTGTCTGCTTGCCTTGTCATTTTGATATGGGGATTCTTCCGTATCATCGGGCAAGGGGTACCCCGTTGGCAGTACTCTATGATACACATATGCTTACGATGACAAGAACTTACCGGTGACTAAACTTGAGTAGCATGAGGAGCGGCCCTCGTATTCAAGGGACATGAGATTCTCAACTTACAACTTGTCAATGCATATCCTCATATTTGATCACTTTAACCTTAATCACCTAAAGATGCCTATGATAGGGGCAATGAGAGCTGAAAGCTAGTAAGTACCATAATTTTTGGGAGCTCTTTATGAGACTTGCAATCCCTGCTTTCCTCTTTGAAGGGCCTTTCTTTTACTTTGTAGTTGAGTCTGTAAACCTACTCCCTTCTACCTCAGCAATTATTTTGAGTTGTTGTGTTTCATTCATTCATATGATGATTTATGCAATCATGTTTTATGTTCCTTGCTTTGCACATTGCTCTTATCTTGATGTTTACTACTTTGAAAGCTATCATGAAAACCAGTTATTTGTGAACTCCAGCAAATTATCAACTATTCTTCGACCAAGAGCTAAGTTGCCATTACCAATTATGATTCACTTTATGTATCTTTATTGTGTTTCCTTTACTTTTTACAAGTTGAGTTATATAACAGTGAGTTGTCTTCTATTATGATCTATGCTTTTGATGAATGTGATGCTTCTTGTCCATATTCTTTTATCGACTCTTCACTCCATAAACCTGAGGCCATGTTTATTGAGCTCAGTTTCGCTTGGGGACAAGTTAAGTCTAAGCTTGGGGGGAGTTGATACATCCATTTTGCATCACTATTCTATGTCTTAATTCACTATTATTCATTGATATATTTCGTATTGAGAGGTGATACTTATGTTATTTCATCTATTTTTGCATGGTTGATGACTTTCGGAGCATGGACCGCTGCAGTCAGGATTCTGATGGAAAAGGTGTTGTTTGGTGGCAAAATTCGCGAAGATCAGAAACTCCGGGAAAATATACGGAAAATCCTATTTTTCCAGAAGACTAAGGATGCCAGAAGACGGAGTGGAGATGGGCCACATGGGGCCCACACCACCCCCTGGCGCGGGCAGCCCTAGGCCGCGCCAGGAGGTGGTGTGGCCACCCTGGCCCACTCCAGCCTCTCCCCTCTGGCGTATATCATCCTCCTGAAACCCTAAGACTCGGGGAGCGACCACAGAAAGATTCTACCGCCTCTGCGGGGCGGAAAACACCGAGAGAGAAAGATCTCTCTAGCAGACAGATTTCTGCCAGGGGAATTCCTTCCCGGAGAGGGGAGATCGTCGCCATCAACACCATCATCAAGCTGGACTTCATCGGGATCATCATCATCATCATCACCACCATCATCACCATCAGCACCCTCATCACCATCTCCATATTGATGTAACAATTGGGTTGAATCTTGCATAGTTCATAGGGGAAACTTTCCCGGTGTTGATTACTCTTTGCAGTTGATGCTATTGAGTGAACCGTTGAATTATTGTTTATGTTCATATTGTTATACATCATTATTCCATCTCTTATCATGATCCTATGATGTCTTGTGAGTAGTTCGTTTGTTCTTGAGGACATGGGAGAAGTCATGTTTTTAGTAGTGGAATTGTGTTGAGAAAGATTCAATAGTTTGATATTTAAGTTGTGGTGTACTTCTTCTAGTGGTGTCATGTGAACGTCGACTACATGACACTTCACCTATATGGGCCTAGGGGAATGCATTGTGTATTTGGCTACTAATCGTAGGGGTTGCCGGAGTGACAGAAACCTGAACCCCCGTTAGGAAACCATTGCACAAGGGACGTAAGGGTCTTAGAATTTAAAGTTGTGGTTAGGTTTCTACCTTAATTACTTTCTTGTACTTACGGATGTTTGCAAGGGGTATAATCACAAGTATGTATTAGTCTTGGATGGGGCGGTACATTAGCACAGGTTCACCCACACAACACTTAGCAAGCTAGAGAAGATTAATCAACTATATGAAGCGAAAGCACTTGACAGTCTTCCCATGTGTCCCCGAGAACGTTTGGTCATCTTAAGTAATACAACCGGCTTGTCCTTTGCTGCATAAAGGATTGGGCCAGTTCCTGCATTTATTCCTACTGTCTTTTATTTACTCGCACTTTGTTTACTTGCTTTATCGAAAACCCCTAAAAATCTGTTTGCTAAGTATTTGTAGAGAATTCCTGATCCATACCACTAGCCAGCACCTTCTGCTCCTCATTGGTTTCGACACTCTTACTTATCGAAAATACTGCGATACACCCCCTATACTTGTGGGTCATCAATAGGCTTGACGGGACGGCGTCCAACGGGAACATTGTTTGATAAATATGCCTAAGGCACGACTACGCCTTCTTCAAGCATTAGAGCACTCGAGAAGAACGATCATGCTGGGTCGCCAAGGCAACCGCACGATCGTGCTCAACCCAGAAGTACTCACTCGCCTGTAGTTGCTCCTAGGTCAAGCCATTCATTCAAATAGCAATCCGGACCTTCTCATCCTGCGGATGACGAGCACTGACAACTACACCAACCACAAATGACAAAGTGTGAAGAAAAGGCATCGCCGTGATTGACTAAAAGAAAAGATGAGAGGGCAGAAAGCTAACATTTGAACTGCTCATTCAGCTGCGCCACCTCCTCCAAGAGATACTTCTCACGGGCGGTGGCCTTCTCCGCCTTCGACTTCCAAACATCTGCACTACTGCGGAGGATTGGCAACTCACGCTCCAACTTCTTAATGCGATCGTACAATCACGAAAGCAATGAGAACTCCTCCACTTTGAGTGTGGTTGCTCCAAGGTCTCATCGGTGGACGGAGGATCACGAGGACCACTCGAAGGACCACTCGACGTACCCTATCACAAATAAAGCAAGAGAAAATGAGGGACCAAGAATACATTGATAAAAGGCACGAATGCATTCAAGCACAGCAAAAGTCTCAACAGGGATACTCCCATAAAAGCATAGTTTCAAACTACAACTATTATAGATTAGCTACTGATGTCTACGCACTTCTATTCTTGTGGACAGTTGTTGGGCCTCCAAGTGCAGAGGTTTGTAGAATAGCAGCAATTTTTCCCTTAAGTGGATCACCCAAGGTTTATCGAACTCAGGGAGGAAGTGGTCAAAGGTATCCCCTCTCAAGCAACCCTGCAATCAAGATACAAGAAATATCTTGTGTCCCCAACACACCCAATACACTTGTCAGGTGTATAGGTGCACTAGTTCGGCGAAGAGATAGTGAAATACAAGTGGTATGGATAATTATAAGTGGTAACGGTCCTAGAAAATACTTTGTTGGCGTGGAAAAGACTAAAGTAAAACTGAAATAAAGATAAAAGCAAGCAAACATGTAATAGATCTAATAGCAAACGGTGTTAGAGTGCTTAGAAACAAGGCCTAGGGATCATACTTTCACTAGTGAAGACTCTCATATAAATATATTCTTCTTTATGATACTACGCTGAACTACTCTCTAGTTGGACACTCTAATCCATGGTAGGGCTATAAAAGCACTCCTCAAAGTTTGCTTTCCAAATCTAGATAACCCCACACTATCACCTTGAGCACTAGATGGTTCCAACAAACACCACAATTTCATAAAGACATCCAACTCCAAATATAACTCATAACAAGTATTTGTAATCTCTAGCCTAAGTGCCACCATGGTGTGCACACTGTCAACTTCACACACATGGGGAGAGCAGAGATCTATTAAAGCACTTGAGTAGCAAGGTAGATCTATAGATTACAAGCTCATGATCTCACTAAGATCATGCATAGAGAGAGAGATGAACACATAGCTACCGGTAGAACCCTTAGCCTCGAGAGAAAACTGCTCCCTCATCATCATGGGAATCAGCAACGACGATGGGGATGGTGGTGGAGATCGATGGAGATGGCTCCGGGGGCACTTCCCCGTCCCGGCAGGGTGCCAGAACAGAGACTTTCTGTCCCCCGAATCTCCCCTTCGGTGGCGGCGGTGCTGCGGAACTTTTCGTGGCTAGAGGCTGGACTGTTTAGGGTTTCTGTATCAGAGGCAATATATAGGCGGAAGGAGAGGCCGAGGGGGTGTCTGGGGCGGCCATAGCACCCCCTAGCACGGGCCTGGCCTGGCCACGTGGCCAGGTGGTGTGGCCAGGCCCCAGCCCCTCTCCGTCTCGTATTCTGGCTCTTAGTGTCCCCCGGTAAAATAATAACTTTGGCTTTTGTCCCGTCCAATTCCGAGAATATTCATTTTCTGACTTTCTAGAACCATAAACAGCAGAAAACAGGCAACTGGCACTGTGGCATCTTATTAATAGGTTAGTCCAAGAAATCATATGAAAATTACTCCAAAGTGTGGACAAAACATAAGAAAGTAGATAAAACCAAGCATGGAACATCAAAAATTATAGATACATTTGAAATGTATCAACATCCCCAAGCTTAACTCCTACTCGTCCTCGAGTAGGTAAGTGATAAAAAGAAATAATAATTTTTGAGGTGCCATGCACCATCATAAACTTGATCAAAGTATTTGTAAAGAATTGAAAGCTGGGATCATAGTACTTCAATCATAACATGAAAGACAAAATTCTAGCAATAAGGCAAAGAAACTATGTTGCAACATGAAAAGGAACAAACAAAAGATTCATGAATAACAATGCTTTGCAAGACGTTTGTTTGTTTCACATAAACAAAACATAGCATAGTAGCATTCAGCTTGTCCCTCGTAGAATAGAAAATATAAATGCATAGGACACCTTCAAAGTTCATAAGTGTGACTAGATACAAATAGTTTAAAATAAGCAATATCAAGTTATGCATCAATCAACTAGTCTTGGGACAATGCAAATAGAACTAAGAATGGCCACTATGCTCTCAAAGTAGGTGCATAAAGATAGAAGGTGGAGACTCAATATATAAGTGGAAGAAAGGCCTTCATAGAAAGGAGTAGGGATTCAAGTTTCATAAAGAGCTTCCAAAAATTATGGTACTTAATAGCTTTTAGCTCTCATTGCCCCTATCATAAGCATCTTGAAGTGATTAAGGTTAAAGTGAACAAACTATGGTGTATATACTTGACGAAGTATAATTTGGAAATCTCATGTCCCTTGAATACGAGGGTCGCTCCTCATGCTACTCAACTTTAGTCACCGGTAAGTTCTTATCATTGTAAGTACATGTGTATCATAGAGAATCGCCAACGGGGTACCCCTTGCCCGATGATACGGAAGAATCCCCATATCAAAATGACAAGGCAAGCAGACAATGAGTATCTCAGCAATCTTCTTATTTACCATGGGAATATGGTGCTTTTTTCTCTCTTTCGTATTTTCATATATCTCTTTTTTCTCTTTTTCTCTTCTTTCTCAATATCTGACTCTTTTTTTATAAGAAGAATGCTTCATAGACAGCTCATTATGGTTACGATGCAGGTTTCCACCATGTCAGCATGGATTAGACCAGCGACCCAGGCGTTTCTCTAACACATATACATAACTCCATGGACTTACAAGCTCCCCTTTCATTTCACACCAACGACATCCATAGACAAAAGAGCATGATATCAACTAGGTAAAAAGTACAAGTGCAATGTTGAAAGCGTTCCCCATGACAGCATGGTTCTGCTAATCCCCAACAAATAATTGCAAGCATATACAACATAGAAGACACAATGGTTCAAGTTTATTAAGGGCAAGAAAAGTAAAGCGTGCCATCAAGTTCGTGAGAGCTTTAATCACTAGTTTTCTCATAACAAATTTAATTCGGAAGGTAGATAAAAACATGAATATACTTGGAATAGCAAAGGCTAATAGGTAGGTATGGTGGACTCTTTGGAATAGCTTGGTTTTATTTGGAGTTGGATGCATGAGTGGAACTCATACTTGGTATGGAGGCTAGCAAAAGACTGGGAGCGACCAACTAAGAGAGCAATAATGGCCATAATCATGCAGAGCAACAAAACATCATTGATTAAAGCATAAAGTGATATTACAAGTTGAAAACTAAATGATCATCAAGACTATGGTGACTTGGGATAGTCATAACATGGTGTGAGCATGCGCCAAGTCAACCCAAATAAAGCATCAAAGGAGAATACCACAATATTATGCTTTAATATGCTAAAACAATGCATGATTCTTCCAAGGCACATTAAGCAATCTCATTTGTTCATAACATGTCATGCTACAGAAAAAATCACTAAGCATAAAGCCAAAACAATATCAAGCATGACATGACAAACCATAGGCCACAGTCAAAAACAAGCTCCTTTTACCACTTAAGCATGAACTTTTCCTACTCTTTTCCAATCCAAACCAAACTTATTTGAAAACTAATGTATGAATGAGGGGGTCCAACCAATTTATTCAAGCAAACTAAGAAAACTAAAACCAAAACATAAACAAAGACGCTCCAAGAACAACACAACTGTGCATGAAACAATAAAAATGAAGTGTTTGGAAGAAACCTAAGATTTTTATTGATGAAGAAGGGGATGCCTTGGGCATCCCCAAGCTTTGACGCTTGTACTTCTTGGATATTTCTTGGGGTGACACGGGGTGTCATCCCCAAGCTTGAGCTTTAGTCTATTCTTCTTCTCATTACATCATTCTTTCCCTACACCTGAAAATTTCCTTCATACAAAACTTCACACAATCTTCATTAGCAACATTAGTGTACTCAAGATAATAGGTCTTTTGGTTCAGTTTCAACACAAGTAAAACTTACATTAAAACACAAACTACTGTAGCACTTCCTTTAAAAAGTTCAAATGATCAAAGAGAACTCAAAGAGAAAGAGATTAAGAGGCAAATGCAAATAATGGCAGAAATCTGTCGAAACAGACTAGCAGGTAAAAACCAATTTTTTATTAGACCTTATGTTGCTCAAATGGAAAAGTGCTGAACTAACGAAAGTTGTATAATAACCTGGGAAAGAAGCACAGAAAATTACAGCTCAAATTGACGTACATATATTTTTCACGAATTTTTACAGCGAAGCACAAAAACTGTTTCGGGACAGCAACTTTCCCAAGTCTTACTTCTCTCATTAGAGGTTACTCTTGGCACTAAAACCACACAAAAATGATAAGGAGAGGTTATTACTGAAGCAATAACTTCCAAGACTCAACTAAAACTTTTGGATTATCTCTCAATAAGTACTTTTCTTTAACGTCTTTAAGTTAGGCATGATAGTTTGAGAAGATGCTCACATAGGAAATATGAATTGAAGTAAAAGAGATCATCAAGAAGAAAATTCAAAACACATTTAAGTCTAACCCACTTCCTATGCATAGGAATATTTTAAATAAACAAATCATGAAAGCACAAAGCAACAAGCATAGGAAAGCAAAACAAGTGCAACTTCAAAAATTTCAACATAAAGAGGGGAAACTTAATATTGTTGAGATATATAAAACCATGTTTCCCTCTCTCATAATAACTTTCAGTAGCATCATGAATAAAATTAACAATATAACTATCACATAAAACATTCTTATCATGATCCACGTGCATAAAAGAATTAATACTCTCCCTATAAGCATAGTCATTCTTATTAATTATAGTGGGAGCAAATTCAACAAAATAGCTATCATTATTATTCTCATCACCATAATCATCAAATATACGAGGCATATTGTAATCATAATTAATTTTCTCCTCAATAGTAGGTGGACTGAAAATATCATACTCTTCATTGTAATCATCATATATCGGAGGCATAGTATCATCAAAGTAAATTTTCTCCTCTGTGCTTGGGGGACTAAAAATATCATGCTCATCAAAACCAGATTCCCCAAGCTTAGACTTTTCCATAGCATTAGCAATAATGGTGTTCAAAGCATTCATACTAATAAACTATTAGCATGCAAATAAAGTTCCATAGGTTTTTTAATTTTCTCTTCAAACACTTCATGTCCTAACTCAAGATAAATACTATAAAGCTCTGTAATTTTTTTGTCGTTTTCCATTAAGCCTAACTACTGAAAATAAAAACAAGAAACAAAAAGATACAATTGCAGAATCTAAAGGAAATAACTTCAAGCACTCACACCGGAGGATGTGAGTACCTTTTACCTTACCTCCCCGGCAACGGCGCTAAAAAATACTTGCTGGCGCGTGGTTGACGTGGGAGATTCTTTTTCTTCAGTTCCTCGACAACAGCGCCAGAAAATAGCTTGATGTCTACGCACTTCTATTCTTGTAGACAGTTGTTGGTCCTCCAAGTGCAGAGGTTTGTAGAACAGCAGTAAGTTTTCCCTTAAGTGGATCACCCAAGGTTTATCGAACTCAGGGAGGAAGTGGTCAAAGGTATCCCCTCTCAAGCAACCCTGCAATCAAGATACAAGAAGTCTCTTATGTCCCCAACACATCCAATACACTTGTCAGGTGTATAGGTGCACTAGTTCGGCAAAGAGATAGTGAAATACAAGTGGTATGGATAATTATAAGTGGTAACGGTGCTAGAAAATACTTTGCTGGCGTGGAAAAGACTAAAGTAAAACTGAAATAAAGATAGAAGCAAGCAAACATGTAATAGATCTAATAGCAAACGATGTTTCAGTGCTTAGAAACAAGGCCTAGGGATCATACTTTCACTATTGAACACTCTCATATAAATATATTCTTCTTTATGATACTACGCTGAACTACTCTCCGGTTGGACACTCTAATCCATGGTAGGGCTATAACAGCACTCCTCAAAGTTTGCTTTCCAAATCTAGATAACCCCACACTATCACCTTGAGCACTAGATGGTTCCAACAAACACCACAATTTCATAAAGACATCCAACTCCAAATATAACTCATAACAAGTATTTGTAATCTCTAGCCTAAGTGCCACCATGGTGTGCACACTGTCAACTTCACACACATGGGGAGAGCAGAGATCTATTAAAGCACTTGAGTAGCAAGGTAGATCTATAGATTACAAGCTCACGATCTCACTAAGATCATGCATAGAGAGGGAGATGAACACATAGCTACCGGTAGAACCCTTAGCCTCCAGAGAGAACTGCTCCCTCATCATCATGGGAATCAGCAACGGTGATGGAGATGGTGGTGGAGATCGATGGAGATGGCTCCGGGGGCACTTCCCCGTCCCGGCAGGGTGCCAGAACAGAGACTTTCTATCCCCCGAATCTCCCCCTTGGTGGCGGCGGTGCTGCGGAACTTTTCGTGGCTAGAGGCTGGACTGTTTAGGGTTTCCGTATCAGAGGCAATATATAGGCGGAGGGAGAGGCCGAGGGGTGCCTAGGGCAGCCATACCACCCCCTAGCGCGGGCCAGGCCTGGCCGCGCGGCCAGGTGGTGTGGCCAGGCCCCAACCCCTCTCCGTCTCGTATCCTGGCTCCAAGTGTCCCCCGGTAAAATAATAACTTTGGCTTTTGTCCCGTCCAATTCTGAGAATATTCATTTTCTGACTTCCTGGAACCAAAAACAGCATAAAACAGGCAGCTGGCACTGTGGCTCTTGTTAATAGGTTAGTCCAAGAAATCATATGAAAAGTACTCTAAAGTGTGGACAAAACACAAGAAAGTAGATAAAACCAAGCATGGAACATCAAAAATTATAGATACATTTGCAATGTATCAGCTACTAATGAGCAGTCTGCTTCTTCGACTTGGACTTCGACTTCGGGGGCCTCATCAAATCCGTGGCAGTCTCTGACGCTAAAGACTTTCCGGTGCCAGCCCCTGACGCTGCAGCCTTTGCCGCTTTCTTCGCTCGCTGCGACTCCTCGGAGTATTTTGCGACTATGTTGATGAGTTGCGGCCCGTACTTACCGCAGACAGTTGCAAAGGGAGCAAACACTACCTGTTGACCATCTGCGCCGACGGGTATCGCCTTGGAGATCACGGCAGGGTCCACCTCCACACCATGGGCTTGCACCATCACGAGTGCCATGGTGGCGCCGATAGACCGCTGAGAGTTCCTGAAGTCCGCAAGAATACCTCCAGCGAGGGATTCCACCATATCCTCAAGGTTTTCAATAAGCTCAGCCTTGGGAGGCAGATCCTCATGGATGCGGCTGAGCACACCCTTCGCCTTCATCAACGTCCCCTGAAGGGAAGCACTGCGGTCTTCGAATGCCGCGATGGTGCCTGCCAATGAATCAGCGTGACGCAGAGACTGGGCGTCAAAGCTCAGGTCGCTGGCATCTGCATACACACAAGGTATTAGCACAATAACACGATGTCGAAGCACAATGCAAAGTTCAGCTGAAGGAATACCTGAACGGACTTAGCAATTGAGAAAAGTTGCTCTTCGAACAACTTCTCCCTCTCAGCAGTGGAGATGCGGAGATCCTCCTCTTGCTTTCGCAACTCCTCCAGAGCCCCGATTGCTTCGTCGCGACTCTTCACAGCCGCGGCGAACGTCTTCTCAAGGGAAGCATCATTACAAAGAAGTTCGTTGTGCTTAATTGCAAAGCACAGGACGTATCATCAATCGAATCTGTAAACTTCACAAGGACAAAGATGAAGCCAAAACTAACATTCGACAACATGATGGCGATTGTCCAGCAGCGCATGCTGTCGACCCATTACAAGGACTTGCTCCGCTAAATGAGCAGCCTCCTTCATGATGAGATGCCTCAGAAGAAAACAAAGGATCAACAAACAATATCAATTACAAATTCGAATGCCCACACAACAAAAGGACGCTTACGTGATCCTCTAGAGACTCTAAAGATGACTGTCGTGCAGTCGTCCAGGCAACCATCTGATGTTCCCCAGCATGCAGGGAACTCGATGAATTGTGCCTGGAGTGAGCCGCCAATGGAGGAGAAGAAGACCGTCCGGCCACTTCCTTGTCCTTGGAGTCTGCGACTCCGGACTCATTCACAAATTGGACGTCGCCAGAGGACGACGACGCCGCTCGGCTACAAAGCACACCAAACAAAACTTCAGAGGAAAAGGCAACCCCAAAAAAGAAACCAAAAATGATGTCACGAATGCAGAACTTACCAGCTAAATTTATCAAGGTCAAAGGATTGCTCCTCCGACTCCGACGACTCCTTCGGTAGTCGCAGCTTCTTCCGGGCAGGAGGAGCCATGGCACGCACAGGATCGGCGGGAATTGTCTCCTCTGCAACAATATAAGGGCCTTCTGGCATCGTCGGCGACGAGGCATCCGAGTCCTTGCTGCGGGAACGCTTGTGAGTGTCCTAGTTGCTGGACTCGGGGGCTCCCTCCTCCTCTTCAATTGGGACGGTCGACTCTGACTTGCCCTCTTCATCCACTTCGCGAGGGATAACCCCTTCAGGACAAGGGGGCAAATTGGGAGACACCTTCTAGTCCTGCATTCATAAGATACAACATTATATATCAAAGCATCATAAAGGCAATCGAAAACGGAAACTACTTCACGGTATAGTTCTACCTCAGGAGGAGGGTTAAAGGCGTCGAAAGGAGGCACGGCTGGTTCGCCTGGGAGAACCTCCTTGGTGGTGTATTTGGTCACCAGTCGCACCCTCTTATCCACCTCACCCGCGGAAATGCCCTCGGCAGACACACGAGTGACATCATCAGCGCTGGTCCAGCAGTACATAGGGTGCACTCTGGCCTGTAGAGGCTGGACGCGACGGCACAACCATGTGCGAATGAGAGTGGCGCCACCTTCATCCTTACCCATGCGGTTTTTGAGGTCGCAGACGCGCTAATACAGCACTTCTGTTTCCGTGGACTCGCCGGGCATGATGACATTCTTCCAGGACCGCCTCCTCTTGCAACTCGCCACGGGATTGAAAGGTGCGAGTCCGTAATGCTCTCCATCGACTTTATGGTCGCGGATGTAGAACCACTTGTCCCTCCACCCTTGGACGGATGCGGTGAGATTGATGGCAAAATAGGTGACAGAGGAGTCGGCGTGGATTCGGCAGCCTCCTAAGTCATAGACTACAGAGCCAGATGCTGATTGGCGTTTTAGCTTTAAAAGCCTCTTGAAGAGGCCAAAGTGCGGCTCAACTCTGAGCCAGCACTCACAAAGAGTAATGAAGCAGGAGATGTGGATAATGGAATTTGGGGACAACTGGTGAAGCTGGAGCCCATAGAAACAAAGGATGCCGCGAAAGAAAGGATGCAGAGGGAGAGAAAGACCTCGGATGATGAACACAAGGAACATCACCCGGAAGCCCGGCGGAGGACAAGGAATTACCTCGTCACCGGACACTTGCGAGTCGTCTTCAACAGAGGGAAGATCTCCATCTTGGAGATAAAGATGAAGCTTGGACGGCTTGATGATGGACGTCCGCCAGGCGCCATTGGTGACGTGGGTGCCCGCACCCTTCTTCTTCCTAGCGTCGGCGGAGCTGGTGCCCATAGTGGTGATGTCGCCCTTCTTCTTGGCAGCGACAATGGTGGCCGCGGATCCAGCGGTGACGCCTCTCTTCTTCTTGCCCATCTTCTGATGGCGGTGAGAACAGAGGAAGTAACTGGGGAATACACGGAGTTGGTCCAGCGCCGCGAAGAGAAAGTGCGCAAGGAAGCAGGGAGCAGCAGCAATGGCGATGGAGGTACGAGCAAAGAAGACAGATAGGGAAAATTACCGCAGCTGAGCTGCTACTTAACATCCTCGCAAATATCATCCAATGGCTAGTAGAAACCCTACTACACGCGTGGCGCACATCGCCATCGACACGTGGTGAAGCTGAAGCACGAACCGTCCCCCCACTATTCCCATTACGCGCGGAAATCAAGGAGACGCGGTTAAAACAGAAGATTACGCACGCCCGGTCAAATCGAAGTCAGAAAGTGGGACCCACCGCTCGTCACATCCCGTCAAAACCACTCACGTGGGCGACTGAGGTCATCACATCATCAGCACTGACGTCATCGATTTCAGCAACCAAAGATTTTTACTACTTCAGTCCTTGCTCGAGTCTTCGACTCAACCAAGCACTCAGGGGCTACTCCCATAGGGAGCGCTGGTCGCGCACCCTACGATTATCTTTATACATGTATATGAACATTCAATACAAACCAATCACTCGAATCTACGATTCGATTGTGAATTATGGGTTACTCCCATAGGGAGCGCCGGAAGCAAATTCGACTGAAACAAGCAACAAAGACGACAGCAGTCGCAAAAGGTTTTTAGTCCTCGCTTCAGTCTTCGAATCAACCAGGCACTCGGGGGCTACTCCCATAGGGAGCGGTCGTCGCGCACCCTATGATTATTTATACATCGAACTGTGTGTTGATAATATCCACACTCGAATGCTATGGTGACTCCGCCTCATACTTTCCCTACAAAGAGACTGTGTCTCCTGGGTCACCTGAATCTTCTCCGCAATGACAAAAAATTCGGATGTCGTGCTTATAGCGTGAAGATAAGACATGAATAAGGCTTGGCAACACATCTGCTGCGCACTACCAGAAATATATCCGTGCCTGCAGGTACGATGAACATGCTTTGACGGACGCATCGAGTGCTCACACTTATACACTGGAATTCGACTCCTGTAAGACCTTCGTGGCCAGAGTCGAATTACTCCAGCACTTCTCCGAATTCGAGTCTAGGGACTCGAGTTTGAGTAGATTACGTTGTTTTGCCCTAAGGCAGTTAACTGACACTGATACATCGGTTAAATCAGGCACGTATATCAACAATCCCTATGACACAAATAGAACACTCGAAAAATGCTCAGTCATGCACTCGAAAGGCTTCATAAAGTCCCCAGTCGAATCTACGATTCCACTGGACACTCGGGGGCTACTGACATGGGTATACCCTACAGGTACTCGAGTTTGGTATACACAGTCCAGATACGGCAGAAGCCCACGACGTTGCCAGGGCCCAATGAAGAATTCGAGTGGCCCACGAACTCTCGATTGCTTGTGAGACAAGAAGAACCTTAAGATAGAAAGTTCAAAGGGAAAACCCTAATCTGTAATTGACTCGACCTGCTACTCGAGACCTAGCCTATCTATATAAAGGCTAGGAGGGGTGGCGAGGAGGACGATCACAACCCTAGTTTCCACAACTCTCGCCAGATTGCATCTGCGCACCCCTGTAATCTTCGATTCCTTCATTAATTCCAAGAGCAGACAAGCAGCAGTAGGAACCTCTACGAGGCCTAAACCTGGGTAAATCTTACATCCCTATGTGCTTGTTTGCTAGCCGACTGATGCCTCCAGTGCTCCCTCCTTCTCCAAAACCCAAGTCCATAACAATGGGCATTGATGAGTTAAACCCTCGTCATTCACATAAAACCCCCTACAACATTTCAATATCACATGTAGAACCAATTTCAGCAATTTCACCCGAAACAATTCCTGTTTCTATCGAAACATTTCCTGCGCTTTGCAAACCTTTTGTCTGGAACATATGTGCTCCTAAAAGGTGTCCGGCAACCCTTAAGTGTGTCACCCTACGGTTCACGAATAATGCAGACATGATCGAGACCCCTCTCAGATCAATAATCAGAAGCGGGACCTAGAGATCCATACTGACTCCCACACATTTAACGATGACTTATGTGATCGAGAGAACCTTTAACGATAAATAAATCCCTTTGTCTTGTGATATATTACATGTGCGAGATTCGATCATCAGTATCTCAATACTTAGTTTGATCTTGTTACCGACATGCACTATTTTCTCGTTCCCGTGATATAACATCCTAGTGATCACATCACTTGCTTGCAAGCTATCTTAATGTGATATCACCGAGAGGGCCCAGAGTATATCTATCCATCATTGGGGTTGGCAAATTCCACTCTTGATCCATGATCCTCAACATAACACCTTCGGAATACCCGAACCCATCTTTATAGTCACCCTGTTACGGTGTGACGTTTGATGTTATCAAAGTATTCTTCCGGTGTTAGCAATAAACATGATCTCATGGTTAAGGATAAAGATTACTTTGTATGATGCTATAGCAATATAAACATAATGACTTTGATCATAATGCTATACTTTAGATGAATGTTCATCACATCATTCACCAATGATGTGACCTCATTATTAACAACATCCAATGTCCATGATCAACAAACCTTGATCATCTTGTTAATCAACAAGCTAGTTTATAGAGAGGCATAACTAGGAACTTTCTATTTGTTTATTAAACACACATGTATTAAGATTTCCGGATTAATACAATTATAGCATGCAAACTAAACATCTATCATATACTTGAAATACATATAATAACAACTTTATTATTTCCTCTTAAAGGTTCCCTTCACCGCGGTCCCTTCTCCACGGGTTGCGGCGCTGTTGCAGCTGGTAATCTTTGTCATATGACAGAGATCGTCTTCTCGCGAGTTTCGCGAGTGTATTCTTTGGCTCCGACGCCGGTTCTCGCGTGAGCGCAGGTTCCATTCCTAGTCCGGTGAGGGCGGACTGATGGATGGCAGTATGTGGATCCCCCGCCTGTGGGGGGTGGACAACAGGTATGTGGTGCCCGCCATGACAGAGGCTTGAGGGGTCTTGGGCGTCATGTTATTGTGCGCATTTACGGACATGAACAAGAAGTTTAGCTGCTTAGTGTCTTCACATCTGGCCGCCTCATCCATTCGGTCCGTTCGAGGGCATCGTCCATCGACGCCCCGACGTTGTGATTCCCTTTCGTGGAGGACCCACCAATGGACGAGAGCATCGCCCATCAAGCATTCGATTCATCAGCTATTCATCGTTGTTCTTAGAGCTAGGTTGCTATGGTCCACTGGCGGTGGAACTCCTTATCCAAGTACCAATGGTAGGCCATCAGCATATCTTATGATGTACCCGAAGGCAAAGGCATGCCACCGGTTAGGTCCTGGTGGACCCTTTCCCACTCTGTGTCGGTGAGGTAGATCTTTGGCCTATAACCTTCGTTGTTGTTGTTGTTGTCACGGGCAGCTATGTTACCATCTACAGGGTCAGCGCCGGTGTCGACACCATTTTTAGTGGTGTCGCCAGTGTTGGCGTTAATGATGACATGATAGTAGCGGTTGGTGTAGGCATTGCTGCCGAAGCTTTTTGGATCAGATTGACGTGGGTTCACCACGTCAATGTCCATAGTTTATGGACTTGGGTTTGAGGAAGAGGGGTGTGCTGGAGATATCATTCGGCTAATAGGCAAGCAATGCAGGGACACAGTGTTTACCCAGGTTCAGGCCCCCGAAGGTACAACCATACTCCTTCTTGTTTGCTCTTGATTGAAGATGAACCGAAGGTTTATAAGGGTGCCTTGATGGCGATGGTACACAGATGTAATCTGGCGGGTGTTTGTGCTAGGGTTTCGGTAGGTCCTCCTCGTGGTTCCCTCCTAGCCTTTATATGAGGAGGTCGGGGTCTTGGGATACCACCGAGTCGGTTACAGATTAGGGTTTCTTTTAAACTTTCTATCTATCCTTTGCCATATCCTCCAAGGAGTCACATCCTTTATGGGCCTGGGCCACCTGAGCCTTCATGGTCTTCAATACTGGACATGACCTATCTTTTTGGGACTCCACTAGGCTAATCCGAGTAAGCTAATATTAGGCACCCGTAGGGTATACCCATGCCAGTGACCTTTAGGGCCACCTTTACCCTCTCCCACTGATTGTTCGAGAGGTGGATCTGTGGGCGCTTGTTTGGGTCGTCGCAGTTGGCGCCATTCCCGTCTTCGAGTTCAGTGTCGGTGTCGTTGCCGGTATTGGTAGTGATGACAACACAATGGTAGTGGTTGATGTAGACGTTACTCTCACAGCTCTCCGGGTCGGATCTGATGTTGTCATCTCCTTCGATCATATTGCTCAGATCAGGGTCGCAACTGTTGTTGCTATCCAAGCTGTAGGTCAAGGAAGAGACGTTGAGCTTGCTGAGGGTGCCAAGTGGTGGGGGAATCCACAAGGCGGGTGCAATCGACGAGGTGTTGACTGCTCTAGGACCAAACGGATCTGGTCCGAGAGGCGTAGAGTGCCAGTATTGCTGACCTAGAAGTGGAAGTCGCCGATCGTCATATCGACCCCGTCGTTGAGGGAGTCAAAGTCCAGGAGAGTGGCCGGCAAAGTTGAAGGAGTCGAAGCAGATCTGCTCCTCCGATGCCGCTGAGTCATAGATCGCCGACAATGGGGCCGCTAAAGTCACGACATCAGCGTGTGGTGTTGGGGATATACTTTCCGGGTATCCTCACAGTTCCTCACTGACCAGGGTGGCCCACTTTGGGTTAAAGCTTTGCTTCACGGGCGGCCCAGTCAGGGAGAGAAGACGGAGTCCAATCCGGCTACGGGAAGGCCCAGAAGACTTACCGACTTAGGCCCATAATGTTACTTGTAGTTCAAGATGTACTCTGTAACCAACTCTTAGTCATAGCTGGATTGACCTCTCCTGTAAACCCTAGGCCGGATATCTATATAAGCCGTCCTAGGGAGAGCCTTTAGGGCAACACCTTACAACCCAATACTTTAGACCCTCAAATCGCACAGGCGGAACCTTTGTAACCCATATTCCGGCTCTGCCGTATTACTGGATTGCTAGTAGGAGTAGGATTCGACCAAAGCCGATGGATTCGAACCTGGGTAAACTTGTGTGCTCACCATCCCGGAATACCGTACGTCTCACACCCCTCTCTTCCGCACGCCTCGAGGACCCCCTCATGGTGTACTTGTCCTCAATCCGACGACAGTTGGCGCCCACCGTGGGGCAAGTGAGCTTCGGATCTGCATTCCGGGCGGAATCTGCAAGAATCGGAATCGGCGAGACCATCGCCGTCTGTCGCATCTTCTAGGCCAGCGACGTCCCTCTCATCGTTCTCGACGAGACTTGGATTCCGGCTAGGGAGGTCGTGACTACCTATACAATCATGTCTTTTGGCGAGATCGATGTTTACATCGGTTTCGCTGAACCTGGCCAACCCACCCCAGCGGTGATGATAGAGGCAGAAGAATCTTCTGGGTCCCATTTGTCCGTGGAGGCAGCAGAATTCCGGATCTCAGAAAACCCTAATCCCACCCAGCCCGCACCAGTTGCAGAGATAGTGGAGAAATCTGAGCCTGAAGAAGACCTCACGGTCCAATCGAATCTGGAGTGGATCTCCCTGGAGAAGCCGGATCCCAGATCGACCCACCCGTGGAAGTCGAAATCCAGGAGGAGCATATCAACGACACTGATTCCGGCTCTGACGATGCCAGGACAGACAGGCCTTTCCTCAGATACACACTAAGACGTATGATACTGCAAGGCGCAAGCACAGATGCAATCCTCGAGACCATTAAAAGTTTCGATATGGCTGATCAAGAAAGCTACAGGTACCTCAGGAAGCACGCATCGCACTTCGTCGGATATGTTGGATCCGGATCCGGCTCTGCCGATGCTGGAGAAAACACTGATTCGGTGCTAGAGGCAATTGGAACAAACGCCGACGTTCCCGCATCCTCGGATGAATCTATGACGTCCGCAGATTTCCGAAAGTTCTCCGCGGAATATGAAGAGGAGTACAACTCCAAAGCTGCAGAGGAAGGAGAAGCCATGGATGAAGGATCCGGGGAACACTCTCTGAAAGCGCAGGATGACATGGACATCGGAGATAATCCCGAAATCCAGATGTCCGAAAGTACCGATCAGAGCTTGACTCCAGGAAACGGACCCAAAGCCATCTTTGCTACCGGCGCTGCCAAGAAGGCAAAGAAGAATAACAAGAAGAACAAGACCCCGGCAAAAGACCCTCTCACAGAGGAGGTAATCGCCGAGGAATACGAAGAAGACTCGGATGGAGCGCTTATCCTAGAAGAGCCGAAAAAAGAAGCATCGGTGGATGGACACGTGATCACTGAAGGTGCGCGTAAACTCATCGATGCCGCATTAATCACACCTATCCCTACAGCTGCAGAACTTACTGCAGATGAGTTGGACGAAAGGGCCCAGGCCCTAGAAGCACGTCGTCAACAACTCCTCGATGAAGCCAAAAACATCGAGGTGGAGAAGAAGCGCATGTCAAACAAGGAGTACATGTCTCGTCTACATCAGAAGACACGGAAGTGTCACATAGATGACAACCAATTCCCACGTATCCGTGCCGTCCTTTTTGGAGACGATATGGGGAAGCCACGGAAGGATAGCAATGGAGATTGGGTATACCCAACACTAGTGCAAAATACTGTGGCAACTCGTGAAATTTTTTCGGCTAATCCAAGACCAGAGGAGATCCGTCTGGGTATCAAGCTACTCAACAAGGGACTAGAGCAGCAGAAGGTCGCCCTGTCCGGAAGCCAAAAACTGGTCTCGGATTCCGACCAATGTCGCACAGATCCGGCATGGGCTAACGTAAGATCCCATTACGTTCGGGCGCAGTATCGTCACCCCGAACGCAGGGAAGACAATTATTCCAGAACCGGATCATCGGGACAGCATCGTAGAGCTACACATAACTGGAGCAATGTCGCTCCAGCGGCCGAGAAAGACGCGATTGCTGCACTGAATCTGAGGAACCCTCCCCGAAAGGGAGAAGATAAAGAGAAGCGTCGGGAGGAGGATTGTCAGAGAATGCCACCTCCTAGACATGAAAACCGTCCGGCTGAGCCTCACCACGGTGGGAACGACGGACGAAGGAACGATGGAAACCACGCTGGCACAAGACGGCAGGGGGCTCGTCGTAGTTAAGAACCTCCCCGGAACCGGAATAACGATGCTCCGGACGAAGGCCGGCGATCAGCCAGAAACAACCCAGCTGCACCACCCTCTCCACCACACAGTTATCACAACGGCCCCCAAGGAGGTCAAGGAGGACGACATGACAGAGGAGGTGGTGGCAGAAGCAAAAGTCCGGCTCCAAGGCACCGCAGCCACAGCCGACATTCGGGATGATCTCTATCCCCGAACGACACAAGGCACAGGATCAACTCCAACATAGAGGCTCGGCGCTATGAAAACAATGACGTGTACGTGGGCCCAAAGTGCTTCGGACCACGCATCAGAGCTACAAAATTCCCGGAAGGATTTGCTATCTCAAGACATATCCAAGCCTACGACGGCATTGCTCGGCCAGACACCTGGTTACAGGATTTCTTCCAAGCTTGCTACATCGCCAAAGGCAGAATCAGCCTGGTTGCAACCCGATATCTCCCACTTATGTTGCGGAAGACGGCACGATCATGGCTCAATGAACTTTCGGCAAACACCATCCACAACTGGTATGACTTGCAAAGTGCGTTCTTTCGGAATTTCGAAGGCACATATCGGAGGCCCTGTACGGTTGGAGACCTACAGCGTTGCACCCAAAAAGCCAGAGAAACTTGCCGGGATTATCTCAGACGATGGATCGACACCAAGAACTCCTATGAAGGAGTAAATGATCAAACTGCGATTGAAGCTTTCATCGCAGGTCTCCCAATTGGTTTACTGCGCCATCGCTTGAAGTGTGACAAGGTTACTGATCTGGGAGAGATGATAGAAACAGCGAGCAAGTATGCAGATGCTGACGACGATGCAGAGGGATTACTCAATGTCCTAGATGTGCCTCAGTCGGCAAAACAACCAAAGCAACAAGCTCAGAAGCGCAAAAATACCTCGGAAGAAAAACCCAACGCGGAGACAGCAGTAGTCACTACTGTTTCCGGGTCTAGAGGACGTGGCAGAGGCCGCGGGCGTGGCCGTGGGACATCAAGGGTCCAAGGTAGAGGAGAACAACAACTAGGCAAAACCTACACTTGGGTCGACATTGCCAATAACCCATGTGTGCATCACTTGGACGCCAATGGGGGCTCGTCCCACCCCAACGCTGAATGTCGTTGTAACGACGACATCAAGAGAGACGATACCGCGGGCTACAAAGCTAAGCGGAAGAAGGGAAAGAAAATCCCGACAAAGATAAGGAGACCAAGGAAGATTCCGACATGGAGGAAGCTGATGCTTCAAATCCCAAGTCAGAGGGGAAGAAAACTTTTCCCACCAAGAAGGACACTTACGTCACCTTCCTCGGATCTCAACCAGCAAAGGTCAAGAAAGCAGTTCCCCACGAGCTCAACGCAACAGCTCCAGCTGTCCCTCAGTATCTGGACTAGTCGGAAGTGGCAATCACGTTTGACCGTGCTGATCATCCGCCTAAGCTACACATGCGAGGAAAATACGCCTTAATCGTCAATGCACTTATTGACAGTTATGGTTTCTCCAAGACCCTCATGGACGGTGGTAGCAGCATCAATATTCTCTATGTCGAAACACTACACCGGATGAAGATCTCGGAAACACAGCTGAACCATAGCTCTGTGATCTTTCACGGAGTTGTCCCGGGAAGACAAGCTAATTCCCTGGGAGAGATCACTTTGGATGTTACCTTTGGAACACCAACGAATTATCGGACGGAGGCACTTTCCTTCGAAGTGGTCCCGTTCAAGAGCGCATACCACGCTATATTCGGACGTCCAGCTTACTAGGATTTATGGCTCGTCCGTGTTACATTTACAATATGATGAAAATTCCAGGTCCCAACGGCGTGATCACCATCAGGGGAGACCCGAAGAAGGCGCGAGAGTGCGAAGATGGAAATGACGCCTTTGCCGAAGTCGTGCTGCACGCCCAGGAGTACCAGGAGATCAAGAAGAGCATAGATCCGTCCGAGATGCCTGCGACGAAGAAGGAGGTGACAAAGCCAAATCCGGAGTTCAAGGCATCAGAAGAGACGAAGCAGACGCCATTGAAGGATGATGACCCCTCCAAGGTGACCCAGATAGGCGTAGGCCTAAGTAGCGCATAGGAAAGCGCGCTCGTCAAGTTCCTCCAAGCAAATCAAGATATCTTCGCATGACAGCCATCTGACATGACCGGAGTACCTAGGGAACTTGCCGAGCACTCTCTAAATGTAAACCCGAACGCTAAACCCGTCAAACAGTCCTTACGACGGTTTGGTGATGAAAAGTGTAAGGCAATAGCTAAGGAACTAGCGCGGCTCGAGTTAGCCGGATTCATAGAAGAGGTCATCCATACTGATTGGTCGGCCAATCCTGTAATGGTCCCTAAAAAGGACACCACCGATTTAAGGATGTGTGTTGATTATACTGCCTTGAACAAGGCTTGTCCAAAAGATCCGTTCGCTCTGCCTAGAATTGATCAAGTTATCGATTCTACGGCAGGCTCGGAACTCCTCTGTTTTCTCGACGCATATTCCGGTTATCACCAAATCCGGATGAAGGAATCTGAAAATGTCAAAACTTCATTCATAACACCCTTCGGAACCTTCTGTGTTTGTTATGATGCCCTTCGGGCTGAAGAACGCAGGAGCTATGTACCAGCGCACGATGCAACATTGCCTCCATGACCAACTCGGACGCAACGTACATGCATATGTGGATGATATCGCGGCCATGTCCAAAAAGAAGGAAACGTTGATTTCTGACTTGGAGGAGACGTTCGCCAATCTACGAAAATACAACATCATGCTTAACCCGAAGAAATGCTTCTTTGGAATACCAGCCGGAAAATTGTTAGGTTTCATCGTGTCTCAAAGAGGCATAGAGGTGAACCGAGACAAAATCAAGGCTATTCTCAATATTTCCAGGCCAACTCACCTGAAGGACGTACAAAGATTAACTGGTTGCATTGCTGCGGTCAGTCGATTTGTAAGCCGGCTTGGTGAAAGAGCCGCACCATTATACAAACTCCTGAAGAAGACCAAGGATTTTATCTGGACTGACGAAGCTGAAGCTGCACTACAAGACCTAAAGAAAGTACTCTCATCTGCTCCTATCCTTGCAGCGCCGGAACCTCGGGAACCGATGTTCCTTTACATTGCTGCGACAAATAAGGTTGTCAGTATCGTCATGGTGGTGGAGAGACCAGAGGAAAATCAGGAACACCTGGTGCAGCATCCGACATACTTTGTCAGTGAGGTCTCGACAGAATCAAAACAGCGGTATCCGCACTATCAAAAGTTGGCTTATGGTGTTTTTCTAGCATGTCGTAAGTTAAGACACTATTTTTAGGAGCATCCAATTACCGTGGTGAGCAAAGCTCCCATGAGAGATATAATCAACAATAGCGATGCCACAGGACGCGTCGCCAAATGGGGCATAGAGCTTACAACTTTCGATATTGAGTACAAACCCCGGACAACAATCAAATCCCAGATCTTTGCTGACTTTGTCGCTGATTGGACAGAGACGAAGGAGAACATGGTCCTCCCTGAGTCGGAATATTGGACCCTCTTTTTCGATGCGTCTAAGGCTCGAGGGGGCTCGGGGGCTGGCGTGGTGCTCAAATCACCCCAAGGAGATAAACTTTTATACGTGT
Organism: Avena eriantha; assembly: GCA_910589775.1. Lineage (NCBI taxonomy): Eukaryota > Viridiplantae > Streptophyta > Magnoliopsida > Poales > Poaceae > Avena > Avena eriantha. The sequence continues at coordinate 434,575,377 of OU342744.1, forward strand.
TGCAGATCCACTTCACAGGGACAAACAACATTGCCGAGTATGAAGCACCGCTGCATGAATCCGGATTGCTAAGGATATTGGCATCCGACGTTTGATGTGTTACGGAGATTTGGATCTTGTTGCTCAGCAAGTCTCGGATATTTGTAATGCAAATAAGCACATGGCAACATACAAAGTTGTCGTAGATGATCTATCTAAATCGTTCGAAGGGTTTGAAGTTCAACACATCCCTCGAGTAGAAAACGAGGAAGCAGATGCACTATCCCGAATAGGCTCTGCGCGGAAAGAGGTCCCGGATGGCGCATTTTTAGAGCACCTCAAAGTTCCCTCAATAAAGGGAGTATCCGACCAAATCTGACTCACCTTTGATAGCAGTTCTGGGTGTAATTCCCAGCTGGACCCAACCCTACCTCGATTATTTGGTAGATGGCAAATTACCCGAAGACGAGGTGCTGAGCCGGTAGATTATCCGACGAGCAAAAGCCTATACTATTGTTAAGAGTGAGCTCCATAAACGGAGTGTTTCTGGGGGTTTTCAGCGATGTGTATCTCCAGAAGAAGGAGTGGAAATCTTAAGGGAAATCCACGAAGGCGAGTGTGGTCACCACGCTGCAGCCAAATCTTTAGTGGCAAAAGCTTTTCGACATGGATTTTTCTGGCTTACAGCTCAGGCAGATGCCGAACGATTAGTCAAGACATGCAAAGGCTGCCAAAAGTACGCCAAGCAAGCTCATGTTCCGGCTGATCAGCTGCGAACAATACCTATAACATGGCCTTTTGCGGTCTAGGGGCTTGATATGGTAGGACCTTTTAAACGAGCTCCAAGTGGATTCACTCGCCTATTAGTGATGGTGGATAAATTCAAAAAGTGGATCGAGGCTAAACCTGTCACTAGTTGTGATGGAGCAACAGCCAAAAGATTTGTCGAGGATGTTATAATCCGGTATGCTTATCCACATAGCATTATCACGGACAACGGGAGTAACTTTTCCATGGGAGAATTGGCTGAATTCTGCGACGAGCAAAATATCCGGCTTGACATTGCGTCAGTCGCACATCCACAGGCTAACGGACAAGTCGAAAGAGCAAATGGTTTAATTCTACAAGGCCTAAAACCAAGACTCGAAGCACCACTACGACGTGCTGCGGTGGCTTGGGCAGAGGAATTACCCTATGTAATTTGGAGTTTACGAACAACTCTGAACAGGTCAACAGGATACACCCCTTTCTTCTTGGTCTATGGTGCATAAGAAGTTCTTCCTAGCGATTTAATTCATACTTCTCCTAGAGTGGTCGCGTATATCGAAGAGGATGCCGAGATTTCTCGACAAGATGATCTCGACTTAGTCGAAGAAGTTTGCGTCGTTGCTGAAATGAGATCTACAGCCTATCGGCAGAAGTTATGCAAGTATCATAGCCACAGAGTCCGAACTAGATCTTTCAATAAAGGTGATTTGGTTCTCCGGCTTGTGCAACAAACAAAGCACAAACTTTCCCCAGTATGGGAAGGGCCCTTTTTAGTTAGTCGAGTATTGCACAATGGATCGTACTACTTAACTGACATGAGGCCAGTCAAAGAAAGACCTGCTACTAAGAAGAGAAAGAGAGCTAGAGGCAGTACAAATCCGGATGAGTTAGACAGACCGTGGAATATTGCTCAGCTACGTCCCTTTTATTCTTAGTTTATCCTTCTTTGTAATCATACATATGTACATGTTCTGAGAAATAAAAGTTTTGGTTGCCTCAAGTTTTTCTGAGAAGTTTTTACCATCTTATTTCTAAATGATCATGTCATAGTCGAAAATCCCAGAATGCTTGAAAGTACTTTATGCTCATGTTCGTTCTGGTTTAGATTCTGATTCTAAAACTGCTACCTTCGGGTATAACTCTAAAAATTCTAGTCTTTACTTGGGTTATTTGTCTGATTGCTGGATGCGGGTATTTTCCGAGTAGTGAATTGTTGGTACTGGAAGCTAGCTTTGTTTCCGAGTTTAAACTGGTTTAGCAATTGAGGTCCGTTGCTCGGCAAAGTTTCCGGCTGAAGGTTTAGCCGGCTCACGAAAGGGACGAGGTGGAAAGCCAGATAAACGATACGTAGAGACGGAAAAATTCAAGTGCTTATGTAAACATTTCAGGCACACAAAAAAAATCTAAGTCAAAAGTGCTAAATAGATAAAAAACTTAGCACTAGCAAAATCAATAGTACTTAATATTTACAAACGCATCATGTTCTTTCATAGAATAATACATAAATTTGTGATCTATGATGCAGGAGGAGATGAAGGAGTTGCCGGCTCGCTGGTTACTCCGCCTTGATATCGTTCCGATATGTCCGGATCTGAGGTGGTCCGTTCATCATCGGAAACTTCTTCGGTTTCTTCTGGAGGAGGTGGCGGAGTAGCTACGCGGGTGAAGAAGGGGATCTCGTAGCTGGTCAGATCAGCTACGTGGCACCCATATCCGGCACAGGAGTGCATGATGGCTTGAAGGTCCTGCTGTTGGGTCCGCAGCATAGAAAACAAAAAAATTCCTACGATGAGAACTATACGCCAAGATCTATCTACTAGATACAGAGCAAGGGGTGGACATACATCCATGGAGAACTTACCCTCGAAGACAACGAGTTTTGTTAATGAGTAGGAACTCGTGGTTGATGTAGTCGTACGCTTGCCGATCTCAAGATCGTGTGGAAGTCCGAGCGCCGCAAATCAGCAGCGCATCCGTCCTCGCACACACGTTCAAGCCACCGGACAACCTCCACCTCCTCGCTCCAGCGAATCAGCAGAAGCAGCAACTCCTACCAGACGCAAGGCCACCAGGAACATGTATCTCGCTAATCCGAGACCATGGGGGAATATCTAGAGGGGGAGAGAGATCCTTCACGAGGAGGTGTGAGGATGAAGGAGGGAATGGGTGGCCTTTTATAGGAGGAGGGTGCCCCCTCTCTCCATGGCCGGCGCATGGGGGGGTGACCCCTCACCTCCCCATTCATGTGGTGGTAACCCCTCCACATTAAAATGCCTCTTTACATTCCCTTTTAAAGTCTCCACTTTAAATGCATTAAATTTCTCTAAATTTAATGCTCTCTCATTTAATAAAACTCTTTTATTTATTTTATTCAGAATTTTGTTAATTACTTTAATTAAAAAACATTCACATAAAACCCCTTGCAACATTTCAATATTACATGCAGAACCACTTTCTGCAATTTCACCCGAAACAATTCCGATTTCTATCGAAACAATTCCTGTTTCTATCGAAACATTTCCTGCGCTTTGCAAACCTTTTGTTTGGAACATATGTGCTCCTAAACGGTGTCTGGCAACCCTTAAGTGTGTCACCCTATGGTTCGCGAATAATGCAGACATGATTGAGACTCCTCTCAGATCAATAATCAGAAGCGGGACCTAGAGATCCATACTGACTCCTGCACATTCAACGATGACTTCTGTGATCGTGAGAACCTTTAGCGTCAGCAATTTAATCCCTTTGTCTCATGATATAATACATGTCCGAGATTTGATCATCAGTATCCAAATACCTCGTTTGATCTCGTTACCGACATGCACTCTTTTCTCGTTCCCGTGATATAACATTCTAGTGATCACATCACTTGCTTGCAAGCTATCTTAATGTGATATCACCGAGAGGGCCCAGAGTATATCTATTCGTCATCTGGATTGACAAATTCCACTCTTGATCCATGAGCCTCAACATAACACCTTCGTAGTACTGAACCCATCTTTATAGTCACCCTATTACGGTGTGACGTTTGATGTTATCAAGATACTCTTCCGGTGTTAGCAATTAACATGATCTCATGGTCTAAGGACTAAGACTACTTTGTATGATGTTATAGCAATATAAACATAATGACTTGATCGTAATGCTATACTTCGGATGAATGTTCATCACATCATTTCACAAATGCTGTGATCTTGTTATTAACAACATCCAGTGTCCATGATCAGGAAACTTTGATCATCTTGTTAATCAACAAGCTAGTCTATAAGAGAGGCATAACTAGGAGCCCTTTTTGTTTATTAAACACACATGTATTGATGTTTCCTATCAATACAATTATAGCATGCAAAATAAACATCTATCATATACAAGAAATATATAATAACAACTTTATTATTGCCTCTCAGGGCATATTTCCTTCACCCGCTCCTAGCCGTCTTCGTCTACCTTGCAGTACCCTCTGGTCACTTGCCATATCTCCATGTTTCCATGGTGGCTCATGACCATGGTGAGAGCGTTCTGCGCGGCAGTCCGCGTGTAGGACATGTTCCAGTCCCGAACAAGATGCGGCATCTCCTTGGCCTTGTCCTGCACCTGAAAATCCGACATGCTTGGCATGTCCGGAATCCTGAGAGACTTGCCAATGTCCTCAAGGGACTGGCGGAAGTCATGAAGAAGATCACCGACTTGGGTAAGCCGGTGGGTGCGGGGCTCGGACGAAGAAGAGTCTGTCAAGTTCAGAGGACCTATACACAAAAATAAAGTTAAGGAAAAACCTACATTGATAGAAGTCGAAGAAAAAGATAAGTCAGAGAGATGGAACGTACCGAAAATGACGTCGTCAATCTTGGTCTTCTCCTCCCGGAGACTCTGGAGTTCAGCCCGGAGCGCCTGAGAGATGTCCTTTTCTCTGCCAAGCTCATTTCTGAGGTCCGAGATTACTTGATCTTGAGCAGCGATCTTGCGATCACGCTCTTCAGTGGCCATGGAGGAGGATTCAAGGACTTGAGATATGCTCCTTTCATGATCCGCCTTGAGCTTATCCAGCTCTTGGCGAAGTCCCTTGTTCTCCATCACCAGGGTTTTGAGGTTCTCGGCATCTTCAATCATAGCGATGGATTGTTTCACCAGCGCTGTAAGTCAAAAAAGAACAACAGTTCAGGAAAAAGTCGACATTGAAAAAGCAAAAGACAAGGTTTGAGTCTCGGAATGTTTACCTTTGGCTTCATCCTTGGCTACTTTGAGCTCAGCATTTTTAAGCCGGAGAGCTTTGATCTCTCTCCGCTTATCACAGACATTGGTCAATAATTCCTGGTTATAGGAACATACTTTCTGTAAGTCAGAATACCCAAAGTCAGAAAGCTACTTAAGACTCAGGCTAATATTTTTTGCTAAATATCAGCACGAGCCTTGGGGGCTACACTAGTTCATTCTTTGGCATCCTAATGAAAGCATAAACCCGGATTCTATATCCTACTTCATGCTTGGGGGCTAGAGGATATGATATAACATAATGTAAAAAACAAGAGTTGGAATTCCGACTTACATATTGCTCGCGGGTGAGTTTATCTAAACCCACGTTCACTTCAGCTGCCACCTTCTCGGCAAGAGTAAGAGGGATTACTGGGGTTGTTGGAAGCTCGCCAGTCCTAATCCTCTCATCGCGTAGGCGGACTTGAGCGAGAAGGTCAGAGAACTTGACGTCCTCTACTTCTTGCGCTTCCTCTTCGGGGGATAAATGGCTTTTGTCCAGGACTTGCCTGGCTAGCCGCTGGATTTCCGCTGCAGATTTCCGGGACATGCCAAACTTGGCAAGTCCCGGATTGCTGAGGAGGTTGTCGGCGAAGACTTCAGCCGAGGGATCATTACCCGAAGAGGGTTCACCCTTATCTTGAGCTGACGCACTCACGATGACATCAGTTTGTGACCCAAGGATCACAGGCGCCGTTGGAGGAGCCGGATCTTCTGCAACAACCAGAGAAGGAGTGATCGCCGACGTTGCAGAAGGTTGAGGGGCAGGAGTCGGAGGAGCCGCGGCAGGGGAAGCTATGGTGAGCTTCGTCTATCGCAGGGGCTTCGAAGGAATCCCTTTCCCCTTACCCTTGATGAGAGGCTTTGCTCTGAGAATGTAGTAAAGTCGGAAACATTACATCTCAGAAAGAAATTCGAGACAGGTACAAAGGCGGAAATTGTGACTGAAATATTACCTCTTCACAACAGGCACCTCCTTTGTGCCAACAGCCACTGTCGGAGCTTTACGCTTCTTGGGCGCAAGGTCCGGCAATGGGATAACCTCTGTCTCCTGAGAAAACTCAGGAGGATATCCTTCGAGCGGAGCAAGTTCCGACTCGGGGAGATCAGCAAGCTGAAAACAAGAAAACATATCAGTATTGCAACTTAACTTGAAGATTGAAACACATAAAAGATGTAATGATGGAAGCTTACCGGCACCACGGGGTTGTCCGCCGTGTGCATATCCAGAGAAACCTCTGGAATTCTCCTCTTGATCTGCTCCTTGATTAGCCACTTGATTTGGCTGATGTAGCCTTGAGTGGTGTAGGATTTGGGGCTGATGCGGAGGGGGTCTTTTTTGGATGACGTGATGGAGTGCATCAGTCTATCCCCGTGGTACTGAAGTAGCTGGATCCGACGTGAGACCCAGCACTGGACCAAGTCGGATCCCTTCAGACCCTTGTGCTTGATCAAATATTCGATCCGCCTCTTCGCGAGGATCAGATCATCGGTGAGAGCCGGAGCAGCCTCGTCCTAGGAAGGCTAGGCCATGGAGGCTCCGTCGACAAAAGCCGGCAAAGTAGTAGCTTTGCCGGGAGCCGGAATATCCCTATGGTAGAAAAAAGTGGCTGGCCATTGTTTGACCGAGTCACTGGCAGCAATTTTGGGATATGCCCGGTCTCGTCTAAGAGAAAAGCTAATAGTGCCAGTGATGTAAGGAACACCGGCAGTGATGGAATTCCTCCGGACATGAAAGTAATACCGGAAGAGAAGCAAACTCGGCCTAATGCCGAGAAAGCCCTCGCAAAGTGATGCATACGCACTCATCTCTAAGAGAGAGTTGGGAGGAAGATTGTGGAGTTGAACTCCGTAATGATCTATCACCTCGAAGAAGAACTCCGAGGGAGGAAAAGACAGACCTCGGTCGAGATGGGTGCCGAAGTGGGCCCACTCACCGTCGCGCGGGTTGGGGACCGTTTCGCCGGAGCCGGTCCGCTAGTCACCGGCGGCGAGAAGCCCCTCCTTCTCCATGTTCTTGAGGCTGTCCTCGTCGAGGGCGCAGGGGATCCAGATTCCACGGAAGCTCTCCTTCTCCGCTGCAACTTCCGCCGTCGCCACCGCCGCTGCTGCCGCCAAACCGGAGGAAGAGGATGATGAAGCCATTTCTCCGGTGAGAAAGTGACCTGAGAGGGGCGGCGCTGGGAGTTTTGTGGGGGAAGGACGAGGGAGCTCTGTGCGCATAGGAGGATTGGGAGAGAAAGAAACGGCAAAGGGCTGGTGGAAAGGAGAAGGAGAAATCCAAACCCCTTATATCCACCTACCTGCGCCAAGATTCATGCGAATGCTACAATGTAACCGCCACGCGTCATGGAAAGAACTGGGAAGGACCCACGCGATGATTGCGTCTCCTCGATCTCCACACACGCATTGAAATGGCGCCTCGGTTCCGCAAACCGCGGGCCCACCAACGGTCGTGCTGACGGCACGCCTGTCAGATGACATGACTTGACCATGCTTGTGTCGGGTGGCGTTGGAGACCAAGTTTCGGCTTAGTTTAAAATCGAGCTAGGAAATCCGAGTAACCAATTGAAAGGTCTGACTTACTTTTAAGACCCGGATCGTATTTTTTGTTGTGAAGTTTCAGGAACCCTTCAAGATTCTGCAAGCCAAAGATCAAGCTAGACGATTACCCTCCTCGTCGTTCCCTCCTAGCCCTTATATGGGGGGAAGGTCCCGAGAGATGTCCGAGTCGGTTATAGATTGGGGATGAAACCCTAAATTGTCCTATCTACTCGTGCCGTATCTACCAAGGAGTTGAGTCCTTAATGAGCTTGACTTCACCCGAATTGTCATGGGCTCCTCCATTAGCAACAGATTGTCATGTGGGCCCCCTTGCTGGTCCAGACCAGATATGCTAATAGTAGGTACCCGTAGGGCATACCTATGTCACCCGAGGCTGCTTACATTGGATCAACCGTCACACCATGGTGATTATAAAAGTGTATATTGGGTATTATAGAGGGATAGGTTGAGGCGTATGCATCAAGATCGGGATTTGTTCTCCCGCATGACGGGAAGATACACTGGGCCCACTCGGTGAGATTGTATCAAAGGAGCTGCAATGAATGACTAGGTCATGAGGATACGATATCATGTGAATGAGTTAAGTAGAATTATCAGTAACGAGATTGAATAATGTATGATTGATACCAATTATCAGATCTTGGACAAATATGTATTAAAGTAACAAAAGGAATTGGACTCGACGTTTATGGTTCAAACGACAAGAAATCATGGAATGCACAGGGGTCATTATGGGTATCCTGGTCCCGCCGATGATCATTGATATGAGAGGTGCCTCGATCATGTCTGTGATGTTCCCAAATCGTAGGGTAACACACTTAAGGATTTGTCAACGCTTGTAGATTGTTCTGGAAGCATCGGGATCACCGGTGGAAAGAAAGAGAAATCGAAAGAGTTCTGGGTAAAGTCCGAAGAAGTTCGGACTGATCGAAAAGGTGTTTTAGGTCATGAGGAAATGTTAAATATGTTTTTAATATTAATTATTGGAATTAATAATAAAAATAATACTAAAAATTGATTTTTGGGCATAACTCCCCTAATGGGCCAATTCCCGGAGGAAAATGCCCATGAGAGGGGCACCCGCCTAGGGCACCCCGCCGGCCAACCTTGGCCACCGGGGCCCACCCGGTCGACCCTCCTTCCCATGGCGCCCTTCTCCTCCTTTAGTTCCACATTGCCAGCTAGCAATGTGGGGGTCCCTCTCCTTCTCCTATATAAAGAGGGGTCTAGGAGAGGGAAAATACACACAATAAATTGGTAAATTCTACATCGGGCAATGACTAAAATGTGTCTAATCACAACAATGTATGTTTTTACCAGTCCTCTAAGAAGATGATGGGAGGTTATCTCCCCAACCATGGTGAAGGATGCTCCAGGGATGCTGGCGAAGGTAGTGCCGCCAAGAGGCCGAGGGGAAGACCTGCCATGGTTGGGCACTTTCATGAACAAGTAGGTCCACCCCATTTCGCTAAGACAATCATGGCGCCTGGGTTGGACTTGCTGCCAATTCTAGATGGCTTCAGATCCCATATTAGCACTGTTCTGAGGACATCCTCCTCAATACCAACACTGTATGCAGCTGTATGGTGAAGATGAAGGATGTCAACGGTAGGGTTTACCTTGACCAAGGCTAGTATGGCTTCTACATTGCCCACCAGATCAAGATAGGGTAGTTCCTGATCTTCAAGATCTTAAAGGGAGACGTCTTCAAAGTCACCATCTTGGACTACACCATGACTGAAGTGATCAAGAAGTGTCTAGAGCATGATCCTTCCCTGGCTAGGATTGACGAGTAAAATATGCCTTGGTTATCCGTGTCTTGCTTTAAACCTGATCTAATTGTGCTATTATGCTTGAACTTGGTACTATGTTATGTCGTACTTAAACTCGATCTTACATATGCTTTGAACTTGGTAGTATGCTTTGAACTTGATCTTACATATGCTTATTGTGGTTTTAGTCTATATGGTTTAGGCTTACTTATGCGTATATGGCTGGTAAGCTCACCGCATAAGAAAAGAGGTTAACCCAATGCACGATCAACCAACAACCAAACACAACGTTATGTTTATCGAAAGCCTAATACAGACCACAAAACGACGATCATCAGTTTCTACTGGCCTTCCTAACAGTGACATGCAGACAACCAAATAAGGAGAAGATTTTGGCCTAACGCCTGATCAGACTCATGAAATCGAGTCAGACTCATTCACTGATGACTTTTTTCAGGATCGTTTGTGCGGTCAACGAACTCATACTGATGCAAGGACTCCTCGCAAGAAAATTCAGAAATGAAAGAAGGCATTTCTTCTGATCCAGACGAGGTAAGAGCAAATGATCTTTTTACTGATTTCCATCGTAAGAAGATTGACTTGTAGAAGTGTAAAAATGGGGAGCAACGTAGCCAACAAATCTTCAATCTAGAGCCGTCCACTACCTCCGGAAAAGAAAAAGGGCCGACTGTCTAGGGTTCCACCCTAGTTGCCGCCTCCATCTGTCCCGTATTCTTCGCCTTCTTCGACAAGAAATCAACAGGTTATCACCTCCTCTGCTTGCCGCTTCGCTGACGGGAAGGGGAGGGGACCTCGGACCTTCGCTCGTTGCCCCTGTAAGGTCCATAAAGTTAGAGATTGGTCATCCGGCAGTGTCGCTATGATGGCTATAACGGTGGTATGCGGGACAAGAATAAGGTATACCCATCTCCTTGTCCACCTCGTCGGCGGCAATCTCGCTGGTGGCGCTTAGGAGGGCGGGAAATCATCTGGTCGCTACTCCTATGGAGCGGTCGATCTCGTTCAGTCTACCTGTGTTTCTAGTTTGGTGTTAAAAGATTTGGATCTATTTAAGAGTTCGGCGAAAACTTCAACCCTGGGCCGCTGGTCCTTATGGGCATGTACACGAAGACTTCCCGTCTGTCATCAACAATGTCAGGCTAGCTCCGGTAGCGGAGCGATGTCGGCGCGTCGACGGCTCGCTCTAGGAACGATAGTGGTCGTTAAGCAATGATCTCGATGTAATTTTTATTATGTTTGAGATTACTTGTACTTCGCAACGGTGCAAGCTGCATGCGCGGGTACTGCATGTGCCTTTTGCTCTCCATTTTTAGTTTTTCGAGAAAAATATAGAACTATCATACTTTCTCCGTTTAGAAATAAATGACTTGAATTTGTATAGATTTGATTATATATACACGTTTTAGTGTATAGATATGTCTGAATTACACAGAGTCAGTTATTTATGGAGAGGTTTAGTGTATAGATACATCTGAATTACACAGAGTCAGTTATTTATGGAGAGGTAGTATTATAGATGCCCACCTGAGCAATCAAACACGCCGAAGAGTATCATTTCCCTGCATGGTAGCCGCCAAAGAGCAAACCCGGGGTGGATATTCCATAAAATATGAACCAAGGGCCAGGCTATTTGCACACGCAATTCGTGTCCTGTGACAGATAGCAGTCGGTGCATCCGTTCATGCGGCGGCAAGGTCAGCAGTCAGCAGTCAGCAGCGCCGCGAGCCCGTGGCGCACGCGACGGGACAAGTACGACGGGACTCCCCAGAATTGAACAAGGTGACGTACCAACGCACTAGCGCGACTTGGTACGTCTCCCGCACAAGCCAACAACGATGGGTTTGCCCTTGCCCAAGTGGGCGCACAACAGAAAGAAAAAGAAATCCGACGTCCCGGTCACCACCTACGCGGCCGCCCCTTTTCTCTCCCTCCCTTCTCTCCCACCTCACCTCAACTGCCCACCAAACCGCAACACAACACGGCGCCACCGCGACTGCGACTACACTGCCTCCCACACCGAGTGAGACCATGGCGCTCGCCACCTCCCACCACTGCCACCTCGTCGGCACCGCCTGCCCCGCCGTCGCCCCACGCGTGCCGCGGGGCTTCCTCCGCTTCGGCGCCCTCCGAACTCCTCCCCCGAGGTGAGCGATCTGCCGGATTTCTGAACCCGATCCTGCAATCCTTGCTCATCGCACTCGTACTGTACTGTACTGTACCGCGACGCAGCGCGCCTTCTTGTCTTAGTTGCTGTTGTTGTTGGATTCATTCGAGTCTAGGACGGGAGGGCCGTGATCGGGCGGCGCTTCTGATTCAGAGAGGGGTGAGTGCTGGCTGCTGCTGCCACCCTCCCAGTCGATTGATCCCGTTCTGTCGCTCCAGTTTCACTCGTCTACACGGTTCAGTAATCGTACATAGATTTGTCGCCACAAGTTAAGATGAACACGGATGTGTGTGACTCAGCGTCCCGGTTCCGCACTTGCTCGTTTAGATTAGCGCAGGGAAATCCTAGGGGACGAACAGGTACTTATTGCCGTTGACTTCGGGATATGCACATGTACTCTCCAGACCTTCCTGAATGAGTATACCTGGCAGTGGCAGACCGTGAATCTGTGATGATCCTGTATCTTTGAGATTAGATTAGAGATGATTGTGATATATGCTCTATATTGTTTCATTTTAACGGTTACTGAAGAATAGTTTCAGCATTCGTGTTCAATTGTCGAGGTCTTTCACAAATGCCAACTCCTTCGCACTGAATTCCATGCATGGATGTAGAAATAGGAGAGATCAAATTTTAAAAATTGTCATCGAACACTGCTAGGAGCAGTAGAATGAAGGCCATTAACAAGAAAATTGTATGCATAGGAACTACAGCTTTCATCCTAATCGTATTAACACCAAGTTAAAAGTCTTTTACATTTCTCCCTTATAAGATGTAAACAAATAAATGACAGGCGAGGAGTGATTTTTCTGCACAATGGACTTCTGATTTGCTCTCCCCTTTTTTCCTCTGAGAAGGCTATACCTTCATTTTAAGATACTATGTAGTACTAGAAGCGCCAAATTTCGCGAAATGTACAGCACCACCAGCACCGAGGACAACTGTAGACAAAACAAGCAAACATAATCCTACTTTAAGACTAGAGCTAAGCCTATGGCTGAAACAGAGGGCCTGGTGCATTTTAAGGCTGGGAATGCAGCGGCAGCTTCCAGAATTTTTTGGCTCCTGCCAATTCTCCAGACTTCAGAGAGCTGCATCGTTGAGAATTGATTCCACCAGATACTTGCGGTCCGGGTGTGCAGCATAAAAAACACATGAATTCCATCTATGTTCATATATGCTGAATGATTATATTTTGAGTAATTTCTTGTGCTTATAACCAGGAGATCTGTAAAGTGTAGTGGCATAAGTCTACTGAGCACCATTTTTCAGATAAATCATGATACCATATTGAGAGTTTCTTTTGCTTTAGTTATTCGTCCGTATTGGCTGTGCTGCCAATGTCCCCTGCTGTATATCAGTATCCTGTCCTAAATTGCTTCTATGTACTAATCCTGTATCTATCTTGCTGTCTTTCTAGGATTTGTTGCTCTGTCAACTCAGCTAACGTGTTGGGAGCTTCTTCAACGGTATGTCTGCACGACTCTGTCTCTCAAATCACCACAACTTTGTGAAACTTATGGACTGTAGAAGTGCAGTACGTTCTTCAGCCTTGAAATTTTGATTAAAAAATGTGCCTAAGACTCGTCTTCCTGGGCAATGTACATTAGGTCTCACTGTACAATTTATTCTTCTGAGGGCTGCTGTGAAGAAATATAGTCCTAGATCTCAGGTGTCAAAATTGTACTCTTTACCAAGAGGTTGTTCATATTTCAGTAATTCATTCTGAGGATAGAGACTGCCAATGTTTTAGGATACTCAAATGATTATGTTATTCTTTGGAAATGATTTTTCATGTCCGTTGACCGTTCTGTTATATTTTAATGCTGGCATTCTAATAATATTTGGACACATATTGAAGTGATCATTTCTATAGTTCATCTTTTGCAAACACATGTTTATTGCAGATGGCTGATGATGCAGTTCCACAGCCAGTTGTACTGATAGACCAAGACTCAGACCGTGATGCAACCATTGTGCAGCTGAGTTTTGGAGATCGTTTGGGGGCACTACTTGATACAGTATGCATTTTTCTTATGCTGGGTATGCCTTTTACTGGGGCTGCCATGCTTAAGATATTATTTATAAGTTACAGATCTGGTGTATCTGTACATTATTGTGTCGTGGTGTTCACTGTTTGCAGATGAAGGCACTCAAGGACCTGGGCCTTGATGTGACGAAAGGAAGTGTGGCAACTGATTCATCTGTTACACAAACAAAGTTCCACATCATGCGATTGTGGGTGCATGCAACTTTCTGTTTGCTGCATTTTCTTATACAGCATTTTAGTTGTTTGTCTGCACTTGGAGAAGTAAAGAGGGTATTTGTATGCATGATGCATCACTTTTTGATTGCCACACTTTGAGCAACTGTGCAATGTCGACTTATTATTTACTTATATTTGAATTTATCTATGATCTATTCTCTGTACTTACCATTGAACACACATGCATTCATCAAAGTACTGTTTCTCTAGTTTAGACTTTGCAGCCACTGTAGTTTCTAAAAATATTCCTTTAAAATTGCACCTTGTGATTATCGTTCTAAGATAGTGGTGGTGGTTTGGTCATGTTCTGATATTACTTCTCTGTTTCCATCTTTTGTATCTATCCAGGGGGCGCAAGGTTGAGGACCCTGACATGTTAGAAACAATACGACTGACCATCATTAACAACCTTCTGCAGTATCATCCCGTATGTTTCAGAATTCAAGTTCTTTGGTTGTGTTTTAGATTTTGGGTGTTGGTAGTTTTGGACCTGTTATCACTTGCTGAATTTAAGTATCAAAATAACACACACCTTTTGAAATATTTGAATAGGAATCAAGCGAGAAGCTAGCTATGGGTGAATTTTTTGGAATAAAAGCCCCTGAGAAGAAGGTGAGTTCAGTGAATGTTTTTCATCCTGCTAGTTCAGCCCATATGCGGATCCTCGCTTCTGTTAAGCATAAGCTCGTTTTAGGGATGTGGTTTCCTCAGTGTTAATTCACATGATATTATAAAACAGTAAGATATCCAAGTGTTATGCTGATTTTTCGTTCTTTATGGCAGGTTGATGTTGAGGTTGCAACACATGTCATTGTCAAAGATGATGGACCGAAAAGAAGGTTTGATCCTGATATAGCTTCTAATGATTGCAATTGCATGCCACTTGTTTAGCATGATTTCAGCATGTATGATGACCACTTGATTGCAACACATGTCTTAGTGTTATCGTCGATATTTGGCATAAGATGACATCCCACATATGTTAGTTCTGTTGTATCCACATGCTGGCGTGTGCCAACTATTCCTGCACATTTGGCAAACTAAATAGTAAATTTTCTTGTGTAATAGTTACTATACATATTTGACATACACTGATATCCCGTATATGTTGCAAATGTAGTCAAATGTAGTCAAATGTATATGTTACACATTTGACATACTATACCTCTAGCTATCGTCTCCTAATGGTGCTAAACTAATTTTTCACTTAACATTTCCTGGTATCCTCAATGGAAGGTTTTGCATGGGTACTGACTACATCTCCTTGAGGGTTGAGACCTAATAATTTTTTCGAGTATTTGAAATTTTAAATCACCACATAGTTTCCCGTCAAAACAATCATTGACATAATAAGCATGCACATTTGACTAGTAGCAAGGCATGTGCCTCTTGAGTTTGGTCCAGGCTGCATAAACTCTTTGTTGTGTTGGAGGCTTCATATACTTCCATTGTAAGCATGTCCAGATTGGTCGGGTTCAGGCACGACCGTGCATCTCTCCTAGGTCTTAAATAAACTGGTCTGGTCCAGCATTGAAATCTTAGCCACTTCAACCAAAAGACATGCTAGGCACAAATCAGACTGCTGCACTTGGTTTTGTTTGGGCAAGTGGCTATGCTGACCAAACTTGTTAACTCTTGGGTGCTTCACCTTGTTTTATAGTTGATCATGTTAGGCTGCTCCGTATATTAGGAAGAAAAATGTATGTACCCATCCTTTGAAAAGAATTGTATCTAATAGAACCTTTATTATATGTTTCTCCTTTTTCTTCGTATGGTGTGCATCATCTACTTTCCTCACTAGTGTTAGCTGAACATGTGCAGCATGCTTTACATTGAGACAGCTGACCGACCGGGATTACTCCTGGAAGTAATCAAGATCATCACTGATGTAAACTGTGATGTGGAATCCGCTGAGATCGACACTGAGGTATGCCAGTTTCTATCTCTTTGTTATGGTGGTCTCACTCAGCTCTGTGAAGGCCCTTCTGTAGTTCATGCCTGATGTCTTGCTCAGGGCTTGGTTGCCAAGGACAAGTTTCATGTGAGTTACAGAGGCGCAAAACTAAACAGCTCGTTATCTCAGGTATCCCCACAGCAAAAGATTAGCGTATTTACTTGCTACCTTTCTCATCTCAGCGATATTGCACTCATCTCTTGGCAATTTCTCTTTTACAGGTGCTGGTTAATTGTTTGCGTTATTACCTCCGGAGGCCTGAGACGGATGAAGACAGCTATTGATTGCTGTGTGGTGCACGGGCTCCGAGCTACAGACTGTGGACTTACAACAGTTCTGGCCCGTCTCAGAGTTCCTGTCTTTGAAGCCCTTGCTGTGAAATTTCTGTTGTAAGCACACAAAAATGTTGCATATATGTTCCCAAAATGCATTAAAACTGGGCCTTGTGACGCAGTTCGATGTTTTGTTGTCGAACCTCTGCCCCTGGGAGCTTTCACTAGCCGTTATGCCATTGGTTTCCTATCTAGAGGAATCACATTGGAGAGCATTTATGTGTTGGGTGTGTGGTCTGTAACTTCATCGTATAGTATAATTCATGTGCATGTAAAAAACCAGGTTACGTGCGTGGACATCTTGGTCTTGCTTCATGTCAAATGGTGAATCAAAGGTACGTACTTATATTCCAAAAAAGAGTCAAAGATAAAGGTGTCTTTGATCCCAGCGTGGTTGTTTCATTTACTAACTGAAGCCTGTCAAAAGGAGTGTGAATTGTGTGATCCCGGGCTCCGCTACATCGCCCTATTTTTTCCTAATTTTGGAAGTGTGTTCAGATGTTGTGCAAGATAAGTTGAACGATAAGGACACGAACAGTAAGCATGTGTGCACTGAATTTGTACCCATTTTCTAAAAAAAATGAATAGTACTCCCTCCGTCTAAGTCCTAAAATAAGTAAAGTTTTTCTAGATTCGCATGTATCTAGACTAGACCGAGCGAGCATGCATTATTTCTTCCCAAGAGTTTGCAGGGCATTACAATTGTTTACACCTATGTTGAGCTTTGCACTTCCATTTTTTAAGCCGGCCTGTAAATACGGGACTACAGTAATCGGGGAGTAGCTGGAAGCTTCTTAAAAAACATTTTCCCTATCCCGTGAGCAAATTAATTTCTAGTGAAAATTCTACGCCCTCTGACCCAAATTAGTTGACTCAAATTTGTCCAGATATGGACGTATCTAGTATTTAAATCATGTCTATATACAAACGAATCTAGACAAATCTAAATCAACTAATTTGGGTCGGAAGGAGTACTGCAGTATAGGAAATCTGTTTTGAGCCTATTTCCTCACCATCTCAATATGTTTCTAATGACATTACCTTAAACCATAGGTCCATAGCGTTAATTACTACTCCCTCCGTTTCAAAATATAAGATGTTTTAGCTTTGTGAAATGAGTGTATCTAGACTCTTTTAGTGTATAGGTTCACTCCAAACTTAGATGAAACTACACACTAAAAAGGGTCTAGTACACTTCTTTCACAAAGCTAAAACATCTTATATTTCAAAACGGAGGGAGTAGCACACTAGTTGGATCATATTCTCCCAAACGAGATTGGTATTCTTGTGTTTCCAACCTTTTTTTTAAACGGTTCTTGTGTTTCCACCTTAATTGCATTCTGCTCAAGAATCACTGTTTTCATGATTGAATGACAGGAGAAATAGGCAACAACTTGGTACTTGTGATCGATCAGCTTCTACCATGACCATGACCCAAGGCTTTCTATCTGTATTCTGTTGGGATATACTTTTCAGGTATATCCACTGTGACTCGCTGATCAGGGTGGCCCACTTCGGGTTAGAGGTTTGCTTCACGGGCGACCCAGTAAGAGAGAGAAGATGGAAGCCCGTCCGGCTACGGGAAGACCTAGAAGACTTTCTTAGACCTGTATAGTTATTTGTAGTTCAAGATGTACTCTGTAACCTCCTGTAACCCTAGGCGGATATCTATATAAGCCGTCCTAGGGACCAGCCTTTAGGGAACCCACAACTTACAATCTCAACTCGCACAGGCGAAACCTCTCTTGTAATTTGTACTTTCGGCTCTGTTGTATTACTGGATTGCTAGCAGGAGTAGGATCCGTCCATCGCTGGCGGATTCGAACCTAGGTAAAACTTGTGTGCTCACCGTCCCGGAATACCGTCGTCTCACACTCCATCTTTCTCCATACCTCGAGGACCCCCTCTCGGCGTACGTGTAGTCAATCCGACAACAGTTGGCGCCCATCATGGGGCAGGTGACTTTCGGGATCTATGTTCCGGGTGGAATCAGTGAATCGGAATCAGCGAGACAATCGCCGTCGGCCGGGTCCTCTATGCCAGCAACGTCCCTCTTGTCCTTCTCGACAAGACTTGGATTCCGGCTAGGGAACCTGTGACCACCTACACAATTATGTCCTTTGGCGAGATCGATGTCTATCTTGGTTTCGCTGAACCTGCCCAACCCACCCCGTCGGTGATGATAGAGGCAGAAGAAATTTCTAGATCTGCTTTGTTCGCTGATGCGGCAGAGTTCTGGGTCTAAAAAAAACCCTAATCTCACCCAACCCGCACATGAAGCGGAGATAGTGGAGAAGATTGGATCTGAAGCAAATCTCCCTAAGGAGGTCGAATCTCAGGAAGATCAAAGAAGCAACAGCTCTAGATCCGGCTCTGCCGATGCTGGAGCAGGAAAATCACTTCTGAGGCACACGTTGAGGCGGATGATGCTGTGCGGAAATGCCAGCATGGAAGAGATCCTTGAAACCATCAAAAGTTTCGAGTGGGCCAATGAAGAAAGTCACAACTACCTCAGGGCGCACATGTCGCACTTCGCCGGATACATTGGATTCGGATCCAGCTCTGCCGATGCTGGAGACGACAACAACTTGGTGCTGGAGGCAATCGGAACAAACACTAACACACCGACATCCTCGGATGATTCCATGACGTCGGCAGAATTCCGAAAGTTCTCACTGGAAATTGAAGAAGAGATCAACTCCAAGGCTACAGAAGAAGGAGAAGTTATGGATCAAAGCCCCTACAACAGTATGGGTGAAGGATCCGGAGAAAATTCACCCAAACCACATGATTATATGGATCTCGGAGATAATTCCGACGTCTAGATGTCCGAGAGTACTGATATAAGTTTGACTCCAGGAATTGGATCCAAAGTCGTCTTTGCCATAGGTGCAACCAAGAAGGCAAAGAAGAAGAAGATTCTGGCTAAGGATCCTCTGGCTGAGGAGCCAGTCTCCAAAGAATACAAAGAGGATTCAGATGGATCTCTGATCCCCGACGAACCAAAAAGCACTCCATTTGATGGACACGTGGTTACCCCTGGTGTCCGTAAGATTTTCGGAGATGCACTTACAACACCAATCCCGACGGTCGTAGATCTTACACCCGTGGAGTTGGAGGACAGGGCCCAAGCCCTAGAAGCGCATCGCCAGGTACTCCTTGATGAAGCCACTCATCTCCTTGAGGAGAAGCAGCGCATTGTAGCGGCATGGCAGCCTAGCTCCTTGCAGCATCAAAAGACCCGGAACGACCCTGAATTGGCTAATAAAAATCCATAAGTTCACAAGACCCTTATTGAAGGAGACATAGCCATGGGAAAACCTCGTATCGACAACAAAGGAAACTAGGTGTATAACATGCCGGCACAAAACACTGCTCTGGCCTGAGAGATCATGGCAAATAATCTAAGTCCAAACCAGGTCTGACTAAGTGTGAAGCTACTCACCAAGGGCCTAGAGCAATAGAAGGTCGCCATGTCCGGGAGCGGAAAACTGGTCTCCAAATCCGACCAATGCTGCACAGACATTGGTCGACATCAATATGTAAGGCCCCGATGGGAACCAGAACGACGCTACCATCCCGACCCTTGGGAACACAATTATTCAAGAACTGGGTCTTTAGGACATCGGCACAGACCCATGCAAAGCTGGAGCAACATGGCCCCAGCCATGGAGCGAGACGCCATAGTAGCAATGGTTCAACATCAACCTCCCCGACGACAGTCGGATAACCACATGGAAGATGAAGAAGCACGGTGTCGGGAGCAGGACTGGCAAAGAATGCCCCTCCTAGACACACAAGATGTCCGGCTGAGCCACATCACAATAATGGCAATGACGGTCGAAGGAACGACGAACACCGCGCTGGATCAAGCCGACATGGTGGTCATCACTACGAAGCTCCGGCTAGAGGAAATAACCAATCGACACCACCCTCTCCACCAAGCAGCTCTCATAATGGCTCCCATGGAGGCCAAGGAGGGAAACAAGGTGGAGGTGGTGGTGGAGGAAAAAGAAATCCGGCTCCATGGCACCGTAGTCGCAGCGAACATCCGAGACGGTGCTCCTTGTCTCCAAGTGACACTGGGCACCGAATAAAATCAAACATAGAGGCGCGACACTATGAGTTAGACAATATATACGTGGGCCCGAAGTGCTACGTGCTACGAATTCGGCAAACAGATTTCCCGGAGGGATTTGCTATCTCAAGGCACATTCAACCCTACGACGGTGTGGCTTGGCTAGATACCTGGCTCAGGACTTCTTCTCTGCCTGCTGCATCACCAAAGGAGGAAACAACTTAGTCGCGACCTGGTACCTCCCGCTCTGAGGAACACGACTCGATCATGGCTCAATGAACTAACGGAAAACACCATCCACAACTAGTATGACATACAAAGCGCTTTCTTTTAGAACTTCGAGGGAACATATAGGAGGCCCTGCTTGGTCGGAGATCTGTAGCGGTGCAGTCAGAAACCCGGAGAAACTTGTCACGACTACCTCGGACGATGGATCGACACGAAGAACCCCTGTGAAGGATTAAATGACCAGACCACAATTGAAGCTTTCATCGCGGGACTCCCAATCGGATTACTGCATCATCGCCTGAAGTGCGACAAAATTACTGACTTGGGGGAGCTGATAGAGACGGCGAGCAAGTATGCTGACACCGACAATGATTCAGAGGGACTGCTAAATGTACTAGCTATGCCATAGTCGGCCAAGCAGCCGAAGCAATAGCAGACCTAGAAACACAAGAACACCTCGAAAGAGGAACCCAACCCAGAAACCGCAACAGTCAACACAACTTTCAGGTCTAGAGGACGAGGAGGCCGTGGAGGCGGCCGGGGACAAGGTCATGGAACTTCCAGAGTCCAAGGTAGAGGACACCAGCAACCTGGTAAAACCTACTCTTGGGCCGACATCACCAATAATTCGTGTGTGCATCACCCGGATGGCAATGGGGGCTCATCCCACACCAATATTGAGTGTCGTTTCAATGACGACATCAAGAAAGACGAATCCGCTGGCTACAGGGCCAAGTGAAGAAAAGGAAAGAAAAAACCCGACAAAGATAAGGAGTCCAAGGAAGATTCTGACATGGAGGAGGTAGAGGCCTCAAATCCCAAGTCGGATGGAAAGAATACCTTGCCAACCAAGAAAGACACCTACATCTGCTTCCTTGGATCCCAACCAGCTAAGGTCAAAAAGTCAATGATGCACGAGCTTAACGCAATGGTTCCGGCTGTCCCTCAGTTTCTGGATTGGTCGGAAGTGACAGTTACCTTTGACCGAAGCGATCATCCGCCTAAGCCACATAGGCGAGGAAAATACGCTCTGGTTGTCAATCCACCGATTGATGGCTATGGGTTCTCCAAGACCCTCATGGATGGTGGTTATGGCATCAACATCATCTACGTCGAAACACTGCGCCGTATGAGGATACCGAAAAAATAGCTGAATCATAGCTCTGTAGTCTTCCATGGAGTTGTCCACGGACGAGAAGCGAACTCTCTGGGATAAATCACCATGGATGTTACCTTTGGAACTCCAAGGAACTACCGGACGGAAGCACTATCCTTTGAAGTGGTCCCGTTCAAGAGTGCATACCATGCTATCTTTGGGCGTCCGACTTACTGGGCTTTTATGGCTCGCCCTTGTTATATTTACAACATGATGAAAATCCCAGGTCCCAATGGTGTCATCATGACGTAGGGAGACCCGAAGAAGGCACAAGAATGCGAGGATAGAAATGCCACCTTTGCTGAAGCCGTACTGCATGCCGAGGAGTACCAGGAGATCAAGAATAACATCAACCCGTCCGAGATGCCCGCGACTAAGAAGGAGGTGACAAAGCCGACTTCGGAGTTCAAGGCATCGGAAGAGATGAAGATGACGTCGTTGAAGGATGATGACCCCTCCAAGGTGACTCAGATAGGAGTAGGTTTATACCACGCATAGGAAATCATGCTCGTCGTGTTACTCAAAGCTAATAAAGATATATTCGCATGGTAACCTTTTGACATGACCGTAGTACCTAGGGAACTTGTCGAGCACTCTTTAAACGTGTATCTGAATGCTAAACCCGTCAAACAGTCCTTACAATGTTTCAGCGATGAAAAGCGCAAAGCAATAGCTAAGCAACTAGCCTAGCTCGAGTTAGCTGGTTTCATAGAAGAGGTCATCCACACTGAGTGGTCGGCCAATCCTGTAATGGTCCCTAAAAAGGACACCACTGATTTAAGGATGTGTGTTGATTATACTGCCTTGAACAAGGCTTGTCCCAAAGATTCGTTCGCTCTACCTAGAATCAACCAAGTTATCGACTCAACAGCAGGCTTAGAACTCCTATGTTTTCTCGACGCATATTCCGGATATCATCAAATTCAGATGGAGTCAGACAAACTAAAGACTTTGTTCATCACCCCCTTCAGAACCTTCTGCTATGTAACAATGCCTTTTGGGCTAAAAACGCAGGAGCTATGTACCAGCGCACCATGCATCGTTGGCTCCTTGATCAAATTAGACGCAATGTGCATGCATATGTGGACGACATAGCTGTGATGTCCAAAAAGAAGGAAACACTTATTTCCGACTTGGCGGAAACATTCAGCAATTTACGAAAATACAATATAATGCTTAACCCGAAGAAGAGTTTCTTTGGAATACTAGCAAGAAAATTGTTAGGTTTCATCGTGTCTCAAAGAGGCATATAGGTGAACCAAGACAAAATAAAGGTTATACTCAACATTACTAGGCCGACTCTCCTGAAGGATGTACATCGGCTAACTAGATGCATTGTTGCGGTTAGTTGGTAAGCCGTCTCGGTGAAAGAGCCGCACCATTATACAAGCTCTTGAAAAATACTAAGAAGTTTGTCTGGACCGACGAAGCTGAAGCTGCACTATAGGACCTGAAAGCCGTACATTCGTCCGCCACTATCCTTGCAGCATTGGAACCACAATAACTGATGTTGCCCTACCTAGTTGCGACAAATAGAGTCGTCATCATCGTCATGGTGGTGGAATGGCCAAAAGAAAAGTAGGAACACCTGGTGCAGTGTCCGACTTATTATCTCAGCGAGGTCCTGACTGAATCGAAACAAAGGTACCCTCATTACCAAAAGCTAGCCTATGGTGTATTCTTTGCATCCAGAAATCTACGTCATTATTCTCAAGAGCATAAGATTATCGTGGTGAGCACTGATACATTGCAAATGTATCTATAATTTTTGATGTTCCATGCTTGGTTTTATCTACTTTCTTATGTTTTGTCCACACTTTGGAGTACTTTTCATATGATTTCTTGGACTAACCTATTAACAAGATGCCACAGTGCCAGTTGCCTGTTATCTGCTGTTTTTGGTTTCAGAAAGTCAGAAAATGAATATTCTCGGAATTGGATGGGACAAAAGCCAAAGTCGATATTTTACCAAAAGACTCACGGAGCCAAAAGACAAGACGGAGAGGGGCCAGGGGCCAGCCACACCATAGGGTGGCGCGGGTCCCCCTTGGCCGCGCCACCAGGTGGTGTGGGCCCCTCCAGCCTCCACCGACCTTGCCCTTTCGCCCATAAGAAGCCCCCGATGCGAAAACCATAAATAGTCCAGCCTCCAGCCACGAAAAGTTCCGCAACGCCGCCGCCACCGAAGGGGAGATTCGGGGGACAGAAAGTCTCTGTTCCGGCACCCTGCCGGGACGGGGAAGTGCCCCCGGAGCCATCTCCATCGATCTCCACCACCATCTCCATCACCATTGCTGATTCCCATGATGAAGAGGGAGTAGTTCTCTCTCGAGGCTAAGGGTTCTACCGGTAGCTATGTGTTCATCTCTCTCTCTATGCATGATCATATTGTGATCATGAGCTTTGTAATCTAGTAGATCTACCTTGCTACTCAAGTGCTTAATAGATCTCTGCTCTCCCCATATGTGTGAAAGTGACAGCGTGCTCACCATGGTGGCGCTTAGGCTAGAGATTACAAATACTTATTATGAGTTATATTTGGAGTTGGATATCTTTATGAAATTGTGGTGTTTGTTGGACTCATCTAGTACTCAAGGTGATAGTGTGGGATTTTCTAGATGGGAAAGATGAACTTTGAGGTGTGCTGTTATAGCCCTACCATCTATTAGAGTGTCCAATCAGAGAATAGTTAAGAGTAGTATCATAAAGAGAAGATATTTATATGAGAGTGTTCACTAGTGAAAGTATGATCCCTAGGCCTTGTTTCTAAGCATTGATACACCATTTGCAACTAGATCTGTTACATGTTTGCTTGCTTCCATTTTTATTTCAGTTTGCCTTTAGTCTTTTCCACACCATCAAGCTATTTTCTATCACCATTACCAGTTATAATTATCTATACCACTTGTATTTCACTATCTCTTCGCCGAACTAGTGCACCTATACACCTGACAAGTGTATTGGGTGTGTTGGGGACACAAGGGACTTCTTGTATCTTGATTGCAGGGTTGCTTGAGAGGGGATACCTTTGACCACTTTCTCCTTGAGTTCGATAAACCTTGGGTGATCCACTTAAGGGAAAACTTGCTGCTGTTCTACAAACCTCTGCACTTGGAGGCCCAACAACTGTCTACAAGAATAGAAGTGCGTAGACATCAAGCTCTTTTCTGGCGCCATTGCCGGGGAGGAACAGTAAAACGTATTCACACCGGAGGATTAAAGAAGAAGAACCTCCCACGGCAAACGCCTATTTTCTGGCGCCGTTGCCGGGGAGGTAAGGTAAAAGGTACTCACATCCTCCGGTGTGAGTGCTCGAAGTTATTTCCTTTATATTCTACAATTTTGTCTTTTTGTTTCTTGTTTTCACTAGTTAGGCTTAATAGAAAACAACAAAAAAATTAGAGAGCTTTATAGTATTTATCTTGAGTTAGGACATAAAGTGTTTGAAGAGAAAATTAAAAAACCTATGGAACTTTATTTGCATGCTAATAGCAATGTTGTTAGTATGAATTCTTTGGACACCATTATTGCTAATACTATGGAAAAGTATAATCTTGGGGAAGCTAGCTTTTATGAAAATGATCTTTTTAGTTCCCCAGCTTTGGAAGATAGCTATTCTATTGCTTATGATGATACCAAACCTCCAATATATGATGATTACAATGATGAATATGTTATTTTTAGTCCACCTACTATTGAGGAGAATATTAATTATGATTACAATATGCCTCCGATATATGATTATGGTGATGAGAATACTAATGATAGCTATTTTGTTGAATTTGCTCCCACTTCAATTAATAAGAATAACTATGCTTATGTGGAGAGTAATAATGATTGTGTGCATGTGGCTCATGATAAGAATGTTTTATGTGATAGTTATATTATTAATTTTATTCATATTGATACTGAAAGTTATTATGAGAGAGGGAAACATGGTTCTATGCATCTCAATAATATTAAGTTTCCCCTCTTTATGTTGAAATTTTTGAAGTTGCACTTGTTTTGCTTTCCTATGCTTGTTACTTTGTGCTTTCATGACTTGTTTCTTTACAAGATTCCTATGAATAGGAAGTGGGATATACTTAAATGTGTTTTGAATTTGCTTCTTGATGCTCTCTTTTACTTCAATTCATATTTCTTATGTGAGCATCTTCTCAAACTATCATGCCTAACTTAAAGGCGTTAAAGAAAAGTACTTATTGGGAGATAACCCAAAAGTTTTAGATGAGTCTTGGAAGTTATTACCTCTGTAATAACTGCTCCTTATCCTTTTCATTTGCTTTTTGTGCCAAGAGTAACCTCTAATTAGAGAGAAGTAATGCTTGGGAAAGTTGCTGTCCCGAAACAGATTTCTCTGCTTCACCGTAAAAAATCGTGTAAAATCTCTGTACGTCCTTTTTAGGCGTGAATTTTTGTGCTTCTTACCCAGGTTGTTATCTAACTTTCGTTAGTTCAACACTTTTTTATTTGAGCAACAGAAGATCTTCAAAAAAATTCGTCTTTACCTGCTGGTCTGTTTTGACAGATTTCTGCCATTTTCTGCATTTGCTTCTTGTTGGTTCCTTTTTAAGTTCTTTTGGGAAATTGAGATTTTTGAGGGAAGTGCTACAGTAGATTGTGTTTTATTGAAAGTTTTATTGGTGTTAGAACCGAACCTAAATACTTATTATCTTGAGTGCACTAATGTTGCTAATAAAGATTGTGTGAAGTTTTGTATGAAGGAAAAATTTCAGGTGTATGGAAGGAATGAGTAATGAGATGAAGGATGGACTAAAGCTCAAGCTTGGGGATACCACGCGTGTCACCCCAAGAAATATCCAAGAAGTACAAGCATCAAAGCTTGGGGATGCCCAAGGCATCCCCCTCTTCATCAATAAAAATCTCAGGTTTCTTCCAAACACTTCATTTTTATTGTTTCATGCACAGTTGTGTTGTTCTTGGAGCGTCTTCGTTTTTGTTTTCGTTTGCTTGGTTTTCTTAGTTTGCTGAATAAATTGGTAGGACCCCCACTTTCATACATTGGTTTGCAAATAGTTTGGTTTGGTTTGGAAAAGAGTAGGAAAGTTCATACTTATGTGGTAAAGAGAGCTTGTTTTTGACTGTGGCCTATGCTTTGTCATGCCATGCTTGATATTGTTTTGGCTTTATGCTTAGTATTATTTTTTGTAGCATAACCTGTTATAAACAATTGATATTTATTAATGTGCCTTGGATGAATCATGCGTTGTTTTAGCATATTAAAAGCATAGTATAGTGGTATTCTCCTTTGATGCTTTATTTGGGTTGACTTGGCACATGCTCACACCATGTTATGACTATCTCAAGTCACCATAGCCTTTATGATACTTTAGTTTTAAACTTGTAGTATCACTTTATGCTTTGATCAATGATGTTTTGTCGCTCTGCATGATTATGGCCATTATTGCTCTCTTAGTTTGTCGCTCCCAGTCTTTTGCTAGCCTCCACAGCCAAGTATGAGTTCCACTCATGCATCCAACTCCCTAAACCAAGTTATTCCCAAGAGTCCACCATACCTACCTACCTACTAGCTTATGATATTCCAAGTATATTCATGCTTTTGTTTACCTTCCGAATTAAACTTGTTATGAGAAAACTAGTGATTAAAGCTCTCACGAACTTGATGGCACGCTTTACTTTTCTTGTCCTTAATAAACTTGAAGCATTGTGTCATCTATGTTGTATATGCTTGCACTTATTTGTTGGGAATTAGTAGAACCATGCTGTCATGGGGAACACTTTCAACATTGCACTTGGTACTTGTACCTAGTTGATATCATGCTCTTTTGTATATGGATGTCGTCGGTGTGAAATGAAAGGGGAGCTTGTAAGTCCATGGAGTTATGTATATGTGTTAGAGAAACGCCTGGGCCACTGGTCTAATCCATGCTGATATGGTGGAACCCTGCAGCGTAACCATAATGAGCTGTCTATGAAGCATTCTTCTTATAAAAAAAGAGTCCTAGATTGAGAAAAAAGAGAAAAATAAAAAAAGAGATTATGAAAAGAGGAAAGAGAGAAAAAAGCACCACATTCCCATGGTAAATAAGAAGATTGCTGAGATGCTTGTTGTCTGCTTGCCTTGTCATTTTGATATGGGGATTCTTCCGTATCATCGGGCAAGGGGTACCCCATTGGCGGTTCTCTATGATACACATGTACTTACAATGACAAGAACTTATCGGTAACTAAACTTGAGTAGCATGAGGAGTGGCCCTCGTATTCAAGGGACATGATATTTCTAACTTATACTTCGTCAAGCATGTACACCATAGTTTGTTCACTTTAACCTTAATCACTTCAAGATGCTTACGATAGGGGCAATGAGAGCTGAAAGCTATTAAGTACCATAATTTTTGGAAGCTCTTTATGAGACTTGAATCCCTACTTCCTTCTATGAAGGCCCTTCTTCCACCATTATATTGAGTCTCCACCTTCTACCTTTATGCACCTACTTTGAGAGCATAGTGGCCATTCTTAGTTCTATGTGCATTGTCCCAAGACTTGTTGATTGATGCATAGCTTTGATATTGCTTGTTTTAAACTATTTGTATCTAGTCACTCTTATGAACTTTGTAGGTGTCCTATGCATTTATGTTTGCTACTCTATGAGGGACAAGATGAATGCCACTATGCTATGTTTTGTTTATGTGAAACAAACAAACGTCTTGCAAAGCATTGTTATTCATGAATCTTTTGTTTGTGCCTTTTCATGTTGCAACATAGTTGCTTTGCCTTATTGCTAGAATTTTGTCTTTCATGTTATGATTGAAGTACTATGATCCCAGCTATCAATTCTTTACAAATACTTTGATCAAGTTTATGATGGTGCATGGCACCTCAAAAATTATTATTTCTTTTTATCACTTACCTACTCGAGGACGAGTAGGAGTTAAGCTTGGGGATGTTGATACATTTCAAATGTATCTATAATTTTTGATGTTCCATACTTGGTTTTATCTACTTTCTTATGTTTTGTCCACACTTTGGAGTACTTTTCATATGATTTCTTGGACTAACATATTAATAAGATGCCACAGTGCCAGTTGCCTGTTTTCTGCTATTTATGGTTCCAGAAAGTCAGAAAATGAATATTCTCGGAATTGGACGGGACAAAAGCCAAAGTCGATATTTTACCGAAAGACTCACAGAGCCAGAAGACGAGACGGAGAGGGGCCAGGGGCCAGCCACACCATAGGGTGGCGCGGGTCCCCCTTGGCCGCGCCACCAGGTGGTGTGGGCCCCTCCAGCCTCCACCGACCTTGCCCTTTCGCCTATAAGAAGCCCCGATGCGAAAACCCTGAATAGTCCAGCCTCCAGCCATGAAAAGTTCCGCAGCGCTGCCGCCACCGAAGGGGAGATTCGGGGGACAGAAAATCTTTGTTCCGGCACCTTGCTAGGACAGGGAAGTGCCCCCGGAGCCATCTCCATCGATCTCCACCACCATCTCCATCACCGTTGCTGATTGCCAAGATGATGAGGGACCTATACACCTGTACACTTGTATTTCACTATCTCTTTGCCGAACTAGTGCACCTATACACCTGACAAGTGTATTGGGTGTGTTGGGGACACAAGGGACTTCTTGTATCTTGATTGCAGGGTTGCTTGAGAGGGGATACCTTTGACCACTTTCTCCCTGAGTTCGATAAACCTTGGGTGATCCACTTAAGGGAAAACTTGCTGCTGTTCTACAAACCTCTACACTTGGAGGCCCAACAACTGTCTACAAGAATAGAAGTGCGTAGACATCAAGCACAACTCCCATGAGAGACATAATCAACAACAACGATGCCACAAGTTGCGTTGCGAAGTGGGGAATAGAACTAACAACTTTTGATAGTGAGTATAAACCTTGTACAACAATCAAATCCTAGATACTTGTCGATTTTGTTGATGATTGGACAGAGACGACAGAAAACACAAATCTCCCGGAGTCGGAAGTTTGGACCTTGCACTTTGACGGGTCTAAAGTGCTCGGGGGCTCGGGGGTTGGCGTGGTGCTCAAGTCACCCCAAGGAGACAAATTATTCTATGTGTTGCAGATTCACTTCACGACGACAAATAACATTGCCGAATATGAAGCCCTGCTGCATGGAATTCGAATTGCAAAAAATATCGGCATTCACTGACTCATGTGCTATGAAGATTCAGATTTAGTTGCTCAGCAAGTATCCGACATCTGCAATGCAAACAAGCAAATGGCAGCATATAGAGTGTCATGGATGAACTAGCAAAATCGTTCGAAGGGTTTGAAGTTCAACACATTCCCTGAACATAAAATGATGAAGCAAATGCTCTATCAAGAATAGGCTCCGCACGGGAAAAGGTCCCGGATGGTTCTTTTCTAGAGCACCTGAGAGTTCCCTCTATCACAGGAGTTGATAAGGAGTATCCGACCAAATCTGACTTACCGCTCATAGCAGTTTTGGCTGTAATTCCCAGCTAGACAAAACCCTACCTGGAATTCTTGGTAGACGGAAAATTACCCAAAGATGAAGTTCTGAGCCGACAGATCGTTCGACAAAAAAAATCCTACACTATAGTAAGTGGTGAGATCTATAAGCGGAGTGTACCTGGGGTCTTTCAGCGTTGTGTTTCTCTGGAAGGAGTGGAAATCCTAAGGGAAATCCACAAAGGCCAATGTGGACATCATGCCGCAGCCAAATCTCTAGTGGCAAAGGCTTTTCGACACGGATTCTTCTACCTTACAGCTAAGGCAGATGCCGCGAGGCTGGTCAAGATGTGCAAAGGTTGCCATGAAGGGAATATGACCGAGAGGCAATAATAAAGTGGTTATTATATTATTCCATGTTTATGATAAATGTTTATTTTGCATGCTATAATTTTATTAATTGGAAACGTTAATACATGTGTGTTTAATAAAGAAATACTAAGTTCCTAGTAATGCCTCTCATATAAACTAGCTTGTTGATTAAGTAGATGATCAAGGTTTCCTGATCATGGACATTGGATGTTGTTAATAACGAGGTCACAACATTGGTGGAATGATGTGATGAACATTCATCTGAAGTATAGCATTATGATCAAAGTCATTATGTTTGTATTGCTATAACATCATAGGAAGTAATCCTAGTCCTTAGACCATGAGATCATGCTAATCACTAACACTAGAAGAGTATCTTGATAACATGAAACGTCACACCATGAAAGGGTGCCTACAAAGGTGGGTTCAGTGCTATGAAGGTGTTATGTAGAGGCTCATGGATCATGAGTGGGATTTGTCCATCCTAATGACGGATAGATATACGCAGGGCCCTCTCAGTGATATCACATTGAAATAGCTTGCAAGCAAGTGATGTGATCACTAGAATGTTATATCACGGGAACGGGAAAAGAGTGCATGTCGGTAACGAGATAAAACTAGGTATAAAGATACCGATTATCGAATCTTGGACATGTAATATATTGTGAGACAAAGGGATTTAGTTACGACATTAAAGGTTCACACGATCACAAGAGTCATCGTTGAATGTGTGGGAGTCAGTACGGATCTCCAAGTCCCGCTACTGATTATTGATCGGAGAGGGGTCTCGATCATGTCTGCATTATTTGTGAACCATAGGGTGACACACTTAAAGGATACCGACACCATTTGGAGCAAATATATTTCATATAAAGATTTAAGAAAGCGCTGGAATCATTTCGATGGAAACCGGAATTGTTTCGGGTGAAATTGCAGAAACTGGTTCTGCATGTGATATTAAATGTTGCAAGGGGTTTTATGTGAATGTTTGTTAATTAAAAGTAATTAACAAAATTCTGAATAAAATAAATAAAATAGTTTTATTAAATGAGAGGTGCATTAATTTTGGCGGGAAATTAATGCATGTGTGAGTGGAATTTTGAGTGGAGGCTTTTTATGCGAGTGGGAGCTCCACCCACATGAATGTGGAAGAGGTGGGGGCACCCACCATAGCTGCCACGCCATGGCCCTTGGCTGCCCCTCTCCCTACAAAAGGCCCCCTCTCCTCCTCTCACATGACACCTCCTCGTGAAGGATCTCTCTCCCCCTCTACAAATTATTCCCCATGGTCTCGGATTAGTGAGATACATGTTCCTAATTGATTTATCTAGAAAGGAGTTTCTGCTTCTGCTACTTTGCTGGAGCGAGGGACGGAGGTTGTCGGGGTACCAGACGTGTGTGCGGTCACGGATGCACCGCTGCTTTGCTTGACTTGGCCGTGCTGGACCTGCGGGACTTGCTAGTGCTCGACCTGCTGGACTCGCTGGACATCATCATGATCTTGAGATCGACAAGTGTACGACTACATCATCCATGAAATCAGTTTCTTTAATAGTGCTTTGTCGATCTTTAAGGGTATGTTCTCTATGGATGTATATCCACCTGTTGCTTGTATCTAGTAGATAGATCTTGGCATATAATAGTTCTCATTGTAGGAATTTTTTTGTTTTCTATGCTATGAATCCGACAGTGGTATCAGAGCCTGATCTATGTGTATGTGCTTTGCACGGGTAGTACACATAAGAGTATGTGGGCGATGATGATCATGCTAGTGCTTCTTTCATGTATTTTGGATATTGGTGGCATAGTGGGATGAAGCAGCCCGGACTAACTTTACATGTCCTCGCACATGAGACCAGTTCCACGCTTGGCATGCAACTAGTTTTGCATAAGTGGCTAGCGGGTGTCTGTCTCTCCTACTATAGTCAATATCAGATTTACAACGAGTTGCTAATAATTTAGTTATCATCGTTATGGTTCCATGTTTGTAAGTAAGACTGGTTCTATCTTCGAAAGCCCTAAGCCACGTAAAACTTGCAATGGATAAATTAGAAGCGTCTAGTTTAGATTGTTGCTGTATAGTTGATAGTCTTACAACACACCTAACGTGTAAATAGACCTTGGCCTTACACACAAAGGTATGATAAAGATCATACCACGATACACATGATAGTTATCAAGTGCAAGAACCATATCATTTCACTTTACACAGATGATGTTTGCATCTTATATTGCTTGTTTGGCGTTTTAGTAGCATTATAAGATGATCCCTCATTTAAATGTCAAGATAAAAATGTGTTCTTCCTTATGTATGCACCGTTCTATGGATCATGTTTCGAGACATCACGTGATGATCGAATGTACTCGACTCTGTGCTTTCATACAATGGGTGTAAGATAGTTTTACACACGCAAGTACTAAGGTTCTTACTTGGCGAGCCTAGCATGTACAGACATGGCCTCGGAACATGGACCGAAAGGTTAAACATGAGTCATATATTAGAGATGATGCCCATATAGATGCTCGCCTTTGAAGCTATACCGACTCACGTGATGATCAGACTTGGTGTAGTGGATTTGGTTCATGTAATCACCAAAAAGACACGAGGGATGTCGTTTTTGAGTGGGAGTTCATTTCTATTTTGGATTAGTCAAACTCAATTTGTCATAAACTAAATCAAAGTTAATTTGCATAATTTGTAGTCATTAGCGTCTGTTTACTACATTATGCTTAGTTTTAATTGAGATAATAGAACTATAGAATTCTGGATATTTCCTTTACGAACTGGTATCGTATTGTTTTGAGTGTCAATTTAAAGTTTAGAAGTCCTATTGCAAACTTTCAGCAAACTCTATTTACTCCATGAAATTTAATAAGTAGTATTAAATCGAGAGTAAGAATTCCAATGTTAGTATCTAAAGTATCATGTTTGCCTCCATGATTCTTGATATTAAAAAGTTATTTTTTAATATCGAGGTTATCTAGGAGCTGAAAGAATTGTTTCACAAGCCATCATGTGTGGAAGATATTTTGATATCTGAAACAATGTTTATGGTTGCAATATGATAGAGTATAATTTAGCAAAATACATGTTCTCATATTGTATGAGAATTTGTGAATGTTGGAGATGCTAGACGTCCTAATCTCCCAAAAGGTTTTGGGAACTGACATTATACTCACGATTCGTCATGATAAGGATGAATAGAAGATGTAGGTAAAATGTTTAGTACACTAAAAGATTACTAAATAATGGTAAGAACACCAAAAATTTGATGATGGTGATCAACTTCAAAGTGCAAGTCCAAAAGTATTAGTATTTGACTATACATGCTTTGGATTATGTGTGATATGTATGGCGCCACTGTTGATGTTGATAGATTCTTTTAAAAGGAAAAGGAAATGCTGAAAGAAAATCTACAAAGTATTTGGTAGAAAAATAAAAGATTGGAAATGTCCAGCTAAGGTATATAGATGATATACATGTTGTGGTTGTATCCTTTGCTTGTTAAACAATGTGGTTCTTAGGTATCAGATAAATTGGTTGGTATGAAATGTCATACAGAATGACGCAATTCATGAACTACAATGGCCTAGGTAAATAGAAAAGGAATATGTGATGATGTCCATCGAAAACAAATAAAGTGTTATTGTGTTTCTCGTTGACAAAGCTTACCTTCAAGATTTGTTTAAATAATTGTTATTTTGTTCCGGTATTATGAGAACAATGGTTGTTCAAATAATTACCATATTCCATAGAAGATGGATGAACTTTTACAAGTCTAGTTGGAGAAATCACATCCATAAAAACTAATGCGAAAATGTCGCAAGACAAATGATTGAAAGATCACTTACAAAGTGACACTGCCGTTTAAATTATATTGGAAAGAGAACATGAAGAAACTCCATTTTGATAGATTTTTGGAGTCTTTTGATTTTGATCAATTGATGCTTGTGAAACTTTCCTAGAGATAATTGAAACTCCATTCATAGGCCAAAGAGGAACGGATGACTAACTTATTGGAAATTGTGCATAGTCCGTTATGTGTAGCCATATGCGATGGATATTTTTGCTTCATATGCTTTCTCTGGAAATTTGAGTGAATATATCTGTATATTTACTTAATAAGGAAGAAGTATGAAACATTTGAAAATTGTTCAAAGACTTTCAAGATGAAGTGGAAAATCATTGTAACAAGAAAATAAAGAGTTTATGATTTGATCATAAAGGAAGATATTTGAGTTACAGGTTTAGCAAAACACCTAAGATTTCGGGAATTGTTCCATGGATTTGCATTTCCTGATAAACCATAGGAGTATGGTATGTTCTAGAGATAAAATCAAACCTTGTTTGACATGGTAAGATCAAAGGTGTCATTTATAAAACTGCCATTATATTTTAAGGATTAAAGCTTTAGAGACTACTGCTTTTACACCGAAAAGAGCACCATCATGATCCGTTGAAATGACACCATATGATTTATGGTTTGCGATAAAAACCCAAGTTGTCTTTTTGTTAAATTTTGGTATGCTATGCATAAGTAAAATGTTTACAACCAAAGTCGGATAAGCACTTCTTTGTAGGTTATCCCTAAGAATTTGTTGGGTATTCCTCCATAACACCGAGGATAAAAGAGTTTGTCGCTTGGAACGTTAAGTTTCTTGAGAAGGAATTTTTCGCGAAAAGTTAAGTGGGAGGACAATAGAACTTTGATAAGGTTATTGAACCTTAGCTATATGTTCTAAGTAGCGCAGCACCGGAAAGTGTCCCGGTGGTGGCCGCAAAGCACATGTATCCCGTGATTACAAAGGTTGTGATTTTGGAGATTAGAGTTCCTGTTTGAACCGTATGCATCGGGTAATGATCAAAGAGCTAGATTTGGTAAACCAGTCGTTATTGTTTTGACAATGATGTACCAACTAGATGCAAAGAAGCGATGATGGACCCTGACTCCATAAAATGACTAGAAGTCATAAAATCTGTCATAGTTTCCATACACGAGAAATCAAGTTTTAAACTTGGAAGACCCTCTGAAAAGGCATGAAGCCTATCGGTCGTGTTTGGATCTATAAATAAATAGACATGTATGTTTGACATCTATGAAATAGTCGACATGTCAGAAAAGAGTTTACGACAATGTTCAAGGAGTTGAATATGACAAGATTTGATCTTTCATAGCGATATTTAGTCTTGACGGATTAATGTAGCAACCACTACATATAATTTGATATATGATAGTTGAACAAACAAAACAATGTTCTTCTTATAGAATGGTTACCTAGGACGTGTACATGACACTGTCCGAAGGGTTTTGTTAATTCAAAGGATGCTAAAAGGGCATGCAAACTTCATTGGTTGAAGTAAGCATAACAGAGTTAGAATCTTCACTGTGATGAAACTGTTAAAATGTTTAATTTCATCGAAAATGATGAATATGCTTGCATTTGCAAGAAGTTAAGTGGGAATGCTGAGAAAAATTTCCAATACATTATGTAGAGTACATATTGTTGATTGGAAATGATGTATCTTTTAATGACACGGATTAAGAATTTCATTAAAATTAAATTTTGATGAAAGACTTGGGCAAAACCGAAATATTTGGCATAAATGTATATATGGATAGATTGAGGCGCTAATATGGTTGTGCCAGACGTACATATATGAGATATTGAAAGGGTTCAATATGGAAACAACAAGAAAGGTTCTTGCTACATGGAAAGTATTGAATCAAGATTCAAGTGTATCGATACTTGGTGAGTGAAATCACATGAATATTTTGATCAATAATACCATGATATGTACATATCTAGATATGTCCTATGCTCTAAATGTTGTGAGCATATACCAGAATGATTCATAAGATGATCATTAGACGATAGTAAATATATTCTTATGAGCTTTGGAAGAACTAGGAATATATCATGTATAAGTGACAAATAGTTGAAAGTATTTCATTGTAAAGTGTTACATTGATACTAGTTTGTCACAAGATACAAATTAAATTTATCTCAATTTAAACTATGGGTGGCACAATGTAATGGAAAGGAAGTTCCATGATGGATTTGGATGAGTTCCAATGTTAAGACATTGTGATAGATACTACAATAAAAGGCTAAGTATATGACTGATATAGTAGCAGCAAAGGAGGGAAATTATGTTAAGTAGTTTGTTATCAAACTAGGTGTGGTTCACAGTGGGATAATACTATGAAGATATATTTTATGTCAATACTATAAACATGTTTTAACCCAAAGGAACTAAAAGTCTCACCGAAGGACTAAATTTATACAATGCCATCTCATTAGAGAATGGGTGATGCGTAGAGACGCAAAGACATGCAAATACACACAGAACTAAAAATGTCAGATCCGGAGATTATGTTAACCACTAGCAAAAGCGTATATTGAACACCTAGGTATTGTATATACAAGTTTACAAACTAGATTATTGACTCTAGTGCAAGTGGGAGACTGAAGGGAATATGCCCGAGAGGTAATAATAAAGTGGTTATTATATTATTCCATGTTTATGATAAATATTTATTTTGCATGCTATAATTGTATTAATTGGAAACGTTAATACATGTGTGTTTAATAAACAAAATACAAAGTTCCTAGTAATGCCTCTCATATAAACTAGCTCATTGATTAACAAGATGATCAAGGTTTCTTGATCATGGACATTAGATGTTGTTAATAACAAGGTCACAACATTGGTGGAACGATGTGATGAACATTCATGCGAAGTATAGCATTACGATCAAAGTCATCATGTTTATATTGCTATAACATCATACGAAGTAATCCTAGTCCTTAGACCATGAGATCATGTCAATCACTAACACTAGAAGAGTATCTTGATAACATCAAACATCACACCATGAAAGGGTGACTATAAAGGTGGGTTCGGTGCTACGAAGGTGTTATGTAGAGGCTCATGGATCATGAGTGAGATTTGTCCATCCCAATGACAAATAGATATACTCAGGGCCCTCTCGGTGATATCACATTGAAATAGCTTGCAAGCAAGTGATGTGATCACTAGAATGTTATATCACGGGAACGAGAAAAGAGTGCATGTCGGTACGAGATCAAACTAGGTATAAAGATACTGATGATCGAATCTCGGACATGTAATATACCGCGAGACAAAGGGATTTAGTTACAACGTTAAAGGTTCACACAATCACAAGAGTCATTGTTGAATGTGTGGGAGTCAGTATGGATCGCCAGGTCTCGCTACTGATTATTGATTGGAGAGGGGTCTCGATCATGTGTGCATTATTTGCAAACCATAGGGTGACACACTTAAGGGACACCGACACCATTTGGAGCAAATATATTTCAAATAAAGATTTAAGAAAGCGTTGGAATCATTTCGATGGAAAGAATTGTTTCGGGTGAAATTGCAGAAACTGGTTCTGCATGTAATATTGAAATGTTGCAAGGGGATTTATGTGAATGTTTGTTAATTAAATGTAATTAACAAAATTCTGAATAAAATAAAAAAATAGTTTTATTAAATGAGAGATACATTAATTTTTGTGGAAAATTAATGCATGTATGAGTGGAATTTTGAGTGGAGGATTTTTATGGGAGTGGGAGCTCCACCCACATGAATGTGGAAGAGGTGGGGGCACCCACCATGGATGCCACGCCATGGCCCTTGGCTGCCCCCTCTCCCTATAAAAGGCCCCCCTCTTCTGCTCTCACATGACACCTCCTCGTGAAGGATCTCTCTCCCCCTCTAGAAATTATTCTCCATGGTCTTGGATTAGTGAGATACATGTTCCCGGTGGCTTTATCTATAAAGGAGTTGCTGCTTCCACTGCTTTGCTGGAGCGAGGGATGGAGGTTGTCAGGGTACCCGACGTGTGTGCGATCACGGATACACCGCTGCTTTTGTGGTGCTGGACCTGCAGGACTTGCTAGTGCTGGACCTGCAGGACTCGCTGGACTTCATCACGGTCTTGAGATCGGCAAGTCTATGACTACATCATCCATGAAATCAGTTTCATTAACAATGCTTTGTCGATCTTCAAGGGTATGTTCTCTATGGATGTATATCCACTTGTTGCTTGTATCTAGTAGATAGATCTTGGCGTATAATAGTTTCCATCATAGGATTTTTTTTTATTTTCTATGCTGCGAACCCAACATGCCAAAAGTACACCAAACAGGCCCATGTTCTGCACTACAAGAAAAGTTGGCTTTTACAATGGATGGTTTTCGTGGTTGAAGGCTTGTTTTTCGTGGCTACATAGTTTTCTACGACGGATGCCCTTCGTGGTAAAAGCCTCGTCACAAAAGAATCTACCACGGTTTTTTTCCTGACCATGGCGGATCGCACCATTCAGCCACGAAAACTTGTTCCGTCGTAGATCTGTTCGCCAGCCGCGTTGACTACCGACGTCATGCAAAATGCCACCTGGCAAAAACCGTTAACACCCAGTTGCCACCGTTAACGGCCACCGAAACCGTGGTAGAAGCCAGGCCCAGCCAAGGCCTGCTAATAATTAATTGGGCCAGCCCATTAGGAGATCCCAATAAGATTATGGCCCATTACTGTTTCGTTCGACACTATTCGAAATGGGCCCAAAAGATGTGGCTAGCAGCGGCCCGCGAATGTCAGGCCCGTTACTTTTTGGGCCTATAGAAGCCCACATTGTTCGAATACTGTGCGTCCCATTAACAGCCTGCGTCAAGTCACTCTTATACATTTAAGGCCTGCGGTCAGCCCATCACTGTTTATCGCAACCCATCGTGGGCCGCCTACTGATGACCCTTCTCTTAGATGGTCCATTACTATTCCGGCCTGTTACTGTTCTGGCTTTTCACTGTTCCGGCGTTTAGCTCTTTATGCCCACAAGCAGCCCTTTACTGTTCTAGTCTGGTAAATGTGTCGGCCTATTATTGCCCTCGCCTGGAAATTTCTCGGGCCATTACGGTTCAGGCTTGTCACTGTTGTGGCCTTTTACTCTTGCGGCCCTTTACTGTTGAGGCCGGCTACTGTTTTGGTCTATTACTATTCTAAGATTTTATGGTTTTTGTCTGTTACTGTGATGGGTTGTTTCTGCTCTGGCCTGCTACTGTTGCGGCCTGCTATGGCCTGTTACTGTTACGGCTTGTTACTGTTACGGCCTGTTAATGTTACGGCTTGTTACCACTTGCGGGTCAGCCCATTACGTTTACAGCCTTTTATAGTTTTGGCCTTTGTAAAGCCCATGTCAATATCATAAAACGTGTATAATAATCTAGCATTTTTACTGTTTATCGTCTGCCAAATACACGATGGGCCAATAACAAAGCACAGTACTGTTCCCTAATCGACCTGCCTGGCGTAGTTACCGTAACGACTACCGCCATGTGTGGACGATGTCAACTAAATGCCTAACATGGCCTACACCAGTTATCTAGATATTATATCAGCTACAAACTTCTTAAAATTATTACATATTATCAACTCAAGGGAAAGAAAAATCGGCATTTCAGTTGACAATCAAGTTGATAGCAGAGTCCTCAATTTGCTTTCTCAATTGATCACCTGCATCTTCCTTTGAGTGTGACAACTACATTGTAGGAGACATGATCTTGCATCCCCCTCTTTGGTGGCGATAGCAATAATTGTAGTCTAAAACTAAGTAATAACAAGTTAATAC
This sequence comes from Avena eriantha, assembly GCA_910589775.1. Classification (NCBI taxonomy): domain Eukaryota; kingdom Viridiplantae; phylum Streptophyta; class Magnoliopsida; order Poales; family Poaceae; genus Avena; species Avena eriantha. Next base: position 434,615,352 of record OU342744.1, read on the forward strand.
ATCAAACAAGACAAACTACTCATTTAACTGATATGACATGAGCTATGATCTGGAGTTTACAACTGGTTAATGGTTCAATTATTGACCAACACGTCAAACAAACATGATAGGCAAGCGCGCATTAAACAAGTGTGCCTACCGTGAAATGAGCAATCAAAAAATGTGTGTGTGTGGCTTAGAGTTTCAGCAAAAATAAACTCGCCAGGTAATTTTAACAAATATATATGGAAGCAGTTCTATACCCTAAAATGCAAGAGACATTGGGTGACTCGGAATTTGCACAGAGCCACAAAATGGCATGCATTTACTATCATAACAAAGAATGAACTAGATAGAAATTATAACCGCATCATACAAGAACCTGTAGAGCAGGAATGCAAACCACGAATGAACTATATATTGTAGAGGATCATTATGTCATGTCTTAGGACAAACCGGACCTAGAACAAGATGCGAGATATAATGGCGTCGCTCGTGAACCTGTAGAACAAGACAGACAAGCATTAGACAAGTGTGCCTAGAATGAAATGAGCAATCAAACAAAGTGTTTCTTAGAATTTCAGCAAATATATATGGAAGCAGTGGCATCTCCTGGAATGCATAGAGTCGTTGGGTGACTCAGAATTTGCAGTGAGCTACACAATGGCATGTAGGTACTATCATAGCTAAGAATCAACCAGATAGAAATTATAATGGCATCATAAGAGAACTTCTAGAGCAGGAATGCAAACCACGAGTGAACTACATAGTAGAGGACAGTTATGCCATTTCTCAGGACGAACCAGCACCAGATAAGAAAGTAATGACATCCCTTGTGAACTTGTAGAATAGGATATGCAAACCAACATGTCCATTGTTCCATTTTGAGCTATATGCAAGAAAAATCAAATAGTTAGTGATACAGCTTTTGAAGAACTAGATGGCAACAACAAAATTATAATCAAATTAGTAAGAAGAGTTTAAATAGCTACTACAGGATAGCAGAATGATGCCAAGGAGGAAATAATAGTAGGAACTGATCTCAGGACGAACTAGATAGATTCAGCAACTATAGAGCAGGGAATCCACACTAATATTTTCTGCAGACTTCAGATTTTGCAAGAATTACGCGGTAGCAGGCAATTACTGTTGTATGTAGTAGCTAAGAACATGTGCATGACAAACTAATAGACATGTCCATGACTTTAAATTTGTAGAGCAGGGAATGCAAACCAACATGTCTAATGACCTTGTATGTACTAGCAGGAAGAACATGCATGCCCACTGACTTGTATGTATGAGCACGGTGACAAAAATGCAGTTCACTGTGGCAGGCTTAAATCTACTGTACTGCTGACAAAACAAAAACGGGTTCAGATTTGGTTAACCTTGGTCGGAGAGGCGTCTTAGCATCGTCGGTACCGTGCGGGTGACATCTAGGTCACTGAGGGTGCTGCGATTGCGGTGGTTGTTGGCGTCGGGGAAGCAGATCTTGGGCGGTCGATGCCGGCTTAAGCGCCATGGACGAGAGCATTGCTGAGGCAGATCCAGTGCAGTGAACATAGATGGCCGAGCAGCTGGTTTAGAGTGGTGGACATGGAACTCCTTGAATTAGATCACGTCCGATGTACACCGGTGAAGTGGATCCGGTACTATTGGGTAGCTTACGGTAGCCAGGAAGTAGAGCTTGGGCGGTTGATGACGCCATCGGCGTGGTGAATGACAGCGCAGCTCCAGTGCAGTGGCAGAGAGACCCGATGAACCAGATCCGGTGGGTGAGCATCGGTGGAGCAGCTCCGTGGCGGTGCACGAGACCGCAGCTCAAGCGGCTCCGGCCGCTGTAAAATTGCCATCAGCCGGTGCTCGTGGTGGTTGTGGAGGTGAGGGCGTGGGAGAGAGCGGGCTGGGATCTTTGGAAGGACCAGCGAGAAAATCTAGGTGAACCCATACTAAGGGGGTGAACAGGAACATAAATTATGATCGTTCCCCCAAGCTAACGACTTTAGATTTCCCATAGGGTGTCAGAACAATGGGTAGAATAGGAATTTTGAAGTCAAAAGTTTTTGAAACTAAGGGGCAGGAGATGCTTCAAGATCGGTGTGTGATTTTGCCACTTGATTGAGATTTTGAATTTGGCGATCGTCCATCTAATAATAATATAAAAATGGTACTGCCTCGGTGGGATATTTTGCTTCAAAGTTTTTGAAACTAAGGGGCGGGAAATGCTTCAAAGTCAGTGTATGGTTTAGCCGCTCGATTGAGATTTTGAATTTGACAAGCGCCCATCTGATAAAAATACAAAAATGGTACTCCCCTGGTGGGAGATTTTGCCTCAAAGTTTTTGAAACAGAAGGGCGTGAAATGCTTCAAAGTTAGTGTGTGGTTTTGCCGCTCGATTGAGATTTTGAATTTAACTAGCGGCCATCTTTAGATAATAATACAAAAATGGTATTCCCCCGGTGTGAGATTTTGCCTCAAAGTTTTTGAAATGGAGGGGCGGGAAATGCTTCAAAGTGGGTGTGCAGTTTTGCCGCTCGATTGAGATTTTAAATTTGGCTAGCATCCATCTAATAATAATAATATAAAAATGGTACTCTCTTGGTCGGATATTTTGGCTCAATTTTTTTGAAACGGTTAGTGATAGCTATGAGATTCGACACATTTTTGATGGCTTTTATTGATGATTTTCTCCCGGATTTAATCGTTTTCTGGCTTACCTAACGCTAATACTTCGTTAGCGAAGAAAACTTGGATTTTAATGTGTGTTCCTAGTTCTGAACGTCAACAGAAGGATTTAACTAGAGAAATACAATATTCTGGAGAAAACAACCAAGTCCCACTTTGGAAGCACGCGAGGGGAGCTCACAGACGGTTTAACGACCAACTATATGGTGGGAATGGCCGTATAGTTCCCGCTGTATAGCTGCCGCCGCCTCTGTCTTGTCAAAAGGGAAAACTTCCGTGAAGGGACGGGGGACGAAAACAGAACACAACTGCCGCCACACCATCTAGAAGGGAGAAAGAAGGGATACGGAGAAGAAGGAGAAGACGTTCTTCATCTCGCTCCACGATCTTCGACCTCCTATCCAATACACCCCCATATCCACTACTTGTACTTGAGAGAGAGAGGGATCTCCACCTTGCAAGACTAGGGTTTGAGATTGTTTCTTCGCATCTTGAACTGCGTTGGATATTTTTCTATTCTTATTGTGGATCTCCACAGTAATACCAAGACAAATTCCCTTTATTTTATTATATTGATGATCCGTTCTTCTCTCATGTGTGAGTAATTCCCTTGGGCATGGGAGATGTAGGGGATTGGTGAGATGTGATGTGCCTTCATATATTTTTCATTAGTTTGTGATTGATTATAATTACTATATTATGTGTGCTTGACTATCAGTGGGATGCTTAATGCTTGTTGTCCAATTAAGGGCCCAGACAACATGATACCTTGTTCTACATAGATAAGATCTTGTTCGCTAGTGGACCGGTGACCCTCGGGTGACACGGGGATATCAATGGAAAGCTAGTTGACTCGAGGATAACGAGTAACCACTGTGCTTATTGCATTAGTCCGATCCAAGGAGCTTAATCGCTAAGCGACCTGAAGGGTCTTAATCGTCTAGTGTCTGACCATGGTTTTGGTAGCAGGCTAGTAGAATTATTGAAGTTGGGATGAAATCTACCAAGAGGAGTTCCGGCTAATTATGTGTTGCTCGCCTACACATATATCTATAAGATTATAATTGTTACATTTACCACTCGTCCACCTGGCACATGCACTATCACCATGAACTAAATCTCCCTGCGCCTTCTTTCGTCATCTGCAGAAAACAACAAACAAGCAAAGTTGTTCTTTACTTTTATGCATTTTATTTCTAAAGTTTATATTTTAGTTCTATTTAAATCTATTACATTTAATCAAAACCACATTCTTATTTCAACACTTGCAGCCAATTCACTCAAAGACATATGACAACTTTGGGTGTGACAGAGACTTCACTAATAAACACTTACCTTTGGGCTCCCTGTGGGCTCGATATCTGAACTTCAAAACTAGCTACAAATGATCTGTGCACTTGCAGACATCAAGCTATTTTCTGGCGCCATTGTCGGGGAGCTAAGTGCTAAGTGTTTGTATTTTGACATTTCAGGTGTTGCTACTATAGAATGTTGTCCCTAGGAGACAAAGGGTCTACACGCTCTTGTAGGTCCTATCTGCCAGATTATATTGAGCGCGTACCTGCTCAATGGCGCGAAGAAATTATTGAAAAACTTTTAAGATCAAATAAAGTTGAAGTTCAAAACCTAAGTGATATTATGGAAATTATGTCTATTTATAGGACAACTCCTATGAAACCTGAGAAAACTCTCAAGGAATACAATGCTCCAAGTTCTGAATTTCTTAAACAACCAATATAGTTCCCTAATCCTGGAGTTAGAGAATATCGATTTGATGGTGGAATTATTGAAATTTTGCAGGAGAAAGCTTTCAGTGGAAGGGAAGATGAAGACCCAGGAAGGCATATAAGAGAATTTGACGATGTGATAACATCGCTTGGACCAAAAGATTTGCCAAGAGTCTTCTCTCGTCTTAAATTATTTCGATGGTCTCTTAAAGGTAAAGCTCTAGACTGGTTATATTCTCTACCTCGCCATTATATTAAATGTTGGGAAAACTGCATTACTAAATTCATAAACAAGTTTCTTCCTTTTAAAAAGGTAACTGAACTAACAAAGAACATAGGAAACTTTAGTCAGAACATGGGAGAAAACTACCCACAAGCCTAGGAAATATTCTTTGGAATGATGAATAGTATTCCTAATCGTGGCTATTCTGAATTAACAATCTGCCATTTATTTTACCATGGCCTCAATACTCAATGTAGGGAATTGCTTGACTTCTCAGCAGGAGGATCAATAAATACCTTAACTATTAAAGAATGTTTGGAATTAATGTCTACTAGGGCTAATAATGATTCTTTATATAATCCTGATTTTGGTATTAAGCCGGAAAAAGGGATACTTCGGATAACTCCTGATCTTATGCCTGAGGTACGTAAAACTATGAAAGAAAAAGGTATACCCTCTGAACTTGCTAAAGAAAACAAGGAAGATTTGTTACAAGTTTTAACTGAAGAAGATGAAAGTATAAAAGTTTTTCAAGAATTAAAACATTGACAAGTAAAATCTCATAATAACTTGCATAAGCATTTCCAAAAACACAAAAAGAGTTTGGCAGAACTCACTGAAAACTATGATGAGATTGGCCAAGAAATAAAATTATTTCATAAGTATCTTAGTATGATTGAAACCCAGTGTGAACAAATAACATCTACTTATCAAATTTTTCTTCGTGATGATAAAGATATTTCTGTTTCTACTAATGTTGTCACAAGAAGGGGTGCAATTGTTACAGGACCCTTAGGACCACTGGAATACGAAGCTGAAAAGGAGCGAAAGGAAAAAGCCTTGCTCGAAGCAAGTCAAGAAGATGATACATTGGTGGATCCTCAAGACGAAAATGATATGCAAGAACAAACCAAGGAGGACCACAATGATGCACAGGATGATCATTATGATTCTGATACAGAAACGGTTGATGCAAGAGAAGATAAAGAAACAAGTAAATAAGATGAAGTTGTTGTAGTAGAAAAGAAGAAAAGCAATAAGCAACAACAAAATAAAGCAACGAAAGCGCCTGACCCCCCGAAAAAGGTAAAAGACAAGAGTAAGTCAGGTGAGAAAAGCTTCCTTATCCAGATCGAAAAAAGAAAGCACCCGATGAGGCAATTTATAATTCTTTTACAAAGGCACTTAGTGACCTTCGTCTAGAAATCATTTGCAGATGCAATCAAAGTTCCTACTTATGGTAAATTCCTTCGTGATATTCTTAGTAGAAAGAAATAACTGAAACTGTAGCTATGAACTAGCTATCTTGCTAACGGGATGCTTTTATCTAAGTCTGGAGATCTTGGAATACCAACTATATCTTGCTCAATAGGTAAAACTGATATTCATAATGCCTTATGTGATCTAGGAGAAGGAGTTAGTGTAATGTCATACTCCCTCTATAAAAGATTAGGATTAGGGGAGTATTCTCCTACTACTATCACTTTACAGATGGCTAACAAGTCCAGTAAACAACCTATTGGTATGATTGAGGATGTCTTACTTAGGATAGATGAGCATGTTATTCCCACTGATTTTATCATTCTTGAAATGCCATAAGATGAAAGATTATCTATAATACTTGGAAGAACCTTCCTCAGTACTGTAGGTGCATCAGTAGATTGTGCAGAAGGGAAGATAATATTTAATGTTTATGATGCTGAAATCATCCGGTATTTTCCAAAGAAGTTAGAACAGGAGAAAGATAGGTTCCACCGGCAAAACGAGTTCATGTAGTAAGTGCCATTGATAAGGGGCAACCAAAGGTAAGAATTCGGGAAGAGAGAAGAGGTTGAGTGATTCAACCATTCTTAATAAATGCTTAATGGGAATCAACCCATTTTCGTCAATTTAGTAGATTAGAGAATAAAAAGTTCATCATATTCCTACCACTTTTTCATAGACATTCTTGCGGAAGCACGCCCGTGAAGATGCAGCTGTCAAAAAGTAGTAGAAATGTCGATTGAATGAGTAGAGAATAATAATAAGAATAAAAGTTTGAGTTTTCTATTTACAAAAGCTAAAATTTTGCTTTTAATATGCTAATGTTGGTCGACAATTTTTACTATAAATTTTCTGTTAAAAACTTGGTATTTCACTAAGTTATGGGATAAGAAGGTATCCTCGAAGAAATAGAGTTTTTTTGATGATTACTGATGGTTTAACGACCAACTATACAACATGAATAAAAATTCCGGCCGTATAGTTCCGGTCATATAGTTATCTTTGCCATCAACAAATTTTCTTCGAAGGCACAAACAGTTTAACGACCAACTGTACGGAGGGAATAAAAATTCTAGCGGTATAGATATCGATGCCTTCATACAAAATTTCTGAAAGGTACTGACAGTTTAACGACCAACTATACGGCGGGAATAAAAATTCCGGCCGTATAGATATCGATGCCTTCGTAGAATTTTATTCCAAAAGTACTGGAAGTTTAACGACCAACTATACAGCGGGAATAAAAATCCCGGCGGTATATTTCTGGCCGTATAGATATGTATGCTAGTTTTAGAAATCTATCTCGAGAGACAGACAGTTTAATGACCAAATATATGGTGGGATCACTTTGATCCGGCCATATAGTTGCGCCCGTATAGTTGTTTTCCTGTATAAAGAAGCCCTAGCTGGTGGCACCCCTCAACTATACAGGCGGAGCACCATCACCCGCCCGTATAGTTCCGGCTGTATAATCCGATGCGACCACAAAATCGCACCGGGCCGGCTAGGTCTTCCTCCTCTCCTCATTATTTCTCTCATATTCTCTCTCCAAACCTCTCAAACTCCACCTAGAACTCTTGATTCTTCGCGGATTTCATTCGTTTGAGTGGGTGAATCAATAGATCGATATGTTTCTCTCCCTATCCATGCTTTATTTTCAGATTTCCATGGTTGAAACCCTCACATTGATCTAGTGGATGAACTCAAGCTTATTTAGTTTTACCTATTAATTTCTCACGTTAGGATTGAATTTTTCCACTTAGAATTGTTCATATATCATATAGAAACTATATGCCTAAAGTTTTTATGGTGAAATTTTTCAATGCATCACGATGAACAAAATTGGTAGCCTTTTTCGTTCGAGAAAGCGCCAATGGGGAGAGGGCTCAAGTTCGAGGGACCAAGCCCCACACAACTCCAAGATGGACATTGTCGCATCGAGGAGGGTGATGCCCACACGTTGGGCCGACCACAACTTTCTCACCACGGCCAGGTTGAAGACGGACTTCGACCTCATGTGCAGCAGGTCGGGGTTGGCGGTACTTGGCTTTGCAAGCCATGACACCTACGCCGAGCTCACCCATGAGTTCCTTGCCTCCTTCTACGACAACCACAAGGAGAAAGGTAACCTGTGCACAATAAGCTTCACCACGAACCGTACGCACTATGATGTGAGTTTCGAGCAATTTTGCAATGCTTTCAGCTTCCCCCATACCAGGGAGCCCAATATTATTAACCTCTATAGCGTCACAAGTGGAGAGACCTGGGAGGTTATTTGTATTAATGGTGGCAGTCACTTCTATCAGAAGAAGATGTCCACCATTCAGAACCCAACCATTCGCTACTTTGCTTTGTTCCTCGCCAACACGATGTTGGGAAGGGGTGATACTGGTTCCATGGCCAATCAGGACATGGCAATGATCACCAAGGCCCTCTTCCCGAATGGTACACAAAGCCCCAGTCCTACAGCTCTACTCATCCAACACTTTCGCCACCAAAGCAACAAGACCAAAGGTGATATTCACATTGGTGGATTGGTAACCCACCTTGCCTATGCATTAAACATTGCACTACCTGTTATGGAACCTGTTGACGGCTCCAAACTTATGGACATCAAATATTTGACTGCTTGTAGCTTCCTTAGTGTTTACCATGCTAACCGGAGGCTCCGAGCATATCAATTTAGTTATCTTGATGACATACATATTGAGTAGGTTCAGCTGCCATGTCCCCAAGCCTTCTTGATTATGGAGAAGGACACTTGGATCCTCATCAAGGACCAAGTCATGGAGATCTTGGCCGAGTACCAGCTCGAGGAGGAGGAAGATGAAGGGCATCAGGATGAGCTGGAGCAGGAGGTAGAGCAGGGGCACAACCTTGCTTGGGAAGGACAACAGCAGTAGCCAGGAGGAGCCTAGGAACCATGGCCCAAACAGCCACAACAGGGTGATACGTTGCTAACGTATCTATAATTTTTGATGTTCCATCCTTGGTTTATATCTACCTTCTTATGTTTTGTCCACACTTTGGAGTATATACACTTTCTTAGACTAACCTATTAACAAGATGCCACAGTGCCAACTGCCTATTTTTTGTTGTTTTTGGTTCCAGGAAAGTCAGAAAATGAATATTCTCGGAATTGGACGGGACAAAAGCCAAAGTCAATATTTCACCGAGGGGGACACGGAGCCAGAAGTGTTGGAGATATGCCCAATAGGCAATAATAAGAGTGGTTATTATTATATCTTTGTGTTTATGATGAATGTTTGCATCCCATGCTATAATTGTATTATAAGGAAACACTAATACATGTGTGTTTTGTAAACATAAAAGAGTCCCTAGTAAGCCTCTTGTTGAACTAGCTTGTTGATTAATAGATTATTATGTTTTCCTGATCATGGACATTGGATGTCATTAATAACAAGGTTATATCATTAGGAGAATGATGTGATGGACACACACACCCATAGTAAGTGTAGAATAAGATCAAGTCATTAAGTTCGTATTGCTACAAGCTTTCAAATGCATAGTAACCTAATCCTTCGACCATGAGGTTATGTTAATCACCATCACCGGATGGGTACTTTGACGACATCAAACACCGCTTCGTAACTAGGTGGTTATAAAGGTGTCATTGGGTATTCTGAAAGTATGTGTTGAAGCGCATGGACCAAGATTGGGATTTGTCCATCCATATGACGGATAGATATGCTCTGGGCCCTCTCGGTGGAACGTCATCTAGTTAGCTTGCAAGCATGTGACTAGGTCACAAGGGATGACATATCATGGAATGAGTAAAGAGTACTTATCAGTAACGAGGTAGAACTAGGTATGGAGATACCGACGATCAAACCTCGAATAAGTAGAGTATCGCGTGACAAAGGGAATTGGTTTCGTATGTTAATGGTTCTATCGATCACGAAGTCATCGTTGAGTATGTGGGAGCCGTTATGGATCTCCAGATCCCGCTGATGGTTATTGATCAGACATGTGTCTCCATCATGTCTGCATATTCACGAACCGTAGGGTGACACACTTAAGGTTCGATGCTGTTTAGTCAGATATGGAATGTGCGTTGGAGACTGAATGTTGTTCAGAGTCTCGGATTGGATCTGGGACATCACAAGGAGATCCAGAATTGTTCGGAGAATAAGATTCATATAATGGAGATCATTTTCTAGGTTTGGAAATGTTCCGGAGTGTTTATATGGGGATTCTAGAAGGTTTCGGAATGTTCCGGAAAGTTCTAGAATGTTCCGTGGACTTTACTTGAAAACCAAGAAAGGAAAGGGGAAGACTTGGGGGGGGGGGAAGGAAACTCCCTCTCCCTCTCCCTTGTGCGCCGGCCCTAGGAGGTGGGCCTAGGGGTGGGAACCCTAGGCCGCACCCCTCCCTCTATAGATAGAGGGGTGGAGGCGCCACCCCCTTGCCCCTCCACTCTTTGCCCTAGCCGCCTCTCTCCTCCTCCTTTGCTCTTCTCAGGATTAGGCGAAGCCCTGCAGAATTCTCTACTCCACCACCACCACCACGCCGTCGTGCTACTGGGATTCCGTGGAGAGATCTACTACCTCCGCTGCTCGCTGGAACGGGGAGAGGAAGGTCTGCATCGACTCCACACGTGTGACCGACTGCGGAAGCACTACCGGAACGCGGCACCGGAAGGATCTTCTACTCGATCTTCAGATCAGCAAGTGATCGTCTACATCAACCACGAGATCCGATCTCGCACAAGGCTTTCGGATCTACAAGGGTTAGTACCGATCTATCTCGTTGCACATGTCTAATAGATTAGATCTTGGCTTTTATCTAGATTAGATCTGGGTTTTGTTCGTTCTTGCGGTAGAATTTTTTTGTTTTCCATGCTACGAACCCATCAGTGGTATTAGAGCCGTGTCTATGCATAGATCTGTTGCACGAGTAGAACACAATGGTTTTGTGGGCGTTGGTGCTCGTGCCGTCTTTTGCTTTGTGTACTTTGCATCTTGCCGTATGGTGGGATGAAGCGGCTCGGGCTAACCTTACATGCCATCGCACATGAGACTTGCTCCACGCTTGACGTGTAACTTGCTTTGCACAAGTGGCTTTGCGGGTGTTTGTCTCTCTCACCATAGTATAGATCCAATTTACACTTTGTACTTGATAGCACTTGTATCAACATTATGGTTCAGTTTCGTAGGTAAGATCCGTTCTTATTCGAAATCCCCAAACCACGTAAAACATGGAAAGAAAATTAGAGGCGTCTAACTTGTTTTTACAGGGGTTTTGTGATGTGATATGGCCATCATGTGATTGTGTTTATATTTGATGTATGCAATGATCCTTGTTGTAATATGGTAACCGGCAGGAGCCTAATGGTTGTCTTTAATTCTATTAAGACCTGCGTGTCTATTCATCTTGTAATAGCTTTATTCCAAGTAGTTGTTATAGTTGCTAGTGATGATGGACAACCATGAAGCGGCGCCACTGACCTTGACGCAATGCTGGTGATGATGGAGATCATGTCCATGCTTTGGAGATGGAGATCAAAGGCATAAGAAGAAAGGGCCATATCATATCACACTAATTATGAATTGCCTGTGATGTTAATCCTTTATGCATCTTGTATTGCTTAGATCGCGACGGTAGCATTATAAGATGATCCCTCTCACTAAATATCAAGTAATAAAGTGTTCGTCCTTAGTTGGCACCGTTGCTAAGACTCGTCGTTTCGAAGCCTCACGTGGTGATCGGTTGTGATAGATTCTACGTGTGCATACAACGGGTGCAAGCCAGATTTGCACATGAGGAAACTAAGGTTAATCTTGACGAGCCTAGCATGTACAGACATGGTCTTGGAACACGGAATACCAAAAGGTAGAGCATGAGTCATATAAATGATATGATGAACATGAATATTGTTTGCCAATGAAACTACATCTTCTCTCGTGAAGATCGGACTTGGTGTAGTGGATTTGGTTCATGTAATCACTAAGACAACATGAGGGATGTTGTTTTGAGTGGGAGTTCACTTAGTTAATTTAAAGAATTTAGATTGAACTCAATTCTTCATAAACTTAGTCTAAACTACTTGCAAATTTGTTGTAGATTATGGAAAACCTCTCCATAAATTTCAATGTGTTCCTAGAGAAAGAAAAGCTTAAGAACAATGGAAGCAACTTCACGGACTGGTTCCGTGGACTGAAGATTGTCCTTAGGGCTGGTCAGTTGACCTATGTGCTCGAAGCACCGCTAGGTGACCCACCTGCAGAAGATGCCACCGATGATGTAAAGAATGTTTATGCCACTCGGAAAAATCACTACTCCACAGTTCAGTGTGCCATCCTGTACGGTTTAGAAACGGAGCTTCAGAAGCACTTTGAGCACCACGACCTATTTGAGATCATTAAAGAGCTTAGGCTGATTTTTGAGACTCACGCGGCCGTGGAGAGCTACGAGGCCTCCGAAAAGTTCTTTAACTGTAAGATGGAAGAGGGTAGCTCCGTTAGCGAGCACGTGCTCACCATGTCTGGGCACGCAAACAAGCTCCAAGAGTTGGGGATAACGATTCCTAATGAGTTAGGGATTCACCGTGTCCTCCAATCACTGCCACCGAGTTTTAAGAACTTTGTGATGAACTACAATGTGCACTACATGAACAAGACGTTGCCTGAACTATCGTCCATGCTGAAAACTGCTGAAGCGGAGATCAAGAAGGAGCACCAAGTGTTGATGGTCAATAAGACCACCAATTTCAAGAAACAGGTCAAGCCTAAGAACAAGGGCAACATCAAGAAGGACGGCAAGAAAGCTGCCGCACCTGCTAAGAAGCCCAAGGCTGGTCCTAAGCCTGAAACTGAATGCTTCTACTGCAAGGGTGCTGGCCACTAGAAGCGTAACTGCCCCAAGTACCTGGCGGATCTGAAGAATGGCAACATCAAGAAGAAAGGTATATTCAATATACATGTTATTGATGTGTATCTTACTAGTAATCGTAGTAGTGCCTGGGTATTTGATACAGGTTCGGTTGCTCATATTTGTAACTTGAAACAGGAGCTACGGAATAAGCGAAGACTGGCGAGAGACGAGGTGACGATGCGCGTTGGAAATGGCTCCAAGGTTGATGTGATCGCCGTCGGCACGCTCCCTCTACATCTACCATCGGGATTAGTTTTAAATTTGAATAATTGTTATTTGGTGCCTGTGTTAAGCATGAACATTATATCTGGATCTTGTTTATTGCGAGACGGTTACTCTTTTAAGTCCGAGAATAAAGGTTGTTCCATTTATATGAGTAATATCTTTTATGGTAATGCACCTAAGATGAATGGTTCATTCTTACTGAATCTCGATAGTAGTGATACACATGTTCACAACATAGATGCTAAATGAACAAAATTGAATGATAATTCTACATACATGTTGCACTGTCGTCTTGGTCACATTGGAGTGAAGCGTATGAAGAAACTCCATTCGATGGACTTCTTGAATCACTTGAAAGATGCGAAGCATGTCTAATGGGAAAAATGACTAAGACTCCATTCTCTGGAATAATGGAGCGAGCTACAGACTTATTGGAAATAATACATACCGATGTGTGCGGTCCAATGAGTGTAGTATCGCGTGGTGGATATCGTTATGTTCTCACCTTCACAGATGACTTAAGTAGATATGGGTATGTCTACTTTATGAAACATAAGTCCGAAACTTTCGAGAAGTTTAAGGAATTTCAAAGTGACGTGGAAAATCATCGTAACAAGAAGATTAAGTTTCTGTGTTCTGACCGCGGAGGTGAATATCTAAGTTATGAGTTTGGCATGCATTTAAAGAAATGTGGAATAATTTCGCAATTGACACCGTCGGGAACACCATAGCGTAATGGTGTGTCCGAACGTCGTAATCGAACTCTCTTAGATATGGTTCAATCTATGATGTCTCTTACAGATTTACCGCTATCATTTTGGGGCTATGCATTAGAGACTGCCGCATTCACTTTAAATAGGGCACCATCTAAATCTGTTGAAATGACACCGTACGAATTGTGGTTTGGAAAGAAACCTAAGTTGTCGTTCCTTAAAGTTTGGGGCTACGAAGCGTATGTAAAGAAGTTACAACCTGATAAGCTTGAACCCAAAGCGGAGAAATGCGTCTTCATAGGATACCCTAAAGAAACAATTGGGTATACCTTCTATCATAAATCCGAAGGCAAAGTTTTCGTTGCCAAGAATGGATCCTTTCTTGAGAAGGAGTTTCTCTCGAAGGAAGTGACTGGAAGGAAAGTAGAACTCGACGAGGTTATTGAACCTTCTCTCGGATTTGAGAGTAGCGCAGCACCGGAAGATGTTTTTGTGCCGCCTGCACCAATTGGAGAGGAAGCTCATGATGGTGATCATGAAACTTCGAACGAAGTTGCTATCGAACCTCGTAGGTCAACGAGGGTTCGTACCACTCCTGATTGGTATGACCCTGCCTTGAACGTCATGTTGGTGGACAACACTGATGACCCTGTGACGTATGAAGAAGCTATGGTGAGCCCAGATTCTGACAAATGGCTAGAAGCCATGAAATCTAAAATGGGATCCATGTACGAAAACCAAGTGTGGAATTTGGTGGACTTACCGGATGGCCGTAAGGCTATCGAGAACAAATGGATTTTCAAAAGAAAAACAGATGCCGATGGTAATGTTACCGTCTATAAAGCTCGACTTGTCGCGAAAGGGTTCCGACAAATTCAAGGAGTTGACTACGATGAGACATTCTCACCTGTAGTGAAGCTAAAGTCTGTGAGGATTTTGTTAGCAATTGCTGCATATTTCGATTATGAGATTTGGCAGATGGATGTCAAAACGGCGTTCCTTAATGGAGACATCGAGGAAGAGTTGTATATGGTACAACCCAAGGGTTTTGTCGATCCTAAAGATGCTAACAAGGTGTGCAAACTTCAGCGCTCCATTTATGGACTGAAGCAAGCATCCCGGAGTTGGAATCAGCGTTTTGATAAAGTAATCAAAAACTTTGGATTTATACAAACTTATGGAGAAGCTTGTATTTACAAGAAAGTGAGTGGGAGCTCTATAGCATTCCTAGTACTATATGTAGATGACATATTGTTGATTGGGAATGACATAGAACTTCTTAATAGTGTCAAAGCCTATTTGAATAATAGTTTTTCAATGAAGGATCTTGGCAAAGCGACATATAATCTAGGCATCAAGATTTATAGAGATAGATCAAGACGCCTAATAGCGCTTTCACAAAGTACATACTTGGACAAGGTTCTAAAGAAGTTTAGAATGGAAGAGAGCAAGAAAGGGTTCGTACCCATGTTGCCAGGTAAGACCTTGAGTAAGACTCAAAGTCCAGCTACGGCAGAAGATAGAGAGAAAATGAATAATATTCCCTATGCCTCGGCCATAGGTTCTATCATGTATGCCATGCTGTGTACAAGACCGGATATAGCACATGCTGTTAGTTTGACTAGCAGATATCAAAGTGATCCTGGAATGGAGCACTGGACAGCGGTCAAGAATATCCTAAAGTACCTAAATAGGACAAAGGATATGGTTCTTTCTTATGGAGGTGATGAACAACTTGTTGTAAATAGTTACACTGATGCTAGTTGGAACACCGATCTAGATGACTCGAAGTCACAGTCTGGATACGTATTTATTTTGAATGGTGCTGCAGTGAGCTGGAGGAGTGCCAAGCAAAGCGTTGTGGCGAAATCTTCAACTGAATCGGAATACATAGCTGCTTCGGAGGCTGCCCAAGAAGCCATGTGGATGAAGGAGTTCATTACTGAACTTGGCGTGGTTCCTAGTGCGTTGGACCCGATGGCCATCTACTGTGACAACACAGGTGCCATAGCTAATGCACAGGAGCCAAGGTCACATAGCAAGCTGAAGCACATCAAGCTACGTTTCCATGCTATTCGCGAGTATGTCCAAGATGGTGACATAAATATTTGCAAAGTACACACTGATCTGAATGTGGCAGATCCGTTGACTAAACCTCTCCCTAGAGAAAAGCATGACCAACACTAGAACGCCATGGGTGTTAGGTATATTACCATGTAATCCAGATTATTTACTCTAGTGCAAGTGGGAGACTATTGGAGATATGCCCAATAGGCAATAATAAAAGTGGTTATTATTATATCTTTGTGTTTATGATGAATGTTTGCATCCCATGCTATAATTGTATTATAAGGAAACACTAATACATGTGTGTTTTGTAAACATAAAAGAGTCCCTAGTAAGCCTCTTGTTGAACTAGCTTGTTGATTAATAGATGATTATGTTTTCCTGATCATGGACATTGGATGTCATTAATAACAAGGTTATATCATTAGGAGAATGATGTGATGGACACACACACCCATAGTAAGTGTAGCATAAGATCAAGTCATTAAGTTCGTATTGCTACAAGCTTTCAAATGCATAGTAACCTAATCCTTCGACCATGAGGTTATGTTAATCACCATCACCGGATGGGTACTTTGATGACATCAAACACCGCTTCGTAACTAGGTGGTTATAAAGGTGTCATCGGGTATTCTAAAAGTATGTGTTGAAGCGCATGGACCAAGATTGGGATTTGTCCATCCATATGACGGATAGATATGCTCTGGGCCCTCTCGGTGGAATGTCATCTAGTTAGCTTGCAAGCAAGTGACTAGGTCACAAGGGATGACATATCATGGAACGAGTAAAGAGTACTTATCAGTAACGAGGTAGAACTAGGTATGGAGATACTGACGATCAAACCTCGGATAAGTAGAGTATCGCGTGACAAAGGGAATTGGTTTCGTATGTTAATGGTTCTATCGATCACGAAGTCATCGTTGAGTATGTGGGAGCCGTATGGATCTCTAGATCCCGCTGATGGTTATTGATCGGAGAGGTGTCTCCATCATGTCTGCATATTCACGAACCGTAGGGTGACACATTTAAGGTTCGATGCTGTTTAGTTAGATATGGAATGTGCGTTGGAGACCGAATGTTGTTTGGAGTCTCGGATTGGATCTGGGACATCACGAGGAGATCCAGAATTGTCCAGAGAATATGATTCATATAATGGAGATCATTTTCTAGGTTCGGAAATGTTCCGGAGTGTTTATATGGGGATTCTAGAAGGTTTCGGAATGTTCCAGAAAGTTCCAGAATGTTCCGTGGACTTTACTTGAAAACCAAGAAAGGAAAGGGGAAGACTTGGGGGGGAAGGAAACTCCCTCCCCCTCTCCCTTGTGCACCGGCCCTAGGAGGTGGGCCTAGGGGTGGGAACCCTAGGCCGCACCCCTCCCTCTATATATAGAGGGGTGGAGGCGCCACCACGCCTTGCCCCTCCACTCTTTTCCCTAGCCGCCTCTCTCCTCCTCCTTCGCTCTGCTCAGGCTTAGGCGAAGCCCTGCAGAATTCTCTACTGCACCACCACCACCACGCCGTCGTGCTGCTAGGATTCCGTGGAGAGATCTACTACCTCCGTTGCTCGCTGGAACGGGGAGAGGAAGGTCTGCATTGACTCCGCACGTGTGACCGACTGCGGAAGCGTTGCCAGAACGCGGCGCCAGAAGGATCGTCTACTCGATCTTGAGATCGGCAAGTGATCATCTACATCAACCACGAGATCCGATCTCGCACAAGGCTTTCGGATCTACAAGGGTTAGTACAGATCTATCTCATTGCACATGTCTAATAGATTAGATCTTGGCTTTTATCTAGATTAGATCTGGGTTTTGTTCGTTCTTGCGGTAGAATTTTTTTTGTTTTCCATGCTACGAACCCATCAAGAAGACGAGATGGATAGGGCCCAGAGGCCGGCCACACCACCTGGCCACGCGACCAGGCCTGGCCCACGCCAGGGGGTGGTGTGGCTGCCTAGGGCACCCTCTCAGCCTCCCTTTCGCTTATATATTGCCTCCGATACATAAACCCTAAGTACCCGATGAAAATTCCACGAAAGAGTCTGTAGCCACCGTCATCTCCATCCCTAGATCGGGAGGGATCTGAAGCTCTTCCCGAGACCCTGCCGGAGGGGAGAATTCACCCTGGAGGCCTTCTTCATCACCATTAAAGCCTCCGGTGTGATGCATGAGTAGTTCATCCTCGGACTACGGGTCCATGTAGTAGCTAGATGGTTGGTTCTTCTCCTTTGTGCTATCATGTTTAGATCTTGTGAGCTCCGTTCATGATCAAGATCATCTATTTGTAATCATAAATGTTGTGTTTGCAGGGATCTGATGGATATTGAGATGCTATTCCAGATTCATTATTGATTATATCATGTCTTTGTTATTTGTGATCTTGCATGCTCTCCGTTGTTAGTAGCTATCTTGGCCGAGTAGATGCTAGCAACTCCAAGAGGGTGTATTTATGCTCGATAGTGGGTTCATGCCTCTAGTAATCTGGGGAAGTGACAGAAATCTCTAGGGTACTAGATGTGCTATTGCTACTAGGGAGAACACAACAATCCTTTGTTCATAGAACAATCGTATTATTTACTTTACACACAATGCTTAATGCAATTATCTATTGCTTGCAGCTTAATACTGGAGGGGGTTCGGATGATAACCTGAAGGTGGATTATTAGTCATAGATGCAGTTGGATTATGGTCTATGTATAATGTTGTAATGCCCAATCAAATCTTATAGGAGTCAAGATGATTAGTATATGCATGTATGGTTTCTCAATGTTTGTCAATTGCCCCGCTGTAATTTGTTCACCTAACATGTCATCTATCTTAAGGAGAATCACCACCTCATTTCTTTTACCATCAATCTACAACTATTTACTGTTTTTCTGTTTACTTTCTGCAAACTATTACTATCTTCCACACAATACGTTTAATCCTTTGTTTTGAGCAAAACCGGTGAGATTAACAACCTCACTGTAAGTTGGGGGCAAAGTTCTGTGGTTGTGTTGTGCATGATTCCAAGTTGGAAACAACACCTTGGAGGCGTTTCCTTGCTCATACTGGTTCGATAACCTTGGTTTCATAACCGAGGGAAAACTTGATGCTGTGCTCATCATACCTTTCTCTTGGGGTTCCCCAACGAGCTCGATATATTTTGGGCCATCACAGGGGTACGACTACGCCCCCTATCAGGAGTTCCAGCAACTCAACCACCGCGTTGGGGAGATCGACCACACTCTTCAGGATGTGAATGAAGATGTTAACACTTTGATTCACAACTTCAATCACTTCATGACCCACTTCCCCGACTTCTACCAGCAGTATCCACACCAGGTGCCATATGACGGCAACAACTCAGCCTGGCAATAGCCTAAGCTTGGGGGAGGTTTGAAAACCTCCAAACTTTGCATTCATTTTTTATTTCTTCTTTTGATTTATTTCTTCAAAAATTGCATGTTTATTTTCAGTTTGCATTCCTAAACCAAAAATACATAAAATAATAGTTGTAATTTTATTTGCAAGTTTGTTTCTTTGTTTCTCTCGGAGATTGCTTAATTTCAGGTGATTTGGCAATATGGAAATATAGGAGAGGTTCGACTCGAATACAAGAACGAAGCAAGCAATAGGAGGTATCACATTCCTTTCATCACACTCCTAGCAACCTTAAATTGATCCAACAATTATTTACTTGCTTGCACTAGAGTCACTCCCCACTTAGCTTGTTATCCTACAAATTCTATTCCTTTGCTAGTGTCTCCTTTTTAGCTTTGAAACAATGAGCAATGAACTTGGTTAAAATACTTCCTACATTTTTACAACAAGAAAACGCATCTGAAAGAGGACTTGAGTTCATGCTTAGCTCAAGGAATTTGATTTTAGAACTACTCCATCCCAACTGTGCTTAATATAAATAGACTCGATAGTACCCTTGATTGAAATTGTTTAATTAAATATATGCTTCTAAGTAGTAGAAATTATGCCACTACTTTTTCTAATAATTACCGTAAGATATTGCTTTACGCGTGTCATTACAACTCTGTCGTGCTCCATGGGGAACTATTAACTCCGCTGGCCAATGAACGATCTAAATATGGGAAACCACTTGATTTCGGCTATTGAGTTATGTAAACATCTGTAGCAACGATGCTATGACGTGTAATTTTTTTAGTCTTCTCATGGTTTCACGTTCCAAGTGAAGTTGTAGTACTCCTATGGCCCATTATTGCTCAACATCATTTATTGGCATGGCCACGAGTGCACAACACAGCCCCAATTAACATGTTAAAAATAGTGGCATGATTTCTCTATGAAAGAGCTAAAGTTTTTGAAAGACAAGAGAAAGAAAAAGGTGCTTTGAGAGTCTTTAAATTTTGACATGGGAGTAGATGAGTTGTTCTTAAATTAAATATTTTGATGCCAACTTGAGTACTCTTAATTGGTTAAGTAAACAAGACCAAAAAGTTTTCATCTCTCAACAAAGAGAGGCACCAAAAGAATTTGTCTCACCTCCCTAGCTAAACTTTCGACACTTGCTTGGGCATACGATTTATTTGCTAGCAAAATATACGTGGTTAGGAAGTGGAATCAGTGCAATCTTATGAATACTTGTATGATCATATTTAAGATTGCAGGAATTGTGAAGAAAATAATTTGACACCAATTCAAGCTTGTGAGTTCCTTTATTTTCAGTCTCGGATCTCTGCTATTCTTCCGTATTTCCTTGTCACTCAAGGGCGAGCAACATCTAAGCTTGGGGGAGTTGATAGCTATGAGATTCGACACATTTTTGATGGCTTTTATTGATGGTTTTCTCTCGGATTTGATCATTTTCTAGCTTTACCTAACGCTAATACTTCGGTAGCGAAGAAACTTGGATTTTAATGTGTGTTTCAGGTTCTAAACGTCAACATAAGGATTTAACTAGAGTAATACAATATTCTAGAGAAAACAAGCAAGTCCCACTTTGGAAGCACGCAAGGGGAGCTCACAGACGGTTTAATGACCAACTATACGGCGGGAATGGCCATATAGTTCCCACCGTATAGCTGCCGCCGCCTCTGTCTTGTCAAAAGGGACAACTTCCATGAAGGGACGAGGGACGAAAACAGAACACAGCAGCCGCCACACCATCTGAAAGGGAGAAAGAAGGGATCCAGAGAAGAAGGAGAAGACGTTCTTCATCTCGCTCCATGATCTTTGACCTCCTAGCCAATACATCCCCATAACCACTACTTGTACTTGAGAGGGAGAGTGATGTCCACCTTGCAAGACTAGGGTTTGAGATTGTTTCTTCCCATCTTGAATTGTGTTGGATATTTTTCTATTCTTATTGTGGATCTCCACGGTAATACCAAGATGAATTCCCTTTATTTGATTATATTGATGATCTGTTCTCCTCTCATGTGTGAGTAATTCCTTTGGGCGTGGAAGATGTAGGGGATTGGTGAGATGTGATGTGCCTTCATATATTTTCCATTAGTTTGTGTTTGATTCTAATTACTATATTATGTGTGCTTGACTATCTGTGGGATGCTTAATGCTTGTTGTCCAATTAAGGGCCCAGACAACATGATACCTTGTTCTACAAAGATAATATCTTGTTCTCTAGTGGACCGGCGACCCTTGGGTGACACGGGGATATCAATGGAAAGCTAGTTGACTCGAGGATAAAGAGTAACCACTATGCTTATTGCATTAGTCCGATCCAAGGAGCTTAATCTCTAAGCGACCTGAAGGGTGTTAATCGTCTAGTGTCTGACCATGGTTTTGTCAACAGGCTAGTAGGATTATTAAATTTGGGATAAAATCTACTGAGAGGAGTTCTAGCTAATTACGGGTTGCTCGCCTACACATATATGCATAAGATTATAATTGTTACATTTACCACTCCTCCACCCGGCACATTCACTATCACCATGAACTGAATCTCCCCGCGCCTTCTTTCGTCATCTGCAGCAAACAACAAACAAGCAAAGTCGTTCTTTACTTTTATGCATTTTATTTCTGAAGTTTATATTTTAGTTCTATTTAAATCTATTACATTTAATCAAAACCCCATTCTTATTTCAACACTTGCAGTCAATTCACTTGAAGACATGTGACAACTTCGGGTGTGACAGAGACTTCACCAAGAAACACTTACCTTTGGGCTCCCTGTGGGATCGATATCTGAACTTCGAAACTAGCTACAAACAATCTGTGCACTTGCAGACATCAGTTAGGCGGGAAATGCTTCGAAGTAGGTGTGTGTGATTTTGCCACTCGATTGATATTTTGAATTTTGCTAGCGTCCATGTATTACTAGTAGTAGTAGTAAAAAAATGTGGTAGAACATATGGCTATATGGTCAGGAATTCATGGCCGAGAGTCACATCGACAGATCATCCATATAACCATACTTGAGGTACTCCCTGTGTTCGGTACTACTAGGCCGGAGTAGTACTAGTTCGGAGAATTAACTTCACCTACTCGCTTTATAGCTAGTTATTGCATGCAGTAGTAATCCTAAAATCCAACCAATACACTTGGTCACCGCATCTAATTGAAAACATGCAAGCCAATGGATTAACACCTGTTTTAACAACATGATCGGCCAGGAGCATTACACGACGTGGTGGTTCATATTTAACTGTCAACTAGAGGAGTAATTGAGCAAAACTAGGAGCATTAATTGGTCCTCCGGCCTAGCAATTGAGGCTGCAAAATAATGAAGAGGTATATACACCTTTAGTCCCACATCTTGCACCGCGAGAGTGTTTTAGTCCCACATATTGAAAAAATGAGCAATACTAGTCCCACAACTTATATCTCGAGAGCGTTTTAGTCCAGTTTAATCGAATTTCAGTGAATTTGACTTAATTTGTCCACAAATGACGTTGATTTTTTAAATGACCCCTCTATATTTTCTATGTCATTTGTGTCTCTATGCGGACTGATAAGTGGGCCACCTTTTAGTAGACGTACAAATAAAATAGTTAAATCTCTAAGAGGAGAATGGATTCGAACTTAACACTTTTTTACAACAACACACACACCCACAAGCCACTATGTCGGTAGATGCTAGTTGTTACTCATGTGAGACGAGGAGTACTTGAGAGGACGTAATTATGCCAGACGAGGAGTACTTGGTAGGATGTAATTATTTTTACAATAAAAAAGCACATACGAACACAAAAATGATCACGTCTATGTTGGCACGGTCCATAATATCAATTGTATAGCTTTGTCGTTAACCTAGTAGCTAGGTGCAGTGTCTAGAATAAACTTGAGTTTTTTCTTATTAGCAAAAATGAAAAGGAATAAAACTTGAGTTAATTGTAGCCCAGAACACAAATTATCTTGAATTGAGATTTTGGATGTTTTAATAGATTTTTTCACATCTTCGGAACACATATTTTTAAATATCCAAAATAAATAACACATCAGCCAGAGCGCTCTTTAGTTAATCACTTCTGTGTGCATGTTGTAGTGGCAAGGTTGATTTCCTCAGTAGTGCAGGTAATCAGTTCGATACCCTACAATGCATTGGTAGTTTTTCTTATTTGTTTTCTTATTTAGATCCTCCTGTCAGGTCGTACCAAGGTCACAACTGGCAGGGAGAAAATACATAGGGGTCATTTTGCAAAAATTATGATGCCACATGTCACTTCTAGAATTAGTTACGATGAATTCGGACAAAATCAAAGAAATTCGATTGAATTGGACTAAAATGTTCCTGGTTACAAGTTGTGGGGATAGTGTTGCTCACTTTGCAAGATGTGAGACTTAAACGCTCGCACGGTGCAAGTTGTAGGACTCAAAACGTATATACCTCAATAATTAACGACCGTGCTATTGACAGAATGTGATGTTTTTAGCTCCACGAAGCATACACCCCATCCGGCCACACAGTGAGCATCCAAGGGCACAGCCAAAAAGCGAAATTGAAAAATGGAAAATGCCATGCAAAAAATGGAAAATGCCCTGAGTTTGCATGTGCCCTGAGGGACCAGGGAGCTCACATTTTCTTCTTAGATTTTGGGATAATTAAATACAATGAGGTTATGATACTACTACTAGTATCATCCTACACCTACACACTCGCGTGCTCCCAGGAGTCGTACGCTGTTGTGCACGACCGTTGTACCGTAATTAGTGCGCGTGCGCATGCGCGTGCCCGTGCATATTTGATAAAACGCTCTTGCGGTTGCTGCGTGCATGTCGTCGTCTCGTTTCCACACGATTCTCTTGGCTTTCCCAGCCCTTTGTTTAAATGTGTGTCTCTAGAACCGCTTCATGTGCCCGTCAATGGGACTGAGACCACACGAACGCCATCATCCATGGCCGGCAAGAAGTAGGAGGACTCATCATGGGCTGGTCTCCCTGAGGGACTCGTCCAGAAGATAGGTGACATCTTCCTTTCGACGGACGACTTCGACTACTATGCCGCCTTTTGGGCAGTCTGCAGCGCCTGGCGCGGCTTCATGGATGAGCGCTTTATGCCAGCCAACTGGATTGTTCTAGAGCAGCAGTTGTCGGAGGAGTATTAGGTAGACGATGTCGCCATCACGTTGTTGAACGTGAGAACTGGCCGCCACCTTGAGAAGAAGATTAGCCGGGTTATTCGTAGGTGCTTTCTTTATATTCATCTATATATATGCGATCCTTTTTTTGCACTCATATCCTATACTATCTATTTTTCAAGTTCTGTTCTTCTTCCACTTGTTGCCTAGGGTTTTGCTCCATGGTTTACCTTGATTGAATTTCAGTCTGTTTACCTTCACTGAATCTATGTTTCTCCTCCATCTCTCCCTGGAAGGTACTTTTATGTCGGTAGCACAACCGGTGGCCTCCATGTGCTTGGACAGAGGGTGCAGCCGTACAAGACCCGGTTGTACAACCCCTACCCGGGCGTATCAAGCGCCTGAGGGTGGAGATACCGACCGAGCATGTGGCTTCTATCGCTGTGCCTATGTTCTCGTCATTGATGGTGTTTACATCAAACCATCAGAACACCACCATTCGGTGGGCGGATGAGAGCATGGAGGAAGGGAGTCGCCCGGTCTTTGGTTAAGGGTGGTACTCACCACATGACTTCGCGGAACTCCGGAACATGACTTCTTATGCCGGTGATGTTTTCATCACAAATAAATACGGGTCTATCCTCTCGACTATGTGTGATGCTGCTCATGGAGATGTCCAGCTGCAGCTCTCCGCACAAACCCTGGAGATGCATCCCACCATTGCAGGCGCTGTTCCGGGCTGCCAGTTTCCAGGAATCGTTTTTACCTCAACGAGTCCGACGGGGTGTTGTTGTTTGTTGTGAGTGGACCGGTCTATGGCGGCAGGCCGGTTGTTTACCGGGCTGATACCCATAACCGTGCCCTTCAGTTGGTCAGAGGCATCAGAAGTCGTGTTTTCTTTGTTGCTGACAATCGGTGCGTCTATGTCGATAGCGCTAGGGTACCCATGGTGCATGCCGGCAGCATATACTATGCAGACTTATCCTAGATTAGATCTTATAACTTTGAGGCTCTTACGTGGGAAGAGGAGCCAAAGGTTTTATATGGGTATGGAGTAGGAGGATGATGGATCAATGACTGCCCTTTCGAACTCGATCGATTGCTGGCGAAGTATTGTAGAATCGTCGAGCATTCTGAGCTGCAGATGGTGCCGCCTTATGGTGAGGATGGTACCACCCACTACGATTACTACAACGGCTATCCGTCATATTGATGGATTGTGTGGGTCTGCTGCTGATGTATTCTCTTTAGGTCAGCTCTTTATGTGTTCACTTTGTTGAGTGAATGTCTATGAATTTTGCAAGTTCTATGGTGCCCATGTAATACAATGCATGTTCTCCCTGTTCCAGTAGATCACGTGTTGTACCTCTTACAATTTCACTATTTTTTCATGTATGTGTAGTAATTCTGATAGATGCTCAGTTTGTTACAACCCTCAAACAACTTACAACTACGAATTACAGTAGATTATTACAATCCTCAGTAAACTTGATAGTAATAAAATGAAGCATAAAAGTTGCATCAGAGTCCAGACAACTAAAAAACACCATAACTGGTGTTACAGAAAAGGTCTCTATGGAGCTTACATCACGAGACATGTAATAATTGGCTTCCCCTGAGAGCTACAGATGAGATTATTAAGTATGTTCTGCGTTAAAGCTTGCCTGTTTTTCAATTCATGTAAGTCTTTGCATGTGATGGTGATTACTGAATCTGTTTTGTTGGCTTCTTGCTCAATAATATCACAGGCATCTTGGAGGGCATCCTCAAATAATAATTTGGCTGGAAAAATAGGATTAGTCGAAGCGGTGTGCCATGAGCAATAGGTATTGTCACTGCTGCTTTGTGAAACAAAATCTAAACTTGGAGAAGCGGGTCTTTTTTCGGCATTCAGAGGGTCATTTGCAGCCCGAAACAAACACAGAACAAGTTATAATAGCATTACCATGCAATCACACCACCATGAATTTTAAATGTGTCAATGCGGTAATATATTAGGAAGGAAGCAATTAATAGTGGTGGCTCATACATCTATTTCTTCTTGAATAAGTGGACCAGCTGGCGCCATGGAGCGATGCGAGCATGTGCTGCTCTGTGAAATGACTGCTCTACTTGAAGATGGCCGAGACCAAGACAAAACAAGTTACTTAAACAACAGACTTGGGAAACAAACTACAAGTTCATTTCGAATAAAAATGCGAGCAATCAACCAAAGTACCTGATGTAGACTGCTCAAACTATAATGTGCAGAACATGAATAAAATGAATATGAAAACTAAGCCATTATGTTTCTCATATATAAACTAGCCAGGCACTACACAACGAAATCTTCCACTGATTTAATCATAGGCAAAAAAGAGTAACTCAGCCAACAAAAACACATCAATTGTGAGCCTCGAATATGCTAGCCAGATAATTTTAGAAAAACAATGAATCAAGCAATCATACATTGAATTATTCATGAATATCTAGATAATTTCAATAGTTCGGCGGCCTAAGAACAACAAACTGAACCATCAAGTGCCTCGTATTAAGATAGCCAGTTCATGTAACTATCATACATAGTAGATCCAAAGTGAGATGAAGTGCACAGAGTTCCTTATGATACATGTGTGGATCTTATCGCTAGTGTGTCCTTGTTCTTATTATCAGACAACTTAGATGCAATACACCCGGCCTCTCCATATCTAGGAAATTGAACTAAGCACATGGAACAAAAGCAGACCATAGTGGGGCTAAAATATTTGACGCTAATTTTTGGCAAAAAAATATGAAGACTAGAAAGACAATTGGTAAATTTAAGCAAACAAAAAATGTGGTAAGGACCAAACTTCAGGTGGGGGGCCTTATGGTAGGTGTTACACGAGATCTATGGCAGCTCGTGTGGACGGGAGGAGTATGTACTCCATTGTTGCTCCTCTGCATAAAGGTAAGGACAACTGTAAATACAAACAGGTTCCAACATGTATATGTTGGCATGAAGTGAAACAAAAGTAATGTGGTCTTATGAGATTATAGGAGCCATTCACTCTACGATATTGTGTGCAAAATATGGCTGCTCCGTGCATAATAATAGCAAACAGTTTGAGCCGCAGGTTAGGAGGGATCAAATCGACAGTACATAATGGTCAAATAGTATGACGTGTGTAAACGTGTAGTATAGGATAGCAGGACAATAGCACGATGGAAATACTATAGTTCGTAAATCGGCGAATGAGAGTCGAGAGATATATTATATAATCATATCTCATGTGGACAGGTACAACAGAGAACGTCAACAAATATGTTAAGTGACTAATAATTCACAAATAAATACTATAGTATATAAAACAGTTCAATGCGAGGAGTTTAAGCGTAACCACAATGGGTTAATTTAGTACATAATAGGTGTATATCAAGTAAAGAACCTGTTAGTTAGGAAATTTAGCACGAATGCAGCACATTGCCAACAAACAAATCGCGCAGGGAGATCTGGTTTTACCTTGGTCGGGGCAACGTCTAGGCCTCCTTTGCATCCTCACGGGTCACGTCGAGGTTGCCGAAGGTTCTACGGTCTTAGTGCATGTCGACGACGGGGAAGTAGACCTTGACGGGGAAGCAGACCTTGGCGGTCTTAGTGCATGCAAGGATACGAGCAGAACGCTGGACCACGACATCCGTGGAATCCTAGGCGGTCGATGATGTGCTCAGCGCACCGGACAAGAGGGTTCGTTAAGCAGATCAGGTGTGGCGGGTACACCGGCTAAAGTGCAGTGGGGATGTTCCGGCTGGTGACATATTCCTGGAGGAGAGAGGTGGCGGTGAGGGTGGTTTAGGTGCTGCTAGCACTATACTGGGAAAATTACGAGTGAAGTCCCCCACTCACCGAATTTAATAGGGATCGAATGGGAATTTCGAAGTATCTGAAATTTTGGGGCACGAACTATGTCTAGATACGCAGGATATTTTACCGCTTTATTTTGGTTTTGAATTTGGTCATGGTCCATATAATAATAGAAATTTGGTAGGCCGTACCCTCTGTGTGTTCATGAATCCAAGGCCATACTCCTTCAATCCAACACCTCAACTGATCATCCATGGTCGTACTCCCAATGCTCAGGATCTCGAAGAAGAATGGATTTCATACTTAGGAGTTTCAAAAAATTATGACATAAATTACAATCATGCAAATTTGCAACTTCCAACTCATATTCATTTCATGGTCATGTTAGGAGCCATCTTATCAACAAGTTTTTTTACATACATAGGTGATGCCTTAAGCTCATCCACAATGTGTAAAAAGGCACACCTTAAGGCCTATGTGGCATCCGCTAATTAAGGTTCACCTTATACCTTATGGAGAAAATAAAGTTATCTTTAAGCCTAAGGTGCATATCAAAATCTTATGGGTTGCCCATAGAAAATAGAAAAATCATTTCCCCTCTCTCCTTATTTCTCATGTGATTGTTTACAAAAGAGGTTCAAAATTTTCAAGATTCTAAATCTTAGCAAGAAGTTGAACCTATCATCAAAACTTTCGCTGGTTTCTGATATATTAATTTTGACTCCTCGATGGGTACCTCCAAAAGCTTTTTTGTAAAACTATCAAGCAAAACCTACAATTTACTTGTAGTTTCAAATTTGACCTAATTCTGAGATATCGACATTAAGTCATTCAAATGGGTGGGGTTAGCTAGGAAGCTTGAAAACTCATAAAACATGGGAATCGCAAGTACAACATGTTGTCGATCCACTATATATGTCTGTCAACTTGGCTTGTAGCATCCACATCCAATATTCTTTGGACTTATCTTTATGGAAAAGAACAACTAACCTTGCTCGTCTTCACTCGGAAAATGTAGCATTGAATGTTCTTTCCTGGTAGTTGGACACTCACACCCACGACACTACTTACTACCAGAAAATGCACCCATCTACCTCCGAGATGACATTTAATTCAAGAGCTATCTATCATGCTTACTTGTAGCTCAAGTTTGACCTAATTTCATTAAATTATCAAGATGCAAAATCTTAGCAAGAAGTTGAACCTATCGTCAAAACTCTCGTTGTTTTCTGATATATTAATTTTGAACCCTCGATGGGTACCTCCAAATTAAAAACTTTTTCGTAAAACTTTCAAAGAAAAACCTACAATTTAATTACTCGTAGTTTCAAATTTTACCTAATTTCGATAAATCGACTTATCATTAAAATGCACAGAGTTAGCTAGGAAGCTTGAAAGCTCATAAAACATGGGAATCACAAGTACAACATGTTGTCGATCCACTATATATGTCTGACAACTTGGCTTGTGGCATCCACATCAGATATTCTTTGGACTTCTCTTTACGGAAAAGAACAACTAACCTCACTCATCTTCACTCGGAAAAAGTAGAATTGAATGTTCTTTCTTGATAGTTGGAAACTCACACTCACACTAACGACATTGTTTACTACAACAAGATGCACCGATCTACCTCTGAAAATACATTTAATTTAAGAGCAATCTATACCGCTTACTTGTAGCTCAAGTTTGACCTAATTTCGTTAAATTGTCAAGATGCAAAATCTTAGCAAGAAGTTGAACCTATCTTCAAAACTCTCGGTGTTTTATGATATATTAATAGTGACCCCTCGATGGGTGCTTCCAAAAGATTTTTTGTAAAACTTTCAAAGCAACCTACAATTTACTTGTAGTTTCAAATTTGACCTAATTTCGATAAATCGACATAAAGTCATTCGGTTAAATGGACAGAGTAAGATAGGAAGTTTGAAAACTCATAAATAAAACATGGGAATCGTTGGTACAACATGTAGGTCCATTATATATGTCGGTAAACTTGGCTTCTGGCATTCAAATCCAATATTCTTCGGACATTTCTTTACGGTAAAAAACAACGAACTTCGCTCATCATCACTCGAAAAATTGAGAATAATTGAATGTTCTTTCCTGATATAGTTGGAAAATTACATCGACGACACTGTTCACTACAAGAAAATGCACCCATCTACCTCTCTGAAAAGTCATATATTTCAACAGCAATCTATTGCACTTACTTGTAGATCTAGTTTGACCTAATTTCAATAAATCAGCATGTAGTTATTCAAGTGGGCAGAGTTAATTAGCTAGGGAGTTTGAAAACTGAAAAAACATATGGGAATCGTAAGTAAAACACGTTGGTCCACTTAATATGTCTAGAAGCTTGGATTATGGCATTCAGATCCATATTCTTCGGGCTTTATTTAACGGAAAAGAACCATCTTGTTATCACTCAGAAAACTGAGAATTTTATTTCCTGATAGTTGGAAACTCACACTGACGACATTGTTTACTACAAGAAGATGCACCCATCTATCTCCAAAAATACATTTAATTCAAGAGCAATCTATCACGCTTACTTGTAGCTCAAGTTTGACCTAATTTCGTTAATTGACAAGAAGTCACTGAAGTGTGCAAAGTTAGATAGGAAGCTTGAAAAATCCTAGTACTAAAAGCTTTGGTATTACATATAAGAAACTGTGGTCCAGTTTGTGTGATAATTGGGGCGGTTGCATTTTCTTTTAACTGTGGTAGGTCTCATAGGAGCAAGGTGCTTGAGAGTTAACACAGTCGATGGAACTACAAGTTACATCAAGGACCTCATAAAAATGAAAATTGCACCCAAGTCCATGCATTTAGCACAAGGACCCTGAAACTGAGCAATAAAGTGTGTGTTTTTAGGTTTGCGTATACTAGCATTCATCGTGCTAAAGCCTATCAGTAGAATCTTTGTAGATGCTAAGAATGGAAAAGAAGATCCAACGGTTAGCAATGTTTGGATTTGCCGGTCTTGATCCAACGGTCAATGTTCGAAGTTATCCGTACACTATACAGTGGTGTTATGGTATGGTATTGTAAGAGATAGGACAAGATAATGATAAGATAAGAAGTACTGCAAATGGCCGATCTTTTGAGTAACCTTCCCTCCCGATGTTTGGGAAGCAAGTGAAAATTTCGAAAACCAAAAAAGTTCGAATTTTTTTTGCCGCCAAGGACCAAAGTAGTTTCCTTCCTATGTACTCCTCGTCCCTACTCCACACCAACGTGGCTGCCGAACACGCCAGAGACACAGAGTCGTCGTACCAAGGCACACGTGCGCAACACCATGATGTGGACGAGGGAGAGATCAGTCAGGCCGGCGCGCGAGGGGAAGGGGAGGATAGAGGAAGGATGGATGGTGAGAGGCAGCGAAGGAGAGAGAAAACACACAATTTGCATGCACAGGTCCTGAAATTTACTACTAGTAGAGTGGCCGCAGGATTATCTCATGTCAGGAACCCAACATAACTTTCCTCTAACATCGAATCGCCTTCAACTCCTCTTCGCTGCTGCCCTCTTATCCTGCCTAGTATGTTTTATTCTCTCAGCATGTACAACGCGTGGACAGAGGTGAGCATATATCTAAACAAAGAAATGAGTACTACTACTAGTGTACTACTAATATACTAGTATTTGCTTTTCCCTAATAAGGGCATCCGCAATGTATACAAAAGCACATGTGGCATCCGCTAAGGTTCACCATATACATTGTGGAGAAAATAAAGTTTGTATCTTTAAGCCTAAGGTGCACCTCAAGCTTGTGGGTTGCTCATAGAGAATAGAAAAATCCCCTCTCTCCCTATTTCATGTGATCGTTTTCAAAAGGTGTTCAAAATTTCATGATGCAAAATCTTAGCCAGAAGTCGAACCACGCTCTTTGGTTTCTGATATATTAATTAACTTCTCGACGGGTACCTCCAAAAGCTTTTTCACAAAACTTTCAAAGCAACCTACAATTTATTACTTGTAGTTCAAGTTTGACCTAATTTCATTAAATTCAAGAGCAATCTATCGCACTTAGTTGTAGCTCAAGTTTGACCTAATTTCATTAAACCGTCAAGATGCAAAATCTTAGAAAGAAGATGAACCTGCCGTTAGAACTCTCTATGGTTTCTGATGATAGTATATTAATTGATGCCCCCACCCCCTCTGATGGGTACCTCTAAGAGCTTTTTCGTAAAACTTTCAAAGCAACCTACACAGTTTACTTGTAGTAGTTCAAATTTTACCAATTATATTTTTTCTGCTTTACCTATTATAATTTTATATAGTGATGATATGCCACATGTCTATAATCTGCGTCTCACGTGCAGGGCACATGCAATTTACTAGTACTTGTAGTTTCAAATTTGACCTAATTTCGATAAATTAACATGAAGCCATTCTAATGGGAAGAGTTAGCTGGGAAGTTTGAAAACTCATAAAACATGGGAATCATTGGTACAACATGTTGGTCCAATATATATGTATGTAAAATTGGCTTGTGGTATCCAGATCCAATATTCTTCGGACTTTTCTTTAGGAAAAAGAACAACCTCGCTTGTATTCTTCACTCAGAAAATGTAGAATTGAATGTTCTTTCTTGATAGTTGGAAACTCACACCGACGACACTGTTTAATACAAGAAGATGCACTGATGATCTACCTCTGAAAAGATATTGTGAGACCAGGCACATGGCTTAATAGTATTGATAGAATACTCATACCAACAAGTTGCAACTTCTTTTCCGGAAGCTCATTCGAAAAGAACTCTAAGGTTAAGCGTGCTTGGCCTAGAGCAATTCTAGGATGGGTGACCGACCGAGAAGTGGGTAACCGGGTGCGCACGAGTGAGGACAAAGTGCGCAGAAAAGACTAGTGTTGGTCTGTGGGGCCAGTCTAGATATCCTATTAAGCTACCAGGAGTGACACCCCCGGGCCCAGGAGTGGACGGGGTGTTACAAAGTGGTATCAGAGCCGACCTCGTGGTTAAACGGGTGTGTGCGGGTTAGTGGCGGGACATGTGGAGCATGGCGCGTGTGGCCCGGAGTGGACACGGCATGGCACATGTGCCGGCACTTGACGCACAGACGCGTGCCAAGAGGGAACGTTCCTGGGGTGTGCTTGATCGATGAGGGCATCGATCTTCTAAATGGTGGGTGTATGTGAGACCAGGCACATGGCTTAATAGTATTGATAGAATACTCATACCAACAAGTTGCAACTTCTTTTCCGGAAGCTCATTCGAAAAGAACTCTAAGGTTAAGCATGCTTGGCCTAGAGCAATTCTAGGATGGGTGACCGACCGAGAAGTGGGTAACCGGGTGCGCACGAGTGAGGAGAAAGTGCGCAGAAAAGACACGTGTTGATCTGTGGGGCCAGTCTAGATATCCTATTAAGCTACCAGGAGTGACACCCCCCGGGCCCAGGAGTGGACGGGGTGTTACAAACATTTAATTCAAGAGCAATCTATGGTGTTTACTTGTAGCTAGCTCAAGTTTGACCCAATTTTGTTAAATTGTTAAGATGCAAAGTCTTAGCAAGAAGTTGAACCTACCATCAAAACTCTTGCTGGTTTCTGATATATTAATTTTGATCCCTTGATGGGTACCTCCAAAAGCTTTTTGGTAAAACTATCAAAGCAAAACCTACAATTTACCTATAGTTTCAAATTTGACCTAATTCCGAGATATTGACATAAAGTCTTCAAATGGGCAGGGTTAGCTAGGAAGCTTGAAAACTCATAAAACATGGGAATCACAAGTACAACATGTTGTCGATCCACTATATATGTCTGTCAACTTGGCTTGTGGCATCCACATCCAATATTCTTTGGAATTCTCTTTACAGAAAAGAAAAACTAACCTCGCTCGTCTTCACTCAAAAAATGTAGAATTGAATGTTCTTTCCTGGTAGTTGGACACTCACACCCACGACACTGCTTACTATCAGAAAATGCACCCATCTACCTCTGAAATGACATTTAAATCAAGAGCTATCTATCGCGCTTGCTTGTAGCTCAAGTTTGACCTAATTTCATTAAATTGTCAAGATGTAAAATCTTAGCAATAAGTTGAACCTCGATGAGTACTTCCAAAATTAAAAGTTTTTTCGTAAAACTTTCGAAGAAAAACCTACAATATACTTGTAGGTTCAAATTTGACATAATTTCGATAAATCGACTTAAAGTCATTAAAATGGGCAGAGTTAGCTAGGAAGTTTGAAAGCTCATAAAACATGGGAATCGCAAGTACAACTTGTTGTCGATCCACTATACTCCCTCCGTTCCAAGGCTTAAGGCATATAATTTTTTTGAAAAGTCAAACTATGGAAAGTTTGACCAAACTTTTTGAAAAAACTATCAAGAATTATGATATTATATAGATACCACGTGAAAGTATGTTTCATGATGTATCTAAGAGTATATATTTCATATTCTAAATATTAATATTTTTTCCTAAAAACTTGGTCAAACTTTACATAGTTTGACTTTAAAAAAAATTATATGCCTTAAGCCTTGGGACGGAGGTAGTATATGTCTGTCAACTTGGCTTGTGGCATCCACACCCAATATTCTTTGGACTTTCAGAGCAACCTACAATTTTCAGAGCAACCTACAAAAGCTTTTTCATAAAACTTTCAGAGCAACCTACAATTTACTTGTGGTATATAGTTCAAATTTGACCTAGTTTTGATTAATCGACATAAAGTCATTCAAGTGGGAAGAGCTTAATCTATAGGAAGTTTGAGAACTCATAAAACATGGGAAATTGTAAGTACAATATGTTGGTCCACTATATATGTGTGAAAACTTGGCTTGTGGCATTCAGATCCATATTCTTCGGACTTCCTTTATAGGAGAGAATAATCTTGACATCACTTGAAAAATTGAGAATGTTCTTTCCTGATAGTTGGAAACTCACACCGACAACATTGTTTACTACAAGAATATGCACCCATCTACCCTTGAAAAGACATTTAATTCAAGAGAAATCTATCGCGCTTATTTGCTTGTAGCTCAAGTTTGACCTAATTTCGTTAAATTGTTAGGATGCAAAATCTTAGCAAGAAGTTGAAACTATCGTCAAAACTCTCGGTGGTTTCTAACATATTGATTGTGACCCCTCGATCGGTACCCCTAAAAGCTTTTTTGTAGAACTTTCAAAGCAACCTACAATTTACTTGTAGTTTCAAATTTTACCTAATTTCGATAAATCGACATAAAGTCATTCAAATGGGTAGAGTTAGCTAGGAATTCATTCAAATATCGATAGAAATTTAATTCAAGAGAAATCGTTCATGCTTACTAGTAGCTCAAGTTTGACCTAATTTTGTTAAACTGTCTAGATGCAAAATCTTAGCAAGAAGTTCAACATGTAGTCAAAATTCTCGGTGGTTTATGATATATTATTGACCCCTGAATAGGTACCTCGAGAAGATTTTTCATAAATCTTTCAAAGCAACCTACAATTTACTTGTAGTTTAGTTTTGACCTAAATTCGATAAATAATTGGCATAAAGTCATTCAAGTTGGTGGAGTTAGCTTGGAAGTTTGAAAGCTCATAAAACATGGGTATCGTCAGTACAACATGTTGGTCCACTCTTTATGTCTTGTGGTATTCAGATCCATATTCTTCAGAGTTTCTTTACGTAAAAGAACAATCTTGTCATCACTCGAAAAATTGAGAATTAAATATTCTTTCGTGATAGTTGGAAACTAACACCGACGACATTGTTTACTACATGAAGATGCACACATCTACCTCTGAAAATACATTTAGTTCAATAATAATCAATTGCCCTTACTTGTGTAGCAAATGTTTTTGACCTAATATCTTTAAATCGGCAAAAAGTCACTAAAGTGTGCGAAGTTAGATGGGAAGCTTGAAACATCCTATATCTAAAATTTTGGAATTATAAGAAACCATGTTCCACTTTGTCTGATAATCGGGGTAGTGTAATTATTTTTTAATTGTGGTAGGTCCTGTAGGAGCGAGGTACTCTCTATTGGAGTAGTAACTTGGATTGGTTTTTCACATATCTAAGTACTACTACTAATTCTAATTTCTCAAAAAAGTACTACTAAATAATGTAGTACTAGTTTGTATGATTTGTTCTAAGATGTACTAATACTAGCACTAGTATTCCCTCTATCTGGGATTATTAAGGCTATTTAAATTTGATAAGACCAAAAAAGTTAATTACCGATTGGTATTGAAGACATGGATGCAGTCCTCGGTCTCTCCCTGCAGCACTGTACACCCTGCACTAGGCCACATACTTTTTGTCTCTCTCCAGGAGTAGATCTTCTTGCCTCTCACTCACCTGGATCTTCTTGCCTCGGTCTCTTCCTCTGTCTGTGCTGTATTGTCTAGTACAGTACAGTATGACACCTGCTTATTACTCACCTGTCAACTTTCTGCAGCCTTTTTGTTTTGACGAAGCATGTTTAGCACGTGGAAACTGTCTAAGAAAAAAGTGGCCAAGTGCAGCCGCCGCCGGTGCACTGATGCCTAGCATATTCCTATACAATCGTACTAGTACAGTACGAAACTCAATCAGTACACTCTGTAGTATACCCATCCAACCCAGGTTTCTGGCCAGCGTGCACTACATCGGCGACCGATCTTCCCTCTGTAACCACTCCCACAAGTTCGTGTACCGCGTCGGTAGATTCAACCGTGAGCCGGCTGCTATGGACACCGTCCAGTCTGAGGTGATGATTGAGTGCCCCTATGACGGCTCCTTTAGCTTGGTCTCCTTTGACAAGCTCGGCAAGCACAAGATCGCGTGCTCACATGGCCCGTTCTCCTGCATGGATTTTTCTTGTGATTTCATTGCCTCGCCGGCAGGGCTCCTTCCCCACATGAAGGAGGCCCACGGGGTCATAGTAACTAGGACCATCTACGGCAGCGCCTTTTTTGCCTCATCCCGACTCCGCCACCAACAAGCACGAGGGGATTCACGAGCTTCCTCTGTGGGGATGACGGTGCCATGTTCGGCATGACCATCAGCGCGATCGTCCCGGCCGCCGTTGTGTCCTTGGTGTGCATCAGGCAGGACATGTGCTTGTGGCCACGGTACACGGTGAAACTGTGTGCGCCTGGCCTGCTGGGGTCGGTAGACTTGTCGATGGTCGAGAGCCTTAATGCGGTAATCGAGCTGACGAGCAGCTCGTCGCTGGCCAATTTCCCGTCCGACAAGCTCAGGACGTACCTTGGGGTGCCTCTGCGGTTCCTGATGAAGGTTGGATAGTCCACCCATGCATCTTTCTAGATTTGTATCGACAGGAAAAAATGATCTTAAACTGCAATTGATGATCAAGACTGTAATGGTATGTTAGAAGATAAATAGTACTACTACTAGTAGTTTTTACTACTCCAGTTTACTAGTAGTAGTCGCATGTAGGTTCTCTTTTGGTACTAGGAAGGATGCATTTTGGATGTAAATCAAGTTTGCTGCTAATGTTATTATGGAGTATTTAGGGGTTTATTACGACTTTTATGTAATTGTTCACTTCTACGACATGGACCAGAGATAAACACACTAACCGTTCTTACGATGCTTCGATTTTAGTCATTTAACTTAGTGATTACAGAATTTTATGTCCAAACTTGTCAATTCGACTTGATTTAAGTCTTGAACCAGGAGTGCTATCAAAACTGTGCTGGTGTGGACGACACATCGACATGGGTCCAGCGTGCAGGATAGGCTACCCTCGAATTTTGCCTAAATATCTAGAAAATAATATGGATATCTATAACATCAACTCAATGTTATCAGAATTATCATGAACCATGTTTTCATATTATATGCTTTTGACATTATGTAAGTTAGTATGTTTGTACATATAGTTGGTTAAACTTTATAAATATTGACTTTGACAAAACCTAGTATGCTTTCTAATTTGGAAATGAGAGAGCATCGAATTACTAAAATGCGTCGAAATACATGCGTATCTAGACAAAGCCATGTCATGAACTACTATTTTAGGATGGAGGGAGTAATCAGTTTTGAGTAATCTATTTTTCACAAAAACATTACTGCTACGACACGTGCCCATGACTAGAGCATGAACTAATCCATGACCATGCGGTGGCGATCTACTCCATACTGTATTATCCTACGTGTGGAGGCGCACTAGTGGAGCACACGCTCGTGCCATTCTTGAGTACGTAGTACTACTAGTATATGCAAATAGGAGTACAAAAACAGATAGATCTTGTTGCTCATCATACTATTTTTTTCCTGTAAGGCAACCGGGACGTGACTACTACAACACTATATTGGCACAACTTCTACTTTTGGCGCAACAAGGTGAATGTGGAACTATCTGTATAATATTACTGTACTCATACTTCTTGTATTCCGTAGTTTTTCGGACACGCAGTAAAGTAGTGCAGTAAGTCTGTTTGGTCAAGCTGCATGCAACAAGCATTAGTTTGACTAGACAATTCAGGTTTTTAGATATCGAAATTTCTACTCCATCTCGATGGCTCAAGACACGAAGCAGCTAGTACTCCTCTATCCTCTGGCTGTCACCCAGATCAAAATGAACAAGCAAAAGATTGTGTATCTTAAAAATTTCCATGGACATTTATTACCTGCAAATCTTTATTTTGTTTCATTCGAGGCACCTGCAAAGACTGATACGTACTACTCCTAGTAGCTACTCAAGTAGTAGTACTAGTAATGATGTGCTACGATTGGGTCCTACAGCTAGTACTGACATAGACTCTAGTAGCTACTCTCGTCACACTGAATTATCCAAGAGGTGGAGTTCCTTTTTTTCTAAAGAGGTGGAGTTGTTTTTTCTCAAAGAGGTGGAGTTCCTTTATTTCCTGAGAGAGGACACCTTTTTTATTCCTTCTTTGATTCAAATAAAATTCAAAGGTTTTGTGAAGGATCCTGCCCCTTAGGAAATAACCCTACGCTGTGTTTTTTGATTCATAGGACTCCAATACGTAGGAATTATGTCCTGTTTGGAACACATGATAGGAAAAATATAGGAATAGGAAAAACACGGGAATTGAGATTCCTTCAAAGTATTCCTTTGCCTTCGATTTTTTAGGAAATTTTCCATCCACTCCAACCTCATGGTATAATTGCTTTTCTTTCCCTGTGATTCAAACACATACTTGATCCAAATTCCTGTAGTTTCCTCTTTCTATGTTTTGAGAATCCTACAAATCAAACGAGCCCTGAAAGATGGTCTTTTTTGTCTTTGATCATTTTTTGTTTGAACATAGGGTCATAGACCTTCCTCGAAACACGAGGAGGGTGGAAATTGCACAAACCTCCAATAATTGGATTTGAAATTGCAGGGAACTCCAGATAATCAGGATAGTATAGTTGCAAGAAACTACTACAATTACTTTTGGGTACAAATGCTGCACATAGCACAAAATTTTCGATTAGCCCTCTTAACATTATTTCTTACATACCCGGGGCTCAATAGTTGGAGCTCTTTGCAACTACGGCTCTAATTGTTGGAGGTTTGTGGAATTATCCTCAATTGGAGCCCCACCCCCACCAGCCCACCTTCTATAGTACTACTGTAGTACTACTACGCACTATCAGCCTTTGTCTTCTCCATCTCACCCCGGCCACCAGCTCACGCCAACGATCTTAGCTCCCTCCCCCACCCCACCCCACCCCAAAGAATGCCCCCAAAACACCATCCGCAGCTCCTTCCATGGTGAGATCGAGAAAGGTTTGTGAAGATGCTGAGCAGTTTCAGAAGGTGTTCACCAAAGGCCCTCTTCAAGTACTCATCAACCATTGTGACGCCACCACCACCGCGAGCCTCGTCGGTTCGTCCAAACATATTCTTCAATCAGCAAAAGCGAGCGGAACTACATGTTCTTCTCATCCATTTGGCCTCCCATGTGTTATTCATTCTCACCCGACGATGAGAGCATGGGAATCCAAAGACTACTTCGAAGTGGCGGGCAACCCGTGCAAGCTGACGCCGCTGGGCAGGTTCTCCTCCGATGTTACGATGCCAAATGGTTTTGATGAGTAGCGAGCAGGCGGCAATGGAGATTGGATCATCACAGTTGGGCCCGATTTCACGTGGGACCTTGTCAACGTGTACACTCGTCGCAAGATTGTTATTCTGCAAATGTCAGGGTTTGAACCGACTGAAGGTTCTGCACTTACATTTCAGGATGATGCTGATGAAGGTCGACCTACTAAACTACAGAAGATAGTCATTTGCCAAGTTTCGACAGCTGTTGGGGGATACAAAGATTTCTCTCTAGTCGGCATTTTCAAATTCAAGATTGTTGTCATTAATGGGAATGATAGTCATGGATGGTCATTTTGTGTGAACGAGTTCCAGGGCTACTTCAGATATCACGATGCTATTATCCAACACGGTCGTGTGTTCACCGTGACCGAGAATGGCTGTGCTTATGCATGGAAGTCTCTGGAACTTGGTAAATTCTCCTCCCTACGTATCTTATTAGCTTTATTCCTGAATCGATGCAAGCTATTTTTTCTGAAATTTCATTGTAGGAATTCCATAAAAAATTAGTTTCTTTGATTCAAAAGAATTCCCTAGGAATTTCAGAGGAATGCAATCTTTAGGAAGTTTTCTTACATATGAGTAGTTTGTTTCATATGATTGAGTTCTGTTGATAGTATTGCTTCGTCTCCTAGTACATCCCATGGAAAATATGGTATCTACTAGTAGTAATGATGGGGATATGCCGAATGGGGTATGCCCAGCAGGACGTTCCGATTGGGCCAGAGGTCTCACGAGTGGGCCTGCAGGACGGCGACTGGAATGCGACCAGGGAGAAGGCCCGGCAACTGGAGACTGGAGGCCCAGAAGCGTACCAGAAGCCTAGTCGGATTAGATCAAAGCCTCTGAATCCATATCTTGTTCGGTTGTAATTTGTAAACCCTAGCGAGGTGCCTCATATATAAACCTCCCTAGGGTACCCTGAGGACATACGTTCCATCAGACACCCATTTCAAGCGACTCGCTGCCTAGACACCGAGCTCGCCACCCCTGTAACTCGCTCTCCAATAATCTAATCTAGCAGGAGTAGGTCTTTACCCTCCGGGGGGCCGAACCTGGGTAAACCCATGTGCATCCGCCCCCATCTCGCAACGCAGATGGCCGCCAGCTCTCGCCCCCGATTCAATCAATCGCTGCCTACTGCATCAACTGCCATGGCCATTTCCGCGATAGTGGCACCCACCATGGGGCATAGCAGGACTGGCCTGAGTTCTGTGGCGAGACTCTATTCGTCGATCAATCGGCCACTCGCCACCGGCCGCATGATCGCCATCGGCGGGATCTTACAGATCCTGCCTAGCAGCTACATCCCGGCGTCACTCCCGGTCATCACGGCGCGGTGATGCCGGTCGGTTCCATCAACCTCTTCGTCGGCTTCCCCGGCGCGGTCGACCCAGTGGTGACGATGATCGTTGGTGGGTCGCCACTACACCGCAATCTGCTCTTGGAGGAGCAGGTCCGCTCCATCAGGAGCCTCGTCACCGAGTACGACTCGGCCGCCAGCAACGCGGCCGAGACCAACGCCGCCACAAACAACGAAGCCCTAAACGACGACGCCGACTCCACGACCCCTGCCTCGGTCGACGGATCTATCACCGCGGCATCACGAGAGGACTCCATCACGCGGGTCTCCAACCCTGAGGATTTCGAGGACTCCTCCATCCTCGGGATCTTCGATTCTGATTCCGGCTAGGAGTCGCCCGAAGACTTCCGCGCCAGATCCAATCACTTTAACACGATCTACATGGCGGGCAGCACGACCGCCCCGCCAGATCCGTTCTCCACACCGATCCCGCCGACTGCCACGGCCACAGAGGTTTAGGAGGCCCGCCTGCGACTCGCGGAGGCGTATCACAATGAGCTCGCCGAGCGTGAGAAATATCGCCTCGAGCAGGAAAAGGCACGGGAGCTATTGCTTTATCACCAGCGCCGCATTAGGACCCGCCTGAACTCCAGCGTCTAGGGCCACCTCCTGAACTTCAACGACCAAAGCAAACCCGCACGTACAACCGAGCATGAGTACTGCGAGAACGCGCCACGAGGTGGAAGGAACCGACTACCACCCGGTGCACCGGCGACCGGAGCCCTTCCACCACCCATTGGCCGTGCGCCCCCGCCGGACCATCCGCGGGGATCATCATCTCGCCACAAGCCCACAACGCCAACGGACTCCCACTCTACTCCACCCTGATGGACAACATCGTCGCGGCCGACGCGGTGGTCACCAACCTCGACGCCTAGGGAGACGGCACGCTACAGATCCAGTATGCCAAGGCCCTACTCGCCAGGGCCGTCGAGCAACAAGTTGCAGGAGTTGACCCACGGGGTCGGATGTATTCCCGCTCCTCAGCAAGCAGGGCGGCCTCAAGCGGCCACCCCACCATCGCCAACATCGTGACTTACCCACCACCGCAACCACTGGCGAACCAGCCGCGGGCCGCAAACCCCGCACTCTCCACCAACGAACACGACCGATGAACAACACGGTCGCCGCCAACGGGCAGCCCATCGATGCCCGCACGCACATCGTCAACAACCAGGCCTGGCGGGCGTGCCAGCCCAACAAATTGAGGCACACCCTCAGTAATCGCGGTGATCCCGAGCCCAGGGGCTCGCTCAGCCGAGTCGGCCCCCAATGCTTCAGGCCTATGATCAGAGGGGAAAAATACCCCACCAACTTCAAGGCGCCCAAAGAGATCAAAAAGTACGATCCAACGTATGACCCAGTAGTGTGGCTAGACACATACTTCATGGCGATGGGAATCGCCGGCCACACCGACCTGCTCGCCACTCGCTACCTCCCCCTAAAGATGGAGGGTGTGACCCGGCAATGGATAAACACCCTCCCCGCTGATAGCATCGATTCCTGGGAGGAAATGCAAGATGCCTTTGTCAGGCACTTCGAGGGCTCCTACACCCATACCACCACCATCGAAGACCTGGAGCAGTGCATCTTGGGACAACGCGAGTTGACCCGCCACTGGATTCAAAGGTGGCAAGAACTGTGGATCAATGCTTCCGGCATACACCCAGACACGGCGATACATTGTTTCAAGAACGCGTGCCGGTACGAACCCCTGGTCGCTAAGATCAAGCGGATCTATCGGACGCTCGACAACATCCCCGACCTCCTCGAGATCGCCAAGCGCTACGCGGAGGAGGACCCCAACAAAGACTCCGACGACGAGTCGGGAGGAAGACGTCGCACCAGCGGCCACGACAACGAGCGACAGCGCGACATGCGCTACAGCAACACCCGCATCACCGGCAAGCGCTGCACGGACGGGCGAGTCGACTTCATCGCCAACACCGGCTACGGCCACCGTGACCCCAAAA
The DNA here is from genome assembly GCA_910589775.1 of Avena eriantha. Classification (NCBI taxonomy): domain Eukaryota; kingdom Viridiplantae; phylum Streptophyta; class Magnoliopsida; order Poales; family Poaceae; genus Avena; species Avena eriantha. Next base: position 434,658,800 of record OU342744.1, read on the forward strand.
GCAACCGCCGCGATGGAGGAAATTACCGCGACAGCGGAAACTACCGCGCTAAGAACGCGAAGAGGCTGAAATTCGACCCTGCCGCCCTGCTCAACCAGCCCTGCGTCTACCACAGCAGGGAGGGGAAACCCGCCACCCACACCACCGCGGACTGCCACTCTCTCAAAGAGATCGAAAAGGCAAGGCGAGCAAGGAAAGACCCCAACAACAACCCACCTCGGGACAACGGAAACACCAGCGGCTTCGGCAACGCCGTCGGCTCGCTACACATCTTCACCGGGCTCGGCACCAAGCGCGAGAGGAAGGTGTTCGCCCGCGCAGTCACTGTAAACGTGGTGACACAGGTCGACATCCCACGCTTCCTCAACTGGTCCGAGCAGAGCATCACTTGGATTCGCCAGGACCACTCTCCCAGGATCGAGTACCCAGGGCGAGTCGCCCTGGTGGTCAGGCCCAAAGTGGCTGACTATTGGCTGCCCAAGACACTGATGGACAGCGGGAGCTCCATCAACATCATGTATCTAGACACGTTCAAAAGGCTCCAGCTCCCGGAGTCGGCAATCCAGCCAACCCTGACAACCTTCCACGGCATCGTCCTCGGTCAAAAGGCGTACCCGATCGGAAGAGTGACATTACCGGTCACCTTTGGCACACCGGAAAACTACCGCACCGAGCGAATCGAGTTCGAGCTGGTGAACTTCCGCAGCCCCACCACTGCGTCCTGGGACGCCAAACATTTGCCAAATTTATGGCGACCCCCCACTACGCGTACAACATGATGAAGCTCCCAGGGCCGAGCGGCATCATCACCGTCCATGGCGACCCCGATATGGTCGTGGAATGCGAGGACAAAGGAGCTGAGCTCGCCGACACCGTCATTGCCACGGAGACCGACCATGCGGAGGAGCTCATGAAATACGTGGGCAACATCAACAAGGACGACCCCACCATTCTGAAGAAGCCAACCGCCGCGAACTCCACATTCGAGGCGACCACGCACACCCGCACCGTCGAGCTTGTCCCGGGCGACTCCAGCCAGACGGTCACCATCAAGGCACACATGAGCCTCGCATAGGAAAGCGCGCTCATCGAGTTCCTCCATGAGAACCGCGGCATCTTCGCATGGAAACCATCTGACATGCCAGGTGTCCCGAGGGAACTCGCTGAGCACAAATGAAACGACGACCCCAAAGTGCGACCAGTAAAGTAGTCGCTACAACCCTTCAATGAAGAGAGTCGTCGAGCAATCGCCGAGGAAGTACAACGCCTGCTAGCCGTAGGCTTCATCCGGCCAATAAAATACTCCAAGTGGCTGGTGAACCCAGTCCTGGTTCTGAAAAAGAACAAAACATGGAGAATATGTATCGACTACACCAACCTCAACAGCGCCTGCCCGAAGGAGGAGTTCGTCCTATCGTGCATCAATTAGATCATCGACTCGACCGCGGGATCGGAGTCGTTGTGCTTCCTCGATGCATACTCTGGTTACAACCATATCAAAATGGCGATCGAGGATGAGGAGAAGACGGCGTTCATCACGCCATTCAGCGTGTTCTGCTGCACGGCCATGACGTTCGACCTCAAGAACGCCAGCGCCACATACCAAAGATGCATGCAGGAGTGCCTCGCGAGCCAAATTGGCCACAACATTCACGTCTACATCGATGATGTGGTTGTAAAGTCCACCCACCAGGACGACTTGCTTGCCGACCTAGCCGAAACCTTCGCAAATCTACGGAGGTACAACGTCAAGCTTAACACAGGAAAGTGCACCTTTAGCGTCCCCACCGGACAGCTACTAGGATACGTAGTCTCCAAGCGAGGCATCGAAGCCAACCCCACCAAGATCGACACCATCGCGCGACTCGCAAAACCCGAGTGCCTGCGCAACGTCCAGAAGTTGGCTGGGCGAGTCGCGGCTCTCAGTCGCTTCATTCCCCGACTAGGTGAGAAGGCAATGCCTCTCTATCGCTTGATGCGCAAGAACCCCATGTTCCAATGGGACGCGGAGGCGGACGATGCACTCAAAGCACTCAAAGAAGTGCTACTCCCGGCTCCACTCCTTGCCTCCCCAATCGACAAAGAGCCAATGCTCGTCTACGTGGTGGCCTCCACTCGAGTCGTCAGCACCGTGATGGTCGTCGAACAGACAGAAGAGGGAAAGGAGTGTCCCATACATCGCCCCGTCTACTACATCAGCGAAGTCCTGAAAGACTCATGACAGCGCTACCCGCAGTACCAGAAACTGGTGTACACGATGTTCCGAGCTTAGTAGCGACTCCCCCATTATTTCCAGGAGCACCCAATCACGGTGGTCTCCTCCGCACCTCTGCAGGACATAATACGCAATCGCGAGGCGACTGGGCGAGTTGCCAAGTGGGCCGTTGAAATCAGCGTCCACAACATCAAATACGAGCCCCGCAAAGCGATCAAGTCACAAGCCCTAGCTGATTTCCCGCAGCTTGGGAAGAAGCGCAGCAGCCGGAGAAGCTACCGTACCTTCACTACTGGTCGCTCCACTTTGACGGCTCCAAGAACACCGACGGCGCAGGGGCCGGGGTCATATTGACCTCCCCCAAAGGAGACAAGCTCCGCTACGTGCTCCACCTCAACTTCAAGCCCTACACCAACAACATGGCAGAATACGAGGCCCTCCTCCACGGCATGTGGGCCGCCAAGGAGATGAACATCAACCGCCTACGGTGCTATGGCGAGTCCGACCTAGTCGCCGGCCAAGTCGCCGGAACATGCGACACCGTCTCTCCAACAATGATCGCGTACCGCCATGCGGTAGACCAGCTGGGAGGATACGTCGATGGCTATTCGGTCGAGTGGATCGACAGACGCAAGAATGAGGAGGCAGACGCCCTTTCCCACATCGGATCGGCTCGAAAAATGCCACCCACATGCATCTTCCTCGACATCATCCACAAACCTTTGGTCTGCCCACCGAAGGAGATGGACATCGGGATACCACTACAACCCGAGCCAGCCCTAGTTGCCACGATCATGGAGCCTAGTGACTGGATGGCACCATACGTCGCCTTCCTCGAGCGCAAGACCCTCCCAAGCAACAAGACGGAGGCACGAATAATCGTGCGCCGCTGCAAATCCTTCGTCATCATCAACGGCGAGCTCCACAAGCGCAGCATGACTGGCGTGTTCCAACGCTGCGTACAACCAGAAGAAGGCCGCAAGATCCTCCAGGATATCCACGCCGGCGACTGCGACCATCATGCCAGCGCCAAGTCACTGGTCGCCAAGGCCATGCAGCACAGTTTCTACTAGCTCACCAAGCACGCCGACGCCACCGACATCGTCCAACGATGCGTCGGGCGCTAGAAAGACGCCAACCAGACGCACCTCCTTGGTTTAGCACTCAAGACCATCCCCATCACATGGCCATTCGCCATATGGGGCATGGACATGGTAGGCCCGTTCAAGAAGGCCCCATCCATCATCACCCATCTCCTGGTCGCAGTCGACAAGTTCACCAAATGGTTCGAGGCCTAGCCAATCAAAAAGTGCGATGGCAAGGCGGCCACCAAGTTCTTACGCGAGCTCATCTATCGGCACGGCTACCCGCACAACATCATAACGGACAATGGCACTAACTTCGCCAAAGGGGCCATGGAGGAATTCTGCGAAGAGCATGGCATACGACTCGACCTCGCCTTAGTCGTCCACCCGGAGTCAAACGGCCAAGCAGAACGCGCCAACCAGAGCGTCCTCCACGGGTTCAAGCCACAACTCCAGGTGCCCCTCGAGCGCACCCCAGGATGCTGGGTCAAAGAGCTCCCCTCCGTAATATGGGGGATCCGCACGTCCGTCAAACGCTCCATCGGGTTCACACCCTTCTTCATGGTATACGGCGCCGAAGCCGTAATGCCAACAGACCTGGAGCACGACTCACCTCAAGTCACCAATTACGTCGAGGCGACAAATGAGACCGCTCGCCAAGACAGCATCAACCAAATTGACGAAGCACGCGACCTGGCTCGCTCCTGCACCGCCATCTACCAGCAGGGACTCTGCCGCTACCACAGCCGCCGAGTCCGGACTCGCACCTTCCAGGAGGGCGATCTGGTCCTACGACTGGCTCAAGACAAGAAGGGCATGCACAAACTCTCACCCCCCATGGGAGGGGCTATTCTCCATAGGGCGCATGCTCGGCAATGACACCTACTACCTCATCGACGTACGAGGCAATGGCCAGCTCGAGGTCGGGAGGCCATGGAACGTAAACCTCCTCCGAAAGTTCTATACATAGGAATCAAACATGTACTCAGCTGACATATATAATGAAATTTATTCAGTTCACAAAATTGTATCTACTTGCCATATCCTTGTGCCACTCGCACTAGTACAATTAGCAATACGCTACCCACGGAAGTCAACCTTTGGTCGAGCGACTGGCACGGCTAAGTAGTGCGACGTAAGGGCACTGAAAATACACGAGCCTTGGGACGTCCATGAATACGCCAACCCGGACCCACCATCGGAGTCGCCCAGCTTGACTGGCCCACCGGGCCAAGACGACCGGTATACGCTTCTAACAGCGACCTGTCCCTCCCATCCTCGTGTAGAGCGACTCGAACGGTCAAGTTCCATGCACGGGGACTCCGCAAAAATGGAACTCTCACGCGGCTCAGGAACACACCAAGTAAGAGAGCTTCCTTGGACTCGCCCAGTGACTGGTTCTCTGAGCCAGGCGAGGAGACGCGTTACAAACAACGCATTAGCAACTTGCAGCAGGCACGCGCCCAAAACGGCTAAGTATTATGCTCGGGGACTCGCCTACAAACAATCCCACTCGTGCTCGGGGACTCGCCTCTACGGAAGACGCAAGGGACAAACAATACACAATGAAAAAAAAGCACACATGTATATAATCAAGTTATACCCCATTAAAGGGCGGACGCGCTCGGGGACTCGCTCAAACAAAAATAAAAACACACCACATGTTCACGCTTGCATTGTGAGTCGATTGACTCCTCTTACTCAAAATATTGTTCATTTTACAAAAACCGCCATTTGGCATATATTACAAATTGCCCAGAGATGCTGGCTATTTCGTAGGACCTGACGAAGAAGCATCCCAGCACCCTTGACACGGACGAAGGTTGCCATGGGTTCGACGGGTAGGTCGTCAGCGACTTCGACAGCGCCGACCGGAAGGGTTGCTCCAACTCGGGGTCGCCAGGCGCCACCACCGTCTCCTGGTACGGCAGAAGGTCCCCCATTACCAATACCCGGTCAGCAAAGGGGGCGGCCTTGGCAGTCAGCTTCAGCACTTCCTCCATCTCCACCGTACCACTCGCCGAAGGGTAGCCGCTGGTGACGTCGTCGAGGTCGAAATCGTCGGGGAAGTGGGCAAGACCCAGGCTCAATGCCGTGGTGGCCCCGCGCCTGAAAGCTGAGCGTGCCATCCACTCCACGACGTTGGGCGCCTCCTCCAGATAGCGCCACACCTCCGTTAGTCCCCCAGGAATAACCTCGGTGGGGGACATCCCTTGAAGGACGGCTTGGACGCACAATGCCAAGGCCGTGGCCGCGTTCACCACGGCGGTCACACACTACGAGGCGTTGAAGGTCTGAACCACCGGGTCGCTTTGCCCTATCACAGCTGCAACATTAGACGTCAGTGAAACTATGGATCTCCCCACTCGAGGACTCGCCAAACATGTTAAGCAAAGAACATAGACTCACCAAGGAGTTTCCGGCAGTTGTCGGTGACGTGCTTCTCCAGGGCGGCATGATCATTCTGCAGCCCCAGGATGATCGAGTCCGTGGCCTTCCGCTCCTCTTTAGCCACAGCGACTGCAGCCTTCGCTCGATCCTCAGAAGAAATTGAGGCTGCTCGCACTTCCTCCAACTCCTGGACCAGCGAGGCGATTCGCCCATTCGCCACGTCCAGCTCGGCACTTGGGACGTGCCCTTCATGAGCCTTGGAAATTGCAGTAGGAAGACCATCTGAAAAGGAAAAGAAACAAATTTTCAACACGCCAGAACACCAACAAGTTCACAGCTGAAAACGAATCAAGTACTTACCTACAGTCTCCTGGAGTCACCAGTTCGCTTCCTGCGCCGCTCGCAGATCCCACTCTAGACGCTCCTTCGCGGCCTGTCGATTTGTCGACTCCCTCTGCAAACCCTACAAGAGTAACAAAAGTTAGCACTTACCAAAATAGAAATTCAGTTCCTAGCCGCTGAAATTCAGCGACTAGGAACTCGGGGACTGGATAGTGGAAGAAATTCAGTTCCTAGCCGCTAAAATTCAGTGACTAGGTACTCGAGGACTGGAGAGTAGAAGCAACCCAATGCCTAGCCGCTGAAATTCAGCAACTAGACATTTGGGGACTGAACGTACCTGAATGGCGGCGCCAAGCATCTTGTGAAGCTCTCCGGCGTCAGTTGACGGGACCATGAAGGAGGTGCGCCCGCGACGAGGCCCGACGTCTTCATCAACAATCTTCGGGCTCTGTGGAGACTGGTTGTCCGCCACGCCTGGAAACCCCTTCGCCATGAAGCGTGGGAACGTTGCTGACGCCCTAGCCGGGGCACTAGGCGCTGGAGCCGACGTTTCCGTCGCTGGAGCGCCTGTGGCTGGCTTCGACCATGCAGCCGCTACCTCTTCGACGACTGCAGCGAGATTGCACCCCTTGCGCTATCCGTCGCCATGACATCGTCGGCACCGCCTTTCTGCCTCTTCGTGCCCTCCACGGTCGCTGCTCCTTCAACAGATTTCCTCTTCTTGGGGAGCTCGCCCTCTCCCGTGGTGGCGACCGGCGGAATCTTCGCCACTGAAGGGAGACCAATCTTCTTGACCCCAGACGTGCCAAACCTCCAAGGTCAACACAGAGACAGCACATAAATAGAATATAATTCGGAGCGGGGAAGTCGAAGCTTACTTGGCGACTGGGAGAACGCGTAGCCCGGTGCTGATGTGTGCGAGGTTGTCTAATTCCGGCTCCAGCTTGCGCGTGAGACCTCTCTCGAAGACATCTGAAGCCCACAACACCGCGGGCTTCCTTGACGATGAAGCCGCGGTCGCCGGAATTTCCGGCTCTGAAGACGCGGCCGCTCTTGAAGGATGCGGCGACTTTGATGCTGCCGCCTCAGCCGCCTCCTGGGTTGGTGCCTTTGAAGCCGTTGGCGCCATCACCGCCAGGGGAACTTCTACCGCCGCCTCAGTGTCCTCATCCTCTAATCCCTTCATCAGAATTGCGTCCTACAGGATCTTATGCAAAGTTTCGGGGGTGTCGTCATCATCGGAGTCATCGTCTGACTCAAACACCACCGCTGACCTGGGTGGCGGCGCTAGCTTCTTCGCTGGTGACTTCGGTTTGCACGCGGGCTTCGCCGGCGTGGCCGTGCGCCGAGACGTGTGCTCCTGCACGATCTCATCGCCCCCTTCATGTTCATCAAGGCTGCGACTCGCCTCGAACTCGCGCTGCTTCTGCATGCGAGTCTTGCGAGCCGTAGGCGCTGGGGGAGGAACCTCCTCCTCTTCCTCGTCGGTTCAGGAGGAATCTCCTTCGGATGCCTCTTCGAGCTCCTGGGGGACCTCTTCGTCAAGAGGGGGAGCCAACCCTCCAACACCTGGAACAACTGAGAACAATCACGAATGAGTATCAAATGATGCGACTGCGAATTACGTTGCAGAAATTGCGACTAGAAGGAAAACTTACTGTGGGGGCTTCATTCTTCACAGGAGTGTACAGGGCGAGCCTGGCCGATGTGGTTGTAAATTCTGCATCGGTGATCTTGATCATGTTGGCCTTGTAGTCTTCGATATCCCACGATTCTTTGCTGGTCCGAGAGGGATCGTGTTTCCCGCTGTATTCATACATCCAATGCGGCCAAGCCGCCAGTGGAACCAGACACCGCCCGAGCCAGCAGTTGTGGAGGTTGATTGAAGACAACCCCTGATCCTTCAACCTCTGGATCTGGTCCATCATATCCGCGATGACCATCCTCTGGTCTTCAGGGAGTTTCTTCGGCGCCAGCCGGCGAGCTTCACTCCTTTCTATGATGAACTCGGGAAGCGCTACTTCACCGGAGGGGGTGGATTCCTTCACATAGAACCAGCTCTTCTTCCACTCGCTCACAGACTTCTTCGGCAGTAGGAGCTTGACAAACTTGGCCTTCGGCTTCAATTGGAATGTAACGCCTCCGGCCGCCAACATCATGTCGCCGGACACCTCGCGCCCGATGCAGCCGTGGAAGAGCTCCAGCCATAGTGGGAAATACGGCCTGCAATCGAGATAGCATTCGCAGAAGGCGACAAAGATTGCCAGCTGCTCGATGTTGTGCGCACCAAGATCCGACGGCTTGATTGCGTAATACGCACATAAGCGCCAGAAGAAGAGTGAGGTGGGGAACCCCAAACCCCTCTCTAGGTGGCTGGTGAAGCAAATGAACTCGCCGGCTCGCGGTTTCGGCTCGATCCCAGAGGGAGCCAAAACCCACCAGTTCCCCTTGCAGAGGATTCTGGCATCCTTGAAGGATTTGAGCTAGGCCGTGGTACACTTGGATTTCCCCCATGAACCTTTTGGAGGTGCCATTGGGGAGGATGTGGAGCCACTCAGTGTGAAAGGATCGAGTCGAAGGAAGACAGGAGAAATGAATGCGTGAGAATGAAGAACGTGGGGAAGGATCTGCAAGGCTGATTCGTTACTCCCCTTATAAGGGGGCGCTACCCGCCAGATTCGGGGTAGTCGTTACCTACGGTAATTACACCGAAGTTACCGTTGGAATATCCAACGGATAGTTTGACCAGGTTGAGGATCCAAATCCTCCATTCCACTCATTGGCAACTAACCCTGTACATTCGCCGAAGCCGCGACTTGGCAGCTGTGACGTTCGCCGGAACAGCAACTGGGAGCCTGGGGAAAATTTCCTTTCTTTCGGTAGAGTCCATCGCCGATTCGACTGGGCATCCAAATTGGACTCGCCTACTCTAACTGCCAAATGACCACCTGCGTCTGAATCAACGATGGCCTCGGGGACTACTGATGGGGATATGCCGAATGGGGTATGCCCAGCAGGACGTTCCGATTGGGCCAGAGGTCTCACAAGTGGGCCTACAGGACGACGACTGGAGACTGGAGGCCTAGAAGCATACCAGAAGCCTAGTCGGATTAGGTCAAAGCCTCCGAATACATATCTTGTTCAGTTGTAATTTGTAAACCCTAGCGAGGTGCCTCATATATAAACCTCCCTAGGGTACCCTGAGGACTTACATTCCATCAGACACCCCTTCCAAGCGACTCGCTGCTTAGACGCCGAGCTCGCCACCCCTGTAACTCGCTCTCCAATAATCTAATCTAGTAGGAGTAGGTATTTACCCTCCGGGGGGCCGAACCTGGGTAAACCAATGTGCATCCGCCCCCATCTCGCACCGCAGATGGCCGCCAGCTCTTGCCCCCGATTTAATCAATCGCTGCCTACTGCAGCGACTGCCGTGGCCATTTCCATGACAAGTAAGTACTTATGTGAGACTCAGATATTATTCCTGAATCAATGTAAGCTATTTTTTCTGAAGTTTCGTTGGTTAGTAAGAATTTCATAGGAATTTTAGCCTCTTTGATTCGTACGAATTCCCTAGGAATTTTAGAGGAATGCAATCCTTACTATGTTTACTTACATATAAGTAATTTGATTCATAGGATTGAGTTATGTTGATAGTATTGTCTTGTCTCCTAGTACTAGTAAATCCTTGGAAAATATGGTATCTACTAGTAGTATTTACATGAGACTCAGATACTAGACATATGACATATCATAACTATATAGAATTAGAATATTAGGTAAAGCTCAAAAAATTAGAAATTTGATTGACATCTATAAAGTATGGGTGCATATTTAGTTCTAGTATTTTCTATCATGTAGAAGTCAATGTTTATTAGGTACTAGTACTTGTAAATTTTGTTAACATGGTCTTGAGAATGAAGGAGAAGATTCTAGAATCATGGAGAAGTGTGTTTTGAGGATTGTGCATAACGTTCATTGTGCTAAAGACTATCAATAGAATCTTCAAGTAGATGCTAGAATGGAAAAGAAGATCCAACGGCTGGCAATGTTGGGATTCGCAAGTCCTGATCCAACAGTCAATATTCAAAGTTATTCATACACTATATAGTGGTAAGATAAGATAAGATATTAAACCTCCAAGAAATAATCCTTGTTGGTTTTCCTTTGGTATATAAGACACCAAAATCTTGTAGGATCCAACCTTGCTTTTTCCCTATGAACTTTACATTCAAGATCCTATAGGATTATTTCCTATTTCATTTGATCCTATGAATCAAACTGTGTCTCTAGGAGAATTTCCATAGCATATCCCCATTTCGAAAAAAATTAGAATTTCCATATCATCTCCCTAGCTTGGCATTTTATATGCAGTCAAACATCTTAAGTATAATCAAGTTTTTGGAAATAGTACTGTATATCAACTTCTACAATGTCAGATCAATATCAGTATTATTTCCATGTTACATTTTCTTTCCCTTTGAAGGTACTACCCTTATCCTGTCGCCACGCGATGTGCTGTACCTGACACATGGGTTTGTTGAGGACAATGATCCTGGTAGGTGGTGGTTAGCAAGATCTGCCGGTGGTTCAAGACTTCTTCTGGTCTATACATATGGTGTCTCAGGCAATGCAATTGCTGACAATACTAGTGTTGATCACTATGGTCGCACCGTTCGCACCTATCCTTATGGGTTTGAGTGCATGGTGTTCTCGATGGACAGAAGCCAGTTAACTGCAGCTAACCGATGGAAAAGGGTTACTGACCTTGGATCATATTCTATTTTCCTTGGCATGAACTATCCAATTATGATTGCAGTAGGTGATGCAAATGATCCACTAGGACATCTAACGAGAAGGAACTATGTTTACACATCACACCAAGAAATTGGCTACAAGTACAGGCCACGTCCTGAAATTTGCCGCTTCAGTCTGAATGGTGACGCAGCTGTTGGTTTCCACACCAACACTCGCTGGATATGGTCGGAGACTCCATTTTGGTTCATCCCAAGCTTCTCAAACGCCTTGGAGTGGAACGAGCCTGTTCAAGGATAGCTCATTTGGTCTCGGCCTTCTTTTGAACTCTTTCTTTTGGCTGGTTTTTAGCTGATGTACGAGTACTCAGCATTTAGTTTTGCACCTGGTCTGGCTTGTAAAATACTCTGTATGACCAAAAACCACTTTTGTACACTTGGTAGTTTCTCAAGTATGTATATTTCACCAAGCTTGTAAAAGAACCTTATTAGGAGTACAATTGTACTCTACTACTACTATTACATACATAATTCCTTCCGGAATGTTGTATAATAGTAGTACTATTAGTATTACTCCTTGCAGTTCCGTAGTTTTGTTTCTTTTTCACTACAGTTTGGGTCTTGTAAGCCTAAGTTGGACGTGTTGGTAAGTACTTTTCTCAGAAACTGCATGCGGTGGAAGGAACATGATGTTTCCAGGTTTACCAGTAAAAACATGTCGCTCATCATGGCATCACAAGTGATTTGACAAGGCAATACTGTACAACAGTGTGCTAGTCTAGTTTTTTCTTCTTCTGAACAAGTACTTCTTGTCTACCTAGTAGTAGTAGTAAAGGTCTACTAGTAGGAGTACCAGAGAACTCGATGAAGCTAGCTGGAGTACTACTGTCAGTAGCTTCCGCAGAAGAGAGAGGGAGGGAGTTTTATACACGCCGGTGCACGTGGCAGCGCGTTCCTTCCGAGACAAGCTGGATTTAACTCCCTCACCGCCCCCCACACACACAGCCTCTTTTACTTAGTCCCTTCTTCCCATCCACTACCACCCTGGCCTCTCGCTCCATATTGTTGCCAACCATCTCCTTGCCACCGTCCTCTACAGGTGGGGGCGAGATTGGCGCGACAACCTTCTGTAGGGCGGTGGAGCATACGTCATCTCTATCCCGCGGTAGCAATGGAGGTTTGTGAAATACTATAACACTCATACGTATGCCCTCCATTTCATAATATAAGATGTTTTAGCTTCTGTGAAACGAGTGTATCTAGATTCACTCTGAAGTTACATGATAGAGTTGATGATGCAGTTAAATTTTTATTGTCGATTGCGCAGCATCGTCATGTGTAGAGTAGTTCTTATCTCGGGTATGCATCCTTTTTTGTAGACTAGGATTGCATAGAAGCTTGTTTTCTAGGCTAGATCCCATAACTAAGAATAGTGGGGATCTGTTCGAAGTTGGTAGTTTGACAGCGCAAACTTTTCAACATTTGCATATATTTGTCAATCAACATCATGTAATCAATATTACAACTTGCTACAGAAGGAGATAGGGGAAGGATCAAAAAAGAGGATTCTCGATGAAATAGGTTCCTATCCTGTGACTTCTGCTATCCCAGATGACAAGGTAAATCAATAGAATGACGTATGTTCTTGTCATCCCGCATAAACGCTCTCGATGTAATCTCTGTTTACCTTGTAACCGCAGAAGCACAAAGTTGAAGAAGACTCTCAGTTTCCTGATGACGGAGTACAAAATGGAAGTCAGATCGCTACACCTAAGACGCCACCTTGTTTACCTTCTATGTAGACTGATGCAGTTGCAGCTGCAGCTGGTACTGATGAGCCTGCACCTGCCATCGTCGTGCTGGATGATGGAGGTGGTGGATTGGTTTTACCATCTGCGGAGACTTGTGCGGCTAGAGCTGGCAGTGAAGAGCCTTCAGAGGACATTGTAGTGCTCGATAGTTCACCTATTGTGGAGACTCATGTTAACGATGCTGGCGCTGCTGTTGGTGCTGCTGATCCTGCCGCCAAAATTATCGTGCCACCTGAAGGAGGTGGTGATTTGGTTTACAATCTGTAGACATTGTTGCACCTGAAGGTGGTGAACTGTGATGCGGATCTTTCTTTCTTATGATTTGTATGCTTTTCTCTAGAACCTGTATTATGGAGCTACCTTACGCATTTCTTACAATTTTTCCTATTGAACTGTAGTGTGGAACTAGAACTACTCCTAGTATGTAATCATAATATTCGGATACTTAAGTATTATCGATGATAAACCAATGTTAGCCGAGCTGCACGAGAATTGGCCTCTACCACTTGCAGGCGTGGTTCTTGGCTCATCTCCTTTTAACAAGCACGGTGAAAAGATGGTTTTGTTCCTTTTCTTGCAATGACATTATGCTTGTGTTATTGATCTGGCAATTTTATGCCGATTTTGTCACCCAATCCGCATTTATGTCTCTACATATAAACATATTTGTTCACATGACTTGAACATAAAATAGTATCTTCTTTGCATCGACTAACACAAGGAGACATGCAAATATTTATTTATTTTTGAAACAAGGCAAAAGATATTCCATTTTCATTGATAGAGAGGGACATGAAATTCAATCAAATTATGATAACTACTCGTACAAGTCATAGAATGGTAGGGATTACCATAGGAAATCATCACCTCCAGCATCTTGTTCTACAGAAGGCGTTATTACCAGATCCACAACCTTCTTTTCCTTGGGACGACAATGTGAAGTGCAGGATTTCGAATCTAAATGCAATCTCGTGCAGGTTCATCAGGACAACCTCCAGCTGCGTCAGTCTCCACAGAAGGTACATCCGCGCTATGGCAGACACAGTTGGAAATGCAAGCTGAAGTTGTTCTTATACTCCTATCAGGACCACAGATAAGGGCTAGAAATTCAAGCTTCGTAATCTAGTGTTATAAAATACACAAGAGGTTACCCCATCTGGACAATTCATAGACAATTCACAATGCAATTTGAGCATCTTACATGATCCTTAGATCTTAGTCCATCCGGTCTTTTATTGGTGGAATGAAATTTGCTGGTACTTTTATTTTTGCGAAGAACCTACAAAACATAGCCAAGTTAGACATTTGAATATATCTAACTTTTCTACAGTCTTATATGTGAAGATATCTTTGCATAACACTCACTTATCAAACTATCTACGGATAGCTTCCCGCTCCTTGGAAATGCGAAGTCGACGTTCTATAGGGTACATCCATCTATACTGTATTGTACCTCTAAGTACTTCCTCGTCAGGTACATCAATAGCCAAATGCTCCATCATATCAAAGAAGGATGGGGAATATATCAGGTCAAAAGCTTGCACAGGATCTCTGCCAAGTCCTTTTTAAGATGTTTCCAAACTCTTCTGTCCAGAGCTTTACTATAGATTTACCTAAAGAACGTACCTACCCAAATCTGCAAGCACCTTGTAAATGTAGATGGTTGCAAGCTTTAACTATTTCTATGAGAGGTAGAGAACAAACCATAGCCAAGAAGAATGTCTAGTGCCTAAATCTAGCAGGCGAAGCATGGGGATCGCCCAGCTGACCGCCGGTCGGTGCGTCTCGTGAAGAACGGCCTGGCCAATGGTGGTAGGCCGGCACTGTTGATAGAAAGGTGTGTAGAAGTTTTTTTAAGGCATGGAGAAGTTTGCGGCCTGGTTCTAATCTGGTGCATCTCCCATAAGAACGACACAAATATTGAAGAGATAGGGGCTAGTCGCTCGATTGAGGGCGGGCTTAGGAAAGTGTGGGGTCTCAGTGGAAAGTGTTGGTGGGCACGGGGTGTTTGTCCACAATTTTCATAGAAATATCTATGAATATTTTATCGGATTTGCCAGTTCTCAAGAGTCACCTCTCTCGCCATTGGATTTACCTCGCGATTCATGCAACATGAGGGTTACATATTTGTTGCAACTAGCTTGTAACTGGGAATTTAATGTAACATCCCAAAAACTTTAATCAAGGTTGTTAAGTCCTAATCACCCAATTAAGGGTTCACAAAAACTTTTATTAAGTAAGAGCATATGAATGCATGTGTGTTTGCATTAGTGTAGAATTGAGTGTTTATGCCATGCTTGATTGTTCTAAAGGTTATGAAATGGTTTAAAGGTGAATGCCACATCATCTCGACCATTTACAAAAAAAATCAAAAGAGAAAGAAATCAAATAAGAATAAATAAACCAAATGGTCATTTTGACCATTTTAAACCACTAGGTCACTTGGTGTGTTCCTAGAAGACAATTCTTAACAGAAACAATTCTATTTCTTTTCACTCCTTGCTAGACCAAGTACAAGTGTATCAAGGCCCACTTTACAAACTTACAAAAACATCTAAAAAATTAATTTCACGGACATTTGAAAATTGAATCAAGTGTATGTGTTAAGATCACACTTTTTCAAAAACCCATCAAATCAATTCCCCTTGACTTATCCAAGCAAACCTAGTCTCTCAAGCTTAATCTAAGATCACTCAAATATTTTTGAATCAAAAATTCAAAAATAATTTTCATGCGGCCATTTTATCAAACACTTGGCATGCACAGAATAATACCTAGCCTAGCTTCACTGTTTGGTACAGTGGTCATCGACCAAATGGTTCCCTCTTAACTCTCATGTTCCCTCTAAGCCTAACCCAGCCCCAGACTAGCGCCCCCCTTCGCCGCTGGCACAGTGGAGCGCCGCCCAAATGTGGTCATCGTCGGCCGACCATGACCACCCCGTGCCCATCCAGCATGTCCACTAGCATCGTCGCAGCCTACCACCACCCCCTGTCTAGGCCATAGCCCTAGCTGAGCCATGGACCACCCTAGTCGCGTCGTGCACTGCCTCTCTGTGTCGTGTCCAGAGCACGCTAGTGCACCATGCCCGACCAGCCCCGCTAGCTCACGCCTTGCCCTCTCCGTGCACGCGCCGCTTCGCCATGATCACGCCACCCCGGCAGACACCCTTGTTCCGTGCCGCGCGACCCGTAGCGCCCGCACGCCGTCACAAACACCACCGCTCCCACTCAGAGCGCCGCACGCACCAGAACAAACCAAGCCGCCCCACGATGCGCCATTAAGTCCGTGAGAACCGCCAGGGAGCACCGCACCGTCCTACACCCTCGCCCATACCGTTAGCCGCTTGTAGCGATACCACCGTCGAGCTCACTGCCGCACTGCTCGGTCCCCTCGCCGATATAAAAGGAGGCCACCCCAGCCTCCATTCTTCACACCAATCCACTCCCCACTCCTCACTGAGCCTCCCACACCTCTCCCCGGAGCAAGGCGAGAACCCCCATGCCGGAATTTCATTGGAGTCCGCCGCTGCTGGAGGAGAGGGCAATGTTGATTCCGACCACCCCGAGCCCTGCCGTGACCGCGCCTCACCTCGCTATCGTCTACATCATAGTTTTCCCCCGTCGCCGAGCCTAGCTGGAGCCCAGGTGAACCCCGTGAGACCCCCACCACCGCGTTAGGTTTAGCTCGTCATCGCAGTTGTTCGTCGTTGACGACTTCAGCCGTCGATCTTGCTTCTAATCGTATGGCTCAGGTTAAACGATATCGCTTCGCGTTAGATGAGTCACTGACCCGTGGACCCCCTCTATCATACGCGCGCTGCACTGCGCTGTGCAGCTAGGCCGGCCCGTTAGTTTTCCCGCGCTGGCCCAAAAATTCAAAAAATTGATTTTCCAATTTAGTTAAAATCCTATTTTGTCCACTTATTCAAAAATCAATTCAGAGAGTTTCACTTAACCAAATTGCATGATTCAATTTTTTTAGAAAGATAGTTAAAATACATGTCCAAGCCGGTTGGATTTAAATCAATTGGATTTACATATCACATATAGCAAAAATAACAAGACAGAGACTTTTCTACATTCAAACATTTTTCAAAAATCAACCATAATAGCTTTTGAGTTGATTCCAACTCTCAAAAATCACATTTGATAATACCCATCTGAATATGTAAATATATTTAGGTTTGCATGTAGTGACATTGGACTAGTACCAAATAATGCTATTAGGGCATTTCTAGTCACTTTAAATCTATTAAATAATAAACTTAAACTTTATAAAATGTGACCAACACTTTAAATCACATTCCCATATATTAGAATATGTGGAGATGACATGTTTCCACATGATCCCATATTCTATTTGTAGAATATTAAATCTTAATTAATTTCAATGAGTAGAAATTACTTTTCTAAAATAAGATAAATAAAACTAGTTCCTTATTTCAAGTGATGTTGGTGATGATGCTAGATCATCAAGTGTGAGACTTAGTGTGCTAAAAAGAAATAAATAAGTATTTTTTGGTGATTGTGTACCCCATATTCCTTTATAGATGATAGTACCGACCAAGTCTACAAGGAGGAGGAGTTCTACCCCGAAGAAGACGAGGAAAACTTCAATCACTGCACCAATCAAGGCAAGCTAGAACTAAGCAAGTTAACACTTTCCACCTTGTTAACTTAAGCAAATGCATTAGGCATGCTTTGGTTATATACTTTGATTTATACCCATTGCAAGTTTTACTTGCAAGCTTTATTTCCAAATTTAGGATGAGGAAGTTAGTGAAGTGATCAAGTGTGCCAAATTTTATGTAGTAATGTAAGAATTTGAGGAACATGAATTTTTGAGAAAGAATGAATTCCCAAGGGTTAGAGAGGAAATAGTTTTTCATAAATACTCACTTTGGTTTTGACATTAAGTTTTTGTTCGGACGTCCATTCTAACTAGGGTCTCCTATGGTCAGGATGGCTCTGATACCAACTTGTCAACACCCGGATTTTTAATCCCAGATGCCTGTTATGTCATATATCGCAATCCCAGGATTACCATTTTTGTGAGACATAACAGATTGGATATCACAGTACATCATCCATTACAAACCAAATATAAGGTCTTACACAAATAAAGGATCTCATGATCCAGTCTTAATACAACAAGCAGCGGAATAATTAATAAGCGTAGCGGTGGGGTCCATCTTCAGGGGCACAGGCAATGCTGACGAAGGCAGATAGTCCTAGTTATCATAGTCGTCCTGTTGTCCATCATCTTGGCAGTCTCCTTCATAGTATGGCCATAGGAATAGCCAGGGACAAAAGCCATGAGTACTCTTTAAGTACTCGCAAACTACCACTAACAAGTAAGATAGTGCTACGGGGAAATGCTAACTCTAGGTTTATTTGTAAAGTTAAGTTTGAAACCTAAGCTGAGTTCAGAAACAAAGAACGATAAAATAAAGTTCTAGAATCACTTAAGTTGGGAAGCTAATGTCATAGTCACAACGCTGTTGCATTCAAGTCAAGATTCATCAGTCATCTCATAAGTCATTTTGAAAACATCTGACAACGAAACAGTATGGCCACTCCAACTGTCCGTAACCGCGGACGCGGCTATTTTAATAGTTTGACACTCTGCAGAGGTGGTACACTTTCACCACAAGATTCGATACATCTGTCAGGGATAACCCCGAATCATCATACTTAGTGTGAAGATAATCAAACATAACCTTTCCTTTACACACCCTAGTATAAGCACCTCTCCTATGAGTATGGCTTCCCAACCATGACCATCTGTCATCTTGGGCACTGCATAGGTGGACAACAATGAGAGGTAGCCTCAGCTCAAACCTCTCCCGCGAGGGAACTAATACTAATGCATATAAATTTCTGGCTAAGCCTTACCCAATTCAGGTAGTGTGGTTGTACGGTAAAATTGGAATAGTATCGCATCCAAATCCAACTATCAGTTTTGTAAAAGGGTTAAGGCTCATGCCTCAACATTTTCATCATCATAAACCATTTGTGTTTATCAACACATGTCAAAACATCTCAATAGAATGACTCATCATTCCAAGGTTTTCACAATTCATTTTCACCAAGTGTTCCCATCTAAAGTGACTCAAGTTTTGATCTATCTCTAAGCTACTAAGTTAAGAGTGTTCACTAAGGTGGGATGCTAATCTCAATCTCAGGCCATAGAATGACATCTAAAGTTATCTAGATAGGTCAAGTTTTATACTTTTTATGCTACCTTCAAAACAAGTAAAGGACTTTGGTAAAGTAAAGAAAGTAAAAACTTGAAAGTAAAACTTGGAGTAGGTACTAGTCAAAGTGGTATAACCAAAGCATGCCTAATGCATCTTGCTTAGGTTATCTAGCTTAATTCTAGCTTGCTAACAATAGCTTGCTTCGTTAATGATGGCTTGCTAGTATAATACTTGCAAGTGTTAGCTTTCCTTGGTTGGTGCAGTGGTTAAAGTTTTTTCCTCCTCTTCCTCCGGGTAGAACTCCTCCTCGAAAGCTTGGTCGGTACTATCGTCTATAAACACATACGGTATACACAATCACCAAACAATTCCTAACTAATCTACTTAGCATACTAAGGCACACATTTGATGAACTATTATCATCACAAGCATCACAAGATTTTATTTACTAGTTTTATTCTTTTTATTTAAGAAAAGTAATTTCTACTCATTGAAAAAAATAACTAAGATTTAATATTCACCAATTAAAATATGTGATCATGTGGACACATGTCATCACCACATATTCTAACATGTGGGAATGTGATTTAAATGTTGGATCACATTTTAATAAGTTTAAGTTTATTAATTAATGCTTTAAGGTGACTAGAAATGCCTATATAGCATTATTTTAGTACTAGTCCAAAGTCACTGCATGCAAACCTTAATATTATTACATATTCAGATAAGTATGGTTAAATGTGATTTTTGAGAGTTGAAATCAACTCAAAAGCTATCATGGTTGATTTTATAAAAATGTTTGAATGTGCAAAAGCTTCTGTCTTGTTATTTTTACTAGGAGAGATCTCTAACTTTAAATGAATTAATTCCAATGGGCTTGGATAGATCTTTTCAGTAGCTTTCTAACAAAATTTGAATCACTCAATTTAGTTCAGTAGATCTTCTTAAATTGATTTTTAAACTAAGGGACAGAAGTGAGTTCAAACTAAAATAGAAAAATCTATATTTGAACTAACTGGGTTGCACGGGAAAACTAATGGGCCGACCCAATGGCGTTCCGCGGCGCAGAGAACAGCTGACAGGGGGGTCCACATGTCAGCGGCTCTTTAAACGCGAAGCGGTACAGGGCGACGTGGACCGTTAGATTAAAAGGGAGATCTACGGCTGTGGCTTGTCGTCGACGACGGACAGGTCGCCAGCGAGGTGTAACCCTAGCGGCTTGGTGGGGGTCTAGGAAGGCTTACCGGGGCTCCGGCGAGGGTCGGCGAGGCGGGCAAATGAACAAGTCGAGGACGGTGGTTCTCTTGGTACCGGCGACGTCCCGAGAGGTGGCCTTGATCACGACCCCCTTCTTCTTCCTCTGTGGCAGACTCCGACAAAATTCCGGCGCTACGGACGGCAGCTTGCTTCGGTGGGGCTCTGGGAGTGTTCTGAGAGGGAGGGGATGAGAGTGGTGTGAGGAAACGGTGCTGGGGTGGCCTCCTTATATAGGTCGACGAGGGGACCGTGCGGCACGACGGTGAGCTCGTGGGTGACATCGATCCAGGTGGCTAGAGGCATGGGTTGGGTAGGCGGACGGTGGCCTGCCTCCTGGCAGTCATCTATGTGGTAAAGGAAATGCTAGGGGCGGTGGCGTTTGGTCGGGCGAGGCTAGCGCTCTGCGCGGTAGAGGCGGTGCTCGACGCGGCACATGCCGACTGTGGGTCGTGCGGCGGTGCACGGCCGTGTCTAGCGGGGTGCTGGGGTCGAGGCAGAGCGGCGTGCGCGGAATGGCGTCAAGGCGCGCTCTATGGCATGCTGGCGGTGAGGGCGCTCTGGCTGCGCGCAGAGAGAATGGGCGGCGAGGCAGGGGAGTGGTCTAGTTGCTGGCAGTGGCCGTGGGGTGGACCATGGGCGGCGGTAGGGTGGCGCCTAGCTTCCTGGAGCGACGGAGAGGGGCTGGTTGTCTGCTGCGGCATTGCCAACATTGCCTGGCGAGCATGGCGTCGGGGCGGCGTAGCACTGGCGCCAGGGGCTAGAACTAGGGTGGGTTTTGGTCTGGTTGGGCTCAGGGGAGACAAGAATGATCAATGCACACCAAATGGCTTGACAAGAATTGATCAAAACAGTAATAGTTAAGCTAATTTAATTCTGTCTGCAAGGTGTTCGACACAATGGCCGCATGAGAAAAGTTTTTGAATTTTTAGCTGAATTTTGGTGGAGTTGTGGATCACATGCTTGAGCATCTCTGGTTGCTCGGGATTTGAAAATGGAGTTCATTTGAGTGGTTTTTGAAATAGTGTGATCTTGATACCTACACTAGATTCAATTTTCAAATGCCATTTAAAATTAGAGTTTGAAAGTTTTTGGTAGATCACAAAGTGGACCTTGGTACATCACTACTTGTACTAGCAAGGGGTGCAAAGATCCACATTTCTTTCTATTAAGAAATGAGTCCTAGGAATAGCCAAAGTAGGCATGATAGTTAAAATGGCACAAATGACCATTTCCTTCTTTTATTCATTTTGATTTGTTTTTCTTTAGGAATTGTTTGGGAATGATGTAGATGATGTTTAATTCACCTAAGAATCATTTTAGAATCAATGGATCACTTAAACATGGCAATTCAAAACAACTCCTATTTTAAATGCACACACATATGAATGCTTTAATATTTTTAAATGGAAAAGTTTTTGTTAACCCTAATTTTGATGATTTGGATCTTAGTAACCTTGGATTAGAGTTTTGGGATGTTACAAACCTTCCTCCCTTAAACAAAATCTCGTCCCGAGATTTACGAAAGAAAACTAGGAACTAAAGAGATTTGGGAACTCTGTCCTAATGTAATCTTCTCGCTCCCAAGTGGCTTCCTCCTCGGTATGGTTGCTCCATTGAATCTTGAGAAATTTAATACTCCTGGTCTTGGTGGTTCTGTAGGCTTCCTCTAAGATACGGATGGGCACTTCACGTGTCAGGTCCTTGTTGGTATCAACAGCTCAGTGATCGATGTTCTTGAAAACTTTAGTCTTCTCTGGCACTTCTAGGCATTTGCGAAGTAACGAGATATGGAACACATTGTGGATGGCTCACATCTCTTCAGGCAGTTCCAGTTGATACGATACTTCTCCTCGGTGACTCAGAATCTTGAAGGGCCCGATATATTTGGGGGCTAACTTTCCTTTCAGACTAAAGCGTTGCGTTCCCTTTAATGGCGAAACCTTGAGATATACAAAATCTTCGACATTGAAAATCAGGTCTCTCCTTCTCTTGTCAGCATAACTCTTCTGTCTGGACTGAGCGGTCTTGAGGTGCTCACGGACTTTGTGAACCTTCTCTTCGGCTTCTCGGAGAATGTTGGGTCCAAAGATCTAAGTCTCTCCTACATGAGACCAATTCAAAGGGGTACGACACTTTCTTCCGTATAGGAACTCAAATGGTGTCATCTGCAAATTGGCTTGATAACTGTTGTTATATGAGAATTCTACGAAGGGCAGGCAGTCTTCCCATTTTGATCCATACTCTAACACACAAGCTCTCAACATATCTTCTAATATTTGGTTGACACTCTCAGTCTGTCCATCAGTTTGCGGGTGATAAGCGGTGCTGAAATCCAACTTGGTTCCCAATCCTTCTTGGACTTTCTGCCAAAATCTCGAGGTAAACTGGGTTCCTCGATCTGATACTATGGTCTTGGGGGTTCCATGCAGACTAACAATCCTAGCAATATACAGTTCTGCCAGCTTCGAACTCTGGTAAGTTCTCTTGACAGGTATAAAGTGAGCTACCTTGGACAGTCTACAAACGATGACCCAGATTGAGTCATTTCCCCTACTAGAAGTAGGCAAACCGGTGATAAAGTCCATTCCGACGGAATCCCATTTCCATTTCGGAATCTGTAGTGGTTGCAACAGTCTTGCGGATCTCTGATGTTCCGCTTTGACTCTCTGACAGATATCACACTTGGCTATGTAGCTTCCGATTTCTCTTTTCATCTTGTGCCACCCGAATTGCTCTTTCAAATCCTGATACATCTTTGTTCCTCTGGGGTGGATAGAATAAAGAGTATCATGAGCTTCTTGCGTGATAACTTGCTTCAGTTCTGAATCTGCTGGCACACAGATACGGCCTTTGTACCACAAAACTCCTTCTTCGTCTTCGGTGAATCCAGGTACCTTTCCTGTACCAATACGATGTTTGATTCCGTCGATACTTTCATTTCCCTTCTAGGCTTCCTTGATTTGGCTGATCAAAGTGGGTTGAAGTTCAATGCTAGCTAACAATCCTTTACTAACTAGCTCAGTCCTAAACTGCTCCAACTCCTCATACAAACTTGGTTGTTTCTCCTTGATCATGGTGTTTAGTCTACACGACAATCTGCTAAGAGCATCTGCTACCACATTGGCTTTGCCGGGGTGATAGTGAATGTCAAGGTCATAATCCTTGATTAACTCTATCCATCTCCTTTGCCTCATATTCAGCCTCTTCTGAGTGAAAATATACTTCAAGGTCTTGTGATCTGAGTAAATCTCACAGCGATTTCCCATAAGATAATGACGCCATGTCTTCAATGCCAAAACTATGACTGCTAATTCAAGATCATGGGTCGGATAGTTCTGCTCATGCTGCTTCAGTTGTCGAGACAGATATGCGATAACTTTGCCTTCTTGCATCAATACACATCCGAGACCAATCTTGGATGCATCACAATACACATCAAACGGCTTCTTGATATCTGGCATGATCAATATTGGAGCTGAAATCAATCTCTTCTTCAGCTCTTGGAAACTGGCTTCACACTTGTCGGTCCATTCAAACTTCTTGTCCTTCTTCAACAATTGGGTCATCGGTCTGGCAATGCTCGAGAATCCTTCGAAGAACTTGCGGTAATATCCCGCTAATCCAAGAAATGCACGGACTTGGGTTTGAGTGGTGGGGGCTTCCCATTCTTCGACATCTTTGATCTTGGCGGGATCAACAGAGACTCCTCCGGCAGACACAATATGTCCTAGTAATCCTACTTCTTTTAACCAAAACTCACATTTGAAGAACTTGGCATACAACCGATGCTCTCTAAGGGTTTCAAGGATGATTCTCAGATGTTGCTCATGCTCTTCTTCAAACTTGGAGTAGATAAGGATATCGTCGATAAACACAATGACAAACTTATCTAAGAAATTCATAAAGATCTTATTCATGAGATTCATGAAATAAGAAGGGGCATTGGTTAATCCAAAGGACATAACCGTATACTCGTATAAACCATAGCGAGTAGTAAAGGCGGTCTTCGGAATATCCGTTGCACGAATCTTAAGTTGGTGATAACCAGTCCTAAGATCAACCTTTGAGAATACCTGGGCACCGGTCAACTGATCAAATAAATCCTCTATCTTTGGCAAAGGGTACTTGTTTTTGATGGTGACATCATTTAGCTTCCTGTAATCTATGCACAGACGGTTGTCTCCATCTTTCTTGTCGACAAATAACAATGGTGATCTCCATGGCGATGCGCTTGGTTGAATCAAGCTTGTTGCTAGCATAGCATCTAACTGCTTCTTCAACTCTACTAACTCTGAGGGGTTCATGCTATAAAGTCTTTGGTCTATGGGTCCGGTTCCAGGGATTAGTTCGATAATGAACTCAATATCCCTATCTGGGGGCATACCTGCCAATTCATCTGGGAATACATCGGGGTATTCATAGACTACTCTGATTTGGTCAATGGTGGGCAGGGCTAGACTCTTGTTGCACTTGAATTGTTGAGGTAAGGTTTCAGAGATATGCTCTACTGTGACTCCAGAGCTACTAGTCATGGTGATGGCTTTCTTAGCACAGTCTATCAGTCCTCTATGCCTTGACATCTAGTCCATACCTAGTACTTCTTCTAATCCTTTGGTTCCGAGTACGATTAGGTTGGCATAAAAATCTATCCCATGTATTCTGATAGGCACATCTTTGCAAATTTTTCAAGATTTTGTAGTTGACCCGGGGATTTGAACTATCATGATATGCTTCAAGTTGGTTGGGTGAATCTTACTAGTGCATGCAAATTCTTTGGTGACAAATGAATGCGATGCTCCCGAATCAAACAATACTCTTGCTAAAACTGAGTTGACAGAAAACATACCCAGCACTATATCTGGTGCTTCTTGAGCTTCCTCGGCGTTCATGTGGAAGAGACGGCCGTTGCGGTTGTGAGGGTTCCCTGGGGCAAACCTTCTCCTTGGTTGAACACGACGCTGCTGTTGAGATGGGGCATCCACATTGTTAGTGGCGGCATTCTTCTTGGGACACTCATTGGAATAGTGACCCTTCACTCCACACTCGAAACAAGTTATCTGGGACTTGTCTTTTGCTGTGACAGGCACAACATTTTTCCAGTTCTAGGTGCAGTTTGTTGTTGTTGTTTCTCTTGGGAGGGGCACGGTTGAAATTATTGGTGTTTCCAGAGTTGTTGCTGTTTCCTCCGGACTTCACATTGCCTCCGCTACGGCTGGGGTAGCTTGGACAGGACATTGGGGGTCGTTGTTCCTTGGTGCATATCCTGGTGAGGGGTTGGGACGGTACTTCTGGTGACTGCTGGATCCAGCTTGGTGCATCATACGACGTTTGCGATTGTCGTTTGCCTTGTTAATCTTCCCTTCACACTGAATGGCAGAGTCGACTAACTCTTCGAGATCCTCGAAGAGGATGTTGACGAGGATAGTCTGCATCTCATCATGTAGTCTGTTCAGGAATCTCTCCTTCTTCTTTGCCTCCGTGTTGATCTCATCAGGTGCGTACCTGGCAAGCGACAAGAATCTGTCACGGTACTCCACCACAGTCATTCTGCCCTTCTTCAACTCTCAGAATTCATCCCTCATTTGGGTGACTAGGCCCTGCGGCACGTGGGTGCGGCTGAACGTGATTTTGAAGGCTTCACATGTCATCACTTGACCATGGTTCATCAGGCGGATGATGTTCCACCAGGCTCTTGCGTCTCCTGCCAGGTAGTGGGTGGCAAAGAGAACTTTCTCGTTGTCATCAACTCTGGCTACCTCCAAATTGTTCCCATCGTCTACAGCCAGTCATCAGCATCTAATGGGTTTTCTGAAGTGCTAAAGATTGGGGGATTGGTATTCTGGAAGTTCTTCAGCTTGGATCCTTGATGATCCTAGTTTCCATGCCCTTGGTTGTTGAGAGCCATCTGGGCGATCTGTTGCAGTGTTGCTAGATTAGCTTGGTGCTCTGCCCTGCTTGCTTCTTTGTCTGCGATGAGATTCTGTAGGATCTGCAGCATTGGGTCTTGCGACGAGCTACTCCCTCCTTGGTTTCCACGAGTCATCTGAAGATTGAGGTAGATAAAGGGGTAAGAGGGAAAGTTCTAAGGTTCATGGTTTTGGTTTCAAAGCTAAAACTTTGAGTTTGACTCAGGTTTTGCAACTAACTCCATTTCATTCATTCAAACAAGGCACATGATACAAACACACACACACCACAACAAGGAAAACAGATGGTTTTAAGAACCATTCTGCAAGCTACGATACAGTGGGACCGATACATCTCATGCTATGACAGTGCTCTAGTGAATCTACTCATCGTCGATGAAGTTGGAGTCCTCATTGTCAGTGTAGAAGTCCACGGCATCCTCCTCCAGAAAGTCATCGTCATTGCTGAGGTAAGAATCCATGTTTCCCTGGATGTCTTCACCCTCCTCTTCTTCCTCATTTGCTGAAAGCTGAGCTTCTTGCTCCTTGACGGTCTTCTCGAGGTCGGCCACCTTCTTGCGAAGACGGGCGATGGTGCGATCCTTCTTTTCATGCTGGAGGCGAAGAGACTGACGGTCCTTGACTAGCAATGAGAAAGTCTAGGCCTTCTGGTCGGCAATGGCACGGTTGTGGTTGGCAAACTCCCTAGCATTGTCCAACTCCTTCTGGCGATCGTACAGTAGGAAGTCAAGGTTCTCCACTTGACGCTTCAACTCCGGGTGACTTGGCATCTCCATTGGCATTCCCAAAGTCACGCCTTGCATAGTGCGCAAAGCGGGTTCCTTGGATTTGGTTGACACTGAGGGAACATAGACATACGAGAGCTTCATGCATTGCTCTGGCTAATCCATCTAGCCAGTTGTTCTCCCTCACGGAGAACTGGATTCTCCCGGACGTTGGTGCTTCTATGCTTCCTCGAAGATCAGTGGTAACTAGCCACTGCAAATCTCCTCCTGGGGGTCCTGGAAGTTGAGCTCCAAGAAACTCTGGATATGGACGTCCCAATAACTCAGACAGTGAATCTAGATCCCTCTCGAAGATCAATTGGCCTCCGTTGCCCAACTGGTAGAACTTGCTGAACTGAGTCTCCATCTACAAGAATTTAGGATGAGGAAGTTAGTGAAGTGATCAAGTGTGTCAAATTTTATGTAGTAATGTAAGAATTTGAGGAACATGAATTTTTGAGAAAGAATGAATTCCCAAGTGACGAGGGTTTAACTCATCAATGCCCATTGTTATGGACTTGGGTTTTGGAGAAGAGAGGAGCACTGGAGATCTCGGTACGGCTAGCAAACAAGCACACAGGGACGCAAGGTTTACCCAGGTTCAGGCCTCGTAGAGGACCCTACTCCTGCTTGTCTGCTCTTGATTGATGATGATCTGAAGGATTACAATGTCGCCGATGGCGGTGTCGCGCAGATTGGATATGGCGTATGGGAGATCGTAGATCTATCTATTGTCTATGTGGCGATCTATTGTAGGAGTCGCGATGTCTAGATCTATTGTGGCGTAGCGTGTCCTCCTCGTTGGACCCTCCTAGTCTTTATATATGGGGAGGCTAGGTCTCAGGTACCAATACGAGTTGGTTACAAGTTGTATTCAAACTATAGTCTTGAGGTTTCCTTATCTTGTGTGTTTGGGAGTCCGTGTCCATATGGGCTTCATATCAGTCGAACGGTCACGGGCGTCATGGACCTGTGTAGGCTGTTGAGTGCGCGTTCCATCGAGCCGCACCAGGTAGGCTATAGTCATGTGCCTATTGGGCATACCCATGTCAGTAGCCCCCGGGTGTCCATGCGAATCGTAGATTTGGGTGGAGACTCAGAAGTCTTGATCTTTGCATTAAGATGCCAGAGTCGACAATTTTGTCGAGTGCAAAGCACTTCACTCGGAAGTACATCGAGTCTCGTTGAATTTTGTAGTAGTTCATAGGGATGATGGTAAACGTGCCTGGTGCGCTCAACGGATCGGGACCCGTGAATTGCTCTAGGGAAAAACAACGTCACCTACTCAAACTCGAGTCCCCGGACTCGAATTCGGAAATTGCTGGCGTAATTCGACTCATGCTGCGGAGGCCTTACAGAGTTCGAATCCCAGTATGTAAATATGAGCACTCGACGCGTCTGTCAAGGCATATTCATCGTACCTGTAGGCACGGATATATTTCGGGTAGTGCACAGCGAATGCGTTGCCAGGCCTTATTCAGGTCTTACCTTCACGCTGCAAGCGCGGCATCCGAATTCTGTCATCGCGGAGATGTTTCGAGTGACCCAGGAGATGCAGTCTCTTTGTAGGGAAAAATCATGAGGCGGTGTCACCATAAGTTTAGAGTGTGGATGTTATCGACACACAGTACGATGTACAAATAATCATAGGGTGCGCGACCAACGCACCCTATGGGAGTAGCCCCTGAGTGCCTATTCGAGTCGTAGACTCGAGTGGGGACTATAAGTATTTTGCGACTGCTGTCGTCTTTTGCTTGTTTTGGTCGAATATGCTTTCAGCGCTCCCTATGGGAGTAACCCGGAGCCCACAATAGAATCGTAGATTCGACTGAAGGGTTTTCATAATTCTTGGATATCTTCACAAATTTCTTCAGGTGCGCGGCCAGCGCTCCCTATGGGAGTAGCCCCCGAGTCCTTAGTCGAATCGTGGATTCGAGTGAGGATTCAGAGCGTGCCACTCGAAGATCTTGTATATGCACATTCAGCGCTCCAGTTTGGAGTAGCTCCCGAGTGTCTGGCGGAGTCGTAGACTCGGGCAGAGACTCGAGTATTATATCTTGTAGACGTAGTCGACAATCACGCGAGGAGAAACCACTGACCCGGAAGTGCATCGAGTCAGCGTGTCACGCATAAGGAGCCAAGAGTCGACGATGTAGTCAAAGTCATGCGGTGATTAGCCGGGTGAGTCGGCGATGAGGATGGAGTCGACACAGTCGCTTCTCTCAGGTGCGTCGCTAGCACCGCATCTTGATACCATCAAGCAATGCAACCATCCGAGGAGGAACTCGACTCGGGTCTTGAGTGTATGGCATAGTTAGTTGTTTTGTCAACTCCTGTTGGAGGACCCGATAGAATAGCTCGACGCAGTCGACATCCTTATAAGCTGCATAAAACATTAAGAATTGTGAAGTACTTGTATCTTGTAAAGAATATTTGCATGCCGGTTTGTAAAGTAAAATTCTGGTGCCGATCGAGTCGACATTTTTGCACTGCATGCTAGGCCTTTTCGTTATCCTGATTACCCTTAGTCTCAGTACCTTGCTAAGGTACTCAGATTTCAAGGATTCGATGATCAGGCAGAATCAGCTACTTGGGTTGTCGCGTACGAGGTGCTCGAGTGCGTGTAATCGATGGCACATTAGGTTACTTTGAAGAGGGCGCAGCCCCCGAATGTTTCGAGTGCGAGTTAAAAAGAAATCAGCCCTAAGTAGAGAGAAACTTAGCTTTATTGATAGTTGCTGTGATGAACGAGTCGCAAGATCTGATGGATCGGCGGGTTGCGGGAGTCAAAGATCGTAGCGGCCCATGGTCACAGGAGTCGAGGGAGCCCCCGAGTCACCCGATATGAATACCGCAGCCGGTCATTGAATCTGAAGACCGCGGTGGGTCGCCGAAGCGGAGGGAGCCCCCAAGTCGTTGGAGCCTAAGGTCGTAGTGAATCACTGGAGTCGAAGACTATAGTTGACGTGGCAGCGGGTCACACGGCGGACGTAGTCGACGCGGCGGATCAGAGTCGTGTGGTGATGACGAGTTGCCACATATGAAGATTGTAACGAGCCACAGCAGTCGAAAACCGTATCGGGTCACCTCACCCGAAGACCGCAGCTGAAGACCGCAGTGAGTTGCGTGATGGAGTCGAAGACTCAGTAGATGGGCGGAGTCGGAAACCGTAGTGAGTCACCGTAGCCAAAGGCGGTAACGGGCCTCGCGGCGGAGTCGACCGAGCCCCCAAGTGTAGATTCGATGTTGTCGATGTAGTCGAGGCGGCGTTCAAGAGCCGATGCAGCAGAACAGAGTCGACACGGCAGTGGGTCGCCGATGCTGATGGCGGCAGCAGTTTACTGCAATTGAAGACCGCATCAGTTGCCGTAGTCGAGGGAGCCCCCGAGTCGCCAGAGCCAAAGAGCGATAGCAGGTTGATGCGGCCGAAGACGGTAGTAGGTCACCGCAATCGAAGACCATAGTGGGTCACACAACGGAGTCGACGTAGCCCCGGGTGTAGAGTTAACGTGGTCGTGTAGTCGAGGTCGATGCGGCGGCAAGTCGCAGCTTCCTTTAGCAAGGTGATCGCCGGGCAGAGCTGACGCAAACACGGACTCTTCATGTTCTCTGATTCGCGAGGCCATGGTCAAAATATGGCGTTGATGCACCTTCCATCAGGTTGTGTGGTACATGTAATTCAATAACAGCTCGTAGCATTGATTAGATTTGTATAGACTTAGTGATTCGCATAGAAATCAATGCAAAGATAGATACTAGATTGAATAGAAAAGGAAAAACAAAAACTCGTCAATCACGACCTATCCCGCTACAAGGGACGATGTCAGTTGTTGTAGCTGTGCGGAGCAGCCAGCCTCCAATTCCTGTCGATTTCGTTGGCCGTGTGGTGTAGCCACGACCGATTTTCTTGCTCTAGTGCAACCGCATGCTGGCAGACGTACCGATGGACAATATTTTGATTAGATCTGCATAAACAATTTCGTACAAGCTAGACGTAGGCAAGTTTTAGATCAAATAAAGTAAACAACGGTCGGAGCAATTAATGAAAAAGAAACGAGATGGTATGCTCATCTTCATATGGAATCGATCTTGTGTGCACGTGTGCCCGAGATTTTTGGGTCATCTGCATGCGCCTGATTCGCTTTGACCTCGCTGCGTGCAGCTCTCGGACGGCGCACCCGCAGTTTCACGTGAGGGTGTTGAGCCTCCGAGTGTATGTTTTGCTGAAGATGAAGTCGACGGCGACGACATAGATTTTTTGATGAAGGATCTGAATACGTTGACGCAGATGAATCGACCTGTTGCGATCCGACCACCCCTGACGATGAGGGGGCCGAAGTGGATCTTCCCGCCAGAAGACGACGGATCGTAGATCGCTGGTAATGGAGCTGTCGAGATCGCAACATCAGCAATCCCAGTCCCACAGACGGCGCCAATTGACGAGGGTTTAACTCATCAATGCCCATTGTTATGGACTTGGGTTTTGGAGAAGAGAGGAGCACTGGAGATCTCGTTATGGCTAGCAAACAAGCACACAAAGATGCAAGGTTTACCCAGGTTCAGGCCTCATAGAGGATCCTACTCCTGCTTGTCTTCTCTTGATTGATGATGATCCGAAGGATTACAATGTCACCGATGGTGGTGTCGCGCAGATTGGATCTGGCGTATGGGAGATCATAGATCTATCTATTGTCTATGCGGCGATCTATTGTAGGAGTCGCGATGTCTAGATCTATTGTGGCGTAGCATGTCCTCCTCGTTGGACCCTCCTAGCCTTTATATATGGGGAAGCTAGGTCTCAGGTACCAATACGAGTTGGTTACAAGTTGTATTCAAACTCTAGACTTGAGGTTTCCTTGTCTTGTGGGTTTGGGAGTCCTTGTCCATATGGGCTTCATATCAGCCGAACCGTCATGGGCGTCATGGACCTGTGTAGGCTTTTGAGTGCGCGTTCCGTCGAGCCGCACCAGGTAGGCTGTAGTCAAGTGCCTATTGGGCATACCCATGTTAACACACATGCAATGACTCGTGTTGGTTTTAGTATAAGAACACACATGCAATGACTCTAGTGGTTGATCCATGTGTGGTTTGTGGAAAATAACACACACATGCAATGACTCTAGTGGTTGATCCATGTGTGGTTTATGGAAATAACACACATGCAATGACTCTAGTGGTTGATCCAGGTGTGGTTTGTGGAAATAACACACATGCAATGACTCTAACAGATCCATAAGTGGTTTATGGAAAAGAACCCACATGCAATGACCACTGGTTGATCCATATGTGGTTTGTGGAAAGAACACACATGCAATGACTCTACTGGTTGATCCATGTGTGGTTTCTGGAAAGAACAGACATGCAATGACTCTGGTTGATCCATATGTGGTTTGTGGAAAGAACACACATGCAATGACCACTGGTGGATCCATGTGTGGTTTGTGGAAAAGAACACACATGCAATGACCACTAGTTGATCCATGTGTGGTTTGTGGAAAGAACACACATGCAATGACTCTAGTGCTAGTTTTAGTACAAGAACACACATGCAATGACTCTAGTGGTGGATCCATGTGTGGTTTGTGGAAAAGAACACACACATGCAATGACTCTAGTGGTCGATCCATGTGTGGTTTGTCGAAATAACACACATGCAATGACTGTAGTGGTTGATCCATGTGTGGTTTGTGGAAATAACACACATGCAATGACTGTAGTGGTTGATCCATGTGTGGTTTGTGGAAATAACACACATGCAATGACCGTAATGGGTCCATAAGTGGTTTATGGAAAAGAACACACATGTAATGACCACTGGTTGATCCATATGTGGTTTGTGGAAAGAACACACATGCAATAACTCTAGTGGTTGATCCATGTGTGGTTTGTGGAAAGAACACACATGCAATGACTCTGGTTGATCCATATGTGGTTTGTGGAAAGAACACACATGCAATGACCACTGGTGGATCCATGCGTTGTTTGTGGAAAAGAACACACATGCAATGACCAGTGGTTGATCCATGTGTTGTTTGTGGAAGGAACACACATGCAATGACTAGTGTTCGTTTTAGTATAAGAACACACGTGCAATGACTCTAGTGGTTGATCCATGTGTGGTTTGTGGAAAAGAACACGCACATGCAATGACTCTATTGGTTGATCCATGTGTGGTTTGTGGAAATAACACACATGCAATGACTCTAGTGGTTGATCTATGTGTGGTTTGTGGAAATAACACACATGCAATGACTCTAGTGCTTGATCCATGTGTGGTTTGTGGAAATAACACACA
Organism: Avena eriantha; assembly: GCA_910589775.1. NCBI lineage: Eukaryota > Viridiplantae > Streptophyta > Magnoliopsida > Poales > Poaceae > Avena > Avena eriantha. The sequence goes on from OU342744.1 coordinate 434,691,843, forward strand.
TGCAATGACTGTAATGGATCCATAAGTGGTTTATGGAAAAGAACAGACATGCAATGATCACTGGTTGATCCATATGTGGTTTTTGAAAGAACACACATGCAATAACTCTAGTGGTTGATCCATGTGTGGTTTGTGGAAATAAACACACATGCAATGACTCTGGTTGATCCATATGTGGTTTGTGGAAAGAACACACATGCAATGACCACTGGTGGATCCATGTGTTGTTTGTGGAAAAGAACACACATGCAATGACCAGTGGTTGATCCATGTGTGGTTTGTGGAAAGAACACACATGCAATGACTCTAGTGTTGGTTTTAGTATAAGAACACACATGCAATGACTCTAGTGGTTGATCCATGTGTGCTTTGTGGAAAGGAACACACACATGCAATGACTCTAGTGGTTGATCCATGTGTGGTTTGTGGAAATAACACACATGCAATGACTCTAGTGCTGGTTTGTGGTTTTAGTATAAGAACAAACATGCAATGACTCTAGTGGTTGATCCATGTGTGGTTTGTGGAAAGAACACACATGCAATGACTCTGGTTGATCCATATTTGGTTTGTGGAAAGAACACACATGCAATGACCACTTGTGTATCCATGTGTGGTTTGTGGAAAAGAACACAAATGCAATGACCACTGGTTGATCCATGTGTGGTTTGTGGAAAGAACACACATGCAATGACTCTAGTATGTGTTTAGTATAAGAACACACATGCAATGACTCTAGTGGTTGATCCATGTGTGGTTTGTGGAAAAGAACACACACATGCAATGACTCTAGTGGTTGATCCATGTGTGGTTTGTGTAAATAACACACATGCAATGACTGTAAATGATCCATAAGAGGTTTATGGAAAAGAACCCACATGCAATGACCACTAGTTGCTCCATATGTGGTTTGTGGAAAGAACGCACAGGCAATGACTCTAGTGGTTGATCCATGTGTGGTTTGTGGAAAGACCACACATGCAATGACAGTGGTGGATCCATGTGTGGTTTGTGGATAGAACACACATGCAATAACTCTAGTGCTAATTTTCGTGTAAGAACACACATGCAATGACTCTAGTGGGTCCACATGTGGTTTGTGAAAAGAAACAGACATGCAATGACCACTGGTGGATCCATAAGTTGTTTGTGGAAAAGAACACACATGCAAGGAGTCTAGTAGATCCATGTGTGGTTTGTGGAAAAGAACACACATGCAATGACCAGTGGTTGATCCATGTGTGGTTTGTGGAAAGAACACACATGCAATGACTCTTGTGTTGGTTTTAGTATAAGAATACACATGCAATGACTCTAGTGGTTGATCCACGTGTGGTTTGTGGAAAAGAACACACACATGCAATGACTCTAGTGGTTGATCCATGTGTGTATTGTGGAAATTACACACACGCAATGACTCTAGTTGTTGATCCATGTGTGGTTTGTGGAAAGAACACACATGCAATGACTCTGGTTGATCCATATGTGGTTTGTGGAAAGAACACACATGCAATGACCACTGTTGTATCCATGTGTGGTTTGTGGAAAAGAACACACATGCAATGACCACTTGTTGATCCGTGTGTGGTTTGTGGAAAGAACACACATGCAATGACTCTAGTGTTGGTTCTAGTATAAGAACACACATGCAATGACTCTAGTGGTTGATCCATGTGTGGTTTGTGGAAAAGAACACACACATGCAATGACTCTAGTGGTTGATCCATGTGTGGTTTGTGGAAATAACACACATGCAATGACTGTAATGGATCCATTGGTGGTTTATGGAAAAGAACCCACATGCAATGACCACAGGTTGATCCGTATGTGGTTTGTGGAAAGAACACACATGCAATGACTCTAGTGGTTGATCCATGTGTGGTTTGTGGAAAGAACACACATGCAATGACAATGGTGGATCCATGTGTGGTTTGTGGAAAGAACACACATGCAATGACAGTGGTGGATCCATGTGTGGTTTGTGGATAGAACACACATGCAATGACTCTCGTGCTAGTTTTAGTATAAGAACACACATGCAATGACTCTAGTGGGTCCACATGTGGTTTGTGAAAAGAACACACATGCAATGATCATTGGTTGATCCATAAGTTTTTTGTGGAAAAGAACACACATGCAATGAGTCTAGTGGATCCATGTGTGGTTTGTGGAAAAGAACACAAATGCAATGACTCTAGTGCTGGTTTGTGGTTTTAGTATAAGAACAAACATGCAATGACTCTAGTGGTTGATCCATGTGTGATTTGTGGAAAGAACACACGTGCAATGACTCTGGTTGATCCATATGTGGTTTGTGGAAAGAACACACATGTAATGACCACTGGTGTATCCATGTGTGGTTTGTGGAAAGAACACACATGCAATGACTCTAGTGTTGGTTTTAGTATAAGAACACACATGCAATGAATCTGGTTGATCCATGTCTGGTTTGTGGAAAAGAACAGACAAATGCAATGACTCTAGTGGTTGATCCATGTGTGGTTTGTGGAAATGACACACATGCAATGACTGTAATGGATCCATTGGTGGTTTATGGAAAAGAACCCACATGCAATGACCACTTGTTGATCCATATGTGGTTTGTGGAAAGAACACACATGCAATGACTCTAGTGGTTGATCCATGTGTGGTTTGTGGAAAGAACACACATGCAATGACAGTGGTGGGTCCATATGTGGTTTGTGGATAGAACACACATGCAATGACTCTAGTGCTAGTTTTAGTATAAGAACACACATGCAATGACTCTAGTGGGTCCAGATGTGGTTTGTGAAAAGACCACACATCCAATGACCACTGGTTGATCCATAAGTTGTTTGTGGAAAAGAACACACATGCACTGAGTCTAGATGATCCATGTGTGGTTTGTGGAAAAGAACACACATGCAATGACTCTAGTGCTGGTTTGTGGTTTCAGTATAAGAACAAACATGCAATGACTCTAGTGGTTGATCCATGTGTGGTTTGTGGAAAGAACACACATGCAATGACTTTGGTTGATCCATATGTAGTTTGTGGAAAGAACACACATGCAATGACCACTGGTGGATCCATGTGTGGTTTGTGGAAAAGAACACACATGCAATGACCACTTGTTGATCCATGTGTGGTTTGTGGAAACAACACACATGCAATGTGTCTAGTGTTGGTTTTAGTATAAGGACATACATGCAATGACTCTAGTGGTGGATCCATGTGTGGTTTGTGGAAAAGAACACACACATGCAATGACTATAGTGGTTGATCCATGTGTGGTTTGTGCAAATAACACACATGCAATGACTATAGTGGTTGATGCATGTGTGTTCTTATACTAAAACTAGCACTAGAGTCATTGCATGTGTGTTCTATCCACAAACCACACATGGATCCACCACTCTCATTGCATGTGTGTTCTTTCCACAAACCACACATGGATCAACCACTAGAGTCATTGCATGTGTGTTCTTTCCACAAACCACATATGGATCAACAAGTGGTCATTGCATGTGTGTTCTTTTCACAAACCACATGTGGACCCACTAGAGTCATTGCATGTGTGTTCTTAGACTAAAACAAGCACTAGAGTCATTGCATGTGTGTTCTATCCACAAACCACACATGGATCCACCACGATCATTGCATGTGTGTTCTTTCCACAAACCAGACATGGATCAACCACTAGAGTCATTGCATGTATGTTCTTTCCACAAACCACATATGGATCAACCAGGTTCATTGCATGTGTGTTCTTTCCACAAACCACCCATGGATCAACCACTAGAGTCATTGCATGTGTGTTCCTTCCACAAACCACATATGGATGAACAAGTGGTCATTGCATGTGTGTTCTTTTCCATAAACCACTTATGGATACATTATAGTCATTGCATGTGTGTTGTTTCCACAAACCACACATGGATCAACCACTAGAGTGATTGCATGTGTGTTATCTCCACAAACCACACATGGATCAACCACTAGAGTCATTGCATGTGTGTGTTATTTTCCACAAACCACACATGGATCAACCACTATAGTCATTGCATGTGTATTCTTATACTAAAACCAACACTAGAGTCATTGCATGTGTGTTCTATCCACAAACCACACATGGATCCACCACTGTCATTGCATGTGTATTCTTTCCACAAACCACACATGGATCAACCACTAGAGTCATTGCATGTGTGTTCTTTCCACAAACCACACATGGATCAACTAGTGGTCATTACATGTGTGTTCTTTTCCACAAACCACACATGGATCCACCAGTGGTCATTGCATGTGTGTTATTTCCACAAACCACACATGCATCAACCACTATAGTCATTGCATGTGTGTTATTTGCACAAACCACACATGGATCAACCACTATAGTCATTGCATGTGTGTGTTCTTTTCCACAAACCACACATGGATCCACCACTAGAGTCATTGCATGTATGTCCTTATACTAAAACCAACACTAGACACATTGCATGTGTGTTGTTTCCACAAACCACACATGGATCAACCAGTGGTCATTGCATGTGTGTTCTTTTCCACAAACCACACATGGATCCACCAGTGGTCATTGCATGTGTGTTCTTTCCACAAACTACATATGGATCAACCAAAGTCATTGCATGTGTGTTCTTTCCACAAACCACACATGGATCTACCATTAGAGTCATTGCATGTTTGTTCTTATACTGAAACCACAAACCAGCACTAGAGTCATTGCATGTGTGTTCTTTTCCACAAACCACACATGGATCCTCTAGACTCAGTGCATGTGTGTTCTTTTCCACAAACAACTTATGGATCAACCAGTGGTCATTGGACGTGTGTTCTTTTCACAAACCACATCTGGACCCACTAGAGTCATTGCATGTGTGTTCTTATACTAAAACTAGCACTAGAGTCATTGCATGTGTGTTCTATCCACAAACCACACATGGATCCACCACTGTCATTGCATGTGTGTTCTTTCCACAAACCACACATGGATCAACCACTAGAGTCATTGCATGTGTGTTCTTTCCACAAACCACATATGGATCAACAAGTGGTCATTGCATGTGGGTTCTTTTCCATAAACCACCAATGGATCCATTACAGTCATTGCATGTGTGTCATTTCCACAAACCCCACATGGATCAACCACTAGAGTCATTGCATTTGTATCTTCTTTTCCACAAACCACACATGGATCAACCACTAGAGTAATTGCATGTGTGTTCTTATACTAAAACCAACACTAGAGACATTGCATGTGTGTTCTTTCCATAAACCACACATGGATCAACCACTGGTCATTGCATGTGTGTTCTTTTCCACAAACCAAACATGGATCCACTAGTGGTCATTGCATGTGTGTTCTTTTCACAAACCACATATGGATCAACCAGAGTCATTGCATGTGTGTTCTTTCCACAAACCACACATGGATAAACCACTAGAGTTATTACATGTGTGTTCTTTCCACAAACCACATATGGATCAACCAGTGGTCATTGCATGTGTGTTCTTTTCCATAAACCACTTATGGATCCATTACAGTCATTGCATGTGTGTTATTGCCACAAACCACACATGGATCGACCACTAGAGTCATTGCATGTGTGTTATTTCCACAAAGCACACATGGATCAACCACTAC